>CM062295.1:203201374-204654499 GCA_031216915.1 Pictodentalium vernedei
GAGGCGTTTAATGAATGGGAAGTAGGGTATTTGATTAAAAACAGGTTAAATGTTGATGTAATGTGGCGCCCCTTTACTCACAGAGAGATACAGATATTTCTTCGTACTACATTATTAAATATTCTATTAAATAACTATTTAATTCGTCTTGAAAACGCCAATATATTAACACTAGTTGTGAAACTGCGCGGCGTAAATATAAAAATACAGCAGTGATAAGTCTTTAGTCAGCATTATTCAGTACGCAATACTACACATAGAAGTTTAATAGTATTGGTAAAGTCATTAACGATTTTATCAATACACAGAACGACATGCGAGCGTGAATGGGTTAATCGATATGCCACTAGTGCCAGCGCGAAAGGATAAAACGCGTGTGTCGTTCTGTGTTTATTACACGTCACGTCTTCACGACTATACAGAAAACAATTATTAGTAGGACACTCAGCAAATCAATTGACAATTATCAACAAAAAGAACACATTTTATCGCCAGCCAAATTTGCGAAGAGAACCCGTGTTAGTGTTTAGTACCCTGAATTCTAACGTGTTCTATGTGCCTACAGGCACATAGAACACATTGAAACTCATGGGACAATTTTCAGCTATCGCTAGCCGTTCAAATTGTAATTGCGTTGCACGATTTGTAGAAAATTCCAGTGAAATGTCGCTTCTATTTAAAAGTAGTCTGTCAACGATTTCTGTTCCGCACACATGTGAGGAACAGATTTTCATTTTCCGCACAGTTTAGTGTTGTTGTCGATAATGATTACATAGAACATGCGTATAATAAAATCCATTCTAGATTAAGAAACGTTTCTTCGTTGTTTCAAAGAAAATGAATATTTATGATATTTTTTTAGATTCAGTCGTCTGGAATATTTTCAGCTGGTCAGAAAACTGAGCCTTAGGTTCGCTTTTCCGACCAACTGAAACGTACCAGGCGAGTGAATCTAATCATAGGCAGTGGACTGTTTAAAGGCTAGACTGGTTGCAAGCCACAAGAGCGTTGAATTCCTTACAAAATATGACTGGTGGCTTTGCGAACTAAAGGTGACTATTTAAGGAATAGTGCATGGCTTGGAGTTGACTACGCCCATATAGTGCCCAGTGAGGTGGTGTAGTTCCCGCCGCGAAGCGGAGGGAACTACACCACCTCAATGGGCACTATATGGGCGTAGTCAACGACAAGACATGCACTAATCCTTATATTATATCGAACACCCATCAAGAAAAACATCTGTCCGATTTATTAATCTGTTACCACGGTAGCAGCCCTACCAACCAGCGTTTTGTAGAAAAAATACCATGTAGTTTTTAAAAAACATTTTCTTCTTCCAAAACACGACTAACTTGGATTATTGATATGATCAGAAGGCAGATTTTCAATCGGTCGGCAAGGGTAAACAAAACATTTCCCCCAAACGGAACTGTGTATTGTAGAATCGCGCAACTCGCGAATGAAAACTAAAATTTTCGAAATTTGACAACGCAGTTTGATAATTTCCACACATTTGTCACACATATACATTACCGAATGGGTCAGCACGGGATACAAACTCCGAAGATTCAATTGAATTCCATTATTTATTCGTTTACTGTCCAAAACATACAATTAAATAGCGAAATAATATGAGCAGCGAAACAAACGATTTTTCATATCCGGACGCGTTCCCATGAAAGTTGGACCCAGGTATGGATCATTCTTTTCGAAACGAGATATGGATCATCTTCTCAGGGAATAAAATGAACGCCTCGAAAAATGTGACTTCAACAATGGAAAAGCGATACATTTTTCCACAAAGATTTCTTTCCGGGTCGTTTTGTGGATGTTGTGCCTCTGTGAATCGATTTTTAAATTTAGCCTGATCAGTTTTATTCGCCCAGTATGAAAAGAAAACTGATATAGTAGTGTGCTAAAAATAGAAAACGTGTAGTGCCTGGGTGTAGTGCCTGGTCAGTTCTGTGGATGCAAACTACATGAAATAGGGTATCATCTTTCAGCCAATCAGAATGCACAGAAGTCACGTGAGATATAATATTTGTTTATAGTCTTCACTTTTATCTCTAAACATTTTCTGTGGTATAATTTTTCACCAAGAGGCTGAAGTTTGTGTTTATTCGCTTCCAAGGTGGAACAGCGTCTACTCTGGTAGGGGAAGAAAGTGTCTTATAAGTCAACCAATAGATTTTCTGGTCGAATGCCGTCTGGAGTCGATAGAGCTGGGGGACGAGAGTTAATGGCATCTGAGAATAAATATTCCTTTTACGCCACTCAGTTGTTCAGAGTGCAGACTTTTGTTTTATTTTAGACAAAAGTGCATCGGATATTAAATTCGAAATATCTACATTCACTCACCATTCTCCTGAAATTCGATATAACCACTCCCCTTTTACGAACGAGTGAATGAGTTTTTATTCGAGAACACGTGCTACTTCATAATGTCTTCATAGGTTCTATTGTATTATTTTAATTAGTTCTTTATAGCCAATCAACAAACATCGACTTTATCTTTGATCTAGAAAATCATTATAAGAATTTAGCATTCAGAGTCACATCTTGAGTGTAGATACGCTGCTCAGAGGCTTTTTATCAGACAAACCTACCAGGAATCCAATCCTCAGACCATGGCTTGTGGGTTTCTAATTAAGATTGCTGTTTTTTCTATTATTTTAAAGGGTAAGTAATATTCTTTGTATATTTGTCTTAATTTCATGATCAAGTTTCGTGATCAATGTTTAGAAAGTACAGACATGGTGGTAATCGTGACCTGTTCGCTTCCAGAGATAGATAATGACGCTGTTCCAGTGCGTGGACTGAGATGACATCATCATACTTATCCCCCATATTCCATATTCCATGAAGGCGTGTAGAAATTAGAAGTGAATCGAAATGATAAAGTTAGACAGAAAGTGTGGGGGCGGGTTAGAGGAGTGGGGTTTATACTTCAACGTGACGTGATTTAAGAAAAACCTTGCCTTCTTGTGATAAGGCGCGAGTGGAATATTTAAACTATGTACTACTGTTGGTAGTTCGTTAGTAACGTTTGTACACAGTTGTTTTAAACATTCCACCCACTTATTAAATTAACTCAAGTGGACATTTGCACCCAAAGTGTGAAGTGAACTTCAACACGTGCCTAGCTAGCGTAACAATAGAACTGTCTGGACAGTCACTATGGCGTAATCGGAGGTTATAACATAAAAGAAATAAAAAATATTACAGTGCTTTCTCGCTCTTGGCTGCACTTTTTATAATATGCTTTCTCTCTTATTCTCTAAAGGTCTTCGACCATTTTCTTGACCAGCTACGAAAGAGTGGCTTCCAGGCAGTAAGGATAGTTTACACACCCTTAAATATAAGTCCAGTGTAGGTTGCCTACAATACTTTTGTAATTTACTAAACATGTTCCAGATCGTTTCTGGTGAATCTAACCATTCAACAACTGATTTGTTTCCATGTTACATACTGCTGTTAAAGAATCGGGGTGTTGTGTGCATCATTGTGGATGCTTGAACACATGTAGTGTAATTTTGTATGTCTGTGGAGGGAGGGGGGAGAACAAACTAGGGAAACGATCGTTCCGTTTGCCTTTCATTCACATCAAGAGAATAAGGGCTACATGTCGTTAACATACATTACTAGATCTTGGTCGAATTTCCAGAAACTTACACTCGACCTGTCATTGCTTTTCATTAATTAACTCTTCCAGAACCATTTTGTGAACTAGAAACTCTCTTTCTCATTTAACTTAGATAGAAAGAAATAAACAACGAATTGGCGACACAAATGTGAGGGTCGGCTTTGTAGAAGGTTCAATTAGAGTAGATAATGAGCAGTACGACTCAAGACTTATAGTGATGATGCTTTATGTAGCTCTATCGTGGATATGAAAGAGAATATTACGATGTTTGGAACTGTTTCGGGACTTTTCTTTCACGGTCAGATAGAAATCAGTAAAGAGAAATCAGAACATCTTAGTTTTGATTTTTTTTTGTTCATTGCTTTTTGAAAAAAACCTACGAGTAAAAAACAAAATGAAGAAGGAACTTCCATGAAGGGAAATGTAAACAGAAACAATTTGGTGAAAATTGTCGTGTGGAATTTGTTTCTATTCTTAGTTTAGGATGAACTTGTACTTTATATCATAAATAATATGTGCTGAGACCTTCAAAAAACTATTTTAGCTCACCTGACTGAAAGTCAGGGTGAGCTTTAGTGATCACTCTTCGACCGTCATCCGTGAACATGGTGTTTGCGACTTCTCCTCCAAAACTGCTGAACCGATTTAAGTGAAATTTGAGATGCTTGTTTGTTATGACATTGCATTTTGATTTTGTTCAAATCACGTTGCCTCTCCCTGGGTAGGGCCATCCCCAAAACGTGTGCCTAAATCTTAATAAATCTTCTTTTCATGAACCAGCAGTAGCAGAGACTTGATATTTGGTGTGCAGCTTTCTGTTGATGTGTAGACTCAGATTTGTTCCAGAGAAGTTCGAGGGGCTATATTTGCCGTTGTTATGGGAGGGGCAAGAATTTTGGCATCGCCAAAATTTTTATTTTCGAACCGAGACATTGATGTGAACCAAATTTGATATGAGGGCTTTTTGAGTCATAAGTACTTAATTTATGCAAAAAAAAATTCCCGTCGCCCCATGGGAACCGCAGGAGCTAAAAATAGAAAAAAAATTAAAATGCCCATATCTCCAAAACTACACAGCAGTGAGAATTTGTATTTGGTGTGACGCTTCTTTAGAACCTGCAGAAAGGAATGCTCCAAAAATTGCCATCGGTTTTATCATGGGGTACTTTTTCGGGACTTTTGAAAAAGTGCTGAGTCATCATTTTTTAACACTGTGGGTAGTGGGAAAACATTAAAGAATCTTCTCCCAAACTACTGCTCCTAGAGCTTTAATATTTCACATATAACATCTCTGGAAGATTGATTCACTTATTTGTTGAAATCAATTCCCTGGGTCCATCTTTGGGCCCTCTATGGGAGCCCAAATGTTCAGATTAGTGCAATATGAGGAATATTCTTCACAAATCTTCTTCTTCAGATCCAACAATCAGAATCTTTCGATATTTGGTATGCAGCATCATTGTATCTACTCATATTTCCACATTTGTTCATGCACCATCGTCTGTAATTCAAAAAAGTATTCATATGTAACGGTAAGGTATTTATATAGGCTTATAGCCTGTTTACCGAACCATTTCAAGAGAACAAAATATTGTTTAAAAACAATTAGGGGGTGAGATTCAAGTATGTTCAAGCCAAGTCCATGGGTTCATATTTGGGCTCCCTGTGGGATTAAATTATAACTTAGTTCAATATGAGGAATATTCTTCAAAAATCTTCTTCTTCACACCCACCAGTTAAAATCTTTTGATATTTGGTATACCCTATCCTTAGGGAGGTGAGATATCAGTTTGTTAAAGCTACGTCCCTGGTTTCATATTTGGGCTTCCCGTGGAAGCCCGAATTGTACCAAAATTTCTATTTTCCGAACTGATAGGCCGATTGGAACCAAATTTGAGATGAGGGCTCATTGGGTGATAAGCACCTAATTTATGCCAAAACATTTTTCCCGTCGCCCCATGAAAACCGCAGGAGCTAAAAATAGAAAAATTTAGAACGCCCATATCTCCAAAACTACACGGCACTGAGAATTTTTATTTTGTGTGAAGCTTCCTTAGGAACAGCAGAAGGGCTGGTCCAAAAAAAAATCGCCATCGGTTTTATCATAGGGTACTTCTCCAGGACATTATAAAAATGTTGAGTCATCATTTTTTAACACTCTGAGTAATGGGAAAAACATTAAAGAATCTTCTTCTCCCATACCACTGCTTCAAATGCTTTCATATTTCACATATAACATCTTTGGAAGATTCATTCACAAGTTTGTTGAAATCAAATCACTGGGTCCAAATTTGAGCCCAAATGTTCAGATTAGTGCAATATGAGGAATATTCTTTAAAACTCTTCTTCCGATTCACCAGTCAGAATCTTTTGATTTTGGTATGCAGCAGCATTCTTGGGGGGGGGGGGGGATTCAATCGATTATCTCACTTTGAAAGAGCATTTTGTCGAGACAGTTATTCTCATTCTTTTGCAATCCAGCCTTTACAAAACCTGTACTGACGGTTCTGCCTTCTTCTTATGTATATTAGATGAGAACTGGAATTTTGATAAATTGTGTCATGAAAGAAATATGGGTAAATTTTCTGTAAATATGCAAATCGATGTGCGCATCATCTCACAAACCTTAGGCATTTTACCTGTTGTGTAGTATAAAATAAAGAAGCTGGCTATTTACATTTTTTGCCCCATTCAGTTTGACTAACATTCTCTGTGGAAACCCATTTAAAAATAAGAAAACGCCGATTTCACCATCTTTTAATGTTCTGTAATTGTTTTTTTGTTCGTTATATCAACAGCGTGTTCATCGTGACATATAATACAGACACCATTTTTTCCTTTAATATAAAAATATAGGCGGTGAGGTTTGTTAATTTTTTTCCTGGAAAGAATAAAAACTTGCAAATTACTCTAAAAACACATTCGCTAAACAAAGACACTGAGTGCTGGTACACGGATATGTAATACTAATCGATGACCTTAACCCTTTATCTAACGTAACGGCCAAAACCGGCCAGCGCTATTCTCAAAAATCGCCAATTAATTTTCATTATTTTTTCATTTTTTGTCTCAAAAACATAGGTTATGACCCCTCGTTGGAACGAGCTCGTCGAGCTCGTTCCAACGAGGGGTCATAACCTATGTTTTTGAGAAAAAAATGAAAACAATTAGTTATTCAAGAATTTTTTTTGCAAGTGTCGTCTGCTTTTCAGGTTAGGTAAAGGGTTAACGGCGGAATATCCGCGAACTAATTGCTGCTGACTCGCTTGCCATAAAACGCCAAGTTTCCTTTCATAGTTGTCTGTTGTTTTCGTTTATTAAAAGTAACAATTCGACCTTCCTCGCATTTCTAATAATTTTAAAGAAGATAACTTTATCGAAGGTCGATTTTCATGACGATATAAGTCAGGGATGTAACGATTTGATTTCTATTTTATATGTATATCGCTCTCAGCCCGCAAGCCGTTTTACTGGCAATATCATCCCCTATTTTACTTACAATTGCGACTCAACATCAACATCAGCAAAACGTGACATTTTTTCCATTTTTGAGGACAGCGTTTAAAATGCTACCCTGAAAAGGCTATTTTTAAGATGATCTCAAAAATTCCGTTACTAACAGCTTTAGTCAGACCTCTGACCGCTTAAGTGGCATGCCCATTTCAATTTGTTTTATCTTTGCATTAGTTGCTGAAGAATGTACTACTAGAGAAAGTTCACGCATGCATGTAGTGGCGGTAAAATTTATCTGTTTCCGTTAGGCCGTCTGCTCTCTAAATGAAACCAAATGAAACCCTTTTAACGCGTTTTGCTAGAGCGAATTAAGAACTTTTCTGTTACCAAAGTCAAAGAGGTGATTCGGGGTCATGATACGTGAAGTTTTAACTATGTTTTGTCCGAAAGGGCAGTGTAACCTTTATTAGATCAAGCTAATTATATATAGATCTTTAGGACTGAACAAACTGGAGCCACAAATCCTGAATACCACAGAACTACTAAACTGTGAATAAATATTCATGAACTGGTTCTGCTGCGATCTTACAAAAACAGAAGTGACTCATAAGAATTTTTTTTTCAAAACACTGACTACAAAATGTGAAAAATATGCAAATTTGTATCAGTTTCAGGAGGTTTCCATTCTCCAGTTCGACCTCGGTGGATACTTGGCCAAACGACGTGCGGATTTAGACTTGTAACTCACTTCCTATACCACAAAATGCTTCGGGACGAACAAGCTAATATCTACATCTCGGATCACACGTGATCCAGGAGTTGCAGAGTTGCTTGTTGGATCCTGGAGATTCTACTAGTCTTGTAGGCAATTGCAGCGGCATCGCAAGCACAAACGGACAAGTGTGTGTGCGTGTGTGTGGGGGGGGGGGGGGGGGGGAGGTGCTACTGCATTTTTGAGAGTGTACTCTTGTAAGACTAACGGGGCATAGATAGATAAATAAAATATAGAAAGGGCACACGTTTCCTAACCCTGCTCTCTAAACCACCTTATTTGCGACAGGGTTAAAAATAAGCTTGTAGGGTGGGGGTCCGTTCAACAGGCTTGTGTCAGTGAAGTCGTTATTTATATTCGGCATTGTGCAATTCTTTCATCAGTCTCCTCCTGGAAAAAGAGTACTCGAGAAAACACAATATAGTATTGGAGTGTTGCTTATTCCTAAAACACTGTGAAAATATAATGAAAAATCTAAGAAACGTTTCACCCAGGGGAGCTCCGATTTCAGTTCCAAGCTTCCTTTATTGGAACATAAAATCGTCCTTCTTAAATTTGCTGACAGGGTTTGAACATTGTCTGGGTCGAGAATCCACTCACTTCACTCCAAATGTGTTTCTGTGATAATGCACACTCTCTGTTCTGTGTATCGAATGTTTTATTGTATTACAAACCAGTACTTACTGTCTGTTGTGGTAGAATCAAATTACCGTTCAAGTGGCCGTCCCGAAACTGGAACGATTTTTTAGGAAAAAATATATCCCTCCGGGCAGGCCAAACCTTTTGCGCACAAGTCTGTCAATCCTGTATCCTTAATCAAGGTCGCAAAATGAGTTTTTAAGTCCAATAGTTAACCTACACTTTAACATACCTTGACTTTTTTCAGCGAACACTTGAACTATATTTTTGAGTATGGCGTCAGATCAATATAATATTTGTTCGATAAACACATTTGACAATATATTTTACAGTTATAGTTGCTGAGTGTTCTGTCACCTGCAAGAATGGAGGAACATGTATAAATGGAGCGTGTGCATGCGATGAAGGATATTCGGGAGAAGTCTGCAGTGGTAAGAATAAAAATACAACCCTTTTCAAATCATATGCTGTGTCTTATTAGTTCAGTAAAAATATTTGTTTCACGCCTTGTCCAAAATACTATAACATTGGGGAAATTATCATGGGAAAAAGATCAAATCGACACTAGTGAAAATATGAAGATTTATCTTTTCTGAAGATTAAACGTGTTGTCTTGACTGGACGTTATGTTGTTGTTACCTGTCTACCAACAGAACTGTAATTTTAAAAGCGGACAGTGCATTTCCACCGGATTTGAAACGAAATGATGCTGAGTGTTGAAAATGTCAATAAACCCCCATCCATAAATAAACAAACAAACCTTACTTCTTTGTTATACCAAAATACAAGGATTACTTTAACCAGAAATGTTTCTCTGGATACAGTCTGGCAAACTCGTCTTATTAAAATAAGTGTAGAGCATATTCGATATAATATATATTATACCATCATTATTAAAGACAAACACGGAACGACACTTCCTAGACCGAATTTTTTAAAACTGCGAATAATTTACCGTGGTAATCAGTTGGTCCGATAGATCGGGTTCGATCAATACGGAGCCCCACAAATGAACTTTACCTCAGGCGTCAGGGCACTGAGTGGTCACTAACTTGGTCAGTCGGTTATAACCTCAATCTCTGTTTTACCATTGTACTCTGGGCGCGGTGGTGTTGCGGTAACCGGTTCTCGTCAGATCACCGAAGTTAAGCAGCGTCGGGTCCGGTTAATCATTTGATGGGTGACCGTCTGAGCGATCAATTCGGACTCCCGCGTTGTGTTCTTGGGCAAGGCACTTAATCCCGATTGTCCACATGGGTGCACGATGACGCCGTGTACTAAGGCGTACTGCACGTCGATGGTACGCATGTCTTCAACCAATCTAACCCTGCCTGTGCTGCAGTGCGGAGTTACGACTTTGGGGAGCTAGCAGATGGTTGTCGTGTCTCTATGGTTCTCTCCGGGTACTCCAGCTTCCTCCACCCGTAAAACTGTCACGGTCATGATTAGCCATTGTGCTTAAGAATATGACCTTAAAAAACACCAATAACACCATTGTACTCAATTTACATATAATATATCAAAATCACATATGGATTATATACAAAACAAAACAAACAAAACAAAAAAAAAAAAAGAAATGTGGTTGGAATTTTCTTCAGACTCTGATTCAGGTCACTATATTTCAAACTCAAAAAACTGGCCAAAATTCATACTTGGATATGCGGCTGCTGAAAAGATGTCCACCGTCACATAATATATTTGTGTTTGGGAAAGCCTTCAAGGGAATAGCTGGCAGTGCTCTCTGCTGTTCAGTGGTTCTCTCCGAGTACTCCGGCTTCCACACCCGTAAAACTGTCCGGCATGGGGTTACCTTGGCTGTCGAATGTATCGTTAAACCACAAATATTAAATAAATAAATAAATAAATAAATAAATAAATAAATAAATAAATAAATAAATAAATAAATAAATATGAGACCCCATACACATAGCTTAAAGGCACGCTTTCATTCTTAGAACAGACCTTTACAATAGAACGGACAGAACGAAAGTCAACCCAAACCAAGTTAGCCGCTCGAACAACAACGAAGAAATTAACAAAATATAGAGGAAAAACAAGAACAAATAAAACGTACACCTAAATCAGAACAAAACAGAGAAGAAAACCCCAAAACAGAACAGAGAATGAACGGAACAAACCGAAGCTAGATCAGAAACACTGACCACACCTACAAAATCTGTAAGGGACGGAAACGGAAGGGAAATCAGAAGAAAAAAGGTAAAAACAGAAATCAGTATTAGGCGGAATACCAAAACGCCTTCAAAACAAAGTGTTGTTCCGCGCAACATGTTTGAAAAAAACTGAATGCATCGATGACACATTCTGTCCAACTACGCCAAAATTAATCTCAGGGTAGATCTCCACGTAACAAATCAACGGAAAATACCGGTGCAGTTTCAGCCAAAGCTCCACCATCTAAATCACCCAAACATGCTAACACGTCAATGGGTCTTACTATTGCATGTCCTTCTGTCTTCCTTGAATTTTCTTAGAAGGTCGAAGGTGATTTGGGCGGGAGTGACCACTTCCCAATTGTGCTTGAAAGTGGTGTTCTGGAGAACGCTGAGTGGGTGCCCCAGAGAAATTTTAAAAGGCAAATGGAGACACTTTTTCAACGCTTTGTTCTGAACGCCTCATATTGGAAACGTTTGAAAAAAGTGGTGATGAAATAGAACATTTTACTAAGGAATCGCTTGACATTGCTAACACCGCCATTTAAAACCTCCTCAAATTCAAAACGTTTCACCAAATGATAATGATTGCAAACATGCTTTAAAAAACAAACAAATAACAATAAAAAGAGCACGACTTTCAAAACAAAAAGAGAAAAGTCCTGGGGAAATTATGTTTCAAAACTTAATCATTACACTCCTATGACTAAAAACCTTAAAGTGCAACACATCAGAGATAATAACACACTAATTTCTAATATAATTACTGATAAAATTAATTTTAAATCGGCCTCAACATTTTGGCAGCAATTGTCATCTGAATATTTTAATCCAGAAAGAATCAAGAAACATTGGAAAAACAAAAGATTAAATTTCCTTCTGACAATTTATAGGATTGTAATGAACCTTTCTCAATGGAAGAGCTGATGGAGTCACTACACAAATTAAAAGATAGTGTCACTGGACCGATAAAATACACTACCAAATTTTAAACAGCTACCTCAATTTCGTTTGAACATTTAATATTCCTATAAGGCTAAAATCCTCATCCTCTAATTGGACGAGAGCTCGGTTAGTTGTTCTATGCTTACGTCTCCAGTGGCATATATTACCGCCTAACGTCACCAAGTGTAAAATTTGAAACGACGATAACAATGGGAGGAGCTTCAAAGAGTATACTGCCTCTAAAATCCTATTTTTCGACGCCAGTGATCATTCTATGAATGTATACCCACAGCCATCTTATGAAAAGGTCGAGGTTACTCCATTTCAGTTCAAATCATGAACAAGTTCATGATTTGAACTGAGATGAAGTAACCTCGACCTTTATCTGAGTTACTGATATTTGATTGTCCAGTGATGTCGTGGGGGTAGCCAAGAGATTTATTTACTAAATTTTGTTATCATTAAAGTTTCATTGCTCATTGAAGTTGACGTGTTCATTTCACGATGTGGGTTTGGAGCTATGAGTGGCATCCTATTGGAAAATGTACGTTATTGTTTCGTGTTCGCGGCTCGGGTGAACATAAGCTCCGAGCCGCAAACCTCAGAACCTGTTGCCGCCAATTCATCACAATAACTTATACTGTCAGCTTTTAGTGAGATAGGGGTGACTGACCGGTCTCCATCTTCCTAGCGACAAGCAAATATAATTCTTATTCCAAAGCCTGATAACTACCATTGCAATCCGAGTAATAAAACACATGTTGCCTTTACAATTTGTCTGCGTAAAACCATGGAAAGGGTGATCTATGATCCGTTTATCTGGTGCTTAAAATCGAACAATGTACCTACGAATGTTCAGTGTGGTTTCAGGAACTAAGAAGATACTGTGGATCATTTAGTTTGACTTGAAACATTTATTCGAAATACCTGGAAGATCTTGTTTGTGGTCGCCATCTTCTTTGATCTGGAAAAGGCATATGATTTTACGTGGATGCATGGGATTTTAAAAGATCTTTTCAACAGTTGAGACGGCGTATGCCTACCTTTATAGAAAACTTTTTAAAGGACCGTCAATTTCAAGTTGGAGTTGGACCTACTTTATATAATGCATACGAGCAAGGATAACAAAATATACCGCATATTCTTTATGTGTTTTGTGAAGAAGCACTATTACGATATTGTGCAATGGGTCATATTGGACAGAATTACTATTAGATATCGTCCTTTGATTAGAACGAGGTGTCATCTGCAATGCTTTAGCATTGCAGATGACACCTTGTTCCACTCAGGGGACGATATGTCATTCAGCACATCCGTTGGTTGTAGCCACCGACAGAACCTAATCTCCACTGTTGACTGCAGTCCAGTTCTCATAATTGTCAGGACACCTTCACGGAGACAAGTAAACACAGACTGCGCAATTGGGGAGAGGGAAGATACGTGCCCCTCCCCATTTTGCTTCTCTGGCAGGTTACACAATCCAACAATGTGTTAAAACATTTGAAGGTATGAAAGTATGTAACTGTGTCAATAAATACCATTATCGTAATTTATTTGATGCAAATAGAACTAAATTTAGAACCACACTGGCCAGTGCATTCCATCTTCAGTCGGCCTTGTTTCTTTTACTTCGGCTATCTTTCAACCTTTGAGCTTGTCTTCGGGATGGAGAATTGCTGAAGTAAAAGAAACAGACCGAAATCTATCTGTGATGTCAATTATGCTGCACGACCTACTGAGAGTCAAGGAGATGGTATTTCTGCATATCAATTTTTCAGTTTTTTCAAGCGGGTCGTAATATGGAAGGTCCAGTACGCCTCAAATATATTTTGCTCCTCCACCAGCCCCACATAAACTTTTATTGAGCTTCTGTCACCTTTGAAAACGACTGTATACTTGCGTGACACTTTGACGGGCTTTCACGACTAAGTAGAATCAGCTCAAGTCTTGCAATGACAAGTTCTCAGTTGAAACATATATGTTTGGGATCTAGTTCCATGGTATCTAAAGTGACTCAAGCTTCCCATCCATCAAAATGAAAACCATATCTTACTTGGCAAGGAGCAATCTACGTCATTGAGAGAAACTTTCCACAGACGTGTCAGGTAGTTACAGTGTATTGTTTGAAGTTTCTGGCTATCTTGACGGCGAGGAAGTCCATGGTTATTAACTGGCCTGTTGCAGTACATCTTGAAACGAACTACCTTTTAAAATTAAACATTTTTACGTGTGAAATATTGTAACATTTCGGTTTGAAGTATTTTCGTGTAATTGGCACATTTACACCTAGAGCGCCCCTGATTATGATATGTTCCAGTAAGACTAAAATCTTCCTCCTATGATTGGACGAGAGCTCGCTTAGTATATTCTATGTTTACGGGTCAAGTGGTAAATGTTACCGTGTGACGTCACAACGAGAAATATTTGCAATTACGTCGTCCGTTTCGTAACTGCTTCATCAACGGTGTGACTTGCAAGCCGCTTCATTTTTCTGAATGATTCACGTGTGCAGCAGACGGTGTTCCGGATGAAGTGTTGTTTAAATTACAAACCAATTTATGATTTGAACTAAGATAGAATGAGGTTATCTGGTTTATTGATTATTTATCCAGTGCAGACGTGGGTACACGAGGGGTTTATTTTCTAAACCTGTGATCGTTAAAAGTGACCTTGAACAAGGCAACTTTTAACGATCACAAGTTTAGTAAATAAGCTCCTCGTGTTTTACGATGTAGGTTTGGGGCTATGGGTAGTGTCTATTGGAACATATACGTTATTGTGATGAATTGGCGGTAACGTGGTCTGAGGTTTGCGACTCGGAGCGTATGTTCATAATGAACATAAGCTCCGAGCCGCAAACCTCAGACCATGTTACCGTCAATTCATCACAATAATTTATAGTTTTGAAATAAACTAAATCAAGCCTTGACTATCATCAAAACCTTGCACTATGTTTTCGAGTGTGACGTCAGACAAATATTTTCCTTATTTGATATTTTACAGTCAATACTATTGGATGTTCTATCACCTGTCTGAATGGAGGAACATGTACAGATGGAACGTGTGTGTGTGATAAAGGGTATATGGGAGAAGACTGCGGTGGTAAGAATAAAAATAAAAATACAACCCTTTTGCAACTCAAGCGTGTTAGTTAGTTTAGTAAAAATAGTCATTACTTGCCACGTCAAAAATAACGTAACTTTGGGGAAATTATTAGTGGAAGAGAGACCGTATCGAAAGCAGTGAAAATATAAAGATTTATCTTTTCTGAAGATAAGTACGTTGTCTGTATTTGATGTTGTGTTGTTGTTATCTGTCTACCAACAGAACTGTAATTATTATTTTCACCGGATCCGACACGAAATGTTGAACGTTTCGAAATCCCAAAATAAACAAACAAATTGTTCCTTGTTGCAGAACATCTTGAAATGAGCTACGTTTTAAAATAGTACTGTGAATTTAGTTACTTGTTCCCGTTTCCTTATTCGACATTCAAAATTCGAAAAAAATTACCGGATGTGTTGGTGGTGGCCCCCGAGGAAAGAAGAAGATTGACACCTCAACCGCCCCAATCGGACCACATTTATGGGCCCTACTAAGGCCCCAAAAAGGGCCAGTTACAAAATATCACCAAAGCATGTTAAAATCATGGAATATTTTGGTGTTGATGGGTGGCCCTCGAGGAATTAAGAAGATTGACACCTCAGCCGACCCAATCGGACCCCAATTAGGGGCACTACTAAGGCTCCAAAAAGGGCCAATTACAAAATATCACCAAAGCAAGTTAAACTCACGGGATATTTTGGTGTTGATGGGTGGCCCCCGAGGAATAAAGAAGACTGACGCCACAACCGCCCCAATCGGATCACATTTAGGGGCCCTACTAAGGCCCCAAAAAGGGCGTGTTACAAAATATCACCAAAACAAGTTAAAATCACGGGATATTTTGGTATTGATGGGTAGCCCCCGAGGAATAAAGAAGATTGACACCTCAACCGCCCCAATAGGACCACATTTAGGGGCCCTACTAAGGCCCCAAAAAGGGCCAGTTACAAAATATCACCAAAGAAGGCTAAAATCACAGGACATTTTGGTGTTGATGGGTGGCCCCCGAGAAATAAAGAAGATTGACGTCTTAACTGCCTCAATCGGACCACATTTAGGGGCCCCACAAAGGCCCTCAAAAGGGCCAGTTACAAAATATCACCAAAGCAAGTTAACATCACGGGATATTTTGGTGTTGAGGGTGGCCTCCGAGGAACAAAGAAGATTGGTGCCTCAACCACCCAATCGGACCACATTTAGGAGCCCTACTCAGGCCCCAAAAAGGACCTGTTACAAAATATCATCAAAGCAAGTTAAAATCACGGGATATTTGGTGTTGATGGGTGGCCCCCGAGGAATAAAGATTGACACCTCAACCGCCCAAATCGGACCACATTTAGGGGCCCTACTAAGGCCCCAAAACGGGCTAGTTACAAAATATCACCAAAGCAAGTTAAACTCACGGGATATTTTTGTGTTGATGGGTGGCTCCCGAGGAATAAAGAAGACTGACGCCTCAACCGCCTCAATCCGAACACATTTAGGGGCCCTACTAAGACCCCCAAAAGGGCCAGTTACAAAATATCACCAAAGCAGGTTAAAATCACGGGATATTTTGGTGTTGATGGGTGGCCCCCGAGGAATAAAGAAGGAAGATTGACGCCTCAACTCCCCCAATTGGACCACATTTAGGTGCCCTACTAAGGCCCCAAAAAGGGCCAGTTACAAAATATCACCAAAGCAGGTTAAATCACGGGATATTTTGGTGTTGGTGGGTGGCCTCCGAGGAATAAAGAAGATTGACGCCTCAACCACCCCAATTGGACCACATTTAGGGACTCTACTAAGGCCCCAAAAGATGCCGGTTACAAAATATCACCAAAAACAGGTTAAAATCACGGGATATTTTGGTGTTGATGGGTGGCCCCCGAGGAATAAAGAAGACTGACGCATCAACCGCCCAAATCGGCCACATATAGGGGCCCTACTAAGGTCCCAAAAAGGACCAGTTACAAAATATCACCAAAGCAAGTTAACATCACGGGATATTTTGGTATTGATGGGTGGTCCCCGATGAATAAAGAGGATTCACGCCTCAACCGCCCCAATCGGACCACATTTAGGGGCCCTACTAAGGCCCCAAAAAGGGCCAATTACAAAATATCACCAAAGCAGGTTAAAATCACGGGATATTTTGGTGTTGATGAGTGGCCCCCGAGGAATAAAGAAGATTGACACCTCAGCCGACCCAATCGGACCCCAATTAGGGGCCCTACTAAGGCCCAAAAAGGGCCAGTTACAAAATATCACTAATGTAGGTAAATATCACGAGATATTTTGGTGTTGATGGGTGCCCCCCCCCCCCGAGGGATAAAGAAGAATGACACCTCAGCTGCCCCAATCCGTCCCCATTTAAGGGGCCCTACTAAGGCTCCAACAAGGGCCAGTGGAGAAGCCGACATGCCCTCTCCAGGAGAGAGGGGTGGGGGAGTCTCCTCCCAGACAAAAAAAAATCACTGTGAATTTAAATCAAGTTTTCTGGTGGCTTTTACTACGGCCCCAAAAAGGGCCAGTTACAAAATATCACCAAAGCAAGTTAACATCACGGGATATTTTGGTGTTGATGGGTGGCCCCCGAGGAACAAAGAAGACTGACGCCTGAACCACCCTAATCGGACCACTTTTAGGGGCCCTACTTAGGCCCCAAAAAGGGCCAGTTACAAATTATCACCAAAGCAGGTTAAATCACGGGATATTTGGTATTGATGGGTGGCCCCCGAGGCATAAAGAAGATTGACACCTCAACCGGCCCAGTCGGACCACATTAGGGGCCCTACTAAGGCACCCCCAAAGGGCCAGTTACAAAATATCACCAAAGCAGGCTAAAATGACGGGATATTTTGGTGTTGAAGGGTGGCCCCCGAGGAACAAAGAAGATTGACGCCTAAACCGCCCCAATCGGACCACATTTAGGGCCCTATTAAGGCTCCAAAAAGGGCCAGTTACAAAATACCACCAAAGCAAGTTAAACTCACGGGATATTTTGGTGTTGATGGGTGGCCCCCGAGGAATAAAACAGATTGACGCCTCAACCACCCCAATCGGATCACATTTAGGGGCCCTACTAAGGCCCGAAAAAGGGCCTGTTACAAAATATCACCAAAACAGGTTAAAATCACGGGATATTTTGGTATTGATGGGTGGCCCCCGAGGAATAAAGAAGATTGACACCTCAACCGCCCCAATAGGACCACATTTAGGGGCCCTACTAAGGCCTCAAAGAGGGCCAGTTACAAAATATCACCAAAGAAGGCTAAAACCACGGGATATTTTGGTGTTGATGGGTGGACCCCGAGAAATAAAGAAGACTGACGTCTCATCCGCCTCAATCGGACCACATTTAGGGGCCCTACTAATGCCCCCAAAAGGGCCAGTTACAAAATATCACCAAAGGAAGTTAACATCACTGGATATTTTGGTGTTGATGGGTGGCCCCCGAGGAACAAACAACCACCAAATCGGGCCACATTTAGTGGCCCTACTCAGGCCCCAAAAAGGGCCAGTTACAAAATATCACCAAAGCAGGTTAAAATCACGGGATATTTTGGTGTTGATGGGTGGCCCCCGAGGAATAAAGATTGACACCTCAACCGCCCCAATCGGACCACATTTAGGGGCCCTACTAAGGCCCCAAAAAGGGCTAGTTACAAAATATCACCAAAGCAAGTTAAACCTACGGGATATTTTGGTGTTGATGGGTGCCCCCCGAGGAATAAAGAAGGAAGATTGACGCCTCAACCACCCCAATCGGACCACATTTAGGTGCCCTACTAAGGCCCCAAAAAGGGCCAGGTACAAAATATCACCAAAGCAGGTTAAAACCACGGGATATTTTGGTGTTGATGTGTGGCCTCCGAGGAATAGAGAAGATTGACACCTCAACCGCCCCAATTGGACCACATTTATGGGCCCTACTAAGGCCCCAAAAGGGGCCAGTTACAAAATATCACCAAAACAGGTTAAAATCACAGGATATTTTGGTGTTGATGGGTGGCCCCCGAGGAATAAAGAAGATTGACGCCTCAACCGCCCAAATCGGACCACATTTAGGGGCCCTACTAAGGCCCAAAAGGTGCCAGTTACAAAATATCACCAAAGCAAGTTAACATCACGGGATATTTTGGTGTTGATGGGTGGTCCCCGATGAATAAAGAAGATTAACGCCTCAACCGCCCCAATCGGACCACATTTAGGGCCCCTACTAAGGCCCCAAAAAGGGTCAATTACAAAATATCACCAAAGCAGGTTAAAATGACGGGATATTTTGGTGTTGATGAGTGGCCCCCGAGGAATAAAGAAGATTGACACCTCAGCCGACCCAATCGGACCCCAATTAGGGGCCCTACTAAGGCCCCAAAAAAGGCCAGTTACAAAATATCACTAATGTAGGTAAATATCACGGGATATTTTGGTGTTGATGGGTGGCCCCCGAGGGATAAAGAAGAATGACACCTCAGCCGCCCCAATCCGTCCCCATTTTAGGGGCCTTACTAAGGCTTCAACAAGGGCCAATGGAGAAGCCGACATGCCCTCTCTGGGAGAGAGGGGTGGGGGAGTCTCCTCCCAGACAAAAAAAAATCACTGTGTATTTAAATCAAGTTTTCTGGTGGCTTTTACTACGGCCCCAAATAGGGCCAGTTACAAAATATCACCAAAGCAAGTTAACATCATGGGATATTTTGGTGCTGATGGGTGGCCCCCGAGGAACAAAGAAGACTGACGCCTGAACCACCCCAATCGGACCACATTTAGGGGGCCCTACTCAGGCCACAAAAAGGGCCAGTTACAAATTATCACCAAAGTAGGTTGAATCACGGGATATTTGGTATTGATGGGTGGCCCCCGAGGCATCAAGAAGATTGACACCTCAACCGCCCCAATCGGACCACATTAGGGGCCCTACTAAGGCACCCCCAAAAGGGCCAGTTACAAAATATCACCAAAGCAGGCTAAAATGAAGGGATATTTTGGTGTTGAAGGGTGGCCCCCGAGGAACAAAGAAGACTGACGCCTAAACCGCCCCAATCGGACAACATTTAAGGCCCTATTAAGGCTCCTAAAAGGGCCAGTTACAAAATACCACCAAAGCAAGTTAAACTCACGGGATATTTTGGTGTTGATGGGTGGCCCCCGAGGAATAAAAAAGATTGACGCCTCAACCACCCCAATCTGATCACATTTAGGGGCCCTACTAAGGCCCCAAAAAGGGCCTGTTACCAAATATCACCGAAACAGGTTAAAATCACGGTATATTTTGGTAATGATGGGTGGCCCCCTAGGAATAAAGAAGATTGACACCTCATCCGCCCAAATAGGACCACATTTAGGGGCCCTACTAAGGCCCCAAAAAGGGCCAGTTACAAAATATCACCAAAGAAGGCTAAAATCACCATATATTTTGGTGTTGATGGGTGGCCCCCGAGAAATAAAGAAGATTGACGTCTCAGCCGCCCCAATCGGACCACATTTAGGGGCCCTACTAAGGCCCCCAAAAGGGCCAGTTACAAAATATCACCAAAGGAAGTTAACATCACAGGATATTTTGGTGTTGATGGGTGGCCCCCGAGGAACAAAGAAGGTTGGCGCCTCAACCACCAAATCGGGCCACATTTAGGGGCCCTACTCAGGCCCCAAAAAGGGCCAGTTACAAAATATCACCAAAGCAGGTTAAAATCACGGGATATTTTGGTGTTGATGGGTGGCCCCCAAGGAATAAAGATTGACACCTCAACTGCCCCAATCAGACCACATTTAGGGGCCCTACTAAAGCCCCAAAAAGGGCTAGTTACAAAATATCACCAAAGCAAGTTAAACCTACGGGATATTTTGGTGCTGATGGGTGGCCTCCGAGGAATAAAGAAGGAAGATTGACGCCTCAACCACCCCAATCGGACCACATTTAGGTGCCCTACTAAGGCCCCAAAAAGGGCCAGTTACAAAATATCACCAAAGCAGGTTAAAATCACGGGATATTTTGGTGTTGATGTGTGGCCTCCGAGGAATAGAGAAGATTGACACCTCAACCGCCCCAATTGGACCACATTTATGGGCCCTACTAAGGCCCCAAAAGGGGCCAGTTACAAAATATCACCAAAACAGGTTAAAATCACGGGATATTTCGGTGTTGATGGGTGGCCCCCGAGAAATAAAGAAGATTGACGCCTCAACCGCCCAAATCGGACCACATTTAGGGGCCCTACTAAGGCCCAAAAGGGTGTCAGTTACAAAATATCACCAAAGCAAGGTAACATCACGGGAAATTTGGGTGTTGATGGGTGGTCCCCGATGAATAAAGAAGATTGACACCTCAACCGCACCAGCGGACCCTATTTAGGGCCCTCCTTAGGACCCAAAAAGGACTAGTTACAAAATATTACCTAAGGAGGCAAACATCGCCAGATATTTTGATGTCGGTGTGCAACACAACAAGAATAAAGAAGATTCCATGGAACACCGCCCCCCAATTATGAGGATATGAGGAATGACAAATTGTGGCTCACTAAGAATTTTCTCGTGGCTCTTATGACCATGAGGATATGTGGAATGGCAAGTTGTGCCTCATTGCCCTCGGGTTTTCATATAATGAAAAGGGCACCCCGAAGGCCAGCCAATAATAGATAGAGATTCCACAAGTGTATCTCTATTCAACATGGTCCGTAAATAACCCAAACCGGGGGCCCAACTTCCACTTCACAATTTACTCACCTAACCCTTACTTCCTTTCCTTCCTATTTCTAAATCTTGGCATGCCCACGGCCCTGCCTGATGTTTGCTTGCTTCTGCAAGCGTACCAATACCACCCATTTCCCTTCCATTTTCCTATTCTTTCTAAACTCTGGCATACCAACGGGCCTGTTGTCTGCTTGCTACGTCTTGCATACCAGCACTACCCATTCCCTCCAACTTTCCTATTCTTCCTAAGCCCTGACATGCCCGAGGGCCTACCTGATGTCTGCTTGCTACGCCATTCATACAAACACTACCCATTTCCTCCCACTTCCCCATTCTGGTGTCTACTTACTATGCACCCTAACACCACCCATTCCATTCCACTTGCTTATTCTTCCTGTAGCCATAACTTGCCCAAGGACCTGCCTGATGCCCGTCTGCTGTGCCATGCGTACTAACTCCTGCAGTTGAATACTTGGGTCAGAGAGTAGTCAGAACACGCCACAAAAGTTAATTATAGTAACAAAGCACCGATCTTACTCCAAGTATGGGGCTATTTTGTTCTACCGGAGTACATCCCTCATCAATCGAAAATACCCCTTAGGAGTCATATAACACTATGCGCGACTCTGTTTCGGTAACAAAGTCGATGTCGGTGATTTGGCGTAAGTGTCGAGCTTATTTTGGTAATTCGCAAGACTCCCGTTGAATTGAACACACCCTCAGAACTGACCTCGTCCGTTTAGAGGTCATTGGGTCACATGGCAAAAACCTAACATCGAAACCAAGATGGTAGCCTCCAATATAGTCTCTCTCTGTAGAAAACGAAGAACGGAAACACGTGTCACCCTAACTACACACGCTGTGCATGCTCACTAAAACCACGTATCACTATCGGGATGAGGTCACATGTCCGCTCTCCTGCGCTTCTATGACAACCTACGTGACACCCACAATTCCGCGGTATGCGACCCCACCCCCGAAGTCCCCCAGATGGGGCCCATTTTGTTGCGAAGTGAGCCCACAGAGGTTAAGTAAACTCGCAAGCTCGTGTAAGAGCTCGAGCTCTTGGGGTTTTATTTGGGAAATTCATTCGACTCGAGATTATTTAATTTGTTTAACAGTTTTTGAACAGATTGGAACATGATAACTAAATTACACGGAATTGTATTAAACTGGCGACCAGAGTACAGGCGTACTCTGTGGGTACACGCCAGATGTTCTGTTGACAATATTAGGCATACCTTTGCAGGCCAATATTGTCAACAAGGAGTAACATTTGAGGATTTGTTGATAGATGGAACAATAACATTCGGCAGTATTACTGGGGTGTTGGTGTTCGATCTGTCTAACAAATCATAACATGTACCTGGTGAAACTCCCCATTGAACTGGGGATGCTGCGTTTAACACCAGTCACCGGGTCATTCCGCCGGTTAACTGGCGCCCGGCGGAATACTATTTAAGAGACGAGATTCCATGGACTGCATGCAAACTGACCGACAGTCTGCATGGCAGTAAAAGAGTCTACAAAAATGGCGACCGCCACGTCAAGGGACTTTCCCTTAGTTTCCCTGAGGTCAGGGAGAAACTGCTGACGGTCGTCACGTACCCCAAGTATTGCATCAGAAATTTGGTGTATATAAGCACCAATTTCTGACTTCTTAGACAAGTTGTCTCTGGGCTCCTGATGTATGTAGATCGAACTCCACAAGAAGAAACCTGGATGCAGCCACTGTGTTTGAGGTACGAACTCTTTAATACTTTTGCCCGGATTATTATTTTGTATGTACAGATTATTAATTCGCCTACGCGGATTATTATTTCGTGTGCATCGATTATTATTTTGTGCGCACGCATTGAAACTTAAAGTGTCAGGACCCCCACCACCGCCGTCCCAAAAGACAGACCTGCTATATATACTTACCACGCCATGCATGAGAATCCTGTTCAGTGGTGGATCCAGAATCCTTTATAGGGAGAGAATTCCAATGGAGGGTGGGAGCGATATGACGCGGGTAATTCTCAAAGGCCGCAGACAGGGAGGGAAGGGTGTAGGCAGGTGAATCACCCCTCCCATTTGTGTGACCTGGCAGAGGTAGAACCAGAAAAATATCTGCGGCGGGGGGGGGGGGGGGGGGGAGGGGGTGGTGGAGGCTGCTAGTAGGGGAAGGCTTCGTATAGAGGGGTATCCTGAGTGGAGAAGCCGACATGCCCTCTCCGGGAGAGGGGGGGGGGGGGGTCTCCTCCCAGACAAAAAAAAAATCACTGTGAATTTAAATCAAGTTTTCTGGTGGCTTTTAGGGTAAATCGCCACATTTTCGGATGACCCACATTTTAGAGACAAGGTTATGAACGTACATGGGTGTGTTCGATTGAACGGGAGTCTTGCGAATTACCAAAATAAGCTCGACACTTACCCCAAATCACCGACATCGACTTTATGTTACCGAAACAGAGTCGCGCGAAGTGTTATATGGCCCCTAAGAGGTATTTTCGATTGATGATTGATGAGGGATGTACTCGGGAAAAAACAAAAGAGCCCCATATTTGGGGTAAGATCGGTGTTTTGTTACTATGATTAACTTTTGTGGCGTGTTCTGACAAGTCTCTGACCAAAGTATTCAACTGCAGGAGTTAGTACGCATGACATAGCAGACAGGCATCAGGCAGGTCCTTGGGCAAGTTATGGCTACATGAAGAATAAGCAAGTGGAAGGGAATGGGTGGTGTTAGCGTGCATAGTAAGTAGACACCAGAATGGGGAAGTGGGAGAAAATGGGTAGTGTTAGTATGAATGGCCTAGCAAGCAGACACCAGGTAGGCCCTCGGGCATGTCAGGGCTTAGGAAGAATAGGGAAGTTGGAGGGGTTGGGTAGTGCTGGTATGCAAGACGTAGCAAGCCCACACCAACAGGCCCGTTAGTATGCCAGCGTTTAGAAAGAATAGGAAAGTGGAAAGGAAATGGGTGTTACTGGTATGCTTGAAGAAGCAAACAAACATCAGGCAGGGCCGTGCGCATGCCAAGAGATAATAAGGAAAGGAAGTAAGGCTGAGGTGAGTAAATTGTGAAGTGGAAGTTGGGCCCCGGTTTGGGATATATACGGACCATGTTGCATAGAGATACACATTATATGAAAACCCGAGGGCAATGAGGCACAACTTACCATTCCACATATCCTCATGGTCATAAGGGTCACGAGAAAATTCTAAGTGAGACACAATTTGTCATTCCTCAAATCCTCATATTTGGAGACGACGTTCAATGGAATCTTCTTTATTCTTCTCCTGTCGCACACCAACATCACAATATCTGGAGATGTTTGTCTTCTTAGGTAATATTTTGTAACTGGCCCTTTGTGGGGCCTAAGGAGCGCCCTATATGGGTCCGATTGGGCGCTTGAGGTGTCAATCTTCTTTATTCCTCGGGGGCCACCCATCAGCACCAAAATATCCCGTGATATTTACCTACTTTAGTGATATTTTGTAACAGACCCTTTTGGGGGCCTTAGTAGGGCCCCTAATTGGGGTCCGATTGGGGCGGTTGAGGTGTCAATCTTCTTTATTCCTCGAGGGCCACCCATCAACATCAAAATATCCCGTGATTTTAACCTGCTTTGGTGATATTTTGTAACTGTCCCTTTTTGGGGCCTTAGTAGGGCCCCTAAAATGGGGTCCGATTGGGGCGGCTGAGGTGTCAATCTTCTTTATCCCTCGGGAGCCACCCATCAACACCAAAATATCCCGTGATATTTACCTACATTAGTGATATGTTGTAACTAGCCCTTTTGTGGCCTCAGTAGGGCCCCTAATTGGGATCCGAATGGGGCGGTTGAGGCGTCAAGCTTCCTTATTCCTCAGGGACCACCCATCAAAACCAAAATATCCCTTGATTTTCACCAGCTTTGGTGATATTTGATAACTGGCCCTTTTGGGGCCTTAGTAGGGTCTCTAAATCTGGTCCGATTGGGGCGGTTGAGGTGTCAATCCTCTTTATTCCTCGGGGGGCCACACACCAAAATATCGCGTGATTTTTAATTGCTTTGGTGATATTTTGTAACTGGCCCTTTTTGGGGCCTCAGTAGGCCCCTAAATGTGGTCCGATTGGGGCGGTTGAGGCATCAATCTTCTTTATTCCTCAGGGGCCACCCATCAACACGAAAATATCCCGTGATTTTAACTTGATTTGGTGATATTTTGTAACTGTCCCTTTTTGGGGCCTTAGTAGGGCTCCTAAATGTGGTCTGATTGGGGCGGTTGAGGCGTCAATCTTCCTTATTCCTCGGGCGCCACCCATCAAAACCAAAATATCACTTGATTTTCACCTGCTTTGGTGATATTTGATAACTGGCCCTTTTGGGGCCTTAGTCCCTAAATGTGGTCCGAATGGGGCAATTAAGGTGTCAATGCTCTTTATTCCTCGGGGACCACCCACCAAAATATCGCGTGATTTTTAATTGCTTTGGTGATATTTTGAAACTGGCCCTTTTTGGGGCCTTAGTAGGGCTCCTATATGTGGCCGATTGGGGCGGTTGATGCGTCAGTCTTCTTTATTCCTCGGGGGCCACCCATCAACACCAAAATATCCCGTGATTTTAACCTGTTTTTTGGTGATATTTTGTAACTGGCATCTTTTGGGGCCTTAGTAGGGTCCCTAAATGTGGTCCAATTGGGGTGGTTGAGGCGTCAATTTTCTTTATTTCTCGGAGGCCACCCATCAACACCTAAATATCCCATGATTTTAACTTGCTTTGGTGATATTTTGTAACTGGCCCTTTTTGGGGCCTTAGTAGGGCCCCTAAATGTGGTCCGATTGGGCGGTTGAGGCGTCAATCTTCTTTATTCCTCGGGGACCACCCATCAAAACCAAAATATCCCTTGATTTTCACCTGCTTTGGTGATATTTTGTAACTGGCACTTTTTGGGGCCTTAGTAGGGCCCCTAAATGTAGTCCGGTTGGGGCGGTTGAGGTGTCAATCTTCTTTATTTTTCGGGGGCCACCCATCAACACCAAAATATCCCGTGATTTTAACCTGATTTGGTGATATTTCGTAACTGGCCCTTTTTCGGGCCTTAGTAGAGCCCCTAAATGTGGTCCGATTGGGGCAATTGAGATGTCAATCTTCTTTATTCCTCGGGGACCACCCATCAAAACCAAAATATCCCGTGATTTTAACCTATTTTGTGATATTTTGTAACTGGCCCTTTTTTGGGCCTTAGTAGGGCCCTTAAGTGTGTCAGATTGGGGCGGTTGAGGTGTCAATCTTCTTTATTCCTCGGGGACCACCCATCAAAACCAAAATATCCCGTGATTTTAAACTGCTTTGGTGATATTTATAACTGGCCCTTTTTGGGGCCTTAGTAAGGCCCCTAAATGTGGTCCGATTGGGGCGGTTGAAGCGTCAATCTTGTTTATTCCTCGAGGTCTACCCATCAACATCAAAATATCTCGTGATTTTAACTTGCTTTAGTGATATTTTGTAACTGGCAGTTTTTGGAGCCTAAGTAGGGTCCCTAAATGTGGTCCGATTGGGGTGGTTGAGGCATGAATCTTCTTTATTCCTCGGGGGCCACCCATCAACACCAAAATATCCCGTAATTTTAACCTGCTTTGGTGATATTTTGTTACTGGCCTTTTTTGGGCCTTAGTAGGGCCCCTAAATGTGGTCCGATTGGGGCAGTTGAGGTGTCAATCTTCTTTATTCCCCGGGGGCCACCCACCAAACCAAAATATCCCGTGATTTTAACCTACTTTGGTAATATTTTGTAACTGGCCCTGTTTGGGCCTTAGTAGGGCCCTTACATGTGGTCCGATTGGGGCGGTTGAGGCGTCAGTCTTCTTTATTCCTCGGGGGCCACCCATCTGCTTCAAAATATCCCGTGATTTTAACCTGCTTTGGTGATATTTTGTAACAGGCCCTTTTTGGGGCCTTAGTAGGGCCCCTAAATGTGGTCCGGTTGTGGCGGTTGAGGTGTCAATCTTCTTTATTCCTCGGGGGCCACCCATCAACACCAAAATATCCCGTGATTTTAACCTGCTTTGGTGATATTTTGTAAGTGGCCCTTTTTGGGGCCTTAGTAGGGCCCCTAAATGTGGTCCGATTGGGGCGGTTGAAGCGTCAATCTTCTTTATTCCTCGAGGTCCATCCATCAACATCAAAAAAATCCCGTGATTTAAATTTGCTTTAGTGATATTTTGTAACTGGCCCTTTTTGGAGCCTATGTAGGGCCCCTAAATATGGTCCGATTGGGGCGGTTGAGGCGTCAATCTTCTTTATTCATCGGTGGCCACCCATCAATGCCAAAATATCCCTTGATTTTCACCTGCTTTGGTGATATTTTGTAACTGGCCCTTTTGGGGCCTTAGTAGGGTCCTAAATGTGGTCCGTTTGGGACGATTGAGGTGTCAATCTTCTTTATTCCTCGGGGGCCACCCATCAACTCCAAACCATCCCGTGATTTTCACTTGCTTTGGTGATATTTTGTAACTTGCCCTTTTTGGGGCCTTTGTTGGGCCCCTAAATGTGGTCCGATTGGGGCGGTTGTGGCGTAAATCATCTTTATTCATCGCGGGCCATCCATAAATACCAAAATATCCCGTGAGTTTAACGTGCTTTGGTGATATTTTGTAACTGGCCCTTTTTGGGGCCTGAGTAGGGGCCCTAAATGTGGTCCGATTTGGGCGGTTGATTCGTCAATCTTCCTTATTCCTCGGGGCTACCCATCAACACCAACATATCCGGTAATTTTTGTTTCGAATTTTGAATGTCGAATAAGGAAACTGGAATAAGTAACTAAATTCACAGTACTTTTTAAGATTAATTATTGTTACGAGTGACATATTGTAACCTTTATGTTGAAAGTGCTTTCATGTATTGGCACATTTACACCATGGTACAAGCGGCAATATAAAAGCTCGGGCGAACACACACACAAATATGTAACTCTCTGACCAATCAGATGCCTAGTTCCTTGTTGGAAATAGAACTTTATTATTTTATCGTCAAGAAAATACTGCCAAAACCCGTCCACACACCCATATCTCCAATATAAGAAACATATTAAAACAGATCCTTTCAGGTTCCGCAATTTTTCATTCCACACCATTTCAGCCTCCCCATCCCCATGCAACAAAAGTAAACATAATTGCAACAGGTGTTTTTTATAGTGTTGCATGATAGTTGAGACATCTTCGTAAACATATGATAGAACAGGAGTTTCAACGAATGAATTAACAAACATTAAAGTAATCATGAAGCAGATCACTCCGACACCAACTCAAAAGCTGTAGGTATATTTTAATATATGCGTTGCAATGTTCACCTGCAATTAAAATATGTTTTAGTTGCAATTAAAACACCCAAACACCACAAACGCGCAGATATATCGATCAAAACATATTTTGTCAAGTGAGTCACTACCAGAGGGATATTCCCTTATATTTATCGTGATAATAGATATGGGCGAAATATTTGTTGGACGATTTCCTATCTCGCTATCTTTTTAACCCTTTACCTAACATGAAATGCGAACGACACATGCAAACAAAATTCTTGAATAACTATTTTTTTTAAATTTTTGTCTCAAAAACATAGGTTATGAAGCCTCATTGGAATCAGCTCGAAAAGCTCGTTCCAAAGAGGGGCCATAACTTATGCTTTTGAGACAAAAATGAAAAAAAATAATGAAAATTAATTGGCGATTTTTGTCAATAGCGCTGGTCGGTTTTGGTCGTTACGTTGGGTAAAGGGTTAAGTAAAGAAAATGGAAGGCAATATTAAAGTAACGCTAACATATTGCAGACAAAACGTCTTGATTCTGAATTCTGCTATTCTTCTGACAGTACAGGCATATTATACATGGACGTAAAGGTTGTACTTCATAGACCCTGAAGGAATGCATATCTGGACCTTAACTGACAAGAGCGAATTTCAGCGAGTCCCGAAAATCTTCTACCCACTGATATCAGAACTGTAAAAGAATCCAAGTAATGTCAAACTTGATTGGAGAGGGGAGGCGGAAACAAAGGCATGCTGACAGGCAGTTGTGGGAGTCCGTTACATGAATGTTTGTAAAAAGAGTAGGATATCTCTAGAGCTAATCTTGAGGCCGCATGTTTACCACTGCATGTTCAGTGCGAGACATTCTGTGGTCCATTACAGTGCGTGCGTAGGGGGGGGTGGGGGGGCTGCCCCTCTCCACTACATGTAGAGTATGATGTCAGAACACCATATATGCTATGAGCATGAGTTGGGAATTGTTTCAGATTTCGGTCCCTGTGTAGTACGGGTATATGGGTGGATTTCCACTCCACAGGATTATATATAACTGTTGAATGCGGCTGGGAAAATACCAGGTTGCCGATGTGCAAACTATCCCCTGCTAGGTGGAAGTGAAGCATTGGAGCCGTAACTTGTAGTGTATGTTGTAGGGTGTTTAATCTCATATGTGTGTTTCTCCACTAAAGAAAAAACATGAAAAAAGAGGAAAATACAGGGAAAGAGATTTGTTTATTGGTTCTGCTTTCTGGTTGTCAATATTATTTCAATCAATCAATCAATCAATCAATCAATCAATCAATCAATCAATCAATCAATCAATCAATCAATCAATCAATCAATCAATCAATCAATCAATCAATCAGTCTCCCTCTCTCGCTCCCCCTCTGTCCCTCTCTGTCTCTCTCTCTCTCTCTGTGGAAAAGGTTGAGAGTGTGCCATTATGCTCCTTGGCTCCTACGTCTATCATCGAATATAATTGTCACGGTACAATTCGTTGCCTATCAATGGTAACACCGAAAATTTAACTTAAAGTTTGTTTGACAACAAGTCTGAAAATAAAGGAATCAGATTTTCATTTCTGCCGCCAATTTCACAAAGAGGCACAAACGCGCTCCAATTTCGGTGCATTCCTCCATATGTTCCAGTTATTTTTTAATGCAGAGCAGGTAAGTGGTACATATCCTGGCTGTTCTGTTCGTCGTCGACAGACTGCGTGATTGCTAATTCTCTGATGAAAGTTGTCGATGAAAATCGAAGCGTTGAAGGGCATAGGTCTAAATGTCCCCGAAAAGACTTTTTCGGGGGACTATTAAAATCGCCGGTGTCCGTGCGTCCTTGCGTGCGTCCCACTTTGGTTTCCGATGATAACTTTAGTTAGAGTTGGCCAAATCAAATGAAATTTGATAAGTAGGTATATCAATATAAAGTACAGGGCTAGTGCGAATTGGGGTGCGGTCCGACAATTTTTACCAGAGTTATGCCCTTTTTTCGACTTCAAAAATTCATTTTTCTTAGTTTCCTGATAACTTTAGCTATAGTTGGCCAAATTAAATGAAATTTTTCGTATATAGGTGTATCAACGTAAAATACAGGTCAGGTTCGAATCGGGGTGCAGTTTGATTTTTGACATAGTTATGCCCCTTGTTGTCTTCAAAAATTCTTTTTTGGTGGGCTTCCTGATGATAACTTCAGTCATAAATGGCCAAATCAAATGAAAATTTGTATGTAGGTGAATCAATATAACACACAGGTCCAGTTCGAATAGGGGTGTGGTCCAACAATTTCCGCAAGAGTTATGCCCCTTTTTTGACTTAAAAATATTTTTTTTGATTTCCTGATGATAACTTTAGTTGATGTTGACCGATTCCAATAAAATTTGGTTGTACCAACATAACATACAGGTCAAGTTCAAATCGGAGTTTGGTCAGACATTTTTTTGCCAGAGTTATGTTCCTTTTTCGACTTCAAAAAATTCAATTTTTTTCAAATTTCGAATTGCACATTTTTTTTTTCGGGGGAGGTGTGGCCGGGCGGACTTTTATTTTCATCTTGAGTTAAGAAATAACTTCAGAAGATGTTCAAGTGTTTGTGTGCATATTGATATGTTTTGCATCAATAACTGGTCTGACCCGCATTATATGCGTTCTGACCTTATGGGAGACAATTAATACCAATTGCCCAAATGAGAGAATGGTAGCGTAGTATGCTAAAGGATGCTGCACGTTGATGGTACACGTGCCTTCAACCAATGCTAACATTGCTTGGAGCAATTAAGTAAGTTGGAGGGTCTGACAGTTAATCGTCGCTGTTCAGATGTTTTCTCCAGATATTCCAGCTACCCATCCTTAACCCTTTGAACTCCAGTGGTATCGTCCATGCCAGTTCAATGACAGCAATTAGAAGAGTCCATATTCATTATTTGGGGTAGACTAATCAGTATTTTCAACGTGCAGCCTCGTTCTGTACGTTGAAAATACTGATTGTTCTGCCCCACAATATTTAATGAACAGCCATCCTATATAATGAAGTTATGACGTATCATGTTCCTGGCCGGAAAAAAGGCCACTGAGGGTCAAAGGGTTAACACTGTCCGACACAATATGGTCCTGGCTGCTGAATGTGTCGTTAATCCCCAATAAATGAATAACTAGAAATAGAATATTCCTATTAGCAATATTCAAGATCCATAAATGTCTTTATTATGCCAGTAATTGTTATTGACCAATCAGCTTCAATATCTAGTGACCGTATATGAGACTGTGTATCATCGAGCTGACCGTATATAGAGCTTATATACGGTCAGTTCCGACATTTTGTTTTTGACATCCAACGCTCGCTTCGATGTTTTTCCTAATTTAAAAACAACGAACAACAAATAATTTTGCGTGTGTGTTTGTTGAGCAACGTACAACTATAATACGTTTCTTCCAGTCTTTTCAGAAATTTTAATAAACAAATGTAAATAGATACAATAAATAAACCACTAAAACGACATGTATAGAAACATTATTATCACCATTAACATCAAATAATGAATGAAACTGTTCTCACTTACCTTCTTGAAAGAATTGTTAATCTATTTGCTCCAGTTGTTTTATTTTTCCAGTACTTAACACTGAATTAAAGTAGTGAATTGTTAATATAAATTCCTGTTTATTGAGAAGAAAACTCCGTTGTTTCAGCGCCGGCTACTAGCATGGCCTTCACATGACGTAAAACCAGGAAATTCCCTTTTAGTGATAACAGAACATTTGCGCTAGGAATCTGGGTACACTTATTATTAAGTTATGGGGCTTTCAGTGGGCGGATATGGTGTGATATAGGGCTCGGCAAGATCAATATTATGCTCGGCCTTCGGCCTCGCCTAATATTGATCTCACGTCGCCTTATATCACACCATATCCGCCCACTGAAAGCCCCATAACTTATAATAGACGTTATCAATCTCAACTAGCGGTATTGTAATGTATGTATTTTTAATATCTGGTTAACAAAATATACCGCATATTCTTTATGTGTTTTGTGAAGAAGCACTATTACGATATTATGGAATGGGTCATATTGGACAGAATTATTATTATATATCGTCCCTTGATTAGAACGAGGTGCCGCCGTCTGCAATTCTTCAGCACATTTCCCGTTGAGTTAATCGATTATAGCCTTATGTGGACTAGCAGCTGCGAAAAGCCAGGCACTAGTCAGTAAGCTTTGAAATAAATCGTCGTGGCATCTCAGTGGGCTAACCAGCTATCAGGCACACACAGCCGGAAATGAATGATATACTTAACCCCTCACCTAACACGACTTTAAACCACACTTACAAAACAGTTTCTTGAATAACCAAATATTTTCATTTTGTGCCACCAATATACAGCCTATGCCATCTCATTGGAGCGTGCTCGCTCCAATCCGGGGCATGGGCATTGTTTCGGGGACAAGAAGTGAACAACATAAAGTTTGAATGGCGATTCTTGTGCATAACACTGGTTGCGTGCTAACGTTACGAAAATATTTAACCCTTTACCCAACGTAACGGTCAAAACCGGCCAGCGCTAATCTAAAAAACGCCAATTAATTTTCATTATTTTTTCATTTTTTTGTCTCAAAAACACGAGTTCGTTCCAACGAGGGGTCATAACCTATGTTTTTGAGACAAAAAATAAAAAAATATAATTATTCAAGAATTTTTTTTGCAAGTGTCGTCTGCTTTTCATGTTAGGTAAAGGGTTAACGGCTTCTTATAAACATGCTGTGGGCATTTATCTATACATATCTTTAATTATATTTTCTTCAGTAATGTGCACGTTTAAAGCAGAAGAGAAATGCCTCAAAACATCACTCAGTATAAAGAGATTATCGTCAAAGGATGATGAAGAATGTAGAAGTCTTTGCATTCAATCGGATGGTGCATCTGACGGAAAAGAGTGTTACGCATTCATATACCGCAGTCGTCAGCGAATGTGTATTATGTACCATGCATCGAGCGTGAGCAATCTTTATGGAGAGTCGGATTGTGTTTTCAAAAAACATTCTGTGAAATCTTGTTTTTCATGTAAGTTCTGTTACTAACACCGCACATCAATGGGGCAACGAAAACACCAAATCGGGCTTTTATCATGATCTCTGAAATATTTACACGATCACACACATTTGAAATATATCATACTTGGAAGTAATATTTGTATTCCTGGTTACAAGCCTTGTATTTAGTTTCTTTCAGCACAAGGCAACCAACCGCGGTAAATTTGTACGAGGGACCGACCGCCCCGGCGGCATCTGTTGTGGTGGTAAAATATGACAAAATATGTAAAAAGAAACCGTAAAATTCAGATGTCAAAATGAAACCAGCCATCAAAAAACGCTTATTGATGCATGATGCCTTGGTGGTTGGTTTGTTATAGACATCTGAATTATCATGCATGTGCATAGTGCGGCACCGAAGTTTGGCCCCTGGCGGCAATACATACTTGTCAGTCACTGATCGCAAGAAATATAAAAGGGGCCAGGAGCTAATACTATAAAACCTTTATAATTGTATTTTCTAGAATTGTATTTTCTAGTTATGGCATTAAATTGGTTAAAATGAGCCATTACCATTTTCCAAGATCTGGCAATTTGCCAGTTGGCAAATTGCCACATCTTTTAAAATGTTAATGATTCATTTTAGTCAGTTATATTAAAAGGTATAAATACAACTCCAGAAAACACAATTGTAAAAGTTTTATTGTATTGGCTCCAGGTCGAACTTAGTTGTCCACAGTATACACTACGCTTATGTTGAAAGTTTCAAACAAGTTGAAGCTCTATCCCTGATTTATATCTGCTTGAAAATCGACTTTCCATAAAGTTTTCACCTTTGAAGTTATTAGACGAGCGAGGAATGTCATGTACGCCTTAGTACGCAGCGCCACCGTGCCCTCATGTAGGCAATCGGGATTAAGTGTATCTCCCAAGTACACAGCGCAATTGTTCCTGGCGGGCATCGAACCGTGTACCTTTCGGTTTGAAGTATAATGCCGTAACAAATGATCCACCGCGCTCCCGAATATCTAGTTAAGAAGCAAGTAATTGTTGACAAAACACCTATGACATCAGTAGAAAATAAAGCCAAGTTTCCTTTTGTTATTTTTAATAAACGAAAACAACAGGCAGCTCTCAGGGCTGTGCGTTGTTTCCTTTATTAAAAATAACAAAAGGAAACTTTATGGCCAAGTTGATTAAAAGCGAATACGTCACAGATAATCCGTCATTAACCCTTTACCCAACGTAACGGCAAAAACCGGCCAGCGCTATTCTCAAAAATCGTCAGTTAATTTTCATTATTTTTCATTTTTGTCTCTAAAACATAGGTTTTGACCCCTCATTGGAACGAGCTCATCGAGCTCGTTCCAATGAGGGGTCAAAACCTATTGGAACGAGACCCCTCATTGGATCGAGACAAAAAATGAAAAAAATTAGTTGTTCAAGAATTTTGTTTGGAAGTGTCGTCTGCTTTTCATGTTAGGTAAAGGGTTAAGAAAACCTATCAGTTTCACACCACCAAACACTGAATAAGTGTCCACGCAGCAGGTAATCTTATAACTCATGAAAAAATATCACGAGAAAAGAGTTGTTTCAGGGATTTCCAGTCATGCGAGATTGGATTATTTCCTCACCTCAAAGGATACACGCTAAAGTGTATCTTGCCGCTAGTAACGCTAAACCCCAGTAACAAATTTCCGGTTATTGTATGCTTTGTCTTTCACATTTCATTGATAATTTCTACTCTATGTGATAAAACGGGCTGGTGTGGCACCAGCCATTGTTATGGAATAAATTTATTGTTGCGCTGAAGGTAAAGCATGGGCAGTTGTTAAACCTCAAGAATTATTATAAACTGTACTATTAAAACACCAGCAAATGAACAGAAACCGTTTTTCATATTGACTCAAATGCAAACATGACCAGTTCATTTACCGGGTATGTCTGTGAATTTTCCGTGACAAATAAATCATTTTCATTTTCACTTGCCCGAGATAACTCACCAGTTAATGGAATATTTAATGGTTTCCCATGAGGTATATTCTTTTGTTCGCTATATTAATACAGTAGGGGGGGGGGGGGGGCGTCGCGGTAACCGGTTCTCGTCAGATCACCGACGTTAAGCACCGTCGAGCCCGGTTAATCCTCGGAGGGGTGACCGTCTGAGCGATCGAATCGGACTCCCGCGTTGTGTCCTTGGGCAAGGCACTTAACCCCGATTGTCCACATGGGGGTACGATGGCGCCGTGTACTAAGGCGTACTGCACGTCGATGGTACGCATGTCTTCAGCCAATTTAACCCTGCCTGTGCTGCAGTGCGGAGTTACGATGTTGGGGAGCTGGCAGCTGCTCGTCGTTGCTCGGTGATTCTCTCCGGGTAATCCGACTTCCCCCACCCGTAAAACTGTCAAGGTCATGATTAGCCATTGTGCATAAGTATGTGACCTTAAACACCAATAAATAAATAAATAATCAATACAGTGACCATGATATTCTGTCGCCTGTCTTGGGTCCTTAATGCTTACAGGTCCGTTATCCCAGAAAAGTAAATGTCTTGCATGAAGGCTTGCCCCACCATAGTTTCATCACGTTTGCATTTTGCATAATATAGGATTTTAAGAAACGTAAAGGATTCTAAGGTGATCAGTAAGAGGCGGAAGGTATTTAACATTTTAATCTAATGCCCTGGAAGCGATAAAATCGGCATTTGAGTCGTACAGAGAAGCCCACTTGATTGGTTATCGTTTACTTGAATAACCCTGTTAGCAGATGTGTTTTAACCCTTTACCCAACGCAGATGATATCAAAATTTATTATTTTAAATATCTTTTTTTTTAATTTTTCAAAAAATTTCAACAAAACCATATCATGTGACCTATCATTGGAACAAGCTCGACGAGCTCGTTCCCATGAGGGGTCACATGATATGGTTTTGTTGAAATTTTTTGAAAAATCATATTTATTCAGCTGCTGAATATGCATATTACGATGTGACCGATTCGTTTGGTAAAGGGTTAAAGATTCCAGCCCACCTAACAATTTCAGATCTTAAAAACACGTTGATTTTTCTTGGCCTAGAAATTGACTATGGAACTTTCAACGTTAATTTTAAACCACACATTAAAATTCGTACTCACTTTTTATTCAGCAGGATTTTGCTCAGCTCCAAACTCTGTTCAAATGTGTAATTCCCTATGTAAAATCCTGTGTTAATTTCCAAACCAACTAAAAAGTATGTAGCATGGGAGTTTTGGGTGTTGAGTTTTAAACGTTTGTGCTCACCATTTACTATGGGAATCCAACAGACATTTTCTGGGCTACTTAAAAATAAAGGTTTAAAAATGTTTTGCGCGGGTTTGGAATTTTACACTGAAATCGCCATAGTAAAACACGGATATCTGTATTTTGAATATCTGTGCTCCTCCGTTTTTTGTGTGTTTGTTTTTAAAGTTTGTCAAATGTGGCCTGGACAAAATGTATCCCGTGGAAGAACACGCACACAGAGTTTAGAAATACCGCGAGAATTCGAAACGTTCAGATTGTTCGGGAATCAAGTTTCCGGCGGAGTTACGGGACACTGATCGTTTTGAGAGACGGTATCCGACCGTGGTCGTGAATGTGTTTGGATACGATCACGAGAGTAAAGTATTTCCGCTCAGAATCAGTCTGCACAGAAATGGTGGCAGAAAAAGTGAATTGGATAATGACTTCTGGTAACGAAAGTCATTATTTTTGCTGGATTACAATTCTGATTCATTTGTTTTCGAGTCAGATGAGCAGACACAAGGGAGAAATATATTTCTGTTTCAAATGTCTGAATTCTTTCCAAAGCTAAGATTTTTTTACGAGAAATATTGTCGCGTTCACCAATCCGTGAAAATAGTCATGCCAAAAAGGGTAGCATTTTAATTTTCAAGCACCACAACATATGGTTGAGGGTGCCTTTCGACATGTACATAAATTTCAAATCGTTCACGGAAAAGATGAGGCTGTGTTACCCAAAACGATCGGAAGGGGAAGATGTGGCTCAAATGTCTGTGCTCGACTTGGAATAGGAAATTAGAAAGTTGTACGAGCTGCTTAAAAGACCCGTGGTGATGATTTCGTTGAGGGACGAACCGAAGAAAGAATGTTGAAATGCAGTGGAATGTCACATGTTTCGAGGACTATTCAATGATAAACCATCATCCAGGTATGAAAGAATCAGGGATCATGACCGTTACATTGGTCTCTATAGGAGTCTCACTCACAATAAATGTAATTTGATGTTTAGCATTTTACCCGGTCTTTTTTTCATATTTTGTCGGGATACTATTCTCATCTGTTGGTTAAAAAAGCAAGGCTTTAGTGAAGGTAATATTTCGTACATAGTGAACAATGAAGAGAAATCCATTTCGTTCACGAAAAGTATGGTGGTGGATAAAAAACAAGCGATGTTTCATTGACAGTTACAAATTCTTGCCTTCCAGCTTGAAAGGCCTGGTCGATCATTTGGAAAAGGATAAGTTCCGCATCGGGACAAAAATTTCCAGATTCTGAAAAATGGAACAGTCTCTGCGAAAAGGTGTCTATCCATATTGTTATGTGGATGGTTTGGACAGATCTGAGGAGTCGACACTACCTCCCAAAGAAATTTTTATTTGAGACTCTACGACAAACACATTCGGACGAGGATAAGGAGCACGCTCAAAAAGTGTGGACGTCATTTAACATGGGATCACTGAGAGATTACTATGATCTGTATTTGAAAATGGACGTCCTTCTCTTTGCGGTCGTGTTCGAAAATTTTAGAGAGGTTAGCTCTAGGGATTACGATCTGGATCCCGTATGATACTTCACGAGTCCCAGACTGACTTGTGAAAATTTATAGATCTGGGATCAGAATTGTTATTCAACACTGACATGCTGATTCTTATGTTAGAAAATAGTGTCAAAGGTGGCATATCCAGCTTGTCTCACAAATACGTGAAAGCCAACAATCGATATCTGAGAAAATTCGAGTTCTTGAAGTCTAGCAAATAAATCACCTATTCAGACGTGAATAACATGTATGATTGGGCCATATGTCGATCCTGGCCAACGGGAAATTCCATATCGGTGACTAAACCGGAAGAGATTGATATATGGAGACATTATCTATGTGTTTTGGCAGTGGATTTGGACTACGATTCCGAACTCCACGATCTGCACATCGAATACCCCTTAGCTATGGAGAATATAGAGATCGCTGGTGTGAAAAAACGCATCCCGAATCTACGAGACAAACGCAACTACCTGGTCTATTGCGAAAATGTTAAACTCTATCTCTATCTCGTATGGCATTGACGAAGATACATCGCATCACATGATTCTGTGACGAGGACTGGATGAAAAGATACACAAAGACCACAACATGCGTTTGAGAACTCAGGCCAAGAAGGAATTCGAAAAAAATTTCTTCAAATTGCTGAATACTTCCATCTTCGAGAAAAAGAGTGTGCTAGAAAATACGTTGTGAGACCAAACTATAAACACAGAACTATTTTCGATGAGAATTTATTTAATCTTATTTGTTTTACAGGGATTGGCGAACAACTAATGCAACTTATATTTACGCCTCTCCCTGGTCCAATGGTACAGGTGTGTGGGATGACCTTCGTATCGGCAACTTTGTGATCTCACTCTTCTCGAATACTACAAAGGGATCTTTAGCCTGCATGGAGTGTGTCTCTCTCCTCACAGGGGACAGCCATTTTACGTCCCCACCCAATAGGACGATATGCTGTGACAGCATCAACCCCATAATTGATGCTGACAGAGAGTGTTCGGACACCTAGAAAACTTTACCCAACAGGGATCGATACCGGTGTAAAAGGAATGGAAGTCCGTAGGAACGTTAGTCCCTCTGGACTATTATTCCGCGGAATTATAGTCCGAGGTCTAACATTTCTAGGAATAGTAGTCCGGCGGACTACTATTCCTAGAAATGTTAGACCATGACTATAATTCCGCGGAATAATAGTCCAGAGGGCCTAATTTTCCTACGGACTTCCATTCCAGGGACACCGGTACCTCTGGCCTGGTATGAGAAACCAGTGCACTTATTCACTCGGTCACCACTCTCTTTATTGGCCGTGAACTGTAAGAAGACTCGATTGACGATCGACAAACCAGTGTATTTGGGAATGTGCATTCTGGATTTCAGCTAGCCCTTGATGTATCATTTTCATTTCGAATACTTCAAGAAAATATTTGTGAAATTCAGACTGTTGTTTACTGACACGGACAGTTTGGCTTTCGATGTGGAGACAGAGGCAGCAGAATCTCACAAAAATGGGAGTGACACCTTTCTGGGTACCGCAAACGTGTAGGATGGAAATAACTTTTATTTGGGGGGGGGGGGGAGGGGGGTATGTCAATGGTGGCGGAGTAGTGTATTCATGCAAAATATATAAATTTATATACGCTATCCCGCACCCTTGTTCCCACCCTATTTAAGACACTATGTCCCTTCTCTGGCTCTCCAACTCCAGAAATTACCTTAATACGGAACGAAGTACACTCAACTCTCATGCTCACGTTTTACCATTATGTCAGTGAAAATCTAGTCTGGTCTTATTATAACTAGTTGCGAACTTGTAATGTGCAAATTTAAGTAGGGGCACTATTTTAATAGTATGCCTATTATGTTGTTGATTTTGGTAGAACAGTCTCCCACAATCAAAATCGGAACACCATCAGCATAATAATTCGGAATAAGTCTATCCATGAATGAATAAGTATTACTCCTAATGACACTTTACAGTTACTCTCCCTGCATCTCCAAGCAACGTGCTTTATTTATTTTGTTTTGTTTTTACTTAATCATAACTTTGAAACCGTTATGTTCCGTTTGGAGTTTTCTATTTTTACTTAATGAAATCTTGAATCTTGAAAATCATTGTGGTTTTATATGTATAGGTGATGTGTAGTGGCCATATGGGTTGTGTACGTTATGTCGGAAAATGCCGTTCGGGTACGAATAATTGATGAAAAAATTGGGTGGGGCGGCACGTGCACCCTGTGCACCAGGTTTCGCCGCCCATGGGCGATGATAAAAGATGAATACAAAGACATCGCAGAAGATGTGAAAGAGTGGTTCGACATGAGCTATCTCGATCATCACTCTGCGGCATCTCTTCGAAAGAGAATAATAAAGTGCCTGGTAAATTCAAATTGGAAACTGCGGTGATGAAATCGCAGAAGGATCGGTTTGTGTGCGAAGCTGTATGCCTACAGAATCGATGGAAGAGAAGAAGCTCTCCAGAAATACAAAGGGATTCAAAAGGACGTCGTTCACAACAACATAACTTTTGAAGAGTACAAGCATTGTCTGTTCGAAACATAATCCGATCTGCAAAAAAGTGAATGTGATTCGAAGCGATAAACATGACATCTATACGGAAATAGTGAATACAATTGCTTTGTCCGATGACGACCACAGGAGACTCATACAACCGAATGAAAAAAGGTAGCTTAGCACACAGACATTATTCTACTGTTCTGCGGACGATTCCTCAAAAGCAAGAGGTGTTAGAAAAGTACACAACACTGCAAATTGATAAGGACACAGAAAATCTAGAAGATAAATAATAATAACAAAAAGGGAAATAAACTGAAAAACGAATAAACAAATAAATAAATATGTTTTGTAGTTTTGACAGAAAGAGACAGAAAAAACTTTAAAAAACTACGAACATATCGGTGGAAGGTGTTATTTTACCAAACGAACCCAAACATCCACTATTCGTTTGTTAGAAGTGCTCAAAGCATTAAAGATAAAACTTTTTTGATGCATCTTTCTTCTCTCAAGACCCAGTCACAGCAGCAGACGAGACGAAGAATGCGGAATTTCGAATCTAGATGATTTCTTAAGTAACAGTACTCACTGGATGACTTGGTTCAAATTGAAGAAAAATAAAAATGATTATTTCGATAGTTATGGAATCGCACCACCCAAAGAACTGAGGAAGAATTTGAAATTGCCCATCTATTACAACATGGAACGAGTACAGCCTTCGGGTCAAATGTTTTGAGGACACTTGTGTCTCTGTGTTCACAGGAGATGGTCTCCGGGATATCATTTTCAAGACATTTTCAATTTACATCGATCATATTTTTTTCTATCCGTATAAATAGGAAAAACAAACAAAAAAAAGAAATAAATAGAATGAAATAAGATAACACAATAGAAATAAAAACAAAAATGACAGTCAATAAATTTGAAAGAAATGAAGAAATTGCTACGAAAAAGAGAAGGACTAACATCGATGGTGTTGGTGGAATATTCGAGACTTACATGAACGATCATTTTGCCAGGAGATACGAACCTCGACAGGAACCGTTGAAGATGAAGCTTTATAATCTTCTCAAACTTGTAGCTCTCAGTGATGCCACCACTAAAAAGTATGTGAATAAGAGAGATGCAGATTTCAAGAGACACCTGAGAAATAATTACACGGATAGAAACATGAATGTCGATCTAGACTTGAAATCGAAATGATTGGTGAATGTCGGCGATCCCGCAGACCCAACCAATGGAGCTACGAAACGTTATGCCGACGATTTCCATGCTCGTTTGAGTACTCATCTAAGAAAGCATAACGTCGACAAGATCATGAATTCACATAATGAATCCGAATGAGCATAAGATATTATATCTGGCCAAACCCACGGATCACAGAGATGCAGCAGCGTCTAAGATACACGAAGACGCAAGGCAACGAAGGCTCATTGGGGAAATGGCTACGAATGAACTGAAGGCCGACTTGGATGCCAGATTGGAATCAACCGTGGTTAATAAAGACTACATGGATTCTACCCTGTCAAAATCTCAGACCCATCTCGAAATGCATGTGGACCAATTATACCTGAACAAAAAAATAGGGAGGAAAGATGGAGTGCGGAATTGGCATGGGCGGTCATAGAGCCTGACCCAAAATGAACGTCACTAAGTTGTGGAAAACCAGTGACAAGATGGAGGGTATGCTAAACATGGGATGTCATGGAATCACGAATATACCGGATCCTGTACAAAAGACCAAAGCCTGCACTCTGATGACGGCGGTGGAAAATATAAAATGCGCGAGACAGTTGATAACTGTGGGCTGATGCGAGTGGTGCAGGAGATTCTGGCAGATTGGAATAGTCGATTGGAAATGGAGGAAGTGGATCCCTGCATGGCACGATTGGCTATCCCATGGTGATTGGAGGAAAGATCATTCCAATGCGTTTGACTTCTTCCGACATGGTGCACGAGGCTATAGTCAACATCGTGGGGAACGGTGTAGAAAATTAAATCTATAAAGTCAGGAAGTTGCAGAATCAATATTTTAGTTTGTGAGTCAAATTGGGAGATAGAATTAATTTCACGACCATTTTGTCTAGTCCCAAAGCTGCGACTTCTGTGGTGTCTCTGTTGATCGAATGCATTCCTTTGAATGAATAAACAAAACATGTGCGTAGTGTGTGCACCCCTCCCCCACTTTTTGACAGCGCTTCCTGCACTTTGGGAAAGGGGCGCATGCATAAAAATAGCTCGATTTTTTTTAAAACTCCATTTTGTTTTGTTTGTTTATTATTCAATACTTGTTTAACATTTACGAAGATAGAACATCTTGTATTCGGTGGGACTGGTGTTCGGATTGCTTATCAATTCTTCCATGCGATGATATTTCGATCACGTGACATGGAGTAGATATAAAGGTGTTTGTGTCTTGTCGTTGCGGAACAAAATGATAAATATGGAGTTTTAAGTTTAGGTAGAGGTATTCTTTGGCGCAAATAGATGTTCCTTCTGTTATAGATAACAGTCACAACGAAAAAGCACACGATTAACAAGCATAAGTAAGCCTATAATGTGATTTTTGATTGTCGACTCAGGTTTCTTGTAGGGCTAAGATGGCGTCATGTCGTTGATATGTAAACAGACGATGTAAACAAGGAAGAAAATACGAAACGTTACATCTGAGTTTTGATTCATGTTGTGGTATTGTGATAGTAAGGTGAAGGAATAAAACACAATTGTGGTAGTTTGTGATAGTAAAGTGAAGGAATAAAACACGATTGTGGTAGATTGTTATATGTGGCAGAATTTGGTCGGTTCTCAGGAGGTTTTATTCGCTTTCGTCTTTGTCTCGTCCACCTCAAATAAATAGACGCATGTGGCATGAAGAGATCGAATTTGATGAGCTCTTTTTCTAGTGTTGACAAAAGTTTAAATTGCAATGACATTGTGAAACCCAAAGACAAAAATGCTGCAAAAAATTCAACAAAAATGTTCCAAGCACAAAAACAAAACACAAAACAACAGTCAGCAACAGTACTCCTGGTCAAACTTCGATGAAAAGCTTCACATCGGAAAAAGAAGGTACAGAACGAATTTTATTCGATATCAATAAGGAACTTGACAATGTTGTTACCAAGGACCCGCTACACTCTCTCGTCAAGCCCGTTATCAAAAGTGACGATCTCACCAAAATTATTACTGCTGTTAAGGAAGAAATTTTTCGACAAACTAAATAATAATTCCGGCGTCTTAGAAAGTAGAATGCTACACACAGAATTGAATTGTGATAAGCTGCAGAAGGAGGTGATGTGAAGGAAGACTTAGAAAACAAAGATAGTGAAATTACAAAGCTCAAAAAAGAGGTAGCTGATTTAGGGCCCAAAACAATCTGCTTGAACAGCATACAAGAAAATACAGTACAAGAATTTTGGGCTTAGTTGATGGAGGCAAAACTGAATCGTCCCGAGAGTGCGAAGAAAATGTTATCAATTTATGTAAAGATAGCTTGGTTGTGGACGTCTCACATTCAGAAATCAGTATAGCCCACAGGCTAGGTAAATTCAGTTAGGATAAATCAAGGCCCACCATCGCCAAATTTGTGACAAGGAGAACACGATCTACCATAATTGGAAGCAGACGAAAACGTAAGGAGGCTGAAATTGTCATAAAAGAAGACCTCACGAAAGTCAGCCAATCACATCTCTAGTCAAGCAAAGACCACATAAATGTACAGGACTGCTAGTTCAATGATGGCAAAGTCTTTGTTAAGTTTAAAAAACAGTGGAATGGTAAAGTCAAACCAATGTCATGCATGAATGACATATAAATGTGCTTATTTTACACACATGGTGACGTGTATGTGTTTATTCCAAGTCAATGTGTTTGATCTCGTGATGACTGTTCTTTACTGACTCCTTAATCCCAACTGGCTAATAAATCAAAAGTGACTACTTTGTATGGATAAGATCCTCAGAAGAACGGGATTGTGACCTCTATGTTTTTGTGATAACTGTACCAATGATTAAAAGCTTGACCCAAAAATAAAAAATCCCAGTAGAAACCAAACTGCCTAAAAAGTTAAATGTGATTGCTTGTTATGCATAAGATTCCCGAAACAGCATTGAGACATCTGTATTTTAGTGATAAATGCACCAATGATTAAACTTTAGTTTAGACCCCAAATATCAAAAGGCACAAATTAAGCTCAGAACTGGAGTAATAGCACATTGACTTGATGTTGTAGTTATACTGACATTGTGGTGTACATGCCTTCCACGCCATGTCACTGTGTTTTATTTGGTGTTTGAAAAAAACATAAGTGAATACTTGGTATGCATAAGATTCCCAATACAGGACGTGGTGATAACTGTACCACTGATTAAAATTTGACTCAAATATCAAAAGGCACAAATGCAGTCAGAACTGGAACAATAGCATATCGACTTGATGTTGTAGTTTCACACACATCGTGGTGTATATATCTTCCACACCATGTCAGCGTGTTCTATTTGGTGTCGAGGGTACTGAATCCTCAATCAAAACTGACTGAAACACTACAAGGACTACTTGATATGAATAGATGACCCAAAGATATCACTGCGACTTCTTTCTTTCGGTGATAGCGGTACCAAGAATTTAAGTTCTGACTCCAATATTATGAGCACACGGAAGAATCACAAGTATGGAATAATAGCATATTGACCTGATGTACTTGTTTTACACACACGGTGGCGTGTATGCCTTTCACACCAGATCAATGTGTTTCTGTTTGGTGTTGACTTTCTAAATCCTTAATCCCTTCGAGACTGTACTAAATCCTCAATCAAAACCGGTTGAAAAACTACAGGGACTACTTGATATGATTAAGACGCCCATAAAATATCACTGCGATTTCTGTCTTTCTGTGATAACTATACCAACAACACTACAAGGACTACTTGATATGAATAGATGACCCAAAGATATCACTGCGACTTCTTTCTTTCGGTGATAGCGGTACCAAGAATTTAAGTTCGGACCCCAATATTGAGAGCACATAGAAGAAACAAAAGTATGGAATAGTAGCATATTGACCCGATGTACTTATTTTACACACATGGTGGTGTGTATGCCTTTCACACCAGATCAATGTGTTTCTGTTTGGTGCTGCCTGTTCTAAATCCTTAATCCCTTCTAGCTGTAAATCCAGAGATGAATACCTGGTATGAATAAGATGCTTACAAAAACAGCACTGCGATCTCTGTCTTCTTACAATAACTGTACTAACGATTTGAGGTTTGACCCCTATATTATAAGTACACAGAGGATAGAACTAGAATGATAGCATATCTGATATGATGCAGTTGTTTCAGACGCGTGATGGTGTGTATACCTTCCACACTATATCAATGTGCTATATTTGATGCTTACTGTACAAAACCCTTAATCCCAGCTGGCTGAAAATCTATATGTGAATACTTGGTATTAATGAGATGTTTGCAATTACAATACTGTGACCTCTGTATCTTGGTGATAACTGTACCAACAATCTCAGTTTTGACCCCAGTATTATAAGTTCACAAGAGAACAGCACAACTGGAATAGTAGCATATTCGAATGCTTTCCACACCATGCCACTGTGTTCTATTTAGTGCTGATTGTATTAAGGGGCTATATAAGTAATGGGATTTTGTTTATTTTGAAATTCTCACCTCTGATATTCCTTAAATTCAGATTAAATATACACAAATTATGCAGCAAAATTAAGGTTGGGATGTATAGAACACGAAACACATATGTAATCAACTCATAGAGCTGACAGCAGGCACCGCTGGTTCCTGGAAGTCTGCTATCGTATTCGTATCAGAACTGATAATAAAATAGTATTTCGCAAGAACAACTCGTGGCCGAATGTGCTTCAGATATTCCAAAACAAAGCTAGGCATTCAAAACCCTCTCGAGTGCAGCGATAGGACTGCATTTTGGAAAAGGACAATACTGTCTGCATTTTTTATTGAAGATGGTTTCCATGCTCGACAAAATGCGCAAATCACTCGATACCACGAATTTTCATCGAAAAACAAAATCGTAATTCTAAGAAATTTCAACAGGTATCATGATACCTTGCATTGAATATGGCAACTGTGTAGTCTCTAGCTAACAACAGTATACTGCATTAAGGCGACCTTTCTCGTTATTTGATATTAGACGGCGTTGAAAATAAATGCTTTTTCCGTCCGATGATGTCAACCGGAAATCGAAAGTAAATTCATATGTAAACAAAAGCAAAGGTTTTGGAATTTACCCCTATGCAGCTCTGTCGTTGTGTTTTGAAGAATTTTGATACCCTAGCTTTGTTCTTGGATATGTAAAGCACATTTGGCCACAAGTTGTTCTCGTGAAATATTAAATTATCAGTTCTGATACGAATACGGTTACAGACTTCCAGGAACCAGTGGTGCCTACGGTCGACTCTATGAGTTGATTACACATGTGTTTCGTATTATATGCATCTCAATCTTCATTTTGATGTACATTTTGTCAATATGTAATTTGAATTGAAGGAATATCAGAGGTGAGAATTTTCAAAATAAACAAAATTCCATTACTTATATAGCCCCTTAAATCCCCAATCCCACACGGCTGAAAAACACAGGTGACTACTTGGTATAAATAAGGCGTTGATATAATAATACTGTGGATTCCTCGGTAAATCCATAGTTGAGCAGTTAGTATGGATAGGATACTTAAAACAACAAAAAAAAAGAAGCACAGAACTGGGATTGCAGAATATTGACCTGATGCGGTTGCTCTGCACACACGATGGTGTGTATACCTTCCACACCATATCAATGTGCTCAATTTGATGCTGACTGTATTAATCTTTAATCCCTGGGCTGAAAATCAACAGGTGAATAAGATGCTGACAAAAACAGTATTGTGACCTGTTTTTGTGGTAATAACTGTACCAACAACCTCGGCTCTGACCCCAATATTATATAAGTAGACAGAAGCACAGATTTGGAATAGTTGCTCATTGGCCTGATGTTGACGGTGTATGCTTTGCTTACCGTAATATGTGTTCTATATGGTTCTGACTGTACCAAATCCTTAATTCCAGCTGGCTAAAAACCCACAGGTGAATACTTGGTATGAATAAGATTTTTACAACAACATTGTGACCTCTGTCCTTCGGTGAGAACTGTACCAACTATCTCAGCCTTGGCTCCAATATCATAAGTACATAGAGGAAGCACGGAAGTGGGATAGTAATATACTGAATTGACGTTGTTGTGATGTGTATGCCATTCACACCACGTCGTTGAGATTTATTCGTGCTGGCCGTACTGTATCGTCCCACGGGTTCAATGTGTTCTTTGTGACAACTGGCACATGGAACACATTGGAACGCAGGGGACGAAAACCCGTATATCCCCAATCCCAACTGCCTCAAAAAAGTTAGCATGAATATGACGCTCCAAAATACGAATCATGGTAAACAAGAAACCGGATGATATTCTCGCTTGTGAAAATGTGATTTCCAGCACGTAAAATTTATCTCTTTGTACAAGTATTCTCTTCTGAGTTTTTCCAATTATAATTGTCCTCCCATAGTGATACTATGCGTGGCATGTGAAAATAATTACAAAAAACAATATGAATGACTGATCCTTCGTCATTCGTCAACTGGGTCACCCCAAACTCTTCAGGTCAGAAACAATTTGTGGAGAATTTGCAGCTGAGCGTGACTTCAAATGTTTGTCGTGACGCTCACAGATACAACAACAGTTAGTCTTTCGACGCGATTGGCCAAGTTGGAGACTTTCTCAGTGTGTTGTGACACTTACACTGTGCCAGACACAATTGCAGTTTGTCTCAAGACGCGACTGGCCAAATTGAGAAATTTTCACAGGTCAAGTTTGACAATTTCAACAAAGGACGCACGCTGTTGATGAGATATTTCTTTCTTTAACTGTTTAGGTCCAGTGACTGTAAATTGTGACATCATTCTCTTGGCGATTTTCATTCCACATGCTGATTGGTTAACAGTAGTCATAATCTTTCGATCTGTCATGGTCATAGCATACTAAATTGATTCCAATATTTGTTGAAGTGACATATTATTTTTTATGAATTTACAGCTGATTCTGAAGTAGGATACCAGGAAATTAACGGAAACAGAGTCTAACATCATTTTTTAATACGGTAATTGACAAATTATGTGTGTGCGGCCGAATTCTTATCATCTTCTTAACTCTACTGACTTTTTCATTTTATTAAAAACAAAACATTTTAAACGTTACATCCTGTTGGGGGCAAGTTTACCTAACTTAACGCATCAGGGTACTTTAAGTCGATGAATCGACTCAGATGTTATGAATTCCGTCCTAAATAAACTCTTCGATAAGTTGTATGCCCATCTGTCTGTCTGACCGACTTCTGCACATCTGTATGTATATGTAAATATGTACAATTCCGTCCTAAGCAAACTCTTCGAAAAGTTGTCTGCCTGTCTGTCATTATGACCTACTTCTGCACATCTCTATGAATATGTATATATGTACAATATACAGTTGTATGTATTTATATGGTTGGAGAAATGTGTAAATATAATGAATATGCGTATGTATATGTGTCTTGGAGCTTACTTGAAACTTTCGAGTAGTGTGTTCACAAATATTTAAGTTTATACCCATGTTAGGACATATACAAGTAATACTTGGCTGGGTCGGCACACCTAATGACCAGTTAGGTGGCCGGCCTTTTAGTGTGCCGCTGCTGTCATAGATGGCGTGGTTTCAAGATTTTTAGAGAACGAATACCTGCCCGTCCCCATCTGTATTCACAGGTAAATATTCTTTTTCATATATTCAGGCTCAAAATGAAATTTACGTTGTTATTCTGGGTAATTTCTATTTTCGATGCTAAATATCAAATTACACATATGGCTCCTTCAAGGCCCCTATGAAACTTTCACCAAGATACTACACTCTATTATCTCCACTATTCATCTGTCAGTACACTCTTTAGATCTTTGTGGATAATTCCCAAACTAGGCTTCCTCAACGACCAAGAAGCCTATCACCTCATTACTGAATTTGTGTACCATACTCATACGATGAATCTTATTATTGTTTGTTTGTATTTCTCCCATACTTACTACACTGAATCACTACCACTACCTTTGGCTCAAATGGCATTACTTTATACGATGTTTAATCATGGCGAATAGAAAACTACCCTTGGATGAGATACAAAATGATGACCAGTTTGACTTTGTATCCAAATATAATGACGCAGTAAATAACATGCAAGAAGGAGTTTCTCAGTCCCCTTTCACCATGCATAGTCATTCCTACGAATACCTCTCGCCCTCCAATTTTAAACACAAGTTTCATAAGCGCAGCAAAAATACAACCCTCCTCAGTCTAAATTGTAGAAGTCTCAATGCCAACTGGGACTCATTTTCCAATTTCCTAGGTGAATTCAACTATGTGAAAATATGTTTGAGGTTATTGGCCTTACTGAAATATTCAAAATACATGATCACTTCAGCTATAAAATTGATGGCTACCACCCTATCGTCCAAAGGACTCGTCCAGGTCGTGATGAGGGAAGAGGGGGAGTGGGAATTTTTGTTTCTGAGAAAGTAACGTTTAAGGTGAGAAATGACCGCTCAACTTTTATTCCTCATGTAACTGAAACCGTTTTCGTTGAGATTAACCCAGGACGTAAAAAATCATACATTGTTGGCTGCATATATAGACCCAGCTCTCCACCTTTGGCCGACATTGATATGTTTATCTCCTCCATAACAGATATTCTCACAAACATCAGCTCGGAACACAGCAGGACATTTCTTATGAGTGACTTTAATATTGATCTGCTTAACTTTAATAATCACACTAAACCAGCTCATTTGTAGATAACATGTTCAGTGATGACTTCATGCTAGTCATAACAAAACCTACGAGAATTTCTGAGCACTCGGCGACATTAATTGATCACATATATTTTAACAACGTCGTGGCTAACTACCATGCGGGAATAATAATTACGGATATTTCAGATCACTTTGCTACATTTTATATACAGGAAGGCAATCATGGGCCTGATCACACTTCACCCACATACAGAAGATCATACAAGAAAGAAAAAGTGGATTTATTTAAGCATATTTTACAAAATAACACCTTCGATTCAGTTTACAATTGTACATGTACTGATGCAGCTTATGAGTCATTCATGGATATTTATCTCAACGCATTTGAAACTGCATTCCCGTTAAGAAGCGTGAGATAACCAAAAAGGTTGATTAAACGTAAGCCGTGGATGACATCAGGTCTCCTACAATCCTTACTTAATAAAAATAAACTTTACCTACGTAAACTGAAAAATCCTACTGAGTTCAACATAAACAAATATAAAACATTCTCTTTAATCTTCAACCAAGTAAAGAGGCGAAGTAATGCCCTGTACTATAATGATATTATTGAAAGCAACAAACACGACATGAAAAAAACATGGCAAATATTGCGGACTATTATCAACAAATCAAAATCCACGGGGACGCTATCACCCATCTTATCTCACAACAACGAAAAGTTTACTAGAATGAAATTGAAATGGACTAACAATCACTACCCACCAGATACGTCTTTAAGAAACAACTGATTAGGAAATAATGTACGTATCACATGTGCCCAGATTGTAGGCCTAACATTTGAATGATATTCATACCCCATTCTCGGTATAACCTACAGTTTCCCGTGGAAACCCGGGGATATATTACAGTGCTTGCCCCTACAACAAACAAGTCTGTTCTACTGGTAATATAGGTCCAGCTAACTAACGTTCAGGGCATAAGTCTTCAGTTAATATGTACAACACATACTACACTACGTAGTGGCAACCTAACTGATTAACAGAAGAGTTGATACCCCTTTTATGCTTCCCTGATTCCGTTGGAAAAATCATTTGTTATCTCATCCAAAAGACCTCAAATTTATTCCCTTAAACCCTTCAAATGTCTAAGCGAGGCCGTCCTAACAATCATACAACTGATCTGATGAGCCTTTACATCCCTCAGAGCATCTATTCCATTATAGTGTTGTTTCTTCGTGTTTTCCAGGGGGCAGCGGGAAGACAGCTAATCGGCTATACTGTCTCCCAACAATGTACCTTTATGTTTTGTATTTATGATGTATTTTTTTATGAACATGTAATTGTTTTGGTATGTTGTTAAATAAATTTTTCTATTCTATTCTAAAGTCTGCTGCATCGCTATGCATCCTACAAAAGTTGTTCTTCTCGAACGAGGTGCTATAATCTATTGGCAGATATCCCATGGTAGTGAGTATCATGTGTATGTTTCTTGCGTTCAAATGATCGAATGGTGGTCGATTCTTGTCTCTCAAACCGCCCTTGCTGTTTTGAAAGCCTGTTATGATGAAATGCAGTTGTTCCGAAGAAGAGTTCACCGTCACTCTCCAACCGAAGTTTATCGTTCTGGGAGTGCTGACCATATCGCACTGTCTGATTCTGAATCTCGCTGGTAATAGAGTGTTTTATTCGATGGTCTTGTAGAGTTTGCATTTTTCCACGTCGTCGGGCGTCACGGGTGGTGTGAACCACGATATCGTGCTTAGTTTCTCTCGGCATCCACATCAGCACCTCTCATGTTGGCGTCATTGACTCCCTTAGTGTGAGGTTGTGGTTGAATCCGTATAAGAGCTTGTCGTAATCTTTGGTGAATCCGAAAATGTGTTTCAACTGTATCCCGAAAGAAAACGCTTCTTTGGGATCCGAAGTCTGAACGATGGGTTTCTGTCCCACTCCCACACAAACGTTGCCCACACTCGTTTCAGATGTGATGTATTTCACCCATAGTTAATTGAGTCATCTAGAGTTGGAATAGTCGTCGGGATATTTCAACAGTCCCAACATTGTTGTGGTTTGATTGGGATGAAACAATAATTCTATCTCTTGACCAGACAGATATTTTATGTTACTGTATAGATGCATTATACCGTTGTTGGCTGGAGTGATAACGTCATCGTATTTAGAAAGCACGGCTATGGCCGTTAATATGTATTTCACACCACCACTGTGTTTACAAAGCAAATGCATGTCAATAGATATAAACTGAGTGTTCTAGAACAACTAGGTTAAAAACTCGAGTAATTTCTCTCGATTTTCGGGTTATTTTCTCGAAAACCTTCGATACTTGCCCACCCCAAGATTTCGCGCTCAAGTCGGCCAGTATGCCGTGAGATGACACGCGACAATTTAGAGTCAGAAATCGGATGGGAAATCGAATCGCCGAGGGAGAGAGACGATGCGGATCTCTGCCAGTCTTCCCGATCGAATTTCGGAGATGGGGCCATATAACAATCTCAGAAAATCTCTGGATTCATCTGGCCCAGTCAAGAATTCATCGAATTCCCCCATGGGATGGCGGTGGAGATACGCGAAATCTTCCTAAGCCATTTCGGTGAAACGACGGATTTGCAAAAAATCTCTAGAAACCGTTTCTCATAATGTAAAAATGTATCATGTGCGATAAAGTGCATTAATAATTTACCTTGAAATATCTGTCAGATCCTGTAATTTTCCGATCTTTCCGTTTATGTTCAGTGTTAAACTAATGGGAAGAATTTGAAAAATGTAAGAAACCAGCGTCTTAATTTCTCTGCTCGTTAATCATATCGCTAAATTTAAACACAGAAGAATAAAACCTTGATATAAAAAATAATAAATATCACCTATTCCACAAAAGCATGTTTCATTTCTCTATCAGGAATAGAATTCTTTACATACAGCTTTTAAATATAAAAAAGCAAGGCTATTTATGAGATCCTTGTCTGATCTATAATAAATAAAACATTCACTCACCTGGAAATATTTAATGGACTGTTAAGTACACAACATTTATAATTTCTTTAATTCTCGAATCTAGAATATTTAATGAATAAAAAAATTTGAATTACATTTCCTCCTTACAGCAAGCATTTAATATTCAGTGTTATATAGAATAAGATGTGTTAGTTATTTCTGTCAAAAATAACCCCGTTCAGATAGGAAATGTTAAATCTTATAGGTGTTTTAGGTAGGTTATTTTTTAGGGTGTTTTGTTTTAATAATTCTTGGGTCGTTCTGACATATATTAAATAAAATAGAAAAAAATAAATCAAAATAATATTTAATTATTATTAAAACCCCAAAACACCAAAACTGCCAATTGAAAAAAAACGTAAAGTATTAAAGCGTTTGGGGGGGGGGGCTCAGTTGGGAGAGGTGCAGGCTGGAAGTCGAGAGGTCCTCGGTTCGAATCTCATCGGCGGTAACCGCGTTGTGTCATTGGGCAAGACACTTCACCCCCATTGCCCGCGTGGGGGCCTGGTGGCGTTGTGTACTAATGCGTACTGCACGTCGATGGTGCACCTGTCTTCAACAAATGCTAACCCTGCTTGTGTGGAGTCAGTATGTTGGGGAGCTGACAGTTGCTCGCCGTTGCTCGGTGATTCTCTCCGGGTACTCCGGCTTCCTCCACCCATAAAACTGTCGCGGTCATGCTTAGCCATTGTGCAGAAATATGTGACCTTAAACACCAATAAATAAATAATAATAAATAAATTAAAGCGTTCAATTTTAAAGACCAGCAATCCCAAGGAGAAAGTGGAGAATACGAAAAGAGGTCTTCTGCATGAGAAATTTCTCAGAAATATCTTCTACAGAGCAATTACCCATCTCGCGGATTTAAATATTCCAAGATCGACGAGTGAAAGGTGCTCGGGTTGCATGTCATAGGGGTTGATCGAAGCACACATCTGTTACACAATGGAACAGAAATACGCGATGCCATGGTCCTGTGTTTTGAATTGGTGTTAGAAAAGCTCGACGAGGACGAGGTGATATATTGGTGGAAGTCAATGATCAAGTGTCGAGGGCAACCCAGGCCTTTGGAGTTCGAAATTGACGAATTTCGGAAAATGATGAGAAATCTCAAGAACTACGGTCGATGAAATATTTTGCATTTATTACTGGATAGAGAATATCCCACCCTGATCTGGGAAGGAAAAAATGCTTAAATTAAAATAGGAAAAAAAATTATAGATATATTAATTTAAAAAGAAAAATTAAAAAATGGATAGATTCATTGATGAAATAAAAAAAACGAAAAGGAGAAGAGCGGCACAAATTTCTCAGAGGTCTGTTTTACAGAACGTTTATCGACCTCATAAAAGAAAATATCCCCAGAGAATTGAAGGAAAGATGTTTCAGTCATGAGTTTGGGTTGGTCCACGGTCACATTAGTCAGGACACGGAATATAAAGACGAGATCGTCAGGTGGTTTATGCTAGCATCAAATATTATCTGTGAGAGTGACATGATGTGTATTTGGATGGCGATGGTCTTGCATATAGGAGAACTGAGACCCACTGAATTAGAATGCCGGACTTTTCGATTGCAGACAAGTCGTCTCGTGATCGAAAGTCTAGTGCATATTTTGGGATTATCGTTGTAAATTTTGTGACAACATCCAAATTCATTGAAAAAAAAATCTTCCTCCTAATTAATGTGATAGCACTCATTGTAAGTATTATGACAAAACTTTATTAGTTAATAACAATAATTGATGATGAAAAGAAGAGAGAGACTGCAGATGTTTTCACAATTCGTGAGTGTTCTAAGAAGACAGAAAAAAAAGTAAGATAAAAAATAACGATATTATAAACATTTATTTACGAAATAGCAAAAGAAGCTTTGTTGCCTCGATGTCTTCCAATTCGATTGGATGAGGTTTCAACAGAAAAGATTTACTATCATATGTCTTTTATGGAATGATTCTATTTAATTCGAATTTTCTTACCAATGAGATTTCTTTTCCCTTTTTTTGATTAATTTTAAAATGTTATTAAATTAATTTATTTTATCTTTTTTTTCTTTCCTTTATATATATGAACTTTTTTTTCAATAAAAGTTTCCATTTTTCTATGTTTTTAAATTAAGTGTTTGTGCTATATATATGTGAAATTTTCAATATTTTAGGAGTAATGATTTTTTTTATTTCTTATTATATATAAAATGAATCTTTTATTTTTTATATATATAAGAAATAAAAGTAAATAATTGGAAAGTTTGAAAATCATTTTTTTGAAAGTTTAAAAAAAATGAAAATTTTATAAAAAAGTGAAAGTTTGCAAATCTTTTTTTTCTTATAGTTTGAAAAATTTTTTAAAAATTTTATAAAATTTGAAAGTTATATTTATAATAAGAAATAAAAAAATTGAAAATTTGTAAAACATTTTTTTTGTAGCTTATAAAAAATTGTCATTTTCATTAGAAGCATGTATCCAACTCAATCGAAGAGTTGCATTAATAATCCCAGCATCACGAAATCTTCGAGTTATCGAACCAAACATCAAATAATCAGTGTCATATGCGCCCAAACCTGTGAGTAAACGATGGCGGAATTGAGATCTAAAGTGTGTCAGATAGGTTTGATATGTGTATGGTTGCAAAATAAAAATGAGTTTATAGAAGCGATGCTTGGAGTAGGAGGGGGCGAGGAGAGAAAAACGACAACAACAACAATTCAAACAGATGGAAAGAGGAAACAAAAACAAACCGTCCCAATTCAACTGATGACAGTGGGAAAAGAGAAAAAAAAATTCAAATAATGAATATCATCGAAGCAGCGATGACCAAACTCGATAAAGTTGACAGTGGTGAAATAGAGGAAATCCCAACTAAAGTCATATGCAAACAATTGTTGCCCACTCCCGTAGAATGAGAGCAGGCCATCAAAGGATTTTTCAAAATGTTTGACATTGAGTGTAGAAGACGTTTCATCACCAAAATACCTTGATCGAGATAAAATCTAGTATGTTGGATTTAGACACCAAAGCGAAAATGGTATTGAAGTGTAGGATGGAGAAGATCAATCTGAAAATGGTTGGAGACGAGGAAAAAATGACCTATTTTCAATCTCGAATGAAGACCATGACCAAAAAAAAGCTCTTCAATGTCCGATAGCTTTGATAGCATGAAAGAAAAGAGGTTACAAACTTTGGCACAGTATCAAAACGAGGGTAGGAATTGGAGATTCGGAGAAATATAAAATCTAGAGATTCACATCAACAAGTACAATCCATTGCGAACGTCTTCGTATATAAAATTGCCTTATTTCATAGAAAAGAAAGGGCTGTGATCAATGTATAAAATAAAGGGGACAGTCAATGCTTGAAATGGGCCATCACGTCTGCCTTATACCCCATAGAAAAACATCTGCAGAGACCGTCACAGTACGTAGAGACTTGTAAGAATTTAGATTGGTCGGGAATGAATTTACCGACATGGCTATGTAACATCGATTGCTTCGAAAATCGAAATCCTCCAGTCGCTGTCAACATCTTGGGATATAATTCGAAACAAAATATATTTTCTCTAAGGATAAGTTTGCAAAACAATCGCGAGAAACACATCAATTTATTATTGCTGTTGAAAGACAACAATCAACATTACTGTTGAGTCAAGAGCATGAGTTGGTTATTGTCAGCACAGACTACAGAACCCAAGGAAGAGAGATTGTTCTGTCTCGAATGTCTGAATTCATTTCACAGCAAAATCGTTGGGACGTCATGAGGAATATTGCAACACAAATCAATGCGTTGCCGTCGACAAACCTAAACGTCACACTCACATCAAATTCATAAATCAGAACAGAAGATTAAGAGTGCATTTCGTGGCATATGCCTACTTCAAATGTGAAAGGTGAAGACGAATTCGTGCCAGCCTGACGATCGTCAGAGTTACACCCAAAATTTTAGAAGCACATACCATAGGAATATCGTGTCTACATAAAATGTTTTTTCGACAATCAACACTTTTCGGGTCTGTACACCTACACGACACTGTCGAAAGACAACGACGTGACTCAAATGTTCGTGGAAGATTTGGAATCTCGAATCAAAATATTATACGTGCAATTCAAAATCACCGTGAAGATAATCATCACAGTCGAGCAAGCGAAAGACTATAAGGTAATGTCACATCTGTGGACTACCGTTCACCGGAAATTCGACACCCGAATACAAGAAAGTGAGAGATCAAGATCATTAAATTTTGAGGTGACGCGCACAGCAATTGCAATCCAAAGTATCGAGATGCCAAGTTCCTTCCAGTGATATTTCACAATCAGTTGGGTTACGACAGTCATCTACTCATGAGGAATCTCGGTAGTGTCAGCGAACGATATATAAATTGCATCACGAAGAGCAAAGAACAATACATTTCTTTCGCAAAATGGATAGTCATAGACACGAAGAAGAAAGAAATAGATGGACAGACATCAGCATTCGATATCAAGAGAGAAATACGTTTCATGGATAGTTCTAAATTCATGTCGACTTGTCTCGAGAAACTAATCAGCAATTTGGGAAGACAGCGTATTGGGGAAAGGAGTCTACCGCACGATTTTGTGGACGATTTGAATAAATTTGACAAGCCAAGGCTACCTTCCAGAGATCATTTGTATTCAAACTTATAGGATGCTGACATTTCTGAAGTTGACCACGAGCATGTTCAAAAAGTGTGGAAAATATTCGACAGCAGAGATTATCACAATCTGTATCAGAAAACCGGCATGCTTCTCTTGACCGACGTGTTCGAAAGTTTTCGTGACGTCTGCTGGAGACATTATGATCTAGATCCCGCCTGGCATTACACAGCCCCCCGGACTGTCTTTGGGCGCTCAGTTGAAGATGACCGAAATCCAATTGGATTTATTATCCGACGTGGACATGTTACTCATGTTCGAAAAGGGTGTAAGAGACGGAGTGTAGATCATATCCCACAGATTTGTGAACAATCGCTACATGGAAGAAGGATTCAATGCTATAATTTATATGGTTGGGTCATGAGTCACCCGTTACCGATGGGAAATTTGGAAATTTCAAATGTGTCGAGAAATGCGAGAGATGGAAATGTGAAGACACTATTTCTGTCGTCTAGAGGTAAATTTGGAATATCCGAAATGTTGAATGATCGACACAACGATTATCCATTGGCACCCAAACAATTGGATGTGAACAAAGTTGACAAACTCGTTCCAAGTTTGAATGGCAAGCATAAATATGAAACTCTACATGGATTACGGCATGAAATTAGTCGACATACATAGTATCATCGGATTTGACGAGTAGCCTTGGATGAAGAAGTACATAGATCTCAACACGAATTTGAGAATGTAAGCTGAGACTGAATTCAAGAAAGAGTTTTTGAATCTCATGAACAATTCCGAGTAAGGAAAATCGATAGAAAACATCAGGAAGAAGTCCAACATTCGTCTCGTCACGTCGGAGGAGCAGGCTAGAAAATACGTTTTCGAAACCGAACTACAAATATTGAACCATCTTCCAACAAGAAGCTAGTGGCTGTGCACTTGGAAAAAAGCGCGTCTGACATTCGACAAACCATCTAATTTGGGAACGTGCATCTTACACACCAGCAGGCAGTAGATGTATCGATTTGATTACAATATACGATTTGAAAGCCACACTGTTGTTCGCCGACACATATACTTTAGCTCATGAGATAGAGACTGACGATTTTTACCAGAACATATCCCCGTATGTCGACGCGTGGTTCGACACGAGCAACTATCCCAGTGATCACAAATCTGACATTCCGTGAGGTGTGAATAAGAAGTTGATGCGAAAATTCAAAGACGAGATGAAAGGAAGACAGATCACGGAATTCTAGGGTTGAAATCAAACCTATATGCTTACCACTTAGATGGGAAGGTGATCAACAGATATAAAGATGTCTAAAGAAACATCGGGGACAACGACGTCACCCTTGAAGAGAATAAAAAGTGTCTGTTCGAAAGTCGATCATTTCACAAATTGATGAACATGATTCAAAGCGACAAGGACTATCTTGACACGGAAATAATCTAACCGACTGATGATGACAAGAGAATTGTATAATCAGATGGAATAACCACGTTAGTCCACATTCATTATTTCACGAAGTTGATGATTCCTCAAAATCCAGAGGGATAAGATGAGTACACAACACTTATCATTAATAAGGACATAGAAAATCTAGAAGATAAATAGTAAATAAAAACTGTATAAAAACAAAAACATTTTTAGAAGAAATGAAATGCACACAACACACACACACACACAAAATTAAAAACCCCTAAATTAAAAAAACAAATTGAAAATATGAACATATCGGTTGAAGGTGTCATTTTCATCAGTTTGTTGGATGGTGTCAAAGTATGGAAGACAAAACATTCCCGCAGCGTCTTTTCAAGAGATGCATGGCCTAGAAAACGATAAGATGGCTACGAATGCAGAATCGTGAATCAAATCAAGACAATTTCTCGGGCGATGGTACCCACTGGGTATATATTTTGATAGTTGTGGAATCTCACCACTCGATGAATTGATGTACTATTTAAAATCGTCGGTCCATTACCAAACAGAACGTGTGCAGCCTCGCGATAATACGTTTTGCAGACACCTGTGTCTCTACATTCTCAAGAGATAGACTTCGGGACATCGCCATACTTGAACAATCATTTGGTGGGGAGATATGAATCTCGAGAGGAACCGTTGAACATAAATAATCACACGATTTATAATGTTCCCGAACCGGTAGATCTCAGTTACACCACGACTAAAAGATATGCCAATCAGAGAGTTGCCGATTTCGAGAGATGTATGAGAGATAATTACATGGATAAAACATGACCGATGATCTAGACTTGAAATCTGAACGCCAGACTTGAAACCTAAACAATTGGTGAACCTAGCGGATCCCGCGGAATCGAGCGGCGACACAGTCAGGAAAAATTATGCTGACGATTTGCACAGACGTTTCAGCAAGTATCTGAGACAGTGCTACGTTCCGAAAATCATGAATTCTAAAGGAAATGCTAATTCTCATAAGATATCGAAAATAGAATCTAGATATCGAACCCGAGCATCCTGGAAATGCCACCGTCAAACAATACGTGGACATTGCAGAATGAAAGATTGTCGATGCCATGAACGAGACCACCAATAAGAACGACATAAAGACCGGTCTGAACGCCAGTTTCAATAAGATCGTCAATTTAGCGCAAATCGAGAACGATTCCGAATCGACTGCAGTAAACAAAGGCTACTTGGATTCTGCCCTGGTGAAATGTCAAACCTATCTCAAAGAGCACGTGGATGATATCTATCTGAATAAGTGATCGAGAGGAACTATGGAGTCCAGCATCGACATGAACGGCAACCATTCGGCCTCGCGGCCACTCCGAAATACGATTCGAGCGCAGACAGCTGAAAAAACGTAGACGACAATGAAGTCAAGAAAACCGGCGATGTGACGAACGGCGATCTGGATATGGGGGGAAATCGAATCACGCATCTACCCGACCCCAATTTTATGATGGAAGCTTGCCCTATGATTTGGGTCATGGCAAAAATAAAATATGCAAGACAGTTGATAACTGCGTGGGCCGAGAGAAGCAGTGGATTAGATCGTGGAAAATCAGAATGCCCTTCGGAAATGGAATGCTACACGTTCAGATAGCATATTCCATGTCGATACGAGGGAACATCATTCGGATGAGTCTGACTTCTACCGACTTGGAGAATAGAGCAGTCGTCAATGATGTGGTGAATGGCATAGAAAACGATAGATATAAAGTCGAGAAAAATGAGAATCAATATTCCAATACGAGCAAATTCGGAACACCTTTGAGAGTCGAAAAGGGAGATAGAATTAATTTCAAGGCAAAGATGACTCATCCTGAAGCTGCCTCTTCTATAGTGTCTGTATTGATCGAATGCAATCCTTTAAATGTATAAAAAATTGTATAAACTTTTAATCCAATTGAACACGTGGAGTACTTGAGGAAAAGGAAAACAAAAATAAGAAAATTTGAGAACTTTAGAATTATTTAATAATAATGTACTCAAACTTCGATATCTTTTTTAAAGTTTTTATTAAGTTCTTTTTATGTTTTTTTTTTATAGATTTTTATGCTTTTTATGTTTTTTAAATTTAAAAAAAATATTTTTAAGGGTTTTTTAAATATATTTTTTTAAATTTTATTTGTGTTGTTTTTTTTAAGTTTTTTCATGATTTTTAAATTTTTTTATTTATTTTCATTTTTTTCAATTATTTAATGACAGATATTTTACTTCCATCTGATTGAAATGTCAAAACTCTGTCAGATACTACAACTGCAAAAGCTTCTATTTACCTAGATATGTTCACGTCGAACTGCATCTTGATCATAATGTCCAGAAAGATGTTTTCGAGTTTCTCGTTCTGTTTGCTGACATCGAACACGAACATGGGACAGAGCACCTTATATTCGTTGGGTATGTTCGGATTGCTTATCAATTTGTCCACGTATTGAGATTTTGAACTGAATTCTGCGGCATCAACGTACATCCTAGAAAATCCGTCCATCTTGAACGAGGCATTGTAATCTATGGCTGGATGTTTCTGTCCGTATCAGCAGCTCTCACGATGGCACCATGGTAATGTTACGAACTAGTGTGAGGTTGAATTTTAATGATATACTGTTGAAAAGATGCATGATGCTATTATGAGCTAAAGTGATGAAGCTATCGTCGATGTAGTCACTACCATCCTTTTCAGCAAGCATCCTTCTATCTGGAGATAGCTTTTCTGAGATGAAAAAAATCTTGCATTTCGATATTGAGTCTTATCTCTCCCTCATTATTGAGACTAGTTTGCGCCACGGGTAAACATTCATGTACTTCGTACCTTTGGATACTTTCGTCTCTCAATACACCTTTCATTATGTCTGATATGTTCCTGATTTTCTTTTACTTCACTCTATTTTAATTATTTTTGTTTATTTATTTTTTTTTCTTATTTTATTTATATATATGTGTGAACCCAAAAAAGTTCTCCTCCTCTATTATTTTTAAAGCGCATTCTTTTGTAATTGCTGTTCGTAAAACTTCCCCCTGATATCTTTGCCGTCTCAATCTTCTATCTCGTGAGCAATGGGGTCGGAGTAGAACACATGAACCATGATGAAGATTTCTTCCAAACAGCTAGGTGTGTAACCTTTTTAGAAATGTTTTTGCACTTGTAAATTCTCACTCGATCGCCCACAGTAAATTCCGGTTGTTGCGTCATCGTTGCCATCCTCAATGGATAGAGATATGCATAGACTTTCTTTGCATTTTTGCGGATCGCTAGATTCCTCGGATGCCGTCTTGATGGAACTGCGACACATGTTCTTATAGTCATGAAATATCTGCATATTTTCCTTCATGGTTCTATTTCATTGTTTGACAACTTGCACCTTCTCTGTGTTTTCCGTGGAATAGAGGTTGATAATTCGACGGACGTGAACATTGTAAAATTCTCGAACTTGTCCAACAACAATTTCTCTGATTTTCTTGAAAAAATGATTTTTTTTTCAGAAGTTTCGGCCATGCTTGTACGTTTTTTTTCAATGCTCTCTCATCCATCAGTATTTCCAAACACGTCTACAGCCATATGTAGATATTTCATGTCTCATTGTGTCTCGACGATGATTGCATGTCCACCAGCTTGGTCGCCCACACCTGATCTAATCCTTTGACGAACACTCCTTTCTTTCGTAATTTGTTAACTATGGGCTTATGTAGTTCGTTTGGTAATGCATTAGTGAATTATTTTTTTTTATTTTCTATTCCGAACGACGTTTCATACTAATTAGCTTACCGACTAGTGAGCGTTGAAATGTCTCTCTCAGCTTGGCATGGGCTATATTTTTTTAAATCTCTCAACCTAGTCTTGTCACATACGTAGTTTCGAGTCTTCATGATGGGATGCTTCACATAACAGAGATCGTGACCGTAGATAGCTCGATCCACTCTGTTGATGGGTTTGCTCCACGATTTGGGCATCAGATCTTTAATCATTCTATTGTTCACTTTTGGGCTGGTCTTGTCTGTTGAGCACTCCTCCTCCTTTTTACGAAATGAGTTCACACTGAACTGCATACCTTACAGGTGCTTTCCACGCATCTATCTATTATTCTTAGTTTGCACTCTTCGCATGTTATTGGTGTCTATAAACTTCTTATATTTTTCGCAATACATTTTTTTGTTAATTGTTTTTTACCATTTTCGTATATATATAATATCATTATTAGAAGGGACATCGGCAATCTAATTCCTGCTGATATTTATACTGAGAACATCTGGTCACACCCGAATTATTAGAGCTGTATTCATTCATTTCTGTTTAATGTCTGATCAGTATTTGGAGCACGTTTCGACCCTCTTGATTAATTTAAGTTCTGGGACTCTGCTTATTGTCAACACAATTTTACAAATATGTATTCAATTAGATCAAGCTTGGGGAACAGCCACTTTTCAAGGTTTTTGTTGACAAAGATTTAACTATTAAGCCTTTGATACTTTTGTACGTCTTATAACGTTCGAAATCAAACAGCGCGTTGATACCTTTGTGGTCATTTGTTTTATTATTTTTCGATTTTTTTTAAGTTTTGATCTGAATTTCTATTTTCTCCCGAATAGTGCTTAGTGACAACCGCTGAGTCAAATGTTATTGCAGCTTAAAATACTAATATAATCCTGCTGTCAAGACTTCGTAACTGGTTGAGTGCTAGAAACCGCTATCGGGGCTTTCAAAAAATGAGGATAACAGAGCAAAAGCCAACACTTTCCTTGCTTATTTTTCATATTCAGTCAAACACAAATAATATTTTGGTTACATAAATTTGTTTTATTACAAATTATTGGAGGGTGTATGTGGTCACTCGCCAATAATTTGTAATAAAACAAGTTTTGAATAACAAATTCAGATCATCAAAAATAATATAATCTAATGTGAAAAATATCTTGTTATTTGTACTTTCCGACATTTGACGTCTCATTTTGAAAAACGTTGAAGAAACTGAATCCCAGTGACGTTTGAACGTCAAGATAATTACAGTCTCAAAGGGTTAATTTTGCTGCGAAGAAATTTACTGCTGAAACTTTTACTGCCATTTGAAACTTTTCTCTCTTTTTCTACTAATAAGCTCATACTAGTACGATTCGCCATTACACCTGTTTTTGGTACCTCACTTTCACAAGCCACAATTTAATATGATGTAACCCACAACAGAGCCTACAGGTGTGTCGACCCGTGATGGTGTAGAAAGTTTCTGGTATGGACTAAATTAGAACTCCAGTTATGTAATTAACTCCGCCTATGCCACAGTGATTACTCTTGTTGTGCGTGTGTATCGGACATCGGGACTATTATCTATATCTTCAGTGGGTTGGCACAATTGTATCCCCACCGACGAATTTCGCCGATTCCCCGAAGGCACTGCCTACCTCAGCACCACCCCTGTTTTCTTGGGGTTAATTTTTGTTATGCATTTTATCGACTCACATTCCATTTATTGTAAGAGTAACATAACATAACTACTGCCTTCGCCCTTCATCTCTTTATCTCTGTTGTTTTTACAAAACATCAGTGTTTAGGCGACAAACAAAAATGTATCTTCCTCATGAATTTTCCGGCAAGCTGCACTGAATTGAAGTATAGTCTTCATCATAGACGAACATAATTTTAATCCTATTTAAGTAATATGTCTTACGTTAATGCATTGAGGTCAGATGTCAAAGGTAATAATAATCATGGGGTGGCAGATGTCATCAGAACATAAATCAGCAGAGGTCGGAGCAGATGTCCCTGGAATATAAGTCTGAGGGTAGGAAAAATATGCTGAATATAAAAATTACTGGGGTTGAGGGTTGTCCTACCGTGAAAAAATCTCAAGGGTGTTGGCGGGGCAGGTTTCGTGGTGAGATGCAGTCCATATACCGGAAATGACCTGCAAATGACATGATTCGGTTACTTTTCCACCAGCTTCAAACCTTTAATTAATATTCCAGGCGTGCCCTCTCAAAACTGACCTCAGCATATATATATATATAGTAAAAAAGAAAGCCGTTTATGGAAAATATCAGTGTTTCACCTGGAATAGCTGATTATTTCCTTACGACCAAAGCAAAAACAATTGTTGAAACAAATATGCACACTTTACTGTAGTAGGGTTCGGCCGATAGAAATTTGTAAAAGTTACCAGAGGCGTTGAAAGTTTTTCGCAGGGGAGATGGATGGGGAGTCCAAGATTTTCTGCGGTTCAAATACTTTTTTTCAATAGATTTCAAATTGGCAAAAAACTATCTTCCGTTTTGGCACCACGAGTTCATCATCGAAAATTCACGCTTAAAACACATATTTTAACCGCAATATCAGTCATTTTCCCACCACTCGCAAACATTTATAAAATTAGCCTCACTATTATTTCGACAAGCCTAGTATTTTCTGACCACATTTTGGGTGATGGCCTTCACTCTCCCGGTCCCCTTGTTGTCTTCGCCGCTAATGTTTATATGATGTTGAAAGACACTAAAGCGCAAGCTAGTACTGTTTGTAATGGTGAGGATTGAAGCACCTTTAACCTGTTTACAATTAAATCTAATTATTTCCGGGCCGGGGGGCAGGGGCGGACTGGGTCAAGAAATGTTACCGGGAAATGCACTGGAGGCGACAGACCTGGAGAAAATTTTGATTTTTCAAACTGAATGAACGCAGCTTCCTTGCATCTGAGCGATCAGTGGCAGTCTACATAGAGGGCATTTGTGATGGCATTTTTGTATCATCTGCGTCGCTCATTCGGCAAAGGTGGTTGCACATCTCAGACCAATGGGAGACCGTTTTGATTTTTCTTACTAAAAGAATGCCGTTTCCTTGCATATGAGCGATCAATGACAGATTAGACTAGACTGCAGGTATATCGAATGCCCCCCATTTTTCCTAACCGCCACATCCTTCTGAAACAGGAACCCTAAAGTTTGAAAATGTTTCCATTGCAGGCCTACTATTTCTATGCCCCCAGCTACAATAGGAACGAGAGTACCAAAACGAAATTACTACCACCCAAACCTGTAATGTATTCAAACATGTAAAATCAGAAAATGTCCCATTTGTGTCCAGCCACCACATTCGTCCGTCATCAAAGTAGCGAAAATCCAAGTTGTTTTCAAAAGAACCGTGCTATTTTAGCCCACCTGAAGCTATTTGAAAGAGAGAACCAAAAGAAAACTCATATGACACTAAACCTTAATGTACATGTTCTAAGCCGAGACACATCTTTCTACTGCACCTTTACAATCTCCTCTAGCTGTCATTAGAAAGGAAGTATCAAAATGAAACGGGTACAGTCCTAACCACTGATGCGTGTATGCTTGAAGGAAGTCACACAGATTGTAAAATATCCCATTTGATCCTAGCCGCATCGCCCTTCTGAAGCAGGATCCCCAAAGTTCTAAACTGTTTCCATTGCAGGCCTACTACTACTAATTCTGCCCCTCCCAGCTTCCATAAGAAGAGAGTACCAAAACGAAGTTACTACAGCCCAAACCCGTAATGTATGCAGATATATAAAATGTCACACAGAAAAAGAAAATACCCCATTTGTGTTCACCCGCAAGACCCTTCCGTGGCCAAAATCGCGAAAATCCGAGTTGTTTTCAACAGAAGCCTGATATTTCAACCCTCCCAAGCTATAAGAGAGTAACAAAAGATGACTCTTACTACCCTAAATCTCAATGTGTATAGAGCAACCGATTTAGAAGTGAACCGTATAGGAACTTGAGATTCGAAATCGGATCTCCAAGCTTCGCATGGCACCAGGCATATTAGCTGATTGATAGTCATAACATCTGAATACAAGAGCAGTGTTCTGTACACACACCCATTCATATCTCTGTATTGTTTTCCGTTCTCATCAAGATGAACATAACCTGGGTATTAACGCGTTATGGACAAACTGACCGACAATTTACACCTCTGCAATATCCACCACTCACTTCGTAATCATCGCTTTTCTTCTCTAATTTCAGGGAGATCATCAAGTTTTGGAATCAACTCTGGAATGAGATTACCTGGAAAGAAGTAATTACGTTTTACTTTTCGTGTGCTCTGTCTTCAACGTCCGTACACGCAGAGTGGATTACCAGTGAAACATCGGTGGACTGTAGCATTTACCAGACAAAACGTCTCGAAGCTCGGGAGGCACATGCAATGTTTCGGTTGATGGACCGCGGGTACAACCTGGCGTCCATTGACTGAAACTTCGCCTGAGCTTCTTATGATTTTTTTGTCAGTATAGTATGTGTGACACAGTGAGTGGATTATCCAACCCCACGGGTAATTCATTGGTAATTCACGTACTGTGGTAGATCATTCAACTAGCAACAAGAACAACAACAAATGGACATGTTAACATAAAAAGACTGCATATTGGATGTACCAGATGCAATATGTTACTCAACCAATTTAATCTCTTTGCAGTGACGTGGGGTGTACATATTCCGAATTAAAAACATCCCTACACTATACAGCCAATTGGTCTTGTGATCTGTAACACATATAAAAGTAAAGGAATTCTTGAACTTTTCTCCTAACGAAACATGCATTTGTTGTAAAGCCCTAGAGCTATTCCATACAATTTTGAGTTGGACAATTTTGACCAACATAAGTTACGGTGCTTCAAAAGTAATTAGTGGGTTAGGCCGTCCCGGGACGGGAAGCCCCGCCCGCACGATGGAAAAGTAACCATTTGCATATCAAGGGAAATAATCAAACCTAGAGATTCTAGTTGGACGAAGTTACAGGACAGAAATACAGACTTCTCCTCAGTTACATAATAGATGGGAAACGTAACTTGAAGACAGGCGACAAATTCTTTTCGATTTCGTCATACATCTAAACAGTTGTCATTTTTGGTTGTCCATCCTTATTTTATGGACAATTCCTCAAATTGTAAAAATATTAAAATATCAAGATTTTGACATCGAAAATCACCTGTCACCTATTTTCAAGCTACGTTTCCTTTTACTTACGAAGTACCTTAACGCCTACATAATAGATATGTAAACATAAGGCATTTGATTATTCTTTCTAAAACATGACTTACGAGCTCAATGAGTCCATTGTGATTAGGGCTCACATACTATGTTAGCAAAGACAAGAAATACTAGTTTGTGTTCGCATTGTAACGCGTTGACTTGGCATGTTTAACCTTTACGCAGCAGGAAAAGCAGACGACAATTGCACAAGAAAAATATTGAATAACTAAACATTTTTATTTTTTACTCAAGGTCATATCTTAAGACCTCTCATTGGAAGAAGCTCAGTGAGGGATCATAAGCACTGTTTTTGATACAAAAATGAAAACAAAATGAAATTTGAATGCCGATTTTTGCGAAACGCGCTGAACGTTTTTTCCCATTTCGCCTGACAAAGGAATAACCATTTCGTTGCGTAATATATAATATATTACGTTGAAATAGATCGGCATGCATCGCGAAAATCGGCGCATGGTTGATATGATGTTAAACGAAAGGTTATGACAACGTAGCTTTCAAACGTGAAGAATGAGTGTTGCAACACAAAACCAATCGGTCTTTGAAGCAGCTGTGGAGTTTCAGAACAACAGTTCGAGTAACAGTATGTCATGTACAACACATATCAAAATAACCCACTTGGAGCCTCTTAAAACATGTGTGATTATGTGATTTATTCACGCCTTTTCTAAAGCTGGAAGTTGTGAAGGTGTAAAAAATCCCAACGCAAACCTAAAATCTTCATAATCATATAATACTTTTGAAAGTAAACACAATTTATTCCAGAATCAAGGAAAATATTTTGTTTCACTCACACGCCCCCCCCCCCCCCTCCCCGATACAGCATACGACAATGTTGTTTTTAAAAAAAATATTATTCACTAAACTTTAAAAAAAATATTATTCACTAAAACAAATAGAGTATCCCATGTTATTCTGTCAATGCAGACTTTCCTTCCACCTACCGATGTGGTAACCAAGCCCTATCTATGACCCTTTGTACGCCAGTTTTGTTTTCATAAAAAGTCCTAATTTTATCAAGATAGAGAAGAAGAGGATTCTTAAGACATTAAATCGTTCCCCATTTGTGATAGTTTATTTAATGAAAATTTAGCAGTTTTTGAAATAGAAAATAACGTCTTAGAACGTTCTTAGAAAGGGCATATCGTTCCTTGTGTGGAACACGGTGCCACCTGCAATGTTAAAGCACTAAAGCATTGTTCCACTCAAGGGTTGCATTAGGTGATATGACAGTGAGAGAGCAACAAAAAAAAAACATTATAAATACACTAGCATGTTTCAATAGTACAAGCAGTACTGTTGCTTTGGTAACGCACAACACTGTCAATATACCAAAAACTAACAATGAATCTGACTGTCCATTTCAATTAAAAACAAATAATAATAATAATAATCAAAATAAAAACACTGATATTTTTGTGTTCTTTAACTAAAAACAAGTCCGAAAATGTTGACTGACATACAATAGAAAGCGCAGTCAAGAAAGCCACTCAAAGCAACACAGATTATCATTAGAAACCCAAATCACGCGGTCCAGTGGTATCGTGCGCACTCCCGAGAAACACCGGATAGATATACAATTTCTTTTTTTTAGTTTAAACATATTTTATTTGCTCACAAAATCGAAAAAGGGATTGGAGTACAAGTGCTTACCACTTAGAAACACTCCTCTCCCATACATAAAGTTCATATAGGTTTACATGGCAGCAAAACAACTGCAATACAATTAATTACTGAACAAAACTAAACAAAACTAGTAATTGGGGAAAAACAAAACAAAAATACTGTCAAAAAAGCACAAAATAAGAGAGAGAAAAAATAATAATAAAATCATATATAACACGTGACGTGATACCACAGCTCCCCCCCCCCACCCCCTCCCCCTGAACGACGCGGAAGCATATCAAAATTAATGGCAAGCTGAAATTCAAAGGACCAGAAATGGAATGAACTACTGCGGTTCTTGTTCAGACTACGAAGTTAGTGAAATAGTGACCCAGTCTAAGTCTCGCCCTCTCCCCTGCAATCAAGAGCTGCATCGTACACACGGCTCATCTAACACGCTGGTTAAATCTCCTTGAATCTGAAATATAGCGCTGTACAGCAGAAAAAAATAATCTCATTGTTTCTTTTTGTGAGGCTACCTTCGCCATATAAAATCTGCTGTACCCTTGTAATATTGAATTTTGTCAAGGTCTGAAACATAATAATCCTTATATTGTCATAGTTTGGACAGGAGAAGAACAAGTGGTTAGCATCCTCAAAACCGCCCCCACACGAACAACGAGGAGAATCAATTAAATAGTTCTCATATTTATCTGCGTTGAGATCACTACACCCATTTCTAAGCTTACAGTGCACAACGTTGACTATTCTTTTCCCAAAATTGAAATATGAGGGTGGTTTAACTGGTCTTCGTGATATAAGACGTCGGAATGAATAGACCGAAGGGCTGCTTTTAACAGCATCTGAATAATTATTCCAGATAGCAATACAGGCTGGGAAAAATGACCGTTTGAATAACTCAGTTCGCATGTTATACTGTACGAAGTTGTCAGCATCTCGTAAATTGTGCCGAGTCACGTCACGAAAGGTAGGTGGTAGTATATTTTGAAGAAATCTCGGTGCATTTCCATGCACGATTTTGTAAAACGTACTCATGGATTTAACAAATCTTCTCTCCTCAAGAGACTGCCACCCAAGTTCAAGGAGCAGCCCCTCGTGAGCTACAGATCTAGTTATGCCGGTTACTATGCGAGCAGCGTCATGATGAACGTCGTCTAATCTCTTAAGTAAGGACTTGGGAGCCCCAGACCACACTTGCCTACCATATTCGAGAATGGGCAAAATAAAAGATAGATGCATTTGTTCTAGAGTTTTGCGATTCAGGGTAAACTTTAGTTTTCTCAGCTGCGATAGTCGTGAATAGGCTTGTTTGCAGATATTAGCAATATGTTTGTCCCAACCAAGGTTTGACTGCAGAACGATCCCCAGATGTCGGTGTTCTTCTGCAAAATCGAGAGAAATGCCACGGAAAGTGACGTCTGGATAGATAAAATCTTCGCACAGGGTAAAGAGCATAGCCCCTGTCTTATCAGGGTTAAAATTAACAAGCCATCTTTTGGACCACTGTATAACTCTGTCGATATCAGCATTCAATTTCATGGCTAATATCGCTGTGAACCGTTCACTTTGAGTTAAGCAGGTGTCGTCAGCGAACAATCTGCAGAAACACTCTAGATCTTCCGCAATGTCATTGATGGAGACCAAAAACAGGAAAGGACCAAGGACGGAACCCTGTGGGACACCGCATGGCACATCGCGATATTGCGAGAAAATAGAATTAATTCGAACTCTTTGTTTCCGATCTATCAGATAACTTCTAAACCATTTGAGCAGACTACCAGAAATTCCATATTGTTTTAATTTAAAGATCAGACCTGGATGCCAAACTCTATCGAACGCTTTGGATATGTCACAAAATACACCACAACTGAACCACCGGTTATCTACCGAATTAAATAAAGTGTGGTAGAGCTTAAGTAACTGATAAACAGTACTATTCTTTGGGAGAAAGCCTGCCTGAAATTTATAAAAGAGATCATTTTCAGCAAAGTACGCATAAACATTTTTGAATACAATTCTCTCAAATAATTTACCGAGAACGCTTAACAAAGAGACTGTTCTGTAATTACAGGCATCCGATTTACTGCCCTTCTTAAACAGTGGTATAACATCAGCTAGTTTCCATTCGTTTGGGAAGGTAGAACTTTCCAGGGATTTATTGAACAGCATACCCAGCGGTTTGCATATAGAAAGCCGCGTTATCTTTAGTAACTTATGACTAATACAATCGGGACCACAAGCCTTTTTTGTTTGAAGACTACTTATCGTTTCATCAATATCCGATTCTGTAACACTAATTTCGGACAGTAGTTCTGAGGTGCATTTCCTCTTAAATACTGGAAATTGATGACCTGACGAGTCGACACGACTGTTTTCAATGAACATTTTGTTCAAAAGATCAACTTTCTGATAATCGTCCACAGCAATTTCATCCTGACCTGACGAGGATTTCTTGATAACTTTTTGGCAATCGGAGCGCACGATTCTATAGTTATCATTTGTCATGCGTAATAATATTGTGCACATGTTTCTTTTTCCAAATTTTCCATCAGATATATTTAATATTTTTGTGAACAAACCATTGGCAGCATTGTCAATTGGAGTCGATGATGGTGCGTGCGTTTTAGTTGATGAAATAAAACTGGTATAATTTTTAAAACTCTAATCTTCAAATTTTTATGAAATTAGTCAAATAATCTTTACATCAGTGTAATATACGCTATAACTTGCGGTTTGTGTCGTTTGATTGATCAAAGTTGTTTTGGGTAAACAGATATTTGCAGAAAGCTGTACACGCGTCGATATTTAACTGCCGAAAGCTTTTCGCTCATAGATATTTTATTGTCTTTTTCATGGTCTTTTATTTTGCTCCCTCAAAAAAAAAGTAAACGAAAAAATAGTTCATGCTATTTTCAGAAATTCTGCATCAACCAAAAATAACTGCTGTTTTCCGTTGCAACTTGGGGAACGTATCGCCACCGGCTGGAGTGATCTTATGGTAGTTGGATGGGTGCGTTGTTAAACCCGAACCACGGAATATTTTTATGTGGAACACTATTCCACATGTTTTCGTGTGCAATGGACAGTCGCGCACTGGCCTTAGCGCATGAAATCTACAACCCGATCGAAATTGTACCTGCGTTTCCCTGCTCCAACGGAGTAATTTTGAGTTGAGTCGGAACGATGCTATTTCTTTCATCTCACTGTCTTTCTAGTTCAGCTGAACGTGATCATATACTACTCAAAGTTTTCTAAGCACCTGTTTTACGTTTTAGTTGAAATATTGTTATGAAAAGTGTATATATTTTTTATTTAATTATATCTTTAATGATTTAAGCACAGAAATTAAGATTTTGTTTGTGTTTGACAATATTTTTTTGCTTTTGAATACGATAACCATGGAAAATGGATATTATTGGTAAAAGAGGAAATTTTTCAAATTTGTCAAAAAGTTGACGGAGCGAACTGATATGGGATCAATATCGAGTATGAGATCCATTATTGTTAATTACAGCTTGATATCGCCATCTCATGCTCCCATTCAGATTCCAGATGGTCCTTTGTGGGATGTTGCTCCATTCTTGGACCAGCACGGCACCAAGCTCCTGGACACATCTTGGTTGGACTGGACGGACTGAAATCGCAAGCTGCAGCTCATTCCAGACATGTTCGATTGGATTGAGGTCAGGGGATCTTGCTGGCCAGTCCATACGCTCAATCCCCTGCCTCTGTCGGTACTCTGAACAACATGGGCAACATGAGGATGGGCATTATCGTCTATCAGAATGAATCTATCACCCACTGCACCTGCATACAATCTGACGTGGGCATCCTGGATCTCATCAATATACCGCTGTGCAATCAATGTACCACGGCCAAGGAGACAGAGCTCTGTACGTCCATCCCAGCTAATGGCGCCATGACCATTATTGACCTTCCACCATAGCGGTCATGCTCAGCAATGTTGGCTGCAAGAAATCGCCCTCCTGGTCTTCCCCATGCCCTAGGACGCCTATCTGTGTTGTCTAGGCAGTACATTGACTCATCTGTAAAAAGGACAGGTCGCCACTCTTCTCTGGTCCATCCAACGTGATCCATGGCCCATTCATATCGTGTCTGGTGGTGGTTCTGGGACAGCTGAATGCGAATACATGGTCTTCGCGATCGGAAACTACCTTCGTGTAACGTTGCCCGGATAGTCTGCGTCGAAACATTTACCCCGGATGCATTCTGAAGGTCAATGCGAAGCTGGGTTGCTGTGTCAAAGCGGTTCCTACGGGCTTGAATGATCAAAAATCGGTCTTCAGCTGCAGATGTTGCCCTATCTCTGCCACCGCCATGTCGTTTGACTTTTGTGCCATACTGCAGAAATCTTGCGCAGGATCTGGTGATCATCGTATGGTGCACACCAAGGCCTTCGCCAACCTGACGATTGGTAGCCCCTTGTTCCTCCATCCCTACATCCCGCCACATTTCTGCTTCAGACAAATGTCTTCTTACATTTGAATTCGCCATATTAAATCATTAAATGGCAAGGGTTTGTGTTGAAATGAAGATTGAATACCCTACACATCTCATGTGCATGTCAACAGTACACGAAAACATCATGAAAATCAAGGGGTACATGCTTTCCATGACTGTCACAAAAAGTCTGCCTGTCAAGAGAGCTAATGTAAACACTGGGAACCATCTCAATACATTCCTCAATCATATCCACCAAAAATATCGCAAATGTGTCAAAAGAAAATTTCACAATGATGTGTCAAATATGTGGTGCTTAGCAAACTTTAAGTAGTATATTTAAAAATGAGCACCAGTGGCAATAATCCATTAATCTCAATACAGCTGGTTTGGTGAAACGTCAGCGAAAAAAACGACGCCTCTCAAACTGCCCCGTCCCAAAGATGGTGTTAAGTCCATCAACGTTACAACTCCACCCAAGCCATAACGTTTGATGACGTGAAAGCTGTTACGCTGTAGCGTAACAGCTTTCACACTAGCAAACGTCACGGAGTGTACGTTACATGAAAACTAATAACGCCATATGAAGTTTCCAATCTCTGCTCTTGCTTTTTCGATAATACCTAAGATATGTTGTAATTATTCAATTTGCATTGCCATGAAAAAAATGTACGCATTACCAACATATTCATTTTCCGCATACATAAGCGACGGGAGATTGCGTGGGATCGGAGTCCTAAAACCCTTCGAGAATTTGTTTTTGTTGAGAACTGTTCATTTACAGTAACTTCCGCACGCAAGATGACATTAGTGGAGACCATTTTCAGGATGTGACCAAATTAATTCTAGAAGCATTATTTACCGTGAGCCTGCGTTAAGGTCTGATGGTCTCCAATGACCCTGTCTACTTTACACTTGCTCAAATCTTGTCCCCCCAGGTCTATTCTTGTCAACAACGTTTCCCAGCCTATAATAATTGTAGAGTATATATTTATTCTATCGTTCAAGTTGCACGATGCACGGGCCTTCATAAACGATGGAACACAGAAATGTCTGGTGTACTTTACCGAAGTTCATTTGTCATTGTTATCGTTTTAATTATATGGTTTCCACAAAATACTATACAAATAGGGAACAGTGTGATAAAAATATATGTCTTCGCTTGTGGAAAAATAAGGATTTACCATCACGGCAGATACGCGCATTATCACCTTTTTAACATCTCAGCCGATCCTTTTCAGGTTTGACAATATTCAATGGAAAAAACTGAATTTTATTCCAACCATCCCTCTTTCTGGATAAGATTGCCTAACTGGATTCTCCCATTTGCCCGATCACTAATCCATTTGATTATCTGCTCATAAACTAGAAACTTTTTGAATTCTGGCAAATATTTTCTATTCAAGAGAAAGAAAAGAGGCACAGAAACGGACGGGAAATTTCAATCGGGTCGTGTCGTATAAACTAAAGCATTTCAGATGGCTCCTTGTTCCACTCAAAAGACGAAATGAGAAAAATGAGGCGTCAAAAATTGACAAATGGACAGTTAGAAAATGATATAGCAGAGCCGACCTTACGGTGAAACAGACGAAGCAACTGCTTAGCACCCCGCGGCCTGAGGGGGTTAGCCAATCAATAGAGATGGTGTATCACTAAACACTGGTGAAATTTCTCTAACGAGCTATGTCTTATGGAGTATGAATACTTTCGGTTTGATCTGTATGGGCCTCACCCTATAATGCAACATATTGTGTTCGGTTGACCTATAAAATGCAATAAAGATTTATTAACCCTTTACCCAACGTAACGGCCAAAACCGGCCAGCGCTATTCTCAAAAATCGCCAATTAATTTTCATTATTTTTTTCATTTTTTGTCTCAAAAACATAGGTTATGACCCCTCATTGGAACGAGCTCGTCGAGCTCGTTCCAATGAGGGGTCATAACCTATGTTTTTGAGACAAAAAATGAAAAAAATTAGTTATTCAAAAAATTTTTTTGCAAGTGTCGTTTGCTTTTCATGTTAGGTAAAGGGTTAAATGCTATAAACAAGGGATCCTCTACATACAAATACAAATCTCACTCTTGCACTGCACAATACTTTCCTTTGAAAATTAATAAGAACATTTCTCTCCACCAGGCAAACACTAATTTATTATCAGTTTCAATGAAAAAATTGCGTCGCGAGAGAAGGCAAGTTTAGTATTTGGAGGTGCCTCAGTTGGAGCTTCCAAAAACATGTTTCTAGAGTTGAAGAACCCGACTGGCATCAAGGAGAAGCGCATTCTCTGCGTTTTGTGTTTCGCCTAGAGCTCAGAAAACTTAATTTAGATTTTGGTTATATGTTGGTGTAATAGAGCTGGTTATATACAGTACAGGCACAAATGGTTGAAGGATACCCACCAGAGAAACCTGACTGGGCCCAAGGATTTCGCTTAATTGTTTATTTGACAAATTAGCTAAATATGCCCAGGACAATCCTCAAAATATCATCGACACTTAATTTTTTTATTCTGTTTACAAAACAATGATATATTACCCACACCCACCACCTCACATCCTCACGTTTGGACGAATGATTTTGTTCATATGTCAGAGTCCTTAATCGTGATTTTGAAAAATAAATCATAATTATTCCGTATACAATGTTGGTGATGTCATCAAAATTTGTTGGATAATGGTGCAACACCTCTTTATTACTCGACACAGGGAGACACAAATTTAGATTAAGGCATTCGCAAATCACCAACACGTAAGCAACGGGCAAATTTGGGATCTTTAAATTTGCTGCTTCAAGGTTTTCTTCAAAGCTTGCTGATGCTCGACTAATTACCATCAAACCACAAGGAAAACTATCAAGCATACAAATGCAACACCAATACTAGAAGAATACAAGTACTGTCAAGATATAATGAAGGCGGACGGAATGACCAATATGCTGTTGTTTCCTTGTGCTACTCAGTATATATTGGAAACAAGTAAGAATTACCTTTCGACCACTCAAAGCATAAGACTCGCCTTTTCTGCATTGTATGAGACGATACCATCCAGTGCGCCAATGTTGGATAGATTATACCTCTCTTACTTAACCCCTTGCATGCTGCTGGTGAATATTCCTGCCCAGGCGTCGATTTCTCTTGTCATTCAAATAAGAATACCGTGGACACATTGAATCCAAATTTCCCTTGTAAATTGAATCGATTTTTTCACCAATGATTTCTTCAATTAAGTTCAGATGAATTTTTCATCACATGCGGTCATGGCAGCTGCACAGCACAGCACAGCAGCCATGACTGATGTGAAGAAAAATATCTTGAAAATACCTAGCCGGTGATGAGTTAAATCTCGGAATGATATCGCCGTGGTTCATGATGTCCAAGGTAAATGGGCGCTTTTACTTATTAGGTACGAATTTCTATCGCAGAATCACCCGTTATCAAGCTCGGCTTATATGACGCCAATATCGGCTGATATTAACCAAGCTAGAGCTATTCCATTGATGCGTTACTGGACCCAACCACTTTGTTTACAGCGGAATCGTCTGCCGATTTTCGTTGAACGCCATCGGAAACATTGGCGTTTCTGGGCAAAAGGAAGTAGTTTTTGTTTTATGTTTTTTTTTCACATCTGCGTCGTTGTACATATGGATAAATTCACGAATGATGTCGACACCACATTAGATTTGTAAAAAATACACCGAGATGACGAGGTAGATGGGATCTATCCAATTCGGAATGGAAATGAAGAACATGCCGTAGTAACAACTACAACAAAAAGTTTGTCGTCTGCTTACGAAAGAAATGGATTTCCGTTTTTTACTTCTCTCAGAGAACATACTCTTCAATTATTACCGGAGGGTAGGTATGTAATACGAAGAACAAAGAGTACAGCGAAATTCTCTGGGGTACTGTATCGCATCCCGTATAGGACCTTTGCCAAGCAGTATCGCACTCGTCGGCTATGTCGACGAGTGTGATACTGCTTGGTTGAAGGTCCTCAACTAGTTGCAACATATAACCCCAGAAAACTTAACTATAATCTATACTGAACAGTTATCTAACATGGATTCTCTCAAGGTTAAATGGGTTATAAAGATTATACATGAAAACACATTGTAACGCAATGAAGTACACAGTTCAGGTTTTGATACTATCGTTGACTCAACATGATAGCAATGTTGTTTATTATGGAAAGAATAGCTTATTTATTTATTGAGGTTTTGACCACATTTTCGGGCCAGGGTCACATTGTGTCAGATAGTTTTACGGGTGAAGTACGTCGGAGTACCCCGAGAGAATCAGAGAGCACTGGCGATGAAGTGGCTAAGGCTCTCCAACTTACTAACTCTACACAAGTAGCGGTTGAAGGCAAGTTCACCATCGAGTATGTCTTAGTAGACAACGCCACCGTTCCCCCTCATGGACAATCGGGATTAAGTGACTTGCCCAAGGACACGACGAAGTTATCGCTGGTCTTTATCAAACCGTCGACCTGCCGGTTTAAAGCCCGGTGATCTAACCAGTGAGTCACTGCTCTCCCGTAAAGGAAAATACATGGAACTCGGTGTATTCGGTCGAATATCCTGGGGCGAGTGTTTTTTTCTGACCGTAAACTGACTTTACATTAACTTCTTGTTTAAAACAGGTTAAACGCTAAGAGATGAAATTCTTTTTCACATGGGGAAAATTAAAATTGATCGACGAGTTACCGTTGGTGTGATAACAGCACGGATGTTTAAGTAGAATCTCTGAGCGAGTGGTGTACGCGCTTAGCATAGTTTCGATAAAAAGAAACACGCTCGGTATGAGTTCCATATGCCATTTGCAGTATAACTAGCATACTTTCTTGATTATATGGCAATAAGGAAATTTGAAAAAGAGACGTTCTCGAAATTTGAAAAGGGACGTTCTCTCTGATTTTCATAGTAGTGCAGTTTGTAAAATAAAGTGACGCAATCTTCGGATTCTAAACCGTTTTAACTTGTCCAATTTCACAGATGCTTTTAAAAGCAGGGTAATTGGTCTTGGCCAGTTTTACAGATTCTCTCAGAACTAAGACAACTGGCCTGGACATTTTCATTGATATTTCAACGACAAAAAGAGATATTCTCTTAGTTGGGATGGAAAAAACTTGTCCAGTTTTGCAGATTCCTCCATAGATGCATAAGGCTATAAGTTTCATAATAATACAACCCTCGCCACGACGGGATTTATCACTGGGTACGTGTAAGTCAACTTTTACCAATAACGGAGTAGATAAAGCGAATACTGTTGGCAAAATACATACACACCCAGTTCCGTGGCCCGCACATGTGAATGTAATAGTGTATTAGTAATTAACAGCCGCATGCATTGTTTTATTAGTCAGAGTGTCAAACTGGAATCAGCCGAGTATAAGGCTTTAGCTTGATGTAGAATCCATTTCCTTCATAGCCATTGGAGCTGAGATAAAAACAAAACAAACAGTGAATGTTCTGCTTTGTTACTTGAGCGAAAATAAGACTAAAACCCCCGCCCTCTGAATGGACGAGAGCTCGCATAGTTTTTTCTATGCTCACGGTTCGAGTGGCATATCTGCCGCCAGACGTCACAAAGTGAAATATTTGAAAGTATGATAACAATGGGAAGAGATTCAATGTGCAAACTGCCTGTAAAATTGTATTTTTCGATGCCAGTGGTCATTCTATGAATGTATACGCTCAACCCACTTATACAAAAGTCGCGGTTACTCCATCTCTGTTCAAATCGTGAACTTGTTCATGATTTGACCCGAGAAGAGTAACCACGAACTTTATCTACGTTATTGATTTTTTGTTGTCCAGTGACGTCGTTCGGTACACAAGTGATTTATTTACTAAATTTGTTATCATTGAAGTTGTCATGTTCATTTCAGGAAGTGGGTTTTGAGCTTTGTGGGGGGTCTTATTGGAACATATAAGTTATTGTGATGAATTCATGGTAACATTGGCTGAGGTGTGCGTCTCGGAGCTTATGTTCAACCGAGAAACTTTGCTACTGGAACGAAAACATATGTAGCCTGACAGGTCTCGAGAAATAGAAGCCCCAGATTAACATTTGTAAATTCGAGGCAAGGCAGAAGATTTTGTTTTTCACTGCGCCAGTCTATTGACAAGTTTGGAAAAGTCGGCGTCTAAATTCTGTTTCATTGCAGATTGCATTAAATGTTTTACATTGACAATGAATATAAAATCCCCCAGACACCCGAATCTAGATTCTTTATAAATCATCACATTAAATGAAGTTTCAAAAAGATTAATTGGACCGTTTAAAATTTTCGTGACATGAAACTCCAAATTCAGTTCCCAACCAAGCCAAGGTTGAATGACGCGGAGCTGGGGAAAAGTTTTACAAACATTTAGGCTATTCATATAACAAGCGCTAAAATCAAATACCCCCCCCCCCCCCCTTCTTTAGGCTTAAAATCTTGAACATCGGTTTCTCAGGCCCTTGCGCTTGGTCCTTTTGTCTACCGCATGCTCTCTTTTTATAACCAATGCAAACTTAACCCTTTACCCAACGTAACGGCCAAAACCGGCCAGCGCTATTCTAAAAAATCGCCAGTTAATTTTCATTATTTTTTTCATTTTTTGTCTCAAAAACATAGGTTATGACCCCTCATTGGAACGAGCTCGTCGAGCTCGTTCCAATGAGGGGTCATAACCTATGTTTTTGAGACAAAAAATGAAAAAAATTAGTTATTCAAGAATTTTTTTTTCAAGTGTCGTCTGCTTTTCACGTTAGGTAAAGGGTTAAAAGAATAATAATTAAATGTGTGTGTATGATATTTTACCCAAGTTAATATAACTGATAAATTTGTTCCTTGGGTGCAACAAGGCTGAACCATTTCAAAGCCTTCTTGCACTCAAGGGACGAAATGCATCACCACAAATACTATTCTGTAGATTCTGCGGCATAAAAGATAAAACAAACCAAGAACATGAACTTCCCGACGACAAAGAAATAATAACAAAAAAAAAAAAAAAAATAAAAAAATAAAAAACCGGCCGCCTACATACAATTTTACGAAACAAGCCAAGACAAACAGAAGGTCTACTTTATGGGGCCTTAATTACACGACTTTATGCGATTTTCTTTTTTATTTGTTGTTTCAGACATGTCGGAAAGTCTCTTCAGACCGTTTTGGCATCCTTATTAAGGCGCGCATGTATTTTTAACGAGCCTGTTTATTTTTTATGGAGTGTATTTTCCTTTCAAACTGACTAGTCAGGAATTTCCCCCGAACAACTGGATATATCTCTTCCATCCACCCTGAGTCTTATGCCGAGAATGGGAATAAACCAAGGGAATCGATTGTTATATACCGTTTTTCGTTGTTGGGGAAGAGATTTAAAGATTTTACTTTTCTAAAAATACTCTCAGTGGAGGTTCTTCCATTAACTTGAAGTTGTATATATCATGTACTGCTGCCAATTGCCTGTTAGTTTAAACATATTGTATTGTCCATAAATAAAGCAGAATTGCCAATTGCCTGTTGTCCATCAGACAATCAGATTAAAAGCATTTCCCTTAAAACATGTAATAAACTTATCCTTTTCAACATGAATTGTTCCGAACAGAATGAAAATAGCAAAAGTTGTTCCTGTATATAAATCTGGTGATATGCAAACTCTTAATAACTTTTGACCAATCAGTATTCTCCCAATTTTCTCTAAAATACTAGAACAAATCATGCTATCAAGACTTGTTAATTTTCTGGATAAAAATAAGGTCTTTTATTAACATCAGTATGGTCTCAGACAAGGCCACAATCCCATTCAACCAATAATGCATTTACTTAAACATATAGCGGAAGAACATAATAAACCAACGCAAAATAGCACAATTGCAATTTTTTAGACCTATTTAAAGCATTTGATACAATAAACCACGCAACACTCCTTGCAAAATTGGAATTTTATGGCATAAGAGGTATCGCAAACCAATGGTTCCAAAACTACTTGAGTGGGAGGGTCCAATTTGTAGAATATGCTGGTAATAAATCAACTTATGCACAAATCACTAGTGGTGTACCCCAGGGTCCCATCCTTTTTCCAATCTATATCAGTGATTTTGCCCATGCAACAGATTTAAATCTTCTTTCATTTGCTGATGATACAACATTGTATACATCTGACCATGACATTCATTCATTATCCTCAAAGGCAAACTATGAACTTCGAAACCTACAGTCATGGTCCATTGCAAACAATCTGCTTTTGAATGCTTCAAAAACCAAATATATAGTAATTGATTCCCCCTTCTCTAATCTATAATTTTGTGCTGGAAAGATATCGGCACCTATTAGACCAAATCATTTAATTACGGGTGTTCCTTAAAGGAACGTTTAATATAACTTTAACATTACTACCTGCGTACCCAACCAAACAAATCAAACAAGTATATTAAAAAAGTGGCGCCCCCTATCTCCGATTAACGTCGATGCTATATGACAAGGAAAACTTTGTTCTCCAAACACTCATTTCAGAAAACAATCCGGCTTCATGAAAGGCAGATACACTGAAGAGTATATTAATTTAACGTTCGATTTAATTACAAAGTGCGAGAAGCAGATTATTCCAGAGTTCCTTTTCCTTCCAGTTTTAAACAAAAGTCCATTCATTAAAATGGTCTTTTATAGAAACAAAAACTGTTGCGTTTTTCAACTTTCTTGGGAGCGCGGTGGTTCAATGGTAGACTGTTGTACTTCTATGCTAGGGGTCCCGAGTTCGATCCCCATCCGGGACGACCCGCGTTGTGCCCTTGGCAAGGCACTTTATCTCGGTTGCCTACATGGGGCACCATGACACCGATGGTGTATATGTCTTCAACCGCTGTAACCCTGCTTTAACTGAGTTGAGGAACTGACAATTGCTCGTCGTTGCTAGGTGGTTCTCTCCGGGTACTTCGGCTTCCTCCACCCGTGAAACTGTCACGGTCACAATCAGCCATTGTGCATAAGTATGTGATCTTAAACCCCAATAAATAAATATAATTTCAACTTTCTTTTAACCCTTAACCCAACGAATCGCCCACATCCGCCCGCGTAATATGCAAATTGAGCAGTTGAAAAAAATAAATTTTTGAAAATATTTCAACAAAACCATATCATGTGACCCCTCATTGGAACGAGCTCATTGAGCTCGTTCCAATGAGGGGTCACATGATAGGGTTTTGTTGAAATTTTTTGAAAAATTAAAAAAAATTGTAATTAAAATAATAAATTTTGATATCGTCTGCGTTGGGTAAAGGGTTAAATGGTTCCATACATTCAATAACAAATGCTATAATTGTGTTTTGAATAACTGAATAGTTTGAATAATTGACACTATTCTTGTGGATTCTTGTGTAATCCTTGTGCAGAATTCTTACAAGGGTTCACCATACCCTCACTGGGCCCCCAACAGAAATGGAAAGGAATCCCAGGAATACAGCCTTCAGATTGGACGCTTTTATATAGAATCCGATGTTCGTCCACATACGATAAATTGTTAATACATTTTCGTATTCTTTTGTTTTTCAATTGAAAAGCTTCACACCTTAGCACTTTTAGTATCGAAAATGTGTACCATCTGTTGAAAGACAAAGGAAACAATTCCATATCTGTTCTTTTAATGTTCTATTGCCAAAACGGTTCTTCTGAAATTTCTAGAATAATAACGTTTATTTTGTATACCCAATATAACACGATCGATTTGTTTATGCCTGTTTACAAAACAAATCATTTACTCCTGCCAAATGAGAAAAAGTCAACCAATCTGATCATGTTTTATTGAATAACTGAGACACTATATAAATCTTGAATTGATGTCCACCTGTTGTTGTCTAACAAAAAGGAAATCAAATGAAACAGGAATGGACCTTAATCAAATACTTATTTTGAGTTCTGAACGTGTTAACGTAAATTACAACTTTGGTAATTTTCCGAATTAAATTGTGCTGGAACATAAACTCACTTTACTTTACAAATAGCCTAATCCTAGGCTGAGTAAGTGAAGTGCCGCATCTTGGGTGTGTACTTCCGGGATACAACGTTCCTTCGAGAACAGTTGACTTTCTAATACACATATCTATGTCGATCAACTTTAACGACAATCTGCATGTCTCACCTATTTCTGTTAGACCAAAGGTTCGAACTGCACAGAAAAAATGTTTTTTTTTGTTGTAAACATAAACTCTTGTTCCTCAGATTAATTTTACGAAAATAACTACCTTATATACGTGTACCCTGCACTTGACTTACCAGTGTTTGTACAGACAGCCAACAACGATGTAAAAATACTGTCAAGACATATGTATCGAACTTGTAGAATTTTCTCAAGGAAGAGTACTAAGCATATTAACCCTTTAGCCAACGAATCGCCCGCATAATATGCAAATTGTGCAGCTGAAAAAATTATTTATTATTTTTCGAAAATTTTCAACAAAATCATATCATGTGACCTCTCTTTGGAACGAGCTCGTTCCAAAGAGGGGTCACATGATATGGTTTTGTTGAAATGTTTTGAAAAAATTTAAAAAATGATATTTAAAATAATAAATTTTGATAACGTCTGCGTTGGGTAAAGAGTAATTTAAAGCTTTTGTAATTTTCCGGTATAAATTGTGCTGGAACATAAACTCATTTATTACACACCCATTTAAAATTAAGGTTTGTTCTCGACATTCTAGGATGTGTGATAAAAGTAAACTTTTATTGCACACGTGTGGGATACAGATTTTTGCACTTTTTTAATGTAAGAATGGAACCAGTCATATTTCTGGGGATACAGTACATGGGCCCGTTTCGATGCAATGGGTCATTTATTTTGATGTTGTAAAGTGGATATTCGAGGACTATAGTGTCTGAGTTTATATTGTTTCTGAAGAGACTCATGTCCAAAACACTGACCGACCATCGAAAGAAACTTTCTAATTTATTTTCTTAACGTGAACAATACTGACTGACTATTGATTAAATAACCCGATGGGTTAAAGTATGACATGGAAATGACTGGCATGCAGTTCAAACTAAAGAACAATGTAGACAGAATATGAAAGCGTCTATGAGTGACGTCATTTCGAATGAATGACGTTGCGCGAGCAAGATTCCAGGTCACCAAATCAAAATACAAAACAAATTGCCTGTCGATATTCACTTGAATTCGTATGGACTATGTACCCCTGTTAAAGGTTATAACACGAACTTTAATAAATTTTGTGCAGGCATTGTGAAGAATACTATCATTTCTCTTGGACAATAAGGATACAAATTTAATTTACGTGGGATGAATTGACAATGGCTACTGTAATCTTGACTAAAACCTTAACCTGTCTGTCAATCAATCGAGTAACAACAGTCGCATGGAATTTGGAAGTCAGATAAACATGTGAGTTTTTTTATAATTTCTCATTGATGGATTTTCCGAATTTACACCTATTGTTTCTTGTGAATGTGTGGTAACTTTTTGGGTGGGGATCACATCAACCGTTCAGAATTCGCGCTGTAAAATTGAGGCATAAAAAGACGGTAAACTGTATTTCAGATGAACAGTGTTTCATCGATCGAAGTGGTGACGCATAACAATTTGCAAGTTGAAACTATGAATGAAAGTTCAATCAGCGTACGAAATAACAATAAGACTGGTCTCCTGCTTGTGAAGAATAATTTGGATTTTTGTCTTATTTTATTTCCTTTACGTCTCAGAAGGATAGGTTACTTCTCACTTAGTATTACCGTAAAGGCCTGTTTTAGAAATTTGCGAAGGTGTGTAATAAATACAGAACCGCACAAGCGTTTGAATGGGTTAATGTTTATCGCACTCGTTTGGTTTGGCGCAGAATACCACTCGAGACTTCGCCTCTCGTGGTATTATTGCGCCCAACCAAACTCGTGCCATAAACATTAATCCATTCAAACGCTTGTGCGGTTCTGTCTATTTATCCAAACAAATAGCTTTACCCTAGGTGTACCGAGAGTGACGTTATCAGTCGACGCGTCATTATTTTCGATAAGATGAAGTGCAGTATCTTGGGTGTGCACTTCATTGATACAACGTTCCTTCCAGAACAGAAGACGTACAGATATACACATCTATGTCGACCAACTTTACCGACAATCTGCATGTCTCAGCTATCTCTCTTAGACCAAAGGCGATAATTGCATGGAATGATATGTGTTTTTGTAAACATTAAATTGATATCAAAATGAAAAAAAAAACACACGAAGAAAGAAAAAAAAATCATTGTACGTTTTTGAGATAGAAAGTGTCGTTTTTTCTCCATTTAAGTCAAACAGTCGATTATTCACTAAGAGCATGGTATAAATAAAACAAATATGTACTTGGGTCGGTAACCAGATTTTAACCACTCGTAGAATAAGGGTTTTAACCGCTCGGAAAGCCAAGTGGTTAAAATCCTTATCCTACTCGTGGTTTAAATCTGATTACCGGCCCGAGTACCTATTTACTCCATTTGCAAATCACTTTACGATTTGAAGATGGAGTGACCTCGACATTTATGTGATTTATTGATCATTTGTCCAGTGAAGTTGTGAGGTACTCGAGAGGTGTATTTACAAAACTTGTTATCGTTAAAAGTTGCCCTAGAGTCATATTGGGACACATAAGTTATTGTGAGGAATTGAAGGGTAAGATGGTAGGAGGTTTGAGAGTTTATGTTCAACCGAAACGGTTCGTCTCGGTTGATCATCAACTCCGAGCCGCAAACCTCAGACCATGTTACCGTAAATTCATCACAATAACTTATAATATCTAGACACTTTACCAAAGATCCCACAGAATTCAAGCACCAGAACCAGGAGGAGGGGGGGGGGGGAGTAATAGTAATATAGAAATAGTAATATCTTTATTTTTGCAGTATACAGTTATATATATATACACTTCATCAAATACTTTTTTATAATATTGTCAAATTGCCGTCATGCTCGGGATATTACTCCCTTCTCAGCGGCTTTTGTTTTTGACTTATTCACATTCCGTTACGTTATGTGCAGTACCGATGTATACCGCGCCATGGGAACGTAAAATTTTGCGTCACGCTTATCCTAATTGTTAAATGAGAATTAAAAAATTATTCGAGATGGGCGTACGTCCTATAGGTCGATTTATTGCCTAGCAAGTGGCTGCCTAGCTCCTAACCACGAACCTAGTTACAAAATCCGCGTTTCATATCTTCCTTGGGTGGCAACAAGTAAAGATATGTTCCGCGTTTCACGTTGTTCTCTCTATTCAAGTGTAAATTATGCATAAAGATACCGTATCATATCTTCCTTGGGTGGCAACAAGTAAACATATATTCCGCGTCAATGCACGCAAAATTTGTTCTCGGCTTTACAATTACTAGCCTTCTACCATTTATCTCAACCTCGCCCTGGTTACAGAGGCAGAGGCAAGTTCGCATACAGTATTCACACATCCAACCACTCCTTGACCCGAATCATTCAATCGCATTGTTCTCCATATTTTAGTGTATAGCGTACAAAATGACCGTATCATATCTCCCTTGGGTGTCAACAAGTAAAAATATGTTCCCCGTTTCACGTTGTTCCCCGTATCCGAGTCTATTACGCGCAAAATAACCGTATCATATCTTCCTTTGGTGGCAACAAGCAAAGATATGTTCCGCGCTTCACGTTGTTCTTTGTATTCAAGTGTAAATTATGCAAAAAAAAAAATACCGTATAATATCTTCCTTGGGTGGCAAGAAGTAAAGATATATGAGAGGCCCTGAAAACAAAATGGCTAGATTAGATTACTTTCTTATGTCAAGTGATTTGCACATATTTTTCCAAATGATAGACATCCAAATTCGATATAAATCAGACCACAACCCTGTAGGTATCGGCCTATCCTTCTTTAACTAGCCCCGGGGGAGAGGTTTTTGGAAGTTCAATAACAGCGTTCTTAATGATCAAGAATACATAAATGTAGTAAAACGGACTATTGCAGAAACAATTGACCAGTACAGTACAACAGCTGTTACTACCAGTAATGCTACTGTCACAACCAATAATAATAATAATAATAATAATAATAATAATAATAATAATAATAATAATAATAATAATAATAATAGACGACTCACAATCGACGATCAGCTGTTCTGGGAGACTTTGAAACTCATGTTAAGAGGGAAAACTATCTCCTATCTCTCAAACTTAAAACGACGGTCCATTGACAACTGATAATTCTTCGATCCAAAGCTAAATGGAAAGTGGAGGGGGCGAAAGCTACGAAATACTTCTGTAATCTGTAATCCAGACAAGGGCGACTTATCTGTTACCGAAGCGATCGAATCCCTGGAAACAGAATTAAAATCAATCAGGGATAAGAAGGTACAGGGGATAATTCTTCGATCCAAAGCTAAATGGAAAGTGGAGGGGGCGAAAGCTACGAAATACTTCTGTAATCTGGAAAAAAGACATTATACTGAAGACAATCATTATTCCCAAAATAATAAAATCCGATGGTACAGAAACTAGTGACTTGCAGGAAATAATATCTGAACAGAAAACCTTTTACCAAAACCTGTATGCCTCAAAAATCACATCTGCTGACAAACTTAACCAAGACGAAAACACATTCTTTAATGCTGGAAACTCATTTCTCAACTTCTTATAAGAAGATGAAACAAATTTCCTTGAAGGTCCACTCACTAAGGCAGAATGCTCAAGCTGTCTAAAACAAACGACGAATAACAAATCTCCAGGCTCAGATAGCTTTACAGCCGAATTTTACAAATTCTTCTGGAATGACATTAGTATGTATTTAATCAACTCCTTGAACTTTGATTATTCTGCAAAAGAACTTTCAACCACCCAAATAACTGGTATCATAACATGTATACCGAAACAAAACAAACCGAAAAGGATTTTGAAAAACTGGAGACCAATATCCTACATATCCCATTGATCGGTTCTGCTGCTATAGCCAACCGCATCAAAATGGTCCTACAACAATTAATATCCGAAACACAACTTGTCTTTGTAAAGGGGAGGTATAATGGAGAATCAACCCGATTAATCTTTGACCTACTTGAAAAATGTGAGGAACAAAATATTCCCGGAATTTTCCCATTACTGGATTTCGGGAAAGCTTTTGATTACTTGGAGTGGTCCTTTATTTTGAAAACCTTACGTTTTTTAAACTTTGGTCCGTCGATCATCAGATGGTTTCAAACATTCTATAACAATATTTACACTTTTTTTTTTTTTTTTTTTTTTTTCATTGGGAATTAGAATAAAACCTCACATGGAGTCTGCTAAAGTTGATTTCGATTCTGTAAAAGAAAACCGTAAAACACATATTCCTCCTTGGCATCTTAAAAAAAGTACAGTTATTTTGGACCTTGCTTCTTCAAAAAAATCTGATACCAATTCTTTGCAGTTTAAACAAAAATATGTCGAAATAAGGTCCAAGTATAGTACCTATACAAGGATCTATACAGACGGATCTAAAGATGGTGACAAAGTATCATCAGCTGCTGTTACTGGTGATCACATCACCTCAATCAGAATAACTAATCAGAGTTCTATTTTCACAGCTGAAGTTAAAGCTATACAACTCGCACTTGAACACATCGAGAATGTACAGGAAAAGAAGTCGATTATTTTTTCCGACTCTCTGTCCTCTTTACTTGCCTTACTCAACCCCAGGTTGAAGAACCCTCTCGTTTTGGAACTTCGTGAGAAGTTAACAACTCTCATGTCTGACCAATATGATATCGTGTTTGGCTACCCGGACATGTAGGTATCACCGGTAACACCAGAGCAGACAGTGCAGCAAAACAGGCTTTAACCAAGCCTCTTACTGATTTCAAGATTCCGTTCAGTGATTTCAAGCCTCATATCAGTAGTTACATCAAATCTATGCGGCAGGCGGATTGGGATGGAGCAACAAATAACAAGCTCCATTGCTTCCGACCAACTATTACAGATCACTACCCGTCCAGTAACCTTTGTAGAAAGATCTTGCAGTTTTGACGCTCTGTCATATTGGTCATACACGATTTACACATTCCTTTTTGTTGGAGGGCGATATGCGACCAGAATGTGTTCCCTGCCAGCAGGTGTTGTAAGTGGAGCACATTATTTTACATTGTACTGATTTTAATCTTGTTAGACGACTGCATTTGAATGTTGTGTCTCTTCGAGACCTATTTTATAATACAAATCCACATAAAGTTTTGTCGTTCCTGAAGGAAATCAACCTTTTTAATAAATTTTAAATTGTTTGTTTTTATTATTTCACATTCTCATTCATTCAGGGTGGATTTACGCAGCATTTTCTGAACACTTGATCTCATTTTCACATTACTGTGTTCATTGAATAATTTTATTCCTCATACTTCATATTTCGTTGATTGATTTTTAATTACCTCATGCCAAATGGTGATCTCTTTTAGAATTCATACCTTTCATCGCCACGATATAGCCTTAGCTGCTGATGTGGCGTAAAGCACCAACAAATAAATACAGTTTTTTTTTAAATAACGGGCATTGTTCTGAAAAAAAGAAAGTTAGGGCGAGGTATGAGACAGGGAAATCCACTTTTCCCTTACTTGTTTATACTCTGTGCAGAAACCCTGAGCGCAGCACTAAAATATAACCCAGATATAAATGGTATTAAAATAAACAACTCCAAATATTTGATTAGCCAATACGCTGACGACTCCACACTTTTTCTGAGCGACGACGGACATTCATTAGATACAGCTCTTGAAACAGTGAAGTTATTTTCAAAAATCTCTGGATAAAAGGTAAACTTTGATAAAAACCGAGGTAATATGGATTGTTGGATTGGTGCAAAATGGGGTTGTGGTGACGAAACTCCGACACAACAAAATGTTAAATGGAATCACAATAACGCCTTTAAAATTTTAGGAATCGAATATAATTTGTTTAGAGAGAATTACATTGTTAATAACTACCTTAGTCAGGTGGGAAAAATTGAAAAACTTCTTAGTGACTGGTCATTCAGAAATCTGACACATATTGGGAAAACGGTAGTTATTAAAACCCTTGCTCTCCCAATGCTAATACACTGCTTAACAGTTCTCCCGGATCCAACTGAAACTATCATATGTAGACTACAGACTCTCTTTTACAAGTTCCTTTGGTCGGGCAAAAACGAAAAAGTGAACACCGTACATTAACCAGTTTGATAGAATATGGAATACTTAAATTCCCGGATATAAAAACGTACAGCTACTCTCTAAAAGTTAACTGGATAAAAAGGATTTTAGACCCAGGCACACTGGCACCCTGGAAAACTTTGGTTTTAGACGATTTGAAGATCAAGGCGCCTACAAAATTTGGTATTTACACAAGGAAGGACTTCTAAAGGTTGGAGAAAACTTCTGGAAGAATGTAGTACACATATGGTCCCTGCTAGATACAAATGCTACCTCAGCTCCTGAAGATATTCTGTGTGAACCATTATTTTATAACGAAAAAATAAAAAATCAATTATCGACCCTATTTCCTTAAAAAATGGTGTAGAAAGGATATCTTTTTTAACAACGATCTCTTAAGTGAGCAAGGAGGCTTTTTAAGCATCCCTCTTTTTTCAAGGAAGTACAACCTCGAGACGCCCTTCACAGTTTACCAATGAGTGATTAATGCAACACCAAAGCCGTGGAAAGAAGCAATAAAAGAGACATGTAGAATGCCAACCATTAGAAAGGAATACATTGAATTATTGAATTTGTCGAAGAAAACGTGCCAAACTTTCTACCCCATCTTTTTAAAGTTAGCTGCTGCGAGACCTTATGAATCCCAGAAAAAGTGGGAAGAGTCCTTGGGTATCGACCTCCAACCGACAGACTGGGAGTCAATATACAAGGGTTCTTTTACTATTAGTCATGACCCCTACCTTCCAAGCCTCCAATACAAAATGATGCACAGATCGATTTATGCCAACTCCAAACTACTTCAAAGTAAGCTGTCTGAAACGGAACTATGTACCTTCTGCAGCAATACAAAAGGAACTCTGTTGCACCTATTTTTCGAATGCAGTCATTCTAAGACGATACTCGTGAACCTTCAAGATAAATTGCGAATTAATTCTGCTCTGTCCTTTCCTCTTACTGCACAGTATGTGCTTCTAGGTTTCCCAAACCAGGAAGTACCGTCAGCAGCTGCTAATCTGTGTGTACTACTTTTCAAAAAATATATTTATTCTTGCAAGGTGATGGGGTGTACACCTGTCTTCAAGAGCTTCCTAGAGCAGATAAAAGTATACCGTACATTAGAATTAATGTCCGTTCATAAATATTCGTCAAAAAAGCAAAGTGCATTCAAGAGAGATGTGAGCAACTACAAGACCTGCTTGGTATACAGCTTCCTCTAAATGAGTCGAATCCACGGTTGTCATTAGTATCCCCTCTTAGGCCCAATTCTCCCCCTATATTTTGTGACCTTATGGTAACGACTGTACACACTGATCATCCCCCTCTTTTCAGACACTAGTATAATCTCCTCAAAACACCCAGAACTCGTCAGAGAAACCAGAAAGTGTGCATTATTTTATGTACATTTATTTATATATATATTACATTGTTTGTCAATAAGACAAACCTTGTAAAAAACATTTTTTGTACATATTTGCTGAAATTAAAAATTATTAAAAAAAAAGATATATGCGGCGTTATTACGCAATAAGCAAAGATGAATTACACACTATTGCTAAAACCTCGCCCTGGTAACAGAGGCAGAGGCAAGTTCGCACACAGTATTCACACATTCAACCACTTCTTGACCGCAATCATTCAATCATTCAAAAACGTATTATCTGTGTTGTGGAGGTTAAGTATATTGAGATCCAGAAGAGACAGGGGTACAATCGGGGCACCCAGGATTATTACAAGACACACCTTAATGTATGAATTTAGAGCCTTGTCCATTTCTTAAATTGATTCCTACTCAGATTCAGAATTTCTGGATCAATTTCATTTCAGACCCGTGAGAAAGTATGGAACGGAAGTTCAACTGAAAATTGTGTTCTTGATTTATATGTGTGTATTTTCCCAGACTGTCTTGTATTCAAGCCCGATGGGTTTCTGTAAATGTTGAATGTGTTAGAGAAGGACACGGGTAGTTTATTGTTGAATCAATCATGCATGAACAGGGGCGAGTGTAGTGTATAAAGGTATTTGAATTTTAGGATACCGCATCTTTTGAAAAGGGGGGCAGTATGTGACTTATAGGACATGTTTGTTATAACGCGAACGGCTTTCGTTTGCATGTTAACAATTCTGTTTGTTGAGGTTGAGTGTTCCCAAACTAGTATCCCAAAAGTCATATGGCTGTGGATAAGTGAAACGTACAAGGATTTTGGGGCTTTTTGAGGAAGAAATTTCTTTGCCCTGTTTATAGCGAAAATCGGCCAACTTATTTTTGAACAAACAACTGAAACATGTTGGTTGAATTTCAGATTTTCGTCCATGTGGTTTCTGAGAATTTAAATGATGTCTCTTCTTGATGTTTGCCTATTATTGAAATGTTTATATCGGTTAGTGATATTTTCTTGTCCCTTGCGCTATGTACGTCGAGTTGGTGGTGAAATAGCATGAATTTGGGTTTTGAAGCATTTAAACCTAATTTATTAGCAGAACTCCATTCGTTTATTTTAGATAATTAGAATTTGCATTTTCTATTAACGTATCCACGTTGCTAATGGGTCCGTGTGGTGTTGTATCGTCTGCGAACGACAGTACCTTAGGTAGTGTTGCTTCACTGATGTCATTGACATAAAGCAGGAACAAGATCTGACCGAGAACGGAACCTTGCGGTACCCCTGAAATTATTTGTTGTGGATCGGATGTTTCATTCCTAAACGAAACAGATTGGGGTTTTTTCGGCCAGGAGGACCTTCGCACCCGCATAATATTTTTACACCCTTGCTTCATGATTATACTAACAATTTTATAATGGACAGTATACAAATGTGTATGTTTTGTCTCTACCAATAAATAGTTTATCCCCGCCTTATTCCACGAACTCCCTTGCACAGTGAACACATATTGGAATTACTTCCGTTTGCCATTCGGAATTCCTGGTTTCAGAGCATACGTTGGGTTACAGTGTAATGCTGTTTAATAGAGTTGTCAAAACTTCGATGTTACTAATGGAAAAGCCTATCACAGCGTGCGTTAGTGTCTGCCATAATTACTCTGACAGAGTTGTCAAGAATCACACGTCGCTCCATGTGATGCGCTGTTTGCAAGCTGACTGAGCTTGGTTGATGGGTGTGGGAGTGAGGGGTGGGGATGGTCTCCCGAAAGAAAAGAATGAAAATGTACTATCAAATCGAGTCGTAATGTTTACAATACCGCAAATACCAACCGATAGTAGTTATTCCAAGAATGAAAACTCATTTTTTGACTATTATCACCTATTGCATGATGATTATATGTACGTTCTGGTATGCGTATATCAAGCCTACCATCTTATTAATTGTTGGAAAGGCCTCAGAGAGCCCTTTCCAGAAAATAATCAGATGATAGAGTTTCAGGTATGTCATAAATGCCATTAAACATCCTCGCATACAGGCGTACATAGAGGTGCTCCATATATGGATAAATTGGGCGTGGCAATAAAAGGGTTAAACGTAAATTTTGCTCATTTGGACAATGAATTCCATCTAGGCAGAATCTGTCTATTGGCTGAAGTAGAAGACATACACTGACACACGATCGGTTCTTTCTTTGCTTCCCATTCCTTTCCTCACACACAATGCTAACACCATCCGTCAGATTTGTGAAGACCTTCATCCGCCATTTCTGTGTATCCATTGATTATTTTTCCCGACAGGGCCGTACCATGGTAGGGCTATTGCCAAGCTCTCCGGCCACCAGTCTAATTCTGTTCGACGCTTTTATGGGCTTACCCACTTCTCGTTGAAATTTACGCGCAGACTACCTTTGATGCAATGTGATATCCTTTTACCCACACAGATATATAGATATTCTTTCCTGCTTCAGTCATCGATATCGCAATCAATAAGTATTCAATCTGACTTGAAAACATCAAGATATTAACACGATTAGTGGAACTATGCTGCGTAATCATAAAACTATGGATGTGGTGAGTCTTTATTTCTAATGGTAATGCCATCAAACATTCGGTCAAATCAAGTTTCGACCAAGCGACATTTCAAAGGAAACGAATCTTTGTGGTATTTTTTAGATTCATTCCACTTGAATATATCAGCTGATCGGAAAAAAACGAATCTTAGGTACGCTTTTCCGATCAACTGAAATATTCCAGACGAGTGAATCGAGACATAGGCGATGAATTGTTTAACCCTTTACCTAACACGAAAAGCAGACGACACCTGCAAACAATATTCTTGAATAACTCAATATTTTCATTTTTTGTATCAAAAACATAGCTTATGACCCCTTATTGGAACGAGCTCATCGAGCTCGTTCCAATGATGGGTCATATGCGATGTTTTTGAGACAAAAATTTTTTTTTAAAAAATAATGAAAATTCAATGGTGATTTTTTTGTAAATAGCGCTGGCCGGTTTTGGCCGTTACGTTGGGTAAATGGTTAAGGGCTAGACTGGTTCCGTGTCATAATATCGTTGAATGCCTTACATTATTAGACTAGTGAGGTGGGAGCTTGATCCATTGCGTACTGGGCATTTGTGCCCCTACCCTAAAACACATACTTCATTTGTTTAGCTATCACCGCCTTTGCCAAAGAGAATCAAAATGAATATGATATGACAAACTGAAATGTTAAGCCCCAAATTACCTGTCACTTTTCGCTTCAGTGGAGAAACAATAAAAATGTTTCTTGACGCCTTATCCATATTTACTTATTTATTTATTTATTAAGGTTTAACGACACTTTAACAGTCAGTATCACATCGTGTCGGTGACAGTTTTACGGGTGGAAGAAGCCGGAGTACCCGGAGAGAACCACCGCACAACGGCGAGCAGCTGCCAGCTCCCCAACATCGTAACTCCGCACTGCAGTACAGGCAAGGTTAGATTGGTTGAAGACATACGCACCATCGACGTGCAGTACGCCTTAGTGCACGGCGTTATCGTGCCCCCATGTGGACAATCGGGGTTAAGTGCCTTGTCCAAGGACACAACGCGGGAGTCAGAATCGATCGCTCAGACGGTCACCCATCCAAGGACTAACCGGGCTCGACGTTGCTTAACTTCGTTGATCGGACGAGAACCGGTTACCGCAACGCCATCGCGCCACCCCCTCCCCTCCCCATCCATTTTTGCTTACTTTAGAGGATAATTTCTAGTTGATAAACGTATTTGTATGGAGGACAAGTCATATTTCGAAATCATTTAGGAACAAAAAGTCTCTTTAAGTAATTGAAATCCCTCGAGAGGAAAATGCCACCAGTTTTTACAAAAGATTCGAAAACTGTTTAATCTTTTATCAAAATTCCGAAGTTTTCAATTTGAAACTTCCAAATTCTGGTTGGATGTATCAATTAATATTTTGAATCCGTAATCTTGTAGTGACAGGTTGAAAATATTCATCCTTTACGCCAAACAATATACCATATAAAAGCTAATTCATTTATTGACAAATAAATGAACGTTTTGGAGAAATTCATTGAAGAATGTCTGTGATATTACCCGTCACGTGCACGAGTTGCCGGTATTTAAAAAAACGATTTTGCTAATGAGAATCGGGTGTGTCCACCTCCGATTTTAAACACACTGGACACCTCTCCCACATATTGTGAATGCGAGTGCGAACTTGATCTTGACCAATTTGATACCATCCCTAGATGGGAATGCCAAACCGAAATGTCTAGCTACACATACAAATATTTCCGAAGAACTCGCACAGATACATTTCTTCCTCGGATCATTTTCAGACGTGAATATAGTGTACACAAGTCACATAATACACATCTAATGATGAAATGCACAGAGAGTTCGGCAACGAGTTCCAATGTGTTCTATGTGCCTACTGGCACATAGAACACATTGGAACTGAGGGTGCGATTTGTGAACCTCAAAACTCTACCACTAGCCTACTTATTGACGGCTGTGGTGGTCCAGGGTGCACGCAGACCAACTTCAGAATTAAAATTTTCTTGTGAAACGATTGGGATTCACGTCTTATATTTTAAAAAATACTATGCTTTCGAAAATAATTGGGGTTGAAAGGTTCAAATTATAGAATGGTCGACCACACAAATTCACCGAGCAAACCGTCCCCTTGAAGAAAAGGGGTTTTCTATTTCATAGGGTTAGCGAGTGAACTTCTTCTGAAACAACTGCGGAGTCAAGAATGCAAGTAAACAAATGAATCCTTATTCCCATGAGACGTTAACAATTTTATTTTCTCCTCTTTAGCTGGCATTGTCCGAGCGTGGCTTACTAGCGCGCCCCCTTCGTGCCTAAAGGAAAATCTAGTAGAGCTCGACGGTACTCGTTTCCCTGACCATAACATCAAATTGCCTGATCGTTCTTATGATACAGACCTATGTTTTTTTTTGCAAAGTATACAGAGACCAAGCCTATAATCACCTGTTTAACCAGGGCTATTGCCAATGCCCGTGGCCGACTACAACGGTGTTTACCACGTCATTACCCAAGCTCACAGGTACCCAGTCTAATTCTACACAGAATTCGACGCTGGTATGACCTCGAACCAGTCCAGGCCTTAAATAGTTCATAGCCTATGTTTAAATCCACTCCTCTGGAATATTTCAGTTGATTGAAAAAGCAAACATACGTACGGTTCGCGTTTTGATGAAATGATATATTCCAGACGACTGACTTTTATAAATACTATAAAGATTCATGTTCTTTGAATCAAAGCTAGAATGTTGCCCAATCGAGACTTCGTTTGACTGAATTTTGGAGACATCACCATTAGCTGTAGTTTTATGATTACGCCGAGTAGTGTTTTAGTAGTAGTACTTATTGGGTTAATATCTTGATTGTTTCAAGGTGAATTAAAATACTTATTGATTGGAATAAACATAACTGGAACACGAAAGAATATATGTTTTTCCCTATATCTCGATAAATTCTGTCTTCTGATTGGTCAGAATGCCTAGGACAAATAGTCATGGCAACGGGCGCATCCAGCATCCAAGGTATATGAGAGCGTGCAGCATCCAAGGTATAAAGGCACGCGAAACATCGGGAGTATATGGTTTAAATGAAAGCTTTTCGCTTTCATTCGCCTCGATATAAAAATCAAGCCAAAAAACCCGAAAATACTCACAATTATCATCAGATTTATGACATTTCGATCATATATTGCTGTTATAAATTAAATAGTCGAATAATTAAATCAAACAACACGAGAAAAATAAACTAAGAGTCAATCTGTCAACATAATAGCCCCCCCCCCCCCCTCCATCTGTTTATGCGTTTCCAATAACGACTCAAGGGATGTAACTCTATCTGTTGTCTTCTGCGTTTGCAAAAACAAAACACTTATTCACGAGTTTGGTCCAACTGACTGCGGAGCGTGAGAAACGCGTCCACATGAAATTTGTTTCCACTGTGTTTCTATTGTGTTTCGAACGGGACAAAAACGTTATCTTCGCCAACGTGTATGGTATATGTAGATTTAATACCTGGTTGTCTCATTTAAACACTTCGCCTGCGGTTCGGTGTTTAAAAACCGACATCTAGGTATTAAATCTCCATATACCATACATGTTGGCAGAGATAACTTATAATATCTCTGTGATTAAAAGAACATTACATTACACCATCGGTAGCCTGCGCGCAAATTCCATAAAAAGTGGGTAAACAAATAGCCCATAACAGCGCCAAATTGGACTGGTAACTGGACAGGTTGTGAATTACTGTTTGCTATGGCTAATTTCAATGTCTGGTTCGACTCGCATATCACAAAACCTCCGTATTGGTATAAAAATACCACTTCCTGTGGCAGTTTTATACTAATACGGAGATCTTTGATGAACAAATTGCACAGTATTTCGACAATATCCAACACCTTGGACAGTCTGTGGCTGCGCCAGAAAATGTTTCAACGGGGTTGTGGCAAGTAGGGGATAGGTTCCCCCTGAAGGGGGCGGGAGTGCAAGTCCGCAAGTGGCCTAGGATCATAGCATTTAATTGCATTCAGATACCGTAGATATCTGCGTGACCGTAGCCCGGAAATGTCAACAATATCCGAATGCAATGAGCAACTACAGGAGATTTGTTTGAGGGTTTTTTTCTGGGTAGGTGTTCTCCTCCCAGAAATAACTCAATTGTGCTTTCAAATGAAACCGTCTATTGACTTTTGGAGTGAATTACCACTTTTATGGACGTTGGAAATGAAGAAGCGCGAATGCGATTGTGCAACTTTTGCATGCAGATCTGCGTGAAGAGGTAAAGTAGAGCAGAGATCAAACTTCGCTCAGATGTCTGGGGCGTTTCCTTACTATAATAACGTTGGTTACATTGAAAACAGTGTCTCACCGGCAGTCATCTTGGAGTTGCAGTTATTGCTCTAAGTAAACAATATTTTCCGACGCCTTGCAATCGACAGTCGCTTAAAGAACATACTTTGATGTATGTGAAAAATGAAAATGTTGATGCCGTTCACATTTTTCGAAAAGCAATACGAACTGAATGTCAACAATCTATTTTAGTTATTATTAACAAACGACTAGGACCAAGATTGAAAAGTATATATAGAGGATATGGAATGAGTGTTTTTCTCATATAATATTTATGAAACGAGTGTAAGAATTTTCCGTTTGGGCGAGCCTCTGGCGAGATCAAACGGTAAATTCGGACGAGTTTCATAAATATTATATGAGAAAAACACTCATTTCATATTCTATTTATCATATGACACACACACGCACAAATTAGCCACTTAGTGTGACTTTTTAACCCATCACCTAACTTGAGTTGCAGACGGCCATTGGAAAAAACATCCTCGTATAACTAAAAATTTTCATTTTTTGCTTCCAAAACATAGATTATGACCCCTCATTGGAATTGGAACGAGCGCGACACGCTAATTCCAATGAGGGGTCATAACCTATATTTTGGAAGCAAAAAGTGAAAATATAAAAAACAATGAATGGCGTTTTTTTGAATTGTGCGAGACGGTTTTTGCCGTTACATTAGGTAAAAGATTAATACAATATAACCCACCCAAAATAGGACAGATAACGTAAATTCTCCCTACTGAAATTATGCAAATGTGACCCAGTTGTATTTTGTTTAGCCAATCAAATTGTCCAGTTTTAAATTGACCAATGAAAGCTCCCAACTCTAATTATGCAAATTATGAAAATATGGCCAAGTTGTATTTTGTTCAGCCAATCAAATTGTCTAGTTTTGAAATTGACCAATGAAATTGACGGAAGGCTTTATTTATCACTGATTAATATGAAAACAAAATATCAAATGTTTTAAAGTGAACAAAACGGACGCGTCATATGATCAAGAGAGTTACTAGTTTTCTTGCAGGTAAATACCAAACGTTTGATGAAGTGAAAGTTGTTACGCTATGACTATAATCACAGCATTCACGCCATCAAACGTGGCAGGAGTTATCGAGTTGATTGACTTGGCGTCATTATGATGTGTGGGTGGGGTTGATTGAGTTGCGACGTTGTTCGCTGGCGCACCTCCATTCCGCCCATTCTCAACAGGAATTCACGAAATTATGGAAAAGAAGGATCCTGATGTTAGGAAGGGAGAGTTTGCTCCCTATAACCCAGTCCTTGACGCGTCACTGGATCACGATAAGGTGTTTATGGGTCGATATCAGATTTGGCCGAAATGTGAATTGACAAAAGGGCCAAAAATAAGTGCAAAACGAGATGTTTTAACACTTTACCCAACAAAACGGCAAAAAACGCCAGCGCTATTTACAGAAACCACCAGTTTTCCATATTTTTTTCATTTTCTGTTTCGAAAATGTAGTTTATGACCCCTCATTGATGCGAGCTCATTGAGCAGCACATTCCAATGAGTGGCCATACGCTACGTTTGGCCCCAAATTTAAAAAAAAAAAGTTTTTCAAGAATTTCGCAAATGCCATCTGCCTTTCGGGCTAGGTAAATGGTTTTATTTAAAATTTTACTGCATTCACAGAATGTCTATACTGTAACGTAAGTGCTTATATAAATTTGTTTACCTTTCGAGTCGACCAAATAAAACAATTCTCTGTAAATATTAACGTCTGGTCGGTACTTAAAATTTGAACACAAATGGATGGGCATGCCTGATTTCTCTCAAAGGCACATCAGAGGAACACCAAAGTTGTACCAGAAGAAGAGTGAGATATGTCATCAGTGAGCAACGGGCTGTTCGATAAGATCGCCTGATTACAACGCGTTATGCTGGGCGACTAAGCATGACGTGTACAATGCTATAAATATAAAGCAGAATGTTAGGGATATTCACTCACGTTCTACTCATAAAAATCAAAACATCATGCGTTACAATAAGGAAAAAGCTGTTGCATCACACACAGTATTTGGTTAAGAATTTTTCAACAACTCGTAAGGAGAATGCCCCCTACACACAAAGGATGTCTTGTTTTGGACGGAATGCGGGATCTCAGTGATTAGAGTATTGAACCGTAAATCGAAAGGTCGATGATTTGATCCTGACCAGCGGTAACTGTGTTGTGATCTTGGTCAAGGCACTTAATTCCTATTGCCAATATGGGGTGCACAGATACATTATTCACTAGGGAGTACTGCACGTTGATTGAGTACCTGTCTTCTGCCGCTGCTAATTCGGTTTGTGCAGGGTTAGTAAGTTTATTATCTGCCAAGTTTAGGTCGCTCTTTTAACCTTTTACCCAACGTAAAGGCCAAAAACGGGCTATTTCTATTCACAAAAATCGCCAATTAATTTTTATTATTTTTTCATTTCTTGTCTCAAAAACATAGGTTATGACCCCTCATTGGAACGAGCTCACCGAGCTCGTTCCAAAGAGGGTAATAACCTATATTTTTGAGACAAAAACTGAAAACAAATAGTTATTCAAGAATTTTGTTTGCAAGTGTCGTCTGCTTTTCATGTTAGGTAAAGGGTGAACATATGTGTATAACCTGAAACATTTTCATATGGTATCTGAACAACGCAAGCAATTGTGCAATTAAACTCTTCAAATAAAGTTAGGAACACGCATTTTGGTATAATTTTAGCTTGAAAAAAATTTCCTAAAATCTGTTCGCAAAATGAGACTCCAATGGTAGTGATATGATAGCAGTTATGTTGCACACAACGCAAACGGTGATATGGTAAATTACATTGCACACCAGACACCCCAGGAGCAAGGGACAACGTTTTCGGCAAAATCTCTGATATTGACTCTTATGCGTTTTCACTTAGTTCAACCACGTGTGTCTAAGTTCAACTACGTGCATACGGTCGTTTCTAAACATGTTTGCGTGTTTACTATAATAGGTATTGTTTTGACAACATATGCCTTCAAGAAGATTGTATTGTTTTAATGTAGAAAGCTCTGCGTGAAGAATGATGCAGCATTTGAGTAAAGTATTTGTGGGATATAACATATGCAGTTCAAATACACAATTTATTTCAGAATAACACAGAAAATTGTCCGATCACTTTCACCTTACAGTACATTTGACCCTACAAACGACGTAGGGTCGCATACCAAATCTTCTTGTCGGACAAATGTAAAGACTTATCGGAAAATATGACACCACAGTTATTTTATTTCACTCTAAATATATTGGAAAGTCTCCTGTCCATATTTTACTATTTGGCCCGCAGTCAAGTGACGACAGCCGAACTTTATATCATACGCTAGAACGTCATTAGCATTCGAACCGAAGAAACGTTTAAGACTGTTGTTGTGAACAGGTCATTGAAATCTTGCAAGAAAAACACGTGTCTAGCAGATACACCAAGGGAACAATTTGCTGTCGATTGAAGTGAGGAACTCTAAATTATTGATCCTTTCATAGCATTCTTTGTTAATTTTTTTATAGATAAAAAGTTGTTGCTTGGACTCGATTCCCTTTTTTCTAAAACAAGAATACAATGATAAAGGTAAAGTAATATATTTCTTCGCTTTTATGTTCGGAATATTACACGAGGTTTCCAGCCATATGACAGCTTATGGACAGGCCAGTCAACCCTTAATGTGCATATTGACCCCGATTTCACTTAGGTCAATACACACATTACTGGTTGACCAGCCGGCCCATAAACTGTCATACTGCTCGCAAACAAATTTTCTTGTTTTATACCCAGATATTGCACGTGGATGATAGTGTTTTTGTGCCATTTTTGGGTAGCATGCTTCACGCGGACGAGAGGAAGTATTTGGGGTACGCTATCAACCAGAAACATCACGTTTCACTAGATGAAATGTACTGCAAGACACAGCAATCCTTAAAACATAATAATCAGTAACAGCAACCTCACTGTCACGAAACATTTCAGAGGGTGCTTAATTAAGTTCCTGATGTATATTATACTGAATAAAATATACTATTCAAAAAAAGTAGGGGATATTTGATAATAGTGAGATATCTGAAGACATTTATTTATATTTTCATCAAAAAGACTGTTGAGGCATTGCACTGTGACATCTGGTGAATGATTTCAGCGATAGCTGGATGTCTGACAAGCACACACTCCACGCACTGAGCTGTAGAATACATCGACGGTCAGTCAGAGAATTTACCACATTCAGTCCAAGACCTCAATACCTTATAAATCCTCCTCGGTTCGGGAGACAAGCGCGGATCCGACGTGGCACACTCCTCACCAAACGTCCAATATTAGCTTGAATGATGTTATTTCGTTCTTCTTGCAGTGCAGCGGAGAGTTGCTGGGCATTGGTAGGGGCTGTTGGCGTTGTCGTAGGCACCTGGCAAGCATATCCCAGACGTGCTCGATTGGTGAAAGGTCTGGCCTTGGTGCTGGCCAAGGCAGTGCAGTGAGTCAGCAGCGGCACCGGCCCTGTGTGCTCTTGCATTGTCATCTTGGAAAATGAATCGATTGCCCTGACGTCGCGCAAATGGCATCACATGAGCTGCTAACATATTGTCACGATAGTACTGCCCTGTGACACGCCCTTGGATGACATGTAGTGCTGCTCTGCTTGTCATGGTTATGCACCCCCCTCCCGCCCCACACCATAACCGATCCACCACCAAAACGATCGTGCTGCCTAACGGTTACGTCATGGTATCGTTCGTTCCGCCGCCGACACACCCTATTTCGCCTGCCGTGGAAGTCGAGAGTGAACCTCGATTCATCGGAAAACATGACCATGCAACACCGACGATTGCTGCGATGTGACGTTCAGTCAAACGTGGAATTATTCGAGGTCGTCGAGCATACAAATTCCAGCTGCGTGGACGATTTCGGATAGTGTGACCACTGACTCGCATATCTGTCGCTCAGTGCAGCTGCTGTCCAATTTCTGAGGCACTTGGATGGCGGCTACGTAATGCTGTGGTTCTGATGAAACGATCCTGGTTAGCAGTTGTCGCCCTTTGGCAACCTGACCGACGTCTGTCATCAACATTGCCTGTCTGACGGTAGCGTGTCCACGCGCTGCTAATCACCGATTGAGAAACGTTGAGAATTTGAGCCACTGCAGTCTGCCTGTCGCCAGCTTCGAACACGCCAACGGCACGTAAACGTTCGTCACGTGTCAGTCTTCGCATACCTCAAATGTTACGTTTCGACCAGAAACTATTGATGAACGAGTTTATACCAAGAAAAGTACGATGAGACCTCCGAAAAAGCCTGTCCAGTACAAATGAAAATTTCAAAACGTAACCCACAGACATTAACGCGGCGCTCGTGCGAAAAACCTGCACGAAGTTTTCGTGGGCCGGTGACATTCATGATCCACACTAAACTTGGTAACATACTGATGTGTCCAGTCACGCGTATCCAATACCATTTTCCGAAAATATGAACATCAATTTGGATGTCCCCTACTTTTTGAATAGTATATATGGGATGCTGCAAAGTCTTCTGTTATGTATTATACACCCGCCTAGTTTGTTTCCCTGTTGTGTCGTCAGCTGCGCTGCGGTCAATATGCACATTACGGGTTTACCGGCTCGTCCATAAACTGCCATATCTCTGACGACCTCGTACAGTATTTGTTTAATAAATTTCCAGTCCACATATCAGTATAATAATGGCTTTATATATATACTATGACGTCATCGGTATTTGTGGTGGCGAAAAATGTAAGGCTATTGTTGCAACATGTTTGATGAAGCACAGTCGAAAAGATTTATGGACCTAGGGAAAGGACACTATGTCTGGCAGGAAAAATAATGGGGCAACTGCCCAAGAGCAGCCTCTTCCTGAAATCCCACCCGACTTGTATTGTGTGCTTAATAGGTGAGCAGTGTTACTCAAGTTTTTGAAAGTTGTTGAGTAGTATTCTTTGTTAATTTTTTTGAATAATAAAACGGTTGCTAAGCATTGATCGGTGATTCTTATTTCAAAATGAAAATAACATTAATAATGCAAGCACAAGTGTAATGAAGCAGTATGATCTTGACAAAAGAAGTATGACATGGGGCCAAGGAGAGGCGTTAATAAAAGTTGCATAACTTGCTCGCCAATCCTTATAAAGCAAAAATGCTTAAGATAACGAAGAGGGAGTTTCAGTATAACAAAACAAATATTGCACAAGGATACGAACTATATGGCAATTTATAGGCCGTCCAGTCAATCCGTAATGTGCATATTGACCACTGTTGTTTGTCTGGCAACCTAGTGCAATATTTTCTAAATTTTTAGGCCTGTAGTATTGATATATAAACATAATTCTGAAACGACAGCGAAAAACCTCTCCACTCATACAGACCCCCACCCTAACCTCCTGAGGATGGGTTCTTGTCAATCACCCAATCCATGACCGTGAAAGCTGTGTTCAGCATTACATGTAACTTTAACAAACTTCACGGCGTTCACCTTGCACGAAAACTAATAACACTGCATCCTCAATCTGGGCACTCGTTTTTTGTCAATAATAACTAAACTATGTTGTAAACATATCATCAACATATTGATTTTCCACGGACATACAAGTATATTTTTTAAAAAACGATCTGTGATTGCAAGGAGTTGGGAATTTGAAAACCGTCGAGAATTTCGAAGTTGGGCATTGTATATTTATAGCAATTACCACCCCCGCCCATGGCGGCTGTCGCGACAGCTTTCTATATGTTACCAATGGGCGTTCCAGCAATGAAGTTGTACGGATGTAAGTGGGGTGGGGGCGTGGGGTGGGTTACATTCCCATTAGAAGCAGGGGATATGGCAATGTAATTTCCGACAGAAATGAATCCATCCTGGTCATCTTCTTTCATCTCTTATCCCTTTTTCATCTTTTTTTCTGTATACTTTCTCTTTTTTTCGTTTAGCTAGTTTCTTGTAATATCCAGTTTCTGATATCGCCCGTTTGTCTTTCTTTTCCTAATTAATGTTATTTGGTGTCTCTGATGAAACTGGGTCAGGGCATTTTCGGTATACGTCATATCTGGTGATACTCGCCGAAAGTCATCTTGAGCGGAGTATGAGGAACGTTTCAATGCAGCCATTGTAGCCACATTTTCTGTTTTGTATTTCAAAAAACAGATAGTTCCAAATATTGACCGTCCTCTGAGTTCCAAAGTGTTCTGTGTTCCCACTGGCACATAGAATACATTGAAACTTAGGGGACAAATTCTGACGTCTCCAGACTGCAGTTATTATTTTATCCTCCCTGGATCATGATCCATGTCACTGTAAATGTACACAAAGGCGATGCCATTCCAGGAAACGAGGGATCAAAGGGCTAACTTTAACCTCAATTTGTTACTGGAGCGTGCTGCGTATATACTGAACAGTAGAAGACGGCTTACGTGAGAATCAGTTTGCTGCTGTATCATTTTCTGTAATAATTGTATATTCTATTCTGTGCATGTTGTAATAATGTTTCGTATTAAAACTTTTCGGAAATAAATATTGTTCAAAAAAAATCAGTCGAGCAATTCGCATGAAGTACACAGTGATGTGGGTTATCGATAATTTCTGTCTGAAATGTTTATGACCTTGTTTGGTCTTTGTATCCACGAAGGCGAAATAAACTCATGTAATGTTGTGAAAGTGAGAAATGCTTTCGTGGTGAAAAGCTTTTATTGAGTTATTTGTGGTATTATATTAATATTCATTAACGTTCAAACGCAGGTTTCAGTGGAAAGGTGAAGGAAATATTTTGTTTCGCGGACCACTAATTTCGTCTCTGAAAGCGGTTTGTTGGCTATCCGTTGATGTTCTTCACACTAGAATGTTAGTTTAAACATATTTTATTGCCATAAACGCAAAAGGATCGGAGAACATGTTATACAACTTAAATAAACTCCTTTCCCGTACAAAGAATAACTCATTATAATGCGACAAGAACACAGGACAAACTGATTACACAAAATACGAACTACAAACGAAATATGAACTGATAATTTAGCGAAAAGAGGAAATGAAAAGAAGATGAGAGGTAAAAGGTGAAAGGTAAAAGGTGAACAGGCTATCGTCAAGTAGCATACCTTGATGGCAGAGGGGGTGCATAGTTTTCTCGCAAAGACTATTGAATGTGATTCGCCGTATCGTAATATGATGCTGATCAAGTAAAAAGCCTGCTAGTGATTATGAAAGACTGTACTTTTTGAAATTATAAAACATTCTGCGATGCCGACAAATTTGTAATTCCATAGAGCAAACCATTAACACAAGTTATATTGCAGAAAGTTATGGCATTTATCATTACAAGCCGCTGGGCATGATACTTAGGATAATTAAAAAAGAAATGGCTGGCATTTTCGGATTCGTGACCACATTCACAATATGGGTCTGCACAGATGTAGTTAAGGAATTTGTCCTGGTTTAGATCGCTGCAACTATTGCGTAATCCACAATGCAGAATATTTGCTTTTCTATTTCCAGCCAGGAAATAAACTGGAAGTTTAGGTACAGGATCGCTAGATGAAAACTGCTGCTTAAATTCACTTAGGGTAGATGCATCTTTGGCGGTTCTGGGAAGACGGTTCCACAATTCTAATGTTGAAGGAAAAAATGACTTTTTGAAGTGTTCCGTCCTACACAAGAATGAATTATAATCAGAAGCATTCCGAAGATTATAGGACGCACTATCACCAATACGCGTCGGAAGAAGTTCAAATAGGAACTCGGGTGATTCGTGATTAATAATCTTATACATAGTACAGAGTCTGTGGAACCTTCTTCGGTCACCCAATGTTTTCCAAACAAGTTCAAGTAAAACTGAATCGGACGAAGTTGAACGTTTTAACCCTGTTATTATTCTGGCAGCGTCGAATTGGAGTCTATCGGTTCTTTTTAATAGATAGTCGGGGGCGCAATCCCATACAATATCTCCATAGTCCAAAAGTGGAAGTATAAACGCTGAATAAATTTGCTCTAAAGTTTTCGAGAATTTACTAGAATGTTCGTCGCTTTCGAAGCAATTACGTTGCTTTAATTGGGATTAAAAAGAAACGTTTTGTAGAATAAGCAACGCATACAATTAAAAGACTACATACGTTTTTTTTTGAGTGGCTAGCATAATTATTCTTTTCGTGACAAGCAGATGAAATATATAAATTTTAAATAATAATGAATAATAATAAATAATGACCCATGAAGTAAAAGTATGGTATCCTCTCGAAACCACAGGCATTCTCTATGGGATATTTTGGAAGTGAAGTCTCTGGTAGTGCTAGGTAAAGGAATAAATCAGAACATGAAATGTTTAGCACCCGCAACAGCTGTGATTCGTGAGAGAGTTTCACTCTATATATATTAATTTGTTGTTGTTTCGAGTTTAAAAGTGGGAATTACTGTCCATGAGATGCCATTGACTATGATGATCAGCTGAAACAGGTGTCGTTAGAGAATGTTCCTCCGTCATAAAGCACAGTGATTTGAATAGGATTCTCATCTTAATCCTACACTACTAATATAATATTAGAACGTTTCTTTTCATGTTCTATCGGTAGATAGTACCTGAGTTTGTGTGATTTCTGAAATACAACCTGAAGCAGCAAGCTGCTGGAGATTTTATTTCAGAAATCACACAGACTCAGGTACTATCGACCGATAGAACATGAAAAGAAACGTTCTAATTATATTATTATGCCGAACAAAAAATAACTTTCATTGTTAAGCGTTAACTGCAACATGCCCTGCAACATGCCATCAATCTTCTAACAATGCAGCCGAATCCATGCTTTTAGTGACGTCATTTCGAACGAATGACACCGCTTTAAGAGTTTCCAGATCACCAAATTCGAAAATGACTTGTTCATGTTCTATCGGTAGATAGTGCCTGAGTTTGTGTGATTGTGTGATTGTGTGATGTCAAATACAAGTGCCGTCGCTTTGGGGGTTTCTATATCACCTAATGTCAGTGTTTACAACTGCCTCATGCTGTTCATGTTATAATTCGCTATTAATGCTTGTGTGGTAAGTGGTATGATGGAATATAAATTCATGTTTCTTGGACGACGACAGCTGTTAGAATTCAGCGGAGTGAAACAATTTATTTTGAACTTGAGGCGGAGACTCAGTGAGGTCGATGAGGACTAATAGTACTATTAGTAGTATTACTACTGAACTTGTGGAAATATAATTGATTGAAGACACATTCACGATTCACTAGAAGTGGTGAACAACACGTGAGTTTTTAATATTTCTGATTATATTGAATTCATTGTTTGTAGTTAAAATTGAAAACACACCCACCCAGGATGACATATTTGTAGGTAAGTTTGTGTCTATCGCTGACGAAAAAAGTTAACAGACACGCCGCCAGAGTTTAGTGTGGTAAAATTCCAGTCATCGCGTGCGTAATCGACACTGATCAATGGAAGTGGAGCTTACATTTTCTTTGTTCTCGTGTCTCCAGTGAAGAACATTCCGATAGTACCCGGTTTTTGTCCAAAAACTCCAGTACTATGACTTTTAGAAGGTGTCAAATTAACCAATCACGGCTGATGTTACAAACGTGAGGCATAATAATTTTAGTGAGTTTTTGGGTGACATCTTGAAATGACAAGCATTGTAGTTGTCGACCCCTGGAACCATTTCAGAAAACAGAAGAGTTCTAAAATGAAATAAATATCTGGTCATAGACTATGCTGTATGCAATAGGTAATTGCATGTTCATACATGTAATCATCACACTTTTATCTCCAAACGTTTTGGATTGTATAATTGTACACCAACAAGGCTTTCAAGGTGGTGCAGCTGGATCTCTGGCATTCACAGTGCGAATGGAAACCAACTAATTGTTTCTAGTCGACTTTCGTCTGGTGCCGGGAATACAAATGGCAGGCAACGAGATACAGCAGCTGGGGTACCAAGCTCTCAAGCCAACGGTGGAATTATGTAAAAGGTTCAACTCTTTGATGGCCTGGAACCAGTGTGGCATTTAAATAGTCCATCGCCCATGTTTCAGATTCAATCATCTGGAATATTTCAGTTGGTCGGAAAAGCGAGCCCATGGAATCTAAAAATACCATAAACAATCGTTTTATTTGAATCAACGCAAGATATGTTTCTCAATTCAGACTTGATTGGTCAGATCGTTAATGACTTTACTGATATTTTTAGACATGTTTGTTTATTAAATAACTACGAATGAAGATTAATCACAGTCGTTGTGGTTTGAGTACGTCGAGAAGTTCCACGACATGTGTTAGTGTCTTGATTTTCAGGCCAAATTAAATACTTATTGATTGTGATATCTATAACTGTTGCACGAAACAATACCTGTGTATCGTTGTGAGTAAATGTGCGCCACATTAAACAGACGGTCGTCTGAGTGTAACCTTCACAAATAGTGGGTAAACAACTATCTTATAAGAGCATAGGATGTCTTACATAATTTGACTGGTGATCTGAGAGCTACTGGAGCACGAGAGTGAATTGCATCTGAGAATAAATACCTCTCCTACGCCACACAGTTGTTCAGAGTGTAGATTATTTTTCACGAAACTACAACTGATTCTTCAACATAATTTACAGTACGGATTTCTGTAATCTTCACGCAATAAACATAATTTCAATCATTTTGTGTTACCTGGATGGAATATTTCAAGTTGAAAACGGAGTCAGAAGGTGCAAGTTCTCGAACTCAATGTCCTCGACACAAAATGTAGCTTGGATGTTGAATGAACACACACTTCCAGCATATTTCTCTTTTCCGAGTTTCTTCGGGTCAATGAGTTTAAAAACAACACATGCTGCTACATAGATTGTATTGAACAACTTCAACTGACTTTTAACTACTACGCAACGAACACTGATATGACCTTATGTTTAAGCTAGAAAATCAGAAGAATTTAGCTTTTCGAGGTCACATTTTGATTCCAGGTGAGCTACTTGGAGTCTTTTTCAAGGGCCCCGGAAACATCCGAACGAAACGGTGCGGGGGCATGGTTTTCACAAAAGGTAGTCGACGCAGAGTATGAGTGAAGTTCGGGAGTTTAAAATGTATCATAACTTGAAATATATATATATATATATCGTTCCGTGAGAGGAAACTTCGTATTATGCCTGATACACCCCCACTGTATCGACACAAACGCAATATTCGTTAGAAACGAGTAATCGAGGGATTTTCAGTTCTCAGTTCTCGGAAAAACTGCCTTTCTGGTGAAAAAGCCACGGGTTGTCCATTGCCCTCTAACCTCATGGAAAGGAGAGAGTGGCCCTTCCCCCGTTTACGGCGCCCTTGGTCTTGGCACACCTACCAAAAACCCAGACCTCAGACCATGACTTGTGGGTTTCTTTTCAAGTTCGCAGTATACTATATTCTTATTAATTATATTTGACCTGATTTCATGATCATGTGTTGTGAATAGGGTTTGTGAAAAATCCGGGTAATAAGGTATGACTGACCTGCACAATGACATAGATAGTTCGGCTGACATGAAACCGTTGTTAATATCCCCTATATTTCATTAAAGCATGTGGACATTAGAAATGAATCAGAATTTGAAGGCTAGAAAGTGCTTTCTAAAAGATACCCAAGTAGATAAATGAAAAATATGATTCTGTGACTCATGAACGATTTTGAAAGTGGAGGGTATGGACCTCAGGTTCAATATTTTTATATTGAGTTGCGGGTTTGTCCGTAGTGTCCCCCCCCCCCTCAAAAAAAAAATAAAATACATTCACTTGAAATAACGAGTTGGGAGATTGTTTAAAACAACAATGAACTACGGCTATACACGGTTGTTTTAAACTTTCTACTCAAATTGTAAATTCAAGCGGAATATGTCACTCAAAGTGTGAGGGTAGGCAAGCGAATCGGACACTAATGCGTGAGTAGCTGCAGGTAGTATATTTGCTGGACAGAATATTTCAGTGGTAGCCGATGCGCCTCAGTGGTAGAATAGGCATACGGTACACAAACCTATGTTTGGGACTCACGCAACTGGCAAAAAGTGCCTCCTATTCCCCCGGTTCCTGCGTCCTTGAAGTTTAGTAGTGTTCGGTTCGAATATTCGAATATACGCTCGAATGCAAATTCTTTATAAATATTCATATATTTTGTAGTATATTCGAATATTCGACGGCTCTACCAAGAAGATTCTCAAACAGAGCGAGAACAAGAGAGAGAGAGAGAGAGAGAGAGAGAGAGAGAGAGAGAGAGAGAGAGAGAAGGAGGAAAGACTACCATCTTCTCTGGAAGTGCTTGGTCAGACGAAATGGCCTCAGTCCCGAAAAATTCGTGTATTTGTTCTCATTTCAATCTACTCAAACAGCATAAAATAGTGACATGCTGCGTGGATCCGGAGCCCAAACTGCAGTACTGTGAAACCGTGACGAAGCTTTGAAATTAGCAGAAGAACAAACTCGAGTACAAAAAGGGGGAACAGTTGCACAGAAAAAGTTACCAGATACTTAACGAGCGTGTCCACTCACATTGGGGCAAACATGTACGTCATAGACATAACAAACGAAAAGAAATGACCTATCACCTGACAAGATTTATTGTCAAACAGAGGCACACGGAACACACTGGAACTCGGGGGACGATTTATCAACAAAAAGAACACATTTTATCGCCAAGCAAATTTGCGAGGCGATCCCGTGTTACTATTTTTAGCTATTGCTAGCGATTCAAATTGTCATTGCACCATGATTGCGTTACACGATTAGTGGAAAATTCCAGCGAAATTTCGCCTCTATTTAAAAATAAACCGTCAACGATTTCCATTTGGCACATATGTGCGGAACGGATTTTCATTTTCCGCATGGTTTAGTGTTACTCTGGATGGTCATTTCATAAAACAGGCGTGTAATGAAACTGTGAACTTACCTTGTCTCCATATCTAATCATACCAAGTTTAATTCTAACAAAATCATCAATTTGTGCCTTTCAACCTTATTGTCCGAATCATATTCGTTTTTCAACTGTCTATCCTTATTAGATTGATAACATTTGGCACCAGAAATTTCAGTTTTTTATCCAAACTAGGTTTGAATAAGGTAAATTTTGTTCTCATCTCTCTCCAAGTCATTAAAAATGTGTGGTACTGTTAGTTGTGGAATGAAGGGTAGAACGAAGGGTCATAAGTATGCATCTGAGTGACTGAGCAGTATCTTTGATGTTGGTTTGCAATAGGGATTTAATTGTCCCATCAAGTCTTTAAATACAGCCATTGGCCATGGGATGGTAGTGTGTTGTTCTAATATGTTTTATTGCACAAGACTGAAGAAAACTTGTAAACTCATGACTGGTAAATTAAGTCCCATTGTCCGTAAGTGTGGATTCTGGTAATCCCCATACTGAAAATGCTGCTTTCAGAAAGTCAATAATTTTGCTGGATGTAATACTGTCAGTAAAGAATATTTCAGGCCACTTATTGAACAAACATACTATATTCACAAGAAAACGCATACCACATGGTGCTGACTCAAATGACCCTTGAATATCCATAGCTAAATGCTACCAAGGTTTTGCAGGAATCTGCCGTAAACTAAAAGGTGCAGTGGATGACTTTACACTTTAATCACTATCTGCACAATACACACATTTTCGAACAAATGTCTCTATATCTCGACACCTAGCCAAAATGAAGAATCAAGGTGTCGATGTTTAGTTTTAGCAATATCTGAGTGGGCTTGATGAGCAAATTGTATAACAGTACTGCGTAAACTTGCAGTTAGCATCATCTATGCAATGAGTCCCAAATGCAAACAATTATCTTTTATTTTGTAGTAAGGTAAGCATTCAACCGGAAGTTTTGACTTTTTTGGCTACTGACTATTCAAGCAGATGGTGATTTCCTTCAAAACTGGATCACTTTGAGTCTCAGACTGCACGACATGGAGTGAGATGGATGTCGGTTCAGTAAGAACAGAACAGACAACCTCCTCATCCACAGCAAAGCAATCATGAAAATGAGAATGATCACTTTCAAATGAGACAATGCACCTGCTACTGCATATAACCCTTTACCTAACATGAAAAGCAGACGACACTTGCCAAAAAAATTCTTGAATAACTTTTTTTTTCATTTTTTGTCTCAAAAACATAGGTTATGACCCCTCATTGGAACGAGCTCGACGATAACCTATGTTTTTGAGACAAAAAATGAAAAAAATAATTAAAGTTAATAGGCGATTTTTGAGAATAGCGCTGACCGGTTTTGGCCGTTACGTTGGGTAAAGGGTTAACCTGCGGTTTTGATGCTGCATTTTGAAATCATATTCTAACAAGATAGAAGCCCATCTGGCAATTCTTGAAGTCTTTTGGCCAGTATCCTGTGGAGATTGAAGTGAAATATCTAGGGCACTATTACCAGTCTTAGGTGTAATGCGTCTGCACTGTAAAAATATATCCCATTTACGAACTGTCCATGCACATTTCCGCCAGTAATGTAATTACGTTCATGGGATGTAAGAATTTTGGATGTAAATGCTACAGGGTGCAGCATCCCATTTTCCTCAAATTGTGACAATTCAGCTCAAAGAGCTTAGTTTTGAAGCGTCACATGACACAACTGTTGGCAAACCATCTCTGTAAAGCACTAAAGCGGGGGAATTTGTAAGCAGTCCCTTGAGCTCTTGAAAAATTTTATCTTGGTTTTCATCCCATTGCCATTCTTGACCTTCTTTGTTTTCGAATGGGTTCGGTCATTTCCGCTAAGCTAGGAATAAAATTGGAGTAATGAATGAATAACCCTAGTACTTTCTGAATTTCCTTAAATGAGGTAGAGGTGGGTGTAACCAACCATATGACAGCCTTAATATTTTCGGGTGACATTTCAATTCCTTGATAAGAAATAATAAACCCAAACTATTCAACTTGAAGCTGCTTAAACACACATTTGGAATCACTTAAAGTGGGGTTGTTGTCTGAAAGCTGTTTCGTAACTGCTCTGAAGTTTTCATCTAATTCTTTTTCATGTATCCCCGCAATGAGAATGTCATCAAGGAGATTGAATGTTCCAGTACAACTGTTTAAAATGACATCCATCATTCATTGGAAGCCTTCTGGCAAGTCAGCTAGTCCATAGGGACCACGCTTAAATCTAAATAAACCAAACAGTGTTGCAAAATTTGTGAGTTTCTTTGTAGCAGGGTGCAGATGAAGCTGTTGGTATGCTGAATTCATATCAAGTTTTGTGACCCATTTAGCAATTTGAATAGATGCAAAAAGTGTTTCTATATTTAAGAAATAACTGCGATATAAACCGAAAATTTTCAGCACAAGCTTCATAACTCGCGTAGCGAGTTATGATTAAGCTTGTGCTGAAAATTTTCGGTTTATATCGCATAAACCGAAGGAAAACAACAGTTATTTCTTATAATTTAATCCGGCTGTAATATTAAAATATAAAAACTTTGTGTACGTGAACGAAAAACTTTTAATTTTCGCAAAAGACAACAGTCAATCTCCGGAAAGTGTGTCACAAACATGTCACGTCAATCATTGTCAAATTGTTTGTTGTTTTGATTTTCGATCGCTGACGACAGATATTTAGCAAGTCTCGTAACAATAGCATTAAAAACATTTTTTTAAGTTCCCCCAAAATCATGTTTGGATGTATGATCTTTTTATTCGTCTACCACTTCGGTATATTTTATTAAATTCAATTGTTCCCGAGAAATTATCATTATATTCTCGCTGAATGGAGGCGATGAAAACTCGATCATTGATCTTTGTTTACAAGCTTGTTATCCATCTATCCGTCTGCCGCCACGCCCTCACGGTGACAATTTGAGTTGAGTGGGCGGGGCTTCCAGAGTCTTCGAAGTTGGATCGGATGTGTGCGAACGTGTATACATTCCAAATCATTACGTGATTTGGTTTATACGATTTTGACAACTTTCACGCTGTATGCTTTCAACCAATCAAACGCAGAGGCGGGGCAAATGATTAAATTATTTGGAAGAGGATATCTTCCAGATATACTATTTTGATTTACAACTTGAAAGTAGATACACAGGCGATTTTTCCGTTTTTACTCCTGAATTTACCCAATCGGCATGTTCAACTTTTTCTATAATATTGTTTTTGGCAAACTGTTGATTTCATCTTTGACTCTGTTTAGTAAAGACTGATTGTATTCACATTTTACAATAAAGTCTCTCTGTGCTGTTACAAAGTCTTTCACAGTTTCACCAGGCAATTCGTAGCGTTTGACACTCATGTTAACCCTCTACCCAACGTAACGGCCAAAACCGGCCAGCGCTATTCTAAAAAATCGTCAATTAATTTTCATTATTTTTTCAATTGTTGTCTCAAAAACATAGGTTATGATCCCTCTTTGGAACGAGCTCGTTCCAATGAGGGGTCATAACCCATGTTTTTGAGACAAAAAATAAAAAAAAATTAGTTATTCAAGAATTTTGTTTGCAAGTGTCGTCTGTTTTTCATGTTAGGTAAAGGGTTAATAACAGGAGAAAAATGTTTATCAAGCATTTCAATGGCATTTTCAAAATAATCACCAAACTGGGCAATATGTAGAAAACTTATTGTCCTTCGGGACTAAGCAGTGAAGAGGTAATGCACGTTTCCGGGAATCCTCAACTTCAGAAGAATCTGACGCAACTAAATAATTTTTGAAAATACGTTTCCAACTTTCCCAGGAGTAGGTAGGTTAGCCTGGAGCCGACAAAAAAAATGTTGGGAATAGAATGTTTATTTTCGGCATTTAAAATTCAAGATTTGCTTTAAATAAATCTCAAACATCTGTAGAGATATGAGCGAAAAAAATAGTTTTCATCCCATCCCCGTCGTCTTTCTATTGTATCTGGACTAGGTACAGACCGATTGTTGAGCCCAAATCTTGAAAATATAAACATATGTCAAAATTGCATGATTTGTTTCTAAAACAACATAACAAACCAAATCTAACTACTCTGTTCTCTTTTTTCAAGAGAACAGTACAGCAAGAGAAAAGAGTTAGCGCCCTTGAACTGGATATGACCATTACACAACTATGGCACAGTGAGTTGTCATATTCCGTACCGTCGGCGTGGCCAGATCGGACAAATCAAACACGTTGACCGTGGCATCGTGTTTTATCTGGCTGAAAACACATGTTTCGTCAAATCGATGAAATACGACAGATCATAATGTCTATATATCACCTAACTGAAGGATATGTGATTTATAATTCATTTACTCCTTTGACCAGTGGAATGTTGTGGACCCAAAAAGCAAATTTGCAGCTCACGAACCCCGGGGCAGACTACCCGGTTGTCCACAAGTTTCTTCTGATGGTATGAGTTCGTTTCCACATAACGGGGGTCCGAGTCATAAATCTCCCTGTGCACTCTACACCCCTTGGTATTATTTTCATTAAACACTCACTGAACACAGAAAAATGTTGGCTCAAGTTGCGTTATCATGTCTTGCAGTTATTTATGATACCATAGCACAAGAAGTCCGTTCTGTTAAACGCAGTAGCCTCACTCCGCAGTATATCTGAAATTTTAGACTGGTTTTCTGAGGGTTTTTTTCTGTTTAGCTGTATGCACCGTGATTTCAACAGATCAGTTATATCCATTTTCTACCACGTGCACCAAGAAGAGAAAAACAATCTGAACTCATAAACTTATGTGATATGGTATTCTGCATGAAAGAGCTTTCGAGCTGCATTTCTTGCGGGATGTGATACGGCAGAGAACAAAAGTGTTTTAATCCACATTTACACTCAGTGGCAAAACTATGTCTTATCATACAATTAGTGGCCAAAAACAGTATTTTGTATTTCTAAACACACGATCTCTTTTATACCACAATGACATGATGCCAATGTGGGAATGGTTTCTTCTTTCAACGGTGCGTTCAGAAGCGTAAATAAGAGGGGGTGGGTGCGTTTTCCAACTCTGATCATTTCCCTCTACACTGGAGGCGTAGATATCGTTTGGCTCTAGTTTTGCTGGTAAACGTGTACTTTCTTACGATACTACATTTGATTTATTTATTTACTGGGGTTTAACCCTTTACGCAATGTAACGGCCAAAACCGGCCAGCGCAATACTCAAAAATCGCCAATTAATTTCAATTATTTTTTCTTTTTTTTGTCTCAAAACATAGGTTATGACCCCTCGTTGGAACGGGCTAGTCGAGCTCGTTCCAATGAGGCGTCATAACCTTTGTTTTTGAGACAAAAATAAAAAAAATGAATTATTCAAGAATTTTTTTTGCAAGTGTTAGTTAAAGGATTAACGACACTGTCAACAGCCAGGGTCACCTCGTGTCGGATAGTTTTCGGGTGGAGGAGGCCAGTGTACCCGGTGAAAACCACCGAGCAACGGCGAGCAAATGTCGGACTCCCCAAATCCACAATTCTAAGAAGGCATGCCTTCATGATGTAGTTAGAACGTTGTATCAGTCGAGACTTGAGCCAAACACAGTACGTTTACACCCCCACCCCCCTCGCCATCGGCTATCTTCGCGACATCCCTGGGTGGTTTATGTGATAGAAAGGATCTCAAACGCGTCCCGATTCCGTTCAACACACATGAATCTCGACTCATAAATTTAAAGTCTGCGAGGCGTTGGAGATCTTCTATTTCTGGAGGTTGTGAGAGACCACAGCATTTCAGACAAGAATATTTAGTTCAAAACAGGAAAATTTTTCAAAACACTATGTACACCTTTTGAACTTGTAATTCTTTTAACCCTTTACCCAACGAATCGCCCGCATCCGCCCGCGTAATATGCAAATTCAGCAGCTGAAAAAATATTTTTCTAAAAATTTCAACAAAACCATATCATGTGACCCCTCCTTGGAACGAGCTCGTTGAGCTCGTTCCAAAGAGGAGTCACATGATATGGTTTTATTGAAATTTTTTGAAAAATTTAAAAAACGATATTTAAAATAATAAATTTTGAAATGGTCTGCGTTGGGTAAAGGGTTAAAATTAATGTCTAAAACAGGGAAATTAATCGATTATAATGACTCTTTAGCAACGATTAAATTTTATGATTTCCAACAACCGGAATGGACGAGTCTGTAAGTTATACAACCTAGACAGTGATAAGCTAAACAACATAAATTTCATGAAAAATGTAATTTACATTCAACAAGTACATAGGTATGTATATATATACATCATACAAATAAGAATATTAAAAAAGAAAGAAAATGAAATGACGGAAGAATCTTTTAGTGTTCAAGAAAATGTGAAACGTTGAGAGCCCAAGGTTAAATATTTTTAATCCAGAACTGAGACAAACTTTCTCACGTGAGAGATTTCACTTTCTCCCCAAATCACTGCCTTTGAATATTTGAACTGTGATGAATCAATTACCAAAAAGCTTGTAAAATTGAATTTAAGGACGCCTAAACCGCATCCTTGCAACCATTAGCATTCCATAAGAGTTTGGGTCCATTGACAGTTACTTATCTGACACTCACCCAGGAGGAGCATGAAATAATCGACATTTGTCAGAAGTATCGTAAAGCGTTTATAGTTTTCTGAATACGATTATTATGTAAACGTCACTTTTTAGACTCGAGCTTGCGATTAGCACTTTAACCCTTTACCCAACGCAGACGATTTCAAAATTTATATTTTTAAATATCATTTTTTACATTTTTTCAAAAAAATTCAACAAAACCATATCATGTGACCCCTCTTTGGAACGAGCTCGACGAGCTCGTTCCAAAGAGGGGTCACATGATATGGTTTTGTTGAAATTTTTTGAAAAATAATATTCTTTCAGCTGCTGAATTTGCATATTACGCGGGCAGATGGGGGAGATTCGTTGGGTAAAGGGTTAACTAAGGAATCGACCGCATCAACCCGCGTTACTTACAAATTGAACAGTTGGTAAGAATTAGTTTTCAACAACTTTCGACAAAACCATATATTGTGACCATTCTTTGGAACAAGTTCGTTCCAATGAGCGGTCATATGATATGGTTTTGTTGAAGTTGTTTGAAAAATTGGAAGAAACCAATGATTAACATAACAAATTTTAATATCATGTGCGTTATGTAAAGGATCAATTCAAGTGAATAAAAGGAAAATGAATGTGGCGTCTTGGCGGGAGTGTGGGAGACAATTTATATTCCCCTTAACGTAAATTACTTTAGACGTGTCTGTTTGATCTCACAACAATCTGGGAAATAAGATTAAATTTATTTGACATAAAAATATAAAGACATGAGATCTAGCAATAATTACTATTGAAGTATCGTTTGTCTCGAAACCACTACCAAGGGTATACGACTTTTCCTGTTCAGTACCAGCACTGTCAATGCCAGAGCACCTACTGTACATCGGAGACGTAGACGCGATTTCAGACTTTTGTGTGTTCAGCATAAACATTTTCTTTTTCCGCGGTAAGTACGAGTCTCAACAGTGAGTGTAAGTGCACACTTACGAATCTCAAAGATAGCTAAAAACTTCTCGGCAAAATATATGATTAAAAGGGTTAAAGTAAGGTCTTCAGACCTGCCACTGGAAAGTATGCGACTTTTGTTGTATTCGGTTGCTTACCAGCGTCATAGTATTGGTGTCACTGGTTTTGAAAACATATTCTAGGCTTTGGTGAATCGCGTGAGGAATGACAATTTATGCGCATCTCTGTTTGTTGTCGGCTGATGAAATCTATTTCCAGCACTTGCATATCCAAGTGCCAAATAGTTTTGACCGCCGATTGCAATCGTGCCATGTGTGATTTCTATAATGGCTTTCAACGTAGTGTTACACAAACGTAATATCTTTTAGAAGGTGGTTAATATTATTTCTTGGTGTTTGAAAACACATTGAAGAATATTTGCTTATAATTAAATTTGTCGAAATGTGTTTATCCGTTTAATCTGCCATGGAAGAAAACTGGTGGACTTTTCGATGTTCAGTAAATTTTATTTCGTAACACTTGCTAGTTTTTCTCGTATGGTCAGTGAACCCAATCCGATGGTAAAATAAAGTGATTTCGTTCTGGAGCCAATACTATAAGACTTTTACAATTGTATTTTCTAGAATTGTATTTTCTATATCTATTAATTTAATAGATTAAAATGAATCATTAGCATTTTAAAAGATATGACAATTTGCCAACTGGCAAATTGCCACATCTTTGAAAATGCTAATGGTTCATTTCAACCCACTTAAAGTCATAACTAGAAAATACAATTCTAGAAAATGCAATTGTAAAAGCTTTATAGTCTTGGCCCCTGTTCTGAAATGAGCAATACAAAAAGTGAAGCAAGTGGGTGTGAAAAAAGTCTCATAAACAAAACAAAATTAGTATTTGGATGGATTGTTGTCAAGCTACAAGGAAGCATTTAACTGAAACACAGAGATAATCTACGCAGTAACCTATAAAATAATAGAAATCTGTACAAATGTTTATATTAAATTTATTGTAAACTGTAAAAAGAACATAAATCACAGATGCAAGCTTTGGTTTTGATAATGTTCGGAATGAAGAATATTTTCCTCTCTATAATTATTCTTTAGGGTGTAAAACCACAACAAAGTGTTTGCTATAAAGGTGGAAAAACGTAATTTTGGTGACGCAATCTTTTGTCTCTTTTCAACTGTATTGCTTGAATATCATTGTAAAGCGCTACATCTTATTTTACTACCACTAGTTTATTTATTTATTTGGGGTTTAACGACACTTTTGACAGCCGGGGTCACCTCGTGTCGGAACCACCAGTAAGGCAGTATCAGTTTTTCAATATCAGCGTTTACTTTTTGTCAAAAGTAACTAAAACATCCAGTAAACGTTCAGTTTCTTCAATTAGAAAAAAATGTGTTTACTAGCATCATATTCTTTTGGGACAGAAACGAAACTATATTCTTTTAATATCAATAAGTGACACCCCCTACATATCCACCGTGAGGCGTCGGTGAACGGAACATGTCGAAGAAAGGCATTTATCTTAATTTCCATAGCCTTGGTATTAACTTTACTGACAGCTTTGGGATATTAAGAGGAGTTAACTTTCTTTTAAATCCATTCCAACGACGAAACGTGTCAGCCATGAATTTGATTTCGTTGGAACAAGCTCTGTCATTTATTTTCGTGACAAATCCTAAGATTCTGCCAAATCTTAGACTATCTCTATTTGTAGAAACGCAATATTTCCTTAGCAGATGGTAACACATTTTTATCCGTTTTACCGTTTTAGCGCATGGCAAATCGCCTTCAGGGGCGTTGATAAGACATCTCGTATGAAGGGGTGGGGGTGGTGTCCCTAGATTTTCAATTACACTCCTCCCCAGGCAAAATTCCGACTACCATCACATAATTTCGAACAAGTGGGAAATTTAAATTCTTTTCGCACCTCCGGTCAACATTTTCCAACTACAGGTTTTGACCTTTTACCCAACACACGATGTCAATTTTTTTTCAAAAAATAGTTCAAACATTTTCAACAGAAACATATCATGTAACCCCTCATTGGAAAGAGCATGAGCAACTCGTTCTAATGAGGTTCACATGATATGGTCTTGTTGAAGTTTTTTAAAACTTTTTTTCCAACTGCTGAATTTGTAAATTCCGCGCGCGGATGCAGCCTATTCGTTAACTGAAGGGTTAAGATGCAGCCTTTCATTTGTACAACCCACCCCTTGACTGTAAATTATCCAAATGAGGCTCTTGGTATTCACAAATTCCAACTACAAATCAATATTACTACTTTTCACTCCATATTTGGAGGACTTTCACAGCTTTTCAGGCTAAAATTATTGGTCAAATTCTAGACATGTTTGGAAAAAATTCACTGGCGTCCTGTTGAAATTTCCAACTTTATTTTCAATTTAGGACATCGAATTTCCAACTATTGAAAATTCGACGAATGATGTGGGGGAGGAGACTTTTCCCATCCAGTAGCAACGTCGTTGATCGTCTTTTATTCTTGTTCTTTACTTGGCACTTTATGGCCAACACTTGTTGAAAAGCAGAAGTTCATTTGTTACTAACTTGCTTAGTATTTATCTTTCCATCGCGTGGCGTGGACGAGCACGCCACGGCAGATGCATTTTTTATGACAATTAATTGTTTCAGAATTTTATGAAAAGTCACCACTCACGCGATTGTTTTGGTGTATTTTCAGAGTAAATCTTTCTGCTTAGATAGAATTAACCCTTTACCTAACATGAAAAGCAGACGACACTTGCAAAAAAAATTGTTGAATTACTAATTTTTTTCATTTTTTGTCTGCAAAACATAGGTTATGACCCCTCATCGGAACGAGCTCGACGAGCTCGTTCCAATGAGGGGGTCATAACCTATGTTTTTCAGACAAAAAAGAAAATTAATTACACATTTTTGTGAATAGCGCTGGCTGGTTTTGGCCGTTATGTTGGGTAAGGCTTAAACAAACCAAACGAAAGGAATGATGAATTATTTTTCTTTCTTTCTGTTGTGGGTGAAAAAAGTTACTTCAAGTCAAAACATTATTTAGTTTACAGGACTCAGGAAATGTGAAAAAATAAATGAAGTTATCAACACTCTGAAAAAAGTTGGATTAAAAATCAACCCAAATCAATTGGGTTTATATTCACTCAACTCAGTTGATTTGGTTGATTTTCAACCAAACTGACTTTAGAGTGTCAGTATATTTTCATGTGAGCAAAATAAATTTAGTGTGATATATATTTCAAATTACTGAGGCGATTTTTTTAAGCACGTAGAGGTCAAAATACTGTAATTATCTTCAGAAATACTGGAATTAATTATGATAACTTGTCATCACTCCGTTTCCAAGAGGGCATGGACGATTTCTTTTACTTTGTCTGAAGTTGATTTTCTTTTGCGTAAGAAATCTTGAGTTGTGTTCCTTACCACTCCGTTTATGTTTAATAAAGAAAATAGTTTTCAATTTTATTTTGCAATTCGTGGATCTACGGTGAAGAGGATTGAGTTCATTCTACACTGACGTCGTCCCGCCTCTGTTATTTTCAGGTACTCATCTACAAAGAAACAAAACACATAAAAGAATTTCAGAACAATTTATGTATGACATAATTCAGATTCTAACAGAAGAGACGACAACCTTCGAATGATGGAGTAGCGATTTTTGCCGAGTTGAAAACAGGTTGGTGAAGTTGGTGAAGTTAACTAAAAGGCGGCTACATAGCCGCGCGCTCCCTCTTTCTCTTAGAATTTCAAGGCACTCGGTGGGGTTGGGGGGGGGGGGGGATTTGTTGCTTTTGATTTCCTCTTTTTCATTCGTCTGGTATTTCCGCTTTGCGGACATTAACGCAATCAGCGAATTTCCACGTTGTTGTACCTCCCGGCCGAATACAAGTAGAAAACGTCATGACTATTGAGTTTATCGCCTTCCTATCCCGTGCAACTCCGGACAGTTCGGCTAGTAGCAAATTCGACGAATGATGTGGGGGAGGAGACTTTTCTCATCCAGTAGCAACGTCGTTGATCGTCTTTTATTCTTGTTCTTTACTTGGCACTTTATGGCCAACACTTGTTGAAAAGCAGAAGTTCATTTTTTACTAACTTGCTTAGTATTTATCTTTCCATCGCGTGGCGTGGACGAGCACGCCACGGCAGATGCATTTTTTATGACAATTAATTGTTTCAGAATTTTATGAAAAGTCACCACTCACGCGACTTGTTTTGGTGCATTTTCAGAGTAAATCTTTCTGCTTAGATAGAATTAACCCTTTACCTAACATGAAAAAAAGACGACACTTGCAAGAAAAATTGTTGAATTACTAATTTTTTTCATTTTTTGTCTGCAAAACATAGGTTATGACCCCTCATCGGAACGAGCTCGACGAGCTCGTTCCAATGAGGGGGTCATAACCTATGTTTTTCAGACAAAAAAGAAAATTAATTACACATTTTTGTGAATAGCGCTGGCTGGTTTTGGCCGTTATGTTGGGCAAGGGTTAAACAAACCAAACGAAAGGAATGATGAATTATTTTTCTTTCTTTCTGTTGTGGGTGAAAAAAGTTACTTCAAGTCAAAACATTATTTAGTTTACAGGACTCTGGAAATGTGAAAAAATAAATGAAGTTATCAACACTCTGAAAAAAGTTGGGTTAAAAATCAACCCAAATCAATTGGGTTTATATTCACTCACATTATTTAGTTTACAGGACTCTGGAAATGTGAAAAAATAAATGAAGTTATCAACACTCTGAAAAAAGTTGGGTTAAAAATCAACCCAAATCAATTGGGTTTATATTCACTCAACTCAACTGATTTGGTTGATTTTCAACCAAACTGACTTTAGAGTGTCAGTATATTTTCATGTGAGCAAAATAAATTTAGTGTGATATATATTTCAAATTACTGAGGCGATTTTTTAAGCACGTAGAGGTCAAAATACTGTAATTATCTTCAGAAATACTGGAATTTATTATGATAACTTGTAATCACTCCGTTTCCAAGAGGGCATGGACGATTTATTTTACTTTGTCTGAAGTTGATTTTCTTTTGCGTAAGAAATCTTGAGTTGTGTTCCTTACCACTCCGTTTATGTTTAATAAAGAAAATAGATTTCAATTTTATTTTGCAATTCGTGGATCTACGGTGAAGAGTATTGAATAAACAAAATCATTAAAAACTCTCTCAGTGCGGGGAGATTATATCAAGGTCGTATGAAAAGTGATTCTTAACAATAAAAGTTTCATATTAGTTTTGATATACTAAACCTTCTTCACACTGGTGTCAAAATATCCAAGTCTCCAGGCACAATTTTTTTCCTATAATGCATCAAGGAATTTCTCAAGGTGATAGCTTGGATTTTCAATTTTGTTGTTTAAAGTGTATATGTCTTTGATATTTTTTCTTGTTCGGGCCAAGGTATAAGAATGTGCGTTTATATGACGGACCCCGAAAACCGATCTGCCATTTAAACAGACCAGCAATAGTTCATACGCTGCTAAATGAAGTATGAAATTCAATGTCTGTTATGGCGCATTTGTTGAAAGCCACATGGGCTATCTGATAACTGATTAAAGGACTGTTCTCCTGCAAGTCGTTATCTGTGTAATTATGGCCAGTCAATGGATAATTATTGGAAAACAGTACATCGGGCATGTTCTGGACACACACCCATATTACCCATCTAGCCTGTCACGAATGTCAGGAAATATCGAAATTCGAGTCTTTCAAAGAAATTTACAAGCGAGTATTAATTTAAGAGAGATCTAAGCGGAAAAAATTCAAGAGAAACGATTAAACCGAGAATTAGTGTTCTGGCTATCGAAATAAAAATGGGGGGGGGGGGGGGGTTCTCGAAAAAAACATTCCAGTCTGAAGGTGTGTAAGACTGTGGGTCGTTGCGTGTGGATGGGGATGTCCCATGCTATAGGTTAGAGGAGGTGTCGCATCGGTGCGAAAGTATAGGCACGTTGTGATGTAGAGGGCAACAGAGCTCATATTTAGAATAGGAGCAGTCGCGGGCCAAGTCGGTGGCCATACATTAGAATAGGATCAGAAATACAAAGTACGAGCTCAGGGAGCTAATTTGCATTTAGGTAAACCGCATTACCTGTTTTAGAAGCCATATGTAGGCAGAGTAGTCTTTCCCTATATGAACATCTTTCTGAGATAAACGTAAGGGAGAGTTTAACCCATTGGTGGCGACTGCTTGTGTGAAAGGCGTCAAGTAAAGTGACAATAAGCTAGTGACCGTGCGACGGCAGTGGTAGAGTGACATTCCGTCATATGTTAAAGAAGAGGCGTCCGATAAAGTGACAATACGTTAGTGGCCGTGTGACGGCAATGAAAGGGTGAAGTGAACAGGCGACCAAGGAACAAATACCAGCGAAAAGGAGAAAAACCAACGACAACAGAGAATGCGGGCACGCAATTGACTCAAAAACTGTGTGGGTAGGGGGTGATTGACGTTTTGTTTTTCATATTCATTGGATTCCATGTAATCACAAATTACCATATTTATTTATATGTATATGTATTAAAATTGTTATTTTAAGTGAATCCCTGTTGATTCATGCCTTTTGACACAAAGTCACAGACCCCTTCAGGATAAGAATCACCCCAAAAAAGTGAAAGGGGCGGGTCGTTAAGGCGAGACAAACGTTCACGCACGGGTTCGGGCACCACTCCTTCAGCTTTGGCTGAATACGCGGCGTGAATCTATTTCCCACAACAGCGTCAAATCCCCGGTTTCCGACAGAATTTAACCAATTCAGTCTTGTTTGACAGAGCTCATTCAGCTCTGTCAAACAATACTGAATTGTTTATGGTGCTATATAATTAAAGAAAAGTTAATTTGAAAATTGGTGATAGGCTACTTTCGATGCCGTCAAAAATCTAAACAAAATAATGTATTGTCACTTTTTTGCTGCCCATCCGTATATGTGAACAATGGAAAATTATATTTTTTTTAGATAGCTGACGCCATTGAAAACAACATGCCACCTACTTTCAAGCTAAATTTCCTATTTCTTATATAGAACCATAAATCCCTATTTACATCACGAGAAAAATGTGTTAAGCGTCAAATGTGTCAAGCGTCAATATGTGTCTCTCGGTACAACCCCGAAGAGGAGCGAATTCGACTCTAAGTTTCCTTGTGTTAACTGATATATTTATTTTTAATCTAACCCTTTACCCAACGAATCGGCCGCATCCGGTCGCGTTATATGCAAATTCAGCAGTTGACAAAATAGTATTTTCAAAAAAATTTCAACAAAACCATATCATGTGACCCCTCGTTGGAACGAGCTCGACGAGCTCGTTCCAACGAGGGGTCACATGATATGGTTTTTTTTAAATTTTTTGAAAAAAATTAATAAAAATGGTATTTAAAATAATAAATTTTGATATCGTCTGCGTTGGGTAAAGGGTTAAAGTCTTACTCAAAGTTATATACTAACTCAAAGATATATACGTAAAGTTTGCTCAGTCTCAACTATTGGTATAAAAAGGTCTTTGAAACTGTCTTGAAAGGTTTCTTGAGATCCTTGAATGTATTAAGACGATGGAACCTGCATCGAACGTTGACCAATTACATTTTGACAGAGTTAAATACAATGTTGGATTATGGGAAAATTTGCAGTTTAAATTTTGTTATTTCATCACGGTGCTGAGGTTTATACAGACAGAATAAAAGAGATGAATATTATTAGAGAAAAAAATATCATTTTTGGTATTATCACGAATCGAAACAGTTTTCGTGAAATCATTTGTTATTTTACCAGATTACCCATTTACCATGCATGTCCTTACGGCCTGCACGAGCAGCGGTTTGCATTAGTACCCGAGTGCAAAGGTCAGAAGTTACATTGCTGCAACAGCACGTATTACATCGAGCAAGGGCTTCCCGCACTCCACTTTAGAACTACTGTTGTAACTATGTAATGGAGAAGGCAGACAAGTATGCCGATCGGAAGATAGAACCGAAAACGCAAGACATATATTTTCCATTGGAGATTCGTGAAAAAATGATTTGCCCGATTCGAAAATATACAAATCAGGACGCCGATTCGATGTCAATTCCTAATCTGGCCATCGATATCGAATCGAATCTTAGAAGCGGGTTCCTAATTGGGGATCCTGGAACTCGTCCTCATATAGTGTCCACACTATCATTCCGATATGACAAGATTCACCTAGAGTATAATGAGTAAGTGAGTTGGAGAATGAGGGATATGTAGTTATTGGGTGACACAAAGGAGAGGAGGAGAGCGGATCATGCTTATAAGTGGAATAAAGAAGGAATAAGCACGTTATATCATCCACGAATTCAGTTCTGAGTGTTTGGAGGAAAAAAGGGGTAGAATAAGGAAGCTGCACAGGGTAATCGAAAAAACCCATCTCATCCTAGATCCACGATAAATCAGAGACAGGTCACAGTTGTTATTATTATTTTCAGTTCGTAGCCAAAAGAGTTAATCCTATCTATGCTCTATAAAATGTTAACCCTTTGAACACTGGTGGTATCTTCCACGTCAGTTCAATGTTAGCAATTGAGAGAGCCCATATTCATTATCTGGTGGTACATCAATTAATATTTTCAACGTGCAGCCTTGGGGCTGCACGTTGAAAATATTGATTGGTCTACCCAACAATTTAACTTAGGAGCTATCCTACTTTTTGAAAGTATTAAATATAATGTTTCCTTTAGTGTTCAAAGGGTTAATATTGTAATAATATCATTTTGGACATTCGCCGTGAAAGAAACTATCATTAAACTCCTAACTCTAAATGACACACAGGCTTACCTTTTGTTTGAAATTCATTGAACTCATCGCAGTCCTTATATTCGTTCAGAACAACATAATTTTCTGGATGTAACCACGTGAACGTGGGTGATGACGAGTCGGCGGTTGCTACAACTCCGTGACGCAGATGATGTTTATCCATGAGAGCGGCCATTTTGTCTACATATTCTGTTTGAAGACAGCCGTTGTCAGCAATATTGCATATTTCCATCATCTCGAATGTTCTCAAACCTTTTGTATCTGCAATTCATGTAAAGAAACAACTTAAATCATGTTTGTTTGGAATTTATTCATCCAAAAAGACAACGAACCAATGTGTTATGGATGTGGAGAGGCGAAATTATGAAAAAGGAAATTTCTAACAGCAGGGTTACCGTTGACAATTTCTAAGTATAATTATTGGCAGTTTTAGCACTTTTAGCATTATCAGCTTTGACCATTTCGAGCGAAGGCACCACTGGAGCTGGAAATATCTCGTGAATCTGAGGAATCCGCACCGTGTGTTGAGTGATGCCGGGTCGTATATCGACATGGTGTTACTTTACGGGGCAGGTTGTTCAAATCCTCGAAACACCGACAGTGGAATTATTAGCTGTTTCAGCCTGACTTGCACAAATGACGTAACGTATGGATTCCAGAATACTAAGTGGACCAGAGGTATTCAGGTAGCGCCACTTGAACACGCAGTCTGTTGTTTTGTTGGGCATTTCGTGGCAGTTACCTACCCCGAAACGACAAATGAGCACAAAAAACACTCTTAATAGACAGCTTGGTTGGATGTGGGTGGGTGGGTGGGTGGGTGGGGTGATATCAGGACTATTCAGGAGAGCAGTCGGAAAATGTTTGGTTATTTCACGTAACATGACGTGCATGAATCTATGAATTTCTCAGTTTTTTTTATTTGAGATCTCGTTAAATGTTCGGGCTTGGAGTCTGTTTTATTCCACATTCTTGAAAAAAAAATGAAATGGGTGATTGTAAATGAAAATGTAGTTCTTATGTTGGGTGTGTATAGGCTTCTCGATCGCCCGGTTTCTTTCTATTCCAGAAGGATGCATGTATACATGTATTTGGAAACAATTGTCAGTCAATGCTTTAGAGTAATTTTGTATTTAGTCAGTCATTGGGCTGCACGGTATATCGATAACCCGATTCATAGCGGTATTCAGACCAGTATCGATTGAATACCAGTGTAATTGCACAGATATCGGTTTATCGTCATTATTTGTTTTACTACGATTTAATTTCGATATACCGATATATCGTGGTATTTTTTGAACACCGGGACCGGTATTCGGTTTCAAATACCGTGCAGGCCTAGTCAGTCGTGCATAAAAAGAAGAACCTGGAGAGTGAATAGATCACCAAACTTCAACATATGAAACTTTTAAGCAGTGGGTCCGTATGGGCGTTACACTTTTTATTTGCTTTAATACCGGTGGCTCTTTTCTGCAGATTACAAATCCTTCTTTTAGACTTGACACGATCGCAGACAGTAATACCATAAAACGATTGTCTATGTACCAGTGAAAAGTACAAGATTTTGTTTTGTTCAATACAGATTATCACCACAGTGTGTGTCTCGGGAATTCAGATCAAGTCGAGTTGTAGGGACAGAACAGTATTTCGACGAGCCCGTTAGGGCGAGTCGAAATGCGTTTCTGTGCCTACAACGAGACTTGATCAAAATTTCCGGAGACACACACTGTGGTGATGATAAATTTATCTCACAAATTGACCACAAAATGTGTTATAAAACTATTTTATGGGGAACTTTTACATTTGCCTTATCGATGGAAAGACGCAAATTGAAAACTAGAATAGCGTTCATTGATCTCCAAATTGAGGTCAGTGATGACGTTACACTTCAGAGAAAATTACGTCACTTGGATTCACGTTACTGAACACTGTCTTGCGAAGTGTAGCAACTGTGTGTTTCGTCAACGTGAATTTGGTTGTTACTTTTGCAATAATTAGGCTACTAATAATATCCCTCTTGGTGTAAATGTTTATTATATTTGAAAATATTACGTTCATCGTTTATTGAGGTGGAGTTTTCCACATTTCATAGCGAAACTTCAAGAGAGAAGCCTCGACTCGAACGTTCAGGAAAACCCCAATAATAGGCTACAAACCAGCCCAAGATGCCGAATAGTGCGCACAATTTAACTCTTCGTTGAGTTAAATTCCCCAGTGACAGTTTAGCAAGCCGTGCATAATAAATACGTTACAGTGCGTTTAGTTGGCAGATACAGTGTCATATACGGCTCAGAGAAAACAATATTAGGTTCGGCTTCGCCTCACCTAATATTGTTTTCTCTGAAGGGAAAAACACGAAGAGATCGAAAAATGATGTTAATGCCGTTGTTTGGGCAACAGCAGAATCACGCGCTTGTATCAGGGGCCCTTGATACGGATTCGGAACAAGGGCCCAGATACATTAAACTTTAGTTGCGTAACAGTGCAAAAACGCCCCGATTGTGAGATAAAGTTTGTTATCCTGTCCCAAATGGTATATATATCGTAACTTGGATGTATTGAAATGAATTTTGTTTTGTTGGCATTGGGAACCCCTTTGTTTGCCGAGTAAAAGTTGACAAGTTTGCTCAGTTCCTGGTTACCCTTATAGATTAAACAATTTAAGTTGTTACCAGATGCACGAGTTCTTGTGTCATCCGCAAATGATAGAACATTGAAGAGCGCTGATTCATTGATACCATGTACATATATCGTGTGAATTAAAGGGGACCAAGAATAAGCCCTGTGGAACACCTGTGTTTATATCCTCGAGATTCGACTCCGTATTTTTGAACAACACAAACTGGGTTCTCCCAGTCAAATAGTTTTTAAACCAAGAATGCCATACAGATCCAATTTCTTTGCCGGAACATTGTGATCGATCGTATCAATGGCTTTAGAGAAGTCTAAGAACCTTGCGAGAGTAAGAAGTCTTTAGGGGTTTCATTATTCATTTCTGCGTCATTAATAATTAGATGCAGAGTTGGGTGTAAAGTGTAGTGGCCTTTCCTATACTAATTGATCTGTAATTAGTGAATAATTTTAGATTTCTGCTTTTGAAAATTGGAAAACTTTTGCAATTTTTATTTTGTTTGGCACTTGGACCGTTACGAACGAAAGGTTAATGATGTGTGTTGGGGGCGTTGTTGCTTCGGATTTTATATCTTTTAAGAGTTTCGTGTAGAGAGAAACTGTTTACACAGAGAATTACTTCATAGACATTGGTTGGGGAAATGAAAAAATACTCATGATTACTGCTATTAATATAGTTAGAAAAGTGTTTAGTGATTTTGGGTACTGTGCCACTTAAATGTTTACCTATGTTAACGAACAAATCATTGAATGTATTGGTTATTTCTTTATGTTTAGTTAATTCACGATTTACACCCTTAAAGCTAAATTAAAGTTGTGTGGTATCTTTTCATGATTTAATGTTATTCTTAAGATTTCTCTTATTTTCTAATATTACCTTTGTTTTCAAGTAGTATCGCATTTTATTACATGCTAGCCACTAAAATACGGTGAGATTGGTGAAAAGGAAAATGCAATATGTATTTCTTTGACCAGGACGTTGAATACGAAAGTCGTATATAAAAATCATATTTCTCTCTCGGTACGATCGCTGATTAAGTTCATGCGTTTCCAATTAATTGATAGTTGATGATAAGATTTCTCTAAAAACAATTGTAAACAATGAGAGTCTCTACAAAAATTTTATCACCATGAAAAATTGATGAGCACATAATAAAAAGAATACCTACCGTTTTCGTTTGAATCATCTCATTTGTGACTGGGAAGAAATAAGGAATTTTCACAAGCGGCTTTCAGCCGCTCGTGAAAATTCCGTATTTCTTTCCAGACACTCACGAGATAGGTCAACTATTCAAACGAAAACCAAAGGCACCCTCTAGATCATAGTTTGATATGCATTTCAATTTATGTCGTTAACGATTCTGCAAAGAGTATTGTAGTGAATGGTATTTTGAGAGGATGGTGATGTTAATATCTTCTTAAGTTTCTCTTCGGACGTTTTCAGTGGTCACCACTTATGTATTTTTTTTTTGGAGGAGTCGTTCTTGTTAAGGGAATGTTTTGTCGAAGCTTCACGACGCTATGAACAGAGTTATCAACTGCTTCCGTCGACAGTTCCGTTGAGCATTCAAAAGTGACATTCAGTTAGAAGCTGCTTGAAAAGAATTATGTGATCTCTTTTGAATTACCGAGCTGGAGGCAGCTCAGGATGTGTGTTTTTTTTATTTATTCAGCGTACAAAGTAGTAAAATGGTCGCTCACGTCTAATATGACTTTTTCCGTCTATATATTTATTATTATCTACTTTATTGTTGCTAAAAATATGACCGGCCAGGATTATTATGATCCCCGATGAAGCTGGAGGTGGGATGGGGAAATCTCACCCGAGGGGCAAGATATTTGAACCAGACACGAGGCTTGCCTCGTGTCTGGTTCAAATATCTGGGCTTCGTGTCTGGTTCAAATATCTTGCCCCTCGGGTGAGATTTCCCCCATTCCCACCTTCAGACTCATCGAGGATGATTTTTCTCCCCCCCCCCCCCCCACCATGCAGCGATTACGTTAGCAAGAGGTAATCCGGATTCACTTGCTGATTCAATCAACTCATTTTGTATTCGTTGTTTTGAGAAACTGGTGACACCATCGGAAAGAGCGTGCACAGGTTATGTATATACCAAAGGTATATACCACGAAATCGATTAGGAACGGTGGCAGCTTGAGGGTTGAAGAGTTTTAGAGCATCGAACTTTGATCACACTGCATTCCGATGACGTCAATATGAATTAGTTGGTAACAAGAAAGTGATACGATATGCATTACGTCGTAATAACGTTATAAATGTATACCGTCACGTGGGTGGGGGTATGTTACACATGCAGTGGGGGGAGAATGCCATGATCCGAGTAGGTCTTGTAATAACAAGCACTTAACCTTTTAAACGCGAGAGGCCGCTTTTTCCGGCCAGGAACATGACGCGTCCAAACGTCATTAAATAGAATGGCTGTCCAGTAAATGTTTAGGGTAGACCTAGGCTGCACGTTGACAATTTTAATTGGTCTACCCTACATAATGAATATAGACTCTTCCAATTGCTGTCATTGAACTGATATGGACGATACCACCAGAGTTCAAAGGGTAAAATTAATCCAACGTATAGGTTTGTTTTATAATGTGTACTGAATCTTACCATCTCACTACTGAAACCTTCCACCACAAAGGCCATGTTTGTTTTCCCTATTAATTTTGATGAGAATCTGATGCAGGTTGGTAAGGAAAACTTTAAGATCAGCTTTGGGAGCCGTGCTTAATCTGTATATTATGCTAATTGCTCATCTCAGTTTCGAAGAGATTTCCATGAAAAGAGATTCGAAAACAAAAAAAAATGAATATCAAGGGATCACTGCGTATTTGAAAGGGTATATTCGAGTTAATAAAAAGCCACCCCCCCCCCGCCCCACCCCCTCCCTCCCACACACACACACACACTCAAACCCCCACCCATCATCCCATTCCAGAAATTCCTTAGTAATTAACGGGCGATAACCTTCTAGTGAATAAGACAGTTTACGTCCGTTGCTAAAGTTTCAGTTGAGCCAATGACGTCGGAGAGATTTGACTCCGTCTAGAGTTACAGCGTAGATTCTTGAGATTTTCCCAGTCGACATTTAGACTCTGACAGTTCAGATTAAACATCGACAATTTAGTCCTGTTTCTGGTGTCATTGCAATAGTCTTCGACTGAGTTATATTTACTGCCAAATCCACTCCGAGTCATTGTTGAGTTTCATGCTTTGTCATCCGAAATGGATTGTTAAATTGGCATTATGCAATTGATGCATTATCATTCTGTGTCCCATCAAGATTGAGGACGTTAGCCATTATCATATACTGTTATTAAAACAAATGATAGAGGCCCAAGAAATACTGAAGGCAACATTGGTACAAAGTTATTCTTACAAAACCAAACCCTGCTGTCAGTGATAGTCTGTAACTATCAAGAATAAAATTGTGTAGGATGAGTGCTCATATGCCTGTTACTGAGAGTCACTTGATGCATTGGGGAGTTGTGAGCGTTAACAAAAGAAAAAGAAGTGAGCCTTCAATAATTGTATACGACTTGACTGTTGGACTTCTATGCCAGAGTTGTGTCCTTGGGCGAGGCACTTTATCCCGGTTGCCTACATGAGGGCACGATGACGCCGTATACTGCACGTCGATGGTGCGCATGTCTTCAACCGCCGTAACCCTGATTGAGCAGAGCTTGAACAGAGTTAGAATGTTGAGGAGACGACAGTTGCTCGTCGATGCTCGGTGGTTTTGTCCGCGTACTCCGACTTCCTCCACCCGTAAAACTGTCAAGGTCACGATTAGCCATTGTACATAAGTATGTGACCTTAAACACCAAAAAATAAATAAATAATATTTATAATAGGGACAATGAAAGTAGTACTTTCGGACACAAATAAATCCCCCAAAATGGAAAGCAGGAACCATCGCCTATTCGTGTGAAGGAACGAGTGGAAAAGACGACAAAAGATAATGTCGTCCATGTCGACATACAATCATAATAACGGACAAATAAAGTTGTTTTACGATTTTGATTTCCAGATATTTCTTTACGGGCGATGATTTATAAGAACGCCGTAGTGTGCAATAAGTTTTAATCCTTTTAACCCTGGTGGTATCTTTTATGTCAGTTCAATGACAGCAATCGGACGCGTACATATTTATTATATGGGAAAAGACCAATTAATATTTTCAACGTGCAGCCTTGCAGCTGCACGTTAAAAATATTGATTGGTCCACCCACACATCCACATAGCAGCCATCATACTTAGTAAAATTAAGAAATATCATGTTCCTGGACAGGAAAATTGACTTCTCAGGTTCAAGGGATTAACTGTGATTTCCAATTTTATATTTATAATGGGCACCGCGAAAGAAAAGTGTGTTACATTACCCATCAACATTATCGCTATAGCCCTAACTGAGAGAACAACGCACGCTTGTGTCTGATGACGTTATGCTGATATAGTTAGCCTTGTCCGTGACAACCATACTGATTTTCCCCTTTTTGGCTTTCTGTACGCTCGACTTCAAAAGTATATATATATATACTCGATATTGAACCCATATATATATATATCTACTTTTGAAGTCGAGCGTACAGAAAGCCAAAAAGGGGAAAATCAGTATGATTGTCACGGACAAGGCTAACTATATCAGCATAACGTCATCAGACACAAGCGTGCGTTGTTCTCGCAGTTTATATATATATAAATAAGGATAATTTTGGTTTCCTGGGGAAATGCTAGTGAACAATGGACCAGATGTGAGATAACTGTAATCAGTGGCACTCATCCTGCATTACTAACATATTACTTCATATTCACTCAATCCAGTTGATTTGGGTTGATTTTTGACCCACCAGATTTTAGAGTGCAAATGTGAGGAGCTCTGAAAATAACTCTCTCCCTATTCTCTGTAACGTCATTCGTAGCGGAATTGACATAGCGTTTATAAAAATATCTGAAGTACAGGAGCAAAAGCAAAAAATCTTTCAGGTAATGTTTGTTTGTTTATTAGGGTTTAACGGCATCATCAACATTCAGGGCCACAACGTGTCGGGCAGTTCGATGGGGTGGGGGGGGGCAGAGTACCCGGAAAGACCCACCGAGAAGCTGTTAGCAAGTGTCAGACACTTCAACTTACTCACTCTGTTTGGGCGGAGACAGGAGCGGATGAACACAAGTTCATAATCGATGTGCAGTGCGCCTCAGTATATTGGCCACGGTTCCCTCACGCGGGCAATCGGAATTTGCGCAGGTATGGGCTGTTCCACACAGGCAATCGGGATTGAGCATTTTGACCAAGAACAACGTATTTTCCGCCGGTCAGTATCGAACCGTCGACTTTTCGGTTCAAATACCCAGTGATCTAACCACTGAACCATTGTACACCCCTTCAGGTAATTCGACGGGTTGAACCGAATGGTTAAACGACGAAACCTTACTTTTATTTTTAATGATTTTCAAAATATTAAATTACTTTGAGAAGATAAAAAAAAAAACATTTTTCGTGGGTGAAGTTTTCTGACAAACCTAAGTTGCAGTAAGATCTGTGTTGCTGTGCAAAAAGATCGATTCAAAAACTTACCTTGATCAGTACGTGGAGGTATATAATGAAGTGGTATCAGAGCGAGACCAATTTCACCGCTTGGTCTCGGAAAATCTCCTTGCCTGAAAATACAGTCACTTTGGAACCACAACTTAGCCTTTTCTTTACTCGGAAATTTTATCATCAGCAGCCCACATTTTGAATTCGTCCCATTTAAATCACCACATACGGGTTGTACCTGGAAATCAAAGTGATTAACATATTAACACTGTACAAAAATGTAGGCTACGATAATTTTTCAATTAACGGAAAACAAGTACTCAAAAAGAGACAATCCTGACAACTCAAAATAGATATAATGGAACAGCAAATGTTATTTTTGTTTATTGGGGTTTAATGACACTTTCGACAGCTTGGGCTACCTTATCCCTGACAGTTTTACGGGTGGAGGAATCCGGAGTACCTGTAGAGAAACACCGTGCAACGGCGAGCGACTGTCAGACTCCCCAACGTACTAACTCCAGTCCACACATGCAGAGTTAGCATTGGTTGAAGACAAGAGCACTTTCAACCTGCAGTACGCCTTAGTACACAGGGTCACCGTGCTCACACGTGGACAATCAGGATTATGTGCCTTACACAAGGACACAACACAGTTACCCCTGGTGGGAGATCGAACCATGGACATTTCGGTTTGAAATCCAATGCCGCAACTACTAAGCGATCGCGCTCCCATTTCACACTTTGGAACCCAGAATCGATTTTACACACCCACGGTTTACTACAAAAGGTGCTCTGGCAGTGACGATTCGGATAAAGTAGACAGGGAGGGTTGTAAATTCTTAGCAGTTGTTTCCAGTCAAGTGTAGTCTTCCTCAAAAGGAAGACGACATTTAACTGTGAACACCTGCTGGTCCATACGTGGTGAGGAGTATGTGATGTTAACCCTTCACCCATTAACGGCCAAAACCGGCCAGCGATATTCGTAAAAATCGCCAAATAATTTTCATTATATTTTCATTTTTTGTCTCAAAAACATAGGTTATGACCCCTTTTTGGAACGAGCTCGTCGAGCTCGTTCCAATGAGGGGTCATAACCTATGTTTTTGAGAAAAATGAAAAAAAAAAAGAATTTTGTTGGCATGTGTCGTCTGCTTTTCATGTCAGTAAGTCAACTTTTATTTCCAAAGTTTGCACGAGTTAAAAATGCGAAGAAGACATTTTATGTGTTTCATCGATGTTTCTGAAAATGAAACGCCATTATGATTAGAAAAATAAAAATTACTTTAAAATATGGAGTGGGGCGTCGTGGGAGCGCTGATTCTCCCTAATTTCACCACCATTTCTTGAGAAGGGATTACGAAATCTAAAAAATGCGTTAACTCGTGGATAGATATCCCTCCAGTCTGTGACAATACAGGACCATCATCCTTCCAAAAGATCTCACAAACATCAGTCTATTTTATTTCCTTTATTCAGTATATATTACATAATGTGTAGTCCTCGAAAATTGCACAGATGTGGCTAAGACGTCAAGAATATTTGGGTGTATACTTGCAGACTACAAGTTTTAACACCCCCCCCCCCCCCCCTCGTCAACACCCCGGGTCGGGATGTTTCCTGCATTTTTCTTTTTTATTGGAATTTAACGTCCCCCCGTGATAACCACCGAGCAACTGCCAGATTCCCTAACATACTAACTCCATAAAAGTAGGGTTAGGATTGGTTGAAAAAAGTGCACGCCTTAGTACACTGCACCATCGTGCCCCAGTGTGGTCAATCGAGATCAAATGCCTTGCCCAAGGATACAACGCATTTACCTCTGGCGAGGATCTAACCATGGGCCTTTCGGGTTGAAGTCCAATCCAGTAATCACTGAGCCCTCGCGATCCCTAAGTTTCCTACTAATGTCTTAAGAATTCCAACTTAGGGAAAATCCAACTGCCCCTGTACCACCAATCGTAATATTCCGATTGAAAACCTTTGTAGTTCAAAATACTGTCTCAGTGGCATGTCTGGTGTGTAGTTGTGGTGGGAGGTGGTGTGTGTGTTTGAAATGGTATCATCTAAAACACAATATCGAAGGCGATAAAGGTATATATTCCTAAGGATTCTAAAGTCCGTGAATGTACGAACAACGTGGCGCATATCTAACTAATACTGTTTAGATATGCCTTGTGTTGAAGAGAAGAAAAGGGATCTGCCTCTTTAAATTTGACCCAAGCTTCTTGGAAGCTCATTCAATATTTTATTAATAAAAGTAAAATTGAGTATTATGGATGCCAATTACAGTTTTACAATGCGGGTATCCCGTCCAAAGTGTTAGTTTTTTTTTTATAAAACATTGGCTCTTTTGAGAGTGGTGGTCCAGTGGATAATTGCACTGGTCTCTTATTCCGGGGGTACCGCGATCCCCGGTCAAGGAACGTTCTCGGGGTGTCCGAACACTCTCTGTCAGCATGGGTTGTGGGGTTGATGCTGTCACAGCGAACCGTCTTATCGGGTGGGGACGTAAAACGGTTGAGGGAGACACACTCCGTGCAGACTAATCCTTTCGTAGTATTCGAGAGGGGGGAGGGTACGAAGTTGCCGCTATGAAGGTCATCCCACACACCTGCACCATTGGGCCAAGGACAGGCGTTAAAATAAGTTGCATAACTTGCTCGCTAATCCTTGTGAAACAAATAAGGTTAAAACAAACAACAAAAGTAACGAAACGAGGCCATCCGCTCGTGTAATTTAAAAGCTAAGCAATAGTTTTTAAAGAATTTCACAAAAAAAGTTCGTTCCAATGAGGGCTCATATGTTTTTCTTGAAATTGTTTGAAAAATTTGAAGAAAGAAAAACAATAATTAAACTACTAGATTCTGTTATCATGCACTTTGGGTACCGGGTTAAAACGTGCACACTCACTTATCACTACAAGTGGTCGCTTCAATGTGTTGCCCAAACAAGCTTCAATTGCTAAATATTGTTCCTCTACCGCTCATGCTGACGCTCTTACCACAAAACCCACAGTCGTTCCTTCAACTTGACCCTTCACCAGTGAGTTCTCAGATGCGTCTTGACAACTTCGAGCTGATATGCTCAATTAATATTCCAGTAGACAGCTACAACTGGAAATTATTACCAAGGAAATATTAAAAAGCACCCAACCCGATGTTTTACTAACAACATCAACGTCTGTGATTCTCGATACCCTCCAAATGAGGCAAATCCCTCTTTCTGGGTTTTATTGACTCACCATGTGTAAGTGGGATTAAAAATTGATGTCAAAGAAACAGAGCTGAACAGTGTCAAGGGCGACACAACAAACTTTCATGACCGGCACATATTTCTACATCCCCCAAAATAACCAAGACGTTAGAACAGATAAACACCAATCCCTTGGATCCTGATGGTATCGTCCAGTCCAGTTCAGAGCCATAAACTGGTTGAGTCTATATTCTTCATTGGGGAAGACCAATCATTATTTTCGACGTGCAGGCTTAGGAATGCACGGTATAAATCTTGAATGGTCTGCCACACAAATTCACTGAGCAACTATCTACTTTTTGAATTCAGAGTGTATCACGAACCTGGACTGTAAAATGGGCTTTCGGGTTCAGAGGGTTAATGATAAGTATTAATTTTATTATAAAATAATTGTTATTCCAAATTCCGAATAAGGTTAAATAAGGTCAAGTGATTCTCAGTGGGCACTGGATTGACTGTTCACTGTCAACAATGTGGACAGACTGGGTAGTAATTCCCAAAATAGGTGAAACATTTTATTCTCTCTTCTGCACCTATTATTTTTGTCTTCATGGTTTTGCTTATAAAGGTTTTATGATAAAACTATAATGGATTTTTTTTTTATTTCGGTCAATGCATGGTTTATCGACCTAAGAAGAAATATCGACCAAGTACAATGTTTTTGGTCGATATGTTTTCTTAGATCTAAAACGACCTAAAAAACGTATACAGCTGTATGTATAATATTGGTGATGAATTACGACCCAGCTATCACCTTTGTGCAACTTCGTAAACATACAAAAATTGACATAATCTTACAGTCTAAGTCTGTCTCGCAGCTTGAGTATTTCACAGCATTATTTTCGCTTGTGTCCAATCAGCAATACCGAAACTGCATTGTATACCACGATTACCTGTTCTACTATATATGAAAAGCCTATGACAAAAAGTTTAGCTTTACACATCAAATGTGGTAAACGCGCCAGCAATGGGATTTCCGTAGTTAAAATTTACACCTGCAGTAGAACTACATCCAAGTTGACCTTTGGTGACGTAGATCTGAATGCAAACTTGTCCAAATTTATCGCACGCCGCCTCGCGAAGAGTGAAATGCAAGTGGCCATAATTTAATACGTTTTAAATGGGTTTACCTAAGATGCCACAAATTAATAAACATGCATTGTCTCATGTTAATAAAGCATCCATAACTCGAAATAGTATGTTGTTATGTTATTAAAACGAAAAGGCTCGGTTTCTTTTTCCATTTCGTTTCGGCGATAAAACTTACAGCGAAAGTATCGCCCATCGACGCTCATGTAAACAAAAACATATTCGCACGTATGTACGTCTGCTGTTCAGTAAAATCGAGAAAAAATAATAGCGACTCTTAATATTAATAATCTGACGGCCATGGTATAAATAAAGTATACCCAAAGTAGCTTGGTGTACCAAATGTTCACCACTCGTGATGAAGTGGTGTTAACCGGGCACCAAATTCTATATTTATTACAGATTCTATAGATACTACAGTTACCTTGTCGGCTATTCCGATAAATTCACCCCCGTAGGCAAAATTCTGCACAACCCGCTTCTCCTTGATACATGCATTTCTTATACTTTGGGTGTGCTCATTTTTAAAACGAATCAGGGCGTACACCTCTCCGTCAGCGTCTTGTATCTGAAAACAAACAGTCGCAAGTTCCATTAATTCTTACCTACCAGCGAGCAAAATCACTGGCTCTGTAATTAAAATGGAGCCAAATCATGGTAGCCGTGGAAAAGTGGGCCAGAAACGCGCTAGTATCTTTTATAAGCACAGAGGACAGAGCACAGGGGACAGAATGGCAAAATTTGAGTTTGAGGGTTTAACAGTCTAAATGCGGACAGACTTAATCTTCATATTGATTTACGCATACGCAGTTCAAAAAGTGATTATTCATTCTATTGAGCGTTGTCTGGTAACATGAACAGGAAGATCACATCAGATCTGCACTTAATGAACACGTGTTGCTACATGCAAACCGTCCAAACATCAAGCCCTTCCAACAGGTGCTGAAAACATTTTACGCAAAGCTTAAGTTGACAGTCCGTGAGTAGACAACACAATCTTCATCTACGTGCATATAACTGGGAAGGGTGGTTGGTAATTATTTTATCCCACGGCCCTTTAGGAATGTGGTACTAAATTATTACCTATCCTCGTCACAAATATAAGTTATATTTGCCAGTTTCGCTGTAGACATTAGTGCACAAGAACATAACATCTGAGCGCTGGGGTTCAAAAAGATGGCTTGCCTCAATGATAAGTAACTAGTTGCAGCAAAGGGAGCCACAGGTTCAAGATGATTTTCAGGTGTAAAGAGTGAGGTTTTTAAAAAGTTTCTTTGTTGGTAAATTCAAGCGCGAAAGAGTCTGAGCTCATTCCATAAATGTGTATCATCAAACCATATCACAGACTCCATGGAAAAGGCTTACGAAATATGCTGCACCTTACAAGGGTGCCCGTGTAAGCATTTGCACCAACTCAGATAGCTCATACCACTCCTACTTTGTCCTATTCTTGTATACAATTTGAAAGGGGTTTTCGGAAAGTTATCGGAATAAGTTGATAAAAGTTGAAGATTCACAGTAACGTTGCGCAGGACCGTTCCTTTGCATATCACATCGAGGCATTAGGTACCATTTTTTCATTCTGAAGAGGATGTTGAACCGACAGTCTTCTCAGACAGCTTGAATTATGGGTCTTACACCCAGTTCGTCCGGTTTTCAAGCTTTCTCTTTTAACTCTTTCAACCCGTTAATAATTTATTATCAAATTTATTAATTTACAAATTGAGAAGTTAAACAAAATTCAACAAAATCTTACCATGTGGCTCTCATTGTAACGTGCTCGTTCTAATGAGGGGTCACATGATATGGTTTTGTTTAAATTTTATAAAAAATATTTAAGAAAAAAATATATACTAAAATAAAGTTTTTAGTTTAAACAATATTTATTCAAAGAATATGCTATGCGTCACAGAAATGAACAACAACAAAAAAGTAACAGTACAGGGCACACTAACAAGTTGCAAAATAAAGGAGGGATTTGACAGGAAGCTTAGAGTTTATGTGAGTCATCTCCCTGGAATCTTGGAGCTTATGTGAGTCATCTCCCTTAAATAAAAAAAATCTTATCATGTGGCTCTCATTGGGACGAGTTCATCGAGCTCGTTCCAATGAGGGTTTCACATGATATGGCTTTGTTTAAATTTTCTAAAAAATTTGAAAATAAAATTAAAATAACAATTTTTGTTATCATGTGCGTTGGGAAAAGGGTTAAATAAAATAGTATACTTCGATAACAAGATGACGTAAGACACAACAGATCGGTAAGGGTGATTACTAATAATTTAATCCCACGGTCCTCTGACCTAGTAGGGTTAGTTTATTGATGAATCTCTCCATGGATACAAAACAGATTTATCAATTTTGCTCAAAACTATATTCCTTGAGATGATACCATTATTTAGGAGCTTAATGCTGAAACGGTTTAAAGCAATTTCGAGTTAACGGGCTTCTGTGAAAATAAGTTGAGAGCCACAAAATAGGCAGTAAAAAGTGTTCGAAAAAAATGTACACCAATATCCATTCGCTGTCTGAAGTAACATGTTGAGTTTGACTGTAGCCAAGATTAAACTTGTTAGAGACCTTTCCTGGTGTTTCCCCCCCCCCCCCCACCCCCACAATGCTATTGGCAGTTGCGATAAAACACCACCATTGGTCTCCACTGTGCGTAGTATCTACACGAAAATAACCACATACATCTGCATATTCTACATCATACAAGCGCACATACAAACTGTATGATATACACCATTTGCAATGCATGGAAAAGTTGGTAGCCGATGTCACTGAATGATTTGACGCTCAACAGGTTAACATCTTCCTCTCTGACATACATCCTCCTTTAACCCTTTACCCAACATAACGACAAAAACTGGCCAACACTATTCTCAAAAATCGCTAATTAATTTTCATGATTTTTCAATTTTTTGTCTAAAAAACATAGGTTATGACCTCTCATTGGAACGAGCGTGTCGAGCCCGTTCCAATGAGGGGGTCATAACCTATGTTTTGGAGACAGAAAATGAAAAAAATTAGTTATTCAATAATTTTCTTTGCAACTGCCGTCTGCTTTTCATGTTAGGCAAAGGGATAAACACCAAAATTTAACCGCAACGGTACCTTGATTTTGTCACTTGAGAAGCGAGGAAATGAGCTCTCAGCAGTTCATATTTCAAAATTTTTTCTGGTACTCCCCTCCCGCACTCCCACTCGGGTAGTTCGGCTACGCAGAGCGGGCGGCCAAAGGCAGCCGTGCTGTCCCCAACAAGCTCCCACTTACAATACCCCCCACTATTATAAGCTTTCTACGCCCCTGCCACTGTGGGTCATTTGAAACCCGAACATCATATCATCCAGTTGTCACTTTCTTCGTCTCATTCACTTGAGCGCGGTGGCAAAGTGATTTGGTCTTGCAACCGGAGGATTGACGGTTCGATCCACGCCAGGGGTAACTGCGTTGTGTCCTTGGGCAAGGCACTTAATCCCGATTGCCCACGTGGGGCATGGTGGCGCTGTGTACTAAGGCGTACTGCACGTTGATAGTGAACTTGTCTTCAACTAATGCTAACCCTGCTTGTGCGGAGTTAGTACGTTGTGGAGTCTGACAGGTGTTCGTTGTTCCCTCCGGATATTCCAACTTCCTCCACCAGTAAAACGGTCCGACACGAGGTGACCCTGGCTGTTGAAAGTACTATGGCTTCCTCCACCCGTAAAACTGTCCGTCACGATATGGCTGTCGAACGTGTCGTTAATCCCAAATTAATAAATAAGTTACATTACAGGAACACGACAATTTCAGTTCGGCCTCCCACCGCCCGTACAATACCGAGACAAATTAATTCTTTTCCAAGACCTGTTCACTGCAAAATACAGAAACAATGGTTGAAAAGTCAAGTTTTTTCGGACGCAAAGAAGGGGTGAGGGGGGGGGGGGGGGGGGGTGGGGGGGGGGGGGGGGGGGGGGGGAGGGGGGGAGGGGGACCAAAAATTTGCAAGACATGACGTGGGGGTGGGTGGGTCTCTTGAGTGCACCAAAAATGTGCATTTCCAACTTGTGCAATTTTTTGAAATTTTTAAAAATACAGTAGAATCCTCTTAATTGAATATCCATTTTGCCAGTGAAAATTATTCAATTAACAGGAGTATAGAATTAACAGGGATTTGGTCAGTTTCATGTGTTCTGGAGGTAAACTGAGCATTTATTCTATTATATCGTGTTTGACAGAGCTCGTAGAGCTCTGTCAAACAAGATATAATAAAATAAATGCCTGTATTGGATGTAGTGAGGCCAAAAAGGTTGATAAATATGGGGAATTTGGTGCATGTCACAGTAATTTTTTCGATATATTACAAAAATTTATATACATTTAACAGGAGTTTACTCTACAACCCATTTGCAATTAACAGATCAAATTTGTACTGAAGATATGGAAAATGGTTTTGTGTTTGAAAATTATATTCAATTAACAGGGATATACAATTAAGAGATATCTAATTAAGTGGGCTCGACTGTATATCAATATATCAGCTAATATATACCATTATTTGTGTTTCAAACCTTAAGATGATGTTGTACATCACACTCTTAACATAAATACAACATCAGGAGGCTTTATATGTGAGAATATTGGGCTTAATCTGGGAAAATGTCACACGTTAGTAGGGAAGTAGCAAACACCTCAGAATACTGACAGAACAATTCAAATGAAAATTTGTTCCCGTATATGTACACCTGCTCTGGCCAAGCAAGCCTGATAATGAACAGCTTGTCATTTGTGGATTGGGACCCACAGCAGCCCACAAAGGTTTAAATTGGTGGTACTAGTTTAAGAACATTATGAAACCCCCCTAAAGACAGCTGTGCTTACTAAGTTTATAAGTTTATTTTGGATTTTAATGGGAGAGTGGGGGTGGGTGTCTGAGAACGGTAGTAGAAAATTTGCACGTTGGGGTGGGTGGGTGTAAAAAGGAGCTGAATAAAAAATAGGACGTCACGTCTTGCAAATTTTTAGTGCCCCCCCCCCCCCCCCCCCCCCCTGCGCAAAGTGAACATTTGTGGCTGGAAATTTCTACAAGAGCCAAATGCAATACGTTGTACTCACAGACCTTTGATTCTGGAGATCAATCCACATTTAGAGATCGACGTGGTGCATTAACCACCTGCACATTGAAAATGTCAAAATACCAAAGTTTTCAGCATCAACTTTTTCCCACAATCCAACTGACAATTTTAAAAAAATATCTTATTTGACAGAGCTCATTGAGCTCTGTCAAACAAAATAATTTGTTAATCTTTTCATGCTGAATGAACAATATGACGTCAAAGACGAAAAAATTGAAATACTACCAGAGTGCTAGAAGTTAAACATTCACCAGTTCATGAACTAGAAACTTGCTTGAAAATTACAAAGATAAAATCGAACTCTATTCTGGAAGGTATAAAAGATTCCATTATGCTGGTTATTATGACTTATTACTAACCTCTACATTAAAGACGTATCACGCAGTGTAATTTGTGATTACTCCCTTTCATTTACTATAAGGCCCCATAATGCAACACAATGTATAGTTTCATATGAATTTAATTTGGAAGCGGTCATTATAATTGGTCTACACATCGATAAATTACTGTTTTGTGACTGGATTAGAGGACAAAGTAATCATGCTATCCGTGAGACCTACTTGAATTATGGAGCATATTTTTGATTGTTACACATGGCTGACAATTTTCGTCATTGTTAGAGATTTACAGGAAAGTTTCCGACATGAGGTGACCCTGGGTGCCGAAAGTGTCGTTAAACCCCTATAAATAAAGACAGGAAAGTTAGCTCCCCTTAATTTTCTGAAGTTGGCAGTAAATTTAACACTAAGTTTATTTATTTATTTATTTATTTATTTATTTATTTATTTATTTATTTTTATTCATTTATTTATTGGAGTTTAATGACACTTTCGAGAGATAGTATCACTCATGTCGGATACTTTTCGGGTGGGGAAAGCCGGAGTACCCGGAGAGAACCACCAGGCAGTGGTCAGCAACCGTCAGACTCTCCAATATACTAACACCACACAAGCAGGCTTAGTATTGGTTGAAGACAAGTGCACCATCGACGTGCAGTGCCCCAAGGTATCACTAAGGTTATAGGAATCTTATAAGTTGTATCAGCGATATTCGCATCAGTTCTCGAACATCAGGTATTTTCCTGTAGAGTTGTATAAAATATAGAGAAGCTGTCTTTTAATCTTTTTTTTGTTTGTTTAGTATTCTCTGTTTAACCCTTTACCTAACGTAACGGCAAAACCGGCCAGCGCTATTCTCAAAAATCGCCAATTAATTTTCACTTTTTTTTTCATTTTTTGTCTCAAAAACATAGGTTATGACCCCTCGTTGGAACGAGCTCGTCGAGCTCGTTCCAACGAGGGGTCATAACCTATGTTTTTGAGACAAAAAATGAAAAAAATTAGTTATTCAAGAATTTTTTTTGCAAGTGTCGTCTGCTTTTCACGTTAGGTAAAGGGTTAAACCCATTTAAAAATAAGAAAACGGCCCTTTCACCATTTTTTGATATTCTTTAACTTTATTTTCTGAACGATGTGCTCATCATGACATATTATACAGACACTATCCTTTCCATTAATATAAAAAAAATCTAGGAGGTAACATTTGCTAATTTTATGTCTGGGAAGAATAAAACCTTGCAATTCAATGTAAAAATATATTCACTGGACAAAGAGCTGAAACGGACTGTTACTTAGTTGCTTCTAATTAGGGTCTTTCCACACCGGGCGCGAGCGATTTTTACGTTTTCATGTTATGCTTCGTTCATTCTGTAACGCCGACAGATGATTGTGTCGTCGGCAAATAGAGTGGATTAGCCGGTATGAAATACCTAGTCATTATCGACACGATTTTTCCGGTTATCATATGGCAGGCCGACAAACCAACCAAGCATAAAATCATTACCACAGCGACAGACAACGGCTCGATCGAGTCGCTTCGAGTGGAGCCAGACCGATCTGTCGCCGCGACTTATGTCATACGACAAACTCGACCGTAAAAATCGCTCGCTCGCATCCGGTGTGGAACGGCTCTTAGCTTGCTATTAAAGCCATGTTTCCTTCTGTAACTTTTAATAAACGAATACAACAGACAGCTCCGAGAGCTGTCTGTTGTTTTCGTTTATTAAAAGTATCAAAAGGAAACATTGCTTTATTTTCTTCTGATATCAGAGGTGTTTTCTCAAATTACATGCTTCTAAACTGGACCTCCCCCACCCGTCTAATAATCTGAGGGGAGATAACTTTATCGAAGTCGATTTTCATGATGCGATAAGTCAGGGATGAACGTCATGGGGTCAGAACTATTATTTCCCTCGGGGGAGTGGAGTGGGACGAGAAAATGTCATGCGGAGGGAAAGACACGAGGCAAACCGAGTGTCTGGAACAAATATACTCCCCGAAGTATAAAATTTCCCCATCTCACCACCACACCTCTCGAGGATTTTTTTGTTCTCCCATCTCACCACACACGGCGTGTCCAAAATTAGAATATTGTTCGCGTGATGAAATTTAACGCTCTTCCAATTGATCGTAGTGAGAATCGAATTGCATATTCAAGACGGGCGTCGAAATGTTCTCTTATAGCTCACGACAGCGATGGGTTAATATTTTATAGCGCACTGAAACAATTGACATTCTGGTGTCTTCAGTTTTTAAGGTATTGGTTTCGATGACGTCATATGGTTTTTGGTGGGGAAAAAAATCATCCTCGAGTGGCGTGGAAGTACGATGGGGAGCTGTGTCAATTGACGCCATGTTTGTTTACAAAATGCTGACGATGATGCAATTGTCTGGCGATCATTAACCCTTTACCCAACGAATCGACCGCATCCGCCCGCGTAATATGCAAATTCAGCAGTTGAAAAAATATTATTTTTCAAAAAATTTCAACAAAACCATATCATGTGACCCCTCGTTGGAACGAGCTCGTTCCAACGAGGGATCACATGATATGGCTTTGTTGAAATATTTTGAAAAATTAAAAAAATGATATTTAAAATAATAAATTTTGATATCGTCCGCGTTGGGTGGAGGGTTGAATATTCAAATAAGGATGATCATGTGGGGTTGGTAAGAGAAAACATACCCGATTTACGCGTATTTCAATATACAAGTGGTGGAGAAAAATTCGTCAACATGCAGTCGTGCGCGAGACCTGCCAACAACAGTGAATTTACCTGAGCTGAGAATTCCATTCAATTGTTGGCTGCCTTTAAGGCAGCTAGGACCCGATTCGATGTCTGTCCTTGGCCACTGGACCTACATGCGGTTACTGGTTAGAACTAAACAAAATTATCTAGCCAAGACACGAAGAGAAATGAGCTCTTAGCCACTCGAATTATTGGCCATCATCGAATAAGAACACGGGGGAATTATCTAGGCACCCAAGAGTTGAGCGTCAACTCAAAAGGTGGAAACAAATAGTTTTGTACATGGGAAAGCTGGAAAATCCAAAATATTACAACGAAACATAACACAAAGGAAGAAAAACCGCCTTTGAAATACTCGCTATGCAAGTGGACTAATAGATTGGATCTTTGAGCTTCATTTTCCAATTGAAAGAGGAGGGTAGGTTGTTATCTTTTGATATAAGAATAGAAACCCAACGTGTGATGGTAGACCTGTGGTGAAAATGTTTAGCTACACGGGTTAATTTCTCAAAAGCCTATAGCATTGGGCGATAAAATAGAGTGAAACACAAGTGGAATTTGCATAGTTAACTCTTTACCTAACCTGAAAAGCAGACGACACTTGGAAAAATAATTCTTGAATAACTAATTTTTTTCATTTTTTGTCTCAAAAACATAGGTTATGACCCCTCGTTGGAACGAGCTCGACGAGCTCGTTCCAACGAGGGGTCATAACCTATGTTTTTGAGACAAAAAATGAAAAAAATAATGAAAATTAATTGTCGATTTTTGAGATTAGCGCTGGCCGGTTTTGGCTGTTACGTTAGGTAAAGGGTTAATCAAATCGAAGTAATAACCAAGAGACAATGTTTTTTGGACAGGCAAAGTCATTATTTCCTCGAATAATATGTCGATAGTTTATCTCGCATGAAAACTAACATCTGTTAAATGCCTCAAATGACGCATTTTGGGCGACAAAAATACCTTGAAATTTTCTCCGGTGCTGAACAACATTCTAAGAACTTGAGGTTTAAAATACTATAAAAAAAATGTTAAGACATCAAAAGGGTGCTGGTAAAGTTGAAAACGAGAGTAGTTCGCAAAGGACAGAATGTGTGCTTGTGTTCAAGCACTTTGTGGTAAATAGGGACAGTCGATTCTCATTTCCTATTCGAAACGTTGTTAAGTGATGTGCGTGCTAAACAGAAGACGTATCCGAGCTAAATGAATCTCCAAGTATTGATATTTTATTGAATTTTGTGAAGGAGCGTTGGACTATATAACCTTTCCATTTGAAGAAGTGCCCCTCCTGTCATAAAAGAAATAGAAACCTGATCGATGTACGTTTTATGTATACGAGTAGCTACTGTCAGGGAACTCATAATGGTCAATAAACAGATTTACAAAATAGATTCTGACTCAGAGTTACTACACTGAATGCTGTACAATACTTTGGAAGCACAAGTGGGCAGAAAATTTCGACAGCACCGCGACTTGGTTGTTATTTATGTATTTATTTGTTGGAGTTTAACGGCATTTTCGACAGCCAGGCCAATTTTAAGGGTGGAGGAAGCCGGAGTACCCGGAGAGAACCACCGAGCAACGGTGAGCAACAGTCAGACTCCCCAACGTACTATCTCCACACAAGCAGGGTTAGCATTGGTTGAAGACAGGTGCACTATCGACGTGCATGACGCCTTAGTACACAGCGCCGCCGTGCCCCCACGTGGGCAATCGTGATTAAGTGCCTTATCCATGGACACAACGCAGCAGTTACCCCTGGCGGGGATCGAACCGTGGACTTCTCGGTTTGAAGTTCAGTGCCGTAACCACTAAGTCACCGCGCTCCCTGGCTGGGTTTTAGCCGCGGTTGAAGGCAAGTGCACCATCGAAGTGCAGTTCGCCTTAGTTAGTACACAACGCCACCGTGCCTCCATATTCTCGCAATATGAACAAATTCGTCCAACCCACGAACAGTTATTAACCTCTAGGACCCGAGAGGCCCTTTTTCCTGCCCAGGATTTTCTTACTTCATAATTCATAATTCCATCAAGTAGGATGCCTGGTAAGTGAATGTGTGGAGTCGACTAATCAATATTTTCAACATGCAGCCCGTTGAAAATATCAATTGGTCTGCCGCCAAATAATGAATGTGCACTCTCCCAATTGCTGCCATTGGACTGACATGAAAGATACCACCAGGGTTCAAAGGGTTACTACTAGTGTTTTGAAAAATAATATGGGTATCCAAATATGCAGTACAAGCTGAAATCTGTTGCTACTAAGAAGTATTTTGCACTGGTGCTTTTCTTCTTGTCTTCTTCTGCTGTCAAAACATATTCGAATCGCGTGGTGGGAAACTCTATCACGAATGTTTCCATAAAATTACTTTTTTCTTACAATACGTATTATCGTGACCCCAGTGTTTAGACGGGTGACTATTTTCATAACCGGATAACCGTGGGCTAGAACCGGATAATAACTCAACCATTCGTACAGTGACTATCAGATTAAAACACAGGGACGTTGCCAATGGGTCTCGGGTGGGGGTTGTTCACCTCTAAATGTCGAACTGCACTCCCCACTTTGTATGCAAAAACTAACAAGTCAACATTCCATTAGCAACCCCCCCCCCCTCCATAATTCAGTAGAATTTCGTGCAGGTTTGGGTACTGCTTTGGTGGTTTAAAAAATCGTGGTGCCAGGAAATTAAACGAAGTATATTCCACTATCCTAATACCGATAGTTACCAATATTGCGAATAATTGGCTGACAGCTTTTCTGGCCGCTTTGGCTGGTGAAGCTGCCAACCAGTTATCTCAGTACCGATGACGATTAGTGATGAGGAGCGTATCGGACCGCCGTTGACGGTCTGGTCAAATAAAAACGGTCTGGTGCCTGGGTATGCAGCCCTGATATTTTTCCAACTGGACCACTCTAAGGCGGTCCACTGCTGTGTTTCAGTTTTTAATCAATATCGGACGCGTTGACATCTTCCGTGTATGTTTTCGATGATGGAGGGTAAATGCAGGTTTTTAGTGGAGACATGTTTAATAAACTGCCGGAACATTAAAGAATCCTACAATATAATATAGTTTTGCAACAGGCGAAATTTATATATTCTCATGATGACATTGTGTGCAACAAGACAACATCTGCAGTGCTTTAACATTGCAGCTGGCTCTCTGTTTCACTCAAGGAACGATATATTGTATCACTTATGCCTTCACTCGTAATGGGTAGGCGTGTCCTAATTGGAACGACTTGGATCTTACTCTGGGAGGGACGCGTGTTCACAGAACTAATCTCCTGGTTATTTAGAGGGTGAAGGTTAAGTTGGGAGGTAAAGTGTTCCGCGCGTGTAATAATTTGACACATTATAATGCCAAGCTGGACCGCCTTGGACCGCACTGGATCAGTCCAGCTCATTTGTGTTTGTGTACCGGTGCACTGAAAGACAGTTACATACCTTCAAACCAGATGATTTACTACATCTCCCCGAAGCTGAACTTCCAGAAGTCATTGTGCGAAATCCGTTACTTTTATCACTGACTGTGGTTGTTTTTGATTCTCTACTTTGAAGTGCGGGTGATGCGCATTTAGAACTTTTGGGGGTAGCTGTTCTTACGGACATATCCTTACAACGTGCTGTTCACGAATCTGTAATGAATAAAAATATTATCAGCAATCTGTACTTTTCGAAACGTTTTTTTAAACCATATCATGCTAATTTTACTAAAAATTATGAATACCACTCTATATCTTACCTACTACAAGTATCTGGGAATTTCATTGGTTCAAAGACGTCACATGCAGACTGCATTTAAAGCCATATACTGCCTGTCAACATAAATATACGCTACCAGCTATGGGTAATCTCCCCTTTGTTCATTGATTATTCAAAATGGCAGTAGCCGATAAACGCTTCAAGTTGAAAGATTGAATGTTGGAAGCCCACATTTGGTCTGAAGTGCAGGTTAGTCAACTTAAAATGCTTCATATTCTGTGGATGTGTGTCATGTTACCTTCGAAATGAAACTGCTTGATATGTATGAATTTGCCTTGTTACAATTTATGGGAGAGCCCATAAATTGTAACAAGGCAAAGACACGTGAACACATTGTGAGAATTCTCTCATTTAATTTTGATCGCTGTTGTTATTAATTCTATGCATCGATGCAGCAGTCGGTAAGATATATTCGTTACACAGTTTGTTGGTGGCCTAATATGGTATATATGGTGTCAGTTAATTCCATATTGGACTCAAGCTTCGCTTTCGTCCGATATGAAATTAACTCACACCATATATACCATATTAGGCCACCAACAAACTGTGTAACTAATAATATGCCTCCGTGGTTAAACTTCTACGTGCTTACGACGACAAACGGAATAGAAAATAACACTTCTTCATGATTAACTCTCAACAAGTCGAATGCCATTCATTATCTCGGTGTGACGCAAGAGGACCCTATCGCAGAATAGGAGGTTTCTGCGAACCTTCGCAATTCGATTTGATTCGATATCTCCCGGATGATTCGATTCGAGTCGCGATGAATCGGAAATTTCAGAATTATTTAGATGTTCCCAAAATCCTATCAATGATCTCCTCGTCTTGAATTCCTCTTCTATTACCAGGTCTCCTGTTGACATAGTAAGGGAGAGGGTGGGTGGGTGGGTGGGTGTGGGTAGTAACCACGGGCCCCGGAACTTTGGGGCCCCGGGCTTGCCCAGAATGTTTTGGATCAGGCCTGGTCTTCCAGAGTTCTGACTTCTGTGCCAAGCCTCCCACCCCCCCCCCCCCCCACCACCGATCCCCGAGCGAGAATCAGCAAGATAAGAGGCGCGTCGTATTGGAATACTAGTTGTCACTCATGTAAAGAAGGAATGGGCGTGCCTGGCTGAGATTTTCAATCTGTTAACCCTTTACTTAACATGAAAAGCAGGCGACACTTGCAAACAAAATTATTGAATATCTATTTTTTTTTATTTTTTGCGTCAAAAACATAGCTTATGATCCCTCATTGGAACACGCGCAAGGAGCTCATCTCCGATGAAGAGCCATAAGCTATGTTTTTGAGGCAAACAAAAAATCGAATTGCGCTGGCCGGTTTTGGACGTTAGGTTGGGTAATGAGTTAATAGGCTGTTTCCTATATACATATGCACCAGACCCGGTGTTATCATTTCAAGAACTGTTCACTTCAAGAACTTCGGCATGTGCATCAGTATCCTGACACTTTCAAAAGGGGACCCCTCACAGAATTAACTCCGAGGCCTGACTTTCCTCTCCCCGGCCTTGCCTGTTGATCGAAGGAGAGTCCAAAGAGCATTCGCTTCCGAAACTACTTTGATTCCGCTTCTGAAATATTCCACTTTTTCGATTGATTTGCCCATGTAGAGGAGTAATCGATGATACAAAATCTGAGTGAAGACTAACAATTTTTATGGTTGTTAGAAGGTGCAATGCCAGCAACTTGAAGAGTGATGAGAGTTGATTCGAGATTCGAAGTCCTCTCTCTGATTCGATCGGATTCCAATCGACCAGAAATTTGATATTTGCAGGATCGTACACAATAGCGAGTTTTTCTTGTTGACAGTTAAGTTCCCGGCTGCATTTATCTCGCAGAGTTTCCGATGCGTCTTTATTTATTTATTTATTTATTTATTTATTTATTTATTTATTTATTTATTTATTTATTTATTTATTTATCGACACTTTCAACAAGTACGGTCACATTGTGGGTGCGCGGTGGCTCAGTAGGTAGAGGTGCCGGCTGCAAGCCGAGAGGTCTTCGGTTCGAATCCCACCTGTGGCAACCGCGTTGTGTCCTTGGGCACGACACTTCACCCCCATTGCCCACGTGGGGGCACGGTGACGTGTACTAAGGCGTACTGCACGTCGATGGTGTACCTGTCTTCAACCAATTATAACTCTGCTTGTGTGGAGTTGGTATGTTGGGGAGCTGACAGTTGCTCGCCGTTGCTTGGTGGTTCTCTCCGGGTACTCCGGCTTCCTCCACCCGTAAAATTGTCATGGTCATGATTAGCCATTGTGCAGAAATATGTGACCTTAAACACCAATAAAAAAACGGTCACCTTGTGTCGGACAGCTTTAGGGATGGAGGAAGCCTGAGAACCCAGAATGAACCACCGAGCAGCGATGAGAAACTGGCAAACTCCTAAACGTACTAACTCCACAAGAGCAGAGTAAGGATTGGTTGAAGACAAGTGCACCATCAACGTGCAGTACGCCTTAGTACACAGCACCACCGTGACCCATCTTTAGTAAGTAACTGCTCACACCCAAATAATGCTTCGATTCAGTCCAATAAGCAAGACATACTCTTTATTTTAATAAACAAACGTTCTGAGTTGGCTGCGATCAAGATTAGCTTCTAACCAATGCTCGGCTGCTGTTAATAATAATAATAATAATAATATACACATTTCTATAGCGCCAAAATTATAGTTCAGAAGATGTAGAACCATATTCTAGGGCGCTGTTCATGCTACTGAGCTCGTGCAAATATACAAACGGAATATATACAGTACCTTACAGTCCACAACATCACTTATAGGCTTTTTGAAACAGGTATGTTTTGAGATCTTTCTTGAAAAGGTTGACATTTGACAGTCTTTTAGGTGTTCTGGTAAATTATTCCACAAGTGAGGGCCAGCAAATGAGAATGACCTATCTCCAAATGTCTTACACCTATGTCTTGGAACATGTAGTAGCATTTTACCATCGGACCTCAGGTTGTATTGACATTTGCAGGACCGTACACAATAGTGAGTTTTTCTTGTTGACAATTGAATTTTCGGAGTGTTACGCTACATGGATGCATTTTGCTGCTATTTTGCTGCATACTCAAATACAATATGTTATTAACAAAACGAACGTTAGAGTAAGAGCGCACTGCATAGGAATGACACTGCCGGGAAGACTGTGTCTTCCTGTCATTTCCATACATCACTTTTCATTTCTTGACATCAAAGTCCTTTCGTTTTCGTCCGAGGAGTTTTGATCTCAATGAAACGTTCCTTATGCATGAGCATCGAGAAGATAATCGATTGATGGAGTGGTGTACACCTGATTTATCCCAACGGTGATGGCTCAAGTCCCGACTGAGCAATACTCCAACTACATCATCAAGGCATGCCTTCGGCGAAGGCATGCCTTCATGATGTAGTTGGAATATTAGTTTGTCGTGATCGAAATTATGGTTCACAAACTCACGACTTCTTGGACACGAATTAGTGTAAAAATAAAATATAGATTAAGTGGTCGTGATGCAAATTCTTATTTAATTAACACCTACACTGCAAAAAACATAGTTTCTCTTTAGAACCAAAACTGGTTCTAATCTTGTCCCTGAGATGAACCAGTTCTGTTTAAACAGTATTTATTTCAAATCAAATACCTTTATAAAGATTAACATTAAATATTAACAGAATTAAACATAAATTGAGGGGGTTTCAGCCGTAAGTTTAGAGCTTATACGAGGTTTTCTCAAATCATTATTAAGCAAAGGAGATATGAACAGTTGGCATATCGAACCAGTTTTGGTTCTGTACAGAACCAAAACTGGTTCGATATGCCAACTGTTCATATCTCCTTTGTTTCAAAATGTATGGCGACTGCGTTGAATAAGCTCCAAGTTTACTGCTGAATCTACTTCAGTTCATGTAATATTCTGTTAAAATTGAATGCTAATCTTGGTAAATTTATTTGATTTGGAATAAATACTGTTTAAAAAGAACTGGTTCCATCTCAGGGACAAGACTAGAACCAGTATTGGTTCTAAAGAGAACCTATATTTTTTGCAGTGTACTGTTCCGATTCTCCAAATTGGTCATACCCTCCCCCCTTACAGCCCGAATCGAGTACTACAGACCGCTATCTGAATGACAGACTGTGTGTGTGACAGAAGTCAAAGTACCAAATTTTGTATTTTAATAAAGTACATGATTACTAGCAAGAAAGAATCAATACCAAAGACTCCCGGAGACCTGACGAACATATACCGACTGGGAAATTATTGGGTGTGGGTGTATCACACCTCCAACATCCACCAAGGTTCGAAATTCGATTCGAAATTGCCTGGATGATTACATTCGAGCCGCGCTTATTCCGAAATTTTCGAGTTGTCCAGATGTTCTCAAAATCCTACCAAGTGACTTCCTCTCTCGAACCTTTCTTTTGCTATCCGGTCTCCTATACAGGGGAGCTAATGATGGAAGAGGAGTTCAAGGTGCTTCCGCTTCTGAAACTACTTTATTCCGTTTCTGGAATGTTCCGATGTTTCGACTGATTTGCTTAAATTGGCGAGTTGTTCAACACAAATCTTGAGGGAAGACTAGTAATTTTTACGGTTATAAGATGGTTCAAAATCTACAACTTGAAGAGAGGTGGATGACGTTCGATTTGAGATTCGATTCGATTCTAAATCGTCTCTCCCTGATTCAATTCGGGATTTGATTCGACCCGAAATAAGAGATTCATGGGGACCTGTCTTTTACCCAGCGTAACTATAATATCCACCTCCCAGTGATAGATTGTTGGACTTCTATGCTAGAGGTCCCGAGTTCGATCTCCGTCCGGGACGACCCGCGTTGTGTCCTTTGGCAGGGTACTTTATCCCTGTTGCCTACATGGAGGCACGATGAGGCCGTATACTAAGGCGTACTGCACGTCGATGGTGCACATGTCTTCAACCGCTGTAACCCTGCTTGAGCGGAGTTAGAATGTCGAGGAGCTGACAGTTGCTCGTCGATACTCGGTGGTTCTCCCCGGGTACTCCGTCTGCCTGCACCCGTAAAACTGTCACGGTCACGATTAGTCATTGTGCATATGTATGTGACCTTAAACATTTATAAATAAATAAATAAATAATAAATAATCATATGCACCTAGAGACAAACATTACAATAACCATTCAAATGTTCTTTTCTTTAAATGATTCCCTTCAAAACATAGCATAACTGGTTGAGGGCTAGATTTCTCTTGGTGGTCTGAATTTGTTTTTCAATATTTGTTTTATTACAATTTTTTGGAGAGTGCCCACAGGCGCTCTCCAATTAAATGTAATAAACAAATTTATATAAACAGAATATTATTTGTGCTTGACTGAATGTACATGTTAAAACATGGAAAAGGAAAATGTTGGCTTTTGCTTCGGTGTACCCTCATTTTTTTAAAGCTCTGACAGTGGCTTCTAGCATCAACCTGTTAAATCCCTCTCTGGAACCTGATTGTTCAATGAGGGCCATAAGCTCTGTTTTGAAAGCAAAAGATGAGAATAGCAGTTATTCACGAAAGAAAACTTAAAATGTGTCTCACTTTTCAATCGATTCTTCCAGTGATATGCGGACTTTTACATGTTACTGTGTACAAAGATCCAAAACAAACACACATGTACGTCATAATAGATATCGAAATGTAAAATCGATTGAATAAACGCTTTCAAGAACAAGAAAAGCCCCAACTTCACAAAAGACTATTGAAGTCACCGGTGCGTTCATGTAACACTTGTATTGTGTCCGCGCTTCTATGCTAGAGGTCGAGAGTTCGATCCCCGTCCGGGAAGACCCGCGTTGTGTCCTTGGGCAAGGCACTTTATCTCGGTTGCCTACACGGAGGCACGATGACTCCGTGTACTAAGGCGTACTGCACGTCGATGGTGCACATGTCTTCAACCGCTGTAACTCTGCTTGAGCTGAGCCTGAATGTTAAGGAGCTGACAGTTTCTCGGTGGTTCTCTCCGGGTACTCCGGCTTCCTCCACCCGTAAAACTGTCACGGTCACGATTAGCCGTTGTGCATAAGTATGTGACCTTAAACACCAATAAATAAATCAATAAATAATTGTGTCCTCGTAAAGGAGCACTCATCCCACTCATTTTTGTAAGCGTGGTGGTGCAGTGAGCAACTGTAAGTGTATTTCGATGGAATTCAGAAGATGAAGATTGTAGAAGTTGCCACCTTGACATAAAATCTTGCACCAGACTGCTGATAAAGGAATAATCGGACCATGATTTGAATTGATAAAACTAAATTGTTCACGTCGGGTAAATGAAATGTGTGTGCGAACTTGAATTCGTGCAGAAAAATACTTTGAAAATGATCACCTAGATGACAGATTTAGAATAATCTGAATATTTTAAAACCTTTATCGACGTAACGTTCAAAACAGCCTAACACTATTCAAAAAATGTCATATCTTTTTAGGTTCTTTTTAGTTTTTCACCTATAAAAACATAGCTTATGACAAAAAATCATTGGAATGAGCTCATTGAGTACGTTCCAATGAAGGGGTCATAATCTATGGTTTTTAGACAAAAACTAACAGTTCTAGTTATTGTAGGACATTCTTTGCAGGAATAGTCTTTAGATCCCGGTGAATATCAAATTTCGGTTCGAATCGAATCGCCAATCGAATCAGAGAGAGAGGATTTAGAATCGGTTCGAATCTCGCGACGAAACTCACCAAACTCCAAGTTGCACATATTGTGACTTCTTACAACCGTAAAAAATGCCAGTATTCATTCAAGTTTTTTCTTCATCGGCAACTCGACAACTTGGGCAAATCAGTCGAAAAAAGCCGAATATTCCAGAAACGAAAACTAGAAGTTTCGGAAGCGGAACCTCGTTGAACTCTTCTTCTTTTATCAGGTCTCATGTACAGGAGACCTGATGAAAGAAGAGTTTAAAAGAAGGAGAGACTTGGTAGGATTTTTGAGAACATATAGACGATTCGAAATTTTCCGAATTAGCGCAACTCGAATTATCTAAAGAATTTCGAACCGAATCGAATTTCGAAGCTTCTCAGGACCCTTTTCATATCCTATTCGTGGTAAGAAATATTATATCATTCTTCAATGGCAATCAGCAGGGTAAATCAAACAAAATCGTTCACTTCATACACGCTGTTTCCGTTTCACTGTTATAAATAAAATACCTTTTTCTCTTCAGGCTATTAATTTATTGAAAAATAGAAGTATCACTGAACCATGAGAAAAAGACGTATTTCTGGCAAGCCACTGTTAGTCTGCAAATTTGTCTAGAAATGCAAGCCAATCATAAATTGAGTTCCCAGAATTTAATTCGACGAAACTAGTCAAGTACCCTTAAACACTGCTAACACACGCTCACGAAACTCTGATTGATTTTAGAGTTTTTTCTTTCAGCTCCAACTGATTCGAATTAGAAAACATGTCTCATTGCAAATACCATCATCTTCTCATTATTGGCAATTCACTTTAAAATGGCCACATTTTATTAGACATGGCATTAAGATGAAGGTAATGAGTTTATTTCGCCACGCTCTTAGTGTCGAATTAGATGAAGGTTAAAAAGGGCGCTGATCTCTTTACAACAATAGATAGCGGCGAAGATATCTTTTGGATTTGAAGAGGGTTTGGGGTACACGAATTAAATCCAACAGAAATTAGCTATGCAAAGCGGCTTATAGAGAATACTAATTTCTGTTAGAAGTTTTCAACAAGCCTGTGCATCGATGATTTTCGTTCCAATGGCGGCCCTAATATATGAGGCGGAGGATGGAAAACCCCAGAAAATTCGAAGTGTATGGCAATTATTTACTGATAAAAAATCTCTCTCTCTCCCTCTCATTTATGTTTGACTTTTATTTGTCTGCAATGTTTATTTTTTTTTTAAATTGTGTTACTCCTGTTATTAGTACTGCCATATTATAAAATGTGCACTGTTAATCGATGTACGGGGGGCAGATGGTGCTAAGCACTTGTCCACCAATCCCGATTTGCACTGTGCACTGTTCGATGTCAAATAAAAATACGTTTGATGTAATGGACTTTATTGATTGCGCGCGAGATGCACGCTCACATTGCTCTGTCTACTAATCTTGATGTTTCAAATACAAAAGAGATTTCTCGTTTTTCACTTGATATATAGACAAAGAATGCACGTCGGTTTTTGTTTTCTAATTTGCTTCGATATAGAAGGATATACACCTTTAGATACGCATACTTGAAATGTTCTTGAGCAGTCTTGCCATGTTGCCATCCAAGTGGAGAATCGATTGATTAAACATTTTGCGTCAAAAAATACCTTGGTAGATATCTTTTGAAGTCGCAAGTATATTTGCACACCACTTGCATCGTGTTCTTCAGAAATACTCTTCTCTCGCTTATTACTCTGGTTCATTCGTATGTTTGCACACCACTTGCGTTGAATTCCTCGGCAAGACGAGGGAACATCGGCCCCACTCGAGTTGATGGAAGTGTGACATTGCTTTGAGCTAAGGCTATAGTACATTTCGATGATGCAAAAATCTTTAACCCTCAACAGAATGAAATCTTCAGTGTCAGTCTAACTCCACCACGATGCTTAATTTTCGGGGTACGCTGTCGCGTTCGAACAGCCATGGCGCATTTCATGCGCAACTGACGGACGCGTTTTCTCGCTCCCCAAAAATATCAACAGTAATAATAATATCTACGCCACACCCCAGGCCTACCTGGGCGTAAAATCCAGGCAGGCCTGTGGTGTCGCATAGAAATTATTATATACTGGTGCCTCGAAGTGTGTGTGGGGTAGAGCTGTAGGTTTTTAAATTTCTTGTTCGGTTTCGGTTTTGGTTTTTCAGGTGGAGAAAAACCTCGGTTCGGATCGGTTTGTTCATGAGGCCAAGTAAAATTCAATAAAACTCATTCTTATGTCCAGAGTCATAACTGAATGGTAGTGAAATTGAGTGAAACTCAATGAATGCCCGAAATAAGCTATAATACATGAAGAATCAGGAAGGCCAATATAATAATTGCTTAAATATACAGAACTTTTATTGTGCTTGGCCATTTTTCGAGGTCTGACACCTACACGCAACTTGAGGAAAGCTGCAAACACAACTAAACTGAAATGTCGGAAATTCACAGAATGTAGCCATCCCAGAGTAGTGAGAGTACCCAGACACTGCCAATGGCAGTGTCTGGGTACTCTCACTACTCTGGGAAGGCTACATTCTGTGAATTTCTGCAGCAAGAGCTGGCAAGAGAGTATTTAATAAAAAACGAAAAACCTTAGATTACGGGATGTCGACGGTTTCGGTTTTTTAAAAAAAACCTAAAAACCTCGATTCGGTTTTGGTTAACCTACAGCTCTAGTGTGTGTGTGTGGGGGGGGGGGGGGAGAGGGAGGGGGGTGTTGAACAACTTTCTCTCTGCACCACGCAAAAAGAATTGGCGGAAATAAATATTCCCCTGCTTCATTTAGTCTGGCTTCGCCGCATCTGGCTGACTGCAGTCAAGATCTCAAGTTAAATGAAACAAAAGGTAAAATGAAGTCTAAAGCTTGGCTCAGTTATCTAAGGATACCCTAGAAGATTTACTTTAGATTAACCCTCTGCATACCGATGTCAAAATACCAAATTTTCAAGCAGAAATCATTTCCCAGAATGCAACTAGAAATTTAACTAATTCAATGTTGTTTGATAGAGCTCAATGAAAAGATTTCTGTCAGGCAAGACTGAATTGGCTAAATTCCTGGTTGTATTCTGAGATAATTTTTTGTTTGGAATTTTGATATTTCATCATCAGTGTGGGGAGAGGTAATATACACCATCCAAAGCACTGAGAGATCATGGTGATTCAAGACCTAGAGCCTTTCATAAATATGGAAGAAGGTGTCGGAAATTGGGGCTTTGCCGCTGCTGGGAAACATAGATTCACGCCGTGTATTCAGCCAAAACTCGAGGAGTGTTGCCTGAACCCGTGCGTGAACGTATGTCTCGCCGTCAGGAACCCGCCCGTTTCACTTTTGATGGGGCGGTTCTTATCCTGAAAGGGTCTGTGACTTTTCGTCAAAAAGCATGAATCAACAGGGTTTCACTAAAAACAACAATTTTAATACATATACATATAAATAAATACGGTAATTTGTGACTTACATGGAATCCAATGAATATGATAAACAAAACGTCAATCACCCCCTTCCCACACAGTGTTTGAGTCACTTGCGGGCCCGCATTCTCTGTTGTCGCTGGTTTTTCCTACTTTTCGCTGGTATTTGTTCCTTGGTCGCCTCTTCACTTCACCCTTTCACTGCTGTCGCACGGTCACTAACGTATTGTCACTTTATCGGACGTTTTTATTCAACATGTGACGGAATGTCACTCTATGCCTGTCGTCGCACAGCCGCTAACGTATTGTCACTTTACTATGTCGCCTTCTCTCTAACAAGTTGCGGAAGGTCACCAATGGGGTTAAACGCTCCCCTACGTTCATCTCAGAATAATGTTCATACAGGCAAAGCCTATTCTGCCTACGTATGACTTGCCTTCTGATCCTTTTCTCATATATGGCCACCGACTTGGCCCGCGACTGTTCCTATCCTAAATATCAGCTCCGTGGCTCCCCTACATCACAACGTGCCTATACTTTCGCACCGATGTGGCACCGACTCTAACCTGTAGCATGGGACATCCACTCGCAACGACCCTCAGTCCTACACACCTTCAGACTGGAATGAATTTTTCGAGAAATCCCCCAATTTTTATTTAGATAGCCAGAACATTAATTCTCAGTTTAATTGCTTCTCTTGAACTTGGCCGCTTAGATCTATCTTAATTTAATATTTGCTTTAAAGTTCCTTTGAAAGACTCACATTTTGGTATCTTTTGAAATTTCGGAGACAGGCGAGATGCGTAATATCGGTGTCTGTCCAGAACTTGCGCGATGTACTGTTTCCACCATAATTACCTATTAACTGACCATAATTACGTAGATAATGACTTGCATGAGAACACTCCTTTAATCAGCTATCAGTTAGCCCTAATGGACATTAAATTTCATACTTAATTTGCAGCGCTTGAATTATTGCTGGTCTGTTTAAATGACAAATTGGTTTTCGGGGTCCGTCATATAAACGCACATTCTTATACCTTGGCCCGGATGAGAAAAATTATCAAAGATATATACACTTTTATACAACAAAAATCGAAACGTCAAACAATCACCTTGATAGAAGGACAGGTATAATTTTTATTTAGATAGCCAGAACATTAATTCTCAGTTTAATTGCTTCTCTTGAACTTGGCCGCTTAGATCTATCTTAATTTAATATTTGCTTTAAAGTTCCTTTGAAAGACTCACATTTTGGTATCTTTTGAAATTTCGGAGACAGGCGAGATGCGTAATATCGGTGTCTGTCCAGAACTTGCGCGATGTACTGTTTCCACCATAATTACCTATTAACTGACCATAATTACGTAGATAATGACTTGCAGGAGAACACTCCTTTAATCAGCTATCAGTTAGCCCTAATGGACATTAAATTTCATACTTAATTTGCAGCGCTTGAATTATTGCTGGTCTGTTTAAATGACAAATTGGTTTTCGGGGTCCGTCATATAAACGCACATTCTTATACCTTGGCCCGGATGAGAAAAATTATCAAAGATATATACACTTTTATACAACAAAAATCGAAACGTCAAACAATCACCTTGATAGAAGGACAGGTATAATTTTTATTTAGATAGCCAGAACATTAATTCTCAGTTTAATTGCTTCTCTTGAACTTGGCCGCTTAGATCTATCTTAATTTAATATTTGCTTTAAAGTTCCTTTGAAAGACTCACATTTTGGTATCTTTTGAAATTTCGGAGACAGGCGAGATGCGTAATATCGGTGTCTGTCCAGAACTTGCGCGATGTACTGTTTCCACCATAATTACCTATTAACTGACCATAATTACGTAGATAATGACTTGCAGGAGAACACTCCTTTAATCAGCTATCAGTTAGCCCTAATGGACATTAAATTTCATACTTAATTTGCAGCGCTTGAATTATTGCTGGTCTGTTTAAATGACAAATTGGTTTTCGGGGTCCGTCATATAAACGCACATTCTTATACCTTGGCCCGGATGAGAAAAATTATCAAAGATATATACACTTTTATACAACAAAAATCGAAACGTCAAACAATCACCTTGATAGAAGGACAGGTATAATTACATGTAACTGGATAACAATGAGATTTAGCATAAGTTAGGTAAGAAAGCGTATGTGGATAAAACTCGTGTCAATAAAAGATTTGTGCCACAGTAAACATGATGTTATTTATTTATTTATTTATTTATTGAGGTTTAACGACACTTTCGAAAGCCAGGGTCATCTCGTGTCTGACAGTTTTACGGGTGCAGAGTAGTATATAAGGGGCTTTTCGTGCCCCATTACCCGGACTTTTGGGGGTGCAACTAGTGTTAAATTCCCATAGGAACCGGACTTTTGGGGGTGAAATTTTGGGGGTGCAAAAGTACGGCTCCTTGCAGCTAGATCCGGTAAATAGTGTACGTACTGCATATATAGTATGCTATGGCAAGTATAGTGATATATGTATGCATGGGGCTATAGGTATATATTATGGGTAAGTGATGGAAAGATGATGGTGAAGATGGGTATACAATCTGACATAACGTTATTCGGGTCAGTGGATGTCGGGCTTCTCGTATGAGGGTGGCGGCGACATAGTAGTAATGGTGTATATGCATGAGGGTATTTGAGGATACCTTTGGTCTGGTATTGTATTATTTGAGGATACCTATCGAGGATACCTACTGGAGAATCCCTTTTTGTCATATGTGCTTATGTGAAAAGCCACAATGTGACACAATATGCCCTATCACATAGGCACATACGGGTATTTGAGGATACCTATGGTCTGGTATTGTATTATTTGAGGATACCTATCGAGGATACCTACTGGAGAATCCCTTTTTTGTCGCATTAGGCTATGTAAAAGCCCTCAACGGGTCTAATGTAGTCTTACCAACCGCTTCCATCTTGTCGCAAAAGCCCCAAGGCCATTAGCTTCTACAACAGTCTTGTTCCATTGCGGCCTTGTACCAGTACTATTGGCTTCTGTTATTCTGCCCCATATCTCATCAATTACTTCCAAGCTATACCTCTCTCAGTCTCGACTATAACATTGATCAAGGTTGAATCAGATTCCCCCTGTATACATAGGAGGCATTCTGTTATTGAGATTCCTAGCCGAGTCCGTAAAATTTGGATTCCGTGTTTTGACATCAGGCATTACACTTACCCATAGTACCCCTTGGCCTAGCATTACATACTACCTATACAAGTCATAGGATAACATGAAGCATTAGGCGGATTAATAGTACTAAGGACTAACATGGGACCTGTAGGGGGAGAACGCGTACATCCTACACTACCACACTAGGCGACCATGCATTACACCCACCCACCCACAATAACGTCTGGCCCCACATTACATACTACCTATATTAGTTATGGGGTGACATAAAGCATTAAGTCGATTAGTAGTATCAACGCTGTCGGGGGCCCACAGAGCTATATATTGTCCATACTATACTGTTGTTCTATACTGCCAGGCATTACCCCTACCCACAATACCCCTATGCCTAGCATTGCATACTACCTATACCAGTCATAGGATAACATGAAGCATCAGGTGAATTAATAGTACTAAGGGCTAACATAGGACCTGTAGGGGCCCACAGAGGTATATATCGTCCATACTATACCGCAGTTCTATACTGCCAGGCATTACCCCCACCCCACCCCACAATACCACTTGACCTGCCATAACGTACTCCCTATACCAGTCATTGAATAGTACAAAGCAATCGGCTGGTTAATAATATCGAGGACTGGGCCTACAGGGGTATATACCATGCATCCTATGCCACCCGTTCTAAACAACCTAGTATAATACTGCCTGACCTAACACTAAACTACCAATACCAGCCATAAGATAATACAAAGGATTCGGTAGGTTAATAGTACTAAGGGGTTTAATAGGCCAACAGGCCATTCACCCTATACTGTCCAACTTAAACCACCAATGACTATCTCGCAATACCACACTAAAACCCACCCACCCTACTGCTTGACTTAGCTATAGCAGACATTGGATAATATGAAGCATAAGGTGGCTTAATAGTACTAAGGGCTAACTTGGGACCTACATGCATATACACCACTACTACTCTGTCGCCGCCACCCCCATACGAGAAGCCCGACATCCACTGACCCGAATAACGTTATGTCAGATTGTATACTGGACAATAACAGTGTTCAACATCTCTATGACGTCGCGTGCGCATCATGACGTCACGATGTCAATAGCAACGTCAACCGTTTCGCGGGAAAAACTTTCAAGAAAACCCATCTTCACCATCATCTTTCCATCACTTACCCATAATATATACCTATAGCCCCATGCATACATATATCACTATACTTGCCATAGCATACTATATATGCAGTACGTACACTTTACCGGATCTAGCTGCAAGGAGCCGTACTTTTGCACCCCCAAAATTGCACCCCAAAAAGTCCGGTTCCTATGGGAATTTAAAACTAGTTGCACCCCCACAAGTCCGGGTAATGGGGCACGAAAAGCCCCTTATATACTACTGTGCAGGAAACCGGAATACCCGGAGTGAACCACAGAGCAACAGCGAGTAACTGTCAAATTCCCCAACGTTTTAACTCCACTCAAGCAGGGTTAGCATTGGTTGAAGACAAGTGCACCATTGACGTGCAGTACGCCTTAGTGCACAGCGCCATTGTTCCTCGACGTGGGCAGTCGGAATGACGTGCCTTGCCCAAGGACACAACGCAATTACCACTGGCGGGGAGTGAATCGTGGACCTTTTGATTTAAAGTCAATACCGTAACCACTGATCCACCGCGCTCCCTAGTAAACATGATGGCTCTATGGAGAAGTAAAATAGACATTTTCTTTTCGTGTTGCATATAAAACAATTTTAGCACCTGTTTTTTTCTAAATAGTAACTCCAATATGTGCACATCACCAACATATTCATATTTTACCATCAAAATATACTCTTTAAAAAGTGATAGGCGATTGTGAGGTTTGAGGACCATGAAAACCTTCCAAGATTTTTTTCTAAAGTATTATTTAGAATGGAAGGGGTTGAAATCCTACACATTTCAAGTCAGTATACATTGGATACAGTGGAGTGGGGGACCGAGGCAGTATATCATTTATAATATCAAACAAAAATCAACAGCTCCATAAGTGCTTTATCCGTTTCAATTTCACAGCTATATATATATATTCTCTCCAGGCTATTGACTTATTGAAGAACAAGGGTGTCGTAGATCCTTGAGAAAAAGAACGTGTTGGTTTTAAAAAGACCACTTTGCGTTTACAATAAGGTGATTGCAATTGCGATCTCATTCTCAATCAGATCGCGATATGGTTGCTAGCACTGATCATTATTATACGTCAGCGAATTGCTTCGTCACTCACCCCCCCCCCCCCCGCCCCCCATTAGATGACGTCAAGTGGATCAATGCGGTAACTCCTCCCAATCCATGACGCTTTATGGCGTGAAAACTGTTACGCCGTGATTGTAGTCACAGCGTAACAGCTTTCACTTCATCAAACGTCATGGTGTTTACCAAGCCCGAAAACTAATAACACTGTATCAACTTGCAAATGTTTTTATCAATAATAACTAAAATATTTCAACGTCATCGACATATTCATATTTTACAGACAAATCAAATGTACTCTTAAGCCCTTTGAACCCTAGTGGTATCTCCCATGATAGTTCAATGACAGCAATTGGAAAAGTACATATTCATTATCTGGGGGTAGACCAATTAATATTTTCAACGTGCAGCCTCTGGGCTGCACGTTGAAAATATTGATTGGTCTACTTTACACATTGAATTAGCAGCCATCTTACTTAATGAGATTAGGACGTATCATGATCCTGGACCTGAACAGCGGCCTCTCGGGTTCAAAGAGTTAAAAAAATAGTCTGGGATTGAAAGGCGTGGGACCTTGAAAACCTTTCAGAATTTTTTTGTTTGTTGAGTATTGCTTATTTTTAGCGAATTCCGCCACTCCATTCCTTACCCCACCCCACCTCTCAAGATGGCGACAGTGGAGACTCTTTTAAAAATGTGACCAATAAGCCTTCCAACAAACCAGCTGTTTTGAGATGAATGGTTGCGACACACTTATTTGGACGAGATTTAACAAATAAAATTAAGATCCAACAAAAGAAAAATTCTGCAGTGTTGTAAGGAAATCCGGCAGATAATGTCGGCCAGATTGCTACGAAAACGTGAACAGGAACTGATACTATAAAACATTTACAACTGTACTTTCTAAAATTGTATTTTCTACCTTTCCTTTTAATATAACTGACTGAAATAAATCATTAGCATTTTAAAAGATATGGCAATTTGCCAACTGGAAAATAGCCAAATTTTTGAAAGGGCTAATGGCTTATTTTAAAGCATTTTACATCTTAACTAGAAAATAAAATTCTAGAAAATACAATTGTAAAAGTTTTATAGTACTGATCCCAGATCGCAATGGGGTCGTAAATATCTGTCAACGTCACAGTAATGTATGTGTATAAGCAGCAATGATAGCGAGTACGCAAACGAATAGACAAATTTCATTTAGACAAAACTATTCAAACACGCTTCTTGGCAACAAAGATAAGCCACGCTCGCGAAAGTCTGATTGATTTAAGAATTTACTTCTTGAAATCGAACTGATCCGAATTAAGAAACCTGTTTAACTGCAAATATCATTATCCTTCCATTACTGGAATTTCACATGGGAAATAGTTGTATTGCGTGTGGCACGGCATTGATTCTTAGAGGTCATAACTTCGTTAGTTTCATATCGGTCAAGGTATCAGCACAAGGTAACTTTATATCAGCCTGAGAGCGAACGTCCGAGTCTGATATGAAGTTATCGAGGGCTGATATCTTGGATGATATTAAACTAACCAAATAATAACATCTTTATTTATTAACCCTTTACATAACATGAAAAGCAGACGACACTTGCAAAAACAATATTGAATAACTAAATTTCTTTCATTTTTTGGCTCAAAAACATGGGTTATGATCCCTCATTGGAACGAGCTCGACGAGCTCGTTCCAACGTGGGTGATAACCTCTGTTTGGAGACAAAAAATGAAAAAATAATGAAATCTAATTGACAATTTTGAGAATAGCGCTGGCCGGTTTTGCCGTTATGTTGGTTAAAGGGTTAAACCAAAACAAATAATTATAAAAATTTTCAGATTTGTTACAATTTTCTGATAGTGCTATTGTTTCTCATTCTTCTCAGTACGAAGTTTTCTCTTCTGCTCCTAGTTCAAATATCCAAACGTCTCGGGGTAGCCGCGACGTTCGGACAGCAAAACTACCCCTTCTTCCATTTCGACGAATCTCCTTTTACCACTCTGAATTTTATTTTATGGTGAATTATCTGTACAACTCACTTCTTTCGTCTCTTCATCAAGATAAGCCTTACTTATTGTCATCACTAATTCCTTCCTCACCAAACAAAAACTACCCGTTTTGTCTGGTAACGCCAATTTTACTAATTGATTACTTTCGGCGAATAACGGTGAACGATTTCGCTGCAAAAAAAATGGCTGCTCCTAGTAATGTATCAAGGGGGACAACGCTGACTTGGTTCATATCAGCCGAGATCAGCGTCATATCAGCCGATTTTGAAGCCATATCAGTCGAACTCGATAATGGACAATTCTGGGAAAGAAAAGCATATGTAATAAAAAAATAGACAGAATTTAGTTTTGTGACGGGAACGCGGTGACTCATTACAAGACTCATGGTCATTAGCCTTCAGATGGAAAGTCAATATAGCTTCTTTCTTGAACGGAAGCACATCACCTGCCTTGTTTTCCTGTACAAGACACTTAAATCCAAATGCCCAAGTGGGTGCATGGCAATACAATTCAAAGGCACGTTTATTCCACACCTGCCATCATTCAATGGTAACCGTGTTTGTGATGGGTTATTACGCTAGAGAGCCCGTTGCTCGGTAGTTCTTTCTGCAATACGTATATTTCGGCATGATATGGTCCTGGCTGGTGAAAGCATCATTAAATCCCCAAAACTTTTCACAAGCATCCACCCTTTCCAGGCCTGGCATTCTGAAAAATGCAGGAGGGCAAAAAACGCTCTCCTCAATCAGCATAAGAGAGCAATTAGCTTTACACAGCATTTTAAGTATCCAGTTGAACGAACTCATTGAAACTGAAACCAACAGACTACATCAGTGATTTTATTAACTTTACTAAGGTAAAGCGAAATCTCTTAGACATCTAGATGTCTCACTCAAAAACCGAACACACACTTGACAAGACCTGTGTGTGTACCCAGACCTGTTGTCCAAAAAAGTCATACGCCTACCACTACCACCTTCAACCCCCCAAGGGGGGGGGGGGGGGGGGCGTTGAAGGTGGTAGTAGTAGGCGTATGACTTTCTTGGACAACAGGTCTGCTTGAATCTACAGTCACATCCTGGTGCAAGATCTTCAAGTGACAGGATAGTAGTGATGGTAGTATATTATAGTGTCAATATTCCTTGAATAATTACCCCTCAAACTGTGATGTCAGTTGTTGAACTTGAAACTGACAGAAAAAAAAATATTGCTGTGACCCATTTTGCTTCAAATGATTGCAGCTGTGTTTGGGTATGGTTGCAGCCATTACCTTTTACCACTAAACCACTTTCAAAATGAAATTACGTGATGTTATGTGACTTCGAAGTTAAATTACATTTTTGATTTACAACAAAAATTTAATGTGAGCATAATACATGTAATCTCAATCATCCCAGACCAAAATATTTAGGAGGGCAATTTTTCGCTCTCCTTAATTCTTTCAGGAGGGCAGTAAGGAGAGCTAAAAAATCGCTCTCCTGAAATTGCCAAGCCTGCCTTTCCGTGTATATATGTGAAGTTTGTATGAGCCATGGAGTGGAAGTATCGTCCAGCCATAAAACCGCCAGTCCACAAGTTGCCTTCGGAGAAAAAAACGTACTTTACACATGGGAGTTTCCCTGAATATACAGTACCAACTGAACTGCGTTGTATGAATATTACAAGCAAATGTCCTTCCCATTTTCCTCTGTCAATAATTCTAAGTCTTCACAACATTATGTTGGGAAGCTCTTCCGAAAGCTTCGCAAGAATTGATGTCAAGGCTTGGAAGTGTAGCCTCCACAAACGCAGCACTCATATAGAATTGACTTGCGTCGACCCGTTTGCAATATATATCAGAAGGCTGAATTTTAAACCGCAAAAAAAATGTTGGAGTTAAGGGGTCGTCCAACCTAACTTTGGTCAATTTTTTGACGTTTTCCCAATGCCTCAGAAACAGATAAGAGAAGTAAGGAAAGACAAATTATATATCAAAATAATGAGTAAAGTGCATAGAAAGGGTACATATAATTTTTTTCAGGAAAAAAAGTGAATTTTAGGATTTTGAAGAAGATTAATTTGCAAATGGCATAAGTAACGAACCGGTAAAACCACAAAATAATCAGTAATTCGAAAGCCTTGTCCTCAATATAATGATAACATACTACAGACTCGGAGAAAGCATTTTTTTGACACACACTCTGGTGGGTTTTGACGTTTGAATGTAATAACATCAACATAAATTTTTGATGTTCCGGATGTGGCCATGTTTCAATGATGTTTTTCCGGTCATGTGATTACGATGTGGTTCTTGCAGAAATACTCAATTTGTGCAATCGTAAGAATGCAAGGACGTGATCACGCCCCTTATTTGTTCGAGGCAATGTATGAGCGGATTTGCAAACAGGTGACAGCAAATACTTGAGCTGTTAATGTCATAACTGCAAAATATGGTTTGAAATTCCCTCTCGTGTTTACAGGCCGTCTGAACATTTTTGTTGACAAAAAATCTGAATTATTGCGCACTAGAAAGACAACATGAACCACTTGTACAAAAATAACCGAGTGTATAAAATCGGGACAATACACATGAAATGAGGCAATATTCATAACAAAGTAAGCAGAATGCTTCAGAAATCACTTTTTCACGAAGTATATTCCAAGTGACTTGGAACTATATTGAGCGTGTTAATTTCCCCCTGTCGCTGCGAAGTTATTTACTTCCCAGGAACCATGGAATTTGAAGGCGGGTATGTTTGATGTCTGCAAAGGACCGATTGAAGATGGGCTGAAAATGATGCATTCGTGCTTTTAAATAAGGTGCGCTTGGACGATGCTGAGAATTTAGTTTTTTCTTGCAACCAACCATAGTAATACAAGCGTCGATCAGTGTTTTTATGATCGCTTTACACTGACAAATGTGACAAATCTGCTTCACCGGAAACCATCCCCCAATTTGCATATCACAATAAACATAACCGCTGTCACGGAGTGTCAGCGTGGCCGTGTGGTCAAAACCGAAACGAATTATCGAATGCACGGTCAATATTAGCTGCAATTGGCTTTTCAACAAATGAAATACACGAAATATTCGCAATTTCTTCATTATTTATGCCGAGATACTTTTTAATCAAACCACATGCGTTCAGTTTCGTTTGTCGGCATCAAACTGATATTGTTTGTGGTAATTAAATAGTACGAAAAGGCGAAGGAAGCCAAATATTTTCCATCATCTATTAATTAATTCAAATTGATAATTTCTTGTATTTTATTGAAATTATGAACTGATAAGGTGGGTGTGTTGGGATTATTATGCCCCAGACCTGGAAGTTGGAAAATCAAAGGTGCATCTAGGGCCGTGCAGTGGTGACCCCTGTCCTCTTAATCTTAGTCTTACCCATTCATCATTTCATGTACCAACATTCTCCCTTGTATCTCAACCATTGCTACTCCAATTTGAAGGATATTTGGTGTTGTGATCGAGCATCATGAGGAAACAATGCCCGTGTAGCTGCTGTAGCATGTGTTTCTTCCCACATTTTTTCAGAGTTGTGGTACTTTTTCACTCTTTTGAGTTAGAAAATTTTGTTTATAACTAGTTGATTTGTTACAATTTGTTGCAAAGTGCCTGCTAATACCCTCAATTGTATTGCTACAGAATTTTCTTGCGAAGATTTTGTTCCTATTACTTATCAAGCAACAACCTAATGAATATTCTGTATAAAGCCACCAATCTGATGTTTGACACTTTTATCGGAGCTGTTTTGAAGGCTCATGGAACTCAAAATGTTGATTATGGCAGGACTTTTCTATTCACCCATTAATCGATACATTAAGTGTTATAGTTGGAAGTAAGAAGCATGAAAGGTCCAGAACTAAAACTCTAAAAAGAATGTTTTGCAATGTAACATGATTTTTGCAGATACACTTATTTGGAGGGTTACCTGTCTGATAGTGTTTGGAACTCGTGTGGCCAGGATCTTCAAAAAGAAAAAACCGTTAAACTTTGAGAAAAAGGCATATGCCTTGAGTGCCGGAGGTAGAGTCATACAAGGAAGAGAGCCCCCCCCCCCCCCCCTAGGAAATGTTTTGTGTCAAATGGAGCTCACTTGTCATCTTTTGGGGATTGCTTTGTGTACTACGTTCTTGAAAAAAATATGTGAGACCCTCTGGATGTGCCCTTCTGATCTCAATATGTCAATAAGCCTCCTTGGGGAAAGTACATGCAATAATGGTTATGTAAGGTTGATTTGATGTGTTTTGAATAACAATGTACTTTTAAGTACATTAGATGGTTTATTGCAGTGACAGGTTACAGTTACCCTTATTTCTTCTCCAACAGATATCATGAGTGTATTGGTGTCCAAGAGTTAAACAAAGCTAATATACTTATTGATAAACCAGACAAATTTAACGATTTAATCACTATCAAATTGATGCATGGGATAAAAAGGGGTTACAGTGCAAGGGGTTTGTAACTATATTTATTCAACTACAATGTATGACTTTGCAGTGCATTCTACATAGGAGAATATCATATTTTCTTTCCAAACCATTACAGTAACACATACATCTTGATATTGGGAGACACTCTTTTGTCCTTCCATACTTCTTCTGCTGGACTCCTTCAAGTTGACCTTTGTTGAACTCCCCAAATCAAAACATAAACAAAAGAAAATGTCTGCCTTCAATCAGTGAGCACTCCACTTATAACATTTGGTCTCAATCTTTATTACTACATGAATAAGGAAAAGATTTCTTCGAGTATGTACTTAAATGTTTATAGAAAACAGCTGTTATTTTATTTTGAGGTATTTTATTGTATAAATTTTGTTCTCTTACTTATGCCACATAAGACTTTCAGGTGGTGCTATTTACACATGGCAGCAGTTCCATGGCAAATTTCAGTTTCCACATGTTCTATGTTTCATTCCAAGCATTTTGGTATATAATTTATTGGGGTTATTCATTTTGGGCCTTTTTTAGACTTGAAAGAAAATTACATGAAATTTGACCAAAGTTAGGTTGGACGTCCCCTTAATTACGATTTCAGAATCTCTGGTCGTTTAACAAAATTGTCATTACCGAAAGCCATTTAATTTCTCCAGTGAAAATGTTTTTCTTTCTCTTAACCCTTCAACCCGTTTGGGACCAGTATCGTGACACGCCCTGAATTCATAAAGTAGATAGTTGTTCAGTGAATTTGTGTTGTTGACAATCAGGCTTTTCAACATGCAGCCCCATGACTGCATGTTGAACATATTGATTGGACTTGCCCCAAGTAAAGAATATACACTCTTCCAGTTGATATCTCTGAACTCCAATGGGATCATGGCACCGTCCGTATTCAAAGGGTTAACTTAACTTAACTCCGCGCTTGTCTTTCATCATTAATTTATGTATACATGAACATTTATTCAGTTATTCATTTTTTTAAACAATAGTATAACTCAAAGATCGCTCAAACACTGATATTAAGAAAGATACGTTCTCCATGCACCTCTCTCGGAATTTAGAAATCTCGCTCCTGGCGCGAGACTTTATGAGGCCTATGAATGATCTCTTCACTCTTAACCCAACACGGAGAGCAGACGACACTTGCAAAATGATTTCTTGAATAACTAGAAATGTTCATTTTTTTTCTAAAACATAGCTTATGATCCATCACTGGAACGAGCTAAAGAGGCTCAGTCCAATGTCCAATGAGTGGCCCTGAGCTGTATTTTTGAAGCAAAATTGAAAAATAAGGTAATCAGGAATGCCATTTTGAAGGATTAGTGGTTGTCGATTATGGCCGTTATAATCATGGACAAGTAGATAATGGACTGAACACAAAGTTGAATTGTTCCACTCTCTACGGCCGCTTTGCATTCATTGATCCGTTCGTATCTGGACAAAAAGGGAGCGAGAGAGTAAAAACTACGTTGCAGCTGAGATGGATGCGGAAATTGCATACTGGGGTTTGTTGCTAACAAAGTCTTCACTCCTCGTGTATGGATAAGACGATTTTGAAGCATTTGGTGCCTTAAGCGTGTGTATATTAAGTTATTTAGCTTTTTCTACTGAAAATTTATTTTCACAAGCTGCAGCAAAAATGTTCAATAAGGAATAGACCTCCAACACGATGTGTCCCTGGCTGTTGAAAGTGTCGTTAAACTCCAATAAACAAAGAGACAAGAAAAACACATTGTGTGCCTTAACTGGTGGTATTTGATGTTCAGTGCTGTCGCTTTAAACAATGTATTTACAATTTTCTGACATAATGCTTCCTTTGAAATATCGGTACCCATGTTAACTTTCCGTCGCATCCGTAACCGACATGTCTTGTTTATATTTTGGCGGGACGCACATGTGAGTACTGGAAAATAGTACTATCCCCCCACCCCTCTCAAAAAAATTGTTAAAGGAAAGCATCCAGAAGAGAAGAATCGAAAAATGGTTCATGTGGGGGAATCATTCATTGTAAAGTCGAAAAAAACCTGATCCAACAGTCTACCCCGAAGGTCGGCCAGTTTGAGATTATTAGTTGAGAAAGTCGTGGCCGAAGCTTCGAACAGAGCTAAACGGTCATATTGAGGCATTAGTCAATCGAATATCGGCCAATGGTCTGCCAGTGTGGCATCGTGGCCGGATGGCTCAATTTGGGATATGTATATATCCTTGACTGCTCCACGATTTTTAACACAAAATGTCGAAGTGTTCCCATTAGTTGGTATATTTTGACGGAAAGAAATATTTACCCACTCTCCAGCGGCTTCCCTAAGATGCCCCTAAAACCTCAGCTAAATGTACACCGTTAAAATTAATGCTGGATATATATATGTTTACCTTATCGAACATTTCACTTGCTCATTGTGCATGCATATTGTAAATACCGTATCTTTTCAAGCCATAAATCTCTCTGTCAAATGACAGCGTGGGTACGCCACCAACTTGTATTTGTAGAATCAATATTTAAAGAACATTTCACTTCACAAACACGCATACCATGTATTATGTTTACACGTAGCGAAGTAACAAATTACTTGCGGTGGGGTCAAGCGTTCAGTGCAATAATACGTGCCGCGACTCTTCAGATGTAAACCTATACCCGGTTTCGGGGATCAAAGGCCAATACCACTTTTACCCAATAGTACATACAGTAGCTTTTTTCGAATGAAAGGATAATGGCAAGGACGATGTTTTACATACATAAACTCCGTTTGATTTTTCAGAACTTACCACCTTCCAGCCCCTCGAATACAAACTTCTAGAATCTTGCCAAATAATCGATATCCCATTGGACGTAAAACTTCCTGAAGAACTTTTTCTCCAAATCACTGTAGTTCTCAATCAATTCCTTTTCAACACTACGATGTTCACTCGCTTCGAAGTTCAAACTCGTCTTCATGTTCGGATTCACAGGTATCACTCACCATTCACTACCTCCTTCAACATCAACTCCTTCTTCACTGCTGTCACCAGTCCCCTCTGCTTTAAGCGGATGAGACTGGTGACGGCAGTGCAGAGAGGGTTAAAGTCCACAGGAAGAGGTGATAAAACTAGCGATTCTGAAAATGAAGACGAGTTGGAAGCGGGTTTGGTTGGGTTTTCACACTTCTCTTAGGAAAGGAACCTTTCCGTATGGAGATGACAGATTGCCAATAAAATATATTCGTTTTCACGAAAATAAATGCGTCTTGTTACACTCGTAAATTTTCTTGATATTATCCGGGACATTTCCCGGTTCCCGGTTCTGAGTGTAATTTCCTTCCTGTTCCCGTTACTCTGGAAAACCGGGAATATATTAAACCTTAACTGAAAGCTCAGGCTCAGAAGTTGTTGCTTGTCAAATGCAATGCGGGCAGACGACACTTAACTGGAAACAACACATCAGGTGAGGTAGATGACTCTTTTCATCTCTCCATAAAACAAACCACCAATGTCAAACCAACATCGAAAAGTTGGCATCGAGGCTGCATGTTGAAAATATTGATTGACCTTGCACCAAGTAACGAATATAGACTCCTCCAGCTGATGGTTCTGAATTGGCATGGAATATTCCATTCGGGTTTAAAGAGTTAAAACAAAGTGCACCCCAAAAACGATTTCTTGATTTAAATTAAAAAAAAAACATTCATCAAATCTAATAATGGCTGTTTCAACAGCAATCGTAACTAGTCATCAGAAAGTTGCATCTAAGTACTTAATTCTACGAACTGCACCTCAGAAGAAATCAGCGACACTTGTCTTTTTTTCAAATTGCTCGGATGCCATAGAATTAAGAAAGGACGCTGGTTTTACTTACATTGGTATGGCGGGGGTTCGAACCCACACCGAGAGAGTTTCCTTCGGCACCAACCGCCTAGCGAAACTATACTGAACCACGCACACCACTCGGCCACCGATAGACCCCAAAAGGGAATGCTAGTTAACCAAGTATATACGAGGCCAGTACAGAAAACACACGGAACACTCAATTATTTAATTATTCATCAGAAAGTTGCATCTAAGTACTTAATTCTACGAACTGCACCTCAGAAGAAATCAGCGTCACTTGTCTTTTTCAAATTTCTCGGATGCCATAGAATTAAGAAAGGACGCTGGTTTTGTTTACATTGGCATGGCGGGGGTTCGAACCCACGCCGAGAGAGATTCCTTCGGCACCAACCGCCTAGCGAAGCTTTTGGGGTCTGTCGGTGGCCGAGTGGTGTGCGTGGTTCAGTGTAGTTTCGCTAGGCGGTTGGTGCCGAAGGAAACTCTCTCGGCGTGGATTCGAACCCCCGCCATGCCAATGTAATCGTAACTAGATTTGGTAGAATGCATGGAATAAAATTACTGCGAGCAGTTAAACCTATAAGTTCGTCAGCTTTACCCTTTACCCAAGGCACATTTATCAAAATTTATGATTTTAATTATTTTGTTCTAAATTTTTTCAAAAAATGTCAACAAAACCATATTATGTAACTCCTCATTTGAAGCTCAACGAGCTCGTTCCAGTGACAGGTCACATGATATGGTTTCGTTGAAATAATTAATATTTCTTCTACTGCTCAATTTGTAAATTAGGCTGCGTAATTCGTTGCGTAAAGGATTAAAAAATGCTTGTGGGTTTCATTATCCCCAGCACAACATACCTTGTCGCAATGGTGGAAACTGCACTCAGCCGGCAAGACCACAGCAGTGATGTGGCAGAAGAGCTGCCCGAGCGCCCACACTTTCAGTTGAAATTATCTACTTGGTTATATTTCCAAAATTAGTCAGCAACATGATAAACCCATTTAATTATGTTCAGTATATGGCAAGGGAGGGGGACGACTATCCCACACCGAAATATGAACTCTTAGAAACCGGGGAATCAATGAATTCATTGAACATGACATACCGCGAAAAACAGTAAAACAGGTGGTTCTAGTCAAGTGTCGTCTGCCTATTCAGGCAGACGACACTTGACTAGAAGCACCTGCTCAGTGTTTAAGTCTCCCTCAGCCCAAAGATAGCCGAACCGTCACAGCCAGATTACCTGCCGTATTACATCACAAACAAGAAAACTCGACTCCCAGCTTCTAAGAGTTAAATTCTGAGGTTTCTCAGGCCTTAGGATTCCCCCGCCCCATTCATTTCCAGAAACATGCGTCTTGCAGTTTAGCATATATTAAAACGAACTAAAACAATTTTCCCATTATCCTGGGTCCTAGCCAGAATCAGATTCTGTACAGTGCGCCATCAAAACTTGCTGTGACCAACTCAATGGGTGTTTTTGTCGCAGTATTCTTTCCATATACTGTGAACACGATTCCATTGGCCACAGCAACAGAGATGCCAAGTGTGCGTCACTTGTTTACGAAAACAACGCATGTTTTTCAGTCATCACGGGTGCTCGGCTCAAGCCGGTAAGTCATAAATAACATCACCTCATACTATGTGGTTGGAGTGGAGCAATGGAGAATTTTTAAACAGATCTGGACCCTAAAACAAAAACACTTATTATCGGTTATTGAATGTTAAACCTTTTATTTAACCCTTTACCTAACATGAAAAGCAGACGACACTTGCCAAAAGAATTCTTGAATAACTAGTTTATTTCATTTTTCGTCTCAAAAACATTGGTTATGACCCCTCATTGGAACGAGCTCGACGACCTCGATCCAACAAGGGATCATAACCTATGTTTCTGAGGCAAAAAATCAAAAAAGAAATGAAAATTAATTGGCGAGTTTTGAGAATAGCGCTGGCCGGTTTTGGACGTTACGTTGGGTAAAGGGTTAACACGCCATACAGGACGACACTCGTATAAAAATGTATTGAGGGAGACCTAAAAAAGTTAAAAATCTGTTTCTCATGCCCTACCGCATGATAATTACTACTTAAGACTGACGAATGGTCTCTTTTTAAAAGCAATGCAAACTTTAAAAAAACAAATGGTTTATCTCTGATACATTACCCAAGTGAATAAAATTGATACAGTTGTCCCTTGAGTGCAACAAGGCTTTGCAATGTTAAAGCATTGCAAGACCTTCTTGCGCTTAAGGAACGAAATAAACCACCACCCATGCTATTCTGTAGATTATGAGGCCTAAAAATAAAACAAACCAAGAACATGAACTTTTGATGGCAAAGAAATTATTACAAAAATAAAATAAAAATCCGCCCGCCCACATGCAATTTTACCAAAAAATGACCCGATAAACAGATCTTCTTTGTTGATCCTCACAAAAAAATTTAAGTTTTCGCCTCAAACACAGAGCTTATGACCCTTCGTTGGAACGAGCTTGTCCCGCTTGTTCCAATGGGGGCATATCTATATGTTTGTAGCAAACATTAAAAAAACTGATTAAATTTGAAGGGCGATTTTTTTAATAGCTTTGGTTGGCTAAGGAAGTTCCCTGTGTGAAGGATTGAAGAATGTCCCCACTGAGAGAATAAGGTTTACAATTACATGGGTTAAGTTTTCATTTAAGTAACACTTTCTTTATAGTTACTTCATACACGTTGTATTTTGTGTTGTCAGGCTTTTAAATGCACCAATTACGGGATTATGCAAGCAGGAAATTTCTTCGTTTAAAAATCAATTCATCGAAGTCGTAGGTTAACACAGCGGGCATAAAGGAAAATCTCGAACGCGCACTCAGTGTAAAATAATAACTGTGGTTGCTATGGACGCCTTCAACAATAAGTCTACATTCGACCCAATATATCTGAAAATTGATAAATACTTCACAGACAAAATTGATAATGAGTCTCGTCTTTTATAATTAAATTATCAAACATATGTGGACTGATTTGAACGACTTACCTGGGAGTGGATAAAGAATCCGAAGCTAATGTTTCTCCACCTCGAAATTTACTGACTGAATAATATTATTCTTCACGTGTTTTCAACCTGTAGAATTCATTCATTCTATTATTTACATGTCTTTTCATGTCAAACATCTATAATTAGTTGTTCGATTCATTGTGAGCGTCGTATCAATGGAGAAAAATCCTTTAACGCCATCTACTGGCGGTTTAAAATTTCTTGGAGACGAATGCGTGAACAGACTCGCCTGAACAATATAAGATTTACATTTCCCGTTAAAGAACTCATTACAGTCAGAAATGAGGACCACTGATTTTCAGTCGATGATTTGATTTCTTGAGTCAGTGCATACAAGAAAATTGATTCTTAGGCGCGATTTGTGGCCGAGATATAGCCGTGGCTGCTCATACGTCATGTGCCCCTCCTAACTTCACCATCGAAATAATTATCAGCAAGTATCAAACAAATAAGCACCGCATATTTTCCTGCAAAAACCCAATTTCTATAAGTTTTGACTACATATACGATACTGTGACTGTATCGTAGTCAAAACTTATAGAAATTGGGTTTCTGTGCTGTGGCCCATTGGTTAGAGCATTGGACTTTAAACGGTCGACGGTTCGATCCTGAGCAGCGATAACCTCGTTGTGCTCTTGGGCAAGACGCTTCGTCTTGACTGCCCACGTGTGCGCATGGTAGCACCGTGTACTGAGGCGTACTGCACGACGAGGACGCACTTGCCTTCAAGCGCTGCTAACTCGGCCTGTACACATAGTTGATAAATTGGAGAGTCTGGCTGTTACTAGCCGCCACACGGTGGTTCTCTCTCAGTTCTCCCAGCTTCCTGCGCAAGTAAAACTCTCCGATTTGAAGTAACCCTGAAGTGTTGAAAGTGTCGTTAACCCTTTACCTAACGTAACGGCAAAAACTGGCCAGCGTTATTCTCGAAAATCGCAATAAATTTTCATTTTTTATCTCAAAAACATAGGTTATGACCCCTCTTTGGAACGAGCTCGTTCCAATGAGGGTCATAACCTATGTTTTTGAGACAAAAAATGAAAAATATTAGTTATTCAAGAATTTTGTTTGCAAGTGTCGTCTGCTTTTCATGTTAGGTAAAAGGTTAAACCCCAATAAATAACAGAAGCAAACTCTGATTTCGGGCAGGTGGTGTGGAGGGATGCGGGGTAGGAGACGTTTGGATAAAAAAAACATAATTCATTTTAAAAGTATTGATTTTTATATATAGCAAGTGCGTGGTTATTCGTACACGGAGGAGGAGGAACCGGTGGTGGTGATCAACAACACGTGCCCTCACCTTTTATCACAGACAAGCTACTTGATTGTGCAATGCTTTTGAAGATTTTGAAAATTTGAGGATGGGATAAAAAAATTTATTTGCATTTGGCCAATGAATTTCACCTTCAGACGGTTCGGTTTTGTCTTCAACTTTAACCATCCTCCAACTGGAATGATTGCTTTCGGCCTGAAAGATGCTTGAAGTTGACCAAACATGACAAAAGCATACCACACACTATAATCAAGAGTGATTAGTGGGTGTTAATAGATATACTGATATAATATTATATTATGTGACGAGCCACAAAATGACGTTGTCAGTTGTTTTGAAGGTATAGTATGTATTCTCTCCCACACCCACACCCAATCGCACGCACTTTTAACACCCTAGGTTACACTTATCAACACAAAGAAAGAAATGTATTATATAAATGACAATTTTGGCGGATCTAATTTTCTTTTTTCTCCACCGGTTCGAACCCTGGTGGGACTAGGGCGTCTCGAACATTTGTGTCCCCAACCCACTTTCTCTGAGCCTCCACCGTCTCCGTTTGCACTCAACCACCCAATACTGTCCATTGTCGAAGTAAGTAAGGGCTACGCGCTGATTTCCATCCGATTTCCATCCGGGGCGTAGCGAAGATGACATATTGCGTGGGGGGGGGGGGGGGGTGGTGGGGGTAGTGGGGGGGGGGGGGGTAAGCTTTAATTGCCAAGACTCGAATGGCTCAAGTCCCAAAACATCCCAACTGCACCATCAAGGCATGCCTTCAACGAAGGCATGCCTTCATGGTGTCGTTAGAAAATTCGTCCATCGGGAACAACTCCAACTCGAGACTTCTTAAATGTTAATTAGTGGATAAATAAAATGTACCTGTAGGGTCCGTGACGCAACTTCTTATGTAATTAAAGCATACCGTATCGATACTCCAAATTGTTCATGCTGGTGCCCCAATATCCCGAATTGTACGACCGACTGTGTGTGTGACATGAGTCCAATATTTCGATATCGATTAATCCGATCGTAAGGAAAATGACCCGACTAATTTTTTGTCCCTTCAGTGCAACAAGAGTTTGCAATGCTTTAGCATTGCGAAGCCTTCTTGCACTCAAGGAACGAAATACACCAGCACCCATGCTATTCTGTAGATTATGAGGCCTAAAATATAAAATTAATCAAGAATATGACTTCTGATGGCAAACAAATAATTATAAAAAAAAATGAAATAAAAAACTGCTCGCCCACATGCAAGTTTACAAAAAATGGCCCGAGAAACAGAAATCTACTTTGTAGGGCTTATCTGATATTTTGCATGTATAATAACAGATTATGGCTGACTGGGCGCTAGTTTCTTACTGATTACCTTAAGATTAGAACAGGATCAGTTAAAAGGTTGGACAACACACATTTTAGAAAAGCATATAAAGGTCTTCGCTGTTTATTTCTTCTTCTGAAAATGATGGTTTATGAAAATAATCAATGAAAACGAAATGAAAGTACAATAAACAAAACACTTCTTATCTGATATTTTATGATGAAAATTACGGCAGTTTTTAAAAACGCCAAAAATTCATACCCACGCTAAAATTGCGAAAACAGTTTACAATGAAAAGAATTAACATGAACTGAAGCACAAATGGGTAAAATATTTCTCATATACTGTTTTACAACGACAATTACAGCAAAAATTATTAAAGATAAAAAATCGTATAAAAAAAATTACAAAAAACTATCTTTTATGAAAAAATAAAGGAAAAGAATATTATAAAACAGAAAGTAAATGACAAGTGACCTAAATAAAATGTGATTGATATTATTATTTATTTATTTAACCCTTTTCCCAACGCGCACGATATCAAAATTTATTATTTCAAATATTATATATTATTTTTTTTTAAAAAAATTCAACAAAACCATACCATTTGCTGGTCGAGTTCGTTCCAATGAGGGTAAAAAATAATTGTTTCCCAGCGGTAATTTTGCAAAGTAGTGAAATTACGTGAGCGGTTGCGGTCGATTCGTAAGGTAAAGAGTTAAGCCCCCCCCCCCCCCCCACACTCACCATTCCCCCGATATACTTAGTAATTCAACTGAGTTATCATGATTGTACCCCTCACAAGCTGGTCGTTCTGTTGTCGTGACCGTTGCGACTCTCTACAAACATGCTTGCGGTGTTTCTCAGTATATTTGCCAAATCTTATTATCTCCCTTCAATTTCAACTGCGGCGTAGCTACGGAGAGCTACAGTAGTTACACTGGCCCAATCCAAGTTTCGCACAACATAGAGCCCCAAAATGGCCCTCAATATAGGGGTTACACACGCTTCACATACTACCTATTCACAATTGAAGCACTAAATTTACAAACTTTTCTCGGGGTGGGGGTAGTCGTACATAGGGCCCTCTGGTCGTCGCCCGTCCAGAAAACTTCCGGGAACAGCCCAGGAATGGGGGCAAGACCAAAGGGACCTAGTTACGACTAGTGGAGGTCCCGAAACCCCACATAACGGTCTTAAAATATCATCTTTGTACACCCACCCCCAACTGGTAGGGCACTCCCTGTTATTGAATTCTGGATACGCGCTCCAGTTTCAATTTTGTTTATTATGGTAATGAATCTCTAAACAAGCTTGAGTTCCGATGAACTTGTGAAGTTAACCCTTTACCCAACGTAACGGAAAAAACCGTTATTAAGGTAATCGCCAATTAATTTTCATTATTTTTTTTCATTTTTTGTCTCAAAAACATAGGTTATGGCCCCTCTTTGGAACGAGCTCGTCGAGCTCGTTCCAAAGAGGAGTCATAACCTATGTTTCTGAGACAAAAAATAAAAAAAATTAAGTTATTCAAGAATTTTGTTTGCAAGTGTCGTCTGCTTTTCATTTTAGGTAAAGGGTTAAACGACAGTGAAATCCAAACTATTTGATTTTTTTTTTAAATTTTAAGCACATAGACGAGATCAAAGACATCAGCATTGTTACAAAATATACATGTCGTATTTTTGTCTTGATTACTTGTCAGTAGATAATGTAATAGTAGTTTTATCATATGTCAGTTGGGGTTCCATGACTGACAGTTTTTGTCATTGGAAGAAATTCACGGGAAAGTTAACTCTCCTTAATTGCCGAAAGCTGGGTGTAAATTTAACACTAAAAGGCTAAGAGTATGGGAATTTCATATAAAAATTATAATTAGATGTTAGCGACTTTGTATCATCAATGTGTGCTTCGTTTTGCAAACTTAAGGTATATTCTTGAAGAATATTATAAAAATACAGAAGATTGTTTTTTTTAAAATTTTTTCACAATCAGTTTGAACGTTTCACTATAATTCTCTGTTGAAACACATTTAAAAATACGAAAACGGTGTTTTCACCATTTTCTGATGTTCTGTAATTTCGTTGATGTTCATTATATACTATTCAAAAAAGTAGGGGATATCCAAACTGATGTTGATATTTTCGGAAAGTGGTATTGGATACGCCTTCATCAATAGCTTCTGGTCGAAATGTAACTTTTGAGGGATGTGAAGACTGACAAGTGACGAACGTTTACGTGCCGTTCGCATGTTGGAAGCTGGCAACAGACAGACTGCAGTGGTTCAAATTCTCAACGTTACTCAATCAGTGATTAGCAGGTTGTGGTCACGCTACCGTCAGACAGGCAATGCTGATGATAGACGCCGGTCAGGTCGTCCAAGGGCGACAACTGCTAACCAGGACCGTTTCATCCGAACCACAGCATTGCGTAACCGCCATCAAAGTGCCTCAGAAATTGGACAGCAGCTGCACCGAGTGACAGTTGTGCGAGTCAATGGTCAGACTCACCGAAATCGCCTACACAGCTGCAATTTGTGCGCTAGACGACCTCGAATAATTCCACGTTTGACTGAACATCACATCGCAGAAAGGCGTAATTGGTGTGGAGCACGACAGCGCTGGGAAATCGTCGGTGGAGCAACATCATGCTTTCCGATGAATCGAGGTTCACTCTCGACTTCCACGACAGGCGAAACAGAGTGTGGCGGCAGCGGAACGAACGATACCATGACGTAATCGTTAGGCAGCACCGTCGTTTTGGTGGTGAATCGGTTGTGGTGTGGGGAGGCATAACCATGACAAGCAGAACAGCTTTACATGTCATGCAATGGCGTGGCACAGAGCAGTACTACCACGACAACATGTTAGCAGCTCATGTGGTGCCATTTGCGCGACGTCACGGCCGTCGAGTCATTTTCCAAGATGACAATGCAAGAGCACACAGGGACCGTGTCGCTACAGAGTTCCTCCAGGGGCAGAACATCACTGCACTGCCTTGGCCAGCACCAAGTCCAGACCTTTCGCCAATGGAGCATGGCTGGGCTGGGATATGCTTGGCAGGCGCCTACGACAACGCCAAAAGCCCCCTACCAATGTCCAGGAACTCGCCGCTGCACTGCTGGAAGAATGGAATAACATCAGTCAAGCTGATATTCGACGTTTGGTGAGAAGTATGCCACGTCGGATCCGCGCGTGTCTCGCGAACCGAGGCGGATTTACAAGGTATTGAGGTCTTGGACTGAATGTGGTAAATTCTCTGACTGTCCATGTCTTCTCCAGCTCAGTTCGTGGAATGTGTACTTGTCAGACACCCATCTATTGCTGGAATCATTCACAAGATTTCACAGTCCAATGCCTCAACTGTCTTTTTGATGAAAATATAAATATATTTCTTCATATATCTCACTTTTATCAAATATTCCCTACTTTTTTTGAATAGTATATAAATAGTGTGCATTGTCATGGTGATAGTTTGAATTTTCGATTTTGTGATTTAAAAAGTGTATATAATTTTTATAATTTTTCCCCTTTGGTCTGAAAGCCAAAAATAGGTATATGACGGACCCCGAAAGCCCACTTTGTCAAGTAAGCCATTTGTGTAAATAAATCAGTAACGGCAAATAAAAGTGATAATTTTAATGGAGAGGATCTCAATAGGAGTCTGTAACGCCAAGTAGCGTTTATTTGGTCTGAAGCAACGATCTTGCCTTATCAGCTTAAAACATAAGACACTCGTTTAGCCATGCAAGGTTATCAGTTATTAATTATGTGGTCATTAATGACGATAATCTCTTAATTATAATGAAGTACGTAAGGTGCCTGCTACGAAACGCATCAATTTCTGACAATGGACTGTCAGAAATGTCAAAGTAATTTAGAAATGTCAACGTAATAAAAGAATTTAAAAGAGAATACTAAATTAAGATAGATCTTAGCGGTGAAGTTTAAGAGAAACAATTAAAGTGAGAATTAATGTCCTTGCTATCGAAATAAAAATCGAGTGATTTCTCGAAACATTCATTCCTGTCTGAAGGCGTGTAAGACTGTGGGTCGTAGGTGATGAGCTGGGAATACCCCATGCTGTAGGTTAGAGGAGGTGCCGCATCGGTGCGAAAGTAAAGGCACGTTGTAATGTAGGGGAGCCACAAAGCTAAATAAAGGGCGCGGCCTATCACAGATACTGAAGTATGATGTACAATAAATACAGGCGGACCAGGTAATTATACAGAGCTGTAGCTCCATTGCCGCAGCACAGCAAATACTGCACACGGGGCAGCCATTAGTAGCACCATCTCTGAGCAATACGCTGTATTGGGGCAGTTCAGGTTGAATCCACGCCAGCATTGCTTGATATTTCCCCCGCTGGGCTTCGCAACGCGTTACGCTATCAATAATTCTTTTTTTTCACACATGAAACAAATTTGAACAAAGCCCTACGTATGTTTAGTACCATGTCAAAGCATGCATGCCGAAACGGAATGGGTTGTCATGGCATATTCTGTTAGGAGAGAAATCTCATTCTGTGGCTGCGCGTAAGGGTAGTTCCCATGTCACTTCTGCTGCTAGACTTTTCAACACATTACCCGGATTCATCAGGTCCAGCATTTCCCTGAATGGATGTATTGAAATCGAAGTTAGAAATGTAACCTATTCAACAAATATTTAGGAACATTTTAATTTAGATTCCTTCTTTGGCGGGAAGCAGCGTGTATTAACTTTTTCCCTTTTTATTGCTATTGGAATATCAGGCTGGGTTAATGTCATTTCATCTTGAATGAATTTCTTAAGTTAATAAGTGAGAATAACTGAACCTGTGGTTTTCATATATGCATATCATATAGTGTACTATGGTACACACAGTGATGTATTTATGTTCTTGGCTTTTTGTACAGAGTATATAGAGTTTATTACTTGCTTAGTTTCGTATCGGTCAAGATATCAGTCTGAAGCAACTTCAAATCAGAATGAAACCGAAGGACTAGGGATGATTTGAAGTTACCAAGAGCTGATATGTCGGGCGATATGAAACTAACCAAGTAATAACCTCTTTATTTTTAAAGCAAACAAATAAATACAAAATATTCTAAGATCTGTTACAATTTCGGACAGTGTTATTTTTCTCATTCTTTTCAGAAAGTCCAAAGTTTCCTCTTCTCCAAGTTCAGTTACCTGAACGTCCCAGCTTCTCCACCAAGGAAGCCAAGGCGTTCGGATAGCTGAACTATCTCTCCTCTCACTTCGAATGAATCTACTACTCCGAATCATAGTTTGCGTTGAACTGTCTGTACAACTCTCTTCTCTCTTCTCTTCATCTATCCAGACCTTACACAAGCCATCTACATTATTCCTCATCTCACAAAATCTCAAAAACTCAGCTTCAATTCACTCCATTATGTCTTGTCACACCAACTTTCCTGATTGCATTCGGCGAAAACGATGAAAACAAACTGGTTGTTCCCAGTAACGCATCAACGGTGACAATTCTAGTCTGGTCCATATCAGTCGAGATCGGTGTCATCCAAGCCGGGTTTAAAGTCATGTCTGCCGCGTTTGATAACGGGCAATTCTGAGAAAGTAGACCATATCTAATAAATAAGAATCTGTCACTGACGATTATCTGGGAAAGGCAAACCAGTTGACGCTGTCAATAACATCGTGGCGTCACAATGCACAAGAAACATTACAGAGATGCTGAACGCTGTAGTTGTTCGTTGTGTTTTCTATCATTATCTTGTTCGGGTTACAGTGTGTCGGTTTCTTCGTATGGGACTGCGATGCTAAAATAGTATGGATTGTATATAACTTCTTTGGACAAATTTAGCCTTTAGTAGTACCAATCCATCTGGCGTCACATAATATGCTACCAAATATCGAGGATCATAGTCTGGTGCTTCATAGCACTGTGGCTGAGTGACTGGTATGGTTTTAACCCTTGAAAGCTGATGGTATCTTCCATGTCAGTTCAATGACAGCAGTTAGAAGAATCCGTATTTATTATTTGGGGTAGACCAATCAATATTTTCAACGTGCATCCTCGGGGCTGCACTTTGAAAATATTGATTGGGCTACCCCACATATTTACTGAACATCCATCCTATTAAAAGACGTTATGACGTATCATGTTCCTGACTGGAAAAAGGGCCACTCGCATTCCAATGGTTAAAGTATATGCTGTATATTATATTTCAAATCTGGTCTTTCCTCTGCTTTTCTGACCTGTTTCCAAGCCCACTTGGGGTGTTCTATTTCATTTTCAGACTTTATCGGCCTAGTCTAAGTAGACCAACAAGATTAGAGCACACTACGAAAAGTTGCAATACAAATTTAATTATCTTTTACAGTTTGCCCCCAAAATATAGCTTATGGCACCCCATTGAAACGAGGCGAACAAGCCAACCGTTGTTTCGTCACGACGTTTGCTGCTTGTATCATAATTTAGAGACGTTAGGGTTGAAAAATATTGTATCCACTATAGCATGCCATGTCGATTATATTGTTTGGATTTCTGGCACAGTGTGGTTGCAAATATAAATTCGCCCTATTTCGCAAACTCAATGAGCTACTTCCCATCACTTGTAACTGAAAACGGTTAGCAGTTTGGATAGAAGTTATCCAATCAAAATGGTACACAAAAACTATTAGTATCAGAAGACTGCATCGCTTAACCCTTTACCCAACGTAACGACCAAAACCGTCCAGCGGTATTCTAAAAAATCGCCAATTAATTTTCATTATTGTTTCATTTTTTTGTCTCAAAAACATAGGTTATGACCCCTCGTTGGAACGAGCTCGTTGAGCTCGTTCCAATGAGGGGTCATAACCTATGTTTTTGAGACAAAAATGAAAAAAATTAGTTATTCAAGGATTTTTTTGCAAGTGTCGTCTGCTTTTCATGTTAGGTAAACAGTTAATTTTACATACAACACTTCGTGGAAATCAGCAAGGTCTCTTTCTCAAATTTCCCGAGTACCATAGAATCCAGAACGCATCCTTGTGAGGATTTTGTATATTTTAAGTACTCATTTTGTGGTATATATAAATTTGATCGTGATTAATAAGCTGGTTTGTCAAAAAGCTCTCAACACAATGAACACAACACGTTGAGAGGAGCAGTATTAAGGCGGCGGTCACACCATCGTACGTCAAGTATCTGATTTTTGATGCGATAGTCGTATACGGCATCGGGTTGAAATGAACACTATAGCTTTGCGTTGTGTTGGTCACACCTACCTGTACGATAAAAGTTTCGAATATGTCGCTCCTGTCCGTCCGAATAAAATGGAACATGCTCCATTTTTTGACGGACCGAATCTAATCGTATACGATTTTTCAATATTTTGAAGGTCAAGATCACACCAAAGTATCAAAAACAACAATGTAGTGATTGTATTGCCACCAAGTGTGGTCGCACTTTTTTGAGATCCTGCTGTTTCCTGGTTTTCTACTGGACATTTTTGGATTTATCTGCTAAAATTGCTCTACATATTCCTTATCAGTTGTGCATTGTTTTAGTTTAAACAATATTTATTGAAAAAGATAAGTTAACTGTATACATGCAAACAAGTGTAAACGTATTGAATGTTTTGTACATAAATTTCAGTGAATACATTTAACATCTGAGATGGAAGTGGTACATATCCAAACTAACAGGGAGTATTTCGATTCAGTTGTCAAAAGTTAGCTCAAGTATCTATATTTTTCTTCCAGGTGTTCTGTAGATATATATATATATATATTGTTTTAGGGCTGTATAGATGTGATTTTTAATAAAAGATAGTTATATTAGTGTTGTGTTTAGTTTCTTTATCGGATATCAGTGGCGTGTTCCCTATCTTCGCGCGGGTCAGTTTCGGTGTTTTGTTTTTGTTTTTTTTACGAGTTCGACTGCGTTTAAAATTCAAGCTTCTCATTCTAATTTTGGCTATGGATGGTAAGTGTTTCGTGACTCGAAATGTTCAGACCAGCAGGGCAGAGACGGTTAGTATTGGTGTCCAGGTGGGGGGAGTGGTTGAGGCCAGCACAGGGGGTGCTGCTGCTAGTGAGTTACCAACGGACGGCCAGCGGTCGGATGTGTGTAGGCACTGCCATATGGTGTATGTGGATGGGTGTGAGCTGGGGGAGTTGGGGACGTGTGCCATCTGCGTAGAGCTAATGCAGCTGCTAGAGGCATATGTAAAGTTGGAGGAAGAGGTGCAGGTGGTGAGGGGGAAACTGGGGAGGGCAGGAAAGTCTGGTGTTACCCCAGTTAGGGTGGAATTCGATGGAGAATGGAAGGTGGTGGGTAGTAGGAAGCGGACTTTTGACGTGGATAGTGGGTCTTTTGGGAATAGGAAGGTGCGTCGGGTTGAGGGTAGAGGAGAAGTAGGGGCTAGAGTGTCAAATTCCCAGGCTAGTAGTGTGAGTCGGGGGGCGAAAAGGCGTATTCTTTTAGAATCGGGTAGTGAGGGAGATAGCGATGACCATGTGGAGTCGGTCAGGGCAGGAGTCAGAGGGAAGGTTAGGAAGGTGGTAAACGAGGACAAGGTGGCTTGCAGTGGGAGTGGGCAGAAGGTGGGGTGCAGTGTCCAAAATAGATTCAGTGTGTTAGGTAATTTCGAGAATTCTGAGGAGCAGGATGGGTCTGAAGAGGTGGAGGTGGATGTAGGCATGGGGGTTAGTGTGGCGAAGTGCATGATTGCGAGCTGGCCCAGTGGGGACAGAGGTGGTAACAGGGGTAATAGGACGGGAAAGAGGACATGAAAGGACAGGAAGAGGCAGTTGGTGGTTGCAGGGAGTAGTATAGTGCGGGGGTTGGATAGGGTTGTGTGTGGGCCCGACAGTGTCAACAGGACCAATTTGTGCTTTCCGGGGGTTAGGGTGGAGGACCTAAGGGACAGAGTGGATGGATTAGTAAAGGGGTCAGGCCCAGACCCAGTGCTTGTTGTACACGTGAGGACCAACAACATCAGGGAGAGAAAATCAGTTCAGCTTATTGAGACTTACAAGGACTTAATAACTCAACTGAATACCAAGAATGCACGGGTAGTGGTTTCGGGGCTTCTACCAGTACTAGGTGGTGGGGGCGGGCGTAATTCGCGGATCATAGGGACCAACGAGGAATTGGGGGAGTATTGTAAGGAACTTGGGATACCTTTTGTAGACAATTGGGGATCGTTTTGGGGCAGAATTGACCTATATGGAAGGGATGGTCTCCACTTAGCCCAAGGGGTACAGAGGTTTTAGGAAGAAATATGTTGCAGGTGGTGGAGCCTTTTTTGGTATAGGGAGGGGAGGGGGGGTCAGTGAAGGGGGGAATAATCACAGAAAATGTGTCACGAACCATAGGTGTAAAAAATGGGACAAGGGGGATAAAGAAAAGGGACCAAAAATCCAAATCAATAGGAATAGCTTCCCAAGGAAAGAACAGGTACACAAAGTGGGATATACAAACACACAGGGACTAGATAATAAAGGGACCAGTAGGCGGAAGCCAATGAACCTTGACACCCTGAAAGTGGGTTATAGCAACATCCATGGTCTCCACCGGAAAGTAAGTGAAATTGCTACATTGATTGAGGCAGAGGAGTTTGACGTCATGGGCTTAAGCGAAACGTGGGTAAGACACGAGGAACGGGTAAACCAAGTAAAGGGGTACGTATGGATAGGTGTAGGGCGAACGGAAGGCCAGAAAAAAGGGGGACGGGTAGGCATGTACATTAAAGAGGATTTAAAACCATCGCCGATCACAGACCTGGAAAACATCAGCACCCCGGCTGAGGTATCGAAAGAAATTGGATGGGTAAGGATCAGTCTGAAAAACAAAAGTATTGCCCTTGGGGTTGTGTATTGTGCGGTGGAGGGAAGCAAACCCGAATGGAATGATTCGATATACTCAACACTGAGGTCCAATATCACCGAATTACAAAACAAGGGGCTCGGTATAATTCTGATGGGTGACTTTAATGGCCACATAGGTAATGATGAAGAAGGCATAGAGGGTGAGGACAATAAAGTCAACAGGAATGGAAGGAAGCTGTTGAACTTCACAAGCGAGCTCGGTCTGAAGATTCTGAACAAGGACGCGAGGTGTAAGGGGAAATGGACCTGGGAGAGGAACGACAGAAAATCAATAATCGACTACATCCTCACAGATATTAATTTATGGAGGGAGGTGATATGGGTAGAAGTGGATGATGAGGGTAAAATGGAGGTGGATAGTGATCACAACTTGATTACAGTGACGATCAGGGCCAAAACTCTAGTAAAAAGCAAAGGAAGCTCTAAGGAGATTTGGGAACTCAAAAAAGATGCTGACTGGGCGAAGTTCAATGAAAAACTGAAACCAAAGCTTGCAACCGTACCCAAGAGGGGCAGTGTCCAGAAGATGGCCGACGTCATAGTTGCGAGCCTGGTGGAGGCAGGAAAGGAAAGTGTAGGAAAGGTCAGGGTGCCAACACGGGAACTGGGGTACAGAGTGAACGAAGAACTGAAAAGGGCCATAAAGGGAAGAAAAGCTAAATGTGCTGCATACAGGAGAAGTAGAAAACTTAAGGGGGCGGAAAGCAATGAGGCCACAGTTGCTAAGGAAGAATACCACCAAGCACGAAATAAAGTAAATAAGATTAATGGCGATAATCGGAGAGTACGAAATAGCAGTCTTATTAGGACGATAAGGACGACAGGGGGGTCGGGTTCGAACGTATTTTGGAAATGGGTGAATAAATGTAACAAAGGAAGTAACCCACAGAGTATTAAAGAAGATGGCAGAGTTACAGACGAGCAAGATCAAGTCGCATCAGAACTAGTGAAGCACTGGGAAAAGGTAAACGATAAGCGATTGGGCATGGGGAGCCCACCAGAGTGTCCGAATCAGGTCGAGGAAAACCTATCGAGCTTCGTGTGCAGCGAAATTAAAACGGAGGAGGTGCGAAAGGTGATATCAAAATTAAGGGATGGACAAGCGGGAGGAGTGGATGAAATTCCTAACGAGTTTATCAAAAAAGGGGGAGAAGAACTCGTGAAAAGCCTAACTGCCCTATTCAATCTAGCCATAGAAAATCAAGAGGTCCCAAAGGAGTGGAGAGAAAGTAAAGTGACATTTATTCACAAAAAGGGGGAAAAAGACGTTTTGGATAACTATCGAGGGATCTCTGTTAGTAGCAACATTGGAAAGGTTTTCTGTAAAGCCCTGTATGGGAGACTAGAGGAGGTGATTGAGGAGAAGGGTTTTTTGGGAGAAATCCAGAATGGCTTCAGGAAGGGAAGGAGAGTTACTGACCATCTTTTCACACTATCCCAAATGATAGAATCCGCGAAAGCAAAAAAGAAAAAGATGTTTATGACCTTTTTGGATATCAAAAAGGCATACGATAGAGTATGGAGGGAAGGTATGTGGCGCAAGCTGGAGGCTATGGGCTTAAGAGGCGAGTTTGTTGGAATTATGAAAGCATTATATAAAGATGTACAGAGTGAACTTAGCCTGGGAAACATTACAACAAAACGTGTGCCTATGGAGATAGGCCTAAAACAGGGGGTGTATCCTTTCGCCGATCCTGTTTGCATTGTACATCAAAGGTTTAGGAGATGAACTCCTGCGTAGCGAGGTGGGGGTAGCAGTTGGGGACTTGAAGATCCCAGGGCTATTTTTTGCAGACGATATGGTTCTAGTGTCAGAAAGCGAAGAGGGGCTAACGAAAATGCTGGGAATTGTTGGGAAATATGGGAGCAAATGGAGACTCGAACTTAATGAAGGCAAGAGCAAAATTATACCTGTGGGCTGCAAAGTGGACCCCACTCGAAGGTGGAGAGTGGGTGAGTTCTGCATTCCGGAAGGGAGCAGCAAACTTCTCAGTGTGGGAGAGACAGGCGATTACGAGTATTTGGGGGTAAATATAAACAATACAGGAAGAGGCATCTACCGGAACCACACAAATAAATTGATTCTGAAGGGGAAGCGAATCCTTAACCAAATGAAACTTATAGGGAGAAACAGTTTCAATAAGGTTTTCGTGGGAAAAACCATTTGGGAAATGGTGGGGCTGCCAAGTATAACATACGGTACGGAAGTGGTACCCCTAAACCAGATGGCCGTAAAGAGCTTGGAAATCCTGCAGAACGATGCAGGCCGATGGATAACGGGGGTCGAGTAATGCCGCAGCGCTAGAAGCAATCAGGGGTGAGCTTGGGTGGATGAGGATCAAGGACAGGATAGAGCTGTTGAAGCTCGGTTATCTTAATTATTTGGTAAATCTCCCCGACAGCCGATGGTGTAAAGCAATGTTTCTGAGAATTTTCAACTCAAATATCAAAACGGGGTGGATGGTCCAAGTGAGGGAGCTAGTAGAGAACTACTCATTGGAGATCTCGGACCTGGACGTTGGGGCAAACCAGGGTAAAAAAATCGTCAGAGAAAGGGTCATGGAGGATTGTAACCGTAATTGGCGAGAGGGGTCAAATCAAAGAGGTCTTTGGGTGGCCTGCGTGATAAAGAGAAGCCAGGTTTTGAAGAGTACCTTGATGGCACCTTTGGGGGGTCACTGTTGTTCAAGCTGAGGTCGCGATCCCTGGAGCTGAGGGGAAAAATTGGGAACGACTGTGAAAGGGAGTGCCAGATGTGTAACTTGGACATGGTGGATACCCTGGAACACTTTCTTCTAGAATGCCCAAAGTATCAGCCTAAAAGAATGAGATTCACTGAGAGTATAATGGGGAAGTGGGATGAGAGAATGAAGGACATGTGGTTAGGGGGAGACTCAAAGGAGAGGGTTAATATGCTAATTGGAGAGATTGGGAAGAATGGGACAAGGGATATCATCAAGCAGTTCGTCTCCGAGTGTTGGGAGGAGAGGAGAAGCGTGGAAATAGGGAGGCAGTTGGGAGTACAGGGGTAACCATGGCCTTCTCGTCCGAGAACCGCGACAAATCAGCGGCTGGCCAAAGTGTTATTATTATATTATATCAAACTAACTTGTTGTAGTAGGGGATTCGGAAAAAAACTGAATGCTTATGTAAACCGTCTCCCAAGTCTGCAAGATTACACAATTTCAGTTAGACAGATAGAACGGGTGGGTCTCTTTAGATATTGCTTAAACGAGAAAAAATGAAGAAAGTAGATCGAGAGGAATAGTGAGGAACAGTGAAGGAGAAGGATGACAGTTGAAAAGGGCCAACTTGAATGCAAAAGACATCAACATTGATCGACAACAGTTAGGGAACTGACTCACTTGGAAATCGCAGCCTAACGCTAATATAAGACGAGGTTATTCTAATGGACAACCGATGGGGGGGGGGGGGGGGGGGCTGGGGGGTGGAGGGTGCGAGCGCTGATAACGTTTTTTCATTTCAGTAAGTGACACGACTCCGGAGGACCGCCGCCAGCACCATGCACTGCCGGGAAACGAACAGTGTCTTGCAAGTGGAAGACACATTATTCATTAGCATGCAATGTCTTGTTCAATAATGTACGAACCACCGCTCGTCACCCGCGGCACACAGCGCGGCAACAATAACCCGGAACCCTCCCCCACCCCCACCCCCCCCCACCCCCATGAAAAAACCCAACAGTGTGAGAAGCTAATAACCAGGCCCTCAACCCACAGATATTTCATTTGATGTAGACTTTTACTAAAAAAGAAAACTTACGTAAGACAGTCAAGCAACTCCCCCCCCCCCCCCCGCCACCGATCATCAGGTTAGTTTGATGGTCCATTAACAGAAGAGATAATTGGATAATACGATAGGAGCTCACTTGAAAGAGATGTTGTGTTGAGAGATCATCGAGAAGGCAACTAGGCCCTGATTCCACCCATTGTAAACTATAAGGTGAGCAGCGGTAGGGTCGCAATTATTGGAAGCGTTTACTAAGTAGAGTAAAGTCCTGCACCATTTCAAATACAGACAAATTTTCTTCACTGGTAAGGAATTCGGAGCCAAATAGGAGTGTTGTCACATCTGGTGCAAATGGAAGTGATTTTATTGTTGACCTGCGTGCCTCTTCAAACACAGGACAGAACAAAAGAAAGTGTTCGCTTGTCTCGAGGACACCACACTGACACAGGGGCGAAGGCGACAGGTGGTTATTGAATAAATGGGTGCTTAGATTACTACAACACAACCGCTGTCTGCAGTGATAGATTTGTCCTATTCGTGATTTTGCATGGTCATAAAAAGACGGGGGTCGCAGATTGCCCCTGTTAAGATAACTTGCGAAATTACTCACTGATGAATTTTCTCTAATTGATGTGCATTGTTTTGATGTGGTTTTGAAGAAAAAATCCTTCAACATATTTGTGTTTTTAACAAAAAAAAAACCCACTGGAATATACTGAATATTTCTCCAGTTTGAATTCTTTCCTCGTGTGCAAAGGTAATCCGGATTATGTCACCTATTGTTCTGAACCGGATTGGACTGAGAAACCTATTTGCCATTCTATTCACTGCTAATGGGAGACAGCTACCTCACACCTGGTGCCATCAGATTCATAAGTTTCAATTACTGACATTTAAACTGTGTTTATATAATTACACCTCAGATCAGCTCCGTTCAATCAACAACACAGTGGATCATGTCAAGCACAGGCCTAAAGCATATGTTTTTAAAGCCTTGAAAGAACAAAGAATACTAAAACCTGAATTTTGTTTTACCAACAACAGCTCAGATAAAGTATACCAACTAAAGGGATTAAAAAATCAACACAAACAAGCAATAAGATCAAAGCCTATTAACCCTGGTGTGAATACCAACAACATTCTTGTAATCAGCACAGATACTTCTATTATTCATTCCCCGATTACCTCAAGTGTAAACTTTTCAACTGTAAATGCCAGATCTGTGAGGAATAAGGTTCCTGATTTTGTAGAACACATCGTCAATAACAAAATGGATTTCTGTTTGGTTACTGAGACTTGGCTAACTGATCAGGACAGTGTAATTGTTTCAAGGCTTTCCTGTGAAGGATATATTTTCAGAGTGCCACTAGGATTAATGCTAGGACTGGAGGTGGAATTGGCCTCGTGTGCCGAGAGAATATACAAATTAAAATCTCAACCCAAGGAGATAAATCCTCTTTTGAATACGCCGAATGACTATATGCTGGGCTGACACCAACATCCGAACTGTGGGAGTATATCGACCACCTTACTTCAAAAATCCTCCTTTCTCGACCAATGTTTTCTTTGAAGAATTTTCTGTGTACCTTGAATCCATTGTTATGTGTTCTGAAAAAAAACTCCTTATCATCGGTGATTTTAATATACATATGGATGACAACAATGACAGTGATGCTAACAAGTTTAACCCTTTACCCAACGTAACGGCCAAAACCGGCCAGCGCTATTCTCAAAAATCTCCAATTAATTTTCTTTATTTTTTCATTTTTTGTCTCAAAAACATAGGTTATGACCCCTCGTTGGAACGAGCTCGTCGTGCTCGTTCCAACGAGGGGTCATAACCTATGTTTTTGAGACAAAAAATGAAAAAAAATAGTTATTCAAGAATTTTGTTTGCAAGTGTCGTCTGCTTTTCATGTTAGGTAAAGGGTTAAGACCATCTTAGAAACATTTGGTTTGCAACAACATGTTACTGGGCCTACTCATACGTCTGGACACACTCTTGACCTTATTATCACAAGATGTACTAATGACTTTCAGCTTTCTGAGCCATTAATCCCATTCAGATTATCTGACCATTCATTTGTTGAGTGCACACTAGGTGTTCGAAAACCATCACTGACGCGTAAAGAAATAACACTCCGAAAATTCAATCAAATTGACAGACATTAACAAGCTTAAATGTGACATCGAAAAATCAGATTTGTGTAATTCTCAGTGTGCTAACCTGGATGATCTGGCAAAATCATACAACAACACATTGTCTTGTCTACTGGATGAGCATGCCCCTCTGAAAAAAAAAACATTAATTATTCGCCCAAGTATACCATGGTTTACCAATGAACTAAGAACTCTAAAAGCTAATCGTCGAAAGCAAGAGCGGGAAAGATCTAAACCTTACAATGAGGAAGCAGCATATAAGACTATTCGTAATCAGTTCTCCAACAAAATAAAAGATGCCAGAACCTCTTACTACACAACATATGTTGAAGCTTGTAATGGTGACAGCAAAAAACTGTTTAAAGTTGTTAAAAATCTATTTATGTACCGAGTAACAAAGCGTGTCATTTCCACCACACGATGATCCATCAAAGCTAGCTGATCAATTTGGCGAATTCTTCATTAAAAAAATAAAATTAATCCAGGAAAAAAATATGAACATAAATGTAGACAAAATTGACATCCAACAGAGACCATCAGAAAAAGAGCTTTCAACTTTTCGACCTTTAGAAATCCACGAGGTAACCAAATCAATAAAAGAATCCTCAAATGCCTCATGTCAACTCGACCCAGTGCCACCATCTATTGTCAAATTATGTGTAGACTCTTTGGCTCCTGTAATCACAAAAATGATTAACATGTCTCTGCTAGAAGGATATGTGCGCCTGATGCGTGGAAAATAGCAATTGTTGATCCTCTCCTGAAGAAACAAGGTGCGGAACTTGTGTTTAAAAACTTCCGACCAGTGAGTAACTTACCGTTCGCCTCTAAGCTGTGTGAAAAAGCCGCAATTGACTAACTAATGTTACATAGTGATATGCATGCTCCATTACCGGCCAACACGTCTGGATTAAGAAAATTTCACTCGACTTAACGGCATTACTCAAGGTTCAGAATGACATTCTCCTTAATATGGAGTCTGGAAGGATAACATTGCTTGTTCTTTTAGACCCTAGTGGTGCTTTTGACACTGTTTGCCATAAAACTCTACTAGAGGCAATGAATTCTGATTTTTGACTTAATGGTGTTGCTGCCAGCTGGCTATCATCATCCCTCAAGAATAGACAGCAGCGTGTATCAATAAACGGTAATCTGCCAAAAGACTTCCATCTTGAATGTGGAGTCCCACAGGGCAGTTGCCTTGGTCCTGTTCTGTTTCTATTCTATATTTCAAAAATGTTCAACATCATTGAATCTCAACTGCCTGGCGTCCATGGTTATCCTGATGACATACAGGTCTATTTCTCTTTTCGACCATCAATCAAGGATCAAACTAAAACTATTGAATCATGTATTTCGGATATTCACACATGGATGGTTTCAAACAAATTAATGATAAATGATGATAAGACGGAATTCCTAATAATTGGTTCACGACAACAACTCACTAATGTTGACATCAATTCAGTGAAGGTAGGCGATTCCGCCATCAGTGCAAGTAACAGTGTAGGTAAGCTTGGTGCCTTCTTCGACTCTACTATGTCTCTGGACAGACATGTTACAAATATGTGCAATAAGGCTTTCAGAGGTCTATAAAAAGTTAAACAGATTAGACAGTTCCTCACCAAAGACTCAACAAAAACCCTAGTTCATGCATTTGTAACTTCACATTTGGATTATTGTAATGCCTTACTGTTCAACCTTCCACAATATCAGTACTCTCGCCTTCAGATGGTACTAAATGCATCAGCCCGAGCGGTATGTAGGGTATCACGATCTCAACACATCACTCCTGTTCTGAGGGATATGCACTGGCTGTCAAGTACAGAATAATTTTCAAAACTTTATTATTAGTTTTTGAGACACAAAACAACATGACACCAGCCTGCTTAGAAGAATTCCTTAATTCCAAGAATGTGTGTCAATACAACCTGAGGTCCGATGGTAAAATGCTACTACATGTTCCAAAACATAAGTGTAAGACATTTGGAGGTAGGTCATTCTCATTTGCTGGCCCTCACTTGTGAAATAATTTACCAGAACACCTAAACAGATTGTCAAATGTCAACCTTTTCAAGAAAGATCTCAAAACATACCTGTTTAAAAAAGCCTATAAGTGATGTTGTGGACTGTAAGATACTGTATATATTCCGTTTATATATTTGCACGAGCTCAATAACATGTACAGCGCCTTAGAATATGGTTCTATATCTTCTTAACTATAATTTTGGCCTTATATAAATGTGTATATTATTATTATTATTATTAAAAAAAACCCACATAATTATGCATGTACTACGTAATTTTTCTGATTCTCGGAAGTGCTGTGTAGAAAGAATAAATGCATCTTTGTTACTCATGTCTTATATTTTCTCCAGCACGGTAGTGAAGTTATCATTATTATATAGATGATTAATTTTCAAGTGATTTAACGTCTGCATCAATGCCGCCCCCAGTATTTTGATTTCTTTATTCAAATTTTTCTTGAAAATTAAGATAATTTTATAAAGTCATAGCAAAATGCCCCCCTCCCCAATATACAGGGTTCAACTGTGACTTGGCCCTATTTTCATATTTCAGTTTATTCGTGCTCCTTGCGGAGAGCCATGGAAACGTACATATTCTGTGACCATGCAACGATGGGTTCGCAGAGAAATATGTGTACGATAGACGGACTAGAAAATCGTATGCGATTGTATGACCGCCACCAAACCATTTTCGCAAACGTAGGCGCCATATTCGGCCATCGCTGTACACGAAAAGTGCCATAAATTTTTTTTTTCATTTTTTGTCATCAAAATATAGCTTATGATCCCTCATTTGGGACGAGCTCCGCGGGCGCGTTCCAATGAGAGGTAATAAAGTTATGCTTTTTTGGTTAAAAATGAAAAGATTGTAGTTATTCAAGAAATGTTTTTTCAAATGTAGATATTCTAACTTTGTAAGGTAAATGGTGGATTTAACCCTTTACCTAACATGTAAAGCAGACGACACTTGCAAACACAATTCTTGAATAACTATTTTTTTCATTTTTTTGTCTCAAAAACATAGGTTATGACCCCTCATTGGAACGAGCGCGACGCGCTCGTCCAAGGAGGGGGTCATAACCTATGTTTTTTGAGACAAAAAAAGAAAAAATAATGAAAATTAATTAGCGATCTTTGTGAATAGAACTGGCCGTTTTTTCCGTTACGTTGGGTAAAGGGTTAATCCCACAACCTACACAACTGAAGGAATGAAGTATTACTGTGAATACAAAGTAGATTTGCCAAAAGAAGCTTATCACGTACACAATATGAATCATTTTCGTGTTGAAATTGGTACGGGAAGGTTACGCCTTACCGATGTTCTCGACTGCAGTCACGCTACTTTTCATGGTAAGTATTGGTAAAGAATACAGGAGGAAATTTGTGTACAGTTGGTACACATGCTCGGCGAAAGGTAACTCACCCTTTTTGTCGTTCATTTCGGTGCAAACTTGCATTTCCTGGTCGGTATGTGGTTGCTATGTTTAGCATTGACAGTGTAAAGTTCATTAATGTTTAGAGGTGTATACCTATCCACAGCAAGGATAGTAGCGATTGGGTGTTATAATCGTTGAAGTGGCATCCGACCTGCTCGTCAAGAAGAAGGGGGTTCCAAAATTGCATTTCAAGTACTCTATTTACTTTTAGTTTCCCATTTAATCAGGAAAATAAAAAATAAAGGAATTCCGCTTCCCCTCCACCGACCATCCCGCCAACCCTCCCTCCGACAGAAGCAGAAGCTTAAAATATTGAATGCATCGTCCTCTGGGGACCTTATACGGTCCCCGTAAGCAAAGTTATCTTTATACTCTTTGACTGAATCTACTGCATTTCCCGCTACGCGTGACAGCCGCCTCACCAAAAATACAAATCGAAATAAATTCTTCGACGCAAATTTACCATTTGTCGGAAAGAGGGAGCGGGGCACCAATTTCAGATTCTATTAGAGGTGCCAGCAAGGCTTATGTCGACCTTACCCGCATCAAAGCTCTCAAAATCTAAAAGCATTCTACACTTGGTGTAACCTCCACGCAACCCACACCATAGTTCATGAATTATTTCCAGGACTGATCTGTATCTCCATAGTCATGCCTCGCACTAAGATGGTGCAACAAATGTTTCATTTATTTCCTTGACATTAAAAATCAATGGGTTTCGCTGATACGGTCTACCTCACTTGGCCGACGACTATCCTGGGATGGAAAACATAATTTGACGCCTTGTATTTTTATGAACAAAGACATTTTACAAAAAAAAAATTTCACAGGAATCTTCAGTGGTTCACTAGTATGTAGTAAAATGTACAAAATGAAATCGGCAAATTACGTCTGAACCACTAATCTCTATTCAGTAGCATTGCTGGAACGCCCATTGGTCACATGGAGAAAAAAGTGTCTCAACCGCCGCCATCTTAGAGCGGAAGTTACTCTAAAAATTACAATGATCAACAACAAAATTCTCGATGGTTTCCACTTTCCCAGCACTTCTTAATTTTTAACAGCTTTTTAAAGAATATACTTTGATGTCTTCGGAAAATGAATCTCTGGAAGCTGTGTGCATTTTCACTGCAACACAAATTGAATATTTACAAAATATTGTAGTTATTATTGACAAGAACAAATGCCAGGGTTGAAAAGTTGACACAGCATTATTAGTTGTCATGCAATGTAAACGCCATGACGTTTGATAGAGTGAAAGCTGTTACGCTGTGGCGTAACAGCTTTCATGTCATCAAACGTCATGGATTGGGAGGGGATTACCGCATTGATTGACTTGACGCCATGTTTGGGTGTGGGCAGTTTGAGTGGCGACGTTTTTCGCTAAAGTTCCAGCAATACACGGTTGAATGTTTTGGTGAGTAAACAGACGGAATTGAATGAGTTAACGTAACAGAAACTGGAAAGACAAAAAAAAAAAAAACAACAAAAAAACAAAACAAAAAAACAACACAAATAACACTTTAATAAATGAATAAATTACGTCCTGCAATTTCCCATCCAAGTATTTGATCGTGCTGAACAGGTTGTTTACGTTTATCTTCACTTAATGTATTATCTATGAAGTTTCGATATTGTCCGCGTCCTTGTGAGGATTTTGCATATTTTATGTATTCATCGGATCGTCGTAGGGAATGATGTTGCGTAACTAAAAAAAATTGTGTAATCGTATATCCACTTCTATAGAGATCACTGATCTGAACGGAGCCTTTGGCGAGGTCCTAACCTAAGGTACTGAATGAGTTTCGTAAATTTCACTGTATAATGGGGACAAGCTGAAGAGTCCATTTATCACTTGATCCACAGCCCATGAAGGACGTATTAGTGCGAAGAGAAACAAACAACGCACCGGTGTAACCTCAAATTTTGTTGTTAACGACAATATGCTGTTAAGCAAACCGTCCGTTCCAAAAATTAGTCCTCAGCTCCTATGTGGCCTCTAATTATGTTGTTAATGACAATATGCTATTAGACAAACCGCCAGCTCCAAAAACAAAAATTGCCCTCAATGACGCAAATAGTTTGAGGTTCTTGGTAGTAATATGTTAAAGAAACAACGATTCAAAACACTTTAAATGATGTCCTTGGGGTGTTTTTAGTTCATGCCTCATCTCCCGAGATAGTCAGGGTCTTCTCATGGTATGAAAATGGAGGATATCTCACATCATTTCAATTCTAACTAGCAATGGCTTCGCAACACACCAGTTCAGAGTGTCAAAAGATGTTCAAAAGAATGCTAAGGCTGACTGATGACTTACAAATCCAAATCTTCGGTTCGCTGAGGAACTGAAAGCTCTACAGACCAAAGCGTGAATGACGTTTTCGCTCTGTGGAATAAGATTCCAAGGGTGGACCAAACAAAGTACGAAGGGGCAGCCTGCAAGAATGGTGCATGCCACTCAAACGAACGACGACATAACTGCCTTCAGAGCACCGGAAATCAAAACAACCAACAAAATCAAGCTGTCTGCCTTCATTTGTCGAGAATAAGGACCCAAGCACACCAAAACAACAGGAAGAAACTAAAACTAAGAAAGAAATAGTTTGGAAGTGAAATCTTAAACAATTTTACAACAAAGATTTTTAAGTAGTAACGATCGCGGCGTAGAACCAGTGAGGGAGCCAGAACAGAACAAGTGGAAGAAGATCAAAAAGAACGAAGAACGAAGTTAGAAAAGACTAAATAGAATGACATAGAATAAAGATCGAAGAAGACTGAAAAGAAGATCGCAGTAAAAATAACAAAAAGAGAATTGAACAAAGACTGAACTCTCTATAACGAACCTTAAAATAATATTAACTACAACACAATTTGAACTCAATAAAGTTTTAGAAATCTAACAAACCATGAGAAATGGACCAACCAGATTCTTCAGATAAATATCCTCCAAAAGATATCCTCCGAAATATATCCTCCAATTGTCTACACAAGGTCTCACTAGTCCCCAGCCGCCGTGTCATATGTATCCTCAAATATCCGTATGTGCCTATGTGTTGCGTGTGTTGTGCGCATATTGTGCGCAAGCACACAAGCACATATCGGTACATCCAGCATGCGTCCATGTGATGTGTACACAGTGTTACACGGAACTCAGCTCTGGTCATTCGAAATTGTGCGCCTCTATTTTTCATTTATTAAGACCCCTATGCGAGGTTTGCCAGTTTTATGTTTTTGTGCTATCTTATCTTTAATCTCATTTTAAATATTTGTCTTATTTGGAAATACAGATCAGACTTGACCACTAAAATGGCGTTGTCCGTTCTTCGTTACATGACTTTTGGAAATTCCGATTTCAAACCTGATCAAGTTCGAATGGAGATTTTGCGAATACCGTTCGTCGGCCACGGCCGCGCCGTCAGTTAACGGATTAGTACGTCTTTGATAAGCCCGACACGCAGTTGATGATACGTACGACAGATGGGCATTGTTAGTCACTGGAGTCAGAGAATGGCTGTCGAAGTAGGAGAGAATCAGTTTCCATTTTGAAAGTAAAAGGATAGAACCGACAGAAGTGTGGTCATTTTTCTCCACACGGCTTTCTTCGACTGTAGACCTCTCTTTCAGAATAATACACTCGAAAGTTACAGATATCTGTCATGATAAAGTTAACATGTCAAGTCATCAGTAGATGACAAATGCACGGAAGCCCATTGGTGCCACGGGAAAAAATACCTTAGGTTTGCAAATATTCGCAAAGATGTTTGTGAATATTCGCAAAGGTTTGCGAATATTCGGACAGATGTTTGCGAATATTCACAAATATATTTTATCCCGTGGAACTAACGGGCTTCCGTATAACTGCAATAAACGATAGGTCAAGAACGAAACTGACTATGGATCCTTCGTGTAGTTTCTAATTAAGCGCACACAATGGTATCAGTTTTAGTGGGAACGTTATTGAGTCGAGATGCCAAATTATAACTTTTAAAAAATCTGCTATGGCAGATTAGCAAACATAATTACAAAGCAAATACATATCAACTCTGGGTTTTAGACAACAAAACTTGGATTCAGTGGAGACATAACCGTTGTCTCGCGTGGCTCATGTGGGTTGGTTTTGAAGTCCGGACACCCTCACGATCTAACCTTCAGAGATAAGCATAGACCGGCCGCGTTAGTGTGGGTAAGTTGGATGTAAACTCTAGTTCAGCGTAGAAATGAGGACACACACACACAAAAATCTAATGTCACTAATGCCAGCCTCAGTGTTAAGTATTAGATTTAAAATTTAAAAGGATATGCAGATTGACAATCACCCTCTTTCCGCAAGGCTATTACGGCTGGATATTATGGGACGAGTCGACACTAATTGCGTCTATTAACCTTACAGAAGGAAATCTGAACGAGCTGAATACCGACGAATGGGCCGCTTGGAAAATGCTTCGGCTTTAGCTGAGCCAAGTAGTGGTTTTTAAAAACGTTTACTGGCGTCATACATTTAATAGTTGGATAATTGTATATCCAACAGCTAATTGTTGGATATTTTACATCTATTGAACTATCCAACAACAACACGTTTTTAACCCTTTACCCAACGCAGACGATATCAAAATTTATTATTTTAAATACCATTTTTTTAAATTTTTCAAAAAATTTCACCAAAACCATATCATGTGACCCCTCTTTGGAACGAGCTCGACGAGTTCTTTCCAAAGAGGGGTAACATGATATGGTGTTGTTGAAATGTTTTGAAAAATAGTATTTTTCAGCTGCTGAATTTGCATATTACGCCGGTGGGTGTTGCCGATTCGTTGGGTAAAGGGTTAAGTAGGATAAATAACTCGTTGATGTTGGATAGGCGAGAGAAAGCACCCTGCTTGGGCCCAACGGCCCCCAACTAGGGAGCTTTCTCTCGAGTATCCAACATCAACCCGTTATTTCTCCTCCACTTAATCGTCATTCTATACTCAAACGGCGCACTATTAAAACTATAAATGATTTCCCTGTAACGTAAAGTGAGCAACTATATAAAATACACACACGGGTTTTTGCTTATTTGCTTGGAACTACTTTATTCCAAGCGTTCAGTGTTAAGTTAGGTTGGCATCAGATATATATTTGGACAGTTACAAAATGTATACGTTGTCCCGTAAGTGCAACAAGGTGCCATTTGCAATGCTAAAGCATTGCAAATAGCAATGTGTTTTACTCAAGGTACGATATCTTCTCCAATAGGAGTAAAGACGTCTAGACGAAATACAACTTTGTATTGAGGTTAGCAACACTCCACGAACGTGCGAACCCAGGAAAGGAGATTTTCGAACATGCTCTCGACCAAAAATTAATGAAATACTTCAATTTGTACTCAATTTGAGGTCACTGCTTTTGGTCACAAGAATCTAGTCAATAAAGTAACATTAATATACATAACAACGTCAAGCGCATTCGAAAATAATTTGTTTTACGCTCAGCTGAAAAGGAAACTCTATTGACTACGTTTGGTTTGCATACAATAAAAAGTTCCTTCTTTAAATGACGAGTTGGTCACTTTTTAGGTGGAAGGGGTGGGGTACGTTAAAATAAATAGGCCATTACCACAGTGTGTTGTTCCGACATGGCGCATTGAAGCCTCGACCTTGTCGAAAACAACCCAGAAAACTAACCGCAAAACGTTTACGGAAACGTCCATATAAGTGTGCTGAACATGCTTGTCAAATGAAAAGGCAAACCTCACAGTAAAGACGGATGTGAAATGTTCTGGACAAAACACGTCGGATTTTTTTACGATTTCAGATGATAATGAATGTTGACTTGTTTTTGTACTCTGACATGGGTAAACCTGTTTGATGCATAACCCCACCAAATCTGGTTTTGTGGGTTGCTCTTCATTTCAACTGTGAAGGCAATAAATTCCCAGACACAAGCTTTGGCTTGCAGCTGGTCTTCTTCTCTCCCTTGATGTGACAAAACATTTCTGCAATGTTTGTCGACTGTCCCTCTCTCGCTAGAGTTCCTCCCCTTGATGTGAGTACTTTTTCTTTTTTCGTCTGTAGGTAATGAACCACTAAATAAATCCCATTGACTACAGTGTTAACCTTCCACTCTCTGTACAACACACCAAGTCGTTTTGAAAAAAAATACCTATACATTTACAAAGTACACCATCTCTTGAAAAAATTAAACTGGAAAAAAATATATGTTGCCACATCAAATTTCAGTTTAAATTTCGAATTTTCACAACTACCGTATGGTCTTGCACTGAATGACCTTTCACACTTTTTTCCCCATGCCTCATGTTTTTGAGAGATTCTCACACATTCCGGCACCAAATTACAAACAAACTTATTAATCCTTTCTAAAGTGGAGGAATCAAAATTTTAATTAATGGTTTCAAAGTCAAAATATATTTAACCAATCAGCTGATCAGAACTATTTAATCCTACTCACCCAAGAATGATCAAATCGGGAATGAGGGTCAGTATGAAATTAACCTTGTAACCTTACTTATAGGGCTGCTGGAATACTTTTGCTACTCCCCGTTTTAAATTAAAAATTCTTTCGTCACGTGTGCTGAAAATTCTTGCAGATAGCAATAACTTTCAGGTTCACGTGGTTGAAACGTTTTAAAAGGTAAGATACTCACTAATTTGGGTAAGTCTAAAACGTCTGTTAGGAAATTTATCTTGACACGCAGCGAGTATAGTTTGAGAAAGTGCACAGTACAGGGAGAGGGGGTTGCTGTTAAAACCTCGCAGAGTAAAATTTCCATCAGAACATTACCCCGGGTTCTGTTAAAAAGCGGAAGCAGCCGAACCAGCAAAAAGTTTCGCTAATGAAGGTCCTTTGGCTGAAACATTGCTGACGATTCTTATACTGCTGCAGTTTGTCAGGGTGGAAATTCCACTCAAACTTTCTTAATTTTCTAGTAAGTGCATACACGTGGGTTGTATCAAGTATTTTGCTTGTATTTCTTTTATTATTTTATTAATCCGCACAATCCCATTATATTTATTGTTTAACCGTTTACCAAAAATGGTCGCAGACCGATTACCGGTTATTTGAGCTCACAATCGGTCGATTCTGCTGCCGATCCCGATTGTAATACCATGCACCACCAGACAAGTCGATGCTCGAAAGAACTACATTAAACTAAACATTTTTCTTTATTGACTGGAGTCGTAGTAAAATTACCAGTCGCGCACAGAGCCACGTTTATCGCCCAAGTGTGCGCGACTGGTAATTTTACTGCGACCTGAGTCAATGGAGTACAATCTTCACGTTCCTGGTAGGAACTGGCGATTGCCGCAAGTACGTTCAATTGTGAGCTTCACTTGGCGTTTAACTTGTGTATCCCGTAAAAGGGGCGTCTGGAGAGATTAAGCATACACACTGTGGTTCTTTCTCAACTTTATTGAATTGTATCATTGGCATCATTTTACATTAGCAGTTGAATAAGATAATAAAATGCGATTAATGAATCATTGCAAAATGCTTGGCAACAATCGGTTGAACCAATGTTCCAGGAGCCGTTGCCGTTGTCATCCGATTGCATTCAATCGGCTGATTGTGGTGGCCGGTTCCGATCATCGGTTGAACACTAATTATATTATTATATCGACATTTATTTTTGAAAAAAAACTTACTTCTATTAACTCCAAACCGGGGGTGATTTGCAGAAGGAGGAAGGACAGGGAATAGCTGTGACCTTTAATGTGGTAATAAAATGTTCTATGATTAAAATGCAATCACTATTAATTGTCGGTTTTTGCAACGTTCAAAAAAGTGCTTGGTTTTAATCCGTCCCTCCAAGAATCAACGTTACGTAATACTTTGAATTCAGGATATATAATCGATGAAGAGAAACTCAGTGAGACACCGATTTGCTGAACTAAGTCCTGCGAACGTGATCTATGGCCCTCATTACAACCTGTATCTAATTGGAACATTCCGATCCTTTGTGCGGGATGCCTTCCAAAATTAGCTTACCCCTTGCCCTTCCGACCTTTCGGAGTTCCCGTTTGCTTCTGATACCTCCCAATACCAGTAACCCCAAATACAGAGGATTGCCGTGGCTGTAATGCTACACAATACATTGATATTCCATGGTATTTTAAGACAAAATCAGTGTGCACCACCTTACATTTCAGTAAGGCGAACCATACAGCTAGAGGGGGACATTAACGGGCTCATTAGCACTGTCGTCTCCATGACGATTTGGGCGGACTCTCACACCATTTAATCAGAATTAGGGATCCAGCTTTGATAACTGGCCATTCTATCATTTAGAAATTTATGTAACATATTTACCATAACATGAGGTGCACTTTAATTGCCATTTTACGCTTTCCACTGTGGGTTCCTGAATAAGATCTTTTCATATTTATTTATTTATTGGTGTTTAAGGTCGCTTACGTAAGCACAATGGCTAATCGTGGCCGTGACAGATTTATGGGTAGAGGAAGCCTGAGTACCCGGAGAGAACCACCAAGCATCGACGAGCAACTGTCAGCTCCTCAACATACTAACTCTGTTCAAGCTCCGCTCAAGCAGGGTTACAGCGGTTGAAGACATGTGCACCATCGTCGTACAGTACGCCTTAGTACACGGCAGTAGTAGGAGAGCGATGGATCGGGCCCTATAGGCAGGATTTCATGCGGGATCCCATGTGACGTCATAGTCACGTGACCCAGTGGCGCCATGTTGTGTTGTCATGGTAACCCGCGTGAGCGGCCATCTTGTAACGTCATCTCCATAGTGATACGTGATGTGAGTGCGCATGAGTAGCGCGTGTTGTTAGGGTGATACGTGTTTCCGTCGTCCATTTTGTATACTGGAGGCCGCCATCTTGGTTTCTATGGTAGCACGTGGTTGCTATGTGACCCAAAACCTTCTAACAAGACAGGGGGTATATTCGGAGGGTATGTTCCTTTGTAGAAGAGTAATTTCCCAATTTGTAGAATTACCACAAACAACCCGACAATCCCTCCAAATCACCGAAATTGACTTTATTTCCCCATTTTATCGGTGTAGCACGTAGTGCTATAGTACCAAGGGGGTACCGGGGGTATGTTCGATTGAATAGGAGTAATTTTCTGACTTACAATTTTCCCCAGAATCCTCGTTTAATTACTACAAACTACCCGACAAGTTTTACTATTTCGAATTCTTTCAGAATTCTCTGCTTCTGTCTATATATGCAATAGTTTTCGTCTATCTGGCCATGTTCCTTTGTTCTAGAGTATACTCCAGTAGCGTAGAAGAACCTATCAGCTGGAACAGCTTTGCTTATTATTACTATATTTAGCTATTCTGGTCTGTTATTGTTAGTTCTGACCCTATTCCAATTAGTCTTATTGTTTCATTTATCTAGATCATTTATATAAATTATAACTAACCAATCACGTGACTATGATGTCACATGAGATCCTGCATAAGATCCTGCCAATAGGGCTCGATCCCTCGCTCTCCTACTACTCACGGCGTCATCGTGCCCCCATGAAGGCAACCGAGATAAAGTGCCTTGCCCAAAAGAGACAATGCGGGTCGTCGGCCGGGGATCGAACTCGGGACCTCTAGCATAGAAGGCCAACAATCTACGACTGAGTAACTGCGCTCTCATCTTCTCATACGACTGGGTGTATCAACTAAATGAATATATCTTGTAGTTGTAGGTTGGATGGTGGTGGAGTGGAATCAGTGATAGTTTAATCCTACTGCCCTATTGAGCAACAGGGAAAAACGATTAACCCTCTACATTTTTTCCATGATGCAACTAGAAATTTAACCGATTCAGTCTTGTTTGACAAAGTCCATGGGCTCTGCAAACACGATTGAATTGGTTAAATTCCTAATTACCTGATGTAATAAAACAATTGCTGTGCGAAATGTCGGTATATTGATATCAGAGTTCAGAGTGTAAATAATTCTGCTTGTTTTCCACTGTGCTGTTTATCAACCGGTGTACTAAATTTTGTTTTATCCAAAACATAATGTATACCGTATTTGAAGGATTAATATAGGATGTGGTTAGGGTTAGCGGAGACCAGAAATAATGTTGGTTTGTGTTATCTGACCGAGTAAGCAATCTTATCTCACAGTTAAAGGGGGCATTCCATGGACAAAAACGTTAAGATGTGTAATATTACATACAATGTGGAGGTCAGTTTACATTTATAAAATCCAGATGTTACACCTGGACGGGCAGAAAAATGGCAAGTGGCATCTTTTTTTGCATAACCACAGTTACCCTGACGCGCTGAAGAGGTAAAGGTAAGGAAGTTTTCAATGTTTCATAAAATCGCTTCAACCGTTACGTAGTTTACAGTGTGTGATAATTGTTTCTTTTTCAATCAATAACATAAAGGTAAACCGGGTATTCAGAATGGGGTTATGCCACAAAAAAGTCAGGTTTGAATTCCCTTAAGTTTGATGCATCCCGTCTTTTGTTTCATAGGGGTACATGCAAAGAAGATATGTGTCAGTTCTCTGTCCTCCACGAAAAAGATTTAAATTTAAACGGATCTTGAAAATTATATACAAACCTTCACCTAAATGAGGATCTTTAATATAAAAAATTTAGCCCTTTGAACCCTGTTGGTATCTCCCTTGTCAGTTCAATAGCAAATATCCGAAGAGCCCATATTTATCATTTCGGGGTAGACCAATTCATCTTTTCAACGTGCTGCTTTGAGACTGCATGTTGACAATATTGATTGGTCTACCCCACACATTCACTTAGCAGCCACTCTACTTAATGGAATCATGAAATGTCATGTACCTGGGCTCACGAGTTCAAAGGGTTAAGACGGGATACATATAATCATGCAAAAAGAACCAGGCCAATAACATCTCCAATCAATCAGCGTTAACAGACGGTCTTTGCTAAAAGAAAGTCAGATGTAATGGACGTAACTTCCCAGATATAATCCTTGCAGCATCCTTTTAGCCCCAGCAATATGCGCACAGTTCAGAAGAAGGATATTAAACGCCGTATAAATTTGCTACATTGTATTTCAAGAAAGCGTTGGTTGAAGGTTTTTAAGTTGCTAGTCTCGGGATCCGGAATCATGGTTCCGATTTTATGAAAAGCGGGTAGTCTAAAACACTTAAGCACAGCTTAATTAGCCTGCTGACTTTTAAAAAAAGCGCAGATGGCATCATGCTTGTGGGGTATACCTGGCACTTAAAAGCACAATGGTAAGTCGACTTTGGAAATGTTCCTCACTGTGGAGAGTTGTAAATTAGAGATAGGGATCTGCGAATCACAAATGTCTTTTCGAATCGAACCTCGAATCGAATCGTGTCTCTGATTTCGACATCGAATCGAATCCCGAATCGAATCTTAAAAGACAAGTTATTTCATATTGCATGACACGGAAGTTACGGAACACTGTGATGACGCTTACGCGACGGACTGAACACCTTAAACATCAATAACTAAATATTCTCTGTAGCACCGTCGCTGAAACAGCTAGACCTATTGTCCATAGTTTTAGTTTTTGAAGGCCTAACTTGTTACTATTCACGTTCTTAAGAACGTGAATACTAACAAGTTAAGCCTTCAAAAACCAAAACGTGAACGTGAATAGTAACAAGTTAAGCCTTCAAAAACCAAAACTATGGATAATGTTCTGGGCCAGATTCACACCTTACCTAACACTTAAACATTGTCAATTACTCAAATAAATAGGAATTGAGCCCACATGAATGAATTTTCTAATGACAGTTTTATCCTATTTTTGTTGGAAATGTAACAAATTGAAGTTAGTACGAGAGATTCGAAAAAATCGAATCCTGATACTGATTCGGGATCGATCTCGAAGCATACGTATGGTATCGATATCGAATCGAATCTCGAATATTCGCAGGACCCTAATTAGAGATTACAAACAATAAAGTGCAGGACTTTGGGAAACAATTTTAAATGATTGAACATTGAGCTGAAAAGAGTCATAAGTCCAAAAATAATCACCAGATAATCTCCACTTTACACCGCTAGCATTTTGAAAAGGATTTTCAAGAAAACTTGATGAGAGGTAATAATAAATTGAATGTTATACCTACACAGTGTTGTGTATTATAGAGCGAAAATCAAAGGTGATCTACCTTCTGACAATAGCAGGCTTCATGACATGTTTCAATATTATACGCCCTTTCAGACATCAATTGTAAATGCGCGTCCTGACATTACATTATTACTTTATTACACGTTACATTATTACTTTATTACACTCCAACCATTTCTTCGTACATCAGGTACAACAAATAATTATCCCTGTCGTAGTTGTTGGTGTTGATTGCATTACAGATGGGTCGGTGAAGGGGACAGTGTTACATTATCCGTGCACTTCCTAAATTAGTATGAATTTCGAATAGCGATTGATTTTGTGTTGGGCGGGGCTGTGTAAAATGTGAAATCGATGAACCAGTTCCAATTTTATAAATTTCTTTTAAAATCTTGGTGCTGGAGTGAACGAAGATGGGGAATAAAAGAATTAAAAAATAAAGCATTGCATATAACGCTCCGTTGTACCCAACGGACGGAATACAGCCTATGTGGGGGTGGGTGGACGGGGGTGGCAGCATTGCATCGCGTATAGGACAGAAAGAAGCAACAACAGAGCTACAGGATTAAACTACCACTTAACCTCCCTGCACCAGGGATCACGAGCCCCTTCCTTACATGCAGTACTGCATTGTTCGATCCAGTTTAGGAATGTGGGAAGCGAAGGTTTAAAAGTATGGTAAAACCTAAGTTTTGGCAATATTTTTAAAATATCGCATGTTTGAACCTTTAGCATAATGAATAAAATAATTTTACAGTTTTATTTTCGCATTTTGAAGTGTATATGCTGTTAAGATCTGTGCAGTTAGCCCTACATATTTATCAAGTACGCTGTTTCACGTTTACTTGAAGGATAATCTACTGGGTCAATATCGCAGCAAAGGAACGAGCTTCGGGATAATTCGTCCCCAGAGTTCCAATGCGTTCTATGTGCCCACTGGCACATAGAACACATTGGAACTCAGGGGACGAATTGCTACTGGATTCCGTATGGAGTTGCATCCCTTATACAGCAATAAATAAATACATTGAGCCACGCCGAAGAATTCCTACGTCTCACTGAAGAAACAAATGAAGTTCGGAGGGATAAATACAGCAATGCAATGGCGGAGTGGTCTTTCTCTCAGCCAGATCACGACACCTGAACTGCAGCAGAGGTTGGAATTTCATGAATATAATATTGCGAAATATAATACCAAATCCAGAAAGACAAACCAAAAAAGTATCTGAGATTCTATGCTCTTCTACAAGTACTCCATTTTGTACAAGCAGACAAAATAAGAATGTTATGGAAGATTTCTCCACCTCATATGTTCCACGTGACTTAGTATCTCATAAACGCCAGGTGGTAAATTTGTATACTTGTTAAAAGAACGTCGTCGTTAAAATCATCTGCAACTGTAAACAAAAACAATGGCTACCACTTCTCGTTTCGCGTGTTAGACACATCTTTAGATATAGCCGAATTCATCGAAGAACATGAAAATAGAAACACTCTGAGGAAAACAGCAGGTCATCTAAAACTTTTTCAACTATTCTTGACGTAGCTATGATCACTCTGCACATTTCAGGGCACTTGCGCTCTTGACGGAAGAAGTCAACTTTTTCGATAGCGATAAACACATTAACCCTACAAGTACGTTTCATGGTTCTGCTTGTTTTTGTCCAATATACTTATAGGATATACTGAAGCAACACTCGAACACACGGATCAGCGTAATATTTTTCTGATCGGAACGACGCTATTAAAGCTACAAAATTGTCGCATTTAGCCTTGCTTGATTGGGGGATAAAAACGAGGCTGTGGGAGTGGGAGAAAAATGATCCTCCATGACCATCATGACCTCGGGGCCAGATGTTTGGGCAGGACACTCGGCAAGCCTAGTGTCCGGCCCAAACATTTCACTCCTCGGTGAGATTTTTCCATCTCACACATCAGGTCATGATGGATTATATTATTCTCATATTTTTTTGGAAGGTGAGATTCTATAGTTTTGTAGGGAGGAAAACGGATAGAGAATTATGACCACTCGAGGTCGCTTGAAACTCTTTGTCCTATTAAACTCACTGTCCTGTACTGAATATTACAATTTCCACTCAATAATCATTTCACAAATCTCGACTGGATTATCTTCTTTCCATCCGAGTCTGTACAAACAAATCACTTCGAGAAAGAGCTAATGAGAAGACCAGTCGTACTTCAGTTGTACCCGTCCCCCAGTTACACTGCCCCTAATTCGAGTATATTAAAATATATGAAGGAACGTTGTTGTAACAAAACACCTGCTGCTCGAGAATTAATTGACTATTTTACTTCCACGTATATCTTTGTTTTAAATAATATTTTTCCCCTTTCTCAATTCATTTTAATTTAATTTTATTTATTATTTTTTAATAATATTTTTTTATTTCATTTTTTGTTTGCTTTAAATTATATTTCTATTTTTTACCTTTATTTTCAAAATAATCAATCCGGAAAGTGAAATCTATCAAAATAATAGCACAAGACGTTTGCCAAGCACCGTCAGACCACCCGCTCTACAAGCAGCTACAATACGACTCAACAACACCAGCTACTACAACAACCACAAAACATCAAACAACAACTGCTAAACTAACCACCACATCTCCTACAGCAACAACTGCTACACCAACCATTTCAAGTTCTATACCAACAATCACAAATACTACACGAAACACTATTGCACCAAGTACCCCGACAACAACAATCCTATACCAGCCACAACAAACAATCAAGACAGATACACTAATCATCACTACACAATTAAAACGGCACCAACGTCTATAACTCCGATCACTACAGCAATCACTACAGTTATTACACCAATCACTATTATATCAACCACGACAACTATGACATCAACTACCACACAAACGCTACGAAATCAAGCAATACAACACCATCCAGCATGGCTACTAGCCTGACTACTACCACATCAACAACTGCAACACCCAGCGTCACAACACCAACAACTATTAAACAACAACAACAACTACTAGTACTAGTCGACCAACAACTCATCCCCTGAGTTCCAACGTGTTCTATGTGCCAGTAGGCACATAGAACACATTGGAACTCAGGGGACGAACTGTTACTACCAGTACATCTTCTACCACACCAAAAATCGCAAATGTACAAACAACATCTAAAACTGCACTGCCCACGACTACACAACCTTTACAATAATACCAAACACTTCAACAACTACTCCAAGCACTAAACAATCACTGCGATAGCAACCGCTACAAGTATGGCACCAACAATCGGTGAACCAACTATGACAAGACCAACAACTACTACACTGGCAACTGCAATACCAACCTTGACTTGATACACTACGCTACATTAACAACTACATTATCAACATACCAAAACATAAACTATGACTTCAACACCAGTTCTCCAACCACCAACTGCACCAGTCACACAACTACTACAACAACAACAACTACTACTATGCCAACCACTACAATGGCAACTACAAATACTACTCCAACCAGCAATTATTATCCCAACAACAACTATGTCAACCACTATAAACACCCAATACACACACAGAACGGCACACGTGTGCGAATGGGTTAATCGATATGGCACGTGTGTCAGCGCGGAAGGGTAGAACGAGATAGTAGTGACTGTTGTACATCCATTACAGCAATCACTACTGTATCAACCACCACAACTATGCCATCAACAAATAGTACATCAATCTCTAAAAAACCAATCACCACTACACAGCTACTCCAACACCAACATTGACATGACCCATAACTACGACATGCAAATTACAATATCAGCACACCAAAATACGCACCAACAGACAACATGCACCCAAAGTACTTCCTAGAGAAAAGAATGAACGAACGAATGAATAACGAATGTACGCATGAACGAATCGCGAAAGAAAGAACGAACAACGAATGCATGGGCGAATGAAGTAACGGATGAATGAACAAAGTAACGAACAAATGAAAGAATGAATGAACGAACCAGCAAAAAAAAAAACGAACGATCGTACGAAACGATGAGTGAACGGACGCACGAACGAATGAACAAGCCGAAAGCACATACCAACACACATACCAACACAGAAACCAAAATACCTCCACAAACACCACCACACATCACAGAGCACCAACAAACGAAAGGACACACAACACATGGCGTGCACCAAAACACACACCAACATACACATCAACCTCTACATCATCTTCTCCTACATCAGTAACTACAAGACCAACTACCAATACTACATAAACTACTACAAACCCCACAACTTCAACATCAGCCACTTCAATGTCTACTACATACCCTCAACATCAACAACTAGTGCATCAACATCGATAAGATTAACTACTACACCAAAGTCTGCAACACTAACTGAGATATGAGCGATCACTACTACATCAGCAACTAAAATTTCAATTACAGCAACTACTGCAACTACTGCACTAACAACTACCACGTCGACAACTAGGACACCGAAAATATTAACACCAGCAACTATTAAACAAATAGATACTACAGTTTACTGTAACAGCCAGTAACTAACAACCTCGACTATACCAACAACGCCGGTGTGACAGGAATCGAAGTCCGTAGGAACGTTAGTCCCTCTGGACTATTATTCCGCGGAATTATAGTCCTAGGTCTAACATTTCTAGGAATAGTAGTCCGGCGGACTACTATTCCTAGAAATGTTAGACCTAGGACTATAATTCCGCGGAATAATAGTCCAGAGGGACTAATTTTCCTACGGACTTTCATTCCTGTCACACCGGCAATATTATCCATCAATCCGGCGGACTACTATTCCTAGAAATGTTAGACCTAGGACTGTAATTCCGCGGAATAATAGTCCAGAGGGAATAATTTTCCTACGGACTTCCATTCCTGTCACACCGGCAATATTATCCATCAATACTTCCTACTCACTATGAGTACCACCACGGCAACCAGTACTACATCAAACAACCACTACTCCAACCATTACAATCTCAAACCTGATCACACAAACAACCCCAATTACAAAAACGATACCAACCAGTACAACGACTACACCGACACCCATTAATTAAACAATTACTATACTATACCACTATGCCTACTTCACCAACAACATTGACTGTATTAACAGCAATGATAACCCTAAGAACTACTATTTCACAATCATCATGACTACCATGGTAACCACTACTACACCAACAAGTACTACACCAACCACTACAGCTGCTACACCAACAACTATTAAACAAAGACAGATATACTGATAACTACAACTACAATCTCGACTACAACAGCAGCCACAATACTGTCAACCACTACATCATAACCACTATGACTACCACCGCAACCGAAACAGCACAGTCAGCCAATATCTACACAATCGCTATAACTACTAAGCCAACAGTGAGGACATCATCAACTCCCAAAGCAACTACGCAAGAAACCACCACACCGAGCATCACAACGACTGCACTTCCAGCAACCATGACTACACCAACAAACACCACATTCACTATATCAACAACCATCACATCAACTTCTACATCACTAGCATCGACAAGGTCAACAACCAACAACTTAACAGTTAGTGTACCAGCCTCGATATGACCAACTACTACAATATCAACAATTACAACCACTACAGTAAGAATAAAGAATCTGCGAATCACAATTTTTTTTCGAATCGAATTGTGTCTCTGATATCGATATCGAATCGAATCTTAAAAGACAAGTTTATTTCATGTTGCACCAAATGGAAGTTACGGAACACTGTGATGATCCTTACACGACTGATTGAACACCTTACACACCAATAAACAAATATTCTCAGTGGCACCGTCGGTGAAACAGCTAGCCACATTACCCATAGTTTTCGTTTTTGAAGGCTTAACTTGTTACTATTCTTAAGAACGTGAATAGCAACAAGTTAAGCCTTCAAAAACTAAAACTATGGATAATGTTCTGAGCAAAATTCACAGCTTACCAAACAATTAACCATTTTTAGTTACTCAATTAAATATGAAATTGTATTGAGCCTACATGAATGAATTGCCTAATGACAATTTTATCCAATTTTTGTGAGAAATGTAACAAATTGAAGTTAGTGCGAGAGATTCGAAAAAGTCGAATATTGACACTGATTCGGGATCGATCAGGAAGCAGACGTATGGAATCGATATCGAATCGAATCTCGAATATTCGCAAGATCCTACACTACAGCCTCTACACCAGCAAATGCATTTTGAACAGTTACACTTCAACAACTAATACATTAAACGCTACAACATCAACAACTGCTGCATCAACAACTTTACACCAATCCTAAGAAAAAAACAAATATTTTTGTATATCATCAACTGGGGTGGGATGGCACAGTAGGCAGAGGTGCAGGCTGCAAGCCGAGAGGTCCTCGGTTCGAATCCCACCTGCGGAAACCGCGTTGTGTACTTGGACAAATCTCTTCTTCCCCGTTGCTCACGCGGGGGCCGGTGCCGTTGTGTACTAAGGGGTACTGCATGTCGATGGTGCACCTGTGTTCAACCAATGCTAACCCTGCTTGTGTGGAGTTGGTATGTTGGGGAGCTGATAGTTGCTCGCCGTTGCTCAGTGGTTCTCTCTGGGTTCTCCGGCTTCCTCCACCCGTAAAACTGTCATTGTGCAGAAATATGCGACCTTAAACACCAATAAATAAATAAATAATACCATCAACTGGAACAACAAGCATAACCACTGAACTAACAACCTAGACTACAGCCTATACCAACAACCATGACAAGATTATCAATCGTCGATTCACAATCACCACGAATGCCATGGCAACCACTACTAGATTAACTCACGCAGAAGCATATCGGCCAACAAACCAAAATACAAACACCAGAGTTCAAAGAGTTTAAAGGATGATCAAAAGTTCAAAGGTGGTTAAATGTTGATACAACCAGAGTCAAAGAATGTTTAAGAAACAACATCATGGTCAGGGTCAGGTCAAAAGTTCAAGAATAAGCAAAAGTTCAAAGAGAGCTTATGGTCACGTCTTGAGGTCAAAGTCAGATACACAGTTTGGAGGCAGAACTGCATTATTTTTTTCAAGTGTGCCATAAACACCCCAGCTGTTGTAGTGTTGATGTTGTAATGATTGGTGTTGTAGTGGTTGATGTGGTAGTTGTTAATGTAGTAGTTTTATGTGCAGTAGTTGAAGTGATTGAAATTTTAGTTACTGATCAGGTGGCTGTCGTTCATATCGCAGTTGCAGTTGTTGGTTTAGTAGAAGTTGATCTTGCGGAGGTTTGTGCACTAGTCCTTGTGGGTATAGCAGTTGTAGTAGCGTTTGTAGTGGCTGGTATTGTAGTTGTGGGATTTGTGGTAGTTGATGTGGAAGCGGTAGTTTGTGTTGTAGTTACTGCTGTAGTAGAGGCTGATGTTGAAGAGGTTGGTGTATATGTTAGTGTGTGGTTTGGTGCGCACTGTGCATTGTGTGTTATTTTCTTTGTTGGTGCTGTGCGATATGATTTGGTGTTTGTGAAGGTAAGACAAGATCAACAACTACTACACCAACAACTCTCTCTCTCTCTCTCTCTCTCTCTCTCTTTCTCTTGGTTTATGTTTTAGGCGTTTGAGTTGGCATGTGCTTTTGTTCGCCTCTTCACCCAGGCCTTCGTTTCTTTGTCGTTCGTACGTTCGTTGGACCGTTTGTTTGTTTGCTCGTTCGTTCATTCGTCCATTCTTTTGTTCGTTTCTTCGTTCAATCGTTAATTCACCCGTTCGTACTTTCGTTGTTTGTTCGTTTATTTGCCATTCGTTCGTACGAATGTGCCTTGTATGTGTGTTGTCTGTTGTGTATTGGTGTATTGATATTGTAGTTTAGATGTTGTATTGATGGTCATGTTGATGTTGGTATTAGAATTGCTGGTGTAGAAGTTATTGGTCTTGTAGAGGTTGTTGTACTAGTTGTGTTGGTGCCATAATTCTGGCGGTTGATATAGTAGCGATTGGTTTAGTAGAGGTAGTGGTTATCGAAGTGACTGGCGTTGCTGTAGTTGGTGCAGTAGTAGTTGTGTAGCGATGATTAGTGTAGTAATATTGGTTACTTGTAGTGGTCGGTATAATAGTTGTTGTGTCATGGTTGTTCACTGGAGTAGTGATTGGAGGAGTATTGATTGGAGAAGTAGTTGAACTGGTCGTTGTAGGGGTTGGTATAGTAGTAGTTGTTTGTTGCAGCAGTTGAGTTGCCATGATTAGTGTATTTAACGGTTTGAGAAGAAGTTGTTGGTGTTACAGATGTTGATGTATGTTTTGGTGTGTTGATATTGTAGTTGTTAATGTAAATTAGTGAGTCATGTCGAGGTTGGTGTAATACTTGTAGCGGTTGTTATAGAAGTGATTTGTGTAGTGGATGGAGTGGTTGTTGAATGGTTGGTATAGGTTGTCGATTGAGATACGATGGCTTCGTTGGCTGGATTTAGATCAATAGGCATTGTGATGTACGTATACTGTTATAAACTGAATACACTAAGTGGACATTACACTACCCCCCCCCCCTCTCTCTCTCTCTCTCTCTCTTCTCTCTCTCTCTCTCTCTCTTTCCTGTATCGTCATTTAAGATATGTGTAAAGATATGTGGTAGGTACCAAGACGTGACATGGGGGTGGTGTCTTTTCATTGGATTTAAGAGTTTAGTACATATAATTCATTTTTGTATGAGCCTAATCAGTGCGTGATCATTTCAAGTTGTTTCTTAACTGGAATAGTTATCTGTGTTGTGGAAAAGAAGCTGTCAAGTGGCCTCAGTACAATACGAAAAGAATATTTGCTATGAAACAAGAATACAAATATGGGGTTGCGTTTATCGTTTATACGCATATGGCGTTCCAATATGAGCTGTCTGACGTTTGAGTTCGAGCGGTGTGATGAAATTGCATGCTTCTTCGTCTGACAGACAAAATAACACATACATATTTGGGTTTAATTCCGGGAACGGGAATTTTCTTTTTCTCATTCTTGAAAGTCAGTCACGATACCGGGAATTTTCCGGTTATCGTGTCTGAATTTCAGTCGCGATACCCTGGAAATTCATAGAACAGAACCGGGAATCAAAGGTTGCGTTCCGCAACCTCTGATTCCCGATTCTAGTCCATGAATGCCCCGGGCATCATGCAGTATTCAATTTCAAAACCGGTAACCGGGAAAGTTCCGTTCGCAAGATTAAACCATAGCTGTAACGGCGATGGTGGTCTCTGAAAAAATTAATATTCGCCGTAATCTCATAAACTATAATACGCAATCATTGTTACCATGGTCTATAAATTCCAAGGTATCGTGATTGACTTTCAGAGTCTGGAGCCGCAGAGCTGTGAAATTCCGGTTTCCATATATTAAACCTCAATAAAACGCTATTGAATTAAACTTCGAATTATATACAAGCTATAACATATACAAGTTTAATCAGAATATGAAATCAGTTTTTGGGGAAGCAGTTGGGGATAGGTTCACGTGATTTTAAATGAGGTAAAAGGCAACATCTTGGCTGAGTAGTGATGAACAGTATTCGATCGCATGTATGAATTCCTGCATATGAACTCATTGATATTTTTTCCCCATTCATGGGCCGTTCTTTGTGGCACAAATACTTACGTGATCTTGGGATAAATACACAATTAGAAAAAAGAGCAAATGAAGTTTGGTAGGGAGGTTAATAACGTGATTCTTCATTCGTGACGGCGTACAGCAAGTATGCATAAAACCCCTGAGCAACAACCTTCATTTATATACTTTAATATAGTGGGATTAGGGGCAGAGCAATTGGGTGATAGGTGGTCGAATTAGGATGTTTATAGGTTAACTTTTCATTTTATACTGGGGCTTTGTGCAAGACTGTTTAACGCGTGTTGTTTATTTATAAATATTCAAAACGATATTCTGTGCGGAAATTGTGTTCATAAAAAATACATTTCCAAAAAAAGGATCGAACCCATTTTGTATCTATAGAGAGGGGCAGTAATGAAATATATCTTTTACCACAAGGCTGTGGTACCCGTTGTTGTTGATAGTGGAGCACATTCTTTTGCGCTGTTCAGATTTTAATCTTGTCAGACGGCGGTATATTAATATTGCATCTCCTGGAATTCTATTTTATAATTTGAATACTATCGTTTCCTCAAAGAAATCAACTTTTTTGATAAAATCAGTTTGATTTTCATAATGTCCAGTAAATTGCTGGTATAATTTACTCATTACTGTTATAACTACTTATTTTTTCTCTCAAACTCATTTCTTGCTTTTTCTTTTTTATTGACGTTTAACAACACTTTGGACAACCAGGGTCATCTCGTTTTTGGACAGTTTTACGGATGGAGGAAGCTGGAGTACCCAAAGAGAACCAGAGTAGCGATGAGCAACTACCAAACTCGCCCACGTACTAACTCCACACAAGCAAGATTAGCACTGAATGAAGACAAGTGCACTATTAACGTGCAGCACGCTGTAGCACACAGCGCCACCGTGCCCCCTTGTGGGCAATCGGGGTTGAGTGACTTGCACAAAGACACAACGCATTTAACCCATGTGGGGTTTTCCAGCTGTTAAAGAATAGTGTTATTTTCTCATAGATAATGAACTCTTTTATAGCAATAAAGGATATTTAGTGTTTTTTGAGTGGATACCGCAAATTATCTCATGAGTGACCGAGACAAATATTTATTTTCTGCGAGCGCTTGCGTGAGCGAAAATGACCATTTGTTCTCGCTCACAAGTGAGATACTTTTCGGCATCCACTCAAAAACACTAGATTTTCTTTTTATTATACGCTTTTTATAAGAATCTGACAATATCACTCTTTTCAACCTTGAACTGATGCATGAAAGTAAACAACGCATTGAATCATTGAAACGCGGAAGTGATTTGATTGATACTCGGAACAGATAGCGTCTTGTAATCTGATTCAGCTGGCGGTTTTCTAGTCCAAACATGGCCTAAAAGTCCGTAATATAAGTTTTTGCTTTGGTACGTTCTTTGAAGACGTACCAAACCAAACTCTTATATTACGGACTTTCAGTACATGTTTGGACTAGAGGGTTTCATGCATCAATTCAAGGTGAATACGTGTTGAATTGTTGCTAGAAATGATCGGTATCCACTCAGAACACTAGATTTACTTTTCATTAGAAGTTTTTAGAACAAAATGATTATTTCCAGTGATAATTTGGCTCGTACTCACCTTGAAGTGATGCTTTGAAAGCCGTCATTTGATTGACTTGCAGTACATGTTTGGACTAGCGGGTTTCATGCATCAATTCAAGGTGAGTACGTGTTGAATTATTGCTGGAAATGATCGATATCCATTGAAACCACTAGATTTACTTTTCATTATACGTTTTAGAACAAATTGATCATTTCCAATGATAACTTGACTCGTACTCACCTTGAAGTGATGCTTTGAAAGCCGCCATTTTGATTGATACCGTGAAAGCGAAAATTTCTATATCTTCACAGTGGGGGATACGAAATTTCTGCAATGTTTTCGATAATCTATCGTTTAGCATATAATAAATACTTATTTATCACCACTTGCATAGGTTGTATGATGCTTGTATAGCCTTAGATGTTAATATGGCGCCAAGCACCTATCAACAAGCAAAAAAATAGTACTCGTGGAAACCACCGACAGCAGACCAGTGCTTGATATTATTGTCATAAACAAGTTCTGTTTTACAAATATACTAGCAACCAGGAACCAACACTTGGGGTCTAAGTTATCTAAAATGGGCATCATAGTTAAAACCTATTCGCTGAAATTCACTATGCGTTTATGCTGTGGTCACGATATGGTCATAAATGTTTGAATATAAACTTGAGAAGGGGAAGAGATCCTCACGGGTTGTAGCCTTGCAGGTAATGGTGTGGGGCTATGCTCCTGTCAACCCTTATTGACGGTATTTTTTATCTATCTTGGTTTTCGGATGGAGAGATAGGTGGGTGAAGGAAGCCGAGATATCAGTGGAGAATTACCAAGAAGCGGTCAGCAACTGTGAAACTTTCCAACAATCTAACCGGGCTCAAGCGGGGCTTGAGTTTGAGTCTCATTAGTTGAAGGCACACTGTGGTACCGCGCTCCCAAATAAGTAATCGATGAACAAATCTCTCCCAAAAAAACGCAATTCGCGTGGTAAGGACCGACTCACCACCTTTTAATAACAAATCCAATGCGCTAACAGAACACCCCCAGGAATGGGACCTTAAAACCGATATACAAACAAACAGGGTTGAATTACTAAATTTGTAGTGATCCTTCTGCCAATTGGTTGTTCATTTTGTCTACAGCTCATTAACCCTTTACCCAACGCAGACGATATCACAATTTATTATTTTAAATATCAGTTTGTAAAATTTTTCAAAAAATTTCAACAAAACCATATCATGTGGCCCCTCGTTGGAACGAGCTCGACGAGCTCGTTCCAACGAGGGGTCACATGATATGGTTTTGTTGAAATTTTTTGGAAAATAATATTTTTTCAACTGCTGAATTTGCATATTACGCGGAAGGATACGGGCGATTCGTTGGGTAAAGGGTTAATTGGCAACGTTTTTGTGAACATCTGTTTGAAAAGGTTAATCCAATAGTAAGTAGGACTTTACGAATCTCAAATTTCAGTTTGAATCGAATCCCGAAGATGATTTTGAATCGAATCTCGAATCAAATCTGATCGCTCTTGAGATATTTATTTATTTATTTATTTATTTATTTATTTATTTATTTATTTATTTATTTTTATATTATTATTTATGTATTGGGGTTTAACGACACTTTCGAAAGCCAGTGTCACCTCGTGTGAGAGAGTTTTACGGGTGGAGGAAGCCGGAGTATCTGGAGTGAACAACCGAGCAACGACGAGCAACTGTCAGGCTCCCCAAAATACTAACTCCACACAAGCAGGGTTTGCATTGGCTGAAGACAAGTGCACCATCGACGTGCAGTTCACCTTAGTACACAACGTCACCGTGCCCCACACGTGAGCAATGGGGTGGAGTGGGTTTCGAACCGAGGGCCTCTCGTCTTGCAGCCTGCACCTCTACCTACTGAGCCACGGCGACCCTATTTTACCTCTTAAAATCGTAAATATTGTCAGACTCCACTGAAGTATTTTGTGTAACTCCAACGTCATAATAGATGTACAGGAGACGTGCAGGGCCTTGGAGAGGGGGGGGGGGGGTAGTAACCCCGGGGCCCGAAAGTTTGGGGCCAGGATTCTGAGATCAGGCCTGGGTACCATGTAAAGAAGGAATGGGAGTGCCCGGTGGATATTTTCAATCTGTTAGCTCTTTACTTAACAGGAAGAGGCAGACGACACTAGCAAACAAAATTATTGAATATCTATTGTTTTTCATTTTTTTTTGCATCAAAAAACATAGCTTATGACCCCCTTCTTGGAACGAGCTCAACAATGAGGGGTCATATGCTATGTTTTTGAGACAAAGGACAAGTTTTGTAAATAGCGCGGGCCGGATCTGGTCGTTAGGCTGCATAATGGGTTAAAAGACGGTTATCTATATACATATGCCTCAGACCCGGTGTTATCGCGTCAAGAATTTGTCGCTTCTTGAATTTCGGTATCTGCATCAGTGTCCAAGCACTTTCGAAAGGGGGTCCGTCACAGAATTAACCCTGGGGCCCGAACTTCCTCTCCCCTGCCCTGGAGACGTGATGATAGAAAAAGAGTTCAAGGGAAGACAATTTGTATGATTTGGGGAACTACTGAACGATTCGAAAACTTCCGAATCAGTGACACTCGAATCGAAAGAGCCCAAGGATTTTCCAAATCATCCCAGTTTCATAATAGTAGGATACGATAGTTCATATTTTTAACCTGCAGCGATTTAGCAGAAAGTTGAAAATATCAATCGAGATTCAATTAAGAGGAGTATCTTTTCCAATCCATGTCATTGGATGAAGAGAGTTTTGGTAGAATGCTCTTCCTCATTACCCGCATGCTTGATCACCAAGCAGAAGAATGCTCATGTCTTTTGTTAACAAAGCATACCCTTTGAATAGGAGTAGTTGTCATATGACTTCTGGACGTTCAGACTCCACAGTTATTTTAAAATCAAGTGATTAACAGAAGTTATGACTTGATTTTACAAGACATTCAAAATCGTATTCAGCAGGTTAAGAGTGAATAGAATCCCATCACAGCATGTTACATGTATGCGAGATGTTATGCATGTATAGAAATTACGTGCCTTTTTCCTAATAAACGTTGACACTATGGAAGCTGAATATGAAACTCATAGTCGCCGGCATAAACATACTTTTAAAAGTATATAACTGAGTGCTGATATTCGATTCGGGATTCAGTTCGATTCGAAATCCCCTGCCTGACTCAATTCGTGATTCAAATCTACCCGCAATTTGGGATTCGCGGGTCCTAAAATGCGTAATGAGAAACAGAGTCTAGATTTCGAGACGACATGAGTTAAACCTTTACCTAACATGAAAAGCAGACGACACTTGCAAACAAAATTCTTGAATAACTAATTTTTTCAGCTTTTGTCTCCAAAACATAGGTTATGACCCCTCTTTGGAACGAGCTCGACTAGTTCGTTCCAAAGACGGGTCATAACCTATGTTTTTGTGACAAATTGTGGAAAAAGGTAAGTTATTTTTCTTCATAGCAGCCTGAGAAGACTGAAGAAACGAACATCTCATCGCACCCAGGGGCGACATGGCTGACAATTTTCGCCAATGGAAGAGATTTAGATAAAAGTTAGCTCCCCTAAATTTCCTAAAGATGATAGTATACTTAACGCATAGGGTACAGGGGGATCTGGAAACAGTTTGCATATATAAGGCTGAAGAAAATATTTTACGCCCTTAAACGACCCACCACCCACCCACCGACCCACCCTTCAATTGCATTTCATTTACACTCCTACAATGGGATCAACACCCTAAAATCACTGTATTTGGCTGTCATCCACCCAACTGTTGGTTCAAACCATCCAAAGAGAAGACAGTGACAACAGACTTTGTCAAACAGCATACTGCAGTGTCAATTTTATCAAAATTAGGCTTTTATAAACCATAACCAGTATTCTAGATTTATACACCTTGGATTCGAATTTACTTGAAAGGATAATATAAGTTATCTTCGCCTACATGTATGGTATATGGAGATTTAATACCTGGATGTTTGTTTAACCCTTTACCCAACGAATCGCCCGCATCCGCCCGCGTAATATGCAAATTCAGCTGTTGAAAAAATATTATTTTTCAAAAAATTTCAACAAAACCATATCATGTGACCCCTCGTTGGAACGAGCTCGTCGAGCTCGTTCCAACGAGGGGTCACATGATATGGTTTTGTTAAAATTTTTTGAAAAATTAAAAAAAATGATATTTAAAATAATAAAATTTGATATCGTCTGCGTTGGGTAAAGGGTTAAAACAAGCAAAAACTGCAGAACGTATTTTTCCACGTTCGAAACACCCACCCACCACCGTCCTATATCCGAAATATTCCTGTAGACCTTCCCTGTCCTTGAAACACATGGGACTTTCAGATAAAAATTGTAATTTCGAAATGTTAGCGAATATGTATCATCGATATGCGCATCATTTCACAAACTACAGGCATTTTCTAGTAGAGTAGTATAAAATACAGAAGCTGGATTTTTGTGATCTTTCCAGTCAGTTTGAATGTATGACTATTATCTCTGTCTCTGTCGAAACCCACTTGAAAGTAAAAAAAACGGCGATTTCATCATCTTTCATGTTCATTCTGTCAGCCACATGCGCCACGTGACACATAACACAGACACTCCCTTTTTCATTAATAAAAAGGTCTAGGAGATGAATTTGCTAATTTTTTCCAGGGAAGAATAAAAACTTGCAATTTACTGCGAAAACACATTCGTTAAACGAAGATCCAAAGTGGATGCTTAGTGTTGGTAGGTGTGATATTGACCGATATTCATAATGACGGATTATCTGTGAGGTAGCCACTTCTAATTAACTTCCTATAAAAATACGTTTCCTTTGTTACCTTTTAATAAACGAAAACAACAGACAGCTCCAAAAACCATCTGCTGTTTTTTGTTTATTAAAAGTAACAATAAAAGTTTCAGGTGACTGAATTGGAATTGTGACCCCCCCCCCCCCCCCCCCCCACACACACACACACCCGGCACACGCATCCCTTATTCTCTAGTGGTGGTTTATGGTATAAGAATATCTGCAAAGATCTGGTAGGCATCTCTCTCTCTCTCTCTCTCTCTCTCTCTCTCTCTCTCTCTCTCTCAACTTTTTCTGGATAAAACTGGGGACACTTGCCCCCGTTGTTCTCGCCACATGTACCTACATCCCTGATAGCACCGCAACATTGTTGCAGTAAATTAATTATTAGAACCACAAAACAGTTCTGTCTATCTTTTGATCTTTCAATAGACAACAAAGTGATGTGGATCCTTTATTTGATACAATTATAGAGAAACATATAAAGGAATCCGTTATAAAAAAAGCTACTGATGTGCATATATCGGCAGTGATAAAATGAGTTATCTATTACATATGATTGGGAGTGCGTTGGCTCAAAAGTTAGAGATTCGGTCTGCGAGCCGAGATGTCCTCCGTTCGAAACCCACCTGCAGCAACCGCGTTTTGTCCTTCGGCAAGACACCTAATCCCAAATGCCCACGTGGGGGCACGTTAGCGTTATGTACGGAGGTGTATTGCACGTGTCTTCAACCAATGCTAACCCTGCTTGTGTGAGTTAGTACGTTGGGAAATCTGACATTTGCCCGTCGTTGCTGGGTGGTTCTCTCCGGGTACTCCGGCTTCCTCCACCCGAAAAACTGTCCGACACGAGGTGACCCTGGCTGTCGAAAGTGTCGTTAAACCCAATAAATACAATAATCACATATGATTTTCTTTCCAAGCTCGGCTGATCTGACTTCAAACTCGGCTGATATGCCACCGATTTCGGCCAATATGAACCAAGCTAGAATTGTCCCTCTTGAGGCTGTTACTAAACGCATACTTTTTATTTACAGCGAAATGTGTCACCGTTGTTCGTCGAAGGAAATCAATAAGTAAACATGGCTTTACCCGGCATCTCGTCGGATCACCGAAGTTAAGCAACGTCGATCCCGGTTAATCCTTGGATGGGTGACCGTCTGAGCGATCAATTCGGACTCCCGCGTTGTGTCCTTGGGCAATGCACTTAACCCCAAGTGTCCACATGGTGACACGATGACGCCATGTACTAAGGCGTACTGCACGTGGATGGTGCGCATGTCTTCAACCAATCTAACCCTGCCTGTAATGCAATGCGGAGTTACGATGTTGGGGAGCTGGCAGCTGCTCGTCGTTGCTCGGTGGTTCTCTCCAGGTACTCCTGCTTCCTCCACCTGTAAAACTGTCACCGACACGATATGACCTTGGCTGTTAAGGTGTCGTTAAACCCTATCAAAATAAATAAATAACTTTACCGGCAAAGGGAGGAGTTTTAGTGTGGTTAGGAAATAATGAATGCAATAGGTAAGGAGTGGGTGAATGAAGAGAAACCGGCACTGGCAGATTCAGGGTGCTGATCGGAGATTCGACGAAGTGAGAGAAGATATAGTTTAGCTATCCGAACTTCGCGGCTTCCCCATCTGGGGAAGCCGCGGCGTTCGGATAGCTGAACTAGGAGAAGAGGAAACCTCCGACTTTTTGAAAAGAATGATAAACAATAGCACTGTCCGAAAACTGTGACAGATCTGAAAAACATTTGTAATTAATAGATTTGATTTAATAAATAAAGATATTATTAATTGATTAGTTTCTGTCGACCCTCGGTAACTTCACATATCCTTCGACAATCGGCCTCAGGCTGATGTGAATTTACCTCGGGTTGATATCTCGGGTGATATGAAACAAACCAAGTAATCACTCTCAGAGCGCATAAAAAACGAGAACGCCTGCTCTCTTTGAGAACCTTTGCACCAAAATAGAACTTTCGATTTTCAATTAATTGTTTTCCCCGTGTTATATAAAACTGATTAAAGTGTAATTGAAACACCGGGTAACAAACGTTCATCGATTTTCTTATCGTATATTAGTTATATTGAGCCTGTTATTAAACGGAATTCTGATATTGTAAGGTTGTAAAGTACACAAAATTATATACTAAATTATTAAAATCGTCATACTTGTAATGACATTCACTTAAGCACACGTTGCACGAAATTCTATTGTTATTCCTGACACAATGGGTTTCCAATCAAGTTCTAAATTTCACGTGAGCTTTGTAAATGACGATTCTTTTCAGGTACAAATCGATACTCTCTTTAAGACACGTCGATGTGCAGAGAATTTATCAAAGTACATTGACTCTGTAACTCCCAATCCTGTGTGGGTGAATGACATTCTAAACCACAGTGGTACCCTTATGTCAGGAAACGATTAATAACATCGTCCTCATCTCCCGCATCTTTTGTAAGTAATTTCGGTGCAAACAACGAAATATATAAAAAAGGTAATATAAAAATATGAATAATATGGTTTAATATAAACAGGAGTAATAAGTGAATCTACAATCTTATTGATTTATACATTTATTGGAGTTTAACGACCCTTATTACAGCCATGGTCATAGTTTTACAAGTGGGGGAGGCCGGAGCACCCGGAGAGAACAACCGGGCAGCGGCGAGCAAACCTTCAGACCCCCCAACGTATTAACCTCGTACAAGCAGTGCTAGCATTGGATGAAGATAACTGCACCCTCGACGTGCAGTACGCCTTAGTACACAGCGCCACCATACCCCCGCATGGGCAATCGGGATTAAGTGCCTTGCCCAAGGACACAACGCAGTTACCCATGGCGTGGATCGAACCCAGGTCCTTTCGGTTTCCAGTGCCGTAACCATCCGCATTCTTAATCTGCTTACACTCACCACTGCCAACTATAACATCAACCTTGAAGATTACACTGATGGCAAAGCCCGATTTATAATTTACATTGCGTGTAGCTGGTCGATACATTTCCATACAAAGCGAGAGTTCATGTCAGGTGAGGCGAAGCCGAACTTCATATGAACTCTCAGAGCCTTGTATGGAAATGTATCAGCCAGCTACACGCCATGTAGCATATTTATTATGTCGAAAGTCCATGTAAATCAAGGGATTGATAAATTTTAACGGGAAACAAAGAACGACCGGACGTTTATGTTTTAGAAACCGCCACTGACAGCACCGCGCAGAATCATCAACAGAAACTGGCACCAGTATGTATCCATGGTGACAGTAAACAATCTTCGCTGTTCTAAGTGCGATATTTGTTTACAAATTAAAACGTATCGCTACAAGCATATCTGAAATACCCTCACATACATTTACTGTCATTACCACTTGAAAAGGGTTAACAAAGCACTTTTAAATGTTCAAAAAATCACTTTTAATCTGTTGAGTAAACTGTAAAGAAAATGTCCCCATCAGCATAATAATCGATAGAATCGTAAAAACAACAAAGAATTTTTGGGACTATAAATAATAATTTCTGTCCATTTTTTAAATATTTAATATTTTAAATTGATACATACAGTACCCTGAAAATATTGTTGGTACTTAAATTCTCTTATTTTGTTTTAATTAAAATTTTGAAAATTCGGAGCGAGTGGAAATGCATCACAGCAATGGCGGCAACCCACCCAATAGCAAATGATATCAGGTGAGGTACCTGGTACGGCGAAACCTTTAGATGGTATTCCAGCTTTCTGATTGGACAAACTAACTTTGAGGCATAATAATAAATAATACAGAGTAAACAACATTGACAGACTCGCCCGTGAATGTTCGAGAGCCATTGGACAGAAATAAATTCCTGTGGATGTGCTGCTTTCACAAACACATGAAGTTGGTAAAAATATCACATTAGTAGAAATATGAGAAATGCAATAGTTTACGAATACGATAGTATTCTGCCACAGAATCGTGTGTATGGATGTGATAATCGAATCGTTTTGTCTGGATTCTGACTTAGAGCCCTGCGAAGGTTCGAAATTTGCTTCGAAAAAGCTCTCATGATTCGATTCTAATTCAGTCATGCCGGAAGTTTTCTCGAAGTCCTGCAAAGTGTCTCTTCTGAACCCTTTTTTCCATCATCATGTCTCCTTCACGGTAGACCTGATAATAGAAGAAGAGTTGAAGGAGATTCCGCAATAAAACTACTTTCAAGTCGTTCTGGAAATATATTTCAAGGACATTTAAGTCACATTTTAACCCGAACCATTTTATCAACACATTGTTTCGTAACTTTACCACAGTCTGTAACAGAACAATGTGGAGCAAACAAAGGAAAGAAAACCTAAAGCTTCCGCACACGTCTTCAAAAGATGGCGCTAAAGCTACTTAGCAATGTTTCCTTAGAGGGGCAAGTCGACCATTTAACAAAACCAGAATTTCCCGTTATGCAAAAGTACCCTCATGTTTTTTTTTATCATCAACCCTTTGAACACTGGTGGAATCGTCCATGTCAGTTCAATAACATCAACTGGGAGATTCTATTTTCTCCATTTGGTGGTAGACCAAATAATATTTTCAATATGCAGTTATCGGGCTGCTCGTTGAAAATAGTATTTGGTCTACCCCACACATTCACTTGTAAACTATCCTACTAAATTAAATTATGACGTACCATGTTCCTGAGAAAATTGTTAATAAGAAAGAGTCCGATTCGAGTAAATAAATAGAGAGTAATCGTTTGACTGGACTGGTTACGTGAAATAATTCATGAGAGGTGAGGGACGTTGTACAAACACGAGTGCGGGAATGCGCTCGAGTGTTTTACAATATAGTCCCTCGCCTCGAATGAATTATTTCACATAACCAGTCCAGTCAAGCGATTACTCTGTTTATTACTTTTCATTATTAACGATAATTATATTATTTAACACTTTACCAAACATAACGGCCAAAAACGGCCAGCGCTATTCTCAAAACTCGCCAATTCATTTTCATTGTTTTTTTCATTTTTTGTCTCAAAAACATAGGCTATGACCCCTCATTGGAACGAGCGCGTCGCGATCGTTCCAATGAGGGGTAATAATCTATTTTTTGAGACAAAAAATAAAAATAATAGTTATTCAAGAAGTTTTTTTGCAAGTGTCGTCTGCTTTTCGTGTTAGGTAAAGGGTTAAAAAAAAGTAGAACAAACCAATGAAGTCCCCATTACACCCACGGCAAAGCGTCTTCGTTTGCGCGCACGGAAACATGACACAATTGAAATCCCAGTAAATCACACGTTGGAAAGTAATACATTTTCTTCTATGTGAGAATTTATCGGATATTTGAAAAACGTTGCTTTAATTTTTCAATCCGAACTGGTTACCTGCTCACTAACGGAAATTTCCGAGGCAATGTCATTTTCTATATTTGTCGAAATCGGCTTTCTCGGAGGATAAAATGTGACGTTTGTGTTCACGTGGATGAATTTATAGCGCACGCATCAGCGGAATCTATTTCAGATAGCCGTTTACGATAAACATGCTGCAGGTTTTATTGGATACAAAACTTCGATTTATTTTAAATAATACGAAGCTTTTATCTAACTATACCCAGTTAGTGCTAAAATAGTGCACATTTTGTTGTTCGTGACCGTCACTTATTTGAACAGCAGGGGAGTTAAAACTGGAAACCGCATGTATTCAGAAATGATGTCATGGTGGTTTCCGGAGGATTTTTTAGCCCAATATCTTAAATGTAACTTCGTTTATATTTTCGCAATAATCGTGTTTTTTTTTAATTTTGTATGCAATAAAGCTTTTTAATTGGAGAGTTACGTAATTTCACGTTGGTTCTGTGTTACACTTTGCATGCAATGTTTTTACATGCTCTTTCACGTACAAGTAAAATCGGAGAGTCAATATTTGTTTCAAATTAGCGGCTTATTGTTTCTTTTAACATACATTACTGTAATTTTTTCGTGATATTTCATATGACAGTGGCATTAGAGAGTGAAAACTGAATTTCAGTTAATTTTTTTATCGAGAAGATTGTTTACGAAGATAGACTCAAACAAGCCATTTAACACGGATACGACTGTGATAGGTTGACGATAGATTACCATCAAAGTTATCGCTTGTATTTTGTGATGGATGTGCGCAATCCGTTCAAACGATCAAGGATGATGGAAATTTAAACAACCTTTCGAGTTGTTTTTTTTTCCTTCTCTTTCTTATTTTGTAAAGTCTATTAGTGTATAGTACCTTTTATTACACACCCGTAACTGTATTTGTCACGATCACATGGATTTTAGGGGCATGCGGTAATTTTAACCAAAAAGCTCTAGTGCAATCCGATAAAAAGTCCCCTTCGCGTGCACAAGTTCTCTCGTTAGACTGGTTCTTATAGTTTGCAGTGTTCAGTGGAATATAACCAATGAGAACCATCGGCTATATTTATCTGTCGGAATTACCGATACTCATTACAAAACGTTTGATGCACAACTATGCTAAAAACTGTTGAAAGTCATGAAAGACACATGATCTCTACCAGAAATTGAACAGTGAAACGTAACCTTTGCTTTCGTTATTGAAAATCGAGGAAAACTTAATTAATTTTAGGACAAAAAGGTCCAATTCGGTTCGATATTGCAGCCATCCACTAGTACGGTTCCTATAAAACATTGTTACAATGTTGCCCTCACCGCTGCGTGCTGCCGACACGAGGCCTACTATGTACTGTAATCATATTCGATCCACACTTTGGCAATGAAGCAGCACGTTTGCCAACGCAAACATACTTTGAAGAGCATGTTAAGTTGAAGTAGTTCTCAGGAAGCAAGACTAAATGAATCTTGAATACTGGTTACCATGAAGCGAAAAAACAGGCGGCTGCACGCCGACAGCGCCTGGAGATGTTTGACAGCTAGTATATGCAGTTACTAATTAACTGCAGTTACTAATTAACTATCTCCACTTCCACCCTTACTAATCCCCCCCCCACTCCCCCGTCCCACACTAACCGAATAAAGAAACATTCGGAAGAATGAAAAGCCTGGTTTTATAAGAAAAACTTGGTAGTTTACATTTGTGGAACCAATGCTTTTTTCATGCTAGTTGGTGTTGGGGCAACAGGTTTATTTTATTTTATTTTTTTTTGTGGGAGCGGGGGGTGGGGGGGGGGGGCTTTTTTAGGGGGATATAGTATTGCTAAAATATGACTTTCTGGAGTTTGTACTGGGGAAATTAAAAAAAATATTACCAGCTACCCAATACAGAAATTCTGAAAAGTCTTGAGTAGGGTGGGAATGAGACCATGAAGAGGGGATTGGTGGTAAATACATGTGGTCTGATGAATGCAATATATTGTCAATTTTATGAGATGACTTCCATGAAATTCAAAAATAATTATTAGAATATTTAAAACACAGACAATATGACAATATTTTCCAAACACAGATTGATGTGTATTTTTAAATGACTAATTAAGGATTTTTGCTAGTATTTCTGTTTTGTACAAGGATATTATTTTGCTTTAATTCTCAGCAACAAAACTTAAATCGAATGCCACCTATGTGACTTAGCTACATTGGTGTATGAGATGGGGAGAGGGTTGAGGCACTCTCACCCCCTTCACCAATAAGCAGTCCATTTTGCAGTTTTCATTGAAGGGGACTGGTATTTTCAGAACAGATTGTTCAGAGGGAGGGTGTATTTTTATAATTTTGGCAAATATCAGGGCGGTGGGAAGAGCATTTTCATAGGCAAATTCGAGGCAAGGCCCTGCATTTTGATTTTGAAACAAAAGTTCAGGGCTGTTTGATTGGTCAGCCCCCATCTCCAAGAAAATGTTCTCCAAAAGCCTATCATTTTAACCACATTCTATCAGTCCTCTTTAAAACTACTTACTAAATTCAGAATACCAAATTCCAAATTTAAGATTGACAAGATATTGGAGCAGACACATAAAAAATTATTTTGTTTTGAACCAGATACCAAGAAAAAAATATTAACCGTTCAGATAACAAACTGGTGAAGTATAGTTTTACTAGTACAAAATAATGTAAACATTAACCAATCTTTGAAAATATTATCAACCAAAATAAGTTGGAGCTTACTGGTGAGAACACCCCCCCCCCCCCCCCCACACACACACACCTATTTCTCTTTCAGCCTCTGACTACGACTGTTGGATACTCATTTCGTGAGCTTTCGAGAAATGCTGTCAGGTTATAGATGGGTGGGAGTTTGTAAAAAAAAGGTGTACAAACTAAATGGTGGAGACAAGACATGACATTTTCTTGCAGTTTCCATGCAATATTTCTCCCTTTGTGTATCTGTAGTATTATGTACACAACCTAACGCTTTTATTTGTAAGTGCAGCCCATTTCAAACAAAGGTTATCAAGACTTGAGGTAAAATGAAAAGAAGGCTACATTTCAATTCAGAAACTTTATAATGTTGAAAAATAAAGTGCAAACTTACCAAGACTGCAGAGTCCACTCAGAGTCAGAATGGAATCTCAAACTGTCTCAGGCTCAGTTACTCCAAACGATCGAATGAATGCCCCGGAAGGTAAATTATTGCACAAAATGTCTTTTCCCGTCCGGTGTGTACGGTACTTTTGTTACAGTGCAGAACAGAAATGACCGATGTCCACATGCGATAGCCTAGTGGCAGTAGTGCATGTATCGCCAAGCCGAGTTCAAACTATATTTTCAGTTTAAAAAGCACGAAATTTAAACAGAGCGGCCAGTTCGCACCGTATTCGAATTAAAATCCTTGTACATTTTCCTTCCTCCAGATATAATGATGCCTGCGCACACACTTTTGAAAACACATTTGATACCTCATAATTTGTGACGTCTGATATGCTGAACGCAGTCTTCTGAGTTTTGAGTGTTTGGATCGACATTTTTTTACGAATAAAATGCATCAACAGCGATTCTACAGGTGGCAAGGTCAAAGACTTAAGACTGGTTCTCTGACAAAATTGCCGTTTCTCTCTAAAATTCTTTCAACCGTTCAAATTGTCGACTATTTAATTAAATTAGCGATTAATTACAGTGAATTCTTTTACATGGTTGGGTGTGTAATAAATACAGAACCACACTTATGTTTGAAAGGGTTAACGATTACTGGACTCGAGCGTGTGGCGCTGGGATAACCACTCGAGCTTATCGGCTCTCGTGGTATCCCTGCGCCACTCGCTCTCGTCCAGTAATCGTTAACCCATTCAAACATAAGTGTGGTTCTGTATATTTATTGCCATTAAATTTACTGAGTGTTTTAACCCTTTGATACCTTAATTATCCTGACGTTCAAACGTCACTGGGAATTCAGTTTATTTAACGTTTTTCAAAATGCGACGTCAAACGTCGGAACGTCAAATAAGATATTTTATTTAATGCTCAGGCATCAATTCACGCTGAAAAATTAAGTCATATTCCCCTGTCGGTCGGCAAAACGAAATATCAAAATGATATTTAGAAATCGATATTTCATCGTAGGTTCGGATGACGAATCACATGTACTTTAAACGAGCCAGCACATCAGTAATGAATTCCAGAGTCCCAAATACAAACGAATTCGAATAATTGATAGTGACAGTGACTAAATCAATTCATTAAATCAGCGGTTTCAAAGTTTGACTTTCTCATTCACCTTCCAGCGAAAAGCCGAAATCACTTTCAAATTTCTTCAGTTCAACTTCACACGTCTTCAGTGCATTGAGTTCAAAAAAAATAAAATGACGTGTCTTGTTATTGAAAATAAGAAAGTGGTGTTTTTTGTTATTGTTCTATTTCTTCGAAACACATTGCGATTATTTCAATTCGCCAGCCTTGGTAAATCGTAAAGTTAGGGGAGAAATAAGACGGGACTACTTTTTGTGCGGATATTCACACATTCCAATGGCTGGAGTTTGGTTGTTGTAATTTTTGTATGGACGCCGGTTCGGCACATAAATTTTGCGCCTTAATGGCAAATAAAGGCCACAAATTGGAGAGTTTGTAGTCGTAGAGCATTAAATAAAAAGAAAATTCACGAAAATGTGATGAATACCGAAAATATCTCGTTCGTGGCTACAAGAAATATGAGGATCTTCACTCGCGACTGCGTCGCTCGTGAAGATCCTCATATTTCTTTGTAGCCACTCACGAGATATTTTCGGTATTCATCAAATTTTCGTGAATATCCTCTATTTTTCACATTAGTGATTATCTGGTTCAGCGCTAGATTATTTTTGGTGGTCTGAATTTGTTGTTCAAAACTTGTTTTATTACAAATTATTGGAGAGTGCCCACAGGCACTCTCCAATAAGTTGTAATAAAACAAATTTATATGAACAAAATATGGAATATTAGCAAGGAAAGTGTTGGCTTTTGCTCTGGTATCCCCATTTTTTGAAAGCCCTGATAGTGGCTTCTGGCACCCAGCCAGTTGAGAAGTCTTGACAGCAGGATTATATTAGTATTTTAAGCTGCGATAACATTTGGCTCAACGGTTGTCACTGAGCAGTATTCGGGAGAAAATAGGAAATTGAGTTTAAAACTTTAAAAAGTCGAAAAATAATAACAAAACAAATGACCACAATGTGTCAACGTGCTGTTTGATTTCGTACGTCATAACACGTACAAAAGTATCAAAGGGTTAACAGTAGGCAAATGCTGTTTTGGTACTCTTCACCCATACAGAGGATATCTTTCTGTGTACTAATTTCCCAGGCCAATTGAAACTTTTCGAGGAAACATTTCCATTATTTCAAAATCTCTGTAGGCATAATTCATCGTCACGGGGTATCTTCAGAGATAATAAAGAGATCTCGTGATGAGAGAAATAAATTCTATAACTCTTTACGGGAAAGTAAACGGAAATATAAGCATTTTCTTTCTAAACTGAACTTTTCCAACCAAATAAAACAATAAAAAACTAAGCAACAGTTTTTCTTCTTTTCCAATTACACGTTGTGTATCTACTTTATGGCAAATTGAAATTGAGCCAACTCCATATATATGTGTTTATATAAAATCGAGTATTCCGTTTGTTCTGTTCTGGCCTGGTATATCCTTGGTTAACTAACATTCCGTTTTAAGGGTATGTTGGTGGACGAGTGGGGTGCGTGGTTTAGTGTAGTTTTGCTAGGAGTTGGTGCCGAAGAAAACTCTCACTGTGGGCGTGGGTTTGAACCCCCGCTATGCCTATGCACACTGGAAGTGTTATTTCGAGTCCTGCGAATGTCACATTTCAGGGCGAATCGAACCTCGTGTCGAATCAGGTCTCGAATCGCATATTACGGCCCTTCAAATTGTAAATATGGCACCTTCCTATAACAGTAAATAGGGTTTCCGCTCAAGCATTGTGTACAATGGCAACTCACCTTTTTAGCAGGCCAATGCAAAACGCGGAATAGCCCAGAACAGACGCAAAGTATACTTCCCAAAAAAGTTTGCCACCCCCCCCCCCCCACCCTTCCCTATAATACCAGTAGGTATACAGTAAATGGATAAAGTTATCATGAGAAAAAACCTGCTACTTATAGTAGGGAAAACATGCCTTATTAGTGAAACAAGGGTTTTTAGAGCATTTTTTACTGAATGAACATTAGGCACCGCGGAGGTCATCACAACGTCAAAAAACGTCACGCCGTTCAGTACCTGGTGGAAATGCCTTGAGCATCTGAAACACATCTTAATCGACGTGGCATGCAGTCCGGATTTCTCTCAATGTGATGTTGTCACATTCCTCTGTAGGCACACGTCGCAGACTGTCATGAGGAGGTGGCTGTCTATTAATCACTCTCCTGTCGAGCATGTCCCACAAATGTTTTATTAGGTTGTAGTCCGGGCACTCTGCAGGAAAATCCATCCAGGTCAAGTGAATTATTCTCGCAATATTCTCGCTCGGGGAGGCCTGGCATTATCGTCCAAATAATGAAATCGGTTTCCAAGGAAACGGCGACCGTAGAGGATGGCAATCGACTCCAAAATATAGTCACTATACATTTGTGCGTTCATGTTTCCATCGACGACGTGAAGAGCAGACACTGACCCAAACCATGATCCTTCAACCACCAAAATGGTCAACAGGCTGAACATTTATCTCAGTTTCCGAGAAGCGCAACAGAGAGTGACCGAAACAGTCTCGTCAAAATTACTCTTGACGGGGTACAGCATATGTCAGATAAGCACGGCAGTGAAGTGGCTAATAGCAGCAAATGATCACCAGTTTTAAGGACAGATAGAGGATTAGGGGACGTCACAATATGGGATATTCGTATACCCACAGGTATTATGGAGCTGTGGGGGGGGGGGGGGGTAACTCTTTTTGGACAGTGACCAGTGCTCAAAATAACTGTTTTTCTTTGCGTAGCAAAATGCTACACATTTCCAAAAAATGAATAGCATTTTGTCAAAATTACATAGCTATTTTTGTATACCAGAGTTATGTTACGCTGTTTTGTATTGAATTCTTCTAAGTAGATAGAATAGTTTCCATCCATTTCTGGGCATTTCCAAATGATCTGCAACACATGAAACATTTACTTTGTTTTTTTTTAACTGAACTGCCTTTAAGGGTTGCATGGACTTGGATATTTTCAAATGACGTTGTGGTTGTTTAATAGAGTTCTCAAAATGGAAGTTGGGAGTTTTAATTTGATGGGCTTGAAGTTATTTTTAATGGACATTTTATGCAAAATGTTGTAAAAACAGGAAGAATTTAAACCTATAGAATCCATCTTACATACCAAGTTGCAAATGCTGCTTGATGGAGAGTTAATCTGAGATGTTCCACAATCAGAAGTAAAGCATCAGTGAACTAGTTTTCAAATTTGTTTGCAAATTTTTATTTACATTTTGCGATACAAGATAATCAACTGCAACCCAACAGGCTGCAGTTGATTATCTTGTATCGCAAAATGCTATACATAATTTAACATTGTGTAGCTTTTTGCAAGTTTTGCATAGCAAAAAGCGACGCGACACCGCTTATTTTGAGCCCGGGACAGTGTAGTTTCGGAAGCGGAACTTTTGTGAATTCTTCTTCTTTTATCAGGTTACCTGTACCCGAGGCCTAATGACAGAAGACGTGTTCAAGAGGAGAGTCTTGGTTGTATCTTGAGAATTTCTGTGCGATTCGCAAATTTATTACACGACTGTTCTGTGAAATCCTATCTACAGCAACACTAAACCACGCGGAAAATGAAAATCCGTCCCTCACACATGTGCAGAACAGAAATCGTTGACGGATTATTTTTAAATAGAAGCGAAATTTCACTGGACGTTTCTCCAGATCGTGCGCGGCCGCAATTATCGCTAAAATAGTAACTCGGGTTCCCCTCGCAAGTTTGGTTGGCGATAAAATGTGTTCTTTTTGTTGATATTTCGTGTCCTGAGTTCCAATGTGTTCTCTGGCACATAGAACGCATTGGAACTCAGGGGACGAGTTGTCAAATGAATTACCGAATGTCCTTCTAATAATTGCTTTTATAGACGTGAAGGCGTGTAATAAACACAGAACGGCATACGCGTGTGAATGGGTTAGTATTTATGATCAACGCGACTTGAATCGAATGGAATCAGAGTGAAGATTTCGAAATGAATCGATTCTAAATTTCATCAGTTTTACTCGAAGAAAAAAATATTTCAGTCTTCTATTCTATTCTTTTATTTAACACTTTGTAAAATACAATAATCAAAACATCTACAGAATAATGTTGTGATGCATGTTATATACCATTTGGGGTAGAATAGACAGACTGGCTTTCTTCCTGCTATTCCCCAAGGTGAAAAATATAATTGGAGCAACATGATATCACACGAAGTATATATAAACAGGAAAGAAAAAATACAGATCCTTTTGAAGTAATGTTTTTATTGTTTGCATTGTTGCTTGGGAAGCGAGACACCTAATAATAGCAATGATATTTTAGAATACACTGAAAATAATATTGAAAATAAGTTGGGAATAAGTTGAATGACAAGCTGACGAGCTAGCCAGTAAAACAGTACTGAATTACAGATTAGTATAGTAAACTATCTAGTACAGTCTGGGCAATACGGGTTGTTACATATAACTTGTGTTTGATAAAAGTGAACATTTGTACTGCCCTCTGCAGCATGATACAGGTCAAGGAAGAATATAAACAATGTTTCCTGAATTGTTTTAAGAATTTGCTGGCTCTAAAAAAGATATAGTCGCATGGAAAATACCACACGCTTCAGTTTCCAAATTCTTAATGCACAAGATGTTAACCATTTGAACCTGAGCGGCTGCTTTTACGGCCAGGAACATGCTACGCCATAACGTCATTAAATAGGATGGCTGTTCAGTAAATGTGTGGGGTAGACCAATCAATAGTTTCAACGTGCAGCCCCGAGGCTGCACGTTGAAAATATTGATTGGTCTACCCCAAATAATGAATATGGACTCTTCTTATCGCTGCCATTGAACTGGTATGGAGGAAGAGTCAAAGGGTTAATGATAGTGCAGAATCTGTCTTCTGAACATTATTGACTGGTAGAGTACTCAAAATAGTTTTGGGGCAATTTGAATTTGATCTGGGAGATCTGAGTTGTCCGAATAATACGAGTCAACATGAATAAAACTGTGTTGCTTTTAAAAGGATAGAAAAGACGTCCACAGAAATTGAAGAATTTTAATTGGGGGTAAAAAACACTCCTCATTTCAGCCCAAATTTAGACATGCAGTACCCAAAGAGTTAAAACAATCAAATTGAAGCTTATTGTTCTCAAAGAAGGGAGTTCATAAGAGTTCATTCCGTTCAGTGGTCGTAATCTTTCATTTGTCGGATTGAAACAAAAATGAAATTGTTATTTTTTGTTTGTTTTTGTCAGTTTCTAACTGAAAAGATAAGAAAAACTTTAAAAAGCTGGAACTGCTAACCTGGATAGTACCCGTCGCGAACCAATTGAAAAAGAAGCCCGCTTTTGCGATCACGATTGTTGATATTCGCCCCTTGAGTGGAACAAGGCTCATCTGCAATGCTTTAGCATTGCAGATGCGTCTTGTTCCCCTCAAGGTACGAAGTGCACTTTTGACCGACTCAGTAATGTGGTTTGTTAATCGTTTGTTTCGTCGAGCCCTGTCAGTCCTCGAGCGATCGATTAGGACTCACGAGTTGTGTCCTTGGTCAAGGCACTTAACCCCGATTGTCCACATGGGGACACGATGACGCCGAGTACTAGTGCGTACTGCACGTCGATTGTGCGCATGTCTTCATCCAATCTAACCCTGCCTGTGCTGCAGTGCGGGGTTACGATGTTGGGGAGGTGGCAACTGCTCGTCGTTGCTCGGTGGTTCTCTCCGGGTACTCCGGCTTCCCCCACCAGTAAAACAGTCATCAATACGATATGACCTTGGCTGTTCAAGTGTCGTTAAACCGTAATAAATAAATAAATCGTATGTTTTCTGGATGACGAAGATTTTTTCCCACATGAATTGAATTTGCCACACAAGATATGCCGTAGGTAGTATCTGTAATAGAGAACTCGCGCAACAAAACAATAATGAAGGAGTATTACGTAATTTAATAATACTTTTTCCACTTTCAAAAATTTGAAACGATGTGAATAATTCACATAAATAGGTCACGCTGTGTAGTTTTAAAACAATGATTGGTGGTTCCAGTTTTATAACTTTTAATAGGCTTTACTCGTAAAGACTCAGAATTTTTACAATCGAGACTGGACTATCCGTTTTGCCCTTTCTAGCCATTCAAGAATGTGTTATTCGTAGTTTTATTACCACTTTAGCTAGGCCTATTCGTCGGGGTTATTGAGAAGCAATGGATATTATATAGTTTACACAGTATTTATTTCAAATATCTGTATGGTACAAGATTTCAAATTAAGCATTGTGGATTCAGCTGTAAACCAAAAGCTTGTATTGAGCTATTTCCACACAATGAACATAGAAAGAACATAAAATGAAATAGGCAGACATCGAATTGTTGTAACAGAATGACAGTCCGTGGCTGAATGGAAGTTGGTACAATGGATAGTGGTTCTCGTGTAATGCCCATAGCTACACTCGAGACCAGTGGAAGCTCAAATCAACTGTGAGGGAGGGTTTTGAGAAGTATCGAAGAAGATTTCACAATTTATCTACCCCAATACAATCCTACAAGCACTGGCATTTGGTAATTATAACAATGAATGTTATATACACCTGAACTTAATTAAGTACTCCTTTTTGGCAATGGTATTAACAGAAACTGTCATTACTCTCATGCTATCTTTCAGATGGCCAAAAGTGATTGTTTGCGGAAAGAATGGTCTGTTGACTAATGAAAATGAACACAATGATGAAAAAATTCCGTATATTAATGGCGTTAATTACACATATCTGTCACTAATGTTTTTGATGGAAAAATGTTCTCTCGACAAGTATGGTGCTGGGACGGTCCGTGATGAAACAATGCCAGTAATTACTGACAAACAATGTAACCTGTGTTCTCCTGAACACAGTAGCAGTGTCTGACCTCAGTAACGAGTGTACCCAACATTGCCCGAATGACAGCCTGCACCCTCCTCCTAATACTACCAGTGAGCCTTCTTATATGGTCCAGAGGTAGCTGCTGCCAATGCTCATGCATTGCAGCTTCCAAATCGGCCAAATTCTTACAGGCAGATCCATTACTTGCAAACAACGTCCAATAAAGTCCCAGATGTGTTCTAAGGGATTCAAATCAGGGCTCATTGCAGGCGGCCAAGGTAGTCTTGTAATAGCGTTGTTCTGAAGGAATGCTCTGACGGCATGGAAACGATGTGGCCTTGCATTGTCGTCCATGAATACAGAGCGAGTAGCCAACGGGTGGTTGTCAAAATGAGGCACAATGACCAGATTGAGAATGTCCCTAATGTAGTGATGACCATCGAGATTCCCACGTACAGTCACCATATCAAGTTTACAATCATGAGAGATGTATCCCCAGATCAGTACTGATCCTCCACCATAAGGAACGGTAGGTCTGATGTTCCTGGGCACGTAAGCAGTACTTCTATGCCTCCACTTTCTCATGCGACCATCGGTGATTTGAAGGAGGAACCTACTCTCGTCTGACAAATGGACTCTCCTGTACGTTCTGACATTCCAATGTTGTCGTGCCATACACCACTCCAAACGTCGTCTCTTTGATGCTGATCAGACAAAGCTGGACGGTTTTCACCCTTCTGGACGTCATACCCAGTGCTTTGAGACGGTTTCGGACAGTTTTGTTGCACAAAGCCCTGCTGGGGAGCCAAAGGCGTCTCAAAACCCAACTTAACGCTCAACGAGGTGTGCAGGACTCCAATCTGCCCAATGAGGGGTCTTTTGGGGCTGTTCAGGCCTTGGTCAGTCCTCAACATCGTTGTTTTGTTGATGTTTTCGGACAAGTCTGCTGATGACTGAGTGACTATAGCCAAGTTGCCTTCCAATAGCTTTGAATGACATGCCCGTTGCATGCATACCAATGATTTGCCATCTTAGTACCTCTGAGAGTCTCCTCCTTGCCATGCCAACAATTAGTGGGAAAAGAAGTGACAAACTGTCTTGTTTTATATCTTTTTTCCAGATATTGCATGTGGATGATAGTATTTTTTCATTCGTGGAAAGCATGTTTCACGTGGGCGAGGGGATGTGTTTGGGGTACGCTATCAATCCGAAACATCATGTTTCACTAGATGAAAAGTACTGCAAGACATAGCAATCATTAAAACATAATAATCAGTAACAGCAACTTCACTGTCATGAACATTAAGTTCCAGATGTATATGTAAAATTTAGAAAGTTAGTAGGAAAACAATCTACATGCACGTAAGGCAGATGATGTCCCACGGTGTAAATACACGGAATAAACACCTTTAATTGTTCCATTGTTGTGACAAACGGGTGTTGTCTGATTGGGGGAGGAGGTTGTACGAATGGCTTTCATCACCACCGAGAACGAGGACGTTCTGGAACATTACATCACATATGAAACACACTGAAAAAGCCCGCATAATTGAATTTGGAAAGCATTATTTCTGTTGAAACTTAAAAATTCACAGTGTATATAAATGAGAAACCAGAATACCCGGATGGTAAACGTAAGCAAACCATTAACCCTTTACCTAACATCAAAAGCTGACAACACTTGCAACAAAGATTCTTGAATAACTATTTTTTTCATTTTTTGTCTCAAAACATAGGATGTGACACCTCGTTGGAACGAGCTTGACGAGCTCGTTCCAACGAGGGGTCATAACCTATGTTTTTGAGACAAAAAAAATGAAAAAAATAATAAAAATTAATTGGCTATTTTTGCGAATAGGGTAAAGGGTTAAACCACACAGTTAATGGAAACCGAGGATTGTGGTCGCGCAGTGGTTATGGCATTGAAAGGTGCATGATTCGATCCCCGCCGGGGGTAACTGCGTTGTGTTCTTGGTCAAAGCGCTTAATCCCGACTTCTCAAGTGGAGGGACGGTGGCACTGTGTACTAAGGTGTACTTCACATCGATGGCGCACTTATCTTCAACCAATGCTAGCCCTGCTTGTGTGGAGTTAGTATGTTTGTGAGTCTGACAGTTGCTCGCCGTTGCTCAGTGATTCTTTCTGGGTACCACGGCTTCCTCCATCCGTAAAAAAAATGTCCGACAAGAGGTGCCCCTGGCTGTTGATAGTGTCGTTAAATCACAATACATAAATTAATGAATAAATGAATAGAAACTAACAGATGATAGAGTGAAATATTTGTACAACAAGTTTAATGATGAAAACTTTTTCTAAAAATATGAATCCAAACAGTTAACCGGTAAGACAGATCCTTTTTTGGAGTTTCAAAATAACAACAATGAAAAACACCCCCCCCCCACTCCCACCCCCACCCCCACCCCAATAAAAACCTAATGTTTGGTGATCTGAACTGTCGTATACGTCATTACAATTTCAACAAAAAATTAATTGGAAGCTTTCAGAAGAAAAATCGTTATTCTGCACCTTTCGCTTCCTGCTTTCTCCATTACCTTTTATCCTATCTGTTTATTTGTTCCTGGTTACCTTGGAATGAGCTTAGTTATACTAAAGGTGTTTCCTTTTTTTGCTGTAAAGATGATATCATATTGAGTGCTCGAGACACTATCATGTGCAGTGAATCAACTGGCGATATTAATTGAATTCGTATGAATTTAATTCGTTTGTATAACCTTTGTGTTGTCGTAACACTTTTATTATGAGACACCGTGTCAATTCAATGACAGCAACTGGAAGAGGCTATATTCATTATATGGGGTAGACCAACTAATATTTTTAATGTGCAGACTTGGGGCTGCACGTTGAAAATATCGCCTGCTCTACTTCACTTTTTAACCACCCTACTTAACTGATAGAGTTCTGGAAGCCCATATTAGTGCTTTTTTCTAAAGGGTTGGTATCACAACTTAAGTCTTCATATTCTATGGATGTTGATCATATCACCTTTCAAGTGAAATTATTTAGTCTGTTAGGATTTGCCTTGTTACAATTTATGGCACTCTCCCATAAATTGTAACAATGCAAAAATATGTGTATAAATTTTGATGACCAACAAAAATTCAGCGCTCTACCAGTTAATAGAATTATGACGTGTTATGCTCCTGGGCCTGAAAAAAACGGCCTTAGGGGTTCGTGGATTAAATGTCCAGAGTTTACTAATGCACAAGAAATTTTGTCATGTTTTCTCATAACAAGGGAGAGAAAGTTAACTGAAGTTCATTGTTCACATGTTTTCTCATTACAAGGAAGAGACAGTTAACTGAAGTTCATCGTTCACATATGTACACTTTAAAGCCAATTGGGTTAAAAATTAACCCAAAACAGATGGGTTGAGTGAATATGGACCCAACTGGGGTCATATTCACTCAACCCAGATGATTTGGGTTAATTTTTAACCCGACTGATTTTAGAGTGTAGCTATCTTTTACCACTCTTTCGTGAATTATTACTGAATAGCATGGTATTGTTTGCAAAGTATACGTTATCTTTCAACTTTTACATCGTCTATTGACGACGTATCCGGGAGCATTGAGTAACCTTTCTTAAATTGCTTCACGATCTTCTGCCCTTTCCGCTTCCTGCATCATGCATTTGCTTTTATCTTATCTTTTATATCTGTTTGTCTTGAGCTGGGCAAAGTTCCAACAAAGATATTTCCTTTAGCATTGCCGATTGCGCCTTGTTGCAATGAACTGACGATATTAACCTAACGATCAAGAATATAATTCGTTTGTGCATTGTTTGTGTGATCGTCACACTTTGGTTATCCTTAAATAAAACTCTACCATGCAGGTCATGTCAGAACACGGACGTTAAATGATTATACACTCGCCCCAAAAGAAAGTGTGCATTGCAGAAATTGATCAAACTCCAAAAAAATAATTTCGTAGGTGTAAAGAGTGTTAACCTGTTCATGAATAAGTTATATTGAACACAAAAACAGCTTTCCCCGTTAAAATTGCATTAACGTTAAATGACGTGCTGCACGTTTGTGAAAAGGCATGTTTTGGACATGGAGAGTCTGAAAATTCATGCAGCAGTGTGAATCCTTGGGTATTTAAACACTAAAGTAAGGCCTTCCTATCGTTCACATTCAAACTTGCGCTGCTATTAAAACGACTCCACATTAGCATGCCAAGATTGACAATGAATCAACGTCTCCTTGCCCTGGGTATGATTAGAGCTGGCAGAACACACAGAGAGGTTGCCCAGCATTTGAACTGCCACCGTAACACTGTAGACAGGCTAGTCCATCGACATGCACAACATGATGACGTTCGAGACCGACCCCGCTCCGGGAGACCCCGAGTTACCACCCCTGCACAAATCGGTATATCCGTGTCGTCCATCTCCGGAACCGGCAACAAACGGCAACGACGACAGCCAGGAACATCCCTAACCTGAGATGGATACATCCTCAAACAGTAATCAACCGGCTGAGAGAATACGGCTTACGTCCTCGAAGACCTGCAATTCGTCCGATTTTGACGTTACGTCATCGTCGTGCTCGACTGCAGTGGTGTAGACAACATCTTAGGCATCCCTTACAGTGGTGGCGACGTGTTTTTTTTCACAGATGAATGTCGTTTCCATCTTTCATCATCAGATGGCCGCCAGACAGTGTACAGGCGTCGAAACGAACGCTACGCAGATCCATGTATCGTGGAGCGAAACCGTTATGGTGGAGGGTCTCTCATGGTGTTGGGTGGCATCACTGCCCGTAACAGAACTGAGCTGGTCATTATTGATGGCAATCTCAATGCAGCCAGATATCGTGATGAAGTGCTTACACCTGTTGTTGTCCCATCTCTGCAACGTCACGGCCCCGGCGTCATTCTACAGCAGGACAACGCCCGACCCCACGTAGCTCGTGTTGTTCAACAGTATCTGCAGCAACAACAAGTGGATGTTCTTCCCTGGCCCGCAAATTCGCCCGATATCTCACCCACTGAGCACGTATGGGACGAAATGAAACGTCAGCTACGCCGGCTTCCCCATGCACCGTCAACGCTTGTGGAACTCCAAAGACAGCTTATCAGAATATGGAACAACATCCCAAAACACTTCCATGCTAACTTGTTCGCTTCCATGAGGCGTAGATGCACAGCAGTAGTCGATGCAGACGGAGGTCATACCAGATACTGAGTGTGTGACTTTTGTGTTTGACCCTTAGTGTCTTTGACTCTCCATGGCACCAAGAGTATTCGTCGTAGCGTAATGAAATTTCTCGTGTTGATCACAAATTGATTCATCTGTGATTGAATAACATTTCCATGAATGAAAATGATATATATCTTTTTGTAGTGTTATTTTTTAGCATGCACACTTTCTTTTTTTGGGAGAGTATAGAAGGGACCCCAGGGGCGGCAATCATAATCCAATGTAATTCAATTCAATTAAGTTCAAATTTATTCGCTCATCAACCCGACATGGGCACATGAGGTACAAATAACATATCTACATAACATACTGGTGATTTCATATACTAGATATAAACATATAAGTGGCACAGTACTTTGTGAAAATGTAAAAGGAAGCAAAATCCTAGCTTGTGCCCACGTGTTTGCACCTGGAAAAAATAGAACATTTTAGAGTGGGTCTACGCTGGGTCCACCGCCTCCCAAATTCGCCACTTTTTCAACGACATTCGACTCAAACCATGAATTCCATTGGCTAACACCCTGTTTGTGCTTCTTACCGTTTTCGTGCCTTTGACAGATAATGTGACTCTTGCGTGGGTGGTATCTTTACTTCGTTTTAATTCCATTTGTTATCAGCTTTCAACCTTGGCCGACAATTAAAATTTAGAAATGTTAGCGAATATGTATCATCGATGTGTGTATTTCTGAGTCGAGTAGAATAAAAATACAGAAGATTATTAGTTACCCCGTGTCTGATCACTTGGTACGGGTTTTTACCTACCCGAAGCCAGCCGTATCCCATGAGGCCAAAGGCCTCATGGGATACGGCTGGCTTCGGGTAGGTAAAAACCCGTACCACGTGATCAGACACGGGGTAACGAATTTATCTAATGACTTTCCGTTTTAGAAGTACAATCTATTTCATGTGTGAACACACACAGCATGAGATCTTTTATCTTCCATTGTTGAGCTATACAGGTTTCTGTGGAATTTTTCTGCAAAAGAGGTTTTGTGAAAATATGCCGATATGACTAGTATAAAAAAATTATTGAATTTCTTTTTTTCTTTTTTGTCTCAAAAACATAGCTAATGAACCCCACATTGGAGGGTCTTCTACGGGGTATGGACAATTTGTAGATTTCGGAACGAGGCTTCCACTGGGTATGGGAAATTTGTCAGTGGCTGGGCGGACGTATCGTGGGTTTCAATGAATATGGTCTCATACCACATATCTATCAACCAATCAAATCAAAAAATTCACTTTAGTCAATAGATAAGGTTGTTTACAATTTTTCCCAGTCCGTTTGAATGTTGGACTATTAGTCTCTGTTGAAACCCATTTAAAAATAAGAAATAGGCGATTTTCACCATCCTTTGATATTCTGTGTCTTCTTATCTGTTCATTGTGTCAACGGTGTGCGCATTGTGACGTATAATACATACTCTCTCCTTTCCATCGGGATAAAAGTTCATGAGGAGAGACTTGCTATTTTTCTGGGCAGAATAAAAACTCACAAATTACTGTAAGAACATATTCGCTAGACAAAGAGTCAAAGCCGACATTTAGATTGGTAGGTGTGATACTGATAGATATTCTTAATGACTGAATTATCTGTGAACTAGCTGCTTCTAATTAGCTTGCCATAAAAATCTAATGTTTCTTTTTGTTACTTTTAATAAATGAAAACAGTAGACAGCTCCGAGAGCTGTCTGTTGTTTTCGTTTATTAGAAGTAACAAAAGAAAACTCGCTCGTCTAAGAATTTCAAAGGAGATAACTTTATCGAAAATGACGAGATAAATCATGGATATTTGTTTTGAATGTTTTCTTGATTCTTTTTTGTTAAATTCAAATTTATATTTCACTGGACGAATACATCAGTATGTGCTGGGCTCAAAATAAGCGGTGTCGCGTCGCTTTTTGCTATGCACAACTTCCAAAAAGCTACACAATGTTCAATTATGTATAGCATTTTGCGATACAAGATAATCATCTGCAGCCTGTTAGGCTGCAGTTGATTATCTTGTATCGCAATATGTAAATGAAAATTTGCAAACAAATTTGAAAACTAGTTCACTGATGCTTTACTTCTGATTGTGGAACATCCCAGATTAACTCTCCATCAAGCATCATTAGCAACTTGGTATGTAAGATGAATTCTATAGGTTTAAATGCTTCCTATTTTTACAACATTTTGCATAAAATGTCCATTAAAAATAACTTCAAGCCCATCAAATTAAAAATTCCAACTTCCATTTTGAGAACTCTATTAAACAACCAAGACGCCATTTGAAAATATTCAAGTACATGTAACCCTTAAAGGCAGTTCAGTTAAAAAAACAAAGTAAATGTTTCACGTGTTGCAGATCATTTCGAAATGCCCAGAAATGGATGGAAACTATTCTATCTACTTGGAAGAATTCAATACAAAACAGCGTAACATAACTCTGGTATACAAAAATAGCTATGTAATTTTGACAAAATGCTATTCATTTTTTTGGAAATGTGTTGCATTTTGCTACGCAAAGAAAAAAAGTTATTTTGAGCACTGAGTATGTGATATTTGCCTTTCATGAACTCGGTGGTGAGGCAGTTAATTTTTTTTCAGCATGTTTACTTATTCAGACCTGATCCCTATATGTTCAACAATTAACAAGACTATATAAGCTACAAAAATAGAACTGTTCATTTACAATTGATATAAATATGTTTTTATTCAAATAAGCTTACATCAACAAATATAGATTTCTTTTCCATTAAGGTGTCAGAAGAAAGTGAAACTCCTTTCATTTAACTGTGACACGTGTCTGCAATTTTAATTGCAAAATCAACAAATATAACATCGATTTGTCCAGCCATACAGAAACAACAGAATTCGCCTTTTCTTCGCTGCTTTGAATTTGTTACTCGTTCAATATTAAAACACAGAATTACCTCATACAAATGCCCGAGAAATCCATTTGAACTGAGGCGCCGTGTGTCAGCTGTGCATGGAGCACATGCGACCAGTTGAAATCTCTTTGCGGCTGACAGTTTGAGTGATCTCCCCTCGGTTAAAATATAAATGAACGAATACGAATTCTATCATCAACTAATTATTACAATTGCTAACTCAGTGCACAGAAAACGTAGTCCACGAGATATATTCATTACATAACTTGTCAGTGACCTGATACGGTTATAAGGTGTTGGTGAATTTGCTCCACTTATCTCTTTTCAACTGGATTGCTGGAACATCAGCAAACGACGTCGCAACTCAATCTGCCCCCACAAGATAGAGACAAGTCAATCAATGTGGTAGATCCTCCCATCGATGATGTTTGATGACACGAAAACTGCAGTCATCGCGTAACAGCTTCGCCTCATCAAAGGTCATGCTATTTATTTATTTATTGGATTTAAGGTCACATGTTTCTGCATAATGGCTAATCGTCAGCCCCACATGGATATAAAGTGAAGCACAGCCAATTGTTCATTCCTATGTTGCCCCCCCCCCCCCCTCTCCCCTCCAATCATTGGTGACTGGGCTCTGTTCTACTAGTAAAGCAGAACTTGTTTACCACAGTAAACAAACACTGCTTAACTTTTCGGGGTTCACATGGGGAAAACGTAATGTGGTTCACCTAGAACGAAAACTAATAATACAATATCAGCTTTCCAGTCACGGCACTTGTTTTGTAACAATAACTAAACTATGTTCTAAATATGCAATATATATTGCCACGAAAAAAAGTGCACAGCATCCGCATATTCACTTTTTATGAACATCAAAGTATAGTCTTTAAAATGCGATCGAGAATGTTTTTTGTTGAGCATTGTTTATTTATAGCAACATCCATCTCATCCCACCCAATGATGGAGGCCGTTAAGACACTTTCTGTATGTGACCAATGAGCGTTCCAGCAATCTAGTTGTATGGAGATCAGCGATTCGCTAGCGTCCATTGTGAAAGTTTCTGATACCATGTGCGCCATATTAGTTCACTGACAAATGACACACATCCTATCATGTTCCTTTCCTCTATTGAATTTCACTTCCAAGAGTTTTCAAGCAAAAACACCTAGGGTTGCATGAGAGGAGATAGAATGTAGATCTGGAATAAAATTAAAAAAAACGATCCCTTGATGTTAGCCATTTGAACCAGACAGGCTGTTTTTCCGGCCCATGACCATGGTACATCATAATTTATTAAGCAGGGTGGCTGGTATGTGAATGTGTGGGGCAGGCCAATCAATATTTAATCAATAGTATTTCGTTTTAACGAAATATTATTTCGAAATAACGAAATAATATTTCGAAATAACGAAATATTATTTCGTTTTAACGAAATAATTATTTCATTTTAACGGAATAATATTTCGTATTAACAAAATAATTATTTCGTTTTAACGAAATAATATTTCGTTTTAACAAAACAAGTATCTGTAGCGGTAAGCAGGGCCAGATTGCACTGCCTCGCAACTTTTCGACTGAAAATTCTGCTTACTTAGCTAAGTAACACGGCTACCTATTCTAGCAAAATATGAATTTGACTCATTAACATTAATGACTTCACTTTATTGCGGAATACATTTAGTGGTATTCACTCGAAACACTCTTCAATCAATCAACGTTACGATCTTTCCGCTTTTCGCGATATGTGTACTTCCAAAGTTTTTTTTTTTTTTTTTTTTTTTTGGTGCTTTTCCGTATATCATAGCGTGGTTTATCGGTGCAGAAAGACAACGAAGAGTCGGAAAGTCAAAGGGTCCCCCTACATAGCTTCTCGTCCCTCCCCTCCTAAACAACCTTCTAACTGCAGGTCCGATACCGATAGGCTATAAATGGCCGACAAAAGTAGAAATGGCTGAATGCTTTCGATTCATACAAATTCAACAATTATTTTCCGATAGAATGCGAAAATTTTCGTCAGAAATGTTTATAGGCGGTGGCCCCTCTCCGCATTCCCAACAACATGGGGTATGATCTCTCGGGAAATGTTTGTTTTTTAAATGTAAGGCCTGTGTATCCAAAGTCATCAGACATGTTATCATCCTGATAAGACTGTTGTCCAGCACTCAAAGTCCGTAATATAATTTTTGGGTGTAGCACGTCCTGTGAGAAGTACCACGCCAAAAAAATTACATTACTGACTTTGGTTCCTAGTTTGGTCTTATAGGGCGGTATCCCTTATTCACAGACAATAGATTGAATGTTTGACACTGCAGGTAGGCCAGTGAAGCTTGCCCCCAAAATTATGAAAACTGCCAGAAAAAATTGATTTTCCCCGACTTCGCACCCTCCCCCCCCCCCCGAGTCACCATGGCCTGTACGCCTATGCTTCTTATAATGTCGTTCTCTGCTTTCCATTACTACTTTTGTCGGCTATTTACAGTCTATCGGTATCGAGCCTGCAATTAGAAGGCTTTTTATGAGAGGGGGGACGACAAGCCATGTCTGGCGGGGGGGGGGGGGGGGGATGCGGGGGGGGGGGGGGGGGCGGCTCCCATGGACATTCCGCCACTTCAATTTTTTCTGTACCGATAAACCATTCTATGATATACGGAATAGCACGAAAAAACACTGAGAATAATCCTTCATGCACATATCGCTAAAAACAGAAAGATTATAACGTTAATTGATTGGCGAGGGTTTCAAGTGAATACGACAAAATTTATTCAACAGTAAGATTTTAATGAATAAAATTCATACTTTTCTAGAATACGTAACCGTGTTACTAGCTAAGTATGCAGAATTTGCAATCAAAAAGTAGCGAGGCGGTGTAATCTGGCCCTGCTTACCACTACAGATACTTATTTCGGTAAAACGAAATATTATTTCGTTATTTCGAAATAACTATTTCGTTAAAACGAAATAATATTTCATTATTTCGAAATCTTGTTTCGTTAAAACGAAATATTATTTCGTTATTTCGAAATCTGAATCTGAATGGGATTACTGTGTAAACTGCGATAACGCGTATTATAACACAGGGAAGGCATGGTGTTTATTACACGCATGGCGGGGTTGCCGCAAATATTATCGATAGCGGCTTGATTGCTGGCGTTCCAGTCCACGATTGTACGTGGGAAGAATGAATGTTTAAATTCTTCTGTGTCCGTCGCTCCTGCAGGGATGGCCAGTTTAAAGAACGGAGCATGTCGCTAACGCTGCTGTCTCTGCAATAGTCATTGCACACAAAGCGTGCCGCTCGACGTTGGGTCATCCCCAAATTCTCTATATTCTTTTTGGTGTATGGACTCCAGACTATGCAGCCGTATTCAAGTTTTGAACGAACCAGAGATTTGTAGGCTGTTTCCTTCAGTGCCTTTGGTGCATATTTCAGATTTCGTTTGATAAATCCAAGAGTGCTGTTTGCTTTTGCGCTGACCTTATTGATGTGGATATCCCATTTTAAGTTGTTGGCGAAAATCAGACTAAGGTATGGGTTGGTGTTTACTTCCTGGAGGATGTGTTTATTTATTTCGTAGAAGTAGGAGAGTGGTTTTCTACTTCTTGTCGATCGCAGGATGTAACCTTTTTTCGCATTAAATCTCATTCTCCACGTGTCAGCCCACGACTGAAGGTTTGTCAAGTCTTGTTGCAGTATTTGCTGGTCTTTGATGGAATTTATAGCACGATAGAGAAGGCAGTCGTCTGCAAATAATCGAACATTTGATGTTACGTCCAGTGGGAGATCGTTTATGTGCTGTAGGAATAGTAGAGGGCCGAGTACAGTTCCCTGTAGTACGCCTGATTCAACTGGGACACAGTCCGAGTGTTCTCCTTCAACAACGACTTCCTGAGTTCTGTGACAAAGGAATTCTTTAATCCATGTGAGGATGTTGCCTCTTTGCCTCTGATGCCAAGGTGATCTAATTGTCTCAGTAGTCTTTTGTGGGGTACTTGCTGAAATCCAAATACATAAGAGTGGAACCTGCCACCTACAGGACTCCATATAATGGAGTAATTTGAATCTGATTTTTTGTATTTTGAGGATGAAGAAAAGAAAGAAGAGAGTTGTTCAGATAACTTAACGAAAACTAAGATTCAGAGACTAGGCGGAGATTCGTCGAAGTGGAAGAAGAGATAGACGTTCGTACAGCTGGACTAGGAAAAAACGACACTTCGGACTTTGTGCAAAGAGTGAGAAACACAACACTGTCAGAACACTGTAACAGATTTGACAACATTTTGTAGTTATTTATTTCGGTTTAATAAATACAGAGGTTATTACTTGTTTAGTTCCATACATTTCTGTATAATTAAACCTTTTTCTGTTCATGCATTTTCAGCAAAATGATTGGTCCGTCCTAAACCACGCCCCCAATGTGTGTCTTAAAAATTACGTTGCACAGCGTGAATGGAAAGGAACCCCTGCATGCTCATATTGTTTCAAAAAGAAAAGTAATTAATATTTATCTCACCATATTAAAAACACTTTCAAAATAAAATTTAATAAACAATGAAATCCTTATCATGCTTTTTATTCCATGTTCAATTTGTTAACACGCAACAGGTGAATGTGTGCGTTCGTCGTTTTACCCAAACGTAAACAGTGGCCGGTCATAATAATCCACAAACGAAACTCACGAGAACAAAAAATTCCAATTTCAAATAGCCTGAATGGACTCTTTCTGAGACAAAGTTCAAGCAAATTCATGTCATCTGGGTTTATATTGAACTCCACATTTACAAACTGTTTGTTCAGTTTCTCACGAAATGGTCAAAATCAGAATTAAATTTAACTCAGTGTTGCTTTGGATGACAGCACCCTCCCGTCAAGTGGAAACGGGATTGAAGTTTTACGTGGACGTGGCATATGACGTTCCTTTTAACTTACGCAATTCATTGGTCAATAAAATTTTTAATGATACAAGAACTTGTTTCAGTGAAATGTATCGTTATTTCAAACAGAATTTTAGAAAACTGTGCCTTTTATCAGTTATCACAAGGAAGAATGATGCGACCTGCTTTTTATTTTAACTCTACAATGTAGAGAGTGTTTAAATTTATTGCTCCTCAAATTTAATTATAAGGCATCATCGTTTGTTTCTGTCTATTTCTTGAGTTATGAACACTCCCAAAGACCAAACGCCAAACTGCGAAAATGGGCGTATTTACCTAATTTGTGTAACGTTGGGGCATAGGAGCTTGCTAGGGGGATTTTGCATCTCAAGCTTCCTGCTCTGATTATATTCACACTCTAAAGGTGTCCCACAGCGGTGCTCAACAAGCCTGAATATAAGCGACCTGTCATTTGCAAAATTGGGACCCCAGAGGGTGAATTTGCTGATGCTATCCCATACAGTGGGTCAATTTATCATCTAGGTACATCTTTCTGTTTTGTCGTGAGATCTTGATTCAGACTGAGGTTCACAGAAGGTAAATTTTGTAATGCTACCCTGCAGACAATGTTTTATAAATTCGGTCATTCTCCTATAAAGCAGCCATGACTAGATGTGATGGAACTTTAACACAAGAGATCATTAGTTAAAAAGTATATACAACTTACATGGGAAAAGTTGGTTAATTATTCTCAAATTTTATTTATTTCAATGGCAAGAAATTTCCCGTTTTGGTTTCGAATATCTTCCAGCAGCATGCAAGTAGTTAATCAATTGCAGTTTTTGTGTGTTTTTGGGTACCTCGGTGGAGATCTTAGGGAGACCGAAAGCTTGGTAGAAGTTTTTTGAGGGTCATTTGATGCTTAATACAGATGAATGTATTATTAGTTACACAGTTTGTTGGTGGCCCAATCTGGTATATGTGGTCTCAGTTACTTTCACATTGGCCTTAGAGTTGCCCTCCGCGCCCCATGGGACACACCCATCAAAACACTCCACGACAGGGCCGATATCCCCACCATTAAAGACCGCCTAGCCACCCTGGCCGCGAAAAATCATGACCGGTTAGCCAACAGCGAACTAATCTCCGAACTTGGAGCTATTTGCTAAAGCCGACAAAAGCCCAAAAATTGCAATCAAAACTAAGACCGCACGGAAAAAAAAGAACGAGAAGATGAACTAACAGGCAGAAAAACAGCTTAACTGTGGCCTTCTACCAGAAAGGGCTGCCTTCACCGACTCAAGTACAATTACATCAGGATTAAATATTGTTATAGACGTAAATAAATAGGGAACGAGAAGGTGAATAAACAGGCAGAAAAACAGTTTAACTGTGGCCTTCTACCAGAAAGGGCTGCCTTCACCGACTCACTAAAATTACATCACGATTGGATACTATAGATCCCAATTCCGGCCGGGGGGGGGGGGGGGGCTCGGCCAACGCAGGACGCTCGCGATACCAAGCGAGAGCGTTTTATGTGGGCTGAGCCTCCCCGGCTGGAGGTGGGATTTGCAGTGTCTAATCGGGATCCAAAATAAGCTCAAACTAATCAAAATATGGTCGAAACCAGCGAAGGGCATAACAGAAACACTCTCTGGTGTGGTTTAGTGTCTAAACCTGTTACCCTCCCGCTACAAACTCACTATCACCTTAAGAAGGTGATCTAACAGGCCGATCAACAGCTTAACTGTGATCATAATTAAAACATAATGTGCTACTTTTATCTTTTATCTTTTTATTTCTACATATCCTAATGAAAACTAATTCTGCCCTCTTCTTTTAAGCAGGTACACAGAAGATGCTTTTTGACCAGCACCCCAATAACCGCTATGGACAGTCCAACCGTTACAGAAACGGTAACCCCCATGGTTCCTGTACATCCTCCACTCCATCCCTAAAAGGGGTCGACCACTTTAAGGGAGGCGAGCGTTGGTCCTGCGTCCTGCCTCGGCCCCTTTTTGTAAGCGCAATGCGCATCTTTTTGTCCCAACCCATTAGGATTACAATGCAGGCCTGCCCCCGAACCAGGGAAGTTCGGGTCTTCTTCTTGGTGGTCCCCGAAAGGGGTTGTTGTTGTTTCCTTCAAAGACATCCTATCAAAAAGAGACAGCCTGAGGCAGATTATACTTGCCAGTGATGGCCATCACTCAATATCATCTCCGAAGTGGCAGACTATACTTGCCTGAAAATCCAGATCGACTGCTCCCTCGGGGAGAGGTAGTACCTTTGTGAGAGGACCCAACCTCTCACACTGGTCCAGTCCATTCGGAACAAACAGTGTAACGAATATATCTTACCGACTGCTACATCGATGCACAGAACTAATAACAACAGCGATCGAAATTAAATGAGAGAATTCTCACAATGTGTTCACGTGTCTTTGCCTTGTTACAATTTATGGGAGAGTGCAGGCACTCTCCCATAAATTGTAACAAGGCAAATTCATACATACCAAAGAGTTTCATTTCGAAGGTAACATGACTCACATCCACAAAATATGAAGCCTTTTAAGTTGCCTAACCTGCACTTCAGACCAAATATGGGCTTCCAACACTCAATCTTTCAACTTGAAGCGTTTATTGGCTTTCGCCATTTTGAATAATCAGTGAACAAAGGGGAGATTACCCATAGCTGTCAGCGTATATTGATGTTGACAGGCAGTGTATGGTTTTATATGCAGTCTGCATGTGACGTCTTTGAACCAATGAAATTTCCAGATACTTGTAGGAGGTAAGATATATGCACAAACAATAACTATTTATTTTATAATACGACATTTATCAAGTCTTTATTGATGAAAGAAATAAAACAGATAAAAAAAACTGAAATAAAGACCCCGTTTTCGAATGTGTGTATGTGCCTTCATGTGTAGGGATTAGGCCGTTCGGAAAAGGACGAGTAATAATTTGATCCCAGATAGCGATGTTTGAGTAGATTAATGTTGAATCCCCTATTACTCTGTGTTACCATCGGATCTTCTGATCAGAGATTGCTCCACTTAACCCTTTACCTAACATGAAAAGCAGACGACACTTGCAAAAAAAATTCTTGAATAACTAATTTTTTTCATTTTTTGTCTCAAAAACATAGGTTATGACCCCTCGTTGGAACGAGCTCGACGAGCTCGTTCCAACGAGGGGTCATAACCTATGTTTTTGAGACAAAAAATGAAAATATTTTGAAAATTAATTGGCGATTTTTGAGAATAGCGCTGGCCGGTTTTGGCCGTTACGTTGGGTAAAGGGTTAACGCATTTTCTTACTCCAAAATCGCATTTGGTTGAGAGACGTTAAAATGATATAAAATAACGAGGTTGTCTAAGTTTTTTTCTATTGCTTTCGAACAACAGAATTGAAAATTGTGATATGACTTTCTTGTCGTACATGTTGCAATCAAGACTCGCTCATCGAGGGAAGGTGGATTGACGGATAATATAAAAGACCTGCCATGACTGTGTCACTTTGAATGGTAGTGCTATTCAACTTCATCGAATTGAATTGATGACGTAAAGGACAACATGAAAAATGTTTTACGACTTAATATCTGACTATGTCTATAAAAAATTTAATTTCGACACGGAGTGTTCATTTATCAGAAAACATAAAAACTACATTTATATAACCGTTTTAACTCTGTCACCCTCTCGTTTTTCTTAATTGTTTTCTGTAAATAAAATATCTCAGTAAATTTTGAACTGCCGAAGAGAGCGTGGATCACAACCAAAACACGGTGGTTACAGATTTCTCCTCTTATTGACCTACTGCAGAGAGATGACCAAATATGAAATTTTCATGTCGTTTTTTTGCAATAATGCAAACAGGAATTTAACCAATTAATTTTGTTTGACAGAGGTCATTGAGCTCTGTTATCCAAGATTGAATTGGCTAAAAATGAGCCCTGTCCATCAAAATTTAATTGGTTTAATTGTTCGCATAATTGGGACATTTGTAACTTGAAATGGTGATATTTCGACATTAATGTGCAGTGTTAATTTACAATTTTATAAAAAAAAAACTAACAGAATAAAAAAAAACACTGTACAAGTAGAAAGAGCTAACTGTCAGCCCATGGACTAATACGTGCAACTTCAAATTAGAGTCATAGCGAATAGATGGCGCATTGCGCTTTATACTCAACATCCCTGACTAAAATCGTCATGAAAATCGATTTTCGATAAAGTTGCCTCCCTCGCAATTATTAAATGCGCATTGAAGATCCAATTAAGAAGCAAATGATTGCTAATATAACACCTATGTCCCATGACACCAGTTGAAACTAACGCCAAATTTCCTTTTTAACTTTTAATAAACGAAAAACAACAGATAAATATTTTTAATGTACTTTGGGCCATGCACAAAGGAGGGTTGTTTCAAACTTGATAAGTGTAATTTAGGAGATTTTCTGAAGTTAAAAAACGTTAAGGTGGCTAGGTTTTCAGTGGATCACAACTTGCATCACTTCTGTTATATGGATGCGCCACATTGTGAAATGTGTCCATTCTATCTTTCACACTCACTTAGATACGGGTGTCACAAATTTTGTGTGAGAGATAATTCCTAAATGTGCATCCTACATAACGTCAACAACTCCTGATATGCATCGTGTGACCTTTATCTGGTTAGCTTGCTATTGGACTATAAAAGAAACACGAGGAAGCTATTAACGTTTGGGGGTTTCGGGAGTAGGGTGTAAGGTGTTTTTAACCCCCCCCCCAAAAAAAAAAAAATCAGTTTTCAAATGAAGCCTTCTGGTGACTTTTGGGGTAAATCTCCACAATTTGTTTTGACGAGTGCCTGTGCTTCTTGATTTTCGATGTCCAAAAAATAAAAGTTAAGGGAGACAGTGTGAGGGTGCTTGTGTATGTGTATGAGGGAGGGGATTATAGGATGGGTGTTTGTGTGGTAGATAAAGTCTACCTTTAGGGGGCAAATGCATCTTATGCCCAACGATAGCGCCGACACTGCGTCAAAGGCTTAGTCCAAACCTGTTTTTCTGAACTTTTCCAGTATATTGCACCATGAAGTGGAGATTCGTAAAGATCTGCATTAAGGAACACAGTTGCCGGGTAGTTGGCGTATTATCTCAGTGCCCGGCTACAGGGATCGGACATGTCGGTTTCACCTGATACGCCTGAACCTTGTCTTCCGGGAGATAGAATATGTCGCCGATAACGAGCAACCATGATAACAATATGTATCAGATCTGCGGCTCTCCACTGAAACGCCCCTGTTGAACTGTTGACGAGAAGAAATACAACACTCAGTACTTAACAACTTTGATATTAAAGCGTGTGTATCTTTGCCTTCCCTTGCGGTAGTTTGTCAATATTTTGGCGTGCAACACCAGTGACTAAAGTGAGAAAACGCGTTACCCAGAAATAGTGTGCGTTCGGTGAGACATACGACTTGCATTTGAATTTTGCACGAGTAAACGCACTATACAGTGCAACATATCAAAATTGTATCCGCTTACATTTTTGAAAACTATTTAAGAGCTGACAAATTTTAAAGCCTAAAATATTATTGAACCACGGATATAAGTCAAACGTTTCTTGCCAGTGGAAATATGTAAACTATTGCCAAAACACTGATTCGGATGAGAGATGGTCTTTATGAACCCATTTCCCAATCTGAGATACTCCACAAAACAGCTTGGCTGTAACTGTATCCTATTGGTAATGTTGTTGTTTAATCATGCACCAAGTGGACTAGCTATGATGGTCGCCCTGCTGCATGTTCTAAATTCCAAGGAGATTGCGTATTCAAGAACCTGCTCACTTACTATTCCTCCTAATAATCAAACTCAATCCCAAAGTGAGATCCGGGTATCGCGTATAAACACCCACATACTTGTACTTCGGTTTATTGCTAACTCATTCTGGATCGCACTGCTAGTTTATGTATCAGGTGACATTGAAATGGACCCTGGTCCATGAGTATCTATGCTTCGTTCTCGTCTATCAGGTATTAAGTCTCGCCCTCGCTGACAATCGGGTTCATAATCCTTCAAGCCAGCAGAGTTGGGTTGATTTTTAACCTAACTGAGATTAGAGTGAATCGGGTTCACATTCACTCAGCTTAGTATATTTTGGTTGTTTTTCAATGCTACTGATTTCAAAGTGAATTGGGTTCACATCACCCCTGATTTTAGAGTATGGTTGAGTGCTAAACTCGTTTTGGTTATCAAAATGTCTTCCCCTGAATTTATCTTTTACAATAGAACATTACACATTGCCTAATCTACTGACTTTCTGAAAAAAAGTCGATCAGTAATTAGTGAAGAGATTACACAAATCTTTTCATTCACAACTGCGTTTTCCATTACCAATTTGCACGTAATTATTATTTCGAATTACTCACACTTCTCTCTGCACTGATTTACCTGCACAAAAATTAAAGATATGTGTATCAAACAATTGGTTGATTTCATGTCCAGGAGATGTTATTATTTGTTTAACAAATCGCCTTCATTCACGCGACAATATTGCAATTCATATGACAACGTACAGTACGTGGAGAATGGATTGTAACTAAATCACCTGGGGAGTGGAGTTATCACCCAAAGTATCATTTTCAAATTCTGTACATGTGGACAAAAAACACAAGCAGTGTTTCAGCCAATGGACCTCCGGGTAGAAGCCGGAGGTCCATTGTCTGAAACTTTGCTGATGCTTGTTATGCTTTGCAACAGGTTTGCAATTATTACTTGGGTGGAGTTTAGTGATAATACAGTCTCCACGTACTGTAGCAAAATGGCGAAAATACATTAACTATTATAAACAAATTAACAAGATAAACAAATTGACAAGGTAAACAAAGTTAATTAAAAGTTTATAATATGCTTTTCAACCCTTTAAATACGCACACGATATTAAAATTTATTATTTTAAATATAACTTTTTCGAATTTTTCACAAAATAAAAAAGAAAAGACAATATCACGTGACACCCAGTTGGATCGATCTCGACCAGCTCCTTTCAATGAGTAGTCACGGTATATGGTTTTGTTAAATTTAAAAAAATTCAACTGCCCAGGTTGTAAATTACGCGGGCGGATGCGGCCGATTCGTTAGGTAAATGGCTGAATATGTTGAAAATAATAATATGTGTTGCCATCAATGATTCTAACTGACATTTGCTAATAGCCACTGTGGTCCACTCTCAGCCCAGTTATCATGGAATTACGGGCAAGAAAATTAAAGCTAGTTTTAGTAATTTTCTAATAATTCAGATACAGAAGATCGAGTTTTAATGGGCTATAAGTATACATGTGGTTCATCCTGTGAGTGCAACAAGGCGCTGTCTGCAGCATTTTAGCATTTCCGATGGCATTTTGTTGCACTCAATGGATGTTATGTACTATGGCTACAACTTAAGCAGAAGAAGAAATTCGACCCGATCGCGACTGGTTGGCGACCTGGCCGAAATTTTTCGTCCGTTTTCCAGTCCAACACAGAGTAGAATCTCACTTCATTAAGAAAAAGTTCAAAAACATCGAAACTGATACCATTTTCGTGTATAAATTCTGAATTCGGCCTTGGTTATAGAAAATTTTATTTTAATTTTTTTTTTATTTATAAAAGTTTCGATCCCACGTGTGTCGTGACCAGATTGCGATCTGGGGCCAATAGTATAAAATATTTACAATTGTGTTTTCTGGAATTCTATTTTCTCGTTATGACTTTAAATGGTTTAAAATGAACAATTAGCATCTTCAAAGATCTGGCAATTTGCCAGCTGGCAAATTGCCATATCTTTTAAAATGCTAATAATTCATTTTATTCAGTTACATTAGTAGTAGGAAATACAATTCTAGAAAATACAATTGTAAAAGATTTATTGTATTGGCTCCTGAACGAAAAAGATTCAAATTTTGCGATTGCAGTACTGTATATCAACGTACAAACGAAATACATGAATATTAAATTTCGCGGAGGATCTGTGGACATAGCACTTTGGTTTTAGATCTTGCACGATAGAGACGTAGCTTATAGCCGTGCCTCAAATGTGGAATCGCAATTTGCTTCAGACACTCTCTGGAATATAACGATGATATCATCGACAATGGAATTGGCTCAAGTTGTGTGGGAGCCGTGGAAGGTTAATAAGACGTATAGTACGGGAATCCAACTAAGGCTTTGTTGTCGTCGTATTTCGGTGGTCTGTCCTCTGGACTCACAAAGTTTATTTATTTATTGTGTTTTTAACTACACTTTCGAGGGCCAGACTAACCTCGTGTCGGTCAGTTTTCGGGTGGAGGAAATTGTAGTACCCGGAGAGACCCACCGAGAAGCGGCAAGCAGCTGTCAGATTCTTCAAAGTACCAACTCCACACAAACAGGGTTAGCATTGGTTGAAGACAAGTGCACCATCGACGTGCAGTACGTCTTAGTACACAGTGCCACTGTGTCCCCGCAAAGGCAATCGGAATTAAGTGCGAGGTTTTTGTTACAAAAATGGGCGATGGTTGTAACAAAAGTGGCGAGCTCATTTTGTAACAATAGTGGTTGATTTTGTAACACAAGTTTTGAGATGTAATAAAGGTGGGCAAGTGTTGTAACAAAAGTGGTGAGCTGTAACAAAAGTGTTTGTTGTAACAAAAGTGGTTGCAACATGGTGTCCCGCTTTTTGTCACTCAAATGTTTAGGTACACTTTTCAAGAGGGACGTATCTCCCTCGACAATGTACAAAGTCACATGCTTCTGTGTTCTTTGTCAATTCTCCGATCATAGTTGTATGTACTCCAACAAGGTGACGAAGCACACTGCGATATTTATCTTTGCAACATGACAATAACGCTTGTTTCTATAGGGCTAGTTTCAGATACGAGAATACACCGAGAGACCAAATTATTCACGTTTCACCTAATTCCATGACATATTTATTGGGAAGTTTATCACAAAGGTGTCACATCCCTTTTAATTGTTCGTCGAGCCTGGCAGGATCACGCCAAATTAAGTGGGTGGGCGAGGCAACATGTTTTTCTGCTGCCAATAATGGCAGTAGAAAAATATTTTGCTGTTGAAGCGGACGGCACTTTACTGAAAGCGAAATTTAAGTCGCAGTTTATTGAACAGTGCCTGTCGGTCTTCAATTCAACTTGTAGTAATTAAAGTGCTATAACGAAAACTGATCAGCCATTCCATCGGTTTATTATTGATTACTTGACTCTACAATTATCTTTCTAGCAAGATGAAGTGAACCAATTCATGTTGTTGGGCGCGTGTGGATGATTCAATACTGTGGGACAGAGATGAACAATTTTGCTGAATAAAGCGAATCGAGTTAAATCTTGTTCCATAAGCAATTGCAACTGTTTCTAATGGAACTCATTGAAGAAGACAGTGTTTGAGAGTCGTGCATACACTAGAACTACAAGTCATCTGTTGTAACATTTAGTTTCAGATTATGTCATTAATAACCCTCTTGCGCAGGCGTTCGTATTATTATCACAGTTGAAAATGTGTGCGAGATGGACTTGGAGGTGCCGGGATGTGCTTATGCGATAGTGCACAATGTGCCTCGAAAACACACAGGACACGTACAGATACGGGTATTTGAGGATACCTATGACATGGAGATGTACTATTGGGGAATAAATGTTTGAGGACAGCTGTCTGAGGATAGTTATTTATAGGTTATTATTTGGTTTGTTTCATATCAGCAGATAATTATAATTTATCATATGACTCTTCTGTTTTGTTCACTTTAAAACGTTTGATATTTTGTTTTCATATTAATCAGTGATAAACAGAGTCACATGTGCATAATTTCAGTAGGGAGAATTTACGTTATCTGTCCTATTTAGGGTGGGTTATATTGTATTAATCTTTTACCTACAAGAAAAACGCCATTCATTTTTTTTTTTATATTTTCACTTTTGGCTTCCAAAACATAGGTTAAGACCCCTCATTGGAACGAGCTCAACGAGCTTGTTCCAATGAGGGGTCATAACCTATGTTTTGGAAGCAAAAAATAAAAATTTGTAGTTATACGAGGATGTTTTTTCCAAGTGCCGTCTTCAACTCAAGTTAGGTGATGGGTTAAAAAGTCATACTAAGTTGCTAATTTGTGCGTGTGTGTGTCATATGATAAATACAATATGAAATGAGTATTTTTCTCATATAATATGTATGAAACTCGTACGAATTTTCCGTTTGGGCTCGCCAGAGGCTCGCCAAAACGGAATTTTTGTTAGAATCGTTTCATAAATATTATATGAGATAAACACTCATTCCATATCCTCCATTTATACCATGCTCGCCTATGCTACTACATATGAAAAGCCTGTATGTTAAATTTTAGCTTTTAACCCCACTACCGGTGTAAAAGTGTCTATATGGGGTTAAAAAAATTACACCCACAGTAGGAAGTTCATCCATGACGTAGTTTGCCAACTTCGATACGTTCACACTTCGCGAGGTTTCATTCAAACATACGACGTTTGGTGGTACTATCTACTTCATGCAATGGCTTATGATGTTTAAAATACCTGCAATTAAGTATTTAAAATAAAATTTAAGAATGTTAATAATAATTTGTCTGAAAAAGCGAGGTAAATTCAATTAACTTTCACGATGTGTCTAGCTGTCAATCAAGCATTCACGTGCGCCGGTAGTTCTGCCAACCGACGCAGATGTAAACAAAACAAACCCATGTGTTTGCGATAGAAAGTATCGTGTGTTTCCATTTTAAGTGGCAAAGTCGATTATTTATTAAGATCATGGTATAAATATAACAATTAGAAACTAGGGCCGGTAATCAGATTTAACCCACTCGTAGAATAAGGGTTTTAACCACTCGGCAAGCCGTTTAAAATACCTACAATAGTAAATAAGTAAGTAAGTTTTTTTGCAGCATGTGAATGCAAACATAATAAATATAAAACATTTAAACAATTCAAACAATCATCACAGTGCAAGGAAGCTTCATGCCACTCCTTACGTTGGTCTCTCGACAGCAGAGGTTTATATAATATTGCCTGTCCATATCAAATTGATATCACATACAAGTTATGTACCAAAAGGGAGATAATAATAAATGAATGGTGACAAAGTGAGGAATAAAAGAAAAGAAAATCCTGAGCGCGTTAGGCAAAACGTTCTGATAGCCGGAGGCATAGAAAGAAAGAATACCAAAGTAAACTAGACAAACATGGAGAATTCACCCAGGCACATGATTCAAATGATCCAAATCCATATGACAGGAATGATTGCAGGTCACCAGCACCCTGGAGGTACAACCGTTTCTATGATTCAACGTTCACAGTATTTACAGTCGGCGCATTCAGTATTGTTGCATGTGACGTAAAGAGCATATGATTCTAGAAAATTATCTGTCATGAAACGTTTGAAGTAGAGTCTGGTGTAGTTCTGTACCACTGGTTCGATATCCTTCCAGAATCTTGGAAAGGTATGTAGAGGAAAATTGGCCGAAAAATTGGTCCTATGCTTAAAAGTCTGTACACTTCCAGATTGCCTAGTATCCATGACAGTAGGATTTGTATATATCTGGAAACTATTGTTAAAAGACATCGGGAGTTTGTTATTACGGCAATCAAGCATGAAGAGGAGAACCTGCAACTTGCAAATGTCGTTAAATATCAAAATACGAAGCGTTTTGAAAAGGGGGTCCTCATGAGAATTCCGTTTTTTCTTACTAATGGTGTAATTGCTTTTTTGTGTAATGTGAATATCTTTGAAGTTGATGGTATGTGGCCCCCATACCTGTATGTCTTAGACAAAATGACTATGTGTTAAAGAAAAATACAGTGTTCTCAGAGAATTTAACGGTAATATGTTTTTGCTCTGTTAGTTACATAGATAACCCTTGCCATTTTGGAACAAATTATAGAGACGTGCTGTTTGAAGTTTTGATTTTCGTCCATGAATATACCCAGAAAATCTAACTGAAGTTTCTATTTGTTCTTTTCCGATGAGTTCAAGTGTTGTATCTCCTGGGAATAACCTTCTTTCTCCAGGATTACAGGAATCATTATTAGGATGAAGCAACATAAATTTAGTTTTCTAGGCATTCGGGACTACTTTATTTGCAGCGCACCATTCTTCTACGTGTTTTAGTTCCGAGTTAAGTTTAGAAAATAGCTCGTCTAAGTTGTTGTCAGATTCGTGAGCTGTCGTATCATCGGCAAACGTTAGAACCTTTAAACTAGTGCAATTGGATATATCATTTATAGATACCAGAAACAAAATGGGACCAAGAATCCCTGTGGTACACCAGTGGTGATGGCTTTGAAGTCAGATGTCGCGGTCAAGAACTGCACACACTGAAGTCTGTCTGCAAGATAGTCTTTAAACCAGGAATTGGCCACACCTCTGATCCCATAATGTTCTTGCTTGCTTAACAAGATAGAATGGTCAATTGTATCGAATGCTTTTGAGAAATCCAGAAATAAGGACAATGTGCAGTCTTCTTTTGATTTATCATTTGCACTTACTACATTATTTATAAGATGAAGAATGGGATGAATTGTTGAGTGTTCGTTCCTAAAACCAAACTAATATTGGTACAGAGTACTGTGAGTGTCCAAGTAACTAGATGTCCTCACATATATTATTTCCTCAATAATTTTAGAAAAAGAAAAAAAAATACTAATGGGTCTATAATTATTTTAGGAATGATCGTTTCTTTTTGTCTATTTCTTGAGTTATGAACCCCAAAAAACAAAGTCCAAACTGTGTAAATTACGCGATGTTTGGACTTTGTTTTTGGGGGGTTCATAACTCAAGAAATAGACAAAAAGAAACGATCATTCCTTATAATTAAACGTTCGCGACCCAAATAAATAAATAGTGTTAGTCGTTCTCTACTTCGGCGAACAAAGACTTAAAAACTAAAACTGGTAGACATATTATTTTTCTGGCATAAAAGAGGGCGCATATTATTGAAATGCAGGTAGCAATTGACACACTTTCCAAGTCAAATGCACTTATGTCATTAAACTTTTTATTGACCAATGAAGTACGTAATGCAAAGAAAACGTTATAAGCCACGCCTCCCTCAAATTTCATTCAACTGTTCACTTCACGTAAAAGTTACGTTCCGTGGTAGGTGAAAGTAGCCCATCAGTATTACATTGTATTTTGGTTTTGACCGTTTCCCGAGAACTGAAAAACACAGTTTGTAAAAGTGGAGTTAGATATAAATATAAAATCATTTTGATTTCCAAAAATTTCATTCAAATTAGCAATGTCAAAATTGCCGCATTCGTCGTGATCAGCCATTGTTTACAATCGATTTGGGTAAAACGATGAACGCAGACGATCACCCAGTGTGCGTGAAAATTGAAATGTCAAATAAAGTTGTGAAGAAAAAGAAAAATTGACCCACCACGGTCATTTAAATATTTTATATATAATTTCATGGTGATAAATTAGTAATATAAATTTATTTTTCTTTTTCAGATTTAGAACGTGTTGGTGTTCTAACTTCTATTGATTTGACACCATGTTGCAACTCCGAAGACTGGTATTTTAGGGGCGTGGCTGGGGGCGGACCTAATTGTGTTTTTTTCGGTTCATTGAGTTATGAAAAGAAAAAACAGAATCGTGTGAGCCAATCGTTTTATCTGAAAACGCATGAACCGAAAAAATGTTTAATTATTAAAGATATGATCATCACCTGACTTAAAAATCGGGTTGATTTGGCGATCTTCATGTTAAGAGGCACCACGCCGGAGGAAAAAGAGAGGTTTTTTTTATATGGGCAACGGGTTCAGCTATCTCATATACGACGTCTTTCTGCAATCGAGTTGAAACATTAATGTAACCTTTACTTCTTTCGGATGTAAGGTTATTCACGCAGAGTATCACTTCCTGTGAGTTTGTGGGCGAAATGAAGAACGACTCCATGTTGTTGTTTTTCAGATATTCTGAGAAATGATGTGGTGTAGTGGGAACTTGGTTATTTTAGGTTTTGCCAATATCGACGAAAAATGAATTAAATCTATTAGCAATTTCTTTTGGATCGTTCACTTTAATGTTACGGTCAGTGAACGAAGGAGGTAAGATGTGACCTCGTTTAGATTTGTTGATAGTTTTTTAGAGCTTCCCAGGTTTTCTTTATATTATATTTATAGTCCAAAGGGATGTTGTTATAATAGTCGGCTTTGCAGACACGCTTTAATCTGTTAAAAATGTTGCAGAGGTCTTTGTATCGCTGTATGTTGAGGGCCGATGGTGATTTCAGCTTAATTCTGTCAAGTTTTTGTTTGTTTAAAGAGGACTGCAAAAGTCTTGTGGTCATCCATGGTTCTCGTTTGATATATTTGTTGGCGATCGATACAGTTTTTAGGGGGATAGCTTTATCAATGGCTTCCTGGAAACTGTTTAGGAAAATATTATAGGAGTTATTGGAACAATTACTACTGAAGGCATCAATGAAGTCACACGGACGAAGAAGGTTTTTAAAGTAATTCACGTTCTCTTGTCTGAAAGAACGTTTTTTAACTGTTTGAATAGGAATGTCTTGATATGCGATAGATTCTTCCGTGTAAAAAGTGGAAAAATGATCGCTGATGTCAGTTGTAATTATACCTGAGGTATACGTATTGCCATTTTTGTTGTTACATAATATATGGTCCATCAGAGTCGCAGAATTTTCAGTGACTCTAGTGGGCCTTGTAATGACCGGCAAGATGCCTGCGCTGAATATTGGATCTATATAATGACTAGTTTTTTGGTGATTACCAAAGTTTAACAAGTTTATATTGATGTAGCCCATGTGGTAAACATTCCTGTATCCAGAATTAATTTTTTCGAGCAATTGGTTGATAAAAAGAAGTCCAAATCTGCTTTTGGTGCTGTGTTAGGTCTTTTGATTATTCCAAGAATACATTTTGATTTGCCCGAGGTTTTTATAAACAGTGATTCAAAAACATGAGAGATAAATATCGATATGTCGTCACATACTCTGAAGGGTATATTTTCATTTACGAACAATCCTACTCCCCCTCTGCCGTGATCTTCAGCAGATCGACAACGAAATACAGGGCGGTGATAGCCATCTAGTTCATATGCAATATTATCCCGATTATTTTTTGTTTCTGAAAGACCAATAAAGCCAGACATGTTCCTATTAGGATGCAGGTCACACAGAAGGTTTTTGAAGCTGTTCCAATTAGCATTTAAGCTTCGACAATTTAAGTTTAAAAGTGAGAGTTTTTTGCTTTCTGGTAATATTTTCTCTTTAAACGTCTCAGGTGAGAAGTGACACCAATTGTGTCTTTCAATACTGAATGGGGTGTATGAGGGATCAATTGACTTGTCACTGATTGCGTAATTTAACTTTGCAATAAAATCGTATGTTTTTCGCTTTCAATATCACAAAGTTTAATTGTATTAGCTAATGTTCCAATAAGACTAAAATCCTCCTCCTCTGATTGGACGAGAGCTCGCTTAGTACATTCTATGTTTACGGCTCAAGTGGCAAATGTTACCGTCTGACGTCTCAACGCGAAATATTTGCAATGACGTCGTCTGTTTCGTTACTGCTTCATCAAAGCAGTGACTAGCAAGCCGCTTCACTTTTCTGGATGTTTCACGTGTGCAGCAGACGGTGTTCCGGATGAAGTGTTGTTTAAATTACAAACCGATTTACGATTTCAACTGAGAGGGATGAGTTTATCTGGTTTGTTGATTACGTACCCAGTGCCGTCGTGGATTCACGAGAGGTTTATTACTAAACCTGTGATCGTTAAAAGTTGCTTTGACCAAGGCAACTTTTAACGATCACAACTTTAGAAAATAAGCCTCTCGTGTTTCACGATGTAGGGTTTGGGCTATGGATAGTGTCTTATTGGAACATTTACGTTATTGTGATGAATTGACGGTAATGTGGTCTGAGATTTGCGGCTCGGTGTGTATTTCAAATTCAACGCTTCGCATCTCGGGTGAACATAAGCTCCGAGCCGCAAACCTCAAACCATGTCACCATCAATTCATCACAATAACTTATATTATTGTAAAATATAAATAAATCATAAATGTATCTAGTATAGATATCTCTATATGAAACATTGTATGTGTATAATTATAAACAACTTTGAGAGAACTGGCAGTATATAAATGAAATAAAGCTCTGCTGTCGGGAGATATTAGATAAAATGAATGTAACATCTATTTGAATATGAGGGAAGTTTTCTTCATACTTCACGTTAGGAGAGTAATTTATAAAAATCAGTTTCCAAGCTGATCACCTGGATATTTTACATACACAAAACATAATAAGTCCAATGGGCTTGACGTGCCAGACCTGAATCCCAATCTGCCTTCTAGAAGCGAAAGGAGTATCCCAGATCTCTAACCCCTTACCTAACATCTCGGTCAAACTGGCCAGGGCTATTCATATAGAAAACAACCTTTTATATTTTGTTATTGTTTAAATATTATAATAAAATTTAAGAAATGATAATAATAATTTGACTGAAAAAGCAAGGTAAATTCAATCAACTTTGACGGTGTGTCTAGCTGTCAATCATGCATTCACGCGCAGCCGGTAGTTCTGCCAACCGGCGCAGATGTAAAGAAAACAAACCCATGTGTTTGCGATAGAATTAGAAAGTGTCGTTTTTTTCCATTTTAAGTGACAAAGTCGATTATTTATTAAGGGCATTGTATAAATAAAACAAATAGAAACTAGGGCCGGTAATCAGATTTAAACGACTCGTAGAATAAGGGTTTTAACCACTCGGCTTGCCGAGTGGTTAAAACCCTTATTCTACTAGTGGTTTAAATCTGATTACCGGCCCTAGTACCTATTTATTCTATATGTTATTTTTTCTCATTTCTCATTCTTTTCACAAAGTCCGAAGTTTCCTCTTGTTTAATTCAGTTACCTGAACTCCTCGTCTTCCCGAACTATCTCTTCTCCCATTTCGACGAATCTCTACTTTTGACTCTGAGTTGTAATTTGCGTTGGTTTTTATGCATAACTCTCATCTTTCTCCTCTTCATTCACCCATTCCTCATTCATTGACGTCATTTATTCCTCGCTATTAAAACACTCCGTTCCACACCACTCCATTATGCCCTGTAACACAGGTTTTGCTGATTGCATTTGATGAGTAATGGTTGACAGTTTCGAGGTAAATAATTTGGTTGCGCCTAATAACGTTGTATCTAGGAGAACAACAACTCGGGTTTGGTTTAGATCGGCGGAGATCGGCATCATATCCGGCGAGTATTGAGTCATATCGGCCGAGCTTGATAATGGGCAGTTCTGGGAAAGAAAATCATATGTTATAAATAACTCGCGATAGCCGATGACACCAGTGTATATATGGCAGGAATCCTGCGACTTCATTATTCTGCTTTCGGCCAGCAATAGTTTCACACCCCGCCTGTGAAAACTATCAGATGTTAACAAAGAAATGCAGTATTTATCGCCATAAGAAGCCTGACCACAGGTCCAGATTCTGCGAATTCAAAAATGTCAAAAAATGTCAAAAATCATTCAACAGAAAATACAACCTAGGAATACACCAGAAAACAAACAACGGGTCTACCACAACAGAGAAAACTGGTGGGAAACCATTGTATATGTATGGCTCAAAGATAAGAACCGAACATAAACCCAATGAAATCGATGGATAGCTGAATCGATATAATCAGAAGTCTGGAGATACCAAAGCCATTGGTAGAAAACGTATGACCGGTCGCGCCAATGCACCTCCATATTCAAGGGACGAAGACGCAAGGAGAGAAGTAGTAGGTCTTAGTGACTCAAACTCTTGGAAAACTTTTAAGAATGTACAATCAACAGAGACTCGAACGAACAAGCTACCTCGCGCCCGGACAGACAACTGAGAGAAAGAGATTCAGGGGTCAAGAACAGTGAATTGACATGAAACGATCATACTGTTTCAGTACAACCAGATCTTGTAAAGATACAGATTCGTCCATAATGAGGGCATTCACCCACAACCTATTACGGTCAAGATACAGGACCGATCAACAAAGAATGAAGGTCAGAGAGAACTTTGTGACCGGAGATCGAAGAGAATGGAGACCAAAGGCGAAACACAGCGAAAGCCAATGCAGAATAAAGAGAGGAGAGGATAACTAAGTGTAATGAACAGAACGAAGATCGAAGAAAAGAATATTTATTTATTGATTTATTTATTGGTGTTTAAGGTCACATACTTATACACAATGGCTAATCGTGACCGTGACAGTTTTACGCTTGGAGGCGAACGAAGTGTAAAGAACACTGAACAGAAACAAGATCGAAGAGAAGAATATTTATTGATTTATTTATTGCTGTCTAAGGTCAGATACTTATGCACAATGGCTAATCGTGACCGTCACAGTTTTACGGGTGGAGGAAGCCGGAGTACCCGGAGAGAATCACCGAGCATCGACGAGCAACTGTCATCTCCTCAACATTCTAACTCTGTTCAAGCTCCGCTCAAGCAGGGTTACAGTGGTTGAAGACATGCGCACCATCGACGTGCAGTACGCCTTAGTACACGGCGTCATCGTGCCCCCCTGTAGGCAACCGGGATAAAGTGCCTTGCCCAAGGACAGAACGCGGGTCGTCCCAGGGGGGGATCGTACTCGGGACCTCTAGCATAGAAGTCCAACAGTCTATCACTGAGCCACCGGACTCCCTATCGAATAGAAGAAAGAATTAAACAAAGACTGAACTGTTATCCTTGAACTCCATAACAAATTTTGAACTTTCAGGCAATGTTTAGGCAATGTTGATTTTTGTACAGAAAACTTAATAAATTGTATAGTAAGAAAAGTTGTTGTTTCTTGACAGAGAAAGGGAATACCATGGGAATGGTGCCACCTGTTATCGGATACATATATCTTGAGATAGCTATCCGTAAAAATCCGTATGTGCGCGTGTGCTCTATAGTTTTGAGATACAGTGTGCACTGTCGCATAAGCACATCTCGACACATCACGCATATGAACCCTCTTTGTTAGGTTGAAAATCAACCCAAATCAACTGGGTTGAGTGAATATGAACCCAATTGGGTTCATATTCACTCAACCCAGTTGATTTGGGTTGATTTTCAACACATAAGCACTGTCTGACTGACTTACAGTGCATAGGCCGCCGAGTGAAAACTAAAGGCGCGCCTGCAATACAGAAAAACTCTACCAAGGACCGTTGGTTCCCGTCCCTTGTACTTACCCGAGTTTTGTTCTGTCTTAGGAATCAGTTGTGTTGTATATTTATACCACGATTAAACTTGAATTAAATGAATGAAGCTAATAAACGCCCACAAATATAATGACTGATAACATGCTACTGTTCACTGATTGATGATTCAACAAAAGGTTGTGAACGTGTAAGATTCAATGCGCCCTACAAACAGATTCCGGGATTACGTGCACAATGCAACCCAAGAATTTTCCAAAATACAGTTTGTGAATGACTCAGAATTGGGAATTTATAGTGCTCACTTTTCAATGTTCAACACTATCTGTCCCCATGACATGAAGAAGGATGACAAATGCCAGAAAGATGGCAAATTATTGGTATGCATTCCATAGGTATGTCCTCAAAAGCAACTCGATATCCATTACGCAGTCACTAATCGGTTGGTGAGAAACCACATGCAAAGCAATGAGGTGAAGGACCGTCCAAGCTCAGAACCCCCCCCCCCCCCCCCCCCCCCCCTCGTGATATCACAACGTGAAAGCGGAGTACGTCTTAGGCTGGTGCGATGACAGCCATTCACCTTAAGTACTATTTTGAAAGTCCGTGGTTACCAAATCGACGAATCTGCAGGAGAAAGGCCAGGAACGGCCTGAGAAAAGCCATATTGAAGTTCAAAAGGGCCACCAAACGTCCTCAACAAAGAGATTACCAGCAAGGAATACACTTGCGTTGGTGTTTAATACTTGTTATTCAGAGCATTGCATTGATTACCATTCCTTGGTCTATCATGAGTCCTGATATGAATCCACTGGAGCACATTTTGGGACATTCTAGGGCGTCAAACATAAGTACACTAACCTCCAACACAAACTCTGCGAGAATTGGAAGCAGCTTTGCATCAGGAATGGAGACAGTTACCTCTGCAACTGATACGACGATTGACTGGAGGATGCGACGCAAGATAGAAGTTGTTATCCGAGCGCATCCGAGCGCATGGATGATACAGCAGATATTGAACTGTAACACTGGCTCCTGTTCTCGAGATGTTAAACATGACATTTTTATTCATTTATAGCCAAATAGTTTTGCATTGTTGACTTTACAGCCCCATACTAAACGGGTATCGTATTGGTATCACGTAACTAAATATTTTCCCATAGGCGATCATTATAACGTTCAGGCGAAAACAATATGATCGCATCACTTTAATTTTGGCAATCAAATATCTTTGTCAAGTATAGACCTTCAGACAACTTTTTCTGACCCGAAAACAGGGGGTCATACCACAAATAAGAGAGAAAAACTGACTGGACGGGAAGTACTGGTCACGTTCACATATTTTCCACTGAATTCCCAACAAAAACACACCAAACGTCAATTGTATTTTCTGTACCCAAAAGTCTTATTTATCTGGAATATTCAACAATAATGAAAAATGTCAATAGAATGTTTCAAATGATTATTGAAACAATATATTTTCCCAAGGCTGCTTGTTTTCAGAGACTGCATCATTTCCGAGTGCAACATTTCAAGGTGGGTAACTCTAATTCAAATATTTAGTTCAGTGATACCTATTGAAGTCGCGCAGTTACGTTTTTGGTTCATCAATCCTGTCATTGAATTGATGATGAAGACCACGATTTTTGTGTGTTTGTATAGCCTGAATATGTTCTTTTGAGAGAGCATTCAGCTTTTGGAGCTTACTTTGCGAGTACTTTACTGATAGCAAGCAATACATTTACCATCGCAAAATATACAGGGGCGGGGGGGGGGGGGGGGAGAGGGATGCTTAACATTTTTGTTTCTATATATTTCTAAAGAAAACTTCGGCGGCCTAATTAATAATTTTGTGTCAAAGCATTTCATTCACGTCATAACGTCACGTAACTTCCAATCAGATGCGTTCTTTCATGGCGTGCATACGCATAGTCCGGATTGTGTGCATAGTGTATCTAGCACATGCCCAGTGTCTTTATCTAACAATCATATAGATTTTGGCCTGAAAACCCGGAAAAACGGTACGTATCACATAATGTGTTCCGATTCCGTATCAGACTCATTCTGATTCCGTATCATATAGACGACTCGTTTCCGGTCGCGTTACGGGCTATCATAACAGGCGCATGGATACATTCTATGTGCGTTTCAGTGATCCACCGAACATTATTATGTCCCAAAAATGTTTAAAAATAATTTAACCCTTTACCTAACATGAAAAGAAGACGACACTTGCAAAAAAAATCTTGAATAACTAATTTTTTGTCTCAAAAACATAGGTTATGACCACTCATTGGAACGAGCTCGACGAGGGGTCATAGCCAATGTTTTTAAGACAAAAAAAAAATGAAAAAATAATAAAAATTAATTGGCGATTTTTGAGAATAGCATTGGCCGGTTTTTACCGTTACGTTCGGTAAAGGGTTAAGATTTAATCTGTTTATGTGACAGAATCGTTAGATAAATGAATTATCATGATAATGTCCATGCCCTGTGATTTGTATTAGATTCTCGGTGGTGTCCAAAAATGGGATCCAGCTCGCCGGCAAAGCCGGCTCGTTGAGATCCCATTCTGGACACCACCTCGAATCTGATACAAACCACAGGACATGCACATAATCATGATAATCTGTATGTATTGTATCGCGTAACGTTGAATATGCACATATATAAAGTCGGTAAGTTCGCCTCTAGCAATTCAACTCACCCTTTGTTACCAGCAAGAATCAATCTTTCCTTCGAGCAAAGTGCTCTGATAATCATATATTTTCATTTTGTCAGTTTCGCGCGAGTCTCATTGTTTTCTAACCCAAATCACTGCCCACGCAATTGTTTTATAAATTATTTACCATAACATAAACCATATCTCTCGAGGAGGTGAAATTTAGTCTTCAAACAATTTTTTTTTTCGAAAATGAGACAGATCACAAATCAATGAAAAGTAACTCATCGTACTTATTGAAGAGGGAAATAATCTTGTGAAATGCGCTAAGCTCTCGGGCCACCAGTCAAATTAACCCTTTACCCAACGCAGACGATATCAAAATTTATTATTTTAAATATAATTTTTTAAAATTTTTCAAAAAATTTCAACAAAACCATATCATGTGACCCTCACTGGAACGAGCTCAATGATCCCCAATTCGTGTAGGCATTGCGAGGTATTCTTAAATGCTATACCAGGTCTACACAGCAGAAGCTATTTTTAAAGTTTATCTTTTTTGTAATTCTTTTGTGCACTTTCAATGCATATCAAATCATATAACCATCAACTCGAACACGTGATCACAAAATCTACAAAGCCGATGTGTCTAGTTCGAGCAAAATAATGAAATCATAATATAAAAAATAATAATGAAATCATGATCCATGCTCACATAAATGTATGTCGAATCATGAAATAATAAAATGATAGCACTTATTAATAAAATATACAAAAAGAAAAAAAATCATAAAAAAATATATCATATAAATTATAGTGCATTATTTATTGGGATTTAACGACGCGTTCAACATCAAGTCTTGTATTCGGTCGGGGAGTTCTCCGGGATTGGGAAACCGAAGTACCCGGAGAGAATCGCGGCGTAGCGTTGAGTTAGTGTCAGACTCAACATCTTACTAACCCAGCAGAAGCGGGTTTAGCATCGGCTTATGACATTATAATAGAGACTGCGTCAGGAGTAAGTGTCCTATCCAAGGACAAAACGCCCCTCCAATCTGAAGTTCAATGCGCTAACCAATGAACCACCGCCAAGGACGTGGCTAGAGGTTTCTGATGGGGGAGGTGTAGGGTAGTGAATTTTCAACTGGGGAGGGACCGGGAGAAGGGAAATCCCCCTCCCGGTCCTTCCCCGTAGTTTGAAATTCACTACAGAGAAAATGTTTTAAAATAAAGCCATGAAAGGGGGCATAAAATTGATTCTAGTAACTGAAATGCCAACACATTTATGATATTATCAGGTTGTTATTATTATTTGGTACTATTCTGGCAATTGAATATGTGCTAAAAAAATGCTCAAGCTGAGAACTTTGAGCAATTCGCTCTCTCCTAACATTAAATCAGATCTTATGCAGGAATGATAAATTTTCGATGTTTCATCATTTTGTAACTGTGAATGATGGAATAAACTCGGGATAACGATTTTACATGATGCGATTTTCATGAAATGCATTTCGAGGATTTCTTTATTTCGATAAGTAAATGTACTACAGAAATCTCGTACCGATTGATATCATGCATACTTATGAAGCTCGATATTGCGTACACTGTAGCTGTAAATAGTAACAGTTGGAATTTTTTCCGATTTGAAACCGAGTTGTAATTTTGGGAAGTAAAGGAGACATCGCATCACCAAAGAAGCTCTAAAATCCAGATAGATGGAATTTCCAACTACTCATGACTTGCCCTCCGAATTCCCAACTATAGGAAATTTTGGCCAGGTTTGGGGGGGGGGAGACAACCCCCCCCCCCCCAAACCCCCTCTCGCCAGGTCTCTGGCCACTGCTCTCCCTCAGAGTACATAGTCACAAACAACGCGAACCGAAGTAAAATCATGCAAGCGTATAAACACCCAATAGAATTATTTGAATGAATGTTGGGTGACGGCAATTATTATTTTCCTACACTTTTCCTTCGTTCATCCTGCAAGAGTTTTTTCAAAAATCAATTTTAAAGTATGTGATTATCAACAAAGGGGGTATGAGGGGAAAACGACTTTGCAGATAAGCTTTAATTTAAGTCACGAACAATTTACTTTTTCGGTTGATGTTATAACAATGAATGTGAGGTGACATTTTCAAATGTCAATATATAATTCCTAGCGTCAATAGATGTCCGACGGTGTCTTTGACGAAAATTAAATTATGTGGGTTTTTATATATCCTATATAAAATATTGGCCAGGTGAATTTCCGGCCTGTTTTAAGTGTACTACTCAGGTCTCTGTAGACTCTCTTACGTAATTAGGAGCAGTATTATTATCGTGCCGTTACCTCCTCTACTAAGTGCAGTCGCCCCTGTAAACTCACTGAAGTGCACGCTGGTCTTTATTTTCCCCCTGATCTCCGGGGAAGGTTTTGGTGGGCACACTCTAAAATCAGTTGGGTTAAAACTCAACCAAATCAACTAGTTGGGGGTGAATATGAACCCAATTGGTTTCATATTTCACTCAACCCAGTTGATTTGTGTTGATTTTTAACCCAACTGATTTTAGAGTGCATATAGTAGACAGGGGAAGGGACGGGTAGGGGAAGGGGGCTGAAACCTAATTTATCCCGACTGTGATGACGCAAGTCCCGACTGATAATATGTCCCAACTACATCATCAAAGCATGCCTTCATCGAATATAGTCAGTCAGGATTTGGGTTAAAAACTTCAAGACTGCTTTGATATTTATTTGTTTATAAATAAAGTATATATGTAGTAGCCGTGACGCAACTTCATAGTTAATTAATACAGTCGCCGTAGACTGGTCGTAATCCAAGCGTGGACTGTGATGTCCACGCATGCGTTTACTAGGTAATAAAAATCATCATCAGAAAAATTTTAATTAATGAAGCACCGGGAAATATTGCCGACCTGTCGAGAGTGACCCGTCCATGGCAGCCGTATATTACGGTACTCTAAATTGGTCATCCTGGGCTCCCAACTGTCCGAATCCGGTACAACAAATCTAAATTTTGTATGGCCGACTTTGTGTGTAACATTAGACAGTGTATCAAATCTAGTAAGGTAAGAATGTACATGATTGCCTTCAAGAGATCATGAATCTCTTGAAGGCAACTGATCCGATTGGAAAACTATTGAGATGGGATGCGTGGGTGGGATGTCACCACCCTAGTGCCACCTTTGCTTGGGTGTAACAAACTTATAACAAGTGGTATTTTGCGTTCAACGTTTTAACCCTTTACCCAACGAATCGCCTGCATCCTCCCGCGTAATATGCAAATTCAGCAGCTGAAAAAATATTATTTTTCTAACAATTTCAACAAAACCATATCATGCGACCCCCCTTTGGAACGAGCTCGTCGAGCTCGTTCCAAAGAGGGGTCACATGATATGGTTTTGTTGAATTTTTTTGAAAAAATTTAAAAAATGATATATTTGAAAAAATAATAAATTTTGAAATCGTCTGCGTTGGGTAAAGGGTTAATCCTTTACCCAACACACATGATATCAAAGTTTTTTATTGTAATTATTGTGTATCATATCATGATCGACAAGCTCGTTCCATTGACGGATCACTTGATATGGTTTTGTTGACTTTTTCAGAAAAAAACGTTTTTTTAAGTGCTCGCTTTGTAGATGACGTGGGCGGATGTGTCCAATTCGTTAGGTAAAGGGTTCAAAGAACGTAACTTAATGGCAACCCTTTCAACGCAGAGTTCCTAATCAGGTTTGCCGCAAACAATACTGCCTATAACTATTGGGCAAATACATTCCCGGTATGAGGACATTTCCCCATCAGACATTTCCCCACCTTCCAAAGCCAACATTTCTCACCCCGAGTATTTCCCCACCTTTCTTCTAATTTAACACGTATTCACCTTGAATAGATGCTTGAATCCTGTCAGGTGAAAGAGATCGCAAGACGTTACCTGTTCCGAGTATCGATCAAATCACATCCGCATATCAATGCTGTTTACTTTCATCCACCAATTCAAGGTTGAAACGAGTGGAATTATCGATAGGAATGATCAGATTCTTATAAAAAGGGTATAATAACAAGAACATTATATTCACCTTGAATTGATGCTTGAATCCCGCCAGCTGATTCAGATCGCAACACGTTACCTGTTCCGAGTATCGATTAAATCACTTCCGCGTATCAATGCTGTTTACTTTCATCCACCAATTCAAGGTTGAAACGAGTGGAATTATCGATAGGAATGATCAGATTCTTATAAAAAGCGTATAATAACAAGAAAATTATATTCACCTTGAATTGATGCCCGAATCCCGCCAGCTGATTCGGATCGCAACACGTTACCTGTTCCGAGTATCGATCAAATCACTTCCGCGTATCAATGCTGTTTACTTTCATCTATCAATTCAAGGTTGAAACGAGTGGAATTATCGATAGGAATGATCAGATTCTTATAAAAAGCGTATAATAACAAGAAAATTATATTCGTCTTGAGTTGATGCTTGAATCCCGCCAGCTGATTCAGATCGCAACACGCTACCTGTTCCGAGTATCGATCAAATCACTTCCGCATATCAATGCTGTTTACTTTCATCCACCAATTCAAGGTTGAAACGAGTGGAATTATCTATAGAAATGATCAGATTCTTATAAGAAGCGTATTATAAAAAGAAAAGTTAGTGGATTTGAGTGGATACCGAAAATTATCTCACTCCTGACAGAGATAAAGGGCTAGTTTCTGTCTAGGTCACTCTGGGATAATTTTCGGTATTCACTCAAAAACACTAGATATCCTCTATTTATCACCTACTTCATCATTTCACCTCGCGCTGGGCAAAGATTGTATATTCCCCTAAGGTGAAGGTCCATGGTTTTCTCCGTGAGAAACCAAGATAACTCCCCATGCCAAGTGGAGGACCTTGGGAACATTTTGAAGGATTAAGCACCCAGAAAATAGTAGAACAATCATAGCATAAGAAATATCAGGTGAGAGTACATGAATCAGTTTTAGGGATTTCAGGCATGAATGCATATAAGGTTGATATTTCTCATGGAAGGTGGTGGAGGGGGAGGACTAGACCCCCCCTCCCCGAGTCTCCATGTGGCAATGGCGCTGGATAGAACCCATCTTTAACACGAATAGAAGACGAGACATGTAAGAAACATTCTTGAACATCTACAAAATGTTCATTTTCACCTCTAAAGCATTGCTTATGACCCATCATTGGAACGGGCTCGTTGAGCCCGTTCCAATGAGGGGATGATAAGCTAATTGAATTGAATATAATAAAATTTGACTGAATTGAGAGTTTTGTGAATGGCCCTGGCCGGTTAACCCCGTTACGTTAGGTAGAGGGTTACGAGAAGCGCAGTCGTTTTTTATATCAATCTAAATGACTGCATTATTTAATTAGGGATCGGACAAGTAAGTTTAATACAGTGCTGTGGAGCAAAAGAATAGCGGAAAAGAGGACAATTGTTTCGTTAACAAATGTGTACCTGTGCGGCGAAAAAAAACGAGAGCCTGAACAAAGATGTAATTGGGATTCGCAGGATTAGTGATTATCTTCGATTAAATAATAATAACGTTTTATGATCAGTTAACTCGATATTGATGACAATCAATGAAAACTCATTTTATCAAATAAATGAGTGATTAATAATTCATATGTTGTAGTTACTCATTTTGCTATCCAATTACTACTGACTATTTTAATAAGTGTTCAAAAGTGTACTTTTAGAAAGAAGGACTTGAACTCCGTTAGCAGTTGTATGATAGGGTATCTATCCACGTGTATTATGTTTTGAGGGCCGTAATACGTAAAATACGCTCTCCGATTTTCAGACCAAAGGAGTTCAGTTTAAGTTGTTGTTTTTTTATTTTACAAGGATTGGTGAGCAAGTTATACAACTTATAATAACCCCTCTTATATGCCCAATGGCGCGGGTATGTGAGATGACTTCCGCGGTGGCAGTTTCGTGCCCTCGCTCTTCCCAAATTCTGTGAAGGGATCTTTAACCTACACGTGGTATTCTCTTTGTACTATAGGACGGCTAACAATTTTCGTCATTGGAAGAGAAAATTGTTAGCCATGCTATAGTACGAAGAGAATACCACGAGGAGGTTAAAGATCCCTTCACATAATTTGGGAAGAGCGAGGCCACGAAATTGCCACCGCGGAAGTCAAATCACATACCCGCGCCACTGGGCATATAAGAGGCGTTATTATAAGGGAAGTTAGCACCCCATTAATTTTCTAACGCCGTCAATAAGTAAATTTAACACTAAAGGTGTGGGAATTTCATATAAAAAGTGAAGTTTCTAAATGTTAGCGAAGTTGTATCATCGATGTGCGCATCATTTCACAAACTTAAGGTACATTCGTGAAGAATAGAATAAAATCACAGAAGCTGTTTTTTTTACAATTTTTCCCCCAATAAGATTAAACGTTTAACTCTTATTCTCCATTGGAACCATCTTAACCCTTTACCTAACGAATCGCCCGCATCCGCCCTCGTAATATGCAAATTGAGCAGTTGAAAAAATTAAATTTTTCAAAATATTTCAACAAAACCATATCATGTGACCCCTCATTGGAACGAGCTCATTGAGCTCGTTCCAATGAGGGGTCACATGATATGGTTTTGTTGAAATTGTTTGAAAAATTTAAAAAAAATTATATTCAAAATAATAAATTTTGATATCGTCTGCGTTGGGTAAAGGGTTAAAAAAGTAGGACGCTTTCGCCACCTTTTGCCGTACTGGGACTTTTTTCTCTTCATTATATCAATAGTGTACGCGTCGTTATATGCTATGCAGACACTATCCTTTCCATTAATATAAAAGTCTATATATATAGGAGGTAGGATTCTCTATTTTGTTCCTGGGAATGATAGAAACTTGCAAATTACTTTAAAACACATTCGCTAAACAAAGAGCGAAAGTGGACGCTTAATGTGAAGTAGCTTCTAGTTGGCTTGCCATAAAAGCCAAGTTTAATATTGTATCTTTAATTAACGAAAACAACAGACAGCTCCGAGAACTGTCTATTGTTTTCGCTTATTAAAAGTAACTAAGGGAAATTTGGCTTTATTTTCTACTGATGGCATAGGCGTTTTCTCAACAATTACTTGCTTCTTAAATTGGACCTTTCTCACTCATCTATTAATTTCGAGGGAGATAACTTTATCAAAAGTCGGTTTCCATGACGATATAAGTCAGGGATGACAGCCAATAGACAGTGCGTAATGACACCACCAAACCCACAAATGAAGCTGTTCCAGAGATTTTGGACACTTCGAGAAATTTCCAGGCCGAGGATCGATTCGGAGAAAGACCAGTGCACTTATCCAATCAGCTACCACCGTACCAGTACGAAATTCCCTTTTACAAGTACCTCAAGTATTGCGTGAAATAGTTGCGATATGAGTTGAGTAACTTTTGTTTGTGGGTGATGTACAGAAAACACTCGTGTGGCGAAATTTGACAAAATTCTCTGAAACAGATGTGGAATGTTGCATTGGACCTCTACTCAGCTTAATAATAATAGAAATAAAATTTAAAAAAATAATTAATAATAATAATAATAATAATAATAATAATAATAATAATAATAATAATAATAATAATGATAACTGATCCCAGATGTACATTATGCAATCAGTTTGATGGGACAACTGAACACACCATCTCCGGTTGTCCGGCCTTGGCTAAGAAAGAGAACGTCACAATAAAGTTGTGACGTGAAACCCAGTGAAAGCCAGTGATATGACCATAAACAACCCCCGGTCACAGAAATCACCTAAATTACTCTGCTGTGGGATTTCCCTCTTCACACAGATAGAGAAATCAATGCAAACAGGCCAGACATTATCATAAAAAATCATCTTGACAAAACTTGTCAGCTAACTGACGCCTCCGCACCATCTGAAAGGAACGTTGCTCTGAAAGAAACTAAAAGCTCTCAAAATATAAAGATCTTGAAATGGAGATCGGCCGAATGTGGCATACGAAAGTGATAACAATACCCGTCGTTACTGGTGCTTTGGGTCTCATCAAGAAGGGCATGGAGAGAAACATCAGTCAGTTTCCTGGTAGATGTTCTGTGTCAGAAATCCAGACAATTACTCTCCTTGGCACATCATACATATTACGCCGAGTACTACCAATCACCAAAAGGTACTCAAATAACCTTAGAACCCTGGACGGGTTCCGGTTTCAGAATGCAATGAAATAAAATGAAACAACATTAATAATATTGATAATTGTAGTAGCGTAGAACAGAACCGCAGTATCGACCGAAAAATGTGTTCACACGCTTCACATGACAAAAGAAAATACGAGCTAGTGACAAGTGACAAGGCATCCTCGACAACATCATGTTTGTAAGTGTGATTTCAAATTTCTACATGGCCGTGACTTTATTACGATTTTATTCCTCAGATTATCTTTACGTTAGTAAGTACAGTGTATACAAGTACACATCGTTTCTGCATTATTGTTGGCTGCCTGCACACAGGGACGTGGCTAGAGGTTTCCGATTGGGGGGGGGAGGGGCTAGGGTAGTGAATTTCCAATTAGGGGGATGGACCGGGTGGGGAAACGCCTCCCTGTCCCTCACCATAGTTGGAAATTCACTACCGAGAAACATTTTGAAAATGAAGCCATGAAAGGGGGCATAAAATTGATTCTAGTAACTGAAATGCCAATACATTTATGACAGAATTATCAGGTTATTATTATTGGTAGGTACTATTCCTTGAATTGAATATGTGCTAAACAAATGCTCAAGCTGAGAACTTTCAGCAATTCACACTGTTCTAACTTTAAATCAGACCTTATTCAGGAATGATAAATTTTTGATGTTTCATTTTGTAACTGTGAATGATGAATTGACTCAGGATAACGATTTTACATGAGACGATTTTCTTGAAGTGCATTTTGAGGATTTTTTTTATTACGATAAGTAAACGTACTATAGAACTCTCGTACTGATTGACATCATCCATACTTATGAAGCTCGATATTGCGTACACTGTAGTTGTAAATATTAACAGTTGGAATTTTTGCCGATTTGAAACCGAGTTGGGATTTTGGGAATTAAAGGAGACATCAGCATCACCAAAGAAGCTCTAAAATTCAGATAGAAGGAATTTCCAACTACCTTTAACTTACCCTCTGGATTGCCAACTATAGGGAATTTTGGCCACGTCACTGTCGCCACCTCGCCGCGTCCCTGCCTTCACAGGCAGCTAACAATGACGTAAAACGCTGTCAAGATAAATGTATCCTACCAGTAGAGTTACCGAGGAAGAATAAACTTGGTACAACGTTTTCAGAGCAATTTGGTGCTGTATGGGCTCTCAAGGCTTACCTTGTTGAATGCTTTCAGGGGTGAGTTTTAAAGGCCCCACCGGAAGCAAGACACACCCCGTGAAACCCCCTGGTTATTAGGTAGATCTTTCCGCAAAGCCGGACAGAAAATTTCCGATCTCCTGCTGTAACCAAGTTTCACAAACAGTGAACAATAGAGTTGGATTTGGACGACCTTAACCTCGGCATAATGGTTCTCAAAAGATCACACGGGAATTTAGATGCAAGTTCGCTGAAAGATTTGAAAGTAAATAATGGAATCATAAAGATGATTATGGGCTTAACTGGCAGCCATTGGAACAGAAATAAAATTGGTTTGATGTGACAATACGGTTTGCTTTCGTAACACCCTGTTTCCGAAACATCTTCATCCAGCTATTCCGCAACTTCTATTTGTGCGTGCGGGGTAAGACTATTATATTGTGGCAACCCTCGTTTACAAAGACTTTGCCATCCCTGTCATAACTCGTCATGAAAATAGATTTTCGATAAAGTTATCTTCCCTGAAATTATTGGACGGGTAAGGAAGGTCCAATTGAGAAGCATATACACTCTAAAAACTAAAGTGTTAAAAACTACACTTGAAGTGCTGTATTTAACACTTACTAAGTGCTGAACTAGCACTTTGTTCAAGTGTAGATATCCCAGAACTTGACAGGTGTTGACAACAATACCACTTGACAAGTGTAAAGTCGCGACACTTAAAAGGAAACAACGCAGATGACGCGGATCAGGCTCGAACTCTCGAGCCTGATCTGCGTCATCTGCGTTGTGTCCTTTTAATTATGTACCCACCAAGTTGCAAATCAAATTGTGGACGATTCTGGAAGAACCACCAATGCTAGACACATGGGAAGTGCCATCCATTCAAGTTTCAGATGTCTGACGATTGTAATGTTTAAGTGCTTAAAGCATTGCACTATGAGTGTTAAAGTTAAACCCTAAGAGTTAGAATCGGTTTAACACCTTGAAAGTGTCACCTTTAACACTTTAGTTTTTAGTTAGAATGGGTTTAACACCTTGAAAGTGTCAGTTTTAACACTTTAGTTTTTAGTGTGTAATTGTTGAGAAAATACCAATGGCATCAGTAGAAAATTAAGCGAAGTTTCCTTTTCTTACTTTTAATGAACGAAAACAATAGGCAGCATTTGGAGCTGTCTGTTGTTTTCGTTCATTAAAAGTTGCAAAAGAAAACTCGCCTTTCCTTGGCAAGCAAATTAGAAGCAACCAAGAAACTATCCACTTCGGCTCTTTGTTTAGGTAATGTGTTTTTACAGTAATTTACAAGTTTTTATTTTTCCCAGGAAAAAAATTAGCAAATCTTACTCCCTAGAGTTTATATGAATTGAAAGGATGGTGTCTGTTTTATATATCACGATGCGCACACCGTTAACCCTTTACCTAACATGAAAAGCAGACGACACTTGCAAAAAAAATTCTTGAATAACTAAATTTTTTCATTTTTTGTCTCAAAAACATAGGTTATGACCCCTCGTTGGAACGAGCTCGACGAGCTCGTTCCAACGAGGGGTCATAACCTATGTTTTTGAGACAAAAAATGAAAATATTTTGAAAATTAATTGGCGATTTTTGAGAATAGCGCTGGCCGGTTTTGGCCGTTACGTTGGGTAAAGGGTTAATATGAAGAACAAAATTATTACAGAATATCAAAAGATTGTGAAAACGGCGTTTTCTTATTTTTAAATGGGATATAACAGAGAATAATAGCCAAACGTTCAAACTGATTGGAAAAAAATTGTAAAAAGCGAGTTTCTGTATTTTTATACAATCTACAGGAAAATGTCTGAACTTTTGAAATGAGGCGCACCAAGATGATACAACTTCGCTATCATTTCGAAACTTCAATTTTTTTGTATGAAATTTCTATACTCTTAGTGTTAAATTTACTGACAACTCGTCTCCTGAGTTCCAATGTGCTCTATGTGCCACTAGGCACATAGAGCACATTGGAACTCAAGAGACGAACTTTGGAAACTTAAGGGGAGCAAACTCTCATGTACATCTCTTCCAATGACGTCATTTGTCAGCCATGTATGTGACAATGCTGAAAATAAGAAGACCTTAGGCATACACCAAGAACATGTAAAAACAATTTCATCATGTTTGCACAATATACAAATTACAGACTGCATACCAACAACGGCAGCTATGTTGATTGAACTCAAGTGATTGTTTTTTCAACTAGCAAACCTCCACCACGCCCACCGACGTACACCACACTGTGACTGTAACGTATGCCTTCTTGGGTTATGGCTTAAAATCTGAAATCACAAAGAAGATTAAAGAATAAGCATATGGGAATATTTTCAGAAATAGCTTTTTCGTCGGCAATTTCATCTCATCTTTGCAGTGAGAGGCAGAAATGGTGAGCCACCCATGCTTTTGCAGCTTAAAAGGGACATATACGCTGAAGCTAAACGAGAAAGCAAAGGACCCATCCTGAGAAATGTGTTTTCAACTAATGTATTGCAGAAGACAGCTTTAACATCAATGTCAGAAAACAAAGGCAGCTACGTGTTTTAAACGAATGTATTCTGGAATTATAATTGAACCGATTTGTCTTGGCCACATTACACCAGGCATACTATACATTTCGTCAAGGCTTTTGTGTAACTTCATTAAAATTGAGACAGAAATTTTTTTTCAGTTACAAGACAAATCTTAGTGAAGTGGAAAACGGGCTTTGGAGGTCAATAAGTGTAGCGAGAGGGAGGGTGACCTCCAGAAATGTCAATAAAGACATGTATGAAATCTCGATGTCTATATGAAACAAGCAGCCAAAGTGTACTAGTTGCTGCATGACGATAATTTCTTTATTTATTGGGGTTTTAACGACACTTTCGACAGCCAGGGTCACCTCGTGTCGGACAGTTTTACGAGAGGAGGAAGCCGATGTACCCGGAGAGAACCACCGAGCAACGATGAGCAACTGTCGGACTCTCCAAAGTACTAACGCCGTATAAGCAGGGTTAGCATTGGTTGAAGACAAGCGCACCATCGACGTGCAGTACACAGTGCCATCGTGTCCCGACGTGGGAAATCGGGATTGCACAATCGACGTGCAGTACACTGTGCCATCGTGTCCCGACGTGGGAAATCGGGATTGCACCATCGACGTGCAGTACGCAGTTCCATCGTGTCCCGACGTGGGAAATCGGGATTGCACCATTGACGTGCAGTACAGTACTCAACACCACCGTGCTTCCACGTCAGCTATCAGGATTAACTGGCTGAGCGCTAGATTATTTTGGGTAGTCTGAATTTGTTATTCAAAATTTGTTTTATTACAAATTATTGGAGAGTGCCCACCGGCACTCTCCAATAATTTGTAATAAAATGACTAAACAAAATATCATTTGCCTTTGACTGAATGTAAGACATGGGGAAGGTTGATGTTTGCTTTTGCTCTGGTACCCTCATTTTTCTGAAGGCCCTGATAGTGGCTTCAAGCACTCAACCAGTTAAGTACCTTGCCCAAGGACACAACGCAGCTACCCCTGGGTGGGATCGAACCGTGGACCTTTCTGTTTGACATCCAATGCCGTACCACTGAGCCACCGTGCCCCTGCACAATAATAAGACAGCTTTAGCATTGCAGATGGCGCTTAGTTGCAATTAAACGGGCGAAATGTTCAATTGTGTCTCGACGTCAGACATGCAAATTTATTCGAATTCGATTGTCCTTTTGTGATGGTTAATCGAATGAATATAACAACTGAACAGGACCATCCGAATATGATGCACAAGCATAAAAATGCAAAATATTTAGATAAAGATTATTCAGCAGTGCTCAGAGGACTAATAAACGACTCAGATCTCAAACATCGGTAGAATTGTTCTCTTGATGTCTTCGAATGGGAAGTCACTTCAAATGAAATTATGCGTAAATCATTTAACAAAAAGAGATAAAGGAATGAAAATGTGTCCCATCGAAATTTATTCAAAACGTTAAAAAGAAACTCAAAGATATTATGCGCTTTGTTGGCCGAAGTACAGAATTATTAATCACTTTCTCATATTTGTCTCACAGTTGGAATATATGCTGAGAATTTCTTATAGATTTATAAAAAATATCGCCAAAACATATCAAACAATTTTTAGCCTGTAATTAATTTGATTCCAAAAGTTGTTGTATTGATCTTAATACGCGCTGAACATAGTCCGTATGAAACTCATAGACTATTGTTTTGGTATGGTATCTTTCTTCTTCTGCCTTCTATGCATTCCCTTTTCCTTGTCTGCGCGATAACTGGAAAACGAATTGCCCTATCTCGCTGACTTTTAGCATACTGATAGACAGTAACACAAGTACTCGGCTACCTATTTTTTTAGGTTCCTGGTGCATTGGGGGTATCCATAGGGTGTTTTGAAAGTGGATCACGCCCATTTCTCAGGCTCGGTATGACCTATGAACTTGGGACCAACAACAAATTAGTCGACACTCAGCGGAGGCCAAAATATGTTCTTAACGGTCATAGAGTGTATTTTTCAGAATTGCTGGAAATCACATTTTGTGACCCCTTAATGTATTCTCGAAGTTCATACATGTATTTTTACACTAAACGCGTGAGTGTGGCCAAACATTTTGAAAGTTGGTCACGCTCGTATCTCAAGCATGATATGACCAAACCAAGTTGAGAGAAGCATTTTGCGTTACAACGAAAAAAAGTATAAATTATTCAGTTCAATGTTTTTAATCCCCTCAAGACTTCAATGTGGGTTCCAAAGATTTTATTTCATGCAATGTGAGAATAATGATAACCCTTTTCATACTCTAATCATCATTCAAATAAGTGACAGAGCAAAAAATGTCCATTTCTGAGTCCTTGATCGAACCCTTTGAATGCTGTTCACATATATGCCTTTTCTGTATTTTTTTTAAGTATCTGATTCCTGTACGAATATCTTTAAATACTATTAACGAAAACCTATTCCTGATTTCTTTAAAGATATTTCACCCCCCCCCCCCAAAAGAAAAAAAAAATAAACCTCGATAAATTCTCTTTCTATTTTGATTATTTCTGATGCTTTAACCCCTTTCACACAGACTTGAATTTACTGGATGCATTAAATTCTGTTTCTCCAGTTTCCTTAGCGTTTGTGGATGTGGAAAAGTGATGATCCATTTCTTGGTTTTTTTTCATTTTCGGGCTCTTGTTTCTAAGGCCATATCTCGAAGAGGCGAAGACGAGCCGATATATAGCCTTAGAAATAAGAGTGAGACTCTGATACAACAGTTTGTACATAAACATAATGGTGATGATAGATTTATCTTACACCGCTCATGCCTAACAGCTTGATTAACAACACTATTTAACGAATCGGCTGCATCATCCCAAGTAATTTACAAACTGAGCAGTTCAAAATAACCCATTATTTTTTCAAAAATTTCAACAAAACCATATAATGTGAACCCTTCACTGGAATGATTTCGTAGACAACACATCATGTACTTACTTATTGTAAGATAAATATGTGTTATTCCGACGTTGTGCCTGTACAAAATCTTTTATCGCAACTCGACTCGTTTTTGAGGATGTAAAGCTACGAGTCGCGCTTGCGCGACTCGTAGCTATACATCCCCCCGAAACGAGTCGAGTCGCGACAAAAGATTCTGTAAGGCTCAATTCTACCCTTCAGTAGACAAAACCCACGAATACTACTCTTCAGAAATTGCCGTTAACAGACAAAAACAAAAATCCACTCTAAACTGATCAATATAATGGGCTCCATTTTCAATTCTCTCAACCCAACGGCACGTAAGTTCTTCCAACATTGAATGAAATTGTGCGTGGTGATGACAAATAATCAAACTCCGCCCAAGTTTGCTTTTACTGATGCGCACTGATATTTAAAACCAAATTCATGGGGTCACCCAATGGAAAGGTGGACGATTTGAAAAAACAAACATCTAGGGAATTATATTTTTGTAGTGTGTAAGAACGCTTTATGTACATGACGTCACTTCATTCATAATTTTGGAAGCGTTCAAACCACAATGATATTGACGTTACGTTTCAGAATTTTCTCGTTGTAACTTTCATTTTTAGTGATTCACCTCCATCTCTTTTTTGTTTTGCTGTTTTGCATGATGGATTGTTTATGTACTGGCTCGTGCAATTCTGAGACAAACTAGATGCATCATTCATTGCAGCATTATAATATTTTTTTAAAGGAATGACTTGTGATTACCATTACTATTGAAGCAGCCCGCCAGGCGCGCGTGCGTTCGTTTCTCGCGACGTCATGTGACTTTTATCGCTACTGCAATAGTGATACAAGATCATTTATCTCCGAATTTTTAGCGCCACTGATACCGCGGTTTGCGATTGCGTTTTTACGTAAATGTTAGATAAAAGTCGTTACAGGGCTGTGGGGTTAAATTATTACTGGCCCTTAACACAAATACTTGATAGCTTTTCTTATTTTGTTGTGGACAGAAGGGTATAAGACGGTTCCAATTGAAATAATTGTTTATTGATAGTTGATACAAAATGTAAATATGTTTTGTTAACAATCTGCACGAGTCACTTTGTCATTACTTTAACTGTTCTGTATGACTGATAAAAAGGCCAAATGTCTCAAGAATGTGAACGGATATCACGCAAAAGTACACAACTAAACACGCATAAAACGACACGAACAGTGTCATGTGCACTGGACTTGCGTGTACTCACGGCACTCAACAGAGACAAACACAGCGTACGTGTACTGAACACGTAATATACACAGGTAAAATATGCAGATGCTGTGCATATATGGACACACTTAACAAACATTCGTCTCTATCACTTGCACTCGAATGCACTCACGCGCACACAAATATACAAAGACAAAAATAAAAATAATATAGAAAAATAAAACTATAAAAATAATTGTTAAAAATGAAAACAAATCTCCAAATGCATCATCAAAACTAGAGAAATAAAATTTACTGCGACCAGTAAATTGAAGTCTGCGTGAAAACGGTGAAAGTGTCATAACTAAATAATATAGAAAGTGAATTTATGAAGACTTATTTTCGGAAGCAAAATATCTATAACCCTTTACCTAACATGAAAAGCAGACGACACTTGCAAACAAAATTATTGAATAACTAATTTTGTTCAGTTTCTGTCTCGAAAACATAGGTTATGACCCCTCTTTGGGACGAGCTCGACGCGCTTGTTCCAACGAGGGGTCATAACCTATCTTTTTGAGACAAAAAATGAAAAAAATAATGAAAATTAATTGGCAATTTCTGTGAATAACCTGGCCGGTTTTGGCTGTTACGTAGCATGTGTGAATTTCAGCAGCGCACTGGTGGTAATAAAATGTGATTTTCAGTAAGAAAAAAAATGAAAAATGCACTCAGTAACCCCTGAATAACCTCGACTCATTTGTTGTTGGTCCCCGTTCCATGCGTCATACCATGGTTGAGATATGAGCGTAATCAACTTTCAACTTTTTGGCCCCGCCCACTTTTTGATGATTGTTTATTCAGTAATATACAACGTGTTTACAAATTCTATTGTGGATAAAATAAATACATTATAATATGTGAGTATATTGCTTGGAGATGACATAGCCATTGGCTGTCTTCCTGCCACCACCCCCCCCCCCCCCCAAAAAAAACAAAAAAAACAAAAAAAAAACAAAAAGAAAACAAGAAACGAAAAAAAACAAAAAAAAACAAAAAAAACATTTTATGATGCAAAACGCCGTGATACAATATTATAGTACGCCGTGCTCCAGATTTCTATTCAACTTAGAGTGAATTATCAATGAATGTTAACAGGAGTTTGTGGTGGATTAACAGGATTCAGAAGCTCAAATACAAGAATGGTAAGCGATCCCACCCCGGGGGTCACAGTGGATCCCAGCCCCCTCCAGGGCAGCATTCCGAGGGGTTCTGTCTATTAAGCTGACACATGCTACGCTTTGGCCTGTGGAAAAGAATGTACGATTATCACATCGTACACTTCCATTCCCATATCCAAAACGCAGCATAATGTTAGAGGTTTCACGGGAAATAATCACACCTGAGACTCTATAAGTGATCTAGGTGCCAAGGGCTGGGGCGGGGGCAGAGAACCAGTTCCATGGGCATATCAACAATAATCCCCCTCCCCCTCCCAGCGTTTCTATATCCACTGTATTTCTTAACAGGCTGAAGGTTAGCAATCTGGGCATTCAATTCTGGAACAATGTACCGTTGACGAGTACGATTCCAGATATCCTTTAATTAATTGTGCTCTGAATTTATTCCTTGTAGTGATACCATTGACATTTCTTTCGAGATTGTTCCACCGAAGTGTTAGCAATTGGACTGGTAAGTTAAAGGTTGTCCTCTGTTTGTTCGCGCGTAATTGGCCGTTTTGTCTCGTGTTTGTTTCAAGTATTTGGAAATAATTCTCAAACGATACAGGTAATTTATTAGTTTGCCAGTCATGTACAAAGGTGAGAGCCGATAATTTGAATTGGTCGGGAAATTTCAATATACTATTCTTTTTAAAAAGGGGGTCAGTATGACTGTTGTATTCTTTTCGGTTTATTACCCTAATTGCACTTTTTTGTAGGGCATTAATACGGCTTGTACCAGCTGCATTTCCCCATATCTCTATTCCATAAATAAGGTGACAATGTATCCGGGCATGGTATAAGGACTTTAGGGCGCTTACTGTTAGTGTTCTCTTTAATTTTTTTAGGCAGTAAATGGCGCTGGAAATTTTCTTGCACACCGATTCGATATGGTGTTTGAAGGACAAGTCCTCGTCAATGACAGCACCAAGGAATTTCACTGATTTTTCATTATATCGAGTTCCACAACAATTTAAATCTAGTCCATTTAGTGTCAGTCGTTTTCGATTTGATTTATGATCATTACCGTGAGGGTGGAGAAGCACATATATTTACTTTTATTGGCATTTATTTTAAGTTTGTTACTACAGCACCATTTGTATAGATTAGCCATTTCCTTGTTTGCCTGTGTTTCTAGTAATTTCATATCATGTCCAGTGTGAAAATACAACTGAACGTCGGGAATGCATTGGGAATCAGAAAATGTGATTTCCAGCAATTCTGGAAAATGTACTCAATGACCCCCTTTACTACGAAGAATAAACTGAAGGACTATCTTGAACATAGATTTGTTGGTTTCAGAATTGTAAATTCGAACACAGCCATAGAGTCGGTGGTGTAACTATGTGACGGGAAGGTGGAGTAGGGGTGCTTGACACCCCCAATAATTTTCCAATCCGGACATTTCCATCTGGATTAGAATCCTAGATGTAGATTCGCTCTTGCTGATAATAATGTACTTTCTGACGGGACAAGATTTGAAACTTGGACCGTTACACAAGCGGTCGGTCTTACACAAATGGAGGTCTGTGGCGGTGTCTCAGCATGGCCAGTTTTGAGTACGGTCCGTGCTAATTAAATAAGAAGTTGGGAAGCCCGCGTCACAACTACTATGTGTATTTATGCACAGGCAAAAGTCCCGAGTTTTTAACATTTACCACAAGTAACGGCCAAAACCGGCCAGTGCTATTCACAAAAATTGTCAATTAATTTTCTTGTTTTTCTCCATTTTTTGTCTCAAAAACATAGGTTATGACCCCTCTTTGGAACAAGCTCGTCGAGCTCGCTCCAAAGAGGGGTCAAAACCTATGTTTTTGAGACACAAAATGAAAAAAAATAGTTATTCAAAAATTTTGTTTGCAAGTGTCATCTGCTTTTCATGTTATGTAAAGGGTTATAGATATTTTGCTACCGAAGATAAGTCTTCATATATTCACTTTCTATGTTACTTAGTTATGCACAGACAAAAGTCCAGAGTTTTTAACCCTTTACCCAATGTAACGGCAAAAACCGGCCAGCGCTATTCACAAAAATCGCCAATTAATTTTCATTATTTTTTCATTTTTTGTCTCAAAAACATAGGTTATGACCCCTTTTGAAACAAGCTCGTCGAGCTCGTTCCAATGAGGGGTCATAACGTATGTTTTTGCGACAAAACGTGAAAAAAATTAGTTATTCAAGAATTGTTTTGCAAGTGTCGTCTGCTTTTCATCAGGTAAAGGGTTAATTATAATGGCCCACTTACAAATATTCCAGGTACATTATCTTCGAAGGCCTGCCTTGATGATGTAGTCGGAATATTTCGGAATATTTGTCGGGACATGAGTTATGGCAGTCGGGACAATTGGACTTATACACGCCCTCCCCGATCAACATCTCCCCGACGCCCATGCGTAGAGAAGAAAGTCGGTCGTAATGGGGTGGCGTGAGGTTTATAGCCTCTTCTGTGTTTATTTAAAGACACTTTCGACAGCCAGTGTCACCTTCTGTCAACAGTTTTACGGGTGGAGGAAGCCAGAGTACCCAGAGAGAACCACCGAGCAACAGCGAGCAACTGCCAGACTCCCCAACGTACTAAGTCCAATACGACAGGGTTAGAATTGGTTGAAGACAAGTGGACCATCGATGTTCAGTATGCCGCTGTACACAGTGCCATCGTGCCCCCATGTGGACAATCTGAATTACGTGCCTTTCCCAAGGACATAACACGGTTACCCCTGTCGGGATCGAACCGCGGACCTTTCGGTTTGAAGTCCAATTCCGTAACCACTGAGCCACCTTCTACGTTTATATACAGTACGTGGAGAGTGGATTGTAACTAAATCACCCGTGGAGTGGGGTTATCACCCAAGCTATAACTTTCAAATTTTGTACATATCGACAAAAAAACACAAGCAATGTTTCCGCCAATGGACCTCCGGGTTTAACCCGGAGGTCCATTGGCTGAAACTTTGCTGGTGCTGGTTATGCTTTGCAACAAATTTGCAATTATTGCATGGTTGAAATCTCCACTCTGTGGGTGATTTAGTGATAATACACTCTCCACGTACTGTAGGGCAATAACAAAAGCAAACGTTCGAAGTTTTGCGTTCGTCATATCTACACGAGACGCTTTCGGAACGAAATTTAGTGTACAGGTCTTTATGAAGATTTCTGTAATTGATACGTCAGCGATGTGGGAAAATTTGAGCATGGCGTGACGTAATGACTGTAAAAGTAAGCGGGCACAACCGATTTCTGTTGCGAGTTAGACAAGTCTTGAGATTTGGAAATGAAGTTTTCTCTTAATCGTGGGAGGAAGGCTTTTCCACGGTCGAAGGAAGGAATGAATTATGAAACACATTTCGTCAGCAGTGTGGAGTGGTAAGATTGTCGTGCCAGAAGTTATAGCTGTAGGTTTTAAAGGTGGGTTGCGGGATTAGGCTGGATATATACGGGGCACAGGGCCATTGTACATTTTAAATACTGAGTATGCTTGTGATTTGTCCGTCCTGGTTCCAGAGTTTTCCGGCCAATGTCAGTATATAGTAGTGTTTCACCTATGATTCTCGTACCCTGTGTTACGAGCCGTGCTTATTCAATTTGGACTTTTTTCTAAATCTCCAGTCGTTGTTTAGGTAAGCTATATAGAATCTGTACACTCGAGTTCCGGTGAACAAAAGAAAAATACATTTTTGTCAGGTTTTTGAGACCAAGCGTATATTTTAAAAGTCGTAAGATGACCACAATCGCACGTACACGTTTTTAAATATATCAGCAAAGTGGAGAGATCATGTTCCACAGATATTGAACGCGAACCCTGCATATTTGTGGCGAGGGACTTTTCTAATATCAGTATCAAACATTTGTAGAGCTGGGCGGCTTGATTGATTAGTTTTACGGCTTATCAATAATGTTTCAATTTTAAAAGGATTAAAATGTACTTGCCATTGGCGGGACAGTTCCCCGATTAGCTTCAGAGCAGTGCCAATGCTTCCAGTAGCAATTTTGTGGTCTATTATGTTTCAGTTTGTACGGTACTAAAATGTACTTGCCATTGATTAGACCATTTCTCGATTAGCTTCAGAGTGGCGCTCATGTTTTCAGCAGCGGTCTTCAACAATCAAGTGAATTGTTTTATCGACTGCAAATATCGGGATACCACAAGTAATATTATCAACAAAGTCATTGGTGTAGGTCAAAAGGGGCAAGGGTGCTAGGATGAAAGCCACCATGGTGATGACACCGAGTTGAGAATAACATGAAGTTGCCTATCACGCAAGTATGATTCAAACCACTTTAGTAAGGAACAAGTGATTCTAATATTTTCCTGCTTCATTGGGAGATCTTTTGTCCCAAACTTCTTAAACGCCTTGCCTAGCATCGCAGACTACCACACGTATGCTTGGTAATGCCTTTGAGCTATCAATTTTCACGTCCTGAGCATAACGGAGGGCATGGCAAATATCAATTAGTCGTAAGACAGTTAAGTCGGGCGGAAGGAATTCGAACTGCAGAAGTCTAAGAAGCATGATGATTTTCAAAAAAATCACAACTTTTTGAAAGACTCATTTTTCCCAAAAAAAAACTTTTTTGCTCAGAAAGCTAGGTAAGATAATTGGACGATAGTTCAATATCGTTTGGTTGTCATCTTTCTTGTATCATGGAATAACGTTACATCTTTTCCATTCGTCGAGAAAGATTGGTAGGTTCAACATCATGCTGAAGGAAGTTGTCAAAGATTGCGAACATTTTTTAGTAGAAGTTGGCTGACATTATTAGGACCACATGCTTCGGAAACATTGATCGATCGAAGGGCATCCAGCATATCCCCATGAGAGTGGTATTAAGTAGTTCAGTGCGATCCAGTTTATCACTGAACTGTGGAAAACTCTGATTAAAGCCGTCAACTGATGCAATTTTGCAGAAATATTTGTTGAACAATTCAATTTTGTCATTATTGGAAACAAGGAGTTTGTTATCAGCCTCAAGTACGGGATCGTTTGATTTGTACGAGACTTTGAATGTCTTTTACAAGTTAGATGAATTGATTGTGGGGGAGTTAAGTTTGTTGTCAATTTTTGATAAAGTCATTTTAGATTATCGAATTTCTGAGACTGTTGGGTTACGTTTCCAGCGGTATATTTGATGTGTTTTGTTTTGGTCACACGGAAAAGGCGTTTGCGCCGACGTATTAGTTTTCTAATATTATTTTGCATCCATAGGGGATGGTTGAACCTACATATGATTCTATTGCTGGAGATAAATTTAGGTGGAAATTGTTCTAAGGTTTTTTTCTATTAACCATTTGGACCCTGGTGCTATCTTCCATGTCATCGCAATGACAGCAATTGGAAGAGTCCACATTTACTATTTGGGGTTAGACCAATTAATATTTCAACGTGCACCCTTAGGGCTGAACGTTGAAAACATTGATTGTACTACACCACACATTTACCTTGCAGCCATCCCACTTAATGATATTATGACGTAGCTTGTGGCACGGCCACAAAACGGCCTCTGGGGTTCAAAGGGTTAATATTATTAACCCATTACCCAACGTAACGGCCCTAAACCACCCAGCCCTATTCTCAAAATCACAATTCAATTTTTATTATTTTTTCATTTTTTTCAAAAATATAGCTTGCCCCCTCCCCCCCCCCCCCTCCCTATTGTAACGAGTTCGGTGAGCTCAATCCAAACGAGCTCGTTCCAATGAGGGATAATAAGCTATGTTTGGGCGCCAAAAATGAAAACATTCTGTTAGTCAAGAATTTTATTTGCAAGTGTCTTCTGCCTTTCGTTAGGTAAAGCGTTAAAAAAATTGTCCTGAGATTTTAGTCAGCTGGGACACACGGGTGGGGAGGGGTTTTTCAAGTCAAATGCTATCCCACTTGATATTACTGGGTTACCTGTTAAATCCAATACAGTAACGAGTACTGAAATGCCAAAATTTGTCCTGGAATGTACGTGATTATTCTTTAATCGGGTATTGTGGTATTAAATGTGGTCTCTAAAGAACTGATCGTTCACTGCCACGTTACTGATTTTGATGTGTATTTGGTCATTTACGATCATTAGATCCAGAAGGGAAATTCGGTTTTCAGTAAAATGTGTTGGTTCGCAAAAACTATCGTGAGATTGTACTCGTTGAGAAGCTGTTGCATTTCTACGTTTTGTCATCTCCGTGGGACATCGTTGAAGCATCCCGCAACAATTTTGTTTCGTATATTACTTGTATCTAGTGTTTTGTCTGATGATATGGAGGTGAGGTTCCACGCGTCATTGGCCCAGCCCAAAGGAATCGAGCCAGGCTCTGTAAATATTTTAACTCAAACGCTTCCAATGTTGTTTTTTGTTCAATTCACGGTTCTCGTTGAAGCAGGCAGTGTTCTTTCCTCAAATAGCTACCTAGCCACCCCTAGTTCACTGGTTCCCCGGTCTTTTTTAATGGAGTGGCGAAAATTGTGTAACTCAATATCAGAATCGAGATCATTTGCGTCTAGTCACATACAAGGTTTTGCATTGGTTGAAGACAAGTACACCATCGACATACAGTAGCCTTTGTACACAGCGCCACCGTGTCATCTCGTGGGCAATCGCGACGACGTGCCTTGCCCAATGAAACAACAGAGTTACCCCTGTATGTATCGAACCGTGGATCTTTCGGTTTTAATTCTAATGCGGTAACCATTGAGTCGCCGCGCACCCGAAAGCGTGCACACAAGATCGAGTATACTAATCGATTAGAAGCAAACTGCTCACTCCAGGGGATTCTGTTATCTGATTTTGTCCATTCAGTGATAACCTCGACAAACAAAACCGCGCCGCCTTCTGTGGCTCAATAGGCGACCTGGTTAAATATTCATCCACAGATACTATAAACAAGATCTGTGTGGGACTCTTTTAGTTTTGGGAATATCAATAATATCATGTTTTATCTCATATTCAATTATTAAAACCCTGGAATCAATGCTTTCCTTATTTCGCACTAGGGTAACGAATTTTCTCCAAAGGTATGACAGTGAAATAATTTAAACATGGAATAACTCTGACGTCACTAACGTCATTGCATTCTCACAAAGAAGTCACACCACAATGTTTCTGTTTTAGTGAAAACAATAAGTATTGAACCTTTTGTCGTAAGGTTTATTGATTTTAACCAGAGACAACAGAAAAATACGTTGTGGGATAAATATAATTTTTTTATCTGATTCGTAGTGTTAATTATTTACACCGCTCGTCCATTCGAATTTGTGTGACACCAAACCCCAAAATTCAACTCCAACCAATATAAGATTGAAGGATACTGAGCCGGAGGAGAGTCTTATAAATTTTGACTACTCAGACAACAAGCATCACATTCAAGTAACCGTTATCGTTAAAAAATACAATTTTGTGGGGATTGCCCCTTCTATCGTTCGTGTCAAACATGTAAAACAGCGCTTCTGCCCGTTTGGCATACTTTTAAAGAGTGTATTTATATTTCAAACTGAGTGGTCAGGTTCAGTGAGGTGCACAATACATTATTGTATGGATATATGACTCCTTTCACCCACCCGGAGTGTTATGACGAGAATCGAAATAGGCCGATTAGAACCGAAGAATCCTATCTGACACACTATATTGTTACTCTGTATTAATGGTAATGTAAATATTAACTCTTCACCATGCGTACAAGATATCAAAATTATTATTTTAATTATTTTTTTCAATTTTTTGAAAATAACTTAACAAATCCATATCAAGTGACCCTTCACTGGAACGAGCTTGTTCCAATGAGAGGGGGGGGGGGGGGGGTCGCATGATATTGTTTTGTTGCCTCTTTGCTCAACAAAATATCTGTCCACATTGAGCTGGGGGAGAGTAGAAGGTGTGCTTGGTAGAATACTTCTGTGTAACATTGAAAAAAGACACCATTCGCAAACACTCACCCTTTTGCAGTCTGTCCTAAAAGAGTCACATTTTGTTGTAATTCTCGCAATAATGTTTAAAATGTGTCACAATTTATGCAATAAAAACATTATTTCGTCATATGCAACAGGCAACAGTCCTCGTATTATCAAATATTAAATAAAAATTAATTCAAGTGAACATTCGGAGTTGAAAAACTTATTAGTAAAACATCTTATGGTACATAGGAAATGTTATCGCTGTCAAAAGGTGATGTCAAAATACATTTATAAATTTTCGTTTCCGGGACCTTTTGTCTGAATATCTACACTTTGTGTTTCTGTCGGTCAGTTGGTGATGTATACTCTGCTAGAAATCTGAATTGCGTTTGCTTGTTGGTGGAAACTTGTAATAATACACTTCAAATGTGTGCACAAAGTGAAATAGTGTAGATCGAAAATGAATTTTGGTGTAAAAAATTCTCACAACCTAACCCTTTACCCAACGCAGACGATAGCAAAATTTCTTATTTTAAATATTATTTTTTCAAATTTTTCAAAATATTTCATCAAAACCATATCATGTGACCCCTCACTGGAACGAGCTCCGTGTTTTGGTTTTATTTGTGGAAAAAACATTTTTCCAACTGCTGAATTTGCATATTATGCGGGCGATTTATTCGATAAAGGGCTAAAAGACAAATAGAAAATGTCGCTATGAGTGGTGTAATGAATATCAGATATTACCACAGAGATAATATAATATATATGCAGCGACCATGGCTGACAATTTTAGTCTTTGAAAGAGATTTACAGGAAAGTTTGCTCCCTTAACCCTTTACCTAACATGAAAAGCAGACGACACTTGCAAAAAAAATTCTTGAATAACTAATGTTTTCATTTTTTGTCTCAAAAACATAGGTTATGACCCCTCATTGGAACGAGCTCCAGCTCGTTCCAATGACGGGTCATAACCTATGTTTTTGAGACAAAAAATGAAAAAATAATGAAAGTTAATTTCCCGAAGCTGTCAGTAAAATTAACATTAAGAGCGTGGGAATTTCATACATGTATTGAAATTTCGATATGTTAGCGACTTTGTATCATCAAACGTCAGACATTTTCCTGCAGAGTAGTATAAAAATATAAGTTTTTTCTAATTATTTTGAACGTTTGACGATTATTCTATGTTAAAATACCATTTAAAAATAAGAAAATGGCGTTTTCATCATCTTTCAATATTCAGTAACTTTTTTTTGTTCATTACATGAACAGTGTGCATATCGTGACATATAATACAGATACTGTCCTTTCCATTAACGTATCAGTCTAGGGGGTGAGATTTGCTATTTTTTTTTCCCGGGAAGAGGAAAAACTGGCAAATTACTGTAAAATACATTCAAAATAGACAGTGACCAACTGTTACTTAGTGTTGGTAGCTATGATACTGGTAAATATTCTGAATGACGGATTATCTATGAGCTCATTGCTTATAATTAGCTTGCGATAAAAGAGACAAGTTTCCTTTTGTAACTTTTAATACACGAAAACAATAGACAGCTCCGAGAGCTGTCTGTTGTTACATTTATTACAATTAACATGGAAACTTGGTCTTGTTGTCTACAGATGTTAAATGTGTTTTTCTCTACTATTATTTGCTTCTTAATTGGACCTTTCTCGCCCGTTTAATAATTTCAGGGGAGATAACTTCATCGAAAGTCGATTTTCATAACGATATAAATCAGGGATTGTGGCCATGGGATGGGGCAACTGAGGTGACTTTGAACACGAGGGGCCGTTTTTCAGCCCAGGAACATGATACGTCATAACTACATTACGTGGGCTGGCTGCTTAGTTAATGTGCAGAATAGACCAATCAATGCTTTCAACGTGCAGCCCGGAGGCTGTACGTTGAAAATATTAATTGGTCTACCCCCATATAATGAATATGGACTCTTCCAATTGCTGTCATTGAACTAATATGAAAGATATACCGATGTTCAAAGGGTTAATATGAAATCATGTCAACCTCGTGCCTGAAATCCCTAAAAACTGGTTCATGTACTATTACCGTTATATTTCTTGGGTTATTCCTTCAGTTTTTGGGGGTACGCTTAGTCTTCAAAAAGTACCAGAGTGCTCCAATATTGACGTTTCTGCCCCCGAGGACTCTGAATCTTCCTTCACCCATGGGGGATACACAATTTTAACCCAGCACGGGAGGAAATAAAGTGGGGAAAACGTTTTGTTCAAACTTCATTTGGTCTGAATACTCCACTGTATATATGCTTTTCTCAAATGGAAGCCCTCGTTACACTGAAACTGATTTCTTCAACTCAGTAAAAAACTACCTACAAGCGATCTCACCGAGTGGTGTAACAGTCTGCAAAATTTTGCAGTGCAGTGTTTTACAGTAGTGGAGGTATCCTTGTCACCCAATTCAGATGCAGCATATTTTTCGCATATGTGGAGGCATCAGAATTCTCGCTATCATGCACAGTGCTGAATCAGTCACAACCAAACAAATCCGTTACATCAATAAGGAATCTCCAATAAGTCCCGCGTTTACGTCAAAATTTTCATAACGAGTTCAGTAAATTAGGCCTGGACTGAGCTTTAGCGAGGTCCAGGGTCCAGACCTATTGTACTATACGAGTTTTGTAAATTTCTATATAAACCGGGGACGAGTTGAAGATTCTATTTATTATATTATCGAAAGACCACATAAAAATTACTTAAATGGAACTAGAAACATGCAGCGGCTTTTTTTTGTAACTACGTTATAACTTAAGATGCGTTATTTGTCCGCAGTGTCTGCGTCGGAAAATAGTCCCGATAAAGAATGGATTGCAAAGAATTTTGTGACACAAATTTAATGAACTAATTTTCAAATAAACAACAATATTGTCACAGAAACACATTTTTATCATTCCTCGTTCTCCGAGTCTGAATCTACGATTATTCTCCGGTGCTTGATGGGCAGGGCATTACCATTTTTAATAAATGGGTTTAAAATCCTTTACCCCACGCAGACGATATCAAAATGTATTATTTGAAAATTTTTTTTTTAAATTTCCAAAATTTCAAGCAAATCATACCATGTGACCCCCTCATTGGAACGTGCTCGACGAGTTCGTTCCAACAAGGGGTCACATGATATGGTTTGGTTGAAATTTTTTGAAAAATAATATTTTTTCAGCTGCTGAATTTGCATATTCCCCGTTGGGTCTAGCCGATTCGTTGCGTAAAGGGTTAACGACCAGAATGTGGGTCCCATTATATAATGAAGTTGATTAAAGATATGATCTGATGTGAAATATGTTTGTAGGGCCCTGCGAAGCTTTGGGATTCGATTCGATTTCGAATCTTAACCCTTTACCTAACATGAAAAGCAGACGACACATACAAAAAAAATTCTTGAATAACTAATTTTTTTCATTTTTTTGTCTCAAAAACATAGGTTATGACCCCTCATTGGAACGAGCTCGTTCCAATGAGGGGTCATAACCTATGTTTTTGAGACAAAAATGAAAAAAATAATGAAAATTAATTGGCGATTTTTGAGAATAGCGCTGGCCGGTTTTGGCCGTTACGTTAGGTAAAGGGTTAAGCTGACATTCTATTCGATTCGAAATCAGCTGCCCGATTCATTTCCATTCGAATCTTTACACGGGAAAAAAGCTTGGTATTAGTCATCCTCGTCGTCTCACAAAACGTATAGTTAGATGGAATTTGTACAAAAATAATGCTGAAAAAAAGACAGAGTGTGAGGCATGCCTTGATGATGTAGCTGGAATATTTTATCAGTCGGGACTTGAGCGCTCGCGGAACAATTAGGTTTAAAGTCCCGCTCCCCTTATCGGTCATTTCCAAGACGCCCAGAATTCGATTCGAGATTCGATTCGATTTCGAATAATATACCCGAATCGATTCGAGATTCGATTCAAATCGAAATGTGTGGTTCACAAAACCCTACTCTTAGTTTACAATAATTTCGGAGGAAGTGTTCAGGCCAGCGTCGCAGGCTTACAATTTGGCGTCAGTAACTTATTTTTCAAATTTTCGCCAGAAGAAGGATAAAATTAATGTTATTTTCAAGCTAACCACTTTAGAAGTGTTAATAATTAATTACGGGATGTCATCAAGGTCTTTTGAACTTGGTTATTACGCATTGGGGATCCGTTTTTAAATTAATGATTGCATCTTGGACACAAAAGCAAACGATGACTAATGAAATGTCATCTTGATACGTACACGTTCTAAAGCAATTAGAAAGTAATTGTCCTTCGAAAATCGATGTAACTTTCAAAACACTTCGACCAAGATTGAAAACGAATAACCGTTTGCCTGCTGCTGACGAATTTTCCTGCCTAGAACTCAGGAGTAGAGGATGCAACTACACCAATATTATCTCGTGAATAACAGCTAAGAAATTTAACTTTTCACAGGCGGATTTATAAATGCCTTGAAGTGTTAATTGCAATTAAAATATGCTTCAGCTGGTTGAGGGCCAGAAGCCACTATCAGGGCTTTCAAAAAAATTAGGGTACCAGAGCAAATGCCAACAATTTCCTTGCTCATGTTTCATATTCAAACACAAATGATATTTTGTTTATATGGATGCGTTTTATTACAAATTATTGGAGAGTGCTCGTGAGCACTCTCCAATAATTTGTAATCAAACAAATTTTGAACAACAAATTCAGGCCACCAAAAATAATCTGGACCTCAACCAGTTAAATGCAATTAAAAAACACAGACGCCGAAAATGAGCTGTTACATGGTTCTAGACATATCCAGTAAAGCCTGTTACTTCCTGGGAGATAATCCCCTTTATCCATCGTGACAAAAGATATCTTGATATATATGTTTGCGACCGAATCAAATATCGAATCTCGCCGCCTTTCAAGATATAGATATTACACCCTGTTACAAACGTGGAAAAAAGCAGAATGTATTCGAAGCGGAGTCAAAATAGTTTAGGAAGCGGAACACCCTTGAACTCGTCTTCTGTCATAAGGTCTCCTGTAGACGGGGCACCTGCTGATAGAGGAAGAGACCAAGAAGATTTTCAGAACGTTTTGACAATTCGAAATTTTCTGAATCGGTGGCCCTCGAATCCAATCAATGGGATGATTTCGAATCGAATAGAATTTTTTGAAGATTCGCAGGACCAGCTCTACATGTAATAACCTCGGTAACCTGGTAGAGGTATATATTACATAATGTTACACAACGCATAATGTTACAAAAAATGTAGTAAACAACCGATAATGTTATAAACTCATAATGTTATTTCAACCCGTTATGTTATAAAAATTGACGCATAATGTTATAACTTTTTTCAACCCGTTATGTTACAACAAATTACGCGAATTATCCTGGTAACTCCATCGTGTGACGCCATTACCCTGATCATCCAGTGCCCAAAAATGGTGAAGGCGAGGGTGGTGGGGGAGGGGTGCTATTTTGAAGATTGTCGGGTTGTTTGGATTAATTCGATATCTTTTGTCGGGTTGCTAGGGGTGAGACGGGGCACGTGACCCCATAACAACACGCGCTGCGCATACGCACTCCTACCACATATTATGATAATGACGTCACAACATGGCCACCCACGTGCCCTATCATGACAACCCAACATGATCGCCCAGTCACGTGACACGACGTCACTTCCGGGATCCTGCCCCGGGGCCCTACAAAATGGCTCATTTTCAACATACATAACTACTCAACACCATCACCAACACCGCCACAACACCAACATCAACACAACTCCTCCTCTACAACCTCCTCCTCCTCCCTACACTGCCTGTTCTAGTGATTCCGCCTTTTCCAGAACCTGTAATCCTAAATTCATCATTTCCACTTCTTCCAACATCTCCACCATCTATATTATCATACCGTCTAGCACTACTCCCTTATGGCATTCTCAGATAGCCTCCTCTGCACAATCACCCTTATGTACTAATCCATGACCTCCTCTCTTTCTCAGCCTAATCCCTAATCATGGGACTATGTACACTACATTTCTGGAAACGGAGACTACGGATGTTGGTAAACGTACCAACTGGATAAAATAGCACCCCTCACCCACCACCACGGCCTTCACCGTGTTGGGCACTGGGTGATCATGGTAATGGCGTCACACGATTGAGTTACCAGGATAATCCGCGTCTATGTAACGTGACCAGGATTCTATGATAAATCCCCGGGGGTTGGGGGGGAGGGGGGGGGGGGGTCCTCGGCTTAACCAGAGCAGAAACCTTTAGTATAAATATTACATACCTTTATGCAGCAATAAATGTTAAGTGGTAAAGTCCATCTACAATAGCTGTAACTGGAATTAGTATACAGAAGTTATAACATTATTGGTTAATTTGTTGTAACATAACGGGTTGAAAAATGTTATAACATTATGCGTCAACTTTTATAACATAACGGGTTGAAAAAAGTTATAACATTATGCGGAGTTTATAACATTATCGGTTGTTTACTACATTTTTTGTTACGTTATGCGTTGGTGTAACATTATGCGGTGTTGTAACATTATCGGTTGTAACAGGGGGCATATGGTATATACACCAGACGATTTTCATCAACATTGTAGAATTCGTCTCGAAGGGTGGAATTTCAAGTATCAGCAGTTTTGTTTCCCGTTTTGTCTATGATTAACGAACATCTCGGGATTTTTTATGTATTCTATTTAAAGACAAGCGTGATGTCACACGGGAATAAGGGATATCCCGTTGTGCAAAACGTCACTCGTATGTTATGTTAAAACAGAACGACTGAGAGGTCTTTTCGTCTGTACCGAATAACTTACAGCGTTTTCCGTTGTAAGAGAATGACGTCACGCGATGAATTCAATAGACTATAGATTACACTTTGGAAGAGTTTTAACTTTAAGATTGCCCAAGTTTGATATAAAGTGAAATACGTTTCTGAGATAACCAATATATTTGTTTTGGGAACTCGGGGATCGTGCATCAAATATACGCATTTAGTTGATATAAAAGGACGAGTAGTTTGGTGATGACAAATCACAAAGTTGATTAATTATGTCACTTTTTTGTACGTTGGAAATGGGTAGAATAACAGTAGTATGTCATGCACGTTTCAAGGAATATTGGCCGGATCTCATTGCCGGATCTCATGTGACGTCATAGTCACGTGACCTAGTGGCGCCATGTTGTGTTGTCATGGTAACCCGCGTGAGCGGCCATCTTGTGACGTCACCTCCATAGTGATACGTGGTGTTAGTGCGCATGCGCAGCGCGTGTTGTTAGGGTGATACGTGTTTCCGTCGTCCATTTTGTGTACTGGAGGCCGCCATCTTGGTTTCTATGGTAGCACGTGATTGCTATGTAACCTAAATGCCTACAACAGGACAGGGGTATGTTTGGAGGGTATGTTCGATTGAATCGGAGTATTTTCTGGAACGACTTCCCTGGATAATTACCACAAACAACATGACAACTTGTATTATTTCGAATTCTTTCAGATTTCTCTGCTTCTATCTATAAATGCAATAGTTTACGTCTACCTAGGCATGTTCCTTTATTCTAGAGTATACTCCAGTAGCGTAGAAGAGCTATTAATTGGAACAGCTTTACTTATTATTACTATATTTAGCAATTTCTGGTCTATTCTTATTAGTTCTGACCCTATTCCAAGTACTCGTGTTGTTTCATTTATCTAGATTATAACTAACCAATCAGATTGCTTGATTTCCCATAATCTGTATGCAGGGTTATCTCCCTTCTGTATAACAAAAGACTATATCCAAGGGCCATATCCCATGGAATCCCATTTTTTGCAAAACACCTGTGGCTATGGAATCCCTTTTATGTCGTATGAGGCCATGAGGGCTATGTAAAAGCCCTCAATGAGTCCTCATTTATTATCCCTCATACCCTCATTGAATTTTGACGTTATGAGGACCTTGAAAAACCCCTCAATGAGGTATAATTTACTACGACTCTTATCCTCATTTCAGTATTTAACAGGTATGTCTTATGGAATCCCATTTTGGAAAACGCCTGTGACTGTGGAATCCCTTTTTGTCATATGAGGCCATGAGGGCTATGTAAAAGCCCTCAATGAGTCCTCATTTACTATCCCTCATAGCCTCACTTAATTTTGAGGTTATGAGGACCATTAAAAATCCCTCAACGAGGCATAATTTACTACGACTCTTGGCCTCATCTCGGTATTTGAGGATACCCATGGGCTGGTATTGTATTATTCGAGGATACCTATCGAGGATACCTTTTATAGGATACTTATCAGAGGATACTATATAGGCTGTACATATCCCTATATTGCTCTTGCTGGTCCTTAGTACTATTACTCCACCTGATGCTTTATGTTATCCTATGACTGGTATAGGTAGTATGCAGTGCTAGGCATAGGGGTATTGTGGGTAGGGATACTGCCTGGTAGTTTAGAACGGTACTATAGTATGGCGGTATATACACCTATAGGCCCCTGTTAGTGCTTGATACTATTAACCAACCGATTGCTTTGTTTTATTATATGACTGGTATATGTAGTACGTTATGGCAGACCTAGTGATTTTGTGGGGTGGGGGTTGGGTGGGGTGGGGGGTAATGTTTGGTAGTTTAGAACGGTAGAATAGCATAGGCTGTACATATCCCTGTAGGTCTCTTGCTGGACCTTGGTACTACTGATCCACCAGATGCTTCATATTATTGAGCGGTATTCTGGGGCGGGGTCAATGCCTGGTAATACAGAACGGCAGCAGAGTATGGTTGGTATATTCCCCTATAGGTCCCATCCTAACCGTTCATAGTATTAACCTACCAAATGCTTTGTATCATCCTGTTACTGGTAAGGTGGTACGTAATACCAGTAGTTCCTACCTTATTCCGAGTACTCTTGTTGTTTCATTTATCTAGATCATTTATATAAATTATAATTAACCAATTAGATTGCTTGATTCCCCATAACCTGTACTTAATCGTACAGAGTTATCTCCCTTCTGTATAATAAAAACCTATATCAATGGCAATATCCCCGGCACCCCAATTTCGGCACTCCTTTTTTGAAAAGCATATGGCCTTCGGCGCCCCTTTTTTCTGAAATGAGGATAAGAGTCGTATTAAAAATCCTTCAATGAGCATGACCCCCTCAACCTGCTGCGAGTGGTTTAAATCTGATTACCGGCTCTAGTACCCATTTGTTTCTTTATACCGCGCTCTTAATAAATAATCGACTTTGAAACTTAAAATGGGGACAAAACGATGCTTTATATCGCAAACATATGGCGTTGTTTTGTTTACATCTGCACCGGTGGGCAGTACTTCCGGCTGCACGTGAATGCTTGATTGACAGCTAGACACATCGGCAAAGGTGATTGAATTTACCTTGATTTTTCAGTCAAATTATTATGAACGCGAAGAGTGAATGTATCGAAGTCGGCAAATTGGGTCACGTCAAAGGTCAAGTTGGATGTAGTGCTTACTATAGGTGTAAATTTTTGTAATGGAATTCCCATTGAAAACGTTTTAACCACACTAGAAGCATTACACTGGTAGTGGGGTTAAAAGTTAAAATTTAAGATACGGACTTTTCACAGGTAGTAACAAAGATGAGCAAAGGGTAATTTTTTCTTACCTTATATATATGAAATAAACCGGAGGCGTCGAGAAGAGAAAATTCTCTATTTTGTCACTTAGCTTACCGAGTATACAATCTGGCTAATATTATTAGAATTAGACTATTTTTATAGATTTACCATCATCTCATTTTCGCAAAAAAACTGGTCTCTGTATACTTAAAATGGAGAACCGATATTTTTATTTTGAACGATACCTCTCAGCTTCACATCGCACTACTCGCAGTAGGTAACATGACTAATTTGAAAGTGGCACGTGTGTGGCACTGTAAATTTAATTCTTTCACCCTTCTGATTTGTGTGTGGTTGAATTATTCATTGGTTCCGAATCAACTACACACAATGAAGGTCGTCTTTCCTTTCACCATTATTGGCAATAGGAATAAAATTGAAGTTTCTCTAAATAGTACTCTCCAGAATCTCTATAAAACATTTCCAATGAAAGAGAAAGCACTTATATTGAAAAGCTGAACCCAGTAAAAAGTACTTATCTGAAGTGTTTTAGAACATCTTCAACATCCATTAAAAGAGGTTATTCTTGGCTTTATAATACATATTGCATTTCCATCTTCCTATTTTAACCCTTTACCTAACGTAACGACCAAAACCGGCCAGCGCTATTCTCAAATATCGCCAATTAATTTTCACAATATTTTCATTTTTTGTCTCAAAAACATAGGTTATGACCCCTCGTTGGAACGAGCTCGTCGAGCTCGTTCCAACGAGGGGTCATAACCTATGTTTTTGAGACAAAAAATGAAAAACTTTAGTTATTCAAGAATTTTTTTTGCAAGTGTCGTCTGCTTTTCATGTTAGGTAAAGGGTTAACTCCAAGAATATAATCTGTACAGGGTCTGTTGCTATTTTAAATCCTCTTTTCATGCTGCGCCCAGTGATCGCCTCCTTTGCTCCAGTTTGTCCTCTTATGTCCAGTTCAGTTCTTTATAGCCATTAGCCAACACCATAAATAATTGCCCTTGAAATTATGGAGTAAGTATTGGTGATAATTTTTAGTTACGTCGACCGTAAATCTTACAGTAACGACTGCTACTGCTTAAGTTTCACCATATGAAAACTAAAGGGGATTAAAGCACTTTACAGTCATTTCAATTATTTTAAGAGTAAACACCTCCCACCCACTGCTGTAATATGCAAATCATTAGATCAGTTAATAAAACCCATATTGTTGTATGGCAGGGAACTGCACTGCAAAAAATATAGGTTCTCTTTAGAACCAAAACTGGTTCTAATCTTGTCCCTGAAATGGAACCAGCTCTGTTTAAACAGTATTTATTTCAAATCAAATAAATTTACCAAGATTAGCATTCACTTTTAACACAATATTACATGAACTGAAGTAGATTCAGCACTAAACTTGGAGCTTATTCAACGCAGTCGCCAAACATTTTGAAACAAAGGAGATATGAACAGTTGGCATATCGAACCAGTTTTGGTTCTGTATAGAACCAAAACTGGTTCTATATGCCAACTGTTCATATCTCCTTTGCTTAATAATGATTTGAGACAACCTCGTATGAGCTCTAAACTTACGACTGAAACTCCCTCAATTTATGTTTAATTCTGTTAATATTTCATGTTAATCTTTATAAATGTATTTGATTTGAAATAAACACTGTTTAAACAGAACTGGTTCCATCTCAGGGACAAGATTGGAACCAATGGTATAGACTCCCCGCAAAGGCAGTACGCATCAAATTCTGTAAAATGATATGCGACGATAAGAAAAATTCTTCCAACCATGCCGTTCGTGCTACCCGGCAGATTGCATTTTGTCATGGACTGAAACAATTAACAGCAACAACACGGACCTTTCAAATGCAAGCAAACAAGATCGATTTGAATTTATCATGAAACATAATGCGCCCCCATTTTGTCACTCCATCTGTAACATAATCCTGTTGTTTTTTAAGAAAGGAGAAACAATAATTGCAAAATCTCAGGTCACAACATTGGCGTATGGTTTTGACGGTATATATTTATATTCATGATACATTAGCCTTATTCCTTTTCAAAAATAGCTATTTTGTTTGTTAGTAGCTAATTATAATTATGTCATATCTCTTTTAATACTTTGTGCAATCTGCCTGTCTTTAGTTGTTATTTTGCTTGAATAAACTGTTACTGTTACTATGAAAACTAATGAAGGAATGAAGGAGTTGATTTTTATTCAGACTAAGATGAGCCAACGCAAGAGTAGGGTAATACCTGTGGGTTGCAGCATAGGTGGGTCCCGAAGTTGGAGTGTGGGTAGGTTTTCAATTGGTAAAGGGGAGAATAAGGATATGACATTGAGGGAGAGATTATTATGATCCCCGGTGAGTCTGGAGGTGGGATGGGGAAATCTCACCGGGGGGCAAGATATTTGAACCAGACCCGAGGCTTGCCGAGGGTCTGGTTCAAATATCTTGCCCCGAGGGTGAGATTTCCCCATTCTCACCTTCAGACTCATCGAGGATGATTTTTCTTCCCCCACACGAGGATTACGTCATTATAGATAACTGGCGGTCACGTGCTGACATACCCAATTTATCAAGTCGTAGTCCTTTCGAAAAACGAACAATTTCATCGGAAAGATTCTACAAAAGTTAGGTATATACCATAGGTATATACTAAAAAAATTGATTTGTAACACTGTCCGTTAAGGCGTTAATGAATTTGCGCATGTCAAACTCTAATGTAAAGGGCATTGTGAGATTATTGATCGATCGATAATTCGCGCAGTGATATTATTAAATCTGCAGGGAAACATGGGGTTGAAACAAATCAACATTGTTGATTCTGTATGGCACGTGGATTACATGCGGGAAATCGTGAAGCCATTTTGTTTATTTACAATTGTGCAGATGATGATGAAATACTTCCGCCGACCTAATAAAATATGGAAATGAGTATGTCACGTGGGGTGGGTGGGATAGAAATACCCCACCTTGCTGTCTCACCCGGGACACTCGTATGTGTCACGTATAGTGGGGGGAGAAAAGAATATGAAAACATGGGAGTGAACTTGTGTCACAAGTAGAGGCAGGCATATACAGAAACCACACCAATAAACTTAACAAACAAGGAAAAAGAATACTCAATCAGTTAAAACTTCTGGGAAGAAAAATAATTAAAATAAAAAATGAAATACTAGAATCATTGTTTAAAATAGAGAGAAACAATAAACACACCTCTGCTGAAGCTGGATCACTGGGCACTAAAGGTGACAAAGACAACACAACACCAACATCAACCCCTCTCACTTGTATTGTATTGATACAGACTATAACGTGCTGCGACAGATTAATCAACATCCGTGTGCAGAGTGAACAGGAACAACCTACCCATATACAGTGGAGCAGGGTCTCTTTTTCATTACAGACACATTCATCTCTTTTAATTGCACCTTTTGGAAAATGGCATCGTCCATGTCAAAGAATGCCTTGATTTAGAAGACTCCAGTTTTCAAATTAACTAATTAATATCTTTAACCTGCAGCCGCATGGCTGCAGGTTAAAGATATTAGTTGGTTTACTCCGCATGACTAATCAACGGCCTTCACGTGTAATGACGTGAAACCAAATTTCAGTTCCTCCGTTTTTGTTCAAGATCGAACAAAAAAAGGGAACACATTACCAACAGTAGTTTAATACTCGATGTACCCTTTTAGGGTAGCAATATCGGCAGCTGGCTGCCAGTACTTTTTCCGTAAATTGAATAGTATTCTGTTACAGTGAAAACATTGCTGTGAAACGATATAATGGTAATATCAAGACTGTCCCAAAACTCCCCACGGTAGAGCTGGTGCCTTCTTAAAATCAGTCATATTATTAAGGCTAATGGTTATCAAAATTGAGGAGGGACATTTTTAAACCCGTGGGTCGTTATTAACGTCATAGTGTCATGTATTTTCCGATAATCTGAATTAAAATGTTACAATGCAAGTAATGCAAAAGTGCCTGTTCTCGCTCAAAACGTGAGTCAGACATTTTTATGACGATTGACAAATATGTTGACATGTCTGTTGATTGTCACAAATGAGGCTTGTCCATGCATTAGTGACAAGTCGCTTGGATGCAGGGACGTGGCTAGAGGCTTCCGATTGGGGAGGCTGTAGGGTAGGTTTGTGAATTTCCAACTAGGGGGGGGGGGGGAGGACCCCCCCCCCGTCACTCTCCCTAGATGGAAATTCACTACCGAGAAAAATTTAGAAAATGAAGCCATGAAAGGGGACATAAAATTGATTCTAGTGACTGAAACGCCGACACATTTATGATAGAATTATCAGGTTATTATTATTTGGTATTCTTCTGGGAGTTGAATATGTGCTAAAAAAATGAACTTATGGAATTTTGTCCGGCATGCATTTTTCACTGATGGCATTTTCTCTGAGGGCATTTTGTGCGAGGGCATTGTACCAACCACTTTTGTAATACAACCACTTTTGCAATAAAATTTATTACAAAAGTGGTTAACGCGTACCAACCACTTTTGCAATAAAACCACTTTTGTAATAAACTAACCATTATTGTAATAAACTCATTTCGGTGATCAATCACGGACGCCCATTTTATAGTTGGACATTGGGGTGGGGTGAGGGACTACTTTACCTAAACATGTTTGTGTGGCGTTGAATGGAATAACGTGTCCATTCACCTACTGAAACTTGGTAGTGACTGAAGAAAGTACGAAAGCACTTTTACAATAAACTTTATTACAAAAGTGGTTATCGCGTACCAACCACTTTTGTAATGAACTAACCATTATTGTAATAGACTCATTTTGGTGCTAAATCACGGACGTCCATTTATAGCTGGACATTGGGGTGGCGTTAGGGACAAGTTTACCTAAACTTGTTTGTATGTCGTTCAATGGAATAAGGTGTCCATTCCATTCAACTGTTGAAACTTGGAAGTGACTGAAGTAACCACTTTTGCAATAAACTTTATTACAAAAGTGGTTATCGCGTACCAACCACTTTTGTACTAAACTACCCATTATTGTAACACACTTATTTTTGTAATGAATAACGGATGTTCATTTTATAGTTGGACATTGGGGTGGGTTGAGAGCTAGTTTACCTAAACATGTTTGTGTGTCGTTCAATGTAATAAGGTGTTCATTCACCAGTTGAAACTTGGCAGTGTCTGGAGAAAGTACGCAACCACTTTTGCAATAAACATTATTACGAATGTGGTTATCGCGTACCAACCACTTTTGTAATAAAACTACTTTTGTAATAAACTAACCATTATTGTAATGCACTATTTTTATGATGAACCACGGACGTCCATTTTATAGCCGGACGGTGTGTTGGTTTGGAGAGGGTGTAGCACAAAGTAGCGTCAAATCTATTCCCAAATTTGGTGGGCGCTAAAATCTTACTGCACACGGATGGATGGGGAAAGCTGGGTTTGACGCCTATCTTCTTTGATATGTCTGCCCGAATTCCTCCTACGGGCGCAGTTTGTCTTAAACCCCGTAGTTCCTATCGATCTTGTTGTCCCTTTTTATAGGTCGGGTTGGATTCTCCCGCTCACTGTTAACCCCAAATGAGGCGATAAAATTAAAATTTTTATTACACACTATTGACTGGTGTTAGTAAATTATCACAATACAGGTGGACGTGCATCAGTCACCAACATCGCTGAAGTTAAGCTCCGTTGAACCCGGTTAGTCTATTGATGGGGTGACCATTCAGTGATTGATTTGGATTAACACTTCGTGCCCTTGGGCAAGGTACTTTACCTCGACTGCTCGCATGTGGAGCGGGTGGGGGAAGCTGACAGTGTTCTGAGATGGACTAGTGTGCACGCATCTTAACCTTAATTATCCTGACTGTGTTGTGCAGTGCGTAGTACTGGTGTACAGTGCGTAGTGCAGTGATTATGTGACGTTGAAGAGGTTATAGGGTCTCGTCGCTGCTTGGTGGTTCTCTTCTGGTACATCGGCTTCCTCCACTCATAAAACTGTCACCGACACAAAATGACTCAGACTATATAAGTGTCGTAAAACACCAATAAATAAATAAATAAATAAATAAATAAATAAATAAATAAATAAATAAATAAATAAATAAATACCGTTTTTCGTCGTATGGAACAATGAATGCTGTGAAAATGAGCACATTGCGCGCAAAATCATATGTCTCAAAATGAAGATTATGAAAATGAGTTCAATGCGTGCAAATCATACGTATCATAGCCCCATTTCGATATTTTTAGATCCACCGAGTCACTAAATAGGACTCATTAAATAGATTCTAAGGGGAAATCATTTTACATACAGGCACTTTCTGCTTTCAATGGAGATAACTCTTGTTATTTTTTTTAAACAATAAACAGAGAGGGAAAATGTAAGGAGAGGAGCCTCCGCCGCTTCTAGCGCCCCTAGGCCCCTGGTTTATGTTACCTGACCACCCCGGCCCCTTGCCGCCCTTACCCCAAGAGCCTCTGGTTCTCTGCCGCCTCTGCCGCCTCACCCCCAGAGCTCCTGGTCCCCTTTACCCTGCTTCTGGCGTCCATCGTGTCTGGAAGACGCGATATTTTCAGAAAAATGTCCATCCATGGATAGTTTTTTAGACATTGTCAAGTTGTTTTGGGTAATTCTATATTTAATATCGGTTGTTTGGGCTAATTCCATGTTTTCCCAAAACACACTCCGAACAAACATTGGATCCGGAACATTTCCACGTCCCAGCTACAACATTAACATGGTTACCAGAGTAAAATCCACTAAAATACACGAAAGTCGGGTTCATTTGTGTAATTCTATACTACCGGACAATACTCCCATCGAATCAAACATACCCTCAAAACATACCCCGATCTTATACCAAGAGGTAAGGTTTCGTCACCAGGCAACCACGTGACACTTGAGAAACCAAGATGGCGCCCCTATACACAAAATGGACGACCAAAACACGTGTCCACCTATACCGCCAAGCTGCGCACGCGCATTCGAACCTCGTATCGCTATGGCAATGACGTCACAACATAACCACGCACATTGGTTACATGTCAACACAACATGGGTACCCGCAGTCACTTGACATGACGTGACTTCCAAGATCCATCTGACTTGCAAGAGGGCGCCTTTGGTTGTACTGCTGTACTAAACGGCTGCTCTTAGGGATGTGATAGCAGGTCTGACTTTGCAACCGTGAAAAGGGGCTCACATCATATAACTTCTGACAGCTGAATCTAAACTTTCGCCGTTTAGTTTTTTTTTTTTAATGAACATAACAAATATAACAAATATCGAGTATTCAGTAGTAAACTCAACTGCACGCACGTTATCCCTCTGGTCTTGTATCTCCGCGTGCCACAAGACAACACGTAAAACATTCCCCTTTGCTTTTTGGTATACGAAGGAATGGCGCAACTTGGACGCTGGTGATTAACTGGATTCAACTTTGATCCCTTTGCATCCATGAAAAGGATTCATCACTGGTCCGATTGCTCACTCTGAAACGGAGTAATAAATTACGTGCAGTCGCACACGTAATCTTATCAAACATCTGAGTCTGAACTTTCATGAACCTAATTTAGCAATATAACAATTGACTACGGGCCGATTGTTATATTGCCATACCGGAAGGATGAGTGTTTCAGTTGTCAATATAACAGTTGGCAAATGTATTGTAGTCGAAAGAAATTTATTTACTCTGATCTAGTCCTTCCACGTAACACGAAACAAGTTACGCATGTCCCTGATCTTGTGCCGCATGGACGGACTGCGCAACGGTTAACTTATCCGTAGCAATAATCGTGTCTGAACTTTCATCGTTCTTGAAAAGAAATAACCTATGCTTAATGCAGAATAGTAACAGTGACCACTCATGATCAATCTGACGCGATTCCTCCATGTGCTATCAACCAATTGAAAATCTTGCTTTATATGGGACATTGACCCCCGAATACAAAGTGGATCAGCGCATCAAAACCCGTGACCAGATATAAAAAGATGTTTAATCCATTTTAGATTAATATTATAACGCTTTCATTACCGCATTTGGCAACACAAAGCTCCTTATCTGCCAATCCTGCTGACGTGGAATGTTTAGTCGAGCAAGCCAGTCAGCTGTACACTGAAGTTTTGTCCAACTGATGTAAACGTCCTGTCTTTTTCGAGTGACCTGTTAAACAGATTTTGATAACTTGTGTAACTTGTTTTATCTTTTTATTTTTTTTTCGTAATAGGAATTACACCGCCAGACATATGTTGTGGTAGACATACCCTTCTGATCCAACAGTACAGCAGTCTATTTTACCATGTATCGTGAGCTGCGCGATTCTCTGTTACCCACATAATCCACTCGATAAGCATTGTTACAACCGCTAATGTAATGCAACCTATTAAGCAATAAATTTATTACATTATTGGTTGCGTTGGATGGCAAACTTAACCTATTACGCAATAAACTTAATATATCAGCGGTTGTCTTGCACGGAAAACTTAACTGCAAATGCAATAAATTTATTACATTATCAGTTGCGTAAGATGGCAAACCTAACCTATTATGCAATGAATTTATTACATTACCGGTTGCGTAAGATGGCAAACCTAACCTATTATGCAATGAATTTATTACATTATCGGTTGCGTTGGATGGCAAACTCAACCTATTATGCAGTAAATTCACTGCATTATCGGTTGCGTTGGATGGCAAACCTAACCTATTATGCAATAAATTTATTACATCATCGGTTACGTTGAATGACAAACCTAACCTATTTATTTATTTATTGATGTTTAAGGTCACATACTTATGCACAATGGCTAATCGTGACCGTGACAGTTTGACGGGTGGAGGAAGCCGGAGTACCCGGAGAGAACCACCGAGCAACGACGAGCAGCTGTCAGCTCTCCAACATCGTAACTCTGAACTCTGTACCGCAGCACAGGCAGGGTTAGATTGGTTGAAGACATGAGCACCATCGACGTGCAGTACGCCTCAGTACGCAGCGTCATCGTGCCCCCATGTAGGCAATCGGGGTGAAGTGTCTTGCCCAAGGACACAACGCGGTTACCGCAGGTGGGATTCGAACCGAGGACCCCTCGGCTTGCAGCCTGCACCTCTACCAACTGAGCCACCGTGCTCCCACCTAACCTATTATACAATAAAGTTTATTGCAAAAGTGGTGCTTACTTTCTTCAGTCACTTCCAAGTTTCAACAGGTTAATGGACACGTTATTCCAGTGAACGACATACAAACATGTTCAAGTAAACTCGTCTCTCACCCCACCCCAATGTCCGACAATAAAATGGACATCCGTGATTTATCACCGAAATGAGTTTATTACAATAATGGTTTGTTTATTACAAAAGTGGTTTTATTACAAAAGTGGTTTGTACGCGATAACCACTTTTGTAATAAAGTTTATTGCAAAAGTGGTTGCGTACTTTCTTCAGTCACTAAAATGTTTTAACTGGTGAATGGACATGTTATTCCATCGAACGACACACAAACATGTTTTGGTAAACTAGTCCCTCACCCCACCCCAATGTCCGACTATAAAATGGACGTCCGTGATTTATCACCGAAATGAGTTTATTACAATAATGGTTAGTTTATTACCAAAGTGGTTTTATTACAAAAGTGGTTGGTACGCGTTAACCACTTTTGTAATAAAGTTTATTGCAAAAGTGGTTGCGAACTTTCATCAGTCACTACAACGTTTCAACAGGTGAATAGAAACGTTATTCCATTGAACGACACACAAACATGTTTAGGTAAACTAGTCCCTCACCCCACCCCAATGTCCGACTATAAAATGGACGTCCGTGATTTATCACCGAAATGAGTTTATTACAATAATGGTTAGTTTATTACAAAAGTGGTTTTATTACAAAAGTGGTTGGTACGCGTTAACCACTTTTGTAATAAATTTTATTGCAAAAGTGGTTGTATTACAAAAGTGGTTGGTACAGGGCATTTTATCCTACAATCTGTGGAACACATTTCCTGGTCATGTCACAAGGTACCACAGAGCTTCGACTCTTTTAGGACCTCGCTTAAAACCAATTTTAGCGGACGAGTTGTTGATAGCAATTTAACAGCTTGCTAATTGATATTGAGCCCCTGTTTTTATATTTTTGTCGTGCGTCGGACAAAAACACAAAGTGGATCTTTTATTGTAAAGTCTGAGTGCACCATGTTGATATACGGCTTTAAACTGTATTATTATTATTATTATTATTATTATTATTATTATTATTATTATTATCATTATTATTATTCGACCCAATGGTCTGTCAATACCTCTGTCGACGAGATTTTCTGAGGAACTTTAGACTGGTCTTATCATTGGGGTATTTGGTACGGGAGAATTTAATTCACTGTGAGCAAGACAGGTGTAATAATGGGGTCTGAAACAGCATCTGAAGAGGGGTGCTTTGCCAAAATCAGGCCAGAAGATACGGTTATTTTTGATACATAAGACTTTCTGACTTATTTTTCCATTTTTTCCTTCGCGTGATGGAATTTCCTCAGGGGAGAAATATTGCCGGCCGCTGCTGTTGCTTTTCTTAGACTGTCAGTTGAAGGGGAGGAAACAGTCCCGCAGGCGGCTTCAGGTTCGCCTTCTCCATTTTTCTGGAAATTCCTTTGTGAAGACATTTGGCCGGGAACGAAGGCTACATCTGTCTCTTTCTCCGACTGTGAATGGAAGGGAAAAATTCGCCGGCTGCCGATTCTGGATCGCGGGATTTTTTTTTTCAATTTTTCCCTCTCTCTGTTTTCTTTTTGGACTTAGATAATAACGAGAATTGCGCGGTTGTTTTGACCGTAGAAAACTATCGAGAACTCTGCGTCTGTTTTTGAACGCAGAATAATAATGCGCATTCAACGTCCTTTCAGACCATAGGATGTATAAAGTTTTAACCCTTTACCCAACGAATCGCCCGCATCTGCCCGCGTAATATGCAAATTCAGCAGTTGAAAAAATATTATTTTTCAAAAAATTTCAACAAAACCATATCTGGTGACCCCTCGTTGGAACGTGCTCGTCGAGCTCGTTCCAACGAGGGGTCACATGATATGGTTTTGTTGAAATTTTTTGAAAAATTTGAAAAAATATTTAAAATAATAAATTTTGATATCGTCGGCGTTGGGTAAAGTTTTAAAGCTTGTATTTTCTTTTCACAAATATACAATAAAAAATAATAATAATTAGCCAAATTAAATAACTAAAACATGGAGGATTTAAAAAAAAGGATAGATCGCATGGATTTGCTCGAATGCGTACTTTACAATGGTTATGCTCGTTGCGTTGGTGAGGACAATCCCATCGTGTAAGCCGAAAATAGCCTGGCTGGACAATCTTTACATATCACGATGGGTGTCTGTACACAGAATACGAAGACACCATCGTCATGTGTTTCACTCCGGCACTCGAGAAGATGAAAGAGAAAGATGTGCTGACACCGTGGAAAATTATAATTTAAATCAGGAGATAGTGTGGATCTTCTGAGGGCGAGGTTTCGGAAATATTTCGGAGCACTCCCACGACAAAATATCGAGAACGCATCTTCAGAATGTTAATGGATAAAACGTGTCCGACTGAAATCCAGTAAAGGTGAAAGAAAAAACGTGGCGCTTTTATGAAAAAAAATCATAAAACCATAAAACATATAATTAAAAAAAAAGAAAATTAAAAAAGTGTCATTTCTAAAAATCAAAGTATCGGGGACTCGCCAGAATTCCTCTACTTGAAATTTCAAAGGTTGAATTTGGTCGCCTTTCGTAGGTGTTGAACAAAACGGGAGCGGCGAAAGAATGCTTGTAAAGTATTTTTTAACAACTTGATCCTATACCATTTTACGCAGTGGTCTGAGTCCAGAGTGATATCATAACTCAGCTAACGATAAGGACGTGAGAATGAAAATCCATCGATCCTACTTTTCTCAGTCAAAAAATAATTAAGGACTATCAGCTGCCAATATTTAATAGTCACACAATGACACTGTGACACGACTGTCGATAATTTAATATATGTTTTTAAAAACTAGATGACCTACTTCATGAATGTAATTGCGTTACCAGCCAATATTTGAGATTCTCGTTTCATTGTGTGTGAAGCAAATGCATACGCCATCGCTTATCAATCTATATCTGGATGAGACAAATAGCCATGGACACTTATAAACGGAGAGTTGTAAAATGGACATGCCTATCAACAAACATGACCTGAACCCGTTAATGAACGTAACAGCCAAAACCGACCGGGGCTATTCCCCAAAATTATAATTCAATTATTTTCTTTATACTTTTGCTCTGAAAAAAAACATGGCTTAGCTGATGACCCTCATCGGTACGAGCTCGTTTCAATGCGGGTTCATAAGTTATGTCTTGAGACGAAAAATGAAAAGATAGTGGAGTCCGAGTGAATAAGTGCGCTGGTCTCCCGTGCCAGAGGTCCCGGGATCGATCCTCGATCAGGAAATGTTCTCGAGGTGTCCGAACACTCTCTGTCAGCATCGATTGTGGGGTTGATGCTGTTACAGCGTACAGTCCTATCGGTGGGGCGTGAAATGACTGTCCTCTGTGTGGAGAGAGACACATTCCGTGCAGGCTAAAGATCCATTCGTAGTGTTTGAGAAGAGCGAAGCAACGAAGTTGGCGCTACGAAGGTCATCCCACACACCTGCGCCATTGGGCCAAAGAGAAGCATTAAAATATGTTGCCTAGCTTGCTCGCCAGTCCTTATAAAACAAATAAGCATAAACATTTTTTAAAAATTAAAAGTGTAAGTTATTCGAGATTGTTTTCAAGTGTCATCCAATATCCAAGGTAGATAAATGTTAAAAATCTTCCGTGTCGTTGTGAGATGTTAACGTTTGGTACAGAAATGGTTCGTACTTGACTTTTTGGCCAAACGTTTGCATACAGCTTGTTAAGAAAAAATCATATACAAAGGAGTTGCACGTATTAAATTTCTGCATGGGGGTGAAGGTAGCGTTTTAATTTTGTATTACTTTCCAAAGTGTGATTTACTGGGTTTTCCGGGATTGATTATAAACGATAACTTCATTAGTGAATTATGCAATCAACAGTTGTGTCATGTATCCGTGCGCGCAAACGAAGACGCTTTGCCGTGGGCGCAATGGGGACTTCATTGTTTTTTGTTTTTTTTTAACCCTTTACCTAACATGAAAAGCAGACGACACTTGCAAACAAAATTCTTGAATAACTATTATTTTCATTTTTTGTCTCAAAAACATAGGTTATGACCCCTCATTGGAACGAGCTCGACGAGCTCGTTCCAACGAGGGGTCATAACCTATGTTTTAGAGACAAAAAATGAAAAAAATCCTGAAAATTAATTGGCGATTTTTGAGAATAGCGCTGGCCGGTTTTGACCGTTACGTAATGGTAATGGGTTAAATAATATAATTATCGTTAATAATGAAAAGTAATAAACAGAGTAATCGCTTGCCTGGACTGGTTACGTGAAATAATTCATTTGAGGCGAGGGACTATATTGTAAAACACTCGTGCGCATTCGCGCACTCGTGTTTGAACAACGTCCCTCATCTCTCATGAATTATTTCACGTAACCAGTCCAGTGAAGCGATTTCTCTCTATGTATTGGTAACAATGACATAATTTCATATTTGAACAAAATTCTTTTCAATTTGTACAACTTATTCAGCTGAGTATGTATAAAGTCACCAACAAACACTAAAATAGCTGGAGAACGGTAGCTCAGTGGTTAAAGCATTAGACTTAAAACCGAAAGGTCACCTGTTCGATCACGACAAGCGGTAACTGAGTTGTGTCCTTGGGCAAGACACCTTGTTCCCAACGCAGAGCACTGCAACGCTGTGAACTAAGGCGTTTTGCACGTAGATGGGGTACTTCTCTTCAACCGCACTATCTCTGCTCGTGCAGATTTAGTAAATTAGAGAGCATTACAGTTGCACCACGCTGCTCAGTGGTTCTCTCCAGGTATTCTGTGTTCCTCACCTGTAAAACGGCACGACATGGTGTGACCCTGGCTGTTCAAGGTGTCGTTAAATCCCTGATAAACAATAAATAACACTAAAATAACTCAATAAATATCTTTATTATGCATCCAACAGTGAATTATAAGAACTAAATATTTAATAACATTTTGGAAATATCTTTTATTATACGCTAAACGATAGATTATCGAAGAAATTGTAGAAAGATAGAAATCGTATCCCCCATTGTGAAGATATAGAAATTTTCACTTTCACGGTATCAATCAAAATGGCGGCTTTCAAAGCATCACTTCAAGGTGAATACGAGTCAAATTATCACTGGAAATGATCAATTTGTTCTCAAAACGTAAAATGAAAAGAAAATCTGGTGTTTTTGAGTGGTTACCGATCATTTCCAGCAATAATTCAACACGTATTCACATTGAATTGATGTATGAAGCCCGCCAGCTGAATAAGATCGCAAGAGTATCAATCAAATCAGTTCCGCGTATCAATGCGCATCAGCTGTTTACTTTTATGCACCAATTCAATGTTGAAACAGGTTGAATTAGAAAAAGCGTGTGATTAATCTTGTGTTTTTGGGTGGACACCGAAAATTATCACTCGTGATCGAGACAAATGGTGAAAAATAAACATTTGTCTCGGTCACATATGAGATAATTTTGGGTATCCACTCAAAAACACCAGATTCCCTCTATATATTCTACTAGTATAGACTGGAATTTTAATTTCTACTGGAAGAATGTGCGACTATACCAGTGGAAAATTGAATTCAAGCTTCGAGCAGTAAAATCCTGGATTAAAAATGTGTTATAATTCTTTAATAGAATTAAAACTAGTCCAAGAAATTACGGAATGTTTTTTTTCTTGTTACGTGAATATTATGTACGCACACTTTCTACGTGCATTCAGGATACAGTACGGTGTTCAGTAAAGCGAACAGAGAATACCGATAGGATCGCGACCCAGTCTCGATCAGAAGCCAATAATATAAAACTTTTACAAATTGTATTTTCTAAAACTGTATTTTCTACCTATTAATACAACTGACTAAAATGAACCATTAGCATTTAAAAAGATATGGCAACTGGCAAATTGTCATATCTTTGAAAATACTAATGGCTCGTTTTAAACCATTTAAAGTCATAACTGGAAAATGTAATTTTAGAAAATACAATTGTAAAAGTTTTATAATATTGGCCCCCGATCGGTATTCTTTATTTTTGTGCCTCATTGTTTATACCTCATTCTAAGACACTGCGTTAATTTCCCATTGGGTGTTATTAGTTATTTCGCAATATTCCTCGCCCGTGAAACTTTACCTGTCAATATGAATTGCAATGTTTACCGTTAAGACTGAGACGTCCCGAGGGAGAGTCATGGAGACAACTGAGATGAGGTGAGGTAAATTACAGAGAACAGTGTCTAAATTAAGCTTTACTATAAATAGGGCTGTCGCGACTATCATTTTTTGTAATCGACTAATCGTGACCAGTAATCGACGGTTAGTCGATTAATAGTCGCTTCCCATGATTTGTTAGCAAATCATTCTTCTGTTCGTAAAACTCTGAAAATGACAATGGCACCAGTGTGTTCAGACGAAGTGGGGTTGTGGGAACAACAAATCGGTCCCGACTGAAGCTACATGTAGTCCAATCTTGGACCCACAGTCCGTAATATCATTTTTGGGGTTGGTACGTCCTGTAGGACGTACCAACCCCAAAAATAATATTACTGACTGCGGGTCCAAGTTTGAACTAGATTGAAGCCGATGAATTAAAATGCATTTACCAAAGAACGTTCCTGCATATGTTTCCTTTCTGCAATAAGCTTCTCGAAATTTTGAACATTGAGATCTATGCATTCCCTCGCCAGTTGTTAAAATTGGATCTTAGTCTGAAGTTCCGAACTTTGAGAAGTGATCTGACGTTCTGACTTTCGTCATAATTTTGTCACTTCCGCGCTTTGGGTTTTCCAATGGATGCATTCGTGTGTACAAGACTGGAGAAATTCAGAAGAATCTATTCTTCTCGAGTAACTGTGAGTGTTCTTTCTTACACAGTCAGTGACTGTCGTACAGTCTTCCGGATATGAATGTTAACTATGGTTAGATATTTAAAGTTATTCACCTTCATTGATCATTCACCTCACAAAACAATGCAATTTAGCCCCGACGTGTAGTAGACGTGTACCACCTTGAAAATGAACGACGATCGACTAAAAATAAAAAAAACGTCGACTACTTCAATAGTCGACGGTTAGCCGACTAATCGAATAATCGCGACAGCCCTAACTATAAATGTCGCCCACGCGAGTCTGTCAATATCAAATCCATATCAATAGGGTGATGGGGTGTTGAGTAATATGTTTTTCGAAAATCAAAGTGAATATTGAAATTCGTGTTACATCCAACTGGAAAGATCACATTTATGCCACCTTTGCAAACACAACTCATTCGGTGTAATAAAAATAATGATGATCTGACTCCATGTGGACATTACGGACTGGAACCATTGTCTCCTTACCCCATCGCGAGACAGTGTGTTCCCCAGGGAGACAGCCCGCAATGTCCACCTTGAATCAGGAGCCAAAACTATAAAACATTTACAATTGTATTTTATGTTTTTTTACTTGTTACGTCAAAACGTAGACTGCACACTTTCTGCGCGCTTTCAAGATACAGTACAGTGATCGCTAAAGTGGACAGAGACTACCAACAGAATCACGACTCAGTCGCGACCAGGAGCCAATATAATAAAACTTTTTCAATTGTATTTTCAAGAATGGTATTTTCTACCTATTAATATAACCGACTAAAATGAATCTTTAGCATTTTAAAAGATATGGCAATTTGCCAACTGGCAAATTTCCAGATCTTTGAAAATGCTAATGTTTCATTTCAACATATTAAAATTCATAACCAGAAAATACAATTCTAGAAAATACAACAAAAATGTTTATAATATTGGATGCAGGTCCTCATTTTTATATACACTTTCCACCAGTAAACACTGCAGAACGTCGCCTTTCGAAACGGAAACGCGAAAACATTGGACCTCTTATTCTTGACGCTATCGTGATTTCTGATATTTATTAATAGAATTTTGACTCACTGGGGTAAGTAGATCTCGATCAGATTGTGATGTGTGAGAGAGAGAGAGGGAGAGAAAGAGAGAGGGGGGGGGGGGGGGCACTCAGTTTGTTGTTTACAGTACTGTGGATGTATAAACGAAGGAAATAAAACTTTAACCCTTTACCCAACGAATCGCCCGCGTAATATGCAAATTCAGCAGTTGAAAAAATATTATTTTAAAAACAATTTCCAACAAAACCATATCATGTGACTCCTCGTTGGAACGGGCTCGTTCCAACGAGGGGTCACATGATATAATTTTGTTGGCATTAATTTATATATTTAAAAAAAATGATATTTAAAATAATAAATTTTGATATCGTCTGCGTTGGGTAAAGGGTTAATGTAATAATTTATTACAAATTATCAAATTTGTGAGCAAAGTAGATTGGTAACACGTGCCGTTTATTGCGAGGATTGCATCAGGATAGTTGTACACATATCTCAACTGAAAAAAATAAAATGTCCTTCATTAATGTATTTAAAGGAAATCCCCAGAACGGATTTTCCAAGAGCTGAAAGACATTCTCAAGTTTGATTATATTCGTTCAAATGAATATCGTAAAATAATGGGGGAGGGGTTTTAACAACATTTTATTAAATTTTGTTTCATTTACGAAAATAATATTTAATTGTTCATGTCAAATGTTAAAAATAAACCCTTTACGAATGTATCAGGCTGAATAAAAATGCATCCAATTAATACATTTATTTTTCTAACAGAACGTATTTCCCCAAATACAAGTAAAATGTCATGACAAAAATACAATCTGTATTTTGGGCAGCAACTGCCGAAAGAGAAAATTTCTTACCTGCACTCAATTGGCATTGAGTTATCACACACGTCGAAACCACCGTTTTTGATAACAATAATTAAATTGATAAAGAAATCACCAGCTCAACGACATACATTGGACTAGATCATTTTTTCAATGATGATAGTTTATATAGGACTACTAGGCGTTAAACGTGAAAAATAAAGCAAAGAAACATACAGCTGAAACACTACTGCAAACGTTACCTGTTGTTATGGTAGAGGTAGAACAATGAATGGGGATTACGTCACACACAGCTCAGACAGGGCAACATTGGCGTCATGATCTTCATTCATAAAAAATCAATTCATGGGCACTGAATGATTGTCAAAACAACCCGACTTCTTCTTCGTACTCACAAGTCAAGAAAGAGAGGAATATTGTAAGGTAAATTTGATATTACCACCATGTGAGTTTCCGAGATGGGGTATTGAAGTCTCAATCTCGCCTCTGGCCCTTATATCGTCTCGTGCTAACGAATTGGTCGTAATATGCCCATAGACGAGGTCTCGACTTCAATACACCATCTCGGTAATCTGGATGGTGGTAATAACCAAAACCTAGCTTATCGCTGACTAAAGATACATCCGATTAATACATTTAGTCTTTTTCTCTTGCGCTATTAATTCCTTTTCATCACAATAGGATCAGCTAATTGGCATTTTAGAAAGTTTGGTTTCAGTTCAAAGCGTCGGAAAGCAGGCAGAATTGTAAATGCGTCCAAAATGTCGGAGGTAAAATGTCAATAATCTTCTTTGCGATCAATGAGATGTTGGATTATTCTCCTTGCATTTCATCACTGCTCTTCTGTTTTGTAAACAAATGAATGTCGAAATGAAACTTTAACGAAATCATAAACGGTTTGCAAACACAAGTGATGATGAAATTTCAAAACAAAAACAAAAAACGCTGGCATAATAAAAACGTTGCGGGATATATAGTAGGCTGATACGGTGTCAAATGACGCTCAGTGAGAACCAAATTAGGCTTGCAGAAGCAGGCCAGAAGCTAGGAGCATTAAAATCAGCCGACATATGGGAGCGAAGTAGCAGCTGTAGCACAGGGGTGGAGCAGAGTATGGGAGGGGGTCGCCCCCTTATGGGTCGACCCCCTCCCATACTTTCCCCACCTAGGTGCATAGCTCCCTCCCATTGTTGGGGCTTCGGACCTCCCCCGAGAAAATTTGGTAAAAGACAAGCCTCTGATAACGATTCTAGAGTATCTAGGCTTATGATATCAGGCTTTTCTAGCACCTGAATAGGGCATGGTCAAGATAAGGTGTTTTTGGTGCCTCTGAGAATGGGCGAATAACAAGACTGTTATGCAGAAGAGGAATATAATGTCCTACCAATGATCATTTCCTCCAGATTCTCTCGATCTTTCGGCAATATTCGGAATATTGCCGAAAGAACGAGAGAATCTGTAAGAAATGGACATCCGTACGACTAGGTTTTATCGGTCAGAAATTTTTCCCAACGTAGATTGTCATAGGGGGCGATACACTCCCCTTGCACCCCCATTGGCTTCGGATCTGTGCAGAAGCCTCATCTATAATTCCTCTCACTTAGCTTCATGTAATACCGTATCCACCAAATGAACGACACGTAACTTATAATATAGCTTTCAACTTCATTCAATCGTTGTTAAATTATACGGAAACCCCTTCTAACAAGTGCATATTATTGCTTTATCAGTTGCACGTGCATGCATTATTACTGTTATTCTTAATTTGAAAAAAAAATCCGCTGATTAAAGACTAGCATCGACTGTTTTGTTTCTCGGATAAAATTTATCAAAGAATCCCGTGAAACGTTTCACATTTTTAGTAACACTATTAACTTAAAATAAACACCAGGACGGGTTGCACGGATTGAGGTTTTCACTTACCTTTTCGTAACAGTGGGTTTAAATGTTTTGGCGTCACAAATGCTTATGACGTTTACGTGCATATTGTAACTTTCCGTCCGTTGTTACTTGACTGCGGGCCATAATGTAACATATGGACTGGAGAAAGAGTGAAATGAAACAACTGAGGTACAATATTCAGAAATAATTATTGCAAACTGAATATTTGTAATTTATTTCAGTTATTACTGCGGAAATATAAGTGCTAGCATTAGAATGATTTTTCTCTGTTGCTAGTTATTGTGCCAAGCTTTTGCTTGATGTTTTATGATGTGAAAGCTGTTACGCTGTGATTACAGTCACAGTGTAACAGCTTTCACGCCACCAAACGCCACTAATAGGAGGTAAGCCATCTGACGTCATCTGAAGCGGGCAAATTAAGTTGCAAGGTTAATAGCTGATGTTCCAGCAATCCAGCTGACAAGAGATTAGTGGCACGACCCTCGAGAATTATTCTTCCAAATAATCCAAGTGATTAAATACGTTATGTTTTCGACAATTTCGACTCCAATATACATTTTATAAAAATATAATCATACGGTGAGAAACTACCGTGTTCTGGCGTGCATGCATTTAAAAAAAAATCGTTTAGTTTAAGAATAGTTTGCCGAAAAGGTTATACTATTCAAAAGAAGTAGGGGATATTTGATAAAAGTGAGATATATGAAGAAATATATTTATATTTTCATCAAAAAGACAGTTGAGGCATTGCACTGTGACTGACATTTGGTGAATTATTTCAGCGATAGTTGGGTGTCTGACAAGCACACATTCCACTCCATGAGCTGTAGAAGACATGGATGGTCAGTCAGAGAATTTACCACATTTAGTCGAAGACCTCAATACCTTATAAATTTTCCTCGGTTCGCGAGACAAGCGCGCATGCGACGTGGCATACTCATCACCAAACGTCGAATATCAGCTTGACTGATGTTATTCCATTCTTCCCGCAGTGCAGCGGCGAGTTCCTGGACATTGGTAGGGGGCTGTTGGCGTTGTCGTAGGCTCCTGCCAAGCATATTCCAGACGTGCTCGATTGGTGAAAGGTCTGGACTTAGTGCTGGCCAAGGCAGTGTAGTGATGTTCTGCTCCTGGAGCAACTCTGTAGCGACACGGGCCCTGTGTACTCTTGCACTGTCATCTTGGAAAATGAATCGACGGCTGTGACGTCGCGCAAATGGCACCACATTAGCTGCTAATATGTTGTCACGGTAGTACTGCCCTGTGACACGCCCTTGGATGGCATGAAATGCTGTTCTGCTTGTCATGGTTATGCCTCCCTACACCATAACCGATCCACCACCAAAATGATCATGCTGCCTAACGGTTACGTCGTGGTATCGTTCGTTCCGCCGCCGCCGCCGCCGCCACACTCTGTTTCGCCTGTCGTGGAAGTCGAGAGGGAACCTCGATTCATCGGAAAACATGACGTTGCTCCATCGATGATTCTCCAAGCGCTGTCGTGCTCCACACCAATTACGCCTTGCTGCGATGTGACGTTTAGTCAAACGTGGGATTATTCGAGGTCGTCGAGCGCACAAATTACAGTTGTGTAGGCGCTTTCGGATAGTCTGACCACTGACACGCACATCTGTCGCTCGGTGCAGCTGCTGTCCAATTTCTGAGGCACATTGCTGGCGGTTACGTAATGCTGTGGTTCGGATGAAACGATCCTGGTTAGCAGTTGTCGCCCTTGGACGACCTGACCGACGTCTGTCATCAACATTGCCTGTCTGGTGGTAGCGTGACCGCAACCTGCTAATCACCGATTGAGTAACGTTGAGAATTTGAGCCACTGCAGTCTGTCTGTTGCCAGCTTCCAACATGCCAACGGCACATAAACGTTCGTCACGTGTCAGTCTTCGCATACCTCAAAAGTTACGTTTCAACCAGACACTATTGATGAACGAGTTTATACCAAGAAAAGAACGATGAGACCTCAGAAAAAGCCAGTTCAGTACAAATGAAAATATCAAAACGTACCACACAGACATTAACGGGGCTCTCGTGCGAAAAACCTGCATGAAGTTTTCATGGGCCGGCGACATTCATGATTCACACGAAACTTGGTAAAAACTTGTGTCAAATCACGCGTATCCAATACCATTTTCCGAAAATATTAACATCAGTTTCGATATCCCCTACTTTTTTTTAATAGTATATTACAAAACCAAAAACAACGTGAAAGCGATCATTTTTTCTTTCCTAGTTTTGAAGTAGAGTGATCAGTTCATTCCAGTGGGTGAATTCTTGTAACACTGTTACGTCACAAATAGTGCTATTCAATTAATGATAAAGATAAACGGATGCTATTCTAATGTGTTGCACCAATGGTTTTAGTGTCAATTGATATCTCAATCCATTGTTTCAGATAAACATTGAACAAAAGTTGGTTAAAAATCGAGCAACGCTCATTAACAATTTCTATACGTCCCATTGAACAGAGAGACGGACGGACGGACGGCATACGGACGGGCGGACGGACGGACTCGCGGAAGGAAATCCAACGTCAATTTCTGTACGACGTGTGGCAAACTAGTCAGGCGTTGTGAATGAAAAACAGTTTCAGAAGAAAACCTTCTTCAGGCAGCCGGGAACAAAGTAAACGAGATAAGTTTTGATTTGGTTGATTCAGTCGATTGATAGAAGAGCATTCAGTACAAGGCGAACAAAACGTAAAATAGATATAAATAAATGTCGAATTCTCTTACAAAAGTCTTACATTCTTCCAGAGTACACTCAAGAACAGTTGAAAAACCTCTAAACGCAAGATATTGACAAAAAACGTACTCATAACATCGAGAAAAAGCTATCACGGAACTAAATATTTCCCATTGGCTACCATTATAACGTTCAGGCGAAAACAAAATATGATCGCATCACTTTAATTTTGGCATTCAAATATCTTTGTCAAGTATAGCCCTTCAGACAACTTTTTCTAACCCGAAAACAGGGGGACATGCAACAAATAAGAGAGAAAAACTGACAACAAGGGAAGTACCGGTCACGTGCACATATTTTTTTTTATGGAATTCCCTGCAAAAACACACCAAATGTAAATTGTATTTTTAGGTACAAAAGTCAAATCACCCTCTTTTTCATCTGGAACATTCAACAATAATGCAAGATGTGAATAGAATGTTTCAAATATTTATTGAAATAATATATTTTCCCAAGGCTGTTTATTTTTAGAGATTGCATCACTTCAAGGCGGATAACTCTAATTCAAATATTTAGTTCAGTGATACCAAAAATGAAAAAGGCGAACTCGAAAACGCCAGAAGAACGCACTGGATCAAGCAAAACGGCTAGAAATAGAGAAATGTAACCGAGAATATCAAATTTGAATCCACAAGGTATTCAATCTAACTGAACCTAAAAACGTTCAACTGGAAGTAAAAATGTTTTTGAATTCGCAAGGTTGTCCACTTCTGTCGAACGTAGTAGCACAGTACATACATTACCAAGTCAATAGCACGATGTGAAACCCATAGACATCACGCGCCATTACAGAAATCCAAGATGCTTCCTCAAATAAAATTGGAGAAGAAACGCGAGTCACCTTGACGACCGATGACATACAAGCGCACTTAACCCTTTACCCAACGTAACAGCCAAAACCGGCCAGCGCTATTCTCAAAAATCGCCAATTAATTTTCAAAATATCTTCATTTTTTGTCTCAAAAACATAGGTTATGACCCCTCGTTGGAACGAGCTCGTCGAGCTCGTTCCAACGAGGGGTCATAACCTATGTTTTTGAGACAAAAAATGAAAAAAAATAGTTATTCAAGAATTTTTTTTGCAAGTGTCGTCTGCTTTTCATGTTAGGTAAAGGGTTAAATATCGCACAAGATGACAATTATGATGTCACCCTAGTAGAGTACCCGAGTTTCCACAGCAACTATCTGATCGCCATTAGGCATTGTGATGTTACCTCACATCTGAGATAAGCCACTAGAATATTAATATTTTTACTCGTGGATTCGCATCTCTGAAATTTCAGCGGAGATTAAAAACCCTTCTTTATGAGATGCAAATTGTAAGTAGGAAGATAAATACTTTTTTTGTATTTTCTTTTTGATTTGGAAGTTCGGCTAGATTTTTAAGCAGACAACAAATATGATAATTTCATTTTGAAGAAGCCCAAGTAAGCCATTTTTAAACATTTTACATTGAGTTGTACAGGAAGAAAACGAAGAAAAGTGCAGCACTTCAAATGAAACTGGAAGTTCAAAAATATCACACTGACGATTTAAATCATACATCATTGAAAAGCATTAGTCACTGATTTTGTGATTTGATATCCGGCTTTTCCAAAAATAATAATTTTTTTAAATCGCAACGCTTGAATTATTTTCCCCATGGAGTTCTATAGTAAATTTTGAGCTTTTCTGTAAGTTCTCAGTACTCGGATTTTTGGGCACGCGCACTGGGGAAAGGGTAAAGTAGTTATCATGGCCTTTGACCCATTTGTGAAGTATATTTGTCGACTTAAAAAGAAGTTTAATATCCCATTAGACGTCTAATATTCCAAACATCCTGGCAATATGTCATTCCAGTACTCTAAATCAAGACGACTTGGACGTTTGCACCGAAATATAAAATGTACCAAGTACATTATGACAATAAGGGCTAAATATAAGTATACAAACGGGAAATTTTGTGAAGCTCGCTCGTAGATAAAAGCAATCGAATGATAATCATAAATGTTTAATGGCGCAGCTGGAACTTTAATAATAAAACTTCTTGTCTTAATCACTAATTGACTTAACGGTCGAAGTCAGTCATCGGCAGTCATAAAACACCGTGTAATTTTATTATTTCTCCAATGGAGTGTCATAAGCTATGTTTCTGAGGCACAAATAAAGATCTCCAGATATTCAAAAATTGGTTTTGCAAGTGTGGCCTTCTGGTAGTGTTAGTGCTAGGATTAAAGAGGTGCATTTTCTGAACAATCGTGTAGCTTTTGTTGCGACTGATATTTTCAGTTTCCATAGACAGACAAATGTTTCAGCTTCGTCCAGACAGCACCCAAGCGTTGACGAAATCCGTACCAAAAATCACACAGATAGGAAACAACTCTATTTTTCGCTTTGCCCGTGTTTCAAAGACAATTAATCAAATGAATGAAAATAGTAAAACTTTTTTAACTGGCAAAGTGCTAAATTATTTTTGGCCATCATGGTTTGTTCGCATGTCTTTGCTTAGTTACAGTCTATGGGAGAGTGCCTAATCACTCACATATAAACTGTAATAAGGCAAATCCATAAAGGGGAGATAATTTCATTTCAAAGATAATATGATACTCATCCAGGGAACATGAAGCTTTCAAACTGCGGCGTCTGCACTTTATTGTAAAGCCCACATATGGGCTTCGAGCACTTTACCAGTTAATCCATGTCGTTCGGAAAAATATACACCACACTAGAACATGGTATAGCACAAAATATAGAAATAAATGCACAGGCAATGAGCTTATTCAAATGGAACCCATAATTGTGTGGTTTGAACAATAATAACAACGACTTTTCCATATTTGCTATTTCCTAAAGACTCTAACTGAATGTTCTATTCATATAATGAAGCCATATAAATAATGCTCAGCCTCGTCCCTCACTGCGCACAAGCGCGTTAGACCCTCATCACAAAAATCAGTAACCGCCATCCCATCATGCAAAGTATAGAAAAATATGGCTGCTGCGCATAAGAGCATATTTCGCGAAACAAGTTCAGACACGTCTTGAAGATAACGCACACCTGTGAAGATTAGGTAATCTATTTATCAAATAATTGTTTACAAACAAGATAATCCTCTTACTTTGAAAATATCTCGGTACAATATTAACCTAAACACATTGTATATTTAGGAAACAGGAACGAGATTTTTGAATTTGAATTTTTTAATTTTAATTTTAATATTTAAATCACTGGCAGAATAGCTTGTTTACGTCACAGATATCATGGGGAAGACTCCATCTTGTCATCCGCCATCTTGGGCCGCCATCTTGGGTCCCAATGGGCTTTGGGTACAGGGAGGGAGGGGAATCCCCCCCACTTTGTGTATTATGGTAGCCACGTCACAGATATCATGAGGAAGACGCCATCTTGTCATCCGCCATCTAGGGCCCCAATGGACTTTGGGTACAGAGAGGGGGAGGGGGAGCCCTCCCACTTTATGTATTATGGTAGCCACGTCACAGATATCATGAGGGAAGCCACCATCTTGGACCACCATCTTGTCATCCGCCATCTTGGGCCACAATTGTGGGTCCCAATAGGCTCTTGGCATGGGGAGGGGCGCCTAACAGCTTTGGGCGCAGGGAGGGTGCCTAACTGGCTTTGGGCGCGGGGAGGGTGAAGGTGGCCTAACGGCCGTGGGCACAGGAAGGGGTCAGGGGAGCCTAAAAAAGGCCTGGGCGTTTTGGGCGCGGGGTCATTGACCCCGGGGTCCAGGCAAACCAGCATGAGATGACCATCTCCTAATACTTATGGTCCACCGAGAAAATTCCCGGTGGGCCCCTTATGTGTTCCCAAAATTGATGCAGTCCAACACCTACCTGTTGGTACGTAAAATTTCGTGAAAATGACCAAACGGAGAAATGGATCTGATTGCACAGACTACAGGTATATCGAAATGTTCTCTTTGTGGACTGTCAATGGCAGTCCACATAGAGGACATTTCGGTGGCGCGGTGGCTCAGTTGGTAGAGGTGCAGGCTGCAAGCCGAGAGGTCCTCGGTTCGAATCATACCTGCGGCAACCGCGTGGTGTCCTTGGGCGAGACACTTCATCCCCATTGCCCACGTGTGGACACGGTGGCGCTGTGTACTAAGGCGCACTGAACGTCGATGGTGCCCCTGTCTGCAACCAGTCCTAACCCAGCTTGTGTGGAGTTAGTATGTTGGGGAGCTGACAGTTGCTCGCCGTTGCTCGATGGTTCTCCCCGGGTATTGAGACTTCCTCCACCCGTAAAACTGTCGTGGTCATGATTAGCCATTGTACGGAAATACGTGACCTTAAAACCAATAAATAAATAAATAAATAGAGGACATTTCGATATAACAGCAGTCTAGTATGTCATTGATCGCTTAGATAAAAGGAAATAGCATTCCTTCAATATAAAAAAAAATCAAAATATTCTCCTACTGGGCCGAACTATGGTCTTCCCGATGCCCTCCCCCCCCCCCCCCCCCCCCGGTAGTACATTTTTTGTTGAATGATCGATGAAGATGATAGAAAAATGCCATCGAAATGTCTTCCATGTGGACTGCCATTGATCGCTCAAATGCAAGAAAGCCACGTTCGTCCAGTTCGCAAAATCTAAATTTTGTCTGGGTCTGGGCCCCTTTGGTGCATTCCCTAGTAATTTTTCTTGACCCAGTCCGCCCCTGAATTATTCCCACAGAACAATTTGAAATTTAACCAAATAAATCTTGTTTGCCTGAGCTCAGTGAGCTAAAGTCAAACAAGATTGAATTGGTTGTACTCTTAGTTATATTGTGAGGTTAACAGAGATTATAATCAAAAGGTTTTGTATTCTGTCGCCTATGAATCATAATGGTGATGCTCAGAAGTTGACATAAAAGAAATTAAATAGTCTGTAGACGTTTATCAGTGTTTGATAGATAGTATGAAGGAGTTTATTCCACAAAAAATACAGCGGCATAGATACAGGAGGGTGTGGACAAATCACTCCAACCCGACCCCCCCCCCTCCCTCCGACCCCCACCACCACACACACACAAAGGAATTTATCTGACATTCACACTCTAAAATCAGTTGAGTTAAAAATCAATTGGGTTCGGTTAATATGAACCCACTAGCGTTCATATTCATTCAATCAAGTTGTTGTAGAGTGATTTTTATGCCAAATGATTTACAGAGCAGAGTTCGGACAGATTTCACTCACTGGCTGGTCCATTCGCGCAACTTGGGAAAGAAAGATGGTGATTACTTCCGCACAATTTAGACATTCAGTTCTCCGCGAAAATGGGGCCATTCATTCACACCTTTTATTTCATAAACATTCGGTGCCTATAGTGATCAAAAGTGTAAACGGCTTCTAATTGTTTTAGTACGAAAATGATGACAATGAAAGAAGCTGTGAGTTTTCATCGATTTCAAAAGTCCTTTTAAAATATACAGGTTTTCCCGTTGCAGCAAATTCAATGGCATGATTGTCAGACGGATATCTACCCCGGCTTATTGAAAAGACTTTTCATTTTTTAATCGAACCATTCTTGAGAGAAGTGAAAGGACGATATTTTTCACGAACTTCGTAAAATCGAGACGAGTTAGGGGTCACAGAAGACGGTTGAAGAGCTATCGTGAATATTTGCTGTTCATTTTATTGACATGACCAAAGTACCAAAGAATGATTGAACCAATTCACACTCACGTGTCGAGCAGTGATGAAAGGTAGGTAATGCTATACTCTATGTTGACTAGTTGTTAACAATATCAAAGCATTCGCATGCAAGAGTGGTTTCTAGTTATTGTTTGTAACGAACGCCACTTAATATTTGATTTGAGTCGGACAATTAGGACCCGGCAAACATTGTGATTCAATTCGATTCGAATTTTGGCACTGATTCGATTCGAAACCATCTCGATTATTTGACAAAATCGAGTCCTGGGGAGATTTGGATTTCATACAATTCTTTATTGTCAACTCACCCTACAGTTTACTGATGAATAAGATTTGACGTATCCATTAAAACTAGATAGCACAAATTCAGTCAGAGAATTCATAAAAATAAACACTTGAGGCGACAGTGGAGATTGCTTTACGGCCCCTTTGCACAATATATCGTCGTTTAAGTGCACCATGGCACCATCTGCAATGCTTTATCATTGCAGATGGCGTCTTGTTGCAATGAGAGGACGATAAACGGCTTTCACTTCGACCACTCAATATTCTAATAGTCTCGTATGCCTATTGACACTGGGTTAACGAAGAAGATAGACAGCACCAGTACTGCGGCAGTAGTATCGTAACAATTGAAAAATAGATCAGATTCGAGATTCAATTCGAGAGAAACATCATGATTCGGCAGGCCCTACTGACAATCGAGTCATGCCTACCATGCGCCATAAGTAGGTATAGAGGAGGAGGAGGGGGGGGGGGGGGGTCAGTGAAAATTTAGTCCTGTCCTACAGCCTTAATGGTGTAAATCCCTACACAAAAACTAAATTGTTACTCTCAATCACACGAAATATTATAAGTATTTGCACATTACTGAGACTCTCTTCAAATGCAAAATTTATATATTCGTCCAGATGCGGGCAGTATTGCATACGGCCATATCACCGAAGAACACAACATTGAAACGGTACAAACAGCTCATGACAGCAAAGCATACTGCTTTATATGACACTGGTTATTACTATTATTTCTGTTATCGCATTTTTTTGCTTGTTAAAGACTACTCCAGAACTCCAGACTTTACATTTCCTTACTCTTCACGATAAATATTATTAGTTATCCTTGTTTTTTCCAGGGTGAATGGGAATTTACACCGGTTTGGGAACTCATACACCCTGAGACGAAGCCGAAGGGTGTATGAGTTCCCAGACCGGTGTAAACTTCCATACGCCCTGGAAAACACTAGGATAACGGATTTATTTCCAGGAATTTTGGGTGTACTTAATACTTTAACCTACATTGTGGGCAAAAACTGACAGAAAATTTGTACTTTGTAAATTTCATAATAAACCCAGACAAATATGGATGTCATTGGAACTGGCTCAAGGAGCCAGTTCCAATGACATCCATATCTGTAATATTTTATTGCACATAAATATTAAATTTCCTGCATTTTCATTTTTATTCTAACATAACCGAGCAGAAGGTATGAATTAATAATAAAACATGGATACTTTTTTAGCCATATAGACTGCTTCTGTGTATTCTTGTTAACCATGGTGTAAAAAAGGAACTGTGAATTGCAAGTTACACCGTACCTCTCACCCAATCAAAACGCAGTATTTTGTTTCATTTGGAAATAACCTTTGTTATCCCATGTCACACTCACTGTAATTATATTAATAGTTTTTAAATGTCTGTCTTAAAACTTAGCTTATGAGCTTTCATTGCAACGGGGTCGTTGAGCTCGTTCCATTGGGGAGACATAAGCTAGTTTTTGAGGTAAAAAAATGAAAATTTATAATTGTTTCAGAATGCTTTTAGACATTTAGTTCTCCGCGAAAATGGATTGAGCGGTGATGAAAGATTTGTAATGCTATAAATCTATAATGGCTGTTGTTAACAAAATCAAAGCATCTGCAAGAAGGAGTGACTTCCAGTTAGTGTTTTTAATGCGTGCCACTTAAATCTGTGCTTTTAGAAAAATCGGTGGGTCCGAAAATCGAGTTATGCATACAATGAATCACAGATAGGTAATCCTTCGAGTTGAAAGATGGTTGAAGTTGAAGAATTAGACTAGATCGGCTGTAGGTAGAATTTCTTGGCAAAATGCAACCTAATTTGTTCCGTTTTGCAGAAAATATGTTACAGAAATTTCTGTGTAATGATACATTTGAATACTCAGCATCATTTCTTAAATTTATTGCATAATCATGTAAGATGTCTGTGGAAAATGACGGAGTGTGTCCCCTTATGCCAACCATCCCTCTCGAGTTCCGTTGCCATTAGTTATGAAGGGTGTCACACTGAGCAAAGAATGTTGATTTTATGCATTATTGTTATTCCGTGCAACAGCTCCGTAGTCCCTATTAGTGTGCCTGTAAATTGCTTGCGTTCGTCAAAGACTAAGTTCTCTTATAGGTAGAACAGTACTAAATGTTTGCCTTAGAGTTACTCGCCTTGAAAGAATTACACTCGGAAATGATGCATTCTCCGACACTGAGCAACTTTGGATAAAATATATTGATTGAAAAAACTTCTGAAACATTGTACTGATATCAGATAGAAAAGAAGGGTAATTATATAAATTGTGAGGCCTATACGATACAATTGACTTCTAGTGTGTGTTTGTTGGTAATTCCCGGAAACAGGTGTGCATGAAACTAGTAGCTTCCTTCCTGTCAACCTTTCTCTATTATTTCTCGGAACTCCCCCCCCCCCCTCCCCCCACCCCGTTTGAGGGCAGAAATAGTTCTCCGAGAGACTATACTTGACAAAGATATTTGAATATCCAAATTAAAATCATACAAATATATTTTTTTCACACGAACGTTATAATGGTCGCCATATGAGGAAATATTTGGTGCTGTTATACCTTCAGAACTATCCTCTGTCACCAACTTGTAATCGAAACATGGACCGAGTAACCTCTCGAATCTCAAACAAGATTTTTTCAGGTTTAATCCTTATTCACACACCTGCACTCACAAAGTATTCTTATACTGTTGGACTTATTGTATCTGGCGCTAGAGGAGTTCATGCAAATATGAATTTTATTGAACCCAAGAGACAGTCTTTTTCCGTACAGCCGATCTACATTTGCGATAAAACTCGACTATTAGTTCACAAAACAGACATCGTATACGAATCCACCAAAACGTTTTTTTACAATATTAAGGGAAAAATTGTCTGTAAATTTTTACAGAGTATTTAAAATGATTAACCCTTTTCCTAACAAGAAAGGCAGGCGGCACTTGCAAACAAAATCCCTGAATAACTATATTTTCATTTTTTGCCCCAAAACATAGTTTATAACACATCATTGGAACGAGCTCCATGAGCTCGTTCCAATGAGGGGTCATAAGCTTCGTTTTTGAGACAAAAAAATATAAAAAATAATGAAAAGTAAATAGGAATTTTTGTGAATGGCACGTGCCGGTTTTAGCGGCTACGTTGAGCAAGCGTTATGCTCATAAAAAGTACTTTGCAATCACCACCCCCGCCCCCTCCCAATCTCCTCGGGTATGGCTGACAATGTTCGTCATTGGAATATATTTACAGGAAAGTTAACTCCCTTTAATTTTCTAAAGCTGTCGGTACATTTAAAACTAAGGGTATGGGAATTTCATATAAAAATTGAAATATCAAAATGTTTGCGAAGTTGTATCATCGATGTACGCATCATGCCACAGAACTTTAGGTATTTTTCTGTAGAGTAGTATAAAAACACGGAAGGTGACGTTTTACAATTTTTTCCCAATCAATTTGAACGTTTAACTATTATTCTTTGTACATGAAAAGCAGACGACACTTGCAAAAAAAATTCTTGAATAACTAATTTTTTTCATTTTTTGTCTCAAAAACATAGGTTATGACCCCTCGTTGGAACGAGCTCGACGAGCTCGTTCCAACGAGGGGTCATAACCTATGTTTTTGAGACAAAAAATGAAAATATTTTGAAAATTAATTGGCGATATTTGGGAATAGCGCTGGCCGGTTTTGGCCGTTACGTTGGGTAAAGGGTTAAAAATAAGAAAACAGATTTTTCACCATCATTTGATGTTCTGTAACCATGTTCTTATATGCACATCATGATATATAGTCCAGACAGTGTCTTTTCTATTAACCCTTTACCCGACGTAACGACCAAAACCGGCCAGCGCTATTCTCAAAAATCGCCAATTAATTTTCACCATTTTTTCATTTTTTTGTCTCAAAAACATAGTTTATGACCCCTCGTTGGAACGAGCTCGTCGAGTTCGTTCCAACGAGGGTTCATAACCTATGTTTTTGAGACAAAAAAATGAAAAAAAATAGTTATTCAAGAATTGTTTTTGCAAGTGTCATCTGCTTTTCATATTAGGTAAAGGGTTAAAATAAAAGTCTAGGAGGTAAGGTTTGCTAATTTTGCCCCGGGATGAACAAAAACATGCAAATTACTGTAAAACAAAGAGCCAAAGAGAACTTTTTGTGTTGACTGGTGTGATTTCTAAATAAAAACATTTAGATGTTGCCAGCTTGAAACATGGGCGTTGAAATAGCAACTCTATTGAAAACATCGTGTTTAAATAATATTTGAAGGTGGGTCATTGACATGTACATAATTTCCATGAGCATGAAGTTTAAACGAGAGCGCGGTGGCTCAGCGGTTACAGCACTGAACTTCAGACCGAAAGGTCCACGGATCGATCCTGAGCAGCGGTAACTGCACTGCGTCCTTGCGGCTCTGTGGCTCTGTGTACTAAGGCGTACTGTACGTCGACGGTGCACTTGCCAGCAACCAATGCTAACCCTGCTTGTGCGGAGTTGGTACTTTTGGGAGTCTGACGGTTCCTCGCTGATACTCCGTGGTTCTCTCCGGGTACTCCGGCTTCCTCCACCTGTAAAACTGTTCGACACGATGTGACCCTGGCTGTCGAAATTACCGTTAACCCTTTACCTAACATGAAAAGCAGACGCAAAAATAATTCTTGAATAACTAATTTTTTTCATTTTTTGTCTCAAAAACATAGGTTATGACCCCTCGTTGGAACGAGCTCGACGAGCTCGTTCCAACGAGGGGTCATAACCTATGTTTTTGAGACAAAAAATGAAAATATTTTGAAAATTAATTGACGATTTTTGAGAATAGCGCTGGACGGTTTTGGCCGTTACGTTGGGTAAAGGGTTAAACCACAATAAATAAATAAGGTCCATCAACATAAGTTTCACATATTATATCATATGGAATAATAAACTATGAGTTGTTTTGGGGGTGGGGGGGGGGGGGCTTTGTTTATTTAAAAGCAAGTAAAACTAAACAAAAAGTTTTTAGCCCAAATGAAATAAAATAAATTTATTATACCTCATTATAAAACACAATGTTATTTTCCCATACGCTGCAGGTGGTCAATTCGCAATGTTACCCGGCGGGGTAACATTGCCGTGTAACATTTTTCGCAATGTTACTCTCTGAAACCGAAGTGTTCCGATGAGGCTCGAGGAAACGCACGAAGCAAAAAAGAAGTGACGTCATTTATCTGACAAGAGACGCTGATTTCCGCATTCCACTGTTGTTTACCTTGTTATACGATGACTTCCGTAAACACTTCTCGGTTCGCACAAATGTCTTCAGAAGACATTGATCATTTAGTTCAATCAAAAGACACTATTAGCACTAAGCAATGCCCCATGTAACTCTGAGCGAAAGCTGATAAATGTTTGTCCCCAGTTTGTGAACTGCACTGTCACAATGAATGTTTATGGTGCTCTGCCAAGACTACCAAAACAATGAAAAGTGACTGTGAAACGAAGAAATGTTATTTTGTTAACTGTTATTGTTTATGCCTTAAATACTGTTGTCAAACTAGCTTGTTGTTGCAATGCATCCCAACCAGAGAAGTTTTATTGGTATTTTATATGTTCCGGGGAAATATAGATTGATTCGGTATAATAACAAAAATGATGACCTGGTCAGAGGGTTACATTGCAGACTGTCTCCCTTTGGAACCATTGTCTCCCTTGGCTTCGCCACGGGAGACAATGGTTCCTCGGGAAGACAATCTGCAATGTTACCCTCTGACCAGGTCATATGTTTTATAATGATAGTGGTAGTAACATATTTTATTATAGAATCACATTTCAATATTTCTTTATAAATAGTACAAAAAGTTTAGATGACATGGAAAATAGCACGAAACCCAGCCACGAAGGCTTATCAGACACTTCTAAGCAATATAACGTTCTATTTATAATATTTACATATAAACGTGTAGATGCTGCAAACATACTCCCCCCCCCCCCCCCCCACCCACCCGACCGCTTCCACCATCTTTCACATTCAGACGCCCACAGTTCGCACTCTTTCATTAAATGTACACACGATGCACTGTAAATTAATTACTTCATCATTGTGTTACATGTAGCTTTTCACGGCTTTACAATAAATTTTGTTAGAAAAGCCTTTGAGCTGCATGTCAAAAATATTGAATGATGGATACGGTTCCCTACAAATTAATCAAGTATACACTGTATAAAACTAGGGTACATGAATAACTGTCCAAAATTTGGAAACGATCTCTGCATAGGGTTAGCAGCGTGTCTCGTAGGTCTTTGTATTCTTTTATTTGAAGGTGGTTGGCATTTTTTATCTTGAGAAATTTTAGTACCAGCTGTTACTGTCCTTCTTTTTGAAGAAAATGCTCCAACATCTTGTGAAAATGAAAAGTTTGTTAATAGCAAGCAGTTCACATCATTTATTTGATAATGGATAAAGAGGTAAACTTTGATAGTACAGTTTACAAATTTTACATTTACATTTTAAATTAACTTCAAATGTATGTAGTTTTAAAATTTATTGTTTGTCAAATCTCGACACGGGATGACTTTGTCTGCCAAACGTGTCGTCATACCCTAATAAAGATAAAGTTTTAAAAGCCTCTAATTATATATTTATTACATTTTCGCTCATTATCTGATATCTCTCAGAATATTCTTTTGTCCCCATATAAATTTTCTTCAGTAAATAATACAGAAAACTTCATCAAAACTACGGTATTGCTCTGGCGTTTACTCCCTTAAGAGCGGCATCCATATTTAACTCAAATTGAGTCAAAAATGAAAGAAGCTCAGAAGAGAGTAAACTCCCAATTGTGGCGACGCCGCAACTCAAGTCCCCCCCCCCCCCCCATCGCCCCCCACCCCTCCACACACACACTCAAGTCAATCAATGCTATAATTGCTCTAATCAGTGGCGTGCGATGACGTAAAAATTGTTACGCTGTGACTGTAGTTACAGCGTAACAGCTTTCACTCCATCAAACATCACCGAGCACGAAAACTAGAAACAAGGTACCAACTTCCCAATATCGGCACTTGTTTTTGATATAATAATAACTAAAACACGTTGTAAATATTCAATTTGCATTGCCGCGAAAAAAATGTACACTGCAAAATGGAAAATTGAAGATCTTGAGCAGAGATCTCACAGTCAAGGTTCAATGTGTCTGGAAATCGCGTTGCACTTCCAGTAGCAGGGTTATGGTGTTGGGCGTAAAAGAATGTGAGGGTAGGGCGCGTGACACGCATACCCTAATACTCTTTTCGGTAGGGAAATGACATTTCTCTCTGGATTTGAGTCTTAGATATCCATTCTCGATTGCCATTCGTCGTGTAATAACTTGCGAGACTTGATTTGAAACATTGACGGATATTGAATACACAGACGGGAATACAAATGGAAGTCTGTGATACCCGATTCTAACTACTGGAGTCCCAGCACGACCTTTTTGAGGTACAGTACGTGCCAATTAAATAAAAAGTGTGGAAGACAAGGTTAAGATGAGTTTATTACTTTCCAAAGTGTGATTTACTGTTATTTCCGGGTTTGATTATACTTAACAATAATATTCTGTTTAACCCTTTACCTAACATGAAACGCAAACTACACTTGCAAAAATAATTCTTGAATAACTATTATTTTCATTTTTTGTCTCAAAAACATAGGTTATGAACCCTCATTTGAACGAGCTCGACGAGCTCGTTCCAATGAGGGATCATAACTTATGTTTTAGAGACAAAAAAAGAAAAAATAATGAAAATTAATTGGCGATTTTTGAGAATAGCGCTGGCCAGTTTTAGCCGTTACGTTAGGTAAAGGGTTAAATAACATAATTATCGTTAATAATGAAAAGTAATAAAAAGAGTAATCGCTTAACTGAACTGGTTACGTGAAATAATTCATTCGAAGCGAGGGACTATATTGTAAAACACTCGTGTGTATTCGCGCACTCGTGTTTGTTCAACGTCCCTCACCTCTCATGAATTATTTCACGTAACCAGTCCAGTCAAGCGATTACTCTCTGTGTATTGCCCCACAACTATATCGAATATGAACCCAAACAAAATTTCAAATCGAACTAATTTCGAACGTTCAATATGGAAGATCGCACATGGTTCTGTTCCAGACCTATTCAGCATATTGGGGTAAAGGGCGGATCGAAAATGGCGTGATAGTGTGTAAACCTGAACCGTTACCACTGTGATGGCCATACTGATAAACTATTCTAACTACACCATCAAGGAATGCCTTCATCGAAGGTGTGCCACCGTGTACTTGGAATGTAGTACTCAGCCAAGAGTATAGTTTAAAAAGTTGAGACTTTCTGATTTGCTTTTGTTAATTGTATTCGAAAATTCCATATTCGTCTCTTCAAATCGACTCGAATATGCGTTTCGAATCAAATTGTTTTTCGATTATCGAATATTCATAGGACCGAAGTTGCAAGGTAATATCGCTAACATTTCTGAAGTTGAAAAGACCATTCATAGTTTAAAAAATGTAAAAATGTTACCCTACAATTGATTTACGGTCAGGTATTCGACCAAATAGCTTTTTAAATATTATTCCGAATGTTTGAGACCAAAGACCAACTAACAAAACTAAGAGCAAAATCTATTAATCAAATTAATGTGTATGTTACGTGGAGATAGGATGTCTACTAAAATCCTCATGGAGTGGAGTTTTCACAGAAACGAAAACTCCTCTTAGAAGCTCAAGAACGAGACAAGCAGATCCAATGGCAAGTTTCCCTTTTTATGCTTTATCGCAGTTATCCACAGCTATTGTCTTGGTGGAAACTCCACTCTGTGAGTGATTTAGTGACGTCCCGCTCTTTACATCTTTATAAGGTTGGTTCAAAATGCTGCAATAAATAAATAATGGTCTTTTTCTCGAGCTCAAGGGTCATTGGTGTCTGTGTGAAGTCGCGTATTCTTGAAATGTGGCATGCGTTCCATTTGAATACGTCCCACGGTGATGATGAGACTTACAGAAGAGAATGCCATTTCGGAAGAGGCGTATGTCAACAGTAATTGTTTCCGGAGCTAATACTATAAAACTTTCTCCATTGTATTTTCTAGAATTATATTTTCTATCTATTAATTAACATAACTGACTAAAATGAATCATTTACATTTTAAAAGATAAGGGAATTTGCCAATTGGTAAATTGCCATATTTTTGAAAATGCAGATGGTTCATTTTAATCCATTTAAAGTCATAGCTAGAAAATATAATTCTAGAATATACAACTGTAAACGTTTTATAGTATTGGCCCCTGGATAAAATTTAGCCAGCCTTATGTTACCAGTCGGTTTTTTGCGGTAGGCTGAGGAAACAAGATGAAATGGTTCGGGTTCACCGACCGATCCTAATTGTCATTCCCGCCACCTAATCTTATTTATGAGCTTTCGACAAAAATTATATACAGTTAACCCTTTACCTAACATGAAAAGCAAACGACACTTGCAAACAAAATTCTCGAATAACTAATTTTTCTCATTTTTTGTCTCAAAAACATAGGTTATGACCCATCTTTGGAACGAGTTCCGAAGATGGGTCATAACCTATGTTTTTGAGACAAAAAAAATGAAAAAAATAATGAAAATTAACTGGCCATTTTTGCGAATAGCGCTAGCCGGTTTTGGCTGTTACGTTGGGTAAAGGGTTAAAACCTTATATGAAGATAATAACGGGACTGACTTCTAATACATGTACACCGCGAGTAGTTTAGTGGCGATGAAACGGGCCCATTACCCTGCGCTTTGCGAGAGCCGCTAGTGTTAAATTCCCATAGAAAACCGGAGCCTTTTTGCCAGAGCTGATGTGAGACAAGCTTGAGCACCATTCAAACCGACTGGTATATGTACTGCATATATAGTAAGGCATGTATAGTCATTTATGTACACACAGGGCTCTGGGGGTATGTTATGGGTATGTGATGGAATATTGACAGGGAAGATGAGTTTTCTTGAAAGTTTTTCCCTGCTATTGACGTCGTAACGTCATGATGCGCCCAAGATGTCATAGATACGTTGACCGCTGTTGTTGTCCGTTATACAATCTGACATTACGTTGTTCGGGTCAAGCTTTAGCCTCTCGTTCTGTACTGATATGGTTGTATAGTATGGGTGTCATATACCCCTGTAGGTCTCCTGTGAGCCCTCGGTAGTCCTAATCCACCTAATGCTTTATACTATCATATGACTGGTATAGGATGTACGTAATGCTGGACCCTGGATGTGGAGTGGCGGTATAAATGGTTGGTTGTCTATCGCGGTAGTATGGGGTGTGCGGTCTATACGCTTGGTGGTTCAATGTTAGTCTTCAGCACTGTTGACCCATTTGCGTTAAACAGTCCAACAGTTGGTATAGGCAGAACGTAATGCTAGGCCAGACGGTATTGTAGGGTGTGGGTAATGCATGGTTGTCTTGTGCGATAGTTTAGGGTGTAAGGATTTTACTCCTGTTGGTCTATTATTCCCTTTGTACTATCAACCCACCTATGGCGTTATATGCGCCTATAGTTAGGATAGGTAGTACATAATGCTAGATCATACAGTCGTGTGGTGTTATGCTTGGTTTCTAGTGTGGTAGTAGAGTGTGGGTGGTCTTTTGGACATTCTATGACCTGGCCGGGGGTAGAGGTCGTATCAGTCCATATCAGTCCAGTACGAGAGGCCGGACATACCCTGACCCGAACAACGTAATGTCGGATTGTACCATGGACAACAACAGTGGGCAACGTTTCTACGACACGGGTGCGCATCAAGACATCACGACGCCAAAAGTAACGTCAATCGTTTCGCGGGAAAACTTTCAGAAAACTCACCTTCCCCATCAATATTCCATCACATACCCTACTACATACCTATACCATAATACCTTAGCATACTATATATGCAGTACGAACACTATTTGCCGGGTCACGTTTGATGAAGCACAAACATATCTCCCATCAGCCCCGGCAAAAGGTTCCGGTTCCTATGGGAATTTCGCACTAACGGGTCCCTCCGGGTAATGGGGCCCGTTTCATCGCTACTATATTACTTCCTGCTAATTTCTAATAAGGTTGCAATGATGGGTTGGTAAAGATAATGCTGGTCTAAATTCCCTCTCTCTATTATTGTGTGTTATAGTGTTATTAAAGGATTATCTGGTACATTAACATGCAGTGAACTTAGTGTAATGAAATAGGAAACCCCCTCGCCCCCTCCCTTTCTCTCTCTCTCTCTCTCTCTCTCTCTCTCTCTTCGTGGAAAAAGTTGAGGTGGTACGCGCCCTATGTGCTCCCGGTTCCTACGTCCCTGGTAATAAGTTTATCTCTCACCTTCTCATCAAGTTCACTGTATTGACTTTTTCAGAGTACTTTTCCCAGCAAAAAAATAAAAACACGTAATATGGTAATGATAACAATAAGGCGGCCCCATTTTGGAAGCCCGGTTTCTTATACAGGCCTTTTGTTCTTTTCGATTACGTTCGGTTTATGTTACTGGTCCGTGTGTACAAACGTCAATGAAAATTATCACTATTTAAAAATAGTCATATTTTCCCTCTTTCTTATAAATACCCAAAATATCCAAAATATTTCTATTTTTCGACCTGTTATCCATGCGACGAAAATAATTACTTTACAACTCTTCGATCAGATGCCCACACAACAGGTTGTCAATTCGATAATGTGTCATTCCGATGAGTTGTTTCGACGAGTTTGTCTTTCGACAAGTTGTCATGTGTACGTGTTTTATGGTCATAATTATCTTCCGCTGACGTGGGATAGACAGACATGGTGAAAAGTCTAACACAGCTATTCTGCAACAAATTTTCCTACACATCTAAGTGTTAAGCGAAAAAGGAACAGCGCTTACATGTTTTTGACAATCCCCCGTACTGTTCGAATCAGAGGCGTAGTGAACATGATCGCTCGTGGGTGGCGGTGTGAACTTGTCCTGCCCCGACTGTGATGGCTCAAGGTCCGACAGATCAAATATTCCAACTACATCATAAAGGCATGCCTTCGTTGAAGGCATGCCTTGATGATGTAATTGGAAAATTTTGCAGTGGCGATATTAGTTAAAAGGCTCAAAACTTTCTTGAAATTTATTTTAGATTTCTTTTATATAATATATACAAGTGGTAGTCTATTATTTAATTAGCATATATCGTACTGGCACTCCATATTAGTTATGCTGCCCCCCCCCCCCCCTTTCAACCAGGGGTGGCGACAGGGATTTCTCGACAGGGGGGCTGACCTCTCCGACAGGGGGGCTAGAACATTTGACCTCCCAAACGAAGGAAAATGTGTGAAAATTGGTAAATTGGAGAACCAAAATAGAAGCAAATTGAGTATGTTTGTTGATTATTTAACCCTTTACCTACATGTAACCTGAAAAGCAGACGACACTTGCAAAAATAATTCTTGAATAACTAATTTTTTTCATTTTTTGTCTCAAAAACATAGGTTATGACCCCTCGTTGGAACGAGCTCGACGAGCTCGTTCCAACGAGAGGTCATAACCTATGTTTTTGAGACAAAAAATGAAAAAAATAATGAAAATTAATTGGCGATTTTTGAGAATAGCGCTGGCCGGTTTTGACCGTTACCTTAGGTAAAGGGTTAAAGTAAAGATATTATAATAAGGTCGTGAAATATTTGATCTATAAAGCCAGTTTGACGAACGACATTAAGGAATTTCGTGAGACTCACTATTCTCTATCAAAGTTCCAGTGCTGCACGGGTTCGAGACAGACAAGACGAGATATCTACATTCGATTGTCGGAAATTTCTCGGGAAGTCGGGTTTACGAGACTCTCCGACGGACTGACTAAAAATCTCCGATGGGGGGCTGGATCTCTCCGACGGGGGGGGGGGGGGGCTCTAGCCCTCCCCCTGCCCCCCCCCTGGCGCCACCACTGCTTCCAACAACCCGAATAGGGAACTACAGCCCTCCATTTGTATGACTAACTGTGTGTGTGACACAAGTCCAAGTAGCAAATCTGGTGTTTGGAGAAAGTATATGATTACCGGCAAGAGAAAATTGATTTATACCATGCTCACCTATGTTACTATGTGTGAAAAGCCCGTATGTTAAATTTTAGCTTTTAACCCCACTACCGCTGTAAAGCTTCTACTGCGGTTAAAATGTTTTCAAAGGAATTCCATTACAAAAATTTACACCTATATTAGGAACTACATCCAACTTGACCTTTGACATGACCCAATTTCGATACATACACACGTTGCGATGTTTCATTTAAACATACGACGTTTTGCGGTACTATCTACTACGTGCAATGACTTATTAATTTAAAAATACTGACAATTAAATATTTAAAATCAAATTTAAGAATTGTTAATAATAATTTGATTGCATAAACAAGGTAAATTCAATCAACTTTGACGATGTGTCTAGCTGTCAATCAAGCAACCAGTAGTACTGCCCACCGGCGGAGATGTAAACAAAACAAACCCATGTGTTTGCGATAGAAAGTATAGTTTTTTTCTCCATTTTAAGTGACAAAGTCGATTATTTATTAAGAGCAAGGTACATATAAAACAAATAGGTACTAGGGGCGGTAATCAGATTTAAACCACTCTTAGAATAAGGGTTCTAACCACTCGGCAGAGCCTCGTGGTTAAAACCTTTATCCTACTCGTGGTTTAAATCTCATTACCGCACCTAGTACCTATTTATCCTATATATCTTAGGCGCGAATTATAACAAAATGTCTGGACTGGAAAAAAACTACTGGGTGTGGGTCGTGTCTAGACCTCCTTTAGGTATCGCTGAACTAAATATTTGAATTAGAGTTACCCACCTTGAAATGATGCAATCTCTAAAAATAAACAGCCTTGGGAAAATAATTGTTTTAATAAACATTTGAAACATTCTATTGACATCTTGCATTATTGTTGAATATTCTTGATAAAAAGAGGGTGATTTGATGACTTTTTGACCTAAAAAATACAATTTACTTTTTGTGTGTTTTTGTAGGGAATTCCCTGAACAAATGTGTGCACGTGACCGGTACTTCCCTTCGTATCATTTTTTCTCTCTTATTTGTTGCATGACCCCATGTTTTCGGGTCAGAAAAGGTTTTCTGAAGGGCTATACTTGACAAAGATATTTGAATGCCAAAATTAAAGTTATGCAATCATATTGTTGTTTTTCTCCTGAACGTTATAATGGTGGCCTATGGGAAAATATTTAGTTCTGTGATACCTTTAGAGACGCATCGAATTTTCTAACTGATATTCATGTATTCACAAAGAATATTCGAATAAACTAAACTGAATGCATTATTTTTTATTGTCGGAGTGAAACTTGAACTGTTCAACAGACGCTGAGAATTCATTATTCTAGAACCTACATTGGAAGGGTGAAGAAGGCATATTTAGTTCCGGAACCACTGTAATAGGAGACGTTGATATTTGCTTGGCGTATCTGTAGGCATATCGTATGCTACCCTGTGTACTCAACTGAACGGGAAATTATAATTATTGTCAATACACTCGAGTGTAGTCTGCTATGAGGATCATTGTATTTCTGTTGTCGTCTGCGATTAATTTTAAGCCTAAAACAACCCATATGTCAAATAATTATTTCATTTCATAATTCAGCTGAGCTTTCAGCTAGATATGCTTCATACCCCGTGGAATTCAAATAAGTATGCATTAGTTGGGTGGCTGATTCCGGTTTATTGAAATACTACTCATTCATTTATCACGTCGGAAGAATACGATGGAAAAATGTCTCGCCTAGCAAGCGGAATAATTAATATTCTCACTCAGCTAAATTTCCCTTTAGAATTGCGAATATTAGTGTATATGGACCGCGTGTTGATGAAAACAACATGCTAATTAACCCTCATCCACAACTAAATTCGTTCTCGGATAAGACTTTCGAAAAGGGTAGCTCCCTTTTCGTTACTAAACCCGTAGTGTGTGTTGACATTCTGAGAAACTGAACAAAAACATTTTTTCTGTCCATTTTTATACGCCCATGTAAACGGGGCGTATTGCGGAATAGCATTGGCGGTCCGTCTATCCGCACGACCGTCCGTTCGTTCATTTATTGGTTTGTGGATGATATCTGTGTTGAAATCGTCACATCCAATCGAGTTGGATTTCGATGTTTTTGCGACAATCTATGGATGAGTTATTGGCTTTTGTTTTCTTTGGATTTTCCTGATTATAGATTTCCAGATACAACTCCAGTTATACTCGAAATGCCCAATCCTTTTTTCGGCATGCACACTTACCCAAGTAAATAGCAGATCTACTACAGTCACAGTGGACTAGTCGCAATTCAAGCGTGGTCAGTGATGTCCACGCATGCGTTTACCAGGTAATAACAATTATCATCAGCAAAATATTAAATAATGTTTGAAATCTAATATTATTGCGTCCGTTGAAATATCGCCCACCCGTGGAAAGTGACCAGTTCACGGTAGCTGTACTGTAGTTCGAGTTCCTATGGTGGAGTTATTGTTTTTTATTTTTCTTATAATATTCATGTTTTGGGGCTTTCTGGCTAATAGCTCAAGCCACACTTGATATAGCGCATCCATATTCAGTATATGGCCGTGTTAAGTTCAAATTTGACGTTGGTCAGATAGTTCGTTTGGGAGTTAAAGTCTTTTATTGTCTGGAATTGCCAGGATTTTAGGTTAAATGCTGATATTATTATTATTATTATTTACTGATGTTTAAGGTCACATATTTCTGCACAATGGCTAATCATGACCATGACAGTTGTACGGGTCGAGGAAGCCGGAGTACCCGAGGAGAACCACCGAGCAACGGCGAGCAACTGTCAGCTCCCCAACATACCAACTCCACACAATCAGGGTTAGCATTTGTTGAAGACAGGTGCACCATCGACGTGCAGTACGCCTTAGTACACAACGCCACCGTGCCCCCACGTGGGCAATGGGGGTGAAGTGTTTTGTCCAAAGACACAACGCGGTTGCCGCAGATGGAATTCGAACCGAGAATCTCTCGGCTTGCAGCCCGCGCCTCTACCAATTGAGCTACCGCACCCCCCGTTAAATGCTGATAACTCCTGCTATACATTTTCATTAAATAACCAATTCATACTTGGATATTTAACCTTAGCCACATATAATTCAAATCATGTTCGATTATGACGTGTGTGTGACATTCCATTGTAGAGATATTTCATGATTTTAGGTTTCTGGTTAATAACTTCAGTCATACATGACACAGCCAATCCGTATTTGGTATTTTCATAGAACTGCACGCGTGCGTGATTGAGTTAATCGATATGACACGAGTGCCAGCGTGGAAGGATAGAACGAGAGGCCGCAGGTCTCGAGTTTCACAGTGCCATGTTGTTTAATCCATTCACACGCGTGTGTCGTTCTGTGTTGATTGCACGCCTTCAAGTCTAAGAAAGAAAACAATTATTAGAAGGACACTCAGCAATCATTTGACTACTACAAACAAGAAAGAACACATTTTATCGCCAACCAAATTTGCGAGGGGAACTATTTCGTCTCCTGAGTTCAGATGTGTTCTAGGTGCCTGCTGGCACATAGAACACATTGGAGCTCAAGGGACAGTGTTTAGCTATCGCTAGCGATTCAATTTGTAATTGCGGTGCACGATTTGCAGAAAATTCCAGTGAAATTTCGCTTCTTTATAAAAATAGTCCTTCAACGATTTCCGTTCCGCACATGTGTGCGGAACGGATTTTCATTTTCCGCATCATTCAGTGTTGCTGTAGATGGGGATTTCATAGAACAGGCATGTAATAAAGGGCTTTATCTGCAGAAAAGGTTGATCAAATTCGAATTTGACATTTCCAGACATTCCATTGTAGAGATATTGCCCTTTACTTTCATAGAATGTTTAACCCTTTACCCAACCTAACGGCCAAAACCGGCCAGCGCTATTCTCAAAAATCGCCTATTAATTTGAATTATTTTTTCATTTTTTGTCTCAAAAACATAGGTTATGACCCCTCATTGGAACGAGCTCGTCGAGCTCGTTCCAATGAGGGGTCATAACCTATGTTTTTGAGACAAAAAATGAAAAAAAAATAGTTATTCAAGAATTTTTTTTTCAAGTGTCGTCTGCTTTTCATGTTAGGTAAAGGGTTAAGATCTCTACCCAACACAGCCAACCTACGCACCTATGGAATTTCAAGAATGTGCTTCTTTCAAGAAAAACTCGGGTTATTGAGGTGGAGGGAGGCGGAGTCTGAGAAATACCAGCTACATGGAAATTTATCTTGGAAGACAACACGTTCCACTGACATAGATGGCAGTCTCGGACTACGTGACCAGTAGCCTCTTCACATATTTCTCATTTAATGATATTTTTGTTTCAAAACTAGACAGCAGACAAAAATAGCATTAATCTATTTCACTGATATTGAATTAGATCGGTTTTTTTAAAGACATACTTTGGTCGAAGTATACTTATTTCAGTTTTAAAAGCACTGCCAGGGTATACGGTGTTATTCAATTTGAACAGTTCACGGGCGTTCTATGCAATGCCCAGCGTTGCTCTTGTCACCGAGAGAGAAAAATAGGTTCTTGTTATCGAGAGAGAGGGAGGGAGAGAGAGAGAGAGAGAGAGAGAGAGAGAGGGGGTATATATATATATATATACACACGATATCGACGTTTCAATTTCCACGTTTTTAATCAATGACTGCAATACGTTAAAAATATTCAATTTGTTTTGTCGTGTAAAATCTGTAAATCAGCAGCATATTTATTTTTCACGGTCAACAAAAGTGTATTCTTTAACCATTTACCTAACACGAAAAGCAGACGACACTTGCAAAACGAATTCTTGAATAACTAATTTTTTCCTTTTTTGTCTCAAAAACATAGGCAATGACCCCTCGTTGGAACGAGCTCGACGAGTTCGTTCCAACGAGGGGCCATAACCCATGTTTTGAAACAAAAAATGAAAAAATAATGAAAATAAATTGGCTATTTTTGAGAATAGCGCTGGCCGGTTTTTTGTCGTTACGTTGGGTAAAGGGTTAAATAAAGCACAGTTATGCTTACAATAAAAATCAGAGCGCATGTATCGTCAGTGACAATACTCTAAAACTTTTACAATTGTATTTTCTAGAATTTTATTTTCTGGCTATGTCTTCAAAAAAAAAAAGTAAAATAAACCATTAGCATTTTCAAAGATATGTCAATTTGCGAGATCGATCCAACTAGGGCCATAACCTATGTTTTTGAAACCAAAAATGAAAAAATAATGAACAATAATTGGCAATTTTTGAAAATAGCGCTGGCCGGTTTTTACATTACGTCGAGTTAAGGGTTAAATAGCGATCGACGATTGCAGGGCGTCAGAAAATTAAAAACCTTCGAGACTTTTTATAGAGCATTGTTCATTTTCGCAACAACCACCCCAATATGGCGGAGGTTGATACACTTTCCCATATGGAACCACTCAGCTTTCCACTTTTACTTTAAAACTTTTACAATTGCATTTTCTAGAATTGTATTTTCTAGTGACTTTAAATGGGTTAAAATGAACTATTTGCATTTTTAAAAATCTGGCAATTTGCCAGTTGGCAAATTGCTATATCTTTTAAAATGCTAATGATTCATTTTAGTCACATATATTAATAGGTAGAAAATATAATTCTAGAAAATACAATTGTACAACTTTTATAGTATTGGTACCAGTTCTATTGAGAGAGGGAATGTGTTGGTTCAGTGGTTACGGTATTGGCCTTCAGACCGAAAGGTTCACGGTTCGATCCCCGACAAGTTTAACTGCGTTGTTCCATTGGCATGGCAGGCACTTAATCCCAATTCCCGCGTGGGGTGAGGGCGGGAGGTGCAGCAGAGCTGTGTACAAAGATGTACTGCGCATCGATAGTGCACTTGCCTTCAACCAATGCTAACCCTGCCTGTGCGGAGTTGTTAAGTTGAGGGATCTGACAGGTTGTTCTCTCCGAGTACTCCGGCTTCCTCCACCCGTAAACCTGTCCGCCACGAGATGACCCTGTCTGTCGAAAGTGTCGTTAAACACTCAAATAAACAAATAAATAAATAATAAATAAATAAATAAAAAAATATCAGTGGGATAAATAAATAACTATCCCTTACCCCTTCACCTAAAATAGTATTTTTAAAAAATAAATTAAATTTCACATTTTTCGAAAACAAATTTCACAATTTTTCAATAAAACCATACAAATGTGGATATCATTAGAACTAGCTCGACGAGCTGGTTCTAATGATATCCATATTTGTGTGGTTTTATTGAGAAACTTCCGAGATATTTTGGGCTGTGTTAGGCTTATTCTGGTTAATTTTCTGGTCGTTTGTGGCCGCTATGTTAGGTAAAGGGTTAACTCGTTGAATTTCAAACAGAATTAGACTGGTGATTTGAAATCTTGAGAAATATTTGAAATATTACATTCTGGTGTTACATCAGTAACTAATCTTTACTTCTAAAAATGAATACAGTTATTCACCGCACCCAACAAAGCGGCCACTTTACAGAAATTAATTTACTCTTTGTCTATCACTGCCATTCATTCATCTATCCCACAAATTTATTGATCAGATGTATTCTGTATGAAATATATCGTATTGTGATCCTGGCTGGGTAAGGGACTTTCGTTCTTATGGGGTTAACAGCTGTTCTTTCGACTTCGTTTAATTATATGACATATTCTCCTTCCTTGAGCCATCATTGGTAATCAATTTTTAATAGCGCACCTACTCTCTTTCATGAAGCACACTGGTATTGCTGGAAAGAATTGGCAGTTGTTCTTTACCTTTTGTGTCACGTGTTTTCAATTGAACAGAAGCATCACTTATCTGTTATCTGAAAGGAATGATCAATCGAATCGCTCCCGCAACTCCATTAAACTATTTCGTTCCACAAAAGATGTTTTCCGACTTTACTTATAAAGGGAGATATGTTTAACAATTAACAAACGGAACCCCGGACGCGCCGTTATTATTAGCGTATCCAACACATCTATGTCCGATAGTCTCGGATGATGATGACACAGTTTGCCTGAGTAAGTTTAGAAACAGTCAATACTTACCTGAAGTATTCTTGCACTAAACAGTTCCATGTTCTCGTATGTCCCTGTTCAAAGCTGTGTACATCCGATTTTTCATGGAGCGGTCATTGGCAGAAAATGAGCAGACGACACTTCGTGGCCTGAGTGCTAGAATGTTTTATGTCCTTTATGGGATATAGAACATTCTAACACTCAAGTGACGACTTGTAAACACAATGTTGGTCAAAGGGTCAGTAATTATTTCACCATATAGTCCTGGTTTCTTTAGTACTTTAATTCTACAGCCTTGTATAGGGCTGTAGGATAAAATTATAACAGGGCCTCCCTACAAACATAAAACGGACTCGTTCATTTAACTATGGTCATTGTTGTCTGAGACGATAATATTTATTTGTCATGATTCAAAGGGTTAATGGAGCCCAAACTAAAATGATTTTCTGGGTGTCATTATTAAAACCAGATCGCAAAGATAATGTGGTTAACCCTTCTCGTAACACATCAAAAGGTCTCCCAAGAGTTAGGCACCATACTTAGCATTCTAAACGTGGAGGTTTTGATTCAAACTGTTGATTGAGAACCCAACAAACGATTTGTCTCTTGTACCGGTTTTTATTTATTTATTTATTTATTTATTTATTTATTTATTTATTTATTTATTTATTTATTTATTTTTATTTATTTATTTATTTATTGGTGTTTTAAGGTCACTTAATTCTGTACAATGGCTAATCATGACCACGACAGTTTTACGGGTGGAGGAAGCCAGAGTACCCAGCGAGACCCACCGAGCGACGGCGAGCAACTGTCAGCTCCGCAACATACTAACTCCACACAAGCAGGGTTAGCATTGGTTGAAGACAGGTGCACCATCGACGTGCAGTACGCCTTAGTACACAACGTCACAGAGCCCCCACGTGGGCAATGGGTGTGATGTGTCTTGCCAAAGGACTCAACGCGGTTGCCGCAGGTGGGATTCGAATACCGGTTTTTTAAACTCTCATCTAAATCGTGATATTCTCTGTGGCGGAAACGTTTATAGTGTCAGAAAACGATATTCTTTTTAATGTTTGTGGATTCGTTCTCAAACATGAAAGATTGCCTACTAATGGAGACTAGAAATAGTCTAAAAGCGTGTCTTGGTATAAATTAATGCTTTTCTTTCTGCTTTGTTTTACTGCCTTACGAAACATCATTTCAAGTGCAGATAAACCAAACGAGCATTAAGCACAAAATAACCAAAAGGCACTGAATATGAGAAACCATGAAAATTAATCTCCTCAGATATATAACTAAAGGTGCCTGTCCCCTCCCGCATTCCAAATTAAGTAGATCACGCAAATACTTTAACCCTTTGGCCCCCGATAGTATATTCCATGCCTGTTCAGAGCCATAAACTGGTAGTGTCTAAATTCGTAACTTGGGGGAAGACCAGCAAATATTTTCAACGTTCAGCCCCAAGGCTTGATTGGTCTACCACACAAATTCACTGAGGCTCTATCTACATTATGAATTCAGGTCGTATCTCGACCCCGGACCAGAAAATCGGACTTTCGCGTTGAACGGGTTAAGTAAAAAAAAGGAATTAAATCTGCCAAAATGAGTCCAGCCAATCTAAAAAATTGCAGCCGACGGGTGATCGTTAAAACATGACCGAATAAGCACAGTCAAAATGATGAAGGTTGCGAAAATACCTCTAAGTCGAAAACGGTCAATAACTCTGACAGAATGAGGTCGACCAATCTCAAAACTGTCGGTGTTCAGATTTCTATGATGATTAATCTTTGTGTCGAGATTTAAAAGAAGAATGACTGGATAATGAAGGCATCCAAGCTCGAACCAAAGAAGATCGCGAAGAAGGGCAATAACTCCGTAAAAATGATTCTGACCGATATGTAAAATTGCAAGGACATAGGTTTTCATGCTAGTTAATCTTAGAGCCAAGTTTTAAAAACATTTACCAAAGCGTGTATGAATACAAGTTCGGACCAAGTTATGTCCATGGATGCTAAATTATAAGTCAGAAAGGGCAATAACTCGCAACGGCATGGCTTATTGATCTCAAAATCGCTGGTGCCCAGGTCCCCAAGGTAGTGACATATGTGCTAAGTTTGAAAAAAAATGTTCATAAATGATTACGAAAAGCTCCGGACAAAATTGTGCCCCTTCCCAACGAGTTTATCAAAAAGGGGGGAGAGGAACTCTTGGAAAGCCTAACTGCCCTATTCAACTTAGCCATAGAAAAACAAGAGGTCCCAAAGGAGTGGAAGGAAAGTAAAGTGACATTTATTCACAAAAAGGGGGAAAATGACGTCTTGGATAACTATCGAGGGATCTCTGTCAGCAGCAATATTGGAAAAGTCTTTTGTCAAGTCCTGTATGGGAGATTAGAGGAGGTGATTGAGGAAAAGGGTTTTTTGGGAGAAATCCAGAATAGCTTCAGGAAGGGAAGGGAGTCACTGACCATCTTTTCACGCTATCCCAAATGATAGAATCCGCGAAAGCAAAAAAGAAAAAGATGTTCATGGCCTTTTTGGATGTTAAAAAGGCATACAATAGAGTATGGAGGGAGGGTATGTGGCGCAAGCTGGAGGCTCTGGGCTTGGAGGGGGGTGGGGGGCGAGTTTGTTGGAATTATGAAAGCATTATATAAAGATGTACAGAGTAAACTTAGCCTGGGAAACATTACAACGAAACATGTGCCTATTTAGATAGGCCTAAAACAGGGGTGTATCCTTTCGCCGATCCTGTTTGCATTGTACATCAAAGGTTTAGGAGATGAACTCCTGCGTAGCGAGGAGGGGGTAGCAGTTGGGGACTTGAAGATCCCAGGGCTATTTTTTGCAGACGATATGGTTCTAGTGTCAGAAAGCGAAGAGGGGCTAACGAAAATGCTGGGAATTGTTGGGAAATATGGGAGCAAATGGAGACTCGAACTTAATGAAAGCAAGAGCAAAGTTATACCTGTGGGCCGCAAAGTGGACCCCACTCGAAGGTGGAGAGTGGGTGAGTTCTGCATTCCGGAAGGGAGCAGCAAACTTCTCAGTGTGGGAGAGACAGGTGATTACGAGTATTTGGGGGTAAATATAAACATTACAGGAAGAGGCATCTACCGGAACCACACAAATAAATTGATTCTGAAGGGGAAGCGAATCCTTAACCAAATGAAACTTATAGGGAGAAACAGTTTCAAAAAGGTTTTCGTGGGGAAAACTATTTGGGAAATGGTGGGGCTGTCAAGTATAACGTACGGCACGGAAGTGGTACCCCTAAACCAAACGGCCGTAAAGAGCTTGGAAATCCTGCAGAACGATGCAGGCCGATGGATAACGGGGTCGAGTAATGCAGCAGCGCTAGAAGCAATCAGGGGTGAGCTTGGGTGGATGAGGATCAAGGACAGGATAGACCTGTTGAAGCTCGGTTATCTTAATTATTTGGTAAATCTCCCCGACAGCCGATGGTGTAAAGTAATGTTCCTGAGAATTTTCAACTCAAATATCAAAACGGGGTGGATGGTCCAAGTGAGGGAGCTAGTAGAGAACTACTCATTGGAGATCTCGGACCTGGACACTGGGCAAACCAGGATAAAAAATCGTCAGAGAAAGGATTGTAACCGTAATTGGCGAGAGGGGGTCAAATCAAAGAGGTCTTTGGGTGCCCTGCGTGATAAAGAGAAGCCTGGTTTTGAAGAGTACCTTGATGGTACCTTTGGGGGGGGGGGGTCACTGTTGTTCAAGCTGAGGTCGCGATCCCTGGAGCTGAGGGGAAAAATTGGGAAAGACGGTGAAAGGGAGTGCCAGATGTGTAACTTGGACATGGTGGAGACCCTGGAACACTTTCTTCTAGAATGCCCAAAGTATCAGTCTAAAAGAATGAGATTCACTGGGAGTATAATGGGGAAGTGGGATGGGAGAAAGAAGGACATGTGGGTAGGGGGAGACTCAAAGGAGAGGGTTAATATGCTAATCGGAGAGATTGGGAAGAATGGGACAAGGGATATCATCAAGCAGTTCGTCTCCGAGTGTTGGGGGGAGAGGAGAAGCGTGGGAATAGGGAGGCAGTTCGGAGCACAGGGGTAACCATGGCCTCCTCGTCCGAGAACCGCGACAAATCAGCGGCTGGCCAAAGTGTTATTATTATTATATTATTATTATACCCGATATTTTGACAATGGAAGTTGTGTGTTATGCCACACCTCCTACAACTAAAAGTAGTAAATGTAATGAGGACAGATGGAGGAACGTATATGTTACTTCCAGTGTACCTCCGTGTCCACCCCTCCCAACTTTGTTGCGGGGGTATAAAGACACTTTTCTGTATCACAAGTGTAGAAACGCGACATTACTTACTGGGGAACATTTTAACAACATAAAAGTTAGCAAAACAAATTCAATAAAAACTCTCCCAAAACTGTCGTTAACATCAATGGGCGCGAAATCAATCTCCTCATTACGCAAGAGTGTCATCTATTTTTCGTCTGAACAACAACATCCGTTACTAAAATAGTTTGCAGAGTGGAAAGGTATTATACCACGAGCTCTGTGCGTTTCCAACATAACGCGATACAATACAGATATTGTGAAATGTGCTAGATACATCACGCAAGGAATCCAGACTACACGTAGGAACGTCATGTAAGAACAAATCCGATTGTACGTTGTGCGTCTGAGTGACGTTATGACGTGAATGAAATGCTTCGACACAAATCAGTGTCAAGCAAGAAAGTTATCAGACCGCCGAAGGTGATGTTTTTCTTTACAAATATCAGCTTTATTCACAAAATTGAAGTTGAATTCTCAACCTGCAAGTATTTTCATGGTATTTTTCATCAAATCTAGTCCTGGCTGCTATGAAGCAGCCATGACAAGATTTGATAAAAAATTCATTTAAATTTATCTCAAGAAATTATTGGGAAAAAAAATCCATTAAATTTACTGGGGTAAATTGTAATTAAAGGTGACAGAATTATACTTGTTTTAGTGGCAAGTGATACTCTGTTCTCAATGGGAATTTTTGCCAGTAGCATTAATCGTAGTATAAATACAGAACACAGCTCGGGTAGTGCGCATGTGACAGGAATTAACGACCCCTGTGGGAGTTTTTCCTGTATGAAATATAGGAAAAAGTCCCGAACCCGGGTCTTTGATTCCATTTCCACGTACTCCACCCTCGTTGTGTTCTGTCTTAATATCAGTTTCTTTTTATGTTCTCCTCAGATATACATGGGTAACTAGAGATGCCCCCCCCCCCCCCCCTTCTCCCCATTCCAAATGAACCCTTTGGCCCCGATAGAATATTCCATGCCAGTTCAGCATTTTGCATTTTGCATCATTTCAACGCAATAGTTCAAATATGTGATCGCAACACGTCAAAAGCTGTAACATACTATAAGGTATTGTGATGAATTGACGGTAACATGGTCTAAGGATTGCGGCTCGAAGCTCATGTTCAACCGAGACGCTGCGAGCCGCAACTCTCAGACCATGTTGCCGTCAATTCATCACAATGATGGACATGTTCCAATACGACCCTACCCATGACCACAAACCCCTATCTTGAAATTAACAAGGCAACTTGAATGTAAACGGCAACTTTTACGATAACAAATATAGTATATAAACCTCTCTAGTATCCCGCGACGTCGCTAGACAACAAACAATCAGTGACATAGATAAAGGTCGAGGTTACTCCAGCTCAGTTCAAATCATGAACTCATAAGTTGGTTGTGAGTATACATTCATCGAATGATCCCTGGCGTCAATACGATTTTATAGTTAATATGCACCTTGAATCACCTCCCATTGTTATCATCTTTTCAAATATTCCACGTGGTGATGTCAGACGGTAACATATGCCAGCGGAGTCGTAAACATGGAAAATACTAAGCGAGCTCTCGTCCAATCAGAGGTGTGGATTTTAGTATTATTGGAACATTATAAGTTATTGTGACGAATTGACGGTAACATTGTCAGAGGTTTGCGGCTCAAACTTTATGTCCCGCGTCTCGGTTGAACATAGACATCGAGCCACAAACCTCAGACCATGTTACCGTCATTTCATCCCAATAACGTATATGATCCAATAAGACCTTATCCATAGCTCAAAACCCATATCGTGAAATGACCAAGCAGGGCTCAAAATAAGCGGTGTCACGTCGCTTTTTGCTATGCAAAACTTGCAAAAAGCTACACAATGTTCAATTATGTATAGCATTTTGCGATACAAGATAATCAACTGCAGCCTATTAAGCTGCAGTTGATTATCTTGTATCGCAAAATGTGAATGAAAATTTGCAAACAAATTTGAAAACTAGTTCACTGATGCTTTACGTCTGATTGTGGAACATTCCAGGCATAGCTCAGATTAACTCTCCATCAAGCATCATTTGCAACTTCATATGTAAGATGAATTCTATTGGTTTAAATTCTTCCTGTTTTTACAACATGTTGTATAAAATGCCCCTTAAAAATAACTTCAAGCCCATCAAATTAAAAATCCCAACTTCCATTTTGAGAACTCTATTAAACAACCAAGACGCCATTTGAAAATATTCAAGTCCATGCAACCCTTAAAGGCATTTCAGTTAAAGAAAAACATAGTAAATGCTTCATGTGTTGTAGATCATTTGGAAATGCCCAAAATGGAAGAAAACTATTCTATCTACTTGGAAGAATTCAATACAAAACAGCATAACATTACTATGGTACACACAAACAGCCATGTAATTTTTACAAAATGCTATTCATTTTTTGGAAATGTGTAGCATGCTACGCAAAGAAAAAAAGTTATGTTGAGCACTGTGAGCAAGGCAACTTTTTAACGGTCACAAGTTTTGTAAATAAACCCTTGGACTGTACAATAATCTATAAATCAAATAAAGATCGATGCCACTCCATCTTAGTTCAAATCATACTCTGATTCGTAATTTATACAACACTTCATTTGGTACATCATCTGCTGCACGTGTGAAAATCTGGAAAAATGAAGCGATTTGCAAGTCACTCCGTTGATGGAATAATTGCGAAATGGCAACATCATTCTAAATATTTCGCGTCGTGCCGTCGGACGGTAACATACGCTAAACATCGACGAAACTACGCGAGCTCTCATCCAATCAGAGGGCGAGGATGTTAGTCTTGTTGGAACATTAGACTTTTTACAAGCGTTGCAAGCAAAATGCGATGAAGTAATAGCTTAATATTCTTCCCTGCTCACATGGTGACTCAGATGGTCTTTGCACCCCTCACCCCTCCCTTCTCTGAAAAAACAAGTAGCATAACACAAATAGGTTATTATGTCAAATATGTTGCATAAAAGTGAATGCAGTTATCTTCTTGGACCGGGGTGCGGAGCGATCGTTCCCTACACTCTCCTCGCATTCGCTACTGACTAAATAGCGAATGCGGGGAGGGTGTAGGGTTGTATTATTTTAAGTGGTTTGAATTCGTTCACCAAAATTTGTTTTTTTACAAATTATTGAAGAGTGCCCGCGGGCACTCTTCAATAATTTGTATAAAACAAATGTATACAAACAAAATCGTATTTGTGCTTGACTGAATATGAAACATGAGCAAGGAAAATGTTGGGTTTTGATCTGGTACCCTCATTTTTCTGAAAGCCCTGATAGTGGCTTCCAGCACTTAACCAGTTAAATCTTGTAACAGACACCACCTTTGTTCTTTCTGTAGTTTGCTTCGCGTCGTGACGAATTACCTGCTTTCTGCCTTAGTTTGGTGTCACATTCACTTTATTTCATTCACTGTGTGATTTTATTCAAGGAAGGGGTAAGTTTTCACCTGAAAGCGTATTGACAGCACTTTACGGTCCACTTTTCCGCAAGCAGTGATTTTTATTTAGATCAACATTTATCGAAGAAATGTCACGAGTACGACATGATGGAAAGTTGTATTGTGTGGTGTTCGACAGGCATTATAAAAAAATATTTTTAACTGTATGTGTTCAATTATATAAATTAATCAGTGACAGCTGTAATGCCCGAAATTCACTGATTGCAAATAGAAAATTACAGAAATCGATACCATAATTCCATGCGGAAACCCATCCAGATTGTACAATTTAATAACATCAGTGGAAATGCATGTGAGGAAGTTGGGGACAATGGATGGATGTGGGGAAGAAGTTGAGGAGGACAAATTGCTTCAAGCTGTAGGACAATGAGTAAAGTTTTCGGCAATGTTCAAGCTTTTTTACATTAATTTGGTATCAGGTATGCTGACTAGTGGAGATATCTGATGCTCGTAAAAAGTATTCTGTAATCACCGCCCCACCCATCCTCCTCAGGAATGGCTGACAGATTTGGTCATTGGAAGAGATTTACGGGAAAGTTAGCTTTACTAATGTTGTCGGTAAATGTACAAGTAAGGGAATGGGAATTTTTCCAAAAAAATGAAATTTCGAAATGTTAGCGATTTTGTATCATCGCTGTGCGCATCATTTCACAAACTTCGGGAAATTACCTGTAAAGATACAGTTGTTGGCTTTTTACAATTTTTCACTCTTCAGATTGAACGTTTGACTATTATTCTCTGCTGAAACCCATTTAAAAAACAACAAATGGAGTTTTCACCTTTTTTTCTGTTCATTACATCCACAGTGTGCGCATCGTGACATATAATACAGACACCGTCTTTTCCATTGATATAAAAGTCTGGGAGGTTATTTATTTATTTATTATTTATTTATTTATTTATTGGTGTTTAAGGTCACATATTTATCCACAATGGCTAATCGAGACCGTGACAGTTTTACGGATGGAGGAAGCCGTGTACCCGGAGAGAACCACCGAGCATCGACGAGCGACTGTCAGCTCCTCAACATTCTAACTCTGTTCAAGCTCCGCTCAGGGAGAGGTTACAGTGATTGAAGACATGTGCACCATCGACGTGCAGTACTTCTTAGTACACGGCGTCATCGTGCCCCCATGTAGGCAAACGGGATAAAGTGCCTTGCCCATGGACACAACGCGGGTTGTCCCGGACGGGGATCGAACTCGGGACCTCTAGCATAGAAATCCAACAGTATACCGCTGAGCCACCGCGCTCCCGTCTGGGAGGTTAGATTTGATAATCTGTTTCCTGGGAAGCATAAAAACTATCAAGTTATTTTAAAAACACATTCGTTAAACAAAGGGACTAGGTGGACAATTAGTATAGTGAGCGGATTCTGATAGATATTCTTAATTACGGATTATCTGTGAACTAATTACTTCTAATTAGCTTGCTATAAAAAGTAAAGTTTCATTTTGTTACTTTTAATAAACGAAAACAACAGGCAGCTCAGAGAGCTGCCTGTTGTTTTCGTTCATTGAAGCTAACAAAAGAAAACCTGGCGTTTTTGTCTACTGATGCATTAGGCGTTTTCTCAACAATTGCTGGATTCTCAATTGGACCTTCCGCGTTCGATAACTTTAAGGGCGATAACTTCATCGAAAGTCAATTTTCATGACTATATAAGTCGAGGGAGGTGGGGGGGGGGGGTGAGGGAGGCACTCTAATGTCGAAATATCAAAAATATCACACTGGAAATCTCACCAATAATGCAACAAAGAATTTAACCGTCAAGCTAGATTGGGTAGACTTAAATTCCAAGTTGTTGCATTATGAGAAAATATTGTTACTTGAATTTTCATTTCGTGACATCCGTGTGTAAAGGATTAAATTGATCTTTTTCTACTATTTGTTTACAACAGTCACAAATATGTAAATATAGTTTCACAGACGTGCCTGTGTTTGGTGATCAATGCCTTAAGATTATGATGCCTCAGAATATATGTTTCCCATGCTCGAAATATGTGAGCTGTTGTTGAATGTGACCAGACCGAAAGAATGTGAACATACAGCGACGAGTCCGATCGCATTGTCTGCCAAAATGGTTACTTTAGATAGGATCGTATTTCTATGACAATGACATCGAATATATGCTAAACACCCATACACTGGGACGTTCATAACACTGTAAGTGGTTCCAGTGTTTTTCCTATACAGGAGACGAAAGCACCATTTCAGAGATGATGCCAACTTAGACGAAGAATAAAAAAATCAAAGCCAGGTCGACACGTACATTATTATGTTTTTCTACAAATACTTATTTCGATTTTACAGTGGAATTCCAGTTGCTTACCATTTGTTAGTAGTTACGTAAGGGCTGTTGAATACAAGTTTTAGTCGGTAAAAAACTTACCTAAATACTTGTAACAAAATATCACATGCTATTGAGCATGTTTAAATAGATGAGTGGATAATTTACCCTCTCAGGAACCTATACATTTGTGAACAGGCGCAAATACTATAAATCCTTTACAACTGTATTTCTAGAATTATAGTTTTTGCCTATTAATATAACTGATTAAAAAGAATCATTAGCATTTTAAAAGATATGGCAATTTGCCAACTGACAAATGCTAATGGTTCATTTCAAATAACCCATTTAAAATTGAGGTTATCTGCCAATTTACTTCGTTATATCTTAACAATTTCTGGAGATAGTTGGTGGGACATGCCCCCCCCCCCCCCGCACGGTCCCAGGTTGCTACGTTCCTACGTGAACTTTTTAAAAAATAGGTCTAACAATATCAAATTGAATTCAAAATACAAATCAAATGGTTTCTGCGCGGCGAATGCGCGCAGGGACGGCGTGGGGCAAGCCCCTTTCGACCCTCTCCAACTGTTTGATAGTGTCATGTCTGGAAGTGGTGAAGGAGAAGAGGCTGAAGGTACTTAGTGGCGCTTGTGTCTTTTGTGTTTGTTTCTTCTGAGGAGTGGTCCAGATTGGAGGACTGTGGTAGTAGGTCTTGTTGGAGGACTGTTTGTGGATGACTGTCTTGGGTCGTATGCTCTGGTCCTAGCCGAGTCTGGTGTTGTGATCGGAGGAATTCAATATGTCACACACTGCCCCTTTTGTAGATATATTCTCGCTTTATCAGTGTGAACCACATCTTCTGAATGGCTGTAGTGGCCACAATAAATAGCAATGACATCGGCTATTTTAAAACATCCAGTTGATTAGAACACAAACTGTTGTTTTCCTTTTCTCGCACGTACCACATCCGTGCAAGAAAGGCAATCGCCCCGAAACAACTGATTATTGATAATTTCATTGTTTTTTCTTTCTTGCTTGGGTGGGGTTAAAGAACGATCTGCATTTAAAAAAGTCCCCAGTTCATGTATCCAAAATGAAATCCTTCCGAAATTCAGTCTGTATTCTTATTCAGAATAACCCAGTAGTTCAAGCTGATGAAATGAATCATCGCCTCGCCGCTGAGAGGAATGTTATTATTTGTGGGGTATTGTGTGTCATATTCGAGACTTTCGGTAACATCTGGAATCATGTAATACAAATGTAGAAGTGAGAGCAGAACCTCAACTACCGTAACTGTCTTAACTGAGATGTCGAGGAGCGGGTGGGAGTTACGAACACACACCTATTCTTCTCGGCGTACTATTCATACTGGGTCCTGCTAACATAGCATTTCCACTCCAATCGAATATCAAATCGAAAATGCACCCAAAAATTAATTTCAAATCGAATGAATATCGAACATTAAATAATGTGGACGATCGCACCTTTTTCTGTTCGTGACCCATGCTTCATATTGAGTCAAGAGGCATCACGAAGATGAAGATGGGGTGGGGTATAAACTGATTTGTCCCGACTGTGGTGGCTCCAGTTTCAACTGAAAGACTATTCCAGCTACATCACCAAGGCATGCCTTCAACGAAGGCATGCCTTGCTGATGTAGTTGGAATATTAGTCAGCCAGGATTATATAGTAGTGTGTGTAATAATAATAGTAACAGAAAGAAATTTGAGATCCAGCAACAATAACTCCATTTTAACAACTCTGAAATTTAATAAATGATGTAGAAACTTTCCAGCTGGTATTGTAATGTCCAAGAATGTGTCTGCAGAAACAGTACCCAATAACTTGTAATGAAATTACAAGTCTCCAATAAATTCCAATAAGGCACTCAGCGAAATTAAAATGGAATTAATATCCAACAAGTACTGGCGCTAGAGGCGGTGTTGAATCCTGGTTTTCCACGTGAGTGAATTCTGGTTCATACAGAAGCATAAATTATTTTCAAAATTCGGAAACACTTTTCCAATACAAATTGATGCTCGGATCACAAAATAATATTCAGTAGAATATATATTAAACTCTGCTACTATCTATACTAAAGCACTGCTTGTAACCTTCAATGTTCAATGAATTCTCCAATGTTCTATTGTTTATTTAATTTCTGGTTGGCTGAATTAAATCACATCATTAAGTTTCAAGATGATTCTGTCTAATCCAAGTAAACAAGTGTGACCCAAATAAATAATGATTGAGCTAAAAATAGATTTTATGTAACAGTATTTGAAAACATGTTGATAGGAACTTTATTACTATTATTTATTTGTGTTTAAGGTCACATACTTATTCACAATGGCTAATCATGACCGTGACAGTTTTACGAGTGGAGGAAGCCGGAATACCCGGAGAGAACCACCTAGCAACGACGAGCAGCTGCCAGCTCCCCAACATCGTAACTCGGCACTGCAGCACAGGCAGGGTTAGATTGGTTGAAGACAAGCGCACCGTCGACGTGCAGTACGCCTTAGTACACGGCGTCATCGTGCCCCCATGTGGACAATCGGAGTTAAGTGCCTTGCCCAAGGACACAACGCGGGAGTCTGATTCGATCGCTCAGACGGTCACCCATCCGAGGACTAACCGTGTTCGACGTTGCTTAACTTCGGTGATCTGACGAGAACCGACAGGTACATTCAAATGTCACTCAGTGCAATGAAACTATCAGCCCAGCCAAAAATCTGCTTTCTTTAAATCAAAATAATTCTAGAAAATATTAATTGCTTATAATTATTAACCAAAGACATATCAATTTTGATATCATAATAGGGGCCTATAACAATAGCTAAAAAAAACATCACTTTCTGAATTGCTTTCGTTCACCAAATTCGAAAAGTGCATATTCGGATACCCAATTTAGGCTCGAATTGGACCCGAACATGCGTTTCGAATCGAATTGTTTTTCCATTATTGAATATTCACCTGACCTTACTCCCGTGAGTTTTGACTGTCAGGCCAACTATTCTACTGGTTTAAAAATTATTTAAGCAACAGAAAACAGCATGTGTATCTAAAGGTTTTCTGAAAATAAAGATGCTAAAGCTGTTGAACCTCAAGGTTCAGTGTTTATTTTAAACTTGAGGATGAAGTTTAATCCTTTGAACCATCGTTTTCTGGCATGGTATTGCCTTTGTGTATACTTACCGTGAAATGGGCCAGTCCAAAAGCAATATACAAGGGAGCAAAAATAATACCTGCAGTCTGCAGCCGCCTGGCTGCAGACTGCAGTTATTATTTTATAATCAATACCCCGTGTATAGACTTCTTATAATAAGACGAAAATGGGACGAAATTATGCCATGGACCGAAAAATCGGTCTTGCGTGTTCAAAAGGTTAAATTTTGATTTAGAATGTTTGAAAAAAAAGAGGCAGGCGAAGTTTAATTTTACCATATCGAGAGTATTCTAAAAGAAAGAAGGTTAAGTCCATGTTCCTGCTGTCGATAGTTGTAAGGGTACTTTGTTTAGTTGCGTTTGTTTGTACTTTTCAGTTGATTATCTGAAGGTTGAATATATTGATGGCTATCAGCTTATAACAATCAATACACCATTGAGCATTGAACATCGTGAAAGTTTTTCAAAAATGTCGATGATTACGAACTTGATTCTCGAAGGTTCAAATAGCACCAATTAAAGTGAATTTGAGTTAGCTGTATGCATTATTAATAATAGCTGTCTTCGTGGGGATGAACGTTTCCTATAACAAGATAAAGGACTTACGTCAAGTATCTAAAGCCAATAAAAATCAAGGTGGCTCTCAACAAAGCGAATCACCAAGCCGTTCGCTGTAAAATGCGAGATATTTTTTGGCTGCCGACCAAAGTGACGCTTTTCCCGAATATTATAAAAAAAAACAGCTCGTCATAAACCCGATCTCTCTGTGGATCTGGTTTTAAAACCTTCTTTGTAGAAATAACATCCATGCTTAATAAAGAGTCATATATTGTAGTTATTGTCAGAAATTGCTTTAGGTAATAATTTCTGACCACTGAGGTGTCGCGAACTTGACCGATTGGGGGAGTGGGGTGTAAACCAGATTCAGCTCTACTGCCATGGCTTAGGTACGTATGATAAAATATGATCGAATTTATGCATGGCACAAGGAGGTGACTTACATAAGCTGAAAGTTTACTGTCAAACCTCTCCATTACTCCTCAATTTGTGTATTTCTTTATTATTAAATATACGTTGTATTGTGAGCTGCTTTCTTTGCCTTGCACGTTTTCTTTTCTGGTGTTCAGTTCTGTAATGTATCACATATTATATTTTTTAAGTAGATCTTCTGTTCTAAGGCCATTGTTTGTAAAACTGCATGAGGGCGGATGGTTTTTGATTTTATTTTTTATTCTTGTAATTATTTCTTTGCCATCAAACGTTCATGTTCTTGGTTTGTTTTATGTGTTAGGCCTCATAATCTATAGAACAGCATGAGTGGTTGTGTAATTTGTGCCTTGAGTATAAGAAGGCATTTAATTTTTATTTTTTTAAGTTTACATTAGTTATAAAAAGAAAGCATGCGGCTGCCAACAGGACATGCAGGAGGGTATGAGAAACAGATTTTTAACTTGTTTATGACAAACTAAAATATTCTAAATACAGCATCAAGGAAAACTCAGGAAATTTGGTGGATAAATACATGTAGTAGTCGTGACGCATGCCCCCCACCCCCTCCCCAACTTCTATTTCATTATCAAGTACCGGATTTCAAATGTGTCATGCTGGGACCTCCAACAGCGCGAATCGAGGAACTATAGAACCCATTTGTATGAAATTTACTGCGTGAGTTACAAACGTCCGAGTACCAAATCTAGTCTCGCAAATTGCATTTTCTAGAATTTTATTTTCTAGTTATGACTTTAGATGAGTTAAATTTTTCAACCGTTAGCATTTTCAAACACCTGGCAATTTGCGATATCTAACGTTTCAATCCATAAGACAATGTCGCGTGGGAAAATCATTTAGGGATGTCACACACTCATCATTCCTCCATCCCCACCCACCACCCCACCCCCTTACTTGCAACGTCCTCTGCCAGCAAAATACATTCAGCAATGTTCACAAAGTGTGTAACAGATTTTGCATTCCATATTACGAGAATAAAGCTAAAGACCTTTGTGACGAATTCGCCGACTTCGCTCACGAAAAGGTGCAAAAACTATGGTTCACAAGAAACATTTTTTTTAATTTTTTTATATATATATATATTTTTTTTTTTTTGGGGGGGGGGGGGGGGTTATTAACGCTTTGCCTACCACTAGCACAGAACAAAACGAGAGCAGTTTACGCGGCACGGAATGAACGAGCCGAGTTGAAGTTTTCCAAAGTGTTTCACGAAAAAAAAATCGCCGTACTCTCCCTGACTTATGTTCTGTTTCTTTTTGTTCCACGATTAAAGTCAATGGAGCAGATTTTTTCGAAGAAAAATATCACCTCCGACGGTATGTTTGCTTTCCGGCATTCATTCACGCCATAACGTCAATCAGATGCGTGATACCCAATCAGTTGCGTTTTACATGACGTTCTTACACGTTGGCCGGATTCTTCGCGTGGTACAATACATTTCTCGCTGTCAGTTTTGCATTTGCAACAGGTAATGTTTAAACACACATCAGTCGTGTTACAAAATGGAATATCCAAATATCGTTATTCATAAAAATCACTATTGAAATTTTATTATTGGTTCCCTTACTTGAACGACGTAATTGAGCTCGCTCCAATGACGAACTATGTTTTTATGCAATTTGTTTAGTTATTTAACCATTTTTTTCAAGTGTTGTCTCTTAGTCGTGCTAGGTAAAGGGGCATAGTACTGTCATCACAAAAGCAGGGGCCTGCGAATATTCGAGATTCGATTCGATATCGATACTATACGTCTGCTTTGAGATCGATCCCAATTCAGTCTCAAGATTCCATTTTTTCGAATCTCTCGTACTAACTTCAATTTTTTACATTTCCAACAAAAATTGTTTTAGTTTTTGAAGGCTTAACTTGTTACTATTCACGTTCTTTAAACTAAAAAACTAAAACTATGGATAACAGGCCCAGCTGTTTCAGCGACGATGCTACAGAGAATATTTAGTTACTGATGTTTAAAGTGTTCACTCAGACGTGCAAGGGTCATCACTGTATTCCATAACTTACGTTTGGTTCAATATGAAATAACTTGTCTTTTAAGATTCGATTCGGGATTCCATTCGATATCGATATCAGAGACACGATTCGATTCGAAAAAAAAATTGTGATTCGCACATCCCTACACAAAAGCTGAAAAATACGAACCAGCAAAAGAACTCAAATCCAATGGAATACATCACAAAGTTCGTGTTTGTCGTTTATTTTTTGATTTTGTTTAGATGCCGGGTTGCTTGTGGCAATTCGATTTACACTAGTACTGACGAATACATCTCTAGAACACATCCCCACATTATTTAGGGTCCTATAGCACTATGTGGTACTCTTATGATCAAAATTCTGAAATAATCTGAGCATTCTGAAGTTTTGGGTACATTTTCCATTTGGTACATTTGGGTAATAACATATACTCTAGTCCGGTCAAACACTCTCGCCGAACACTCCCTCCCCCGTCCTATTAGAGGCCTTGGGGTCACATCACACCCACGTGCCACCACTGAAACCAAGAAGACGGTTTCCAGTAAACAAAATGGACGACGTAACACGTATCACCTAACAGCACGCGCCTCGCGTGCGAACTGACACCACGTTTCACCGTGGTAATGACGTCAAAACCTAGCCGCTCACCAGGGCTACCACGACAACCCATCAAGACGAAACTGGATCATGTGACATGATATGACTTCCTAGGTCCTCCACTAGCTCATCCAATCCTTGCACGGAAGTTTCAAGCACTACTTGTAATATACTTTTAAAAAATGGAGGAGGGGAGAAAACACTCCCCGCCAATTTACTTATGTTTCAAAATGAACATTTATGCATTGAAGGAGTTACATCATAACTAATCTCCACACTTCCAAAACATTTGGTTCGGGCCAGTTTTTACATACATGTACCATTAACCCATTCACATAGCATGGAGCCTATATAAAAGAACCTCAGTCGATTGTGTCAGTGCAATCTTCTTCTTTTTACCCTTTACCTAACATGAAAAGCAGACGACACTTGCAAAAATAATTCTTGAAAAACTAATTTTTTTCATTTTTTGTCTCAAAAACATAGGTTATGACCCCTCGTTGGAACGAGCTCGTCGAGCTCGTTCCAATGAGGGGTCATAACCTATGTTTTTGAGACAAAAAATGAAAAAATAACTAAAATTAATTGGCGATTTTTGAGAATAGCGCTGGCCGGTTTTGGCCGTTACGTTAGGTAAAGGGTTAAGCAGGTACACAGAAGATGCTTTTTGACCAGCACCCCACTAACCGCTACAGACAGTCTAACCGTTATGGAAACAGTCACCCCCACGGTTCCTGAACATCCTCCGCTCCATCCCTAAAAGTGGTCGACCACTTTAAGGGAGGCGAGCGTTGGTCCTGCGTCCCGCCCCTGTCCCTTTTTGTAAGCGCATTGCGCATCTTTTTGTCCCAACCCAATAGGATTACAATGCAGGCCTGCCCCCGAACCAGGGAAGTTCGGGTCTTCTTCTTCTTGGTGGTCCCCGAAAGGGGTCGTTGTTGTTTTCCTTCAAAGAGTCCAACCAAACAGAGACAGCCTGAGGCAGATTATACTTGCCAGTGATGGCCATCACTCATAATCATCCTCGAAGCGGCAGACTATACTTGCCCGAAAATACAGATCGACTGCACCCTCGGGGAGAGGTAGTACCTTTGTGAGAGGACCCAACCTCTCACACTGATCCTCACCCGAGAGTTCAACCGACATCAGCCAAGAGACCATCACGACGCAACTGGTGACACCGGCCGAGTACCTGAAGCAGTTCCTTCTTCAACACGCCTAGACATGTGAGAATGAATCACCTACAGTCAATGAGGGTCGAAAGGGGCTTGTCTCCCATACCGTCCCTGCGCGCCTTCGGCGCGCGAAATCATTTCGTTCGTGTCAGTGCCAATTTTTCTGACGAAACTTCTGATGCGGTGTGGCAAGGGTGCCCCTCCTCTTTTGTATCTATGCGACTGGATTAATAAATTATGAATTGCGAAAACCTTCGCTGGCGAGAGAATGGGTTTCTCCTTCCGTATCGACGGCACTGTATTAACAACATTTTGCATTATGTGTATTTAGAGTAGGGCCCTGCGAATCACATTTTTCGATTCGAATCGAATCTCGAATAGAATCGGGTCTATTATTCGAAATGTAATCGAACCTCGAATCGAATACAGGCGTATTGAAGATGAGCGATTAGGAGGAGGGGCTCTGTAAACCTGATTTATTCCGACTGTTTTATGGCTTAAGTCCCGACCGAAAGAATATTTCAACCACATCATCAAGGCATGACTTCGTCGAAGGCACACCTCAATGATGTTGTGGGAATATTATCCGGTAAGGATTTTTGTTTCAAAACAGAAACGGGTGCGAGAATTACCTGTCCTGGGCAGTGCACAAGCCAGAAAATAAGCAGACAGTCATCAGCAAAATGAGGTCCCCAGAGGGTGAATTTAGTGATGCTACCCTGCACAGCAGGGTAGCATCACTAAATTTACCCTCTGCGAACCTCAGTCTGAATCAGGGTCTCAAAACAAAACAGAAAGATGTACCCAGAGGATAAATAGGCCCACTGGATGGGATAGCATCATCAAATTCACCCTCTAGTGACCTCATTCTGCAAATGTCAAACTGCTTATTTTCAGGCTTTCATTGCTTGAGAACTTTAAATTTGCTTTCAGTAGTGGTAGTGACTAGTCAGATTAGAGTTAGCTAATGGTTTTTTTATGTTTTTATTTTCAAATTTATTTATGTACAATTTCCATCTGGAGTATAGGTTTTGTGGGACTACGAAGATGACCGATACAAAACGAAATTCCAGTAAAAAGATTCGAAGGAAAACGAATCGGGTAGTCGATTTCGAATCGAGCCGAATAGCAATTTAAGATTCGAAATCGAATCGAATCTCGAAAATTCGCAAGCCCCTAATTTTGACAAGGAGTTTATTGTACATTTCCCTTTCAATCAAACATCAGAAAAGTGAACGGGCATCTAATTTTGACAAGGAGTTTATTCTACATTTTCACTTTCAATCGAACATTAGAATGTAAATTACTTCATTTCTCCATTACTGTTATCTCTTATTCCCGCAATTGCGCGTTTGGGTTTTTCTTCTTCTTTTTTTTTTTGTTGTTGTTGTTTTTTGGGGTTCTTTTTTTTTTGCTACTCTATTTATATAATTGGGAAGTCTCTGATTCCGTCATTTCGTTCGTTTAAAAATTCCAGCTTTAATTATCTCCTTTTCTATGCAATTGACTATTTTTACGTCGCGCGTCCGGGGGCTTCTTGTCCTGGGAAGGGGAAGAGAAGGGGGCGCGCTAGTATCCTTTAAAATCCCCTGAAAATCTTGACCTCACTTTTTCTTTTAAATTTCAAGGTTCGACCAACCCTGTCATGTTTTACAGTGCTTGCCATTTTAACGGCATACAATTCTCCTAGAGTACAAGAAAACTAAAGCCCCATGGATGATGTTGTATTCAGTTTTGTCCGCAATCGATACAAGGTACTTAGTCGCCAGTTGTTAATGACTTCCTGCTAACACAATTGCCGTATCGAAAACAAATATTTAACAAGTAATTGCAATCGCTGTTAACTCACAACTTTAACTATTTATATAATTTGAAAAGAAATCATCGTGTGTGATAAGTAATCGGAATTAACATGAATAACGTTGTTAGTTGAAGGGTGTTTTGTAGGAAAGACTATGTCGAAATCGAGGGCAAGTGTTTTCAGAATTACTTATTGAAATCTGTCCTGTTTTTTCCTCAAAGAGAGAAAAAATGTAGTGAGAATCTGCCACAGTATATGGGTGGGTGGACACAAATCATCTCCTGGGCGCTAGAATGTTCTATATCCCATAGGGGACATAGAACATTCTAGCGCTCAGGAGATGATTTGAATATAAAGAATTGTTTTTAATTGCATCACTAAAGTATTTTTATTGATGCCTTGAGAAAAGTGGGTATAAAAGTGGGTATATGGGTGGGTGGACACAAATCATCTCCTGAGCGCTAGAATGTTCTATGTCCCATAGGGGACATAGAACATTCTAGCGCTCAGGAGATGATTTGTGTCCACCCACCCATATACATTCCAGCACACAGAGGACGAAATGCCTTTTTTGTGTTTGCGGCTGATCTGAAAACAGCATTGATTCGCTGAATAATATTGGCAAATTCCAGAGGCTGAACGCGTGTGCGTGTGAGGGGCGGGGGTGAAGGGCCGAGACCAAATTTACAAGACACACTGAACCTAAATCGAAATATTGATATATAGCCCAAGAACATTAGGTTTCACTAGGGAAAAAAATCAGAGAAAGCTGATTTTTTCAGGGAATGTCGAGTACATGTCACTGAACGATTGGACAAAAGTCCCCTAAAATCCCAGTTGAGCTTTTTTTCTACAGCCTTTTTTCGAAAACACGTTTGAAAAAAAATTTAAAAAATCGCACGAACTTTGTAACCTCGAATTGATCCAACTGTATTTTTTGTTTACGCGTATTTCGAGCTACATAATGTCTAATATACGTTTACCTGGAGGAAAATGTGCATTCTGTGACAATTTCTGCGAAAAATTATTGAAAATTCACAAAAAAAGTATCGGATTTACGCAAAAAATGACGATTTTCCTAACGGATTTGCCCAAAGGGTCGTAGTACAGAACGGGATGTTAGTTGGACAGACGATAAAAAATCCACCACCATTTGAAGACTTTTATCATTGCTTACAAAATAGACATTATGGAAGACCCCCTCTGCTTCTGGCCGAGTTCCCCTTTTGGCATAAAATTCGTCAGCATGAGAACTCAACTATTTTCGGGCTTGGGACCGAACAGACACGTCTGTGTCTGGCAGCATTAGATCAATAAATAATATTTACAGAATGTACAAAAATCAATAAATAATATTTACAGAATGTACAAATCAATCAACATGGATTAAGTTACATTGACTATTATCAACGCTATATACAGAAATGACATGACCTATATACATATTATTCATCGAACTCAGAAATTTCCGACAGGACAGTGTTTCTGTGGTTGTTACAAGAATCCGAACTGCAATTACACAAACCTGAGCAAGAGAGTCCTGCCTTCTTACACCCACACCTTTTTGTACAAGCACTCTTGCAACCACAACTGATCAGATTCAGTAGGTTATCGGGGGCACATGGCTTTGTGGCTGCAGTCGGTACAAGAAGTCAATTGTCTAGCGACCACCCCCAATCCGTCGGAGGAAGCGAAGTGCCCAGCCATTGTTGGACCTGGAGATAACATCTGTAGACATGTTGTTGTGCAGCATCGCTGCTTGGTGGGAGTGAGGCTAGGTCGATGGGTTTATTCAGTTTAGATTTTGTTACATATCGCTTGTAAGTGACATATCTATATTGGTCGAGAGAGGAAACAGTTTTACTCCCGTATAAGATCAGGAGAAGTTGTTCCCCGGCAGCGGCTACAGCACTTGGTGTACTGTCATCCGCCAAAATTGTGTTGACATACTGTTGTGAGTCGCTAGTAACATCGGAGATAATTGTACTGAATACTTTCTTCTTACCAACTCGAAAGAGTGCAGAAGTAGTGTCACAACCACTTATAGAATGTGCTACAAGGAGGTTGCTTCTATGGTCACCCATTTTGGTTGCTATTTCACTAACTGAAACTAGTAAGTTTGGGGTAATGGAATACATCATGTGAATATTACATCCCGGTTGAACTCGAGAGGTAAGAATGACTAACAAGTCTGTGTCTGTTCCCACAACGACAACATTGTTGTCATCTTGAGCGATGTCAAGTGCAGTTTCGGCTATCAGTACATCAGCATCAGCCTCGGCCTGCTTGGGCTGAATATTGATAGCAGATAGCTCCTGCATTAGAAGATCGATCAGTTGGGTTTTGTTCTTGGTATTTGCAAGGAAATCGGATTGGGGTGTGGTGGCTGATAACTCGGGTGAGATATTGATATCAGTGGAATACCTGTCTTTAGATCTACGGGCTTGTTCCATGCCCTTTGTCGACATTGTACAAGCATAACCATCAAAAACAACCACGACGTTCGCCCCAAAATGTCTCACTAGATAATTGGAATATGATGTGGATTATGAATATGAACAGAATTGTGGGGTCAATCACTACCTTACTTCCACGGACTTTGATGCTATTTGCCATCGATGCGAAAGACTTCACAGTGTCAACACGTCGTAGTTTGATGCTGTTGAACGTTTTGCTTACAACATTCGATACGCAACATTCACCAATTTTGCGAACTTGGTCACAGTTCACAGTTTCGTCGGCCACAAGCCCGGTCGCTATAGAGACTAATTGTAGTGGATCTCTATTCTGAAAGGGGGAATGCACTCTGAGCCAGTTCAATAATTTGGTGATATCATTGGCATCAGTCAATTGTGAACTTTGACGGAGATCCCGATGTTGTTCGCCATGACCAGTGTGAACATGAACAAAATTTTCGAGAGCATTACATATCGGAAGGCAAAGAGGTAGTCCATGTACCCATTTCGCAACAGTGCTATCGGTTATTCCCCTGCCATGTGTGAGACCACCAGGGAGCTTGAACATTCTCATTAAACACTGCTCTATGGTCTGATCAGAATATATCCCGTCCCAGAATTTATCTGAGCGCCTTATGGTAAAGTAACCTTTCTCAGTGAACAACTTCAAATCATCCTGTTGCATTATTTCTGTTAGCTCATTCATCTGCTGCAAATAAAGATGAGAACTTTTTGCGTATGCAAAATGACCACCTGCGTGAAATACTGGAATCATATTGCGAACACAATATGTGTGGAGTTCCCAGTCGCCTGTGCGCTCTGCTCTCAAGAACAACTGGAGAAGATCTATTTGCTCGTAGTATTGTACCCAAAGCTTTCCTGTGCGTCCTACGGACGCATTCTGGAGCAGTTCGTGTAATTTTGACAGTAGATGGTTGACACTTTCTTGATTGACAGCGTCAGCTGTTGTACAGTCACCTCTGGCAAGTCCACAGAATATTTCATTGACTTCTGTGCAGTCTATGTTATCTAGTGTTCGGCTTTCTTCAAACACAAGTTTTGTAATGGCAATTTCTGTAAGCAAATGGGCACGAACTGCTCTTGAATATGCATGACCACTGATCAAATGATGGATTGACCCACCAGCATAAACAGCCCCCCAAAGTTCATCCAAGCCGCTACCAGCCATGAGCGAACCAATTGCCCCTAAATATGACATAATCATATGGAAGCCGCCGAGTCTAACGAAAACTTTTGTCAACTTATCTGACGAAGACACAATCTCCACTGCTTTGATATAAAGTGGTTGGTCAAACGTCACTGGACAAACGTTCAGTCCCTGTTTCTCACATTCAGTTTGTGCAAACATGAGAGCAGTGTAAATTGTGCTCGGGTTGGATGGATCAAAATTAATAAAGGGAAGTATCTCGACATCACTTGTTTCATAATCATCTGATGATGTGAAAATGTGCATATATTCAGCCCAAGATGGGCAAGGTACTCTCAGTACATGCGTCAAAGACCAAAGACTGTCGACTGTTTTTGCGAGTTTCAAATTTTTCGGATCAGATTCACCCAAAGTTGATAAATCCTTCATCACAATTTCGTCAAGACCCGATTTGCTTGGTTTACTGTAACCTTTCAAAGGGATGTACCCGAATTCACCAGAGCCAATATTCGAATGATCACCAGTTAGTCGTTTTATCGGAGACTCTTCTGTGTGATCTCTGCTTGGAGTTATACAGGCGATGCCTCCCATACTATGGAAAGTATTCTTGCCATCTAGCGTGCGCACATTACAATCGGCGTTATCGAAAACGAATTGTGTGAAGTTCGCAAGTCTAGGCGACGGACCTTTGCTTATCATGACAGAATGAACGTATTGTTGAACTTCCCGGTAGCTAGAAGAGAACATTAGTCCATACAGAATGTCGATCAATTCCCGAGATGCGAATTTCCTATGTATGTAAACTGCTACCGACAATAATACTGGTGACAAGAATGAACGGGGCCGACAAGAACTTATTAGAGACTGACCTATGGCTGTCACGCGTCTCTCGTTGGCTTGGATGTTTTGCCCACGCTGCGACGGAGCAACAATCCCTTGTAACAAGGTTTGGAGTGTATCGGGTAGTAGATCACTAGATACAGATAATGAATCGGGTTTGGGATAAACGTCACACTCGTAAATGGCTGACCGAATACCATCGCGGACTATAGCCGATGCTTTCTTGACGATGCGCATACGTTCATCAGTTTCATTGGTACATTTGTCTGAGTACCACGAATCATATAGTATTTTGTCTGATGAATCTCTGAATGTGACAACATTTTTTAGGGACCTCAGTGTTGTAATAGAGATTCTACTACTGAAATGCTCAAGCAGTTTGGTTTTAAGATGTTTAATTGTGTAACCGACTTCGTCACCAAGATACGATTCAAACGTCTCTGCCAATTCGCTCAAGGAAAACTGACACTCATCGCTGTTCTCCATAAAGGTACACATTTCATGGAATGCAAGTGCTTTCTTGTCTGCAACAGGCCTACCCCGTGAAAGAGTTCGCTCAGGCTTATCTCTGACAAATCCTGTCCAGCAATCATGGTGATACCGACCTACCTCGGCCACTAGATCGATAGCACGACCGATCCGAGTAAGTACAGACTCACCCCATTCATCACTACGTTTCAAACAACGGGTTCTGATACTATCAACAAAAGTCAATGTTTCAACGGTGTGGACTTCTCTTCTACGTTGAACGGGTATATGAGTTTGTTTGTCGGCGGATTCTCCACAGAACAGACAATGGAGTTTAAAATTGAAAGCATCTTGATCAGAGCGTATTTTTTTTGTCATAGATGGACCAGCTTCGTCAGATTCAGCTGCATCTAGAGACATTCTCTTACTTTTTCTTACAGAACTTTCCCGTGTATAATTCTTGTAGCAGAATTTGTGAATTTTCTCACCAACTGTGGGTTTCTTCGAACCGGCAAAAAGATTATCGCCAAGCTCGACGCTTACAGCAACCAACTTTTCTATACCCCGCTCACCAAGTGTAGTTATTCCGGACGAGCCGGTCAACTCATCGTTACATTTGATACATTTATCCATTGCCAAAGTCACAACAGAAAAAAGATGATAGACACAATAAACTCAAGTACAATACCACAGAACAGATATCAATGTGCGGACCTGCTTCGTTGTCACCGTAAGGTATCAACAGGTAACACTAAGTGATATGCCAACAACATAACTGATCAGTTCTGCAAATAACACAAGACTCTAATAATCAACAACAGGCAAAATTACATATATATCTATCAAGGGATCATTGGTTTCAATATCTAGGCATCAAATGCGGAGTGTCCAATACTGAACAGAGCAAATTGTGCAATGGGCAGACCTGGAATGCGGAATTAAACAGCGTTTCCTGATAAAAGTCGTTCCAGGCTATTTTGCATTAAATTAAAGAGCGTTGTCTGTACATAAAGACCTGGAATGCGGAATTAAACAGCGTTTCCTGATGAAAGTCGTTCAAGGCTAGTTTGCATCAAATTAAAGAGCGTTGTCTGTACAATACAAATTTGTTTATGAGTACACATCAAGGGCGTGCACACATTACATGCCAATGCATCTTGAGTGTAGGCGAACACCACATTATGTGATTTAATCGAACATGGAAATTGAAACAATGATGCTATAATACGGTATTTGAATGAGAAAAGTCGATGCCGTTTGAATTTGAGTTTAGGGGGTATGGTTAATATTTCACACGTTTCACCAGTTCATTATGGAATAAATGACTATTGTTATATATCATTATAAAGCCACTGCTTTTCTGCAATTTTTGATATATAATTTAACTCCCAAAGTAGTCGTAGATTTGATTTAATGGACGTTGTGTACCGTTGTGTGTATGAAAACAATAAATTTGTTTTCGTAATTTTGTACATTTTCGTGAATATTTCACCATTGAGTGTGAGGATTGGTACAAAGTTGGCATTTTCTGTTGGGGATATGTATTATCAATATAATTCAGCACGATATTTTTGATTCTCACCCTACTAAGGCGAATAAGAATGAGAAATATGGAGCTGGGTCGAATTTTTTTTTAAATTTTTTTTTTCATCAAAAAAACGCTATAACTAAAAAAGCTCAACTCGGATTCGCGGGGACTTTTCACACTTTATCCGCAATGTGTGTCCCGGAAACATATAAAAAAATCAGCTTTCTCCGATTTTTTTTCCTTACTTTCTCATTTTTATGTCTAATGTGCCTGGACTAATACAAAAATGTCAACTTCTTGATTCTCAGGTCTTGATGATTGCAAATTGTGGTGTTAAATCGTGTGTGTCGGCGGGGGACAGGGATACCGATTGATATATTATGCTTTTAAGACAGCTGGCAGTGTCACGCAACAATATTATAGTCTTTTAATACTTATATACATACCATGATTTTGTCGGTATTCCTGACTTATCTCACCATGAAAATCGACGTTCGATAGAGTTATCTCCCTTGAAGTTATTAGACAGGAGAAGAAAGTCCAATAAAGAAGAGTGTAATTGTTGAGAACACAGATATGACATCAGCAGAAAATAAATTGAAGTTTCTCTTTGTTATTTTTTACTTTTGTTGTTTTCGTTTATGAAGACTTACAAAAGGAAACGTTGCGTTTTATGGCAAGTTAATTAGAGGCAACTAAGCAACTGTCCACTTTGTCTCTTTGTTTGGCTAATATGTCTCTACAGTTATTCGCCAGGAATAAAAATCAAATCTTGCCTCTTAGACTTAAATCTTTTCATCTTTTTGTCATTATCTTCCCTTCTCAACCTACCTCTCGCTTGGTCTAGATATTATAAGATAGTTGCCGGTGGTATAGCAACAGGATGGATAAACGCATGTTGTGGCCACTGTAAGGTGCTCGGGAGGTGAGGTACTCGTGACATAACCACTTCCTCATTATATCCTTTTTAACATTTATAACCTCAACTTCAACCTCACTATCCCCAACTTTATCATCAGTACGTTCAACACACTTTACATATCAATAAACAATAAAATTAACTTAATATCTTCGTAAAGTGTGACATGATCCATTCCCAGATTGTATTTCCTTTTCAATTTCACTTTACGTTAGTTTCCATTCTGTTGCCATATCAGTGGTTAGGAGTTCAATTTTTTCTGTTGTTGTGTTGAGTGGGGTGGAACTGCTCGGTCTCGGAAGAAATTTTGAAGTTAAAGACGTAGATCCATATAAAAACAAGACAAGCCTCAGATCATATTTTTTTTCCTCTGAGAACTATACGTTGATGACATAACTTCTCTCCTGACATCCATGTTTCATGCTTTATGTTTATACTAATGGGGTCAGCAGGAAGACGACCAATCTGGCCATGCTGTATCCCAACAGAATATAATTACTTTCACAAACAATTAATGTAAAACATTTTGAACCATAATGATTATATTCTGTTGAATAAAATTTACTTACTTGCTTACTTACTATTATATTAATGGAAAGGACCATTGTCTCTATTATATGCCACGATACGCACTAAGTTTGATATTATGAACAGAGAAAAATTGACCTTTTCTTATTTCGCGTTTAACCCTTTACCTAACATGAAAAGCAGACGACACTTGTAAAAACAATTCTTGAATAACTAATTCTTTTCATTTTTTATCTCAAAAGCGTAGGTTATGACCGCTCGTTGGAACGATCTCGACGAGCTCGTTCCAACGAGGGGTCATAACCTATGTTTTTGAGACAAAAAATGAAAAAATAATGAAAACTAGACTTTATGATTCTGGAGAATCATGGCTTTTCCAGATGAGATTCCATGATTTTTCATGACCCCAGAGTGTCTGATGAATTGTTTTTAACTGTCTCACTGAAGTTCCCTTTTGATGTTATGACAAATATGGGTATAGTAGTCTCAACTGTCGCAGTTTGATAAAAAAATGTTTAGGTAAAAAACATCATTAATGGTGGAGAGGGTTAATATCAATATCGTTGTCCGACAGGTTAATGAGCGAGTTACATTTGTTTGACATCTTCCAACCGAGTGTTGTGGCTATATGAAATGGTCCATTGTAACTTGAAAATATCCAAAATATTGATGTCTGTCAGTTTGTAGAGGGTTAACAAGTGCTAACGGGAATATTTTTCCATGCAACTTGTAATGTCACACCAAAAACTGCGAATGGCCATTTTTTCTTAAAAATCTACAAGTTGTTTTCACAGAAATCCAGGGTGAACACAAGATTCCATGATTTTTTATGGCACTGGAGTGTCTGAAGAATTGTTTTTAATTGCATCACTAAAGTATTTTTATTGATGCCTTGAGAAAAGTGGGTATAATAGTCTCAAATAACCCAGTGAGATAAAAGACAGTTTGGTTTAAATCATCATTGCTGATGGAGAGGGTTAATATAAATATCAGCGTCTGAGAATCAGCGTCTAATGCAAATAGCCCATTATATCTCAAATTTATCTAAAATTTTGATATTTGACAGTTTGTGGAGGGGTTAATGAGGGCTTGCGAGAATGATTCTTCTCCAAAGTTTATTTGTTCTTGAAAATCTGTAAGAACCACTTGAAGATATCCACAGAAAATGTGAACTTTAAGTTCTTGAGCATGTCATGTGTAGTCCCTTTATCAATTATCTCCTATTTGACCACAGATGTTATGCATCATTACGTCATCTTTTCACACCTTAGAACTACAGTAACCGCATTGTGTCCCTGGGCAAGACACTTCACCCCCGTTGCCCTCGTGGGGGCACGGTGACGTTGTGTACTAAGGCATACTGCACGTCGATGGTGCACATGTCTTCAACCAATGCTAACCCTGCTTGTGTGGAGTTGGTATGTTGGGGAGCTGACAGTTGCTCGCCGTTGCTGGGTTGTTCTCTTCGGGTACTTCGGCTTCCTCCACCCGTAAAACTGTCACGGTCATGGTTAGCCATTGTGCAGAAAAATGTGCCCTTAAACATCAATAAATAATCAATAAATAAATAGAACTACAGTTATTGACAACAACGAGAAACATGAAGTTATAGACAACAATAATTACATATATAAATAGGAAGTGTTGTTCGTCCATCTGTGTAAATAAAATATTACATATATAGGCTGGGATGGAGGATGTGCAGTATAGCCGTCTTACAAACTAGTATATACCTAGCCCCACTGCCGGGGAAATGTTAGCGCCACTACGGCATTTGATAACCGCCTTACAGCGTATTATATATACCTGCACCCCTTCCCATGATGGGGAACTCCCCCTTTTATTGTAAGGTTCCTTAGGTACAACATAGCGTCTGTAAGATGGCTATATATTGCCACGTCGCCACCCTGGGGTGAAGGATGGGAAGTGTATAGCCGTTTTACAGACTAATATATACCTGGACCCACTGTCGGGGAAAGGCTATAGTGTCAATACTGTATTTGATATTATAAGTAAATGATCCCATTGTAGCGAACGTTATTTACTGCTTTCTTATCATGCAGTGGCGGGGCGTAGTGGTGTTGTGGTAACCGGTTCTCGTCAGATCACCGAAGTTAAGTAACGTCGAGCCCGGGTGACCGTCTGAGCGATCAATTCGGACTCCCGCGCTGTGTCAGTGGGCAAGGCACTTAATGCCGATTATCCACACGGGGGGCACGATGCCGCCGCGTACTAAGGCGTACTGCACGTCGATGGTACACATGTCTTCAGCCAATCTAACCCTGCCTGTGCTGCAGTGCGGAGTTACGATGTTGGGGAGCTGGCAGCTGCTCTTCGTTGCCTGGTGGTTCTCCCCGGGTACTCCGGCTTCCCCCATCCGTAGAACTGCCACGGTCATGATTAGCCATTGTGTATAAGTATATGACCTTAAACACCAATAAATAAATAAATAAATAAATAAATAATATCGTGCAGTGCAGTGTGGAATATGATGTGTGTTTGGTTGGAGAAAGAGACGGGGGGGGGGGGGGAGGTAAGATCGGTAATTTTGCTGGGATAAATCGACCTATGGCGACGGACACCATGGAATTGACCGATGAAACGGGACACGGTGATAGTGGAACGTATGGGCGGTTATCCTTGATAATAAATAAATATACACTTACTTTTGAGTTCATGTTGGGGAGGATTTACTGGAAATCGTATATGGTCCGATACTTCTCAGTTATGCTCTGCTCCCCATCCTATGAATTGCACTTCAAACTTCTCAAATCTAGCACCCACCCCACATCATACCCCGCCAGAATTTTTGCTCGCTAAAAACTTATTGTTACTTTATTCTCGCAACATCTAACATAACGACAACTAGAGGTGCGTCGCAAGGCCACCGGGAGCACGAGCGGGCAGGGCAACCCATATATTCGGGGCTCGTTTCCCAGGGCAGTATGCCAGCTATGTTCGCAACAACGGCCTCTCCTCGTCGGCTCGGGTGCTTCAAAGGATAGAAAGGTCAATGGGGGAGGGGCCCGTTAGCAAACAAACTTGGTGAAAAAAAAACAGCAGGGGGGCACGTGTCCTAGGTAAAAAAACAGCAGGGGACAGGTGCCCTAAGTTACAAAAACAGCAGGGCGATGGGGGTGGGGGTGAGGGGGGGGGGGGGCAGATGTCCCCTCTAATTAATTTGAATAGGAGGAAGTTGTTCGTGGGGCAGGTGTCCATATCCCATTGTCCAGTATTCCAAATTTTCAATGGTACTTGGCCTTGACGGAAACATTTTAACAAGAAACAACGGTAAACCTATTTGCAGTAACGCTGCAATTATAAACTTGATTTTAGGACCATTCCATGGACAGTTTAAAGCCTACGTCGATATCAGCGTTCCTTACTCTCGTCCTTTCAGTGCATCATCGCAGTATTTTACAGGAATCGAGTTCTGACGTCATGCAAGTTTGACATGCTTTCAATTTTGTTATTGCCAACTGCATATTTATAATTTTATGATAACTGATCGGAATTTTGAAAATGACACATGCAATCGCGACAGAGTTTTCTGAAAAAACTCGATTCTGCAAAAGGTTTTAGTGAAACTGGATTATTTTTTTTCATTTTCAATTTCGATGGCTCTTGACGAAAAGGTGTTAATTACTGATCGTCCTAAACGAGATCAAAGATTAACGCGAAGATTAATAACAGAGAATCTTCTAAAAATATACATGTGCATTCCTAAAATGAAATAAATCAAGTCTTTTTCCACGTTTTATGAGAGGAATACGTCCAATCGTGTCATTGAATCATTCTTAAGTGTATGTGGGTGAGAAATTTTGTATACGGACAAAATACACATTAAATAAAATATTTGGCATTATTTTCATATGACGTATTTTTATCTTTGCTTCTTGGGGAAATCCATGCTGCTAAATACGACGGAGGAGTGTTATCTAATGAGGTCAGGTGGTCGAGTCTGACACCCCACGTCCCAGTTGTTTTAGTGGGGGTGTCGAATTTACACGTAATGTAGGCAGCATACATGGCATGGGCTGTCTGTCTTTAATCCGGCAAAAACAGGTTAAGGCTTGGTTTTTTGAATACCCTTAATACTTTCAAACATAATCCCTCGTGAATTCTGATTCTGATAAAAGAGGATTATTTTATCTATTACATACGCATTTGGTGCCCGAAAACAGCAAATTTTATCAAAATTATCACGTTTAGCAGTCTGTAGAGGGGTTATCAAACGATTAGCGGAATATTCTATCCATGCAACTTGTAATACCACGCCAAGACCTGCCAATGTCCAATTGTTCTTGAAAATCGCCAACAAGCAGTTGGCGAACTCCACGGAAAATGTAAATTTTATGCTTCTAAGGAGCATCTCTCCTTATCCAGTCCAAAATGGGTTAAGCTTCATTCTTTTAATACCCGTACTACCTACAAAACGGATCCTCTGTGAATTCTACGCGCAGTAAAAGAAGTTTTGTTTAGCCTTTACATACCCTTTGGGTGCTGTTGGTGTCACAAAGCAGCCCATTTTATCAAACTTGTGATGTTTGGCAGCTGGTGGAGAGCTAACAAATGCTCACCGGAATATTTTGTCCATGCAACTTGTAATGGCACACTAAGACCTATGAATGACCATTTTTTCTTCAAATCTATAATATGTTTTTAAAGAAATCCAGGAAAAACATGAATTTTTAAGCCTTTGATGGGTATCGCTGTTTAACCAGCCCAAAACGGGTTAAGGCTTGGTTTTTTTAATACCCTTATTACTTACAAAAATTATCCTCGGTGATAAAATCTACTTGACATTTTTAGAGAAATCCACGTAAAATATGATTATTTAAGCATTTGAGGGAATCACTCTTAAACCACCCCAAAACGGGTTAACGCTTGGTTTATTGAATACCCTAATTACTTACAAAAATGGTCCTCGGTGAATTCCACTTCCAACAAAGGAGATTATGTTCATTTCTCAGGTACACGTTGGGTGCTGTGCGTGTCTGAAAACAGCCCATTTCAACAAAATTACGATGCTTGGCAGCCTGTGGAGGAGTATTTTGTCCTTGCAACTTGTAATGTCACACAAAGATCTGCGAGTAGTCAATTTTTTTTGAAAACCTACAGGATGTTTTTTAGAGAAATCCACAGAAAATGGGAACTTTAAGATTTTAAGGGGTCTCTCTCTTTAGCCTGTCCCAATGGGTTAAGACTTCGACTTTTGAATACACTTACTACTTACAAAAATGTTTGCATAGAGATTGTGCGCTTGATAAAAGAAGGCACTTTTCTTTTTGGCGTACCCAGGTTCTCAGGTACACGTTGGGTGCTGTTGGCGTCCAAAAACAGCCTATTTTATCACAATTTTGACTTTTAGCAGCCCGTGGAGGGTTAACAAATGCTCACCGCAGTATTTTGTCCACGCAACTTCTATTGTCACACCAAGGCCTGGGAGTGACAAATTTTTCTTGAAAATCTACAAGACTCGTTTAGAGAAATTCACGGAAAACATGATTTTTTGAGCTTTATGGGGGCATTGCTGTTCAACCATTTTAAAACGGGTTAACGCTTGGTTTTGTGAACACCTTATTACTTACAAAAATGGTCCTCGATGAATTCCACTTCCAATAAAGGAAGTTATCTTTATCTCTTGTGTATTGTTTGGGTGTAGTGGGGGCCTGAAACCGGCCTATTTCATCAAAATGTCGATGTTTGGCAGCCGGTGGAGGGTTACCATATGCATCGCCTGATATGTCGTGTGTATCAAAGGTCGTGTCACAGACAGGTCTAGCAATGATGAAGGTTTAAAAAAAATCTACAAGACGTGTTTCGAGAAGTGCCGATAAACCTCAATTTTGGCAGTTTTTTGCCAATTCTGAAGAAATAAGGGTTAAATCGAAAATTCCGCTTCGGTACAATTTTAGATTTTGTGCCTCTCTATGCGTATGTAAAATTTCGTGAAAATCGGTTCGAAAATGGCTTCTGAATCGTACGGTCAAAATGTGTGGAACCCCCCCTCCCCAACGCCCCCCCCCCCCCCCCCCACCAAAAAAAATAAATAATAATCCGTAGAATAACAAGAGTCTTTTCCAGAGGGAAAAGCCTAATTAATTGGCGATTTTTGATAATAGCGCTGGCCAGAGTTTTGGACGTCACGTTAGGTAAAGGGTTAAACAGAGAATAATATTTAAACGTTCAAACTGATTGCGAAAAATTGTAAAAAAGCCAGTTTCTGTATTTTTATTATAGTCTACAAGAAAATGCCTTAAGTTTGCGAAATCATGCGCACATCGATGATTCAACTTCGCTAACATTTCCAACTTCCAATGTGTATATCCCATATCCTGAGTGTTGAATGAATTGACAGCTTTAGAAAATTAAGGGGAGCTAACGTTTGCGTAAATCTCTTCCAATAACGAAATTGTCAGCTATAGATTCTTATGATATATGCCTTCCTTGTAACATAAGCAATCCACAGCTGATATAACACCGAACTCGGCTGATAATCGCCACCCGGTCAATTATCGAGCACGATTCACTTTTTGTCTGACACTACCAACCCATGTGCGTCCGTTCACCTTTCTGGGAAAAACGTGTTTCTTTTTATTTCGAAGCAGTCAATTTAAAACCATACGTCTTATTAACCCTTTGAACCCTGATGGTAACTTCCAAGTCAGTTCAATGGCAGCAGTTAGAAGAGTCCATATTCAGTAATTGGGGATAGACCAATTAATATGTTCAACGAACAGCCAGGAGGCTGCACGTTGAAAATATTGATTGGTCTACCCCACACATTAACATAACAGACACCCCACTTAATTAAATTATGAAGTATCGTGTTTCTGGGCCGGAAAAGCGGCCTCTGGTGTTCAAAGGGTTAAACTAATATTCAAAAAGTATTTGAAGCAATATTGTATTCTTTCCTGTATTCAAACGTAGATGCGTCGATCAGTGAGAGTGTATTGAACTCTTGGAAGCGCCAATACTGTAAACAAGCATACAAAACTGCTCGTCTGAGCGGTGTTTCTATACTTGTAGGGAACTCATTGATGGTTGTATCGAACTGTAACAACTATTTATTTATTTATATATTTATTGGGGTTTAACAAGACTTTCGACAGCCAGGGTCACATCGTGTCGACAGTTGTACGGGTGGGGGAAGCCGGAGTATCCGGAGAGAACCACCAAGCAACGGCGAGCAACTATCAGGCTCCCAAACATACTAACTCCACACAAGCCGGGTCAGCATTGGCTGAAGAAAAGTGCACCATCGACGTGCAGTACGCCTTAGTACACAACGCCACCGTGCCCCCAAGTGGGCAATGGGGGTGAAGTGTCTTGCCCAAGGACACAACGCGGTTGCCCCCGCAGATGGGATTCGAACCGAGGACCTCTCGGCTTGCAGTCTGCACCTCTACCAGTAGTATATCTCGTATGGTTCACCTCCCATTTGGATGACCTCGGTGGATGACCTCGAAGGTGACGTCGGAAGAGTCGTAGTAAATTATACCTCATTGAGGGATTTTCCATGGCCCTCATGACCTCAAAATTCAATGAGGCTAAGAGTCGTTGTAAATTAGGTCTCATTGGGGGCTTTTACATAGCCCTCATGGCCTCATACGACTAAAAGGGATTCCATAACCAGAGACGTTTCACAATAAGGGATTCCATGGGATATGGCCATTGGATATAGACCTGATGAGAATCGGATAGGACTTCACTGTAATAAGGGGAGATAACTCGGCATAGAGATTATGGAAAATCGAGTAATCTGATTGGTTAGTTATAATCTATATAAATGATCTAGATAAAAGAAACAACAAGAGTACTCGGAATAGGGTCAGAACTAACAAGAATAGACCAGAAAAGCTAAATATAGTAATAATAAGTAAAGCTGTTCCAGCTGATAGGCTCTTCTACGCTACTGGAGTATACTCCAGGACAAAGGAACATGCCTAGGTATACGAAAACTATTGCATATATAGATAGAAGCAGAGAAATCTGAAAGAATTCGAAATAGTAAAACTTGTTGGGTTATTTGTGGTAATTCTACGAATCGAGAAATTACTCCTGTTCAATCGAACATACCCCCCGCACATGCCCTGTCTTGTTGTAGGCCTTTAGGTCACATAGCAACCACGTGCTACCATAGAAACCAAGATGACGGCCTCCAGTATACAAAATGGACTACGGAAACACGTATAACCCTAACAACACGTGCTGCGCATGCGCACTAACACCACGTATCACTATGGGGATGACGTCACAAGATGGCCGCTCGCGCGGGTTACCATGACAACACAACATGACGCCACTAGGTCACGTGACATGACGTCACTTCCGAGGTCATCCACCGAGGTCATCCAAATGGGAGGTGAAACATACGAGACATACTACTTCTACCTATTGAGCCACGCCCCTCCCCCCCCCCTTCCTGGAACTGTGACAAAGGCATTTATGTTGCAGTTGGAAATTCTATGTACATTAAACTAACCCCACCTAACAGGAAAGAGTCGCCAACATCGAGAATATATAATGCAACATGAATATAAGGAAGGGTATGACCAAATTTAACCCACTGAACTCTGGTAATATCTTCTATGTCAGTTCAATGGGGGCAGCTGGAAAAGTCCATATTCATTATTTGTAAGTAGCCCAATTAATATTTTCAACGAACAGCCTTTGGGCTGCAAGTTGAAACTATTGACTAGTCTACCCCCACACATTCACTTAGTAGCCTTTCCACTTAGTAAATTTATTGAGTATCGTGTTCCTATTCCGAAAAAGCGGCCTTTCGGTTTCATACGGTTAATCTACTCGAATTGACATTTTTATACTGTGTTTCCGAATAAGCAACTATAGTATAGTGTAGGCCTAGCGTAGACCTGTTGATAATATATAAATAATATATTGGCTCAGCCTCCACTTAAATGGCCACTGTGTGGCATTGTCAGCTTTTTATTTATATATTTTATTTATTTATTTATTGGGGTTTAACGACACTATCGACAGCCAGGACCACCTCGTGTCGGACAGTTTTACGGATGGAGGAAGCCGGAGTACCCGGAGAGAACCACCGAGCAGCGGCGAGCAAGTGTCAGACTCCGTACTAATTTCCTGCAAGCAGGGTTAGCATTGGCTGAAGACAAGTGTACCGTCGCCGTGCAGTGCGCCTTAGTACATGTGGGCATCTTATCAATAAACAGGTTATACTTCGATTTTTTTATCAGCCGACACTCCTCTATGGGAGTGAACCATGGGGTGACCAGATATCGCGAAATGACCAGCACCAAATTGAAACAGTTCAACTCAAATTCTGTAATTATATTTTACAAGTTAATTCAAAAGCTTGCAAAGTGGCAGTCATGGCAGAGCTTGGGAGATATCCGCTATCCATTGAAGTGAAGTGTCGATTTGTAAATAACTGGCTTCAGGCAAAATGTAACGACAATCGTCTTTTGTCTCAAGCTTATGATGAACTACAAGTACTCGGACATTCAGGTATCTCTAAAATAGAAAATATCCTTTCAAAGGCCGGATTCCGAAATGTCTTGGTGGATCCTTCGACCAACCCAGCAAACTTCATCGGACATTTAAGGACGCGTCTCCAAGATATGTTTGCCCAGACATGGAAAGATGATTGCGCTTCAGAAAAAACAAGATCAGACCATTCCAAGCTACAGTTTTATTATTCTATCAAGAATGGCTATGCACTATGTTACTGAGATAACCTCGATTTGAAATACAGAAAATGTGTCACAAAATTTAGAATAAGTACACATTAATTGGAAATCGAACGCGATCGATACAATAAGCTCAAACCTGTCCCGCGCGAACACCGATACTGTAAACAATGTGAGCTAAACCTCGTTGAAGATGAAATGCATGCTCTCTTTGTCTGCTCTAAGCTCAAAGAGGTGCCCCAGAAACTTGCCAAGACAGCATGTATAGAGTATAGTTCTGTTTTTCTCAACATTCAGTCGAAATACCCGAGAGTCAAAATTCAGGTTTCACAAGTAGAAAGTGAAATGTTATTTTCTATGGTAATATTAGATCATACTAACAAAATTTAGACTTCTGTTTTCCACCGACAGAAACTAAAATGCAGAAAACATTAAATTTCATTAAACAGCTGTATAATTGTAAGCAAATATTTAAAAAGACAACAAAACATGTATTGAATGTATTTTATCTTAAACGTGTTTAGATATTTTTTTTCTAACAGAAGAATTCCGATATTTGAGAAACTATCACTGTTAATATTATGAATCGGAAAAAGATCATGGGCAAAACCTCAGAAGCGGTGAAATACATACAGAATATACCCATAGTAGCTTGGTGTACCAAATGTTCACCACGAGTGGTGAAATGGTGTTAACCGCGTGCCTTTGGCGCGCGGTTAACACCACTTCATCACGAGTGGTGAACATTTGGTACACCAAGCTACTTTGGGTATATTTTATTTAATATTAAGAATCGAAAAAAGATCATGGGAAAAACTTCAGAAGCGGTGAAATACATACAGAATATACCCATAGTATCTTGGTGTACCAAATCCTCACCACGAGTGGTGAAGTGGTGTTAACCGCGTGCCTTTGGATCGTTATTACGAAATCGCATTGCACCGAATTACCAGTTTCGTACTGCACCCACGAGCTAAGGATTGTTAAAGCAGAAATCAAACAAGATAAGACAATTATGGAAATAAATGTAAAGTGTGTTACAGTCAATGTGTCAAACTAGTCATTTGGCCAAATGACTAAAGCGGTCAGTCAGTCATTTGACCAAATGACTGTGACCATCAGTCATTTGGCCAAATGCATACATTTCCCAGCTATTTGGTCAAATGACTAAAATAACCAGCCAGTCATTCAGCCAAATGCCCAGTAGGATTTTTAGATGGATTTAATGAAACAAAATTTAGTTTATTTTTGTTTTTATTTTATTAGCTCAATAGAATTCAATGAACCACAATATGCAATGACAAACAACATATGACAACAATGAGCATTCATAATCATCCATTTATTAGAACAGTTTTCATATAGAATATATCCATAGTAGCTTGGTGTACCAAATGTTCACCACGAGTGGCGAAGTGGTGTTAACCGCGAGCCTTTGGATCGTGGTTAACACCACTTCACCACTCGTGGTGAACATTTGGTACACCAAGCTACTTTGGGTATATTTTATTTATACCACGATCGTCAGATTATTAAGAGTCGCTATTATTTTTTTTTTCGATTTTACTGAGCACCAGACGTACATACGTGCTAATCTGTTTTTGTTTACACGAGCATCGGTGGGCGGTACTTCCGCTATCAATTTTATCGCCGAAACGAAAAGGAAAATGAAAGTAATTTATTTCATAGGTTTTTCATATATTGTAGAATATGTAATCATGATATACAAAGAGTTCTCTGGGTTAGCCTTCATAATTTCACAGGCTGGCTGAGTGCGATTGAATCTATTTTATTACAGTTCAGTTAAGAATGACCAAGGGCCCTTCCGATTACATTTCAGTAGTTTAATGGGAAAAGTATCTTAGTCAGGCAAATGCCAATGCAATGAGATGAAGTGACAATACGCAAGGAATTTTTAAAAAAAAATAGGTTGACCATTTGACAAAACCACAATTTTTGTACCCTTCGTTCCATATATCATTTGTGTGAAAGCGTTCGTATCTATTAATAAATTAACTTGAATGCGAGAAGTTTTTAAACAACAGCATGCAGCATTTGTCTTATCGATCTGGTTCGTGGCACTACAAACTTCAGTGTCATTTTCCATATTCGGCGTTATTTGTTTTCTCAGAAAGACAAAGTTGGGGATTATACATCCACGCAATTTGACCTGGAAGATTATACTATAAAACGTTTACGATTGTATTTTCGAGAATTATATTTTCCATCTATTAGTATAACTGCTGACAAAAATGAATCATTAGCATTTTAAGAGATATGGAAATTTGCCAACTGGCAAATTGACAGATCTTTGAAAATGCTAATGGTTTATTTTAACTCATTTAAGGTCATAGCTAGAAAATACAATTCTAGAAAATACAATTGTACAAGTTTTATAGTATTGTCACTAGCGGTACATGCGCACTGATTTTTATTGTAAGTATAACTGTTCTTTATTTAAAATGATATAAAATTGTTGATCTAATAATGATTAGTTATTGCTAAAATAATGCACAATTATTGTTCGTGGCAGTCATTCATTCTGACAGAAACTAGGGTGAAATTAGTTCCACGTGTATTTAGAAATTATGTCACGCAGTTGTGTTACTTTGGACAAGCCCGTTACAATCTTCTCGTTATCGTATCTTATGAAGAATCGTCTGCATTAAGGTTTTTAATTGCAGATTTAAGTTATTTCGCGTTACTGCCGATGTCTTCTAAAGTGCATACTGTGTTTTTACACACAGAAAGATGATATTTTTTTCAACTTAGCAGCTTATTGTTCCTTTAAAAAAGTTATGTTTTTCTTTAACCAAGAAAGTAGATGGTATCGAGAGTGCTGAAGATATCATGTAGACCCTTCTGTAATCAGTCAGATTTCAACTGGCCTGACACAGTCAGCTGCTTAAGTGGTCCCCAACAGCTCATCAACCTAACCAATTGGGAACGCTATTAACCTTTAACCCTTTAACGAATCGGCCGCATCCGCCCGCGTAATATGCAAATTCAGCAGTTGAAAAAATATTATTTTTCAAAAAATTTCAACAAAACCATACCATGTGACCCCTCGTTGGAACGAGCTCGTCGAGCTCGTTCCAACGAGGGGTCACATGATATGGTTTTGTTGAAATTTTTTGAAAAATTAAAAAAAATGATTTTTAAAATAATAAATTTTGATATCGTCTGCGTTGGGTAAAGGGTTAAAAGCCTAATTCCGATTTTGATCACCTTTTATTTCAACAAATCAGGTCCCCCGGCATGCAGTCTTTCTGTAACCTTTACGTTACATTCCAAGTACCTTAGCAGTTTGTTATAGGCAAGTCTTGACTTTCTATAGAGGCCGTCAGTAGCTTCCTAGATACAGCTGGAATGGCACAGGATGTAGACTGTCAGAGAAAAACAAACATTTAGGCCTAAAAAGTCAAAAATCTGTTTCTCAGACCCTCCTGCGTGGTCATTTTGGCCGCCGCATGCTCTCTTTTTTATAACCAATGCAAACTTTAAAAAATAATAATTAAATGGTTTATGTCTTATATTTTACCCAAGTTAATAAAATTGATAAATTTGTCCCTTGAGTGCAGCAAGGCCCTGCAATGTTTTAGCATTGCAAAGCCTTCTTGCACTCAAGGAACAAAATACACCATCACCCATGCTATTCTGTAGACTATGAGGTCTAAAATATAAAACAAACCAAGAACACGAACTTTTGATGGTAGAGAAATAATTACAAAAATAAAAATTAAAATAAAAAACCGCCCGCCCACATGCCATTTCACAAACATAGGCATGAGAAACTGAAGATCTACTTTGTGGGGCAGTATAAGATATCTCAGAAGCTTTCAATGGGTTAATGTTAATCAATTACTCTCTGTATCGACCGGTTATTGTTATATAACGATCGACATTCCGTTGGTAAAATATATTGAGGACACCTATGGTTTATGATTGGATATCATAATTATTTCATGAGTGACTAGGAGATGAACTATAAATTTTAGCTCTCTCTCTCTCTCTCTCTCTCTCTCTCTCTCTCTCTCTCTCTCTCTTCAAATAATTTGTTTGATTTGTTTTGACCCCCTCCAAACACAGCGAAAGAAATTCATAGCCAAATAAATACATAGCAAATATGTATGTAAGCATACGCGTACAAACACGCCCGAATACTCGCAAACACTACTGCCCTTGTATACTCATACACATGAAGATATGCACACATGCAAACGAATATATACACATTTACATGTTTCCATTGGACTATCCTCCGATACGCTATGGTCCTGAGAGTTGAAAGTGCCGTCAAACCTAAAAAACAAACATGCGGGCCACACCGTTTATTGGTTCTGTCATTTATTTAGCTTCAGCACTTCAAAATGACCTTGTGAATTCATTTTCTAAAGTTTTGTTATAGTATGGTCACTGTGCCCGCAGGAAAGGAAAGTACTTTAGTCAGTTCAACTGGAATAACATTTGCAAGTGATATATTGATTCCTGCGTTTGTCTTTTAGTACTTCCTCATATTCGTGGGTTCACTTGCAACATATGTCCCTTTGGAACGACATGTAGCATTAACCCGAACATTTCACCTCTTGCGAGGTATGCTAACGCGAAATAACATACGTGCAATTGCCCTTAAGGCGAAAATGTGTATTTGATTACCTACGTGCAGGGAGGGGGACAGGAAAGCTTGATGTAAACGTTAATGGATAAAAACGTAATATCACAAATAACAATAATCACAAAATCTTTCGCCCTAAAATAGTAAACACCCTCTTACTTTTACAACATTTAGCGAATTTATTTCGCGCTTGTTGGTTATAAGTTATCTCCGCCAACATGAATGGTATGTGGAGATTTAATACCTGGATGTCGGTTTTTAAACACCGAGCCGCAGGCTCTGTGTTCAAATGAGACATTAAGGTATTAAATCTCAATTTACCATGCATGTTGGCGGAGATAACGTTTTTGTCCCGTTTGAAACATAATAGAAACATAGGGGAAACAAATCTGTGAACGCGCTTTGCACGATCCACAATCAATTGGACCAAACACGTGAATAATTGTTTTGTTTTTTACAAACACAAAAGACAACAGATTAAACGCGTAAACATATCGGCTATTTTGTTATTAGATTTGCTCTTATTTCATTTTTCTCAAGTTGTTTGATTTAATTATTCGACTAGTTAATTTATAACAGCACAATATGATCGAATTGTAGGAAAATATTTGTGACTATTTTCAGGTTTTTGGTTCGATTTTTATATCGAGCAAAAGCGATATATCCCCTGGTGTTTCGCGTGCGCTTGTACCCTGGATGTTGCACGCTCTCATATACCTTGGATGTTGGGTGCACCCTTTGTCATGGCTATTTGTCCAAGGCATTCTGACCAATTAGAAGACAGAATTTATTGTGATATAGGGACAAACTATATTTAAATAATGTAATCGAATCTCTTGTGTCGACCAAGAAAAAAGTCGATGTTTTTGCTCTTCCCTTATATTTTTAGCGGAAGCATAAAATAAATGACGTTCACGTCTGTTGCCTCAAGATTTGCTAACCATCAATCCAGCTAACATAAATACATGAAAACTCATCTGAATTACTGAGTGAACGCAAATCTACAAGCCAAAATTCAAAAGTGTTTTTTATTACCTTGTGAATTTTCCTATCATCAAAAAAGATTTAGAAATTTGGCTGAGTGCAATTTGTTGTTAAAGGGAACAATATATCTTTATCCCCAATAAAGGTACAGTTCATTTCACATTCAATATTACAAACACAGAATACAATTAACCCTTTACCAAACGTAAGGGCCAAATCGGACGGCGCTTTTCACAAAAATCACCATTCAATTTTCATTATTTTTTTTGTTGTTTATCTCAAAAGTATAGCTTATGTACCTTCATTGAAACGATCTCGTTCCAACGAGGGATCATAAGCTATGTTTTTGACGCAAAAAAATGAAATAATTTGGTTATTCACGAATTTTATTTGCAAGTGTCGTATGCCTTTCGTGTTAGGTAAAGGGTTAAGAAAGATTTATTTATATATGTATTTTCAATAACTTTGTTCACTGTCACACAATTATAATGATAGAGAAATTAAAAGTAAAGTACTTCAGTAGGCACTCAAAAAACATGTTTCTCAGGCACTTCCATCACCATTAAACTTCTGAAAAAATCATCCAACTGCATCACATGGGAAGCTGCATTAGTATAAACAGAAGAAATACTTTGAAATATCAAAATACCTACCTTAAAACAAGATTGAAATGGGCAAATGACAAGTTGCATTATGAGAAATATTTGAAATTTCTCTATTTTGACATCAGGGGGGTGGGGGGGGGGGGGTTAAACAATGGCTACCAATCTGTCCGAAGTGCATTGGAACGGGATTTGAATGCGGAATTTCACAAACTTTCCAGTTGAATAGAATTGCTATGAGGACGATGATTTTTACAAACTTTCCAGTTGAACAGATTTGCTATGTCAAAAACGATATCTTCTACCTCGCCCCGAATTTACAATTGTTAATTTAAGTGGGGTCTGGGGTGACAGACGACTCTGTTTTATGGCAAATTGTAGTCGCGCGTTACAACACGCGATATACTCCTTTCAGCAGACGTGACCAGAAGTCCCGCCATCTTGTTCGTTTTTGTTTATTAAACTTGAATATAGATATTGAAAACTATTTAACAAAATGGCGACTTCGGTCACACAGACGAGGTAATGAAGGGGGAACGAAATCTCCTAGTTGCGACGAGCGATATGATACCCACAATTCCAATTCGGAGTTGTTTGTTTCGCGATTCCTTTGGCGGCTCTGCATTGAAGAATTCTGATGTCCTTTCTTTTCGGACGCCGAGTGGGGTGTCAGTGATTAATACTTTTTTTGCAGATACTATTCAACAGATCAGATAGACACGAACGTTGCCGAGTACTCATTATACACACTACGTAATAATTTCTGCAAATATTGTTCGCTAAGGCTCCTCAAAGTAGATCTTCTGTTTTTCGGCCCATCTTTTGCACAGATTGCATGTGGGCGGGTGGTTTTTTATTTTATTTTTTTTATTTTTGTAATTATTTCTTTACCATCAAAAGTTCATGTTCTTGGTTTGTTTTGTGTTTCAGGTCTCATAATCTGCAGAATGGCATGGGTGGTGATGTATTTCGCCCTTTGAGCGCAAGAAGGCTTTGCAATGCTAAAGCATTGAAAAGCCTTATTGCACCCAAGGAACAAATTTATCAATTTTATTAACCTGGGTACAATATCAGACATAAACCATTCAATTTTTATTTTTTTAAGTTTGCATTGGTTACAAAAAGAGAGCACGCAGATACCAAAAGGATAACGCGAGTGGCCTGAGAAACAGATTTTTAATTTCTTAAGGCCTCACTCATCACATATATGGGGAGCCTACACACGAGCCTGTAAGTGAGGAAATATAATACAATTTAAAATACAGTTTTAACTGTATCATCTGATTGATTCGTAGAAATAGCTCTCTCAGTTCTTTCCAGCAATTACTCAATGATAGGGTTAATATACGAATTCTAGACAGGGTCGTCGCCAGAGAGGTGGGGCTGGGATAGTTTGTTACTGCCAACTCCCCAGCGACTCCCTAAACTTCCTGAATTCTACGATCTACGATCTACTAAATTACAAATGACATTTCACACTTGACTTTCTTTTGAGTTTCAATATAGCGCCATTTGAGGCTTTTTTTAAAATTTCTCCGGTAAGCCCCAGCCTTTTTTGAAAAACATTTACTCCATCAGAGGGAAACCACCTTGATACCTTATCCCAACTCAAGACTTTTATCTTCGTGATATGCATACGGCATAAATATTCTTGGACCCCCCCCCCCCCCAACCACCCCCAAAACATTCATGTGTCGTCTGTTCCCCTTCCCCATATGGAAACCTGGCTACGAGCCTGATTCTAGAGCGTGGAAAGCATCATAATACTACCCAACAGTAGACGCGATTGGCAATTTTAGAGTTAATGTCGTCGCTTCGATTTCATGTTCGAACGGATTACTGGTTATTATCCGATTATAGCCTGCGGTAGTAGTATAGGCCGGGAGTAAGGGCCCGCTAAATTTACTACAGGATTCCCAAACCCAAACGCGGAGGTATGGCCCCGAAATTTTATTTTGGAATTCCCTAAGTAAAACCAGGTAACTACAGCCCAAAGAGTCGGAGAATTAAAGCCTCCTATGGGAATTGCTAAAAAAAACTTTTGCACAATGTAGAAAGTTTTGCAGTCGTTTTAGTTAAATGTGTCGTGTTGGTGTGTAATATATTTTTCACACCAACACAAAAAATGTCATCACATAAAAAATATTTTGTGATTCCAAAACATTTTGGTAACTAACAAAAACTGTCACTACATTTTTCAACACCCTTGTTGGAGACGAACTTCAATAGTTTGCAAAAGCTGTGTACCAATCCTTTTGTCAGTCAACATCTAACGACATATAAACGACATATAAATATGGTTAATATGAAAAAAACCTTTTCGCAGGTAGATTTGTCTGGGCAAGCAAACTCAAAGTTTGCAAGTTTATGAAAATCCGGTGTTTATTACGCGTAGAAGAGAATAGTGAGATGAATAATTAATTTCCATTTTTTTTATTCTAACATTAATACAATCGAACTGTTTGTCGACATATGGCATGAGTATTGTAAAATGTTTTATCGCGCTGTAAAAGAAGGGAATCGTTCGTTTACTTGCAAGTAAACAACAAGTCCTCGTCAGCTTCCGAATACATTGGCGAAAGAATGGGTACAGTCGGACTGTTTTAACTGTACTAACATCCGCAGCACCAGGGATGTTTTGATGGGCTATATTGCCATTTTATTGCTCAATTCTAATACGTATTAAATTAACACGCATCACACGTGGGGATGGCGAAATATTCTGTAATATGAACCATGTCATGCCCAATAATTGCCTCTTCTATATCACCCCCTCCCCATGGACTGAGGCAGTCGCGGCGGTTTGCCCTAGTTCTTCGACAGTACCAATGGTAAAAACCCCGCTAGACCCCTGGATTATCTTCAGGTGGTTTGTCGTAATAATGAAAACAGAGGTCCAGGACGTAGAACTATTACAACTACTAACACCACCTTCCCTACCCCTTCCCGAAAGGATATTTCTGTGCATGTTTCTTAGTTGTCAATTTCGGACAACTATCCAAGAAGGCTGTTGATGTGTCCCACGGAGTAGATCAATTAATATTTTTAAGTTAAAAATATTAATTATTTTACCTTGAAAATGAATCTTCAACGACGAAGACATTTTGTACTGAACAGTTGAATGCTTTCGTTTCAGAAAACATGTTTCTTTGTTGTCATTTAGTTTAAACAATATTTATTCAATAAGTATGCTATATGTTACAATATTGAACACCAAGAAAAGTGACAGTATATTTAGAGAACATCAAGAATATAACATATACTAACAAAATACCATATTAGTATGTAATGGGGTATCTGACAAGAAGCTGGGAGCTTATGTTAGTCATCTCCCGGGGTCATTCATAAATTAACACAAAAAGGTGGTTTAACCCTTTACCTAACATGAAAAGCAGACGACACTTGCAAAAAAAATTCTTGAATAGTAATTGTTTTCATTTTTTGTCTCAAAAACATAGGTTATGACCCCTCGTTGGAACGAGCTCGACGAGCTCGTTCCAACGAGGGGTCATAACCTATGTTTTTGAGACAAAAAATGAAAATATTTTGAAAATTAATTGATGATTTTTTAGAATAGCGCTGGCCGTTTTTGGCCGTTACGTTGGGTAAAGGGTTAATATAGTAGATGGACTCATATATCGCCGCCTGGAACCCATGACCTTTGGTCGATCGCCAGCTTGATCATCAGCCACGTGCCAAGTCGGGGCACCGCTTCCATGCACACTGTGAGAGATGCCTATAGGCCCTAAGAATGTAGACCTGGGAGCAAATACCCGAGAGGTCATGCAGATTTGATTTGTCAGCATCGTTGTCGACACTAGCAGGTAACCCTGAGTGCAAAAACACGACACCCCAGCCAAGGACAAAACCGTTGAGAAAGTTGGTGGTAATTCTAGTCGAAGAACGGTAAGCATGGGGAGTCAAACTACCAGGCGGCGACACATGATATTGTTTAAACCTTGCTTGTGAATGAAGGAAAAGGTGAAAAAAAGTACAAAGAAAGGGAGCAATAGAAAACAGGTGATGCCAGCTTGAAAGCACAAAACATTGCCTTCGCATTCAAGACACTCGCAAGTAAGCAGCAGAAGCACCGTTAGTTAGAAGTGAGACGGAAGCAGCCTTGATGGTGATCCATACGAAGAAAACGGAAAGAAAAGCAGGAGGTGGTTTGATCCGTAGCAGTCATAGAAAAGCCTACTTGACAAAATGAAGTCACGTTGTCATTTGTTTATATATGTTAAAGTCATTGTGTCAAACTAGTCATTTGGTCAAATGACTAAAACAATCAGTCATTTGGCCAAATGTCTTTGACCGCCAGTCAATTGGTCAAATGCCTAAATTTCCGGACCATGTGGCCAAATGACTGGATTTCAGTGTCCCAAGTTTGACAGATTTCCTGAACCATTATAAATTTAGGCAATTAGTCAAATCAACATATTCTGGCTTCTGAATCATTTCATTGTGTTTGATTACAGTTGTTATCACAAGTAGCAAATTGTTTAACATGTATTTTTTACTGGGTATCAGAATAACATCCTTTGTTTTGATTGGATTATTTGTTGAGACATCAGTTGCCACTATGACGCTATCAGTAAAAGAAAGTTTCAAACGTGAGTTGTATAAGAAACATAATACTCTGAAAAATGTGCTTATACCAAAATCAGAGTATTTTACCATAATAGATAAACTGAAGCAAATTAGTTGTCAAACTAATTCACACCTGGCATAATATCTGCTTTCCACGTATGAGATTCTTCGGTGCGGCGATGTAGAGAAATTAATAAAGCGGCACCAATGAGATGACAATTCCATAGTTTATTATGTTCACATCGATAAATTTGAAGACTTGATGTCGATAAATGTGCACATATCGCCACACGACATGGTGGTCGTGATTAAATGTTGAAAGAGCTAGGCAAGAAATATACAAGTGTGATAAGAGAGGCAGCTGAATTGTTCAAGTCGACGTGCTTTGATTTTCAGCGAAAAGTTGAAGCTACGATTGGATTGACTTCTTCCCCATTGTAACATGACGTCATCCAGAAGCTCCAAAACAGAAGATGATCCGCTGGCAGTTTTGTCAACAGTGTAGTCAACATGATAAAAATAGTAATATGCCACTTCGTCAAGCAAATAAAGTCGAGTCAAAACATGGTGGTCAGGTACTTGTGAAATGTAATTGTAGTGGCCCAAAACGATGTAAAGCCAAGCATTATGTTGGTTTCAAAGCCAATATGTTGTGTGCAACAGTGGATGTCATTCCAATTTATACCATGATTACCTATTCTACAATATATGAAAAGCCTATGACATAAATTTTAGCTTTACACACCAACCGTGGTGAACACGCCAGCAATGGGATTTCAGTAGTTAAAATTTACACCTACAGTAGAACTATATCCAAGTTGACCTTTGGTGACGTTGACCTGAATGCAAACTTGTCTAAATTTATCGCTCGTCGCCCCAGGAAGAGTGAAATGAAAGTAACAATTATTTATTACGTTTTAAATGAGTTTACCCCATAAGACACCAAAACTTAACAAACATGCATTGTCTCATGTTAATAAATAACTCGAAATGGTATGTCATTATGCTATTAAAATGAAAAAGGCTCCATTCCATTTTCCATTTCGTTTCGGCGATAAAATTGACAGCGTAAGGACCGCCCACCGATGCTCGTGTAAACAAAAACAGATTAGCACGTATGTACGTCTGGTGGTCAGTAAAATCGAGAAAAAATAATAGCGACTCCTAATAATCTGACGATCGTAGCATAAATAAAATAAACTCAAAGTAGCTTGGTGTGCCAAATGTTCGCCACGACTGGTGAAGTGGTGTTAACCGCGATCCAAAGGCTCGCGGTTAACACCACTTCGCCACTCGTGGTGAACATTTGGTACACCAAGCTACTATGGATATATTCTATATGAAAACTGTTCTAATAAATGAATGATTGTGAATGCTCATTGTTGTCATATGTTGTTTGTCATTGCATATTGTGGTTCATTGAATTCTATTGAGCTAATAAAATAAAAACAAAACTAAACTAAATTTCGTTTCATTAAATCCATCTAAAAATCCTACTGGGCATTTGGCTAAATGACTGGCTGGTTATTTTAGTCATTTGACCAAATAACTGGGAAATGTATGCATTTGGCCAAATGACTGATGGTCACAGTCATTTGGTCAAATGACTGACTGACCGCTTTAGTCATTTGGCCAAATGACTAGTTTGACACATTGACTGTAACACACTTTACATTTATTTCCATAATTGTCTTATCTTGATTCCTGCTTTAACAATCCTTAGCTCGTGGGTGCAGTACGAAACTTGTTATTCGGTGCAATGCGATTTCGTAATAACATGCACGGCTCAGATCACACAGAAGAAAACCAAATAATTGTAATCTCAGTGCGTGGACGAACTGAAAAAGGAGCTGATATTTTCGAGGTGTTAACCATTGGGTCCGTATTCTGTTTCTTGTCTTGCAGTGAGCAATATTGTTAAAAACACGCATTTATTAAGCGAAATGTCTCTCTTCAACAAACTGCGACCGATGCTCAAAGGGAAGACGCTGACAAAACCCTAAAATGAAAATGAATAAATATTTTAACCTTTCTTTTATTGTGCGTTTGAAGCAGTAAAAAATGGCAACCGCCTACCGGAGCTTCATCCGTACATTTTACGGTAACGATTGTTTCTGCTGCATTTTTAATCACACGACAAACGTATGACGGAATGCTCGTTTATATAGAGGTAAAATAATTTTCAGAGCGAATACTTTCAAATCTTCAGTTCCCGTTTTTACGAAGTGGCCTCGTCCATGTCGACAGATTCCTTGTTTTAGAAGAGTCAGTTGGCAAGGAGACTAAATGTTAACCTCTAACCTGCAGACTGAAAGAAATTTCCGCTAAATTTATTGTATAAGTACTGGCAACCAACTGCTGCTTTACAGTTATTTTACGATAATGGCTAACTATTCAATACAAAATGGCCTCGTTCATGACGAAAGATGCCCTGCTTTAGAAGACTCAATATCAATGTAGACCAATTAATATTTTTAACCTGCAGCCATACGGCTGCAGGTTAAAGATATTAATTGGTCTATTGTGTGGGACAAATCAACAGCCTTCTGGTATAATTCCTTGACATGAAGTATCAGTTCCTCCGTTTTTTTTTCAAGTTCATACAAAAAAAGGTGGGCATATCCAAAAGTTGTTAAATACGGTATTTTCGAAGTAATGTTTCACGGTAGAAATACCGGCATCGGGAGCTCGTACTTTTACCGTATTTTCAACGGTAATGTTTTAAAGTGCAGGTTAAAGGTTTTAAAAAATCTACTCTCGAACAATCGTTTGGTGTATTAAAAAGAAGCGAAATATCAATTCAGGAGTATAACTCAAAACTCGAATAAACAAATTACGGAAGAATTAGTACCCATTGCCAGTTTCAAGTGATTGTACCGCATTTTAACATTTGTTTTTATAGTGTTCGATAACACTTGAATTCTCTGTGAAGCAGAAATATTTGATAATACGAAAGCGATATTTGCTATCGTAAAAAGTCCATTCACATTGTACAGTTATAGACAAACAAAACGTAACCTATATAGGATGAGACCTGAGTTAATTTGTGAGAAAGGGACAAATAATTATTGAAAAAAGTTGAAATTTGAAAAACGAAAATTGGGAGAGTTTTATAGAAAAAATAATATCATTTTAGAGAAACGTGCTTTTGCGATATGTTTTCCTGCACAATACCATGGAATGAAATGCGAAGGAGTTTGTATACTACTGAAGAGTACAAGGATTTATCTTCAGTTGGGGGTGGTACACGTTTCTTCGTGTCATGTTGGGTTATCACGGGACTTACATAAACATTGAAACGGATGGAGATAATTGCCAGTGCAGTTAGAGTCAGGGAGACTCCGTCGTGTCGACAACATTACAAGCTCTCAGGCCAACGGTCTAATTCTGTGCGGAATTCGACGCTGTTAGCCTCCTTGTTTTCCCAGTTCTCGTGGAGTCAGCGTCGAATTCCTTAAATAATTAGCCTTGGCTTGAGAGATTGATCCATTTTACAAACAAAAGTTCTCCACATTAGATTAACTGGATGAGTGCTGGATGTCCATGTTTGGACTTTACAAGTGCAGGTACTGGAACTCAGAGGCTTCAAACTCTTCGGATGCCCTTCATATTATCTTTGAATCTAAATATGTGTCAGATCCAACCAATTGATTCGGGAGTTCTCCAACTGTATCCCAGCCGTGAAAAGCTTCTTATTTGAAAAATATATATCCCCTCTCTATCGCTGTCATCTTTGGGCACAGTATAGTCGAAAGAGTATGCAACGTCTTACTGTCTGCTACAGTAATGCATACAGACTACTACTCAGATATGACAAATTCTGCAGCGCAAGTAATATGTTTGTATCGGACAGAGTTCCATCCCTTCTAACCCTAAGGAGGAGATCCATGTATAGTTTCCGAGAACGTATTTTCTCTCTCGAAAACAAAATCACGCAATCCTTGTTACGCTCAGACCTCGGGTACTCATCAGCTTTAGTCAACGTTTGGATCTCCCTACTGTACTGCTAATTGAAATAAGTTTCACGCCTGTCACCCGCTAAAGCTTTTGTCACATTATTCGGAGTTGCAGGTTAAAGACAGATTGTCTGTGTTGAAGTCCCGTCATAAGCGGTTACCCTCATGTACATTACCGCGTATTTGTATGATGCTACCATTGTAAACATATATATTTATATATAACTTCGTCAAATTGCCGTCATGCTCGGAAGTTTGCTTCCTTCTAAGCGGCTTTCAAAGCGTAAACTTCCGAGCATGACGGCAATTTGACGAAGTTATATAAAATATTTGATGAAGTGTATATTTATTTATATATAGATTGTTTTTTTTTATGTTCTTCTGTGTGTTCTATGGACCACTGTGTCTGAAATAAATAATAATAATAATAATAATAATAATAATAATAATAATAATAATAATAATAATAATAATAATTATTATTATTATTATTCTTATTATTCTTATTATTATTATTATTATTATTATTATTATTATTATTATTAAATTATTTGGTCTGTCTGAATTTTCCTTGTTACAATTTATGGGAGAGTGCCTTTCAGGCACTCTCCCATAAATTGTAACAAGGTAAAGATTTGTGAACAAATTTTGATGAGTAAATATAATTTAGCGCTCTACCAGTAAAGGCAATATAGCCTCACTCAATACTGGGTCAAAAGATCATAAAATTCCCGAGAGAAATTAATAACCAAAAGCGTCCGAACTTCTACTTGCAGTACGAAGACGATATTGTGCGCACTACGTTCCTAATCTTAAATTGTGTTGTCTTACCCTATCACCACAAAAACAACTACCAACAACACTGGCCTTCGATAATTTGTTTGCCTTTCATTGTTTCACATTATTTGGTGAAGTTTGGTCACCAACCTCCTTGTTAATCTGGGCAATAACAGCGTCGAATTCCTCGCAGAATTAGACTGATGGCCTGAGAGCGTGGTTGAGTGTGATATATAAATAGACGACCTTTATTGTGTGAGTAGCGAATCTGTACGAAACTGCTGAAAAGTGTTGATAAAATTCGACTCGAGCCGATATTTATCGAAACTCGAATCGAATTTAGTGGCTAAGATTAACCCTCTGCACACTGAAGTCAAAATTCGAAATTCAAATTCCAATTTCTGCCCATAATGTAACTAGGAATTTAACCAATTCAGTCTTGTTTGACAAAGCTCAGTGAGCTCTGTCAAACAAGATTGAATTGGTTAAATTCTTAGTTGCATTATGGGAAAATTTTGCAGATTATAATTTTGATTTTTCGACATCAGTGTGGAGGGGTTAATAAATTTCGGAGAGTACCGACATGAGTTTGAGATCCGTTTTATCGCCGTTGAAAAGATATCACGGTTTTAATCGGAAGGATTATTACGTTAAATAGTTTCATCCATCTAGTTTTTAACCCTTTACCCAACTTATGGCCTAAACAGACCAGCGTTATTCACAAAAATCACCATTCAATTTTCTTTTTTGGTCTCAAAAACATACCTTATAACCCTCGTTGGGACGAGCTCAGTGAGATCGTTCCAAAGAGGGATCACAAGCTAAGTTTTTGACGCATAAGATAAAATAATTTAGATATTCAAGAATTTTATTTGCAAGTGTCTTGTGCCTTTCTTGTTAAAGAAAGGGTTAACAGGATTCACCCATCGAGATTCTTTTAGTTTTTCAAAACGAGAATCAAAGTTACAAATGCATACACTTTATAATGACAATGATTTCTTTCGGTGCTGTGACTGGGTCGCCATCTTTTCGAAACTCTCTATCCGATCTTGGAGTCATCACACAGTGGAATCTACCATGTTGAAAACTAAACGCGTGAATATTGTATCTCTTGACGTATTTTCGTTTGTTTTTTTATTCGGTCTCGATGTTACAAAAAATATCTGAGAATGCACGACTCACAGTCCCACATGTGTCGCGATCCAGTGGTGTAGCTACGGGGAGCTGGGGGTCTTGGCCCCCTAAAATGTCCGCTGCCCCCAGAGCATTATCCCAATGCAAGTTTCATACAACATAGAGCCCCAACATGGTCGTCCATATAGGGGCTACACACGCTACAAATGCCTCAGATTCGCTTTAAGAGCACTAAATTTTGCAAAATTGTTTCGGGGGATGGGGTGGGAGGGGGCTTGCCACAACTAGAGCCATCCGGCCGTTTCTCCTCCTCCCACTTCCCCTCAAAGAACTGACTAGGGCACCCATATTATAGAATCCTGTCGTGACCCGATCGCGTTCTAATCGAAATATAGACCGCTTTTGCAGTACTGCATGTATTGGTAAAATTCAACAAATTCACTGCGTCACTGATTCAGGGTTGTCTTTCCATTATAATGCATTTGGACGGAAACCAGATCCGTAGTTCGTAAAGTATGGTGTGCTGCTTTATTTTCTATCGACAATGATTAAAATTGTCAAGCTCGTCAGTATATGATTGATCGGTATGCTCACGGCATTGAAGACTGACGTTACACTTCGAAATGCATAAAGACTGGAGTGTTTAGAATGGGACAAATGGTGTCTGGGATGCACTGATCGACGTCTTATCATCCAAAAAGGTTTTTCCGGAGCATAAATATATCACGCAATTAAACCTACCATCTGTAACGGATTCACTGTGTTTATATTGATATCTTTATAACTGGTTGGATGCCCTTCACACACTCCCCCACGAACACTTATCATTAAGCTTTGCATTATTACTTTCACATTTCCATATAGAAAATTCATTCTGTCCGCTTAAACATAACCAAGTGGTCTTCGCTTAACTCTTCGAACTCGGTTTCCGTGATGGCAGTAAAACATGCCTGTTGGGACAACAAATTATTATGTAATTGTGTGAGGTTTAACCCACTTATCTTCATACAGGAGGATTGCTGGAACGTCAGGAATATACACCGTAATTCCTTCTGCCCCACCTCCTCTCAAGATGGCGTCAAGTGAAGAAAATCTATAACTCCTCCTATCGATGGCGTTTGATGATGTGAAGGCAGTTACGCTGTGACTATAGTCACAGCGTTACAGCTTCACATCCTCAAACATCAAATGAAAGCCTAATACGAAAACTGGTAACGCGGCATTAACTCTCTAATCTCGGCACTTGTTTCTTGTCAATAATAACTGAAATATGTTGTAAATATTCAATAGGTATTACCGCAAAAATGTGTACATCATCAACACGTAGGTATGCATATTATAATATTAGAACGTTCCTTTTCATGTTCTATCGGTCGATAGTACCTGAGTTTGTGTGATTTCAGAAATAAAACCTGAAGCAGCGAAGCTGCTGAAGGTTTTATATCAGAAATCACACAAACTCAGGCACTATCGACCGATAGAACATGAAAAGAAACGTTCTAATTATTTTATTATGCCGAACAGAAAATAGCTTTCATTGTTAAGCGTTAACTGCAACATGCCATCAATCTGGTAATAACAATGTAGTCGAATCCAAAAACATGACGTCATTTCGAACGTATGACGTCTCTTTAGGAGTTTCTAGATCACCAAATTCGAAAATGACTTGTCTCAAGTGCAGTCGCTTTGGGAGTTTCTATATCACCAAATGCCACTGTTTACAACGGTATCATGCTGTTCATGTTATAATTCATTATTAATGCTTGTGTGATAAGTGGTATAATGGAATATAAATTCCTGTTTCTTGGACGACGACAGTTGTTAGAATTAAGCGGAGTGAAACAATTTATTTTGGACTTGAGGCGGAGGCTCAGTGAGGTCGAGAAGTACTAAACTTGTGGAAATATAATTGATTGAAGTCATAACTCATATTCAGGATTCACTGAAGTGGTGAACAACACGTGAGTTTTTAATATTTCTGATTCTTTTGAATGCATTGTTTGCAGTTAAAATTGAAAACACACCCACTGAAGATGATATATTTATTTGTTGGTAAGTTTGTGTCTATCGTTGACGAAAAAAGTTAAACGGACACGGCACCAGCGTTTGGTGTTGAGAAATTCCAATCAGAGCGTGCGTAATCGACGCTGATCAATGGAAGTGGAGCTTACATTTTCTTTGTTCTCTTGTCTCCGGGGAAGAACGTTCCGATAGTACCCGTGTTTTGCCCCAAAACTCCTGTACTATGACTTTTAGAAGGTGTAAAAGTAACCAATCACGGCTGATGTTACAAACGTGAGGCATAATAAAGGTATATATAATCCTAGACACTACCCGCATGTTTTGTAAGCAGGGCCTATATATACCTTAGAAGTATCACATTGCTCGATACATGCTCCTGTTATTCTTCATTTTATATGATGTACGGCTTTCGTTTCTATGTCTAACTGTACTGTGGAACATCTGTTTTTGTTTTCTGTCATTTATCTTTGTTGATGTTGAGACAATAAAAAAATTATCATATCTTATCTCAACATAATCATTTTTCACAGACATCAAAGTATTTTTTTTAAAAAAAACGATTGCGAGGCGGCGGAAAGCGTTCGAAAATTGTTGCTGCTGTTAATCGTTGTTTTTCTATAACAGCCGGTGAGATATTTTCTCTATAGGACCGATGAACGCCCCAGCAATCCTGTTGTTTAAAGATCGACGGTATAACCCTTCACCCTGGAGCGCGTTGGCTTAGTGGTTACGCATTGAATTTCAAACCGAGAGGTTCAAGGTTCGATCTCCGCCAGGGGCACCTGCGCTGTGTCCTAGGGTAAGACACCTAATCCCGATTGTCCACGTGGGGTCACGGTGGCGCTGTGTACTAAGGTGTAATGCACGTCGATGGTGCACCTGACCTCATCCGATGCTAACCTAGATTAGTACGTTGGGGAGTCTGACAGTTGCTCACCGTTGTTCGGTGGTTGTTCTCTCGGGTACTCTGGCTTCCTCCACTCGTAAAACTTCCGACACCGGCGACCATGGTTGTCGAAAGTGTCGTAAATAAAAATAAATAAATAAATAAATAAATAAATAAATAAATAAATAAATAAATAAATAAATAAATAAATAAACATCCTCGGCAAGAACACATAGTTCACACGGTACTGTGATGACACAAGCGCATCGCTGACTTATATCGTCATGAAAATCAACTTCCGATACATTTATCACTCTTGAAATTATTAGACGGGCGAGGAAGCCCCAATTAAAAAGGTGGTGGATCGGTAATGGTATGGGGAGGCAAAACCACGACAAGCTCAGCAAGTCCAACAGTCTATCACTGAGTCACCGCACTCCCTCTCACATAGTTAACTCATCTGTAAAAAAAGCAAAGATCGCGAGCACGCTTCAGAAAATGGACCACGGTGATCCACTAAATATTTCTTTTCTTGTGCTTCTACACATTTTTATATAATTTAAACCGCAAAACGTCTTCGGTTAATAATTGACAGTAATTCGGGAGATGGGGACTGAGATAAAAAAAAACGCTTCTTGTGACATTCTTTGTTGAGGTTTAATCCGCTAAAGCACTGCAGATGGCACTTTTTGGACTCAAGGAACGATATATAAGACAAATGGTGTAAATGAAATGCAGAATAATCCGGACGGAGGAAGGACTGATGCGTTCTCTCATTATACGTCACCCGATACAACAGAAATATGGACCTCATCCGTATATATTAAGGGGTCGTTACGGAATTCTAAGTGTGTGTGTTAACCCTTTACCTAACGTAACGGCCAAAACCGGCCAGCGCTATTCTCAAAAATCGCCTATTAATTTTCATTATTTTTTTCATTTTTTGTCTCAAAAACATAGGTTATGACCCCTCGTTGGAACGAGCTCGTCGAGCTCGTTCCAACGAGGGGTCATAACCTATGTTTTTGAGACAAAAAAATGAAAAAAAATAGTTATTCAAGAATTATTTTTGCAAGTGTCGTCTGTTTTTCATGTTAGGTAAAGGGTTAAAGTTTGGTTGATGGTCGAGACTAAACCGCACTACAAAGAGTTAACTCACCAAGTACCCACGGAACATGTAAAACTGTAAAAAAAATAACGGTAAAAACACAGTGAAAGTCTTGAATGCAACTGCTGGAACTCACCCGTAAAATGTTAGGAGTAAAGAATGATGATCTTTTTATTTCGGCCCTGGAGAAGAACGTAGGAACTAATATATGCTTTAATTCATTATGTCACTAGGGTGTTGAATACTCACTGAAACTCCCGAGACTATTTAATATCTTTAACTCTTAAGCCGAAGAGTATTTGCAAGATGTTTTTATCAAATCTAGCCATGGCCGCTGTGAAACAGCCATGACCGGATTTTATGAAAAATTCATCAAAATTTAACTCAAAAATTTCTAAGTGAAAAGTACATTCAGTTTACAGGGGGAAAATGGGAATTAACCAAAATTACACGTATTTCAGTGGCAAGAGAAAATCATGTCATGTTCAGGAATATCCACCAGCAGCATGTAAGGAGTTCATCTGCATCTGTTTGGCTGAATTAGCCTCCCTTAATAATATACTCTTTAGAGATAAGTCAATTTTCGTCATGGACGATGCAAGATTTAAATAGTTTTATATCATGATCACCTATTCTACGATATTTGAAAAGCCTTTGAAATAAATTTTGGCTTTATACACCAATTGTGGTGAACACGTCAGCAATGGGATTTCAATAGTTAAAATTTACACCCACAGGTGGAAATACATCCTTGACCTTTGGTGACGTCGACCTGATTGCGAACGTGTCTAAATTTATCGCATGTCGCCTCGCGAAGAGTGAAATGAAAGTGGCAATTATTTATTACGTTTTTAAATGAGTTTACCCCCCCCCCCCACACCCCAAAAACACCCAAAATTAACAAACATGCATGGTCTCATGTTAACAAAGCATCCATAACTCGAAATAGTATGTTATTATGTTATTAAAATTAAAAAGGCCCGGTTTCAATTTCGTTTCGGTGATAAAATTGACAGAAGAAGTACCTCCCACCGGTGCTCATGTAAACAAAACAGATTCGCACGTGTGAACGCCTGCTGCTCAGTAAAATCGAGAAAAAATAATAGCGACTCTTAATAATCTGACGATCATGGTATAAATAGGATATACGCAATGCAGCTTGGTGTACCAAATGTTCACCACTCGTGGTGAAGTGGTGTTAACCGCGCGCCGAAGGCTCGCGGTTAACCCCACTTCACCCCTCGTGATGAACATTTAGTACACCAAGCTACTATGGGTATATTCTATATATAAATGCTTTACGGTATGATAGACAACTTGCTGAACATGACTCTTCCACCATTAGTGCTTCTAATGATTACTGCTCTTATTGTACAATGTGAGGCAACATGACAAACAACTGGTCGGAGGTCATCTGACAGTATTTGTACGATAATGTTTTACAGTGTATCTGTATGTAATATCTTCATATATATTCGAAAGGGAGTGCAGTGGATCAGTGGTTAGAGTGTCGAACTTCAAACCCAGAGGTCGACGGTTCGATCCTGACCGGGGTAACTGCATTATGTCCTTGGGTAAGGAACGCTATCCCGATTGCCCGCATGGGAACACGGCGGTGTTGTGTACTAAGGCGTACTACATATCGATGCTGCACTTGTATTCAACCAATGCTAACCCTGCATGTGTGGAGTTTTTTTTTTATAAACAATATGTTATTCTTAATGAAATGGTTTGGTAAACAGGCATATGCCTATGTATATATCTCACCGATACAAACAATATACATTCTTATTTTACCAACAATGATGCGTAAACAAGTGCAGAGTTGTGAAGTTTGTTCTAGACACAGCCTGCTATCAATCAAAGTTTTTGTCAAACTAACAATGGGACGAGTCTTCAGTGTGATATTGGGGTGTAATGAGTGATTGAGGTATGTTATTCTACTACTTGGGTAATCATTGGAATCTCATCGTTTGTTCATGTAGTTATGTACGGCACTAAATATGCGACTATTTTTAGGCTTTTCCCTCTGGAAAAGACTATTGTTTTTCTACGGATTATTATTTTTTTTTTTTTAGGCTTTTCCCTCTGGAAAAGACTATTGTTTTTCTACGGATTATTATTTTTTTTTTTTTTGGGGGGGGGGGGGGGGGGGGGGGTTTGGGTTTTTTTTTTTTTTTTTTTTCCACACATTTTGTCCGTACGATTCAGAAGCCATTTTCGAACCGATTTTCACGAAATTTTGCACACGCATAGAGGGGCACAAAATCTAAAAATGTACCGAAGCGGAATTTTCGATTTAACCCTTATTTCGTCAGAATTGGCAAAAAACTGTCAAAATTGGGGTTTATCGACACTTTCTCGAAAGACGTCTTGTAGATTTTTTTTAAACCTTCATCATTGATAGACCTGCCTGTGCCACGACCTTTGATACACATGACATATCTGGCGATGCATATGGTAACCCTCCACAGGCTGCCAAACATCGAAATTTTGATGAAATGGGCCGGTTTTAGGCCCCCAGAGAACCCAAACGATACATGAGAGATAAACATAACTTCATTTATTGGAAGTGGAATTCACCGGGGATCATTTTTGTAAGTAATAAGGGTGTTCAAAAAACCAAGCGTTAACCCGTTTTGGACTGGTTAAACAGCAATACCCCCATAAAGCTAAAAAATTCAGGTTTTCCGTGGATTTCTTTAAACGAGTCTTGTAGATTTTCAAGAAAAAATTGTCACTCCCAGGCCTTGATGTGACAATAGAAGTTGCATGGACAAAATACTGCGGTGAGCATTTGTTAACCCTCCACGGGCTGCTAAAAGTCCAAATTGTGATAAAATGGGCTGTTTTTGGACGCCAACAGCACCCAAACGGTATACCACAGAGAAAGTGGCCTTCATTTATCGGACGCAAAATTGATTGGAAAATATTTTTGAAAGTGGTAAGGGTATTCAAGATTCGACGTCTTAACCCATTTTGGGCTGGTTAAAGAGAGATACCCATTAAAATCTTAAAATACCCATTTTCTGTGGATTTCTCTAAAAACATCTTGTAGGTTTTCAAGAAAAAATCGGCTATTCGCAGGTCTTGGTGCGACATTACAAGTTGCATGGACAAAATATTCCGTTCAGCATTAGTTAACCCTCCCAGGGCTCCCCAACGTCAAAATTGTGATAAAATGGGCTGTTTTTGGACACCAACAGCACCCAATGGGTACACCACAAAGAAAAGCGCCTCCTTTTATCGAGTGTACAATTTATACAGAAACATTTTTGTAAGTAGTAAAGGTATTCAAAAGTCGAAGTCTTAACCCATTTTGGGTAGGCTAAGAGAGATATCCCTTAAAAGCTTTAAATTCCCATTTTCTGTGAATTTCCCTAACAGTAACTTGTAGGGGTTCAAGAAAAATTGTCTATTCGTAGGTCTTTATGTGACATTACAAGTTGCAGGGACAAAATACTCTGGTGAGCGTTTATTAACCATCTACAAACTGCCAAGCATCGTAATTTTGTTGACATGGGCTGTTTTCGGACACGCACAGCACCCAAAGTATACACGAGAGATAAGCATAATCACCTTTGTTGGAAGTGGAATTCACGGAGGACCATTTTTGTAAGTAATAAGGGTATTCAAAAAACCAAGCGTTAACCCCTGTTGTGGAGGTTAACAGGGATACCCATCGAAAGCTTAAAAATCGCTTTCCCTGGATTTCTTTAAACATCTTGTAGGGTTTCAAGAGAAAATTGCCGTTGATAGGTCTTGGTATCACATTACCAGTTGCATACATTATTCTGGTAGGTATTTGTTAACCCTCCATGGGCTGCTAAATGTCAAAAATTTTGAAGAAATAGTCTGTTTTTGGACACTGACAACATCAAATGGAAATGCCACAGAGAAACGTAACTTCTTTTACTGGACGCAAACCTGATAGAGAAACATTTTTGTAAGTAGTAAGGATATTCAAAAATCGAGGTCTTAACCCATTGTCGACTAGTTAAGGAGATATACCCCTCAAAAGCTTAAAATTCCCGTTTTCTGTGGATTTCTCAAAAAAATCTAGCACGTTTTCAAGAAAAATTGACCATTTGCAGGTCTTTGAGTGACATTACAAGTTGCATGGACAAACTATTCCGGTAAGCAATTATTAACCCCCCATAGTTTGCAAAGTATAGACATTTTGAGAAAATGGGCTGTTTTGGGGCACCCATAACACCCAATGTGTACCTGCGTGATAAACATAACCTTCCTCATTGGAAGTGAAATTCACTGAGGATCATTTTTGTAAGTAATGAAGGTATTCATAAAACCAAGCATTAATCCGTTTAGGGCTGGTTACAGAGCGATACCCCTCAAAAGGTGAAAAATTCGTATTTTCCGAGGATTTCTCTAAAAGCCTCTCGTAGGTTTTCAAGACAAATATTGGCCATTCTCATTTGAGACTACTATACTCACCTTGTATGAACTCAAAAGTAAGTGTATAGTTATTTATTATCAAGAATAACTGCCCATAAGTTCCACTCTCACTGTGTCCCGCTTCATCGGTCAATTCCACGGTGTCCCACGCCAGCGGTCGATTTATCCAAACAAAATTACCAAGGTTACCACATCCTCCCTGCCTCTTTCTCCAACCAAACACACATTGAAAGGTACGCCTCCCCTCGTATTCCAAACTGCCCTGCATGGTATCATTTATTATTTATTTATTGGTGTTTAATGGTATATACTTATGCACAATGGCTAATCATGACCGTGACAGTTTTACGGGTGGAGGAAGCCACAGTACCTGGAGAGAACCACCGAGCAACGACGAGCAGCTGCCAGCTTCCCAACATCGTAACTCCGAACTGCAGCACAGGCAGGGTTAGATTGGTTGAAGACATGCGTACCGTCGACGTGCAGAATGCCTTAGTACATGGCGGCATCATGCCCCCTATGGACAATCAGAGTTAAGTGCCTTGCCCAAGGACACAGCATGGGAGTCCGAATTGATCGCTCAGACGGCCACCCATCCAATGATAAACCAGGCTCAACGTTGCTTTACTTCGGTGATCTGACGAGAACCGGCTACCACAATGCCACCGCGCCCCGCCACTGCATGATAAGAAAGCAGTAAATAACGTTAGCTGCAATGGGATCAGTTACTTATAATTTCAAATAGTGTTGACACTATAGCATTTCCCCGACAGTGGGTCCAGGTATATACTAGTCTGTAAAACGGCTATACACTGCCCCTCCTCCGCCCCAGGGTGGCGACGTGGCAGTATATATCCATCTTATTGACGCTATGTTGTGCCTAAGGAACCCTACAATAAAAGGTGGGGGTCCCCAACATGGGAAGGGGGGCAGGTATATTTACTACTCTGTAAGACGGTTATCAAATGCAGTGGTGCATGGCGCCAAGATTTCCCCGGCAGTGGGGCTAGATATATGCTAGTTTGTAAGACGGCTATACTCCCCTTCTCCGTCCCAGGGTATATTTTATCTACACATATGTACAAACAACACTTCCTATTTATGAATGTAATAACTTCATGTTTGTCGTTGTATGTATGGATATCTTCATTGTAATAAATAAAACTAATCCTACGGGGAAAAACCAATTGGAGAGAAATTTACTTCTGCTATTAACAGACATGTGATAGGTGAGCTCTACAAGGTGTGAAAAAATTACATAATAATGCATAACAACTGTGGTCTAATAGGAGATAATTGATAGAGGACCAGACATCAATATTTTTGATACATTTGAGATAAAATGGACCATTTTCAAACAGACACAGCACTCAGTGGGTATGTGTCAAACAAACATAACTCTCTTTGTCGGACATTGACTCGTAGGACGACAATATTGATATTAACCCCTCCACCGTTAATGATGGTTTTTACATAAACAATGTTTTATCAAACTGAGACTACTATATTCACCTTTCTCTTAAAATCAATGGAGGAACTTCAGTGAGACAGTTAAAAACAATTCATCAGACACTGTGGCGTCATGAAGAATCATGGAATCTCATCAGGAAAAGCCATGATTCTCCAGAATCATAAAGTCTAGTTTTTTTGTTTTTTTTTCCACACATTTTTGTCCGTACGATTCAGAAGCCATTTTCGAACCGATTTTCACACAATTTGGCACACGCATAGAGTGGCAAAAAATCTAAAAATGTACCGAAGCGGAATTTTCGATTTAACCCTTATTTCGCCAGAATTGGCAAAAAACTGCCAAAATTGGGGTTTATCGGCACTTTCTCGAAACACGTCTTTAGGATTTTTTTTAAATATTCGTAATTACTAGACCTGCATATGACACAACCTTTGATACACACGACATATTAGGCGATGCATATGGTAACCCTCCACAGGCTGCCAAACATCGAAATTTTGATGAAATGGGCCGGTTTCAGACCCCCACAGCACCCAAACGATACCCGAGAGGTAAACATAACTTCCTTTATTTGAAGTGGAATTCACCGAGGATCATTTTTGTAAGTAATAAGGGTGTTCAGAAAACCAAGTGTTAACCCGTTTTGGGCTGGTTAAACAGCAATACCCCAAAAAAGCTCAAAACTTCATGTTTTCCGTGGATTTCTCTAAACGAGTCTTGTAGATTTTCAAGAAAAATTGGTCACTCTCAGGTCTTGGTGTGACATTACAAGTTGCATGGATAAAATATTCCGGTCAGCATTAGTTAACCCTCCCCGAGATGCTAAACGTAAAAATTGTTATAAAATGGGCTGTTTTTAGACACCAACAGCACCCAAACGATATACCACAGAGAAAGGGGCCATCATTTATCGGACGCAAAATTGATCGGAAAATATTTTTGAAAGTGGTAAGGGTATTCAAAATTTGACGTCTTAACCCATTTTGGGCTGGTTAAAAAGAGATACCCATTAAAATCTTAAAATACCCGTTTCCTGTGGATTTCTCTAACAACATCTTGTAGGTTTTCAAGAAAAATCGGCTATTTGCAGGTCTTGGTGTGACATTACAAGTCGCATGACCAAAATATTCCGGTCAGCATTAGTTAACCCTCCCCGGGCTGCTGAATGTCAAAATTGCGATAAAATGGGCTGTTTTTGCACACCAACAGCACCCAAAGGGTACAGCCCAAAGAAAAGTGCCTTCTTTTATCGCGCGTACAATTTATACGGAAACATTTTTGTAAGTAGTAAGGGTATTCAAAAGTCGACGTCTTAACCCATTTTGGGCAGGCTAAAGAGAGATATCCCTTGAAAGCTTTAAATTCCCATTTTCTGTGAATTTCCCTAATGGTAACTTGTAGGGTTTCAAGACAAATTGTCTATTCGTAGGTCTTTATGTGACATTACAAGTTGCATGGACAAAATACTCCAGTGAGCGTTTTTTAACCATCTACAAGCTGCCAAGCATCGTAATGTTGTTAACATGGGACTGTTTTCAGACACGCACAGCACCTAATGTATACATGAGAGATAAACATAATCTCCTTTGTTTGAAGTGGAATTCACAGAGGACCATTTTTGTAAGTAATAAAGGTATTCAAAAAGCCAAGCGTTAACCCCTGTTGGGGAGGTTAACAGGGATACCCATCAAAAGCTTAAAAAATCGTTTTCCCTGGATTTCTACAAACATTTTGTGGGGTTTTCAAGAGAAAATGGCCGTTGATAGGTCTTGGTGTCATATGACCAGTTGCATGGATCAATTATTCTGGTAGGCATTTGTTAACCCTTCATGGGCTGCTAAATGTAAAAAAAAATGAGGAAATAGTCTGTTTTTGGACACCAACAACATCAAATGGAAATGCCACAGAGAAACGTAACTTCTTTTACCAGACGCAAAACTGATAGGGAAACATTGATATTGATATTAACCCATTCTACCATTAATGATGGGTTTTACCTAAACATTTTTCTATCAAACCCAAACCGAGTCATTTGAGACTACTATACTCACCTTTCTCATAACATCAATGAAGGAACTTTAGTGAGACAGTTAAAAACAATTCATCAGACACTGTGGGGTCAAGAAAAATCATGGAATCTAATCGGGAAAAGCCAAGATTCTCCAGAATCATAAAGTCTAGTCTGAATCTGTTTTTGTTTCATTTCCCGATAAGATAATGCTAATTTCTTCAATGGTGTAACCTATACTTTGAAACATAATATTTCTCTTTGGGTCTCGAAAGTAGTGCTCAGCGTCCTCGTATTCGTGATTACAGGGACATTTCGGGTCATCGCGCAGAAATCGTTCATACATGTGACCATTCAAGTCGCTACATCTTTATCTTAATTTGCAGTGGAATATCTGGCCTCTTCTCCCGCCAACATAATAATACCCTGAAATGATAGGGTCGTTCCTTTTAAGAATGTTTTTTCGGTACCTGTGGAGATTCACAGCTTCTCATATTTATATTCATATGATTCCAGAGTCTTAAAGCAGACGGCAAAAAAAGAATCATAATAAAGTTTAGTCCTACATTGTATTTCACGTAGGTTATTTGATGAACGGAGTGGATAATTTGTATATTCGATACTTGGAGCGGAATCATTGCCGTGAGATAATGAGGCACATTACCAGACATAATTTTAAACATAGTAACTATTTTGTGTCTTTTTCTGCGCTCTTGTAATGTAATAAAACCAATTTCGCGATATATACGCTCGTGACTTGTGCCGCTAGGAATACCGCATATTGTTCGAAGGGCGTCAAGTTGTAAAACTTCGAGTTCATCTAGATTACATTTTGGACAATTATCCCAAATAATATCGGCGTAGTCAAAAAGTGGGAGTATGAAATGAGTCTACAGAGTTTCAAAGGCTGACCTGGACAATTTATATTTTAAACTACGGAGACAGTTTATCATTCGACGGACTTTATCAATAATACAATCTACATGATTGCCCCAAGATCCCGAGTTTTGAAACGTTAGCCCTAGATGTTTGTGTACGTTAATTTCTGTTATAAGAGAACCATTTAAATAGAGTTGCGGCTTCGCATTTGGGTTATTTTTTCTTGTAAAGCTGAGGGTTACAGTTTGGTAAGGTTAAAAGTCACTTGCCAAGTATGTGCCCATAAACCAATTCGATCCATGTCATCGTTCAATATATTTGCAGCCTCATTTTCATCCTCTACAAGAATAAATAGGGATGTATCGTCTACATACAATCTTATATTCGACTGGATATCATGCACGATATCATTAATGTAAATATTGAAAAAGAGGTCCTAAATCAGATCCTTGGGGAACTCCAGCAACTATTACATTTTTTGTGGAGCTCTTTCCATTAATGACAACTGTTTGTGTACGGTCAGTCAAATAACTTTCAAACCGCGTTAAAAGTCCACCCCTTACCCCAATAGCATCCAGTTTGTGTACCAGATCACCATGCCAAACTCTATCAAACGCTTTGCTTATGTCACAAAAGACAAAACGGACTTCTGAACCTTTATCCAGTGCAGATTTGATATATTTGTCTACAGAGATTAACTGAAAACCGTACTATCTCCCGGCCTGAAACCAGATTGAAGGTCAGTAAGGCTGTTGATATCAACAAGAAATCAATATATCAAACTATCTTTTCTTGTACCTTATTGACACAACTAGTCAATGACACGTGACGGTAATTTTCTTTATTGTTTTGTGATAATTTTTTATGGATTAGTATAACATTTGCATGTCTCCAGTATTTGGGAAAGACTCCATATGACAGAGGCAGGTTAAATAATTTGGAAAGCGGAAATGATAGCTGCCTCGAGAATTGTTTCAATATTATTTTGCTTTTTTGATCAGAGTCACCAGCCTTTGTCGTATCTAATTTTGATCACAATAATTCAACCTCCACCTCCTTGGTTTTTATAGCATCTAATCTATAATTTCATATTCTCCTGAAATTTTGCCAGTCTTCAGTCCTATTTGTTCTTTTCGCTTTTTTGTGTGCCCTATTGCGTATGCGCGTTTGTTATCCCCACAAAAGGGAGGAATGACTTCGATACTGGAGATCATGTTCGGGGAAGAGGTGAGCACTAGATCTATTTGAGTTCTCGCTGATTCGAGTTGGCTCCTTAACAATATGGACAGGGTTGTGTGCAGTTTCAAGTCTTCTAATTCTTGGATGGGTTGTCGGTAGACAATTTACGTTGAAGTCACCGAAAATTACTCATCTGATAGAGAAGTCATTTCTAGCTAATGATATCGATTCATCGATGAGGTCCTAGTATGATACACCTGCCGAGGGTGAGCGGTAGGGTGGGAGGTTGAAAATACCAAGTAAAAGCTTATGGTTTTACTTCTTATTTCAATCCAGATCGCTTCCAATCCAGGAAGTTCCAAATTACTTTTCCGGTTGTAAATTAACACCAATTTTAAATAAACTAGTATTCCGCCGCCACGTCCATCTTTACGGTCCTTGCGAATATTCGGAGCCCTTCAGAACCAACATTCGAATTAAGAAGAGATTCAGTAACAGCAATGACCGAGCTCCGCCTGTATCACTTCCGTATTGTTCCTTATACCCCTAACATTGAAGTGTTCTAGTGATATGTTGCTGCCCGTGTCCCTTGGGTTCAGCTCATTATCTATTGACTAAAGTGAATTCTTTGATTTGATTGGTTGATAGATACGTGGTATCAGACCATATTCATTGAAACCCACGATACGTCCGCCCAGCCACTGACAAATTTCCCATACCCAGTGGAAGCCTCGTTCCGAAATCTACAAATTGTCCATACCCCATAGAAGACGCGTCATTCCAGTTTTACAGTGTACATGTATTATATTTTAATATTTTTATCTCCAAAATATAGCTTATGACCCCTTATTGGAATGAGCTTGTCGAGTACTCTCCAATGTGGGGTTCATAAGCTATGTTTTTGAGACAAAAAAGAAAAAAAGAAATTCAATAATTTGTTTATACTAGTCATATCGGCATATTTTCACAAAAACTCTTTTGCACAAAAATTCCACAGAAACATGTATGGCTCAACAATGGAAGATAAAAGATCTCATGCTGTGTGTGTTCACACATGAAATAGATTGTACTTCTAAAACGGAAAGTCAATAGATAAATTCGTTACCCCGTGTCTGATCACGTGGTACGGGTTTTTACCTACCCGAAGCCAGCCGTATCCCATGAGGCGAAAGGCCTAATGGGATACGGCTGGCTTCGGGTAGGTAAAACCCCGTACCACGTGATCAGACACGGGGAAGGTCGAATGGGATACGGCTGGCTTCGAGTAGGTAAAAACCCGTACCACGTGATCAGACACGGGGTAACTAATAATATCTCCACTAACTATTAACAAGAAGAAGGTGGATACAACAAGACACAAGTGTTCCAATAAGCGAAAGATCATTCCAATGACAGAGGCCGTGGAACCCATGTGTGGAGTTGGTACGTTGAGGTGTATGACAGTTGCTTGCCGCTGTTCGGTAAAACTGTCCGACACGAGATGATACTGTCCGTCAAAAGTGTTGTTAAACCCCAATAGATAAATAAATATAAATAAATAAATAAATAAATAAATAAATAAATAAATAAATAAATAAATAAATAAACGCATTGGAAAATGTGCTGATGAATTACCGGCCGCAACGGTCATGTTGCCGTGGTTGTTCACAAATGTCACTATTCAAATGTTTTTTTTTCAACTTTTTCTCTAAAAAATAACTAATGAACCTTCATCGGAATGAGCACCTCGATGATGGGTCATAAGCTATGTTTTTTACCAAAAAATATATATTTCCATTATTCAAGAAATCTTATTGCAAGTACCGACTTGTGGTCATGTTAGTTAAGTGGTTAATATGTTACATAATGTCGTCACGTGCTTAACTCCTCGCATGCTGCTGACGGATACTCCTGCTGATGACAGAATTTCTCTTGCCACTAAAATAGTATCATTTGGGTATGTTTTACCAGGTTTTCCCCTTGTAAACTGAATTTTTGACTTTTTCACCAAAATTTTCTAATGTTAAATGTAGATGAATTCTTCACCAAATCTAGTCACGGCTACCTCACAGCATCCGTGACTAGATTTGATGAAATATATCTTGAAAATACTCGGCAGGTTAAGAGTTAACCCTTTACCCAACGCAGACGATATAAAAATTTATTATTTTAAATATAATTTTTTCAGATTTTTCAAAAAATTTCAACAAAACCATATCAGGTGACCCCTCGTTGGAACGAGCTCGATGAGCTCTTTCCAACGAGGGGTCACATGATATGGTTTTGTAGAATTTTTTTGAAAAATAATATTTTTTCAAATGCTGAATTTACATATTACGCGGGCGGATGCGGGCGATTCGTTGGGTAAAGGGTTAAATGTTGAAACTCTCACCTTGCATTACAGTTTATGGAGTAACGACTTTGAGGTGTGTATAGTTGTTGTAACCGAATGTCAGTTTCTAATCGTCACATTTTTCTCCATCGAACTGTTCAACGGAACACACTCTAAACTATAACAATGCCTTATTGTCTACGCTGCGGGTACATTCGATCCATCCTTTTGTAATTCTTATCAATTGCGTTTTATATGAAATGAATTTATTGATGGTTGACCCAGTTTGTTTCTTTAAGTTTATTGTGTATATGTCTTTATCTCTCTTTTTTCCAAAAAAAAAAAAAATTAAAATAAAGAGGTATACGTGTGCGCTATCGATATGTGGACAGATGCCTTTCACACTTTCTGAGTGCGTGGATTTGACGTTTCGACCTTGCAAAAAAAGTATTTACGAGACTGCACATGTACCTAGAATGTAGTCTATATACAACACCGTACTGGTTTTCCTCAGTCTCTACAACTGGATTGTTGGAACTTCAGCGAAAAACTTCGGAACACAAACTGTCCCCTAAGATGGCATCAAGTCAATCAACGCCATAACTCCTCCCAATCCATGAATGTCCATGGCGTGAAAGGTGTTCCGCTGTAACTGTGGTCGCTGTGGGAAAGCTCTCACTTCATCAAACGTCATGGCGTTTACCCAGTAAGGAAACTAGCTACATGGTATCAACTTTCTAATACCGGCTCTTGTTTTTGTCAATAATAACTAAACTATTTTGTAAATATTCAGTTTGTATTACAGCAAACACTGTGCACATCATCAACATATACATTTTTCCAAGACATCAAAGTATATTATTTAACCCTTTACCTATTGTAACGGTCAAAACCGGCCAGCGCTATTCTCAAAAATCGCCAATTAATTTTCACTATTTTTTCATTTTTTTGTCTCAAAAATATAGGTTATGACCCCTCGTTGGAACGAGCTCGTCGAGCTCGTTCCAACGATGGGTCATAACCTATGTTTTTGAGACAAAAAATTAGTTATCCAAAGAATTATTTTTGCAAGTGTCGTCTGCTTTTCATGTTAGGTAAAGGGTTAACTGGTAGGGTGCTAAATTACTTTTGGTTTTCAAATGCTGTGGTGGTCGAGTGGATAATTGCGCTAGTCTCTCATGCCAGAGGTCCCGGGATCAATCCTCGGTCGGGGAAAGCTCGCGAGGTGTTCGAACACTCTATATCAGTTGTGGGGTTGATGCAGTCACAGCGAACCGTCCTATCGGGTTGGGACATAAAATAGCTGTCTTCTGTGCGGAAAGATACACACTCCGTGCCGGCTAAAAATCCCTTCGTAGTATTCGAGAAGAGCGAGGCCACGAAGTTGCCGCTATGAAGGTCATCCTACACACCTGCGCCATTTGACCAAGGAGAGGCTTTAATATAAGTTGAATAACATGTCCGCCAATCCTTGTAAAACAAATAAGCTTTAAAAAATCTTGTACACATGTCTTTGCCTTGTTACAATTTATGGGAGAGTGTACACTCTCTCATAAATTGTAATAAGGCAAATCTTTACAGAATAAATAATATCACTTCAAAGATAATACAAAGCACTTCCACTGAATATGAGCCTTCAAGCTGTGGTACCTGCACTTCAGAATAAAGCCCAAATATGGGCTTCCAGTACTCTACCAGTTAAAACGCAATCGGTGGTTGCGAGGCGTCGGTAAATTAGAAACCTTTGACGAAATTTGTGTTCTTCATCATTGCTGAGTTATATAGAGGATCTCAATTGAGTCGCGATTCCACATAACATTTCTATACCCAGTTCACTCAACGATATGAGTGAGGTTTTCCGAGGCTCAGATTGATGTTAGTAACGTGTAATTTAAACCTTTAGCTAACGTAACGACTAAAGCTGGCTAGCGCTGTTCACAAAAATGCCATCCCGATCTTAGTATATTTCTTTCACTTTTTGCAGATGTTTGCCATAAAAACATAGATTATGACCCCTACTTTGCACAAACTCGTCGAGTTCAATCCAATGAGGGCCATAAACTATGTTTTCAATGGCAAAAAATGAAAATATTTAGTTATTCAGGATATGTTTTCTGAAAATATCGTCTGCTATTTGCATTAGAAAGACAATTAATGAAAATAAGATAAGATTAATTCAGTTCCACTTCGGAAACCAACTCACACCGTTACGATGTCGACGTTGACTTCTCCTGTGATTTCCGTATTAGGCGTGTTGTGAACGATATTGACCTTAAGTATCTAACTGATGGTGATTATGTAAGAGATGGATGCAGATGAGACACTTTTCTACATGTGACCAATGGACCTTCCAGTAAATCCAGCTGAATGGATATTGGTGGGTTTTAATGGAGAAATTGGGGGACGCGGTGGCGTTGCGGTAACCGGTTCTCGTCAGATCACCGAAGTTAAGCAACGTCGAGACCGGTTAGTCCCCGGATGGGTAACCATCTGAGCGATCGATTCGGACTCCCGCGCTGTGAACTTGGGCAATGCACTTAACACCCATTGTCCACATGGGGGCACGATGACGCCGTGTACTAAGGCGTACTGTACGTCGATGGTACGCATGTCTTCAACCAATCTAACCATGCCTGTGATGCAGTGCGGAGTTACGAGGTTGGGGAGCTGGCATATGCTCGTCGTCGCTCGGTGGTTCTCTCCGGGCACTCCGGCTTTCTCCACCCGTAAAACTGTCACGGTCATGATTAGCCATTGTGCGTAAGTATGTGAACACCAATAAATAAATAAATAAATATAATGGAGAAATTCAGAAAGGATTGAGTGTTGACCTTGAGTGGATGAAGATCGAGAGTAGGAGACCATATTATAAAACTTTTACAGTTATTGTTTTTCAGAATTGTATTTTCTATTTATGGAAATAACTAATTGAAATGAACCATTAGCATTTTCAAAGATGTGGCAATTTGCCAATTGGCAAATTGCCATATCTTTTGAAATGCTAATGATTCATTTCCGTCATTTATATTCACTTATATAAAATATAGTTCGGGAAAATACAATTGTAAAAGTTTTATAGTATTGCCCCCTGGATACATTTGTGAACGTAAAGATATTGACTTGATTGGTGGACCACCGCGACGTAATTCACTTATTTATTTATTGGTGTTTGTGGTCACATACTTATGCACACTGGCTAATCGTGGCCGTGGTGGTTTTACGGGTGGAGGAATCCGGAGGACCCGGAGAGAACCTCCGAGCATTGACGAGCAACTGTCAGCTCCACAACATTCTAACTCTGCTCAAGCTCGACTCAAGCAGGGTTACAACGGTTGAAGACAAGTGTTCCATCGACGTGCCGTACGCCTTAATATACAGCGTCATCGTGCCCCCATTGAGGCAACCGTGATAAAGTTCCTTGTCCAAGGACACAACGCGGGTCGTCCTGGACGGGGATCGAACTCGGGACCTCTAGCATAGAAGTCCAGCAGTCTACAGCTGAGCCACCGCGCTCCCCCGCGACGTAATCATAAACCTGCAGCGGTGGTGGGCCTTCATTCACATTCACAAGTATTTAGTTTACAAATACGTCAAACAGTTATATTAACAAAGATTCCGTCAAATCAGTCCTCGATTGAGAAACTTGCGTTGATTCATAGAAAATGAAAATCTCTGGTACTTTTCCGACCAACAAGAAATACTGAATCTAAAACATAGGCGATGTACTATTTAAGTTCTAGACTTGATTCAGGCCTTAACAGCGTAGAGTTCTTTATAGGATTTGATTCTTGGCTTGCGAGCTTGCCTCAGAACGTGCCCCAATATTGGGTATACGGGAATGGCTTCAATAGTTTTATCGGGAGGACAAAGGGGGGATCTTATGCGCGAGGTACGGGTTGATGGAAATTTCAAATCAAATCGTGACGAATTTGAGATTCTTTTAACCCTTTACCTAACCTGAAAAGCAGACGACGCTTGCAAAAATAATTCTTGAATAACTAATTTTTTTCATTTTTTTGTCTCAAAAACATAGGTTATGACTCCTCGTTGGAACGAGCTCGACGAACCTATGTTTTTGAGACAAAAAATGAAAAACATAATGAAAATTAATTGGCGATTTTTGAGAATAACACTAGCCGGTTTTGGCCGTTACGTTAGGTAAAGGGTTAATCACGCAATGTGTAATTTAACCCTTTGCTTCACTTAACGTAAAAACTAGCCAACACCGTTCCCCAAAATCGCCATCCAAATGTTATTATTTTTTTTTACTCGAAAACATAGCTTATGGCCCTCACTGGAACGAGCTCGTCCAGATGTTATACGCTAGGTTTGCGAAGCAAAAGAATGAATTTTTTGGGTTATTCGTAAAAGGGCGACAAATGTCTGCTACTCGGATTACATGAACAGTTAACTGGTTGAGTGCTAAATGCAATTATTAAGGCTTTAAAAAAAAGAGGGTACCAGGGCAAAAGCCAAAATTTTCCTTCCTCATGCTACATATTCAGACAAATGCAAATAATATTTTGTTTATATAAATTTGTTTTTGTGCCATAGACCACTCGACTACCGACAAGCGCCAAAAAAGGCATGCTAGCAGGTCGAGCGTCCGTGGAACTGGCACAGTTCACACGAAATTACTCGGTATCCCCCAGATACAGTGGTTCGATCCACATCGGCGTCAGAGTCTTTCATCCTAAAAAATGCATAACAGAAGTGCCGAATTCTGTATTCTGTACCTTAAGCAGGAAATTTGAAAAAGAGATTGATTCTCTCTGATTTCATCTGCATTACATGGTATAATTCATTGTAAACAACTAATGCTGGGGGATACCGAGTAATTTCGTGTGAACTGTGCCAGTTCTATGGACGCTCGACCTGCTAGCATGCCTTTTTGGGGGCTTGTCGGTAATCGAGTTGTCTATGGCGCTGGTCCAGTTTCGCTAGGCGATTGGTGCCGCAGAAATGTACTCTCATCAAGGCAGTGATTCGATCCCCAACGGCGTCAGATTCTTTCATCCTAAAAAATGCATAACAGAAGTGCCGAATTTTGTATTCTGTACCTTAAGCAGGAAATTTGAAAAAGAGATTGATTCTCACTGATTTCATCTGCATTACATGGTATAATTCATTGTATAAATATTATATATATACTTGCTTTGTGATGATTGGGAAATAAACTCTATAGTTCGGGGGTTCGCACTCATTTCAAATGTATAGATTTATGAGAGTCCGGATCCTGTCAATAGTGACAGATTTATTCAAATAATCCATGTAGTGTGGCCATGCGGATAGGAAATGTGTACTGAAACTTACAACAAAGCCTTCTAGTCTAACTCAGTTGGGAGCATTTTGATCAGTGCTATTAAAACTAGCAATCGTTCGGACATGGAAACCTTTGTAGCAGAGATTACCACCTGCGTAAATATTGTTATCGATCACCTGATACTTCTGTTTGAACTAGCATAGACAAGATAAACCGGAAGATATCAATTTTATTTACTGTTTTTGTTCGAACCAACAAGAACATTGATTGAAGATTTGTTACAACATCGCTGCCAGATTTCTTTGTTAAAGTAATCTACAACAAAATATTTGTTTACGATATTCATACACTGAGAAAAATAACACTTCTTACTGAAATGTTTAACCCATCTAGCAATGACAAAAACAAGCCTGGTGAGGATAAGGAACGAAGTGCAGTGATTCTTCACTGCGTTCATAATATTCGGCAGAAATAAGTATAAGCTGTCGAACCTCTTTTTTTCGAACCTCTTTTTTAACCCTTTACCTAACATGAAAAGCAGACGACACTTGCAAAACAAATTCTTGAATAGCTTATTTTTTTCATTTTTGTCTCAAAAACATAGGCTATGACCCCTCGTTGGAACGAGCTCGACGAGCTCGTTCCAACGAGGGGTCATAACCTATGTTTTTGAGAAAAAAATGAAAAAATAATGAAAATTAATTGGCGATTTTTGAGAATACGCTGGCCGGTTTTGGCCGTTACGTTGGGTAAAGGGTTAACTAATGTTTAATAAAAACAGAATCAGTTTATTTTTGCATTAAAGCGATTTTTCTTCCAAATTATAATTAACTCTTATGAGGCAGACGACACTTGACTTGAATCACCTGCTCAGTGTTTAATTCTCCCCAGCCCAAAGATAGCCGAACCATATCACAGCCAGATTACCTGCCGTATTACATCACAGGCAAGAAAACTCGACTCCCGGCTTCTAAGAGTTAATAGCTCCTCGTGTGTATGCGCCTGTCGATTCGTAACAATGAGAAATCGCGAATTGTCACAACGGGAGGGGGTGGGGGTATAAGATGTATTTTGAATTGTTTTGGTGTTTAGCTCGAGTGAAGTTTAGACAATTCCTAAGCTTTATGGTGATTTGCTGACGCCCAATAGATAATGAGACATTTCATAGACTGACTATACTCAAGGCAAATAAATTATTTGTAGGGCCTTGCGAAACATCGAGCTTCGATTCGATGCGAACTCCTATCGATAATTCGATTCGAGTCGCGCAGATTTGGAAACTTTCGAACCGTATAGGGTCCTCACATTCCTACCAAAGGTTTCCTCGTGATTTTCTTCTACCACAGGACACTTGATGATAGAAGAACAGCTCAACGAAGTTCCGTTTCGGAAAATACTCTGATTCCGTATTGGAATATTCCGTATTTTTAATTGTTTAATCCAAACTTAGCATACTTTACTAGGGGCCGAGGGTAACATTTAACGCCATAAGAAGGTGCAAATTCTACAACTTGGAGCGCTATGAGACTCCGTTTCAGATTCGAATCGATTTGAAATTCTCTGCTTGATTTGAGATTCGATTGTACCCATAACCTGAGTTTCACAAGGCTTACTTATCATGGAATCACTTTCAGGTTTCCCTCTTCTGTTTATTTATTTATTTATTTTTTTTTGCATCAGCAACAATATTGATCGTATTTTGCGAGGGTATTGGTGGTAGGTTCCTACTGTTACAATGTTGTGGAGCTTTTTCTACACTGTGAGTGGGCGCTGTTCCGATTCCCTGGGTTCCCGTGAGTATGGTATAGCTATGGATGTTGAAAGTAACCTTAAACACCAGTAAACATTATCTCACAACGCCGACAAACCATTGACGTCGCATCTAGCATTGTGGCTATTAGTATTACTACTAATATGCGAACCACTTAACCAACACACCTTTCTCAGGACTTTTCTATGGTTAATTTTGTTATGTTACTTTTGAGCAACTTCTGGTCATCCCTTCAACCTTAAAACTGCTATATTATCTTACCAATTCTTAAATCTGAGCCCACAATTAACAGTCTGTGTTCCTAGGGACCACAATCTACAACTATCTTACTGGAGGCTGTCTTCTGTCACGTTGTCTGCTGTCAAGTTCATGACGTTGTATAGTGTTCTAGCGGGTTGGAGTGAAATTCCATGGGGGTGAGAGGTAAACAGCCAGTCTGGCTATATCATATACCTGCGGTGGTAGCACAGTAGTGCATTGGTTAGAGCACTGGACTTTAACCCACTACTTAACGAATCGGCCGCAATTGCCCGCGTAATATTCGAACTTAGAAGTTGTAAAAAAAAATATATTTTTCAAAAAGTTTCAACAAAACCATATCATGTGATCTCCTCATTGGAACGAGCTCCTCGATCTCGTTCCAATGAGGGGGCCACATGATATTGTTTTGTTGATATTTTTTGAAAAAAAATTTAAACAGCAATAATTAAAATAATAAGTTTTGATATCTTGTGTGTTGGGTAAAGGGTTAAACCGAAAGGACGACGGTTCGATGTTGGCCGGCGCCATCTGCGCTGTGTTCTTGGTCAAGACACTTAATCACGGTTGCCTTCGTGGGAGCACAGCGGCGCTGTGTACTGAAGTGTATTGCACGTCGATGGTGCACTTGATTTCTGCTTTCTCCACCTGTAAAACTGCTTGATACAATGTGGTCCTGGTTTCTGAAAATATGGTTAAACCCAAATAAACAAAGAAACACACATCTAACTGTGGAGTGAATTATTGTCATTCGTTCGGTGCTCTTGTTACCCATGTATATGCTGTTAACCCTTTACAAGCAGACGACACGCAAAATGAATTCTTGAATAACTATTTTTTTCATTTTTTCTCTCTCTAAAACATAGGTTATGACCCCTCGTTGGAACGAGTTCGACGAGCTCGTTCCAAAGAGGGGTCATAACCTATGTTTTTGAGACAAAAAATGAAAAAATAATTAAAATTAATTGGAGATTTTTGAGAAATAGCGCTGGCCGGTTTTCGCCGTTATGTTGGGTAAACGGTTAGATAACTTATCTATCTATCGAGGTGGTGATAATGGTAAGAAGATGATGTTTCCATCAGTTGAGAGCCGAAGGGCAGGGCGATCCTTTACCCTTTTTGTTACTCAAATATTTCACAAGCACCAAGACAATGGGACACTGATGCATGTGGCTCTTGTCCAGGAGATTCGTGTCTTCGGAGTTTGAGGCTATCGAGGAAACATCGTCCTTCTTTCTCATCATCCTTTCTAACCTTTTACAGAAAGGTCGGAAGCCGTCTGGCATTGCAGCTTCTGGTGGATAGTCCGTTCTTTCTTCCTGCATCTCCTTTTGGTCGTCATCCACAGAACATCCAGAAAATCTTTCACGTCTTTGGGTTGGTGACCAGTGCGGATGGAAGTCCTCTCCCTAAAGATGCCACAAATCCACGAACCCTGTGATGCATTATTCCTTTCAAAATCTACTGTCGGGGATTTTGTGTTCATTCACCCGATGCTAGAGAAGGCAGTCTCTCGACAGTACAATGTTTTGTGAACTTCATTTGGTAGCTCCATCCATCCATGTCCCGGTCGGTAAACATCGATCATACCCTCAATACAGTTATGGTCTTGCCGCTACACATCAGCGGATTGCTTGTTTGTTCAGCTGTCCGTCTATGATCAGTTTCCTGTATTCTAATGATCCATAGGTGCAGAGTGAGTTCTTTGTTGACAGAGAACGCTGCGCAAACGACGACGTGCTTCAGGGGCTCATTATGAATAAATGTCTTCAAGTGTAAATTGCTCGAAGTAATTGACAGAAGGGCTTGTTGACACGTATGGTAGGAATCGTGGTACGAACCGACACGCACCAGTGTCTTCAAGTTTAAAGAGCTTTTTCGGAATATTTCTTCCGTTCGTGTAGTATTATTGCTCGTGGACGTGGACCTGCGATAGGCATGTTTGTTTTTTTACGGGCGACTCATGTCTGTATACAGGATGCGAAAACAATTGCCGATTTTCGGGAATAACGGAAAATATTGCCATCAAAAATATCTATTTAGTTAACATGCTACCTAACACGAAAGGTAGACGACAATTGCAAACAAAATTATTTAATAACTAATTGTTTTCATTTTTGCGTCAAAAACATAGCTTATGACCCCTCATTGGAACGCGCGGTGACCGTTTCCCCGTGAGGGGTCATAAGTAATGTTTTTGAGACAAAACATTAAAAAATAATGAAAATTGAACAGCAATTTTTGTGAGTTGCGCTGGCCTGTTTTTTGTTCGTTAGGTAAATGGTTCTATCAGATAGAAATACATAAATATGTACAGTTTGAAGTCGATGGGGCGCCTTAGAGGCTTGGGGAGGGGCAGGGCGGATCACGATAAACAGAATAGCTCAAATTAATTTAAGATTTTAAAAAGTCTACGTCGTTTAAGGAAATTACCCCTCAATCCATCCCTGAACATTGTTCGTAGCAGGCGGATTGTTCTCAAATGTAACTATATGAAATTTCAGCGTATATTTGATTAAAAACTGCTGCACATCTTGCTAACTGAATAAAAATGTGTAAAAAAAATACTCAATCGATTAACATTTTGGGCGCCATTTACGTACAAATGCGAACCCAAACGAAACCAACCACTTCCTAAGCACATGCGTTCAATCCCATCGTCACATGTTCAATTTATTTGGAGTTTGACAACTCTATTACATTGCAGTGGATGTCGGCTTTTAAAATTTCACCCAACACACAGGATATAAAAATTTGTTACTTTTTCAAATTTTTCAAACAATTTCAACAAACCCATGTCATGTGGCCCCTCTATGGAACGGGCTCAACGAGCCCGTTCCAATGAGTGGTCACATGATATGGTTATGTTGAAATTTAAAAAACAAAAAATTCAACTTCTTAATCTGTATATTACGCGAATGGATTAGGCCGATTCGTTTGGTAAAATTCTAATCAACCCTGTCACCGCAAATTGAGAGTAATGGGCAACAAGTGTCGATAGTCGATAGCATAGCATTTGCTTAAACAGGTAGAGTAATCAACTGAAAGGGAGCGCGGTGGCTCAGTAGGTAGAGGTGCAGGCTGCAAGCCGAGAGGTCCTCGGTTCGAATCCCACCTGCGGCAACCGCGTTGTGTCCTTAGGCAAGACACTTCATCTCCATTGCCCGCGTGGGGGCACGATGACGCCGTGTACTAAGGCGTACTGCACGTCGATGGTACGCATGTCTTCAACCAATCTAACCCTGCCTGTGCTGCAGTGCGAAGTTACGATATTGGGGAGCTGGCAGCTGCTCGTCGTTGCTCGGTGGTTCTCTCCGGGTACTCCGGCTTCCTCCACCCGTAAAACTGTCACGGTCATGATTAGCCATTGTGCATAAATATGTGACCTTAAACATCAATAAAATAAAAAAAAATCAACTGAAAACTCCCCCGTAGTGGATTTTCACTCAAATAAATCGAATTGTTACTGTTACTTAAGGTTCGTCTCCGGAAACGTTTCTTGTGCTTTTTAATATAACTTTATAGAGTTATATTCACTTTCGATGCAGAGATGTGCAATAGCACATTGAAGACATAAAGGATCATTATAAAAGACTTTCTCTCGTTTTTAGTTTTTCTGAGAACCTGTCTGTGAATAACGCTGGTGGACAAAGCCCAATTTGCTCCTGACGCCTATAAATGACCTGCAAATATCACCGAGAAAATCTACGGAATTTGTCACCAGACGTCGACGTCATCAACTGATTTACAAATGTTTGATACACGCCCCATCCATAGTAACGCTCTAAGAACATAATTAATTAATAAGATGTTCACACAGTCACTGATTGTAATTGTGTTTTTGTATATTTGTAAATATAACTGCAGCCACAACATGTACAAAAGACCCCACCTAACTGCATATTTCTTGTTTGAATAGCCCTGTTAATAGCATGTTACATCCATATACCAAACCTTTTTTCTTACCAGTTTAACGAGTTGAACCTGCTATTACATATAGGTTACAGAATGTGTTCCTGTTGGTGTATTGGGTTCGATCCTTAGCCGAACTGATTTATAAGTACACCCCTCACTATCCTTCATCATATTGTTTTATGTGAATATATTAGATGTCACGTGACTTTCCCGCGTTCTGATTGGTTGAACAGAAACACCCTATTTTCCGATAGTTCGTCAGCGAAATCGCACAGACCGACTATCATTTTTAAAAAAAGAATAGTGCACGGTAATAGTGCACGGTTATAAATAGTAACATTCGAATTCACTTAGAAAATTCCATTGAAGCGGAAATACTTTACAAGACATCTCGCCCCATATACATTATTACATTTAGTTTTGAGAAATAAAGATAAGTGTATCGAAAGTGATGTTTGTAGTAGTGTTGGGGGCGGGGAGGGGGTTAATGGAATAATGGTATTGTGTTTCTTGGGGTTTGGGTTCTCTACCTTTCTATCCCAGAACTATGAGTGGCAGAATTAACTTAGTTTACCTGTTTACACCCTGAACCATTTTCTTTTCTCTTTGGCTGTGAATAAGAATATTATCTTGCATATATCACCGCTGAAGAACCCCCCCCCCCCCCCCCCCACACACACACACATCTAATATAATAAATATAGCATGACTTTTCGTTGACTATGCCAAAATAGTGGTCCTCGAGGAGAGAATAGTCCCTCCGCTACGCGTCGGGACTATCCTCTCCTCGAGGACCACTATTTTGACATAGTCAACTCAAAGCCATGCTATATTTATTAAATATTCTTGTTCTATGTACCTCTTATATTATATAAATGATCTAGAGTGATGAATAAAATGTCAAAATGTCAAATGTTATTTGAATACAAAATCTTTGATCTTTTAGTTACTCTTTACCTAACATGAAAAACAGACGACACTTGCAAACAAAATTCTTGAATAACTATTTTTTTTCATTTTTTCTCTCAAAAACATAGGTTAGGGGCCCCTCATTAGAACGAGCTCGTTCCAACGAAGGGTCATAACCTATGTTTTTGAGACAAAAAAATGAAAAAATAATTAAAATTAACTGGCGATTTTTGTGAGTAGCGCTGGTCAGTTTCGGCCGTTACGTTGGGTGAAGGGTTAAAACAACATTTATTCAACAAGCAAAACAAACATGCAAGGCATGTACAGTTGAAAGATGTACAGCTGATAGTTGGAACATAGGAAAATGTTAAGCATAATTATATAAATAACTACGTAAAATTACCAGGATTCGACAGGTGATATCCCGTTTATCCCACTTTCTTAATTTTAGTAAGGAAATACGATGGGGAACAGTTAATTAATTTTCTATCGGCTCGATCAAAACAGATGGCTTATAGCACATTTCACTTTAATAAGTCAGGTTACTGAATAGATCGCATAATTACTGGCCAATAAACAAACTATTAGGCAGGTTTACGGTCCAGTTTCACATCCATGTTGGCTTCCTCTTTCGACCTTTCTGGTTATGAACCACTAAAAAAATTCCATTGAACACAGTGCTAACCTTTGACTCTCTGTACAACTCACCAAGTTGTTTTGCATAAAAATAAATATATATCCACAAAGTACATCATCTCTTGAAAAAAAAAACTGGAAAAAAATATATGTTGCCACATTGAATTTCAATTTAAAATTTGAATTTTCACTACTACCCTATGGTCCTGCACTGAATGGCCTTGACACTTTTTTTTTCATGCCTCATGTTTTTGAGAGATTCTCACACATTCCGGCAAAAAATTGCAAACAAACTTTTTAAACCTTCCTAAAGAGGACAATTTTTTTTTTAATTAATGGTTTCAAATCTCACTGATATTGAACCAATCAGCCAGTCGGGCCTATTTAATCCTACTCACAACTTTGGGTGTTAAATTTTCCAAGTCACGTGTTCACCAATTTAGTGCTTCATAACCTAAAGTGATCACAAAATTTCTCAAAATGTCTGTTTTTATTGGTTTAAATCAAAGGAAAATGAGTGGTTGAATGAATAAAATTTGTCGTTTCAAATGTAATTGCTTTTACCTGAATTATTTGTGATTTCTTTAACCCACCCTGTTTTCTTGACCAAATGTGTGAACAAGTGCCTTTGCAAATTGTTTTTTCATCATTTTAAATGATAACTTTGTGAATGTTGAATAAATTACATGCAAATGACCCTGGTTCTGTAAAAAAACCTCTTGACATTAGGTTAGTGGATAGCTTCGAAATCTGTGCATTTTCAAAACATGTAGCTTACTGAATATTTTAACCCCCTCAGTCACTCAGAATTTGGGGCGGTAGATAGGTTGCTTTCAGCACATTAAAATCAAATTCTAGTAGTGTGGGTTTCATTTTATTTGCTGATATTGAAGAAAGAGTCATTCTGATAATGTTCAGCAAATGTCCTTGTTACAAGCTGGTACAAGGGGAATGTATGGGGTAGATGATCTACCCATCCAACTTGGTATGAACACAAAAAATGGTCATCTGCAAAACATGTGCTCGTTGTTAAATTTAATTGGCAGTCTGTGCACGTAAATATTTCATTTTGAATGTACTGGGACTTTAACCCTTCCCAGTGGTAATAAATTAGTTGAGTGTACACCCTATCATTGTCAGGTGGAGATAAGACTTGAGAAAAGAGGCTTAAATTTCTTGATCACATGCATCAGTCTTGGCATTTTAGACGTTTTCTCAAATTATTCATTTTCAAGTTTGAGCAAGCAAACTTGGCTTCTTTTGTGTGAAATACATAAATTTTGGAAAAACTAAAAAAGCTTACTGAAATTATTGGATTTGTTACCAAAGGGTCATTTTATGTGAATAGCCTCTGTGTTGAAAAGTAGTGCCAAAAAACTTTCTTCTCTCTGCTCTTGAACAATGGGAAAATTCAAGAACGGACATGGACATAGATTTGTGTCGAAACATCCATGGTACTCACGTGCCAAGAGGATTTCTTACAGTCCAGAAAAATCTATAAACTTACGCTCAAGGAAAGTTATGGTCTCATCTGGTGAGCTGGAAAGACCATCAATGGTTCTTGAGCCTGAGCCACAGCCATCTACTTCAAAATCTGGACCACTGAATGATTCGGAGAATGTTTCTGTAGATGAAAACACATGCAGGTAAATAAAAAAAACCATAATAAGCTTTCAACTAATTGCATACTATTGTCCATTGTTTTGTATAGCCAAGGCGTCCATTGGAAGAGGGTTGGGGTGTAGCCTGTATCAACTTTTCTGAGAAGTATGTCCATGAATTCATCAAATTTGGACAACAGCACCAAATATATAGTAATTATTTTACCTTCTCATTAATATCTAACATCAGAGTGCCCATCCAGCTCATTTTATTGCCTAGGGACCAAAAAAAACCGGTTGTTGAAACTGGCTTGAATGAGCTCAAAGAGCTCACTCCAGAAAGTTTCAACAACCTTTTTTTTGTCCTTTTGTGTGAATATTCTCTCCAAAATATGCAAATCATGTACGGTCAGCATATAAAGATTAAAATGTCAGGATAAAATGTTAGAATTATCCTTATTAAGTACTAGAGAATATACATTTTGTTTTTTTGGGAAAACCCTCTTTTCACAAACAGTGACATCCGATCATAGACTGTTGAAAATAAAGTAGGAAAGCATAATTCAACACTGAATTTTTTGTAACTCACCGGAAAGAGCACACAGATGCATACAAAAGGACAAGAAAATGAATTTCCACAAAAAAGTTGCCACGTCAAGTCCACTGATTTCTGTGCCATCAGTATTGGGCAGTTTTCATCTGTGTACTGACATGGATTCACCCCCACCCCCATTTATCAAGCCCTCTTCCATATCATATTAGCTTATCTGTACTCAACATTTTACAAAAGTATGCAAAAACTCGAATTTTTATTATATATAAAGCTGGTAGGGGAGAGAGGGGGACCTGGGGGGGGGGGGGGGGGTGGTATCCAGTTCTCAACAGAATGCTCCTTCTTTTTATGTACACATTGAAGATAATTAACACAATTAAAGTCGATCTCTGAATATATCAGACTCTTAGGGTTAAATTTTCTCCCTTCCAGGGATTCAGATTACCATGATAGGACAAGTGCTGTCTGGAAACGTGAGTCACAGTCATACAGATTTGTCCATGTTCAAAAGAATGCTGTTATGTGGAACTCTGCTTTCAAAGAACATAGAAAATCCTCTCCACTGTGTGAAGGGTTTTTGTATTGGGATTTGGCTGCTGAACAGCCCAGAGGCTTTTGCTGTAGAGAGCGAATGGTTTGCACAAACTGTCGCTATCAATCAACAATGTTTAATTTGTTCGAAGAAGTTGAAACTGGCAAAAGGGGGCGTAGACCAGCAAAACCGAATATTGGGTTGGCAGTTGGTCTGAGTAAGACCCCAATAGCAGCAACCTCATTTAGGCGGCTTTGTTTAAGTTCTAACATACCAGCTCCTTCCAGTTCTGGATTACATGAAGGGAAGACATGAAGCAGCGCCATACAAAATTAATTGAAAAACAAACATCAGCTGGGATCGAAACACCAAATGTTCTTGATGTCCAGGCAGATGCACTCTATAATAATAGCATTTATTCTGGGATTGGAAAGACGCCTTTCCAGCCCGCCACTCAAGTAATTTACAGTATTGCAGAAAATGTTACAGAAGATCATGATATCATTGGCTTAGTTTTGCACAATAAGCTGTGTAGCAGAGGAAAGCATTTAAACACACGACACAAATGTCGTGTGGGTAAATGCTTTCAAACAATCCCTTTTGAAAAAAATATAGGAGATGAAAGGACCTGGGCAAAAGAGGGACTTCTCCAATTAAAAAATGAGAGTGACATAGAAGTTCGTAAACTGGTTACTGACCCTAGCAGTGGTGCCTTTCTGGCCGCTGAAGATATGTACGATGAAAATATCACTAAAACTCAGCCTGTTCATATACTTGATACAGCCCATGTTTCACGCAACCACAGAAAGTATTTGAAGAGACATAAGAAACTCCCAGGGATTATTGAAGGTCGTACAGCCACAATTCGAAAAAAAATTCTAAACAATTTAGCATTAGATATGGCTGAAAGATGCCAAAGTGAAATGAAAAAAAGCATCAGGAAAATATTAAGGTGACTTGGCAAAAATAAAAAACAAATTGTCGTTTGCAATAGATGCTATTGTAGAATGCTATCAGGGCTCTCATTTACTGTGTAAAAAACACTCTCTTTTATGTAAAGGCACGGAAGAAAACAATTGGCTAAAAAAATCTGTATTTTTAGATGCAGATTTCTCATTAAAGCAAACCGAAGACACCTCAGACATTTTGAGAGATTGTGTGAATTACAGATTGGGCCCAGCTATGCTTAATAAAACGCAGATCAACAACAATACTCAGAAAGTTGAGGCATTTAATAGGGCACTTAGGACCTCTCTTCCCAAAAATATTACGTATTCTAGGAATGTGTCAGGCAGAGCTCATTCCGCCTGCCATTCCATCAATCAAGGGGGGAGGTAACTCCATCAGGAACCTCTGTAATGTATTGGGATCTACAATCCCTTCAAAAAGCAAAGTTGATCAGGCTTTAAATCAGGTCCAAAACGTTGAAACTAAGAATCGGTCTTACAAAAAGGCAAAAAAGGCAAGGAGAAAGCGCTGTAAAAAGAGGAGAAAGGTGTATGCTCTACATGAAAAACATAAGGAGGAGATAGAAAGTCAGAAAGATATCCTCCTCCCACCCCCTTTGAGTAAAATGAGTAAAAAAATATGCACCACTGTTACAGCAATACAGCGCGTGGGAAAAGGGTTAAAGCTAAAAAATAATATCTCACCTGTCTGCACAAGGGGGGGGGGGGGGGGAATCAGTGTATGTTGCAAGGAGGCATATGGCAATTGCTACAAATTCCTTGCAAAGCACAGTGAATCCTCTCCTGGTTTATACAATGTTTTTCAAAAACAAGGTGGCCTGGATTGATACACGTCTTCTGCCCAGACAGATGGCTGCACTCAACTCCATTTGGGCCCTGGTATGGAGGAAGCATTTCCCTTGTCAACTTGTTATGGGCTAAGTATGCCATCCGGTGCACCTTCTCCCTATGCTGTCTGCCATTCGGCCATTTAACCATCATAACACCATAGCCTGACTTCGTGCACACCCCCTGTCCATAAAACACACACATCCCCACCCCCACTGGTGCTACAAACACTCTTTTTATCTAGTTTGGATAGGATCAGCTCCCAAAATTCTTCCATGATGAAAAATTGTCTTGGAAAACAAAAAAATCTGGAATTGTGGCATTATGAATCTGATGCTGTGTATTTTCTGAAAATTTGCTTTAGGTTATGAACCACTAAAAAAATCCCATTGAACACAGTGCTAACCTTTGACTCTCTGTACAACTCACCAAGTTGTTTTGCAAAAAAATAAACATATATCCACAAAGTACATCATCTCTTGAAAAAAAAAACTGGAAAAAAAATATATGTTGCCACATTGAATTTCTTCTTCCCAAAAATATTACGTATTCTAGGAATGTGTCAGGCAGAGCTCATTCCGCCTGCCATTCCATCAATCAAGGGGGGAGGTAACTCCATCAGGAACCTCTGTAATGTATTGGGATCTACAATCCCTTCAAAAAGCAAAGTTGATCAGGCTTTAAATCAGGTCCAAAACGTTGAAACTAAGAATCGGTCTTACAAAAAGGCAAAAAAGGCAAGGAGAAAGCGCTGTAAAAAGAGGAGAAAGGTGTATGCTCTACATGAAAAACATAAGGAGGAGATAGAAAGTCAGAAAGATATCCTCCTCCCACCCCCTTTGAGTAAAATGAGTAAAAAAATATGCACCACTGTTACAGCAATACAGCGCGTGGGAAAAGGGTTAAAGCTAAAAAATAATATCTCACCTGTCTGCACAAGGGGGGGAATCAGTGTATGTTGCAAGGAGGCATATGGCAATTGCTACAAATTCCTTGCAAAGCACAGTGAATCCTCTCCTGGTTTATACAATGTTTTTCAAAAACAAGGTGGCCTGGATTGATACACGTCTTCTGCCCAGACAGATGGCTGCACTCAACTCCATTTGGGCCCTGGTATGGAGGAAGCATTTCCCTTGTCAACTTGTTATGGGCTAAGTATGCCATCCGGTGCACCTTCTCCCTATGCTGTCTGCCATTCGGCCATTTAACCATCATAACACCATAGCCTGACTTCGTGCACACCCCCTGTCCATAAAACACACACATCCCCACCCCCACTGGTGCTACAAACACTCTTTTTATCTAGTTTGGATAGGATCAGCTCCCAAAATTCTTCCATGATGAAAAATTGTCTTGGAAAACAAAAAAATCTGGAATTGTGGCATTATGAATCTGATGCTGTGTATTTTCTGAAAATTTGCTTTAGGTTATGAACCACTAAAAAAATCCCATTGAACACAGTGCTAACCTTTGACTCTCTGTACAACTCACCAAGTTGTTTTGCAAAAAAATAAACATATATCCACAAAGTACATCATCTCTTGAAAAAAAAAACTGGAAAAAAAATATATGTTGCCACATTGAATTTCAATTTAAAATTTGAATTTTCACTACTACCCTATGGTCCTGCACTGAATGGCCTTGACACTTTTTTTTTCATGCCTCATGTTTTTGAGAGATTCTCACACATTCCGGCAAAAAATTGCAAACAAACTTTTTAAACCTTCCTAAAGAGGACAATTTTTTTTTAATTAATGGTTTCAAATCCCACTGATATTGAACCAATCAGCCAATCGGGCCTATTTAATCCTACTCACAACTTTGGGTGTTAAATTTTCCAAGTCACGTGTTCAACAGTTTAGTGGTTCATAACCTTCTCCTCTCTGTATATCCCCTTTTCTCTCCAGTTCTAACTTATTTTACTTTAACAGGCCTAGTTTGAACAAAAAATACAACTGTGCGTATGTCATTGTTCCTACTGTATTAATATTTTATGAAAATGTTACACGTGGAAACGACCTAGTATAAGCTTTATAGCTTCCCATCGGATCCACCTTTTTTGTTGAATTTTGTATATTCGGTTAAAGATATTGAATAATTATTGTTTAACCCTTTACCTCACGTAACGGCCAAAACCGGTCAGCGCAATTCTCAAAAATCGCCAATTAATTTTCATTATTTTTTTCATTTTTTGTCTCAAAAACATAGGTTATGACCCCTCGTTGGAACGAGCTCGTCGAGCTCGTTCCAACGACGGGTCATAACCTATGTTTTTGAGACAAAAAATGAAAAAAAATAGTTATACAAGAATTATTTTTGCAAGTGTCGTCTGCTTTTCGGGTTAGGTAAAGGGTTAAACTAAACAAACTGAACATTTGTTCAATAATATTTACACTCAAAATTGCATATCTAATAAATAATAAAAGTATGTTCGCACAAAAAATACAAAAGTCGTAAAAACTGAACAAAAGGTAAACAAAATTTGCATTGAACATAGCACACCTAATATGATAAAAATAAATAACGATAATTAGAAACACAAATATATACAAATTACCGCAGCTTATTAACAAATTGTCCCTCGTGAGCATCAGGGGCCATCAGCAATGCTTTAGGATTGCAGATGGCCTCTTGATGCACTCAGGGACGAAATAGAGATAGAACAGCCACAGTTCTCTCCTTTATGCTTTACGTGGCGGAATATCATCTGCTTCAGGATGAATCTGAAGATACCACACCGTAACTGTGGTTTGGGAGCAGTCCTGTGTGGCATGTCTCTTAATGTCACATTATTTATAAGATAGGTGCACGACAATCACGTTAAAGTTAAAATGGCAGATCTAAAATTTTATATAAAGTACGCATGTTTACTAGCATGTATAATCTGAAATGCAATTTCGACATCAGACATTTGCTTATTTAAGCCGTCTGCTTGTGATCTTTTGAAGAGGTACTCCCATATCCACTGGGTTACCCATGTTTACAGATCTACCCCGCCTTATTATGACCAACGTAAGCGCTTTATCTATTAACCCTATACACAACGTAACGGCAAAAAAACAGCCAGCGCTTTTCTCAAAAATCGCCAAATAATTTCCATTATTTTTTCATTTTTGTCTCAAAAACATAGGTTATGACCCCTCGTTGGAACGAGCTCGTCGAGCTCGTTCCAATGAGGGTCATAACCTCTGTTTTTGAGACAAAAAATGAAAAAAATAATTATTCAAGAATTATTTTTGCAAGTGTCGTCTGCTTTGCAGGTTTGGTAAAGGGTTAAATCTTGTTTCTCAGAGCTCCGTGAGCATTTCCACAAACAACATAGAATCAATACTTACTTTATTACTAGAATACTGGAAAACATCAAACTTTCAGTTAACTGAATACTCATGTTAATTGACTATATTTTCACTACCAAAGTGCAAAGACGGCGGAAACATGGGGTGCGGCACAGGGGACACATAACCCTCCACTTTTTACTACAGACATATTACGCGGTTACACAGAGTTAAAAGGGGGGCATGCAAACGTGTCAGCATACATGCATTCCTGTAATATATTATTTGCAAATCCAAACAATATTTGGCCAAAGAATCGCACCTTCGGTCCGTTTCTTTTACTTCAGCCATCTTCCAACCCGAAGGCTAAGCTTTGGGTTGGAAGATGATTGAAGTAGAAGAAATGGGCAGGGCAGTGACCTCACCGCGACATGCTCATCTGAACGAGAGACTATAGGGTGTCATGGAAGTTTTACCGATATGCGACTGTATTCCCATTGGACAGAACCATGGTAGCCTTGAAAATTTGTGCCTTCCACATTTATCGAGCGTCTGCCGCCTCTGACAAAGTGGTTGTTCTGTTGACAGGGTTCTACCATTCTGAGACCGATGTGTTGTTTTTAAGTTTCTTAGAGGCTTATTTGGCGTAATTTTGATGATGGGCGTCTATTGGGCTAAACAATGACGGTAATTAGTGTTTTTCTGCCCCCCCCCCCCCCACAAAAAAAAAACCTTTTCAGCTTTCATGAGCGATCCTTTAAGAGTCTGTAGAGTAATCGTCTCTGAGGACTATGCTCCCCAACCCTTCGCTCGCTGCCATACCACAACTTACACTAATGATCTTTATCGCCTTGTATTTTTTGTTGTTGTTGTTGTTTCTTAAGCAAGGCCTTGGGACTAGAATCAAGTGTAACTAAAGAACAGCGTACAGGGTACTCAAAAAGAAAGTCTAGCGTCAAAGAGTTGCTCAATGAAAACGGCGTGTGTGTGTGTGTGTGTGTGGTGTGTGTGTGTGTGTGTGTGTGTGTGTGTGTGTGTGTGTGTGTGTGTGTGTGTGTGTGTGTGTGTGTGTGTGTGTGTGTGTGTGTGTGTGTGTGTGTGTGTGTTTGAGGATAAAAAATCGCGCTGGCTCAGACATTTCCTACTGAAACGTTTTTTTCTTTTAATATGCCGCCGAAAAATTGTTTTCATTTACTGAACCCTGATGGGTTTCAAACATGACAAAAAATTACATAAAATTGATTTAAACTAAGTGATGAGCTTAGGAACTGGTTAAACTGACTGGCAAAAATTGATGTTATTCATTGATGGGCTCTAATTTAGTCCTTACAAGGATGTTACGCAAGCTTTTGTTTTTCTTATAGGCGATGACAGGTCGAAGATTCAAAGGTTCATTTAATTTAGCATTGGTAAAATTGAATTCATCTTTTAACATTTTTGCTATTTCGATATTCATTCTGTTGTACGTTAAAGTGAAAGGAATGATGGACCTCCTTTCGCATTCGCCCTCTGATATGTTCATACCAAATGGCCTGAGGGTTTGAAGCGTATTGATCCAAAAAGCTTCACGTTTTTTTCTAAATTCATCCGTTTCTTCTAATGTGTCTTTAATTGGTGGTTGTTCAATAGGATGGATTTCGAAATCGTCCAAAGAATGGCCAGAAAGGTTAAAATGTTGTGTTACTGGGGCATCAGCATTATGTTTTATATCCTGTTTGTGTCTAGTAGCACGTTCTCGAAAAGGATTTTGACTTTGACCAACATACTGTTTCCGACATCGCTTACAAGTGATAAGGTAAATAATGTTTAGTGAATCACAATGGAGGGGGTTACGGATCTGATAATGATTTTTCGTTTGTTCGGAGGAAAATTCCTCTTTCTGATCAGGCATAAAAGTATGCAATGTACAACGAGGCTTTTTGCAATTAAATACCGCGCCACTACCATTCTGCAACGGTCTGTTGTGTTCAATCTTCAGTGGTTCGAAATCGGTAGTTTTAGCTGGACTTTCGAGCTTTTTCAGGGTTTGGGATTTCAGGCTACGCAAGAGGCGCAGCGAGTACCCTCTCGATCTGAGGGCGCCAAATAGAGTAGAACAAGCCTCATTGAAATTTACCTTATCACTTGAATTGCGGTGGAAACGAATGAGCTGTGATTTGATGATACCTTTAAATGTATGTTGAGGATGAAATGATTTGGTGTGCAACAATTGATGTGAATCAGTTGGTTTAAAATATACTTTATAATCTAAATGACCGGACGCCTGAAATTGCTTGCCTTTATACACGGTCACATCGAGAAAATCAACAGAATTTTCACTGATAGTAGCTTTCAATTTAATATTTGGATCGTGATTGTTCAAAATTTATAAAAATTCATCAAAATCTTCTTTTGAATGTTCCCAAATAATAAAAATGTCATCTAAATATCTGAGATATACGAGAGGATGCTTTGCACACTTGCTTAAGGCATTTTCCTCCCATTCCGCTACATAAATGCTTGCAAAATTAGGACTGAATCTTTTACCCATAGGACAACCCATTATTTGTAGAAAATATTCTCCATTGAATTGAAAGTCATTACCTTTTAAGCTCAGCTCTAAAAGATCCAAAATTTGTTCATCCGGGCGTTTCGCATCCGGATATTTTTCAAATGCATTTTTAACTGATTTAACACCTTTATCAATATCAATGTTCGTATACATACTGTCGATATCCAAAGTAGCCAGAATTGCATTTTTTGATATTTTCAATTTCGAAATTTGTGACAGGAAATCCTGTGTGCTTTTTAGATAGCTCGGATGTCTATTTGCTATAGGTTTAAGATGATAATCAATTAATTCCGAGATCGCATAAGATTCCGAATTACAATCTGATACAATTGGCCTCCCGGGTGGAGTTAAGTCATCCGTCCATGAAGAACGGTCCTTGTGGATCTTTGGTAGGATATAAAATTGTCTTGTTTGAGCACTGAGCTTAGCTGTTAAATATTTCAATTGTTTTTTGGTAATGTGACCTTCGTCGAGGAGAAATTTTAAGATCTTATTGAATTTTTCGATATTACTAGGCCAAATAAGTGAATCTATTTTCTTATAATGTTTAGTATTGCTGAGTTGTCTCATGGCTTCCTTTATATAATTATCCCGAGATAGAACAACTACCGACCCACCTTTGTCGGCTGGTTTAATTACTAATTTCTTATTTTTTCGAAGTTTCGTGAGGGCTCTCCGTTCACCAGCTGTTAAATTGTCTTTATCGGAGAGTATGTTCATGCTGAACACCTTTTTGGTGATTCGTTTGCTAGCCTCAATAATTTCGGGATCTACTTCACTATCTGGAGGTGACCAACCAGATGATTCTGTAAAAGGAAGTTTCCGACCGCTGGAGTTTCTAAAGCGGTCGGCTAATTTCATTTGCCTAAGAAAATTACAGTTGTATGATGGTAAATTTGTTTGGTTATCAGTTTTAGGCTTTGGTGCTGGTACAAAAGTTAAACCGCGATCTACCGCGTGTGTGTGTGTGTGTGTGTGTGGTGTGTGTGTGTTGTGTGTGTGTGTGTGTGTGTGTGTGTGTGTGTGTGTGTGTGTGTGTGTGTGTGTGTGTGTGTGTGTGTGTGTGTGTGTGTGTGTGTGTGTGTGTGTGTGTGTGCGTGTGTGTGTGTTTGAGGTTAAAAAATCGCACTGGCACAGACATTTCATACTGAAACGTTTTTTTCTTTTAATATGCCGCCGAAAAATTGTTTTCATTTACTGAACCCTGATGGGTTTCAAACATGACAAAAAATTACACAAAATTGATTTAAACTAAGTGATGAGCTTAGGAACTGGTTAAACTGACCGGCAATAATTGATGTTATTCATTGATGGGCTCTAATTTAGTCCTTACAAGGATGTTACGCAAGCTTTTGTTTTTCTTATAGGCGATGACAGGTCGAAGATTCAAAGGTTCATTTAATTTAGCATTGGTAAAATTGAATTCATCTTTTAACATTTTTGCTATTTCGATATTCATTCTGTTGTACGTTAAAGTGAAAGGAATGATGGACCTCCTTTCGCATTCGCCCTCTGATATGTTCATACCAAATGGCCAGAGGGTTTGAAGCGTATTGATCCAAAAAGCTTCACGTTTTTTCTAAATTCATCCGTTTCTTCTAATGTGTCTTTAATTGGTGGTTGTTCAATAGGATGGATTTCGAAATCGTCCAAAGAATGGCCAGGAAGGTTAAAATGTTGTGCTACTGGGGCATCAGCATTATGTTTTATATCCTGTTTGTGTCTAGTAGCACGTTCTCGAAAAGGATTTTGACTTTGACCAACATACTGTTTCCGACATCGCTTACAAGTGATAAGGTAAATAATGTTTGGTGAATCACAATGGAGGGAGTAACGGATCTGATAATGATTTTTCGTTTGTTCGGAGGAAAATTCCTCTTTCTGATCAGGCATAAAAGTATGCAGTCTACAACGAGGCTTTTTGCAATTAAATACCGCGCCACTACCATTTTGCAACGGTCTGTTGTGTTCAATCTTCAGTGGTTCGAAATCGCTAGTTTCAGCTGGACTTTCGAGCCTTTTCAGGGTTTGGGATTTCAGGCTACGCAAAAGGCGCAGCGAGTACCCTCTCGATCTGAGGGCGCCAAATAGAGTAGAACAAGCCTCATTGAAATTTACCTTATCACTTGAATTGCGGTGGAAACGAATGAGCTGTGATTTTTTTTTTTTTTTTTTTTTAGTAACAGTATTTTATTTCTATAAAGATACTTCTTACAAATAAATTACAGCGGTTTAACATTACTAAGATTTACATTCAGAAGCTAAAAATGGATTCAGCAACAAGCTATAGCTTATGTAAGCTGTCTCCACCATGAATGAAAAAAATGCTATTGTTCACGTGAAAAAGTATCATTTAAATAATGTAGACTGTTTTCAACTGAGGTCACTGTGCAAAAGATGTTAAGGAAGTAGACAGAAGAAGAACAACACTCACTGACGTAAGACTGACAATTGGCGGCTGGCCGACCACACAGGTAGATGGCTTGTGCAAATATTCAATTAATCTGAAAATGAGATTCGAAATTCTCCTGGGTTGAAGTTTTAGTGGTGAAGCTGCTGGCGCAGTACAATGATAGGGTGGTGGTGGCCCACAGTTCCAAACTTTCATAGGCGACGCCTTTCCGGATTTCGCCTATGTCTGTTTGAAGTCCCAGAAACGACATATCAGAGTAAATGCTAGCGCTACCACTTGGTAGGGATCCGCTATTGTTACAACAAAATAACTCGACCAATATGTGGACACTCGTTAACAGCTGTGTCGCCTGTACCTATTTTGTGCTTCGCGACGTGAGTTCCGTGCCGTCACAAGTTCAGTAGTATTTTATTGCACCTGGGACGCCACGGAACTCAGGTCGCGACTTTGCCTACGACGTGTGGTACATAACGACACGAGATATAAACCTCAGTACGCGCGCATGATGTGAATCTAAAGGTATCTCAATGGGACAGCATTTAGGCAGGTTTAGGCGTTATGTCTTTAAACAGTGTGAGTTCCCTTACGCCAGTGAGCGTTTTGTGGTGTAAAATACAGGAAGTTATGACATCTGAAGGACATGGCAGTGATAGAAGGACTTTGCTTCATGTCCGCCGAGAAATGATTGGCATGGCATATTGGTAGTCATTTGAATCTGTTCGTCTCCTCTATGTATTTAAAATACATAGAGGAGCTGTGATTTGATGATACCTTTAAATGTATGTTGAGGATGAAATGATTTTGTGTGCAACAATTGATGTGAATCAGTTGGTTTAAAATATACTTTATAATCTAAATGACCGGACGCCTGAAATTGCTTGCCTTTATACACGGTCACATCGAGAAAATCAACAGAATTTTCACTGATAGTAGCTTTCAATTTAATATTTGGATCGTGATTGTTCAAAATTTCTAAAAATTCATCAAAATCTTCTTTTGAATGTTCCCAAATAATAAAAATGTCATCTAAATACCTGAGATATACGAGAGGATGTTTTGCACATTTGCTTAAGGCATTTTCCTCCCATTCCGCTACATAAATGCTTGCAAAATTAGGACTGAATCTTTTGCCCATAGGACAACCCATTATTTGTAGAAAATATTCTCCATTGAATTGAAAGTCATTAAGCTCAGCTCTAAAAGATCCAAAATTTGTTCATCCGGGCGTTTCGCATCCGGATATTTTTCAAATGCATTTTTAACTGATTTAACACCTTTATCAATATCAATGTTCGTATACATACTGTCGATATCCAAAGTGGCCAGAATTGCATTTTTCGATATTTTCAATTTCGAAATTTTTGACAGGAAATCCTGTGTATTTTTTAGATAGCTCGGATGTCTATTTGCTATAGGTTTCAGATGATAATCAATTAATTCCGAGAAAGGACGAAGAGTCACTGATCACCTATTTACACTCACCCAACTGATAGAATCAACAAAGGCTGAAAAGAAAAAGATGTTTCTGGCATTTCTAGATGTGAAAAAAGCGTACGACCGAGTGTGGAGGGAAGGTATGTGGCGAAAGCTCGAGGGCATCGGACTGGGGGGTGACTTTGAGGGAATCATGAAAGCACTGTATACAGATGTGCAAAGCCAACTCAGTCTAGGAAGTATCACTACAAAACGAGTCCCTATGGATATAGGCCTCAAGCAGGGGTGTATCTTTTCACCGATTTTGTTTGCATTGTATGTTAAAGATTTAGGGGACGAACTAATTCAGAGTGCGGAGGGGGTAAGTGTTGGAGACATAAAGATACCAGGCTTATTCTTTGCGGACGACATGGTGTTAATGTCTAGAACTGAACAGGGGCTAGAGGAACTGCTGGAAATTGTTGGTAGATATGGGAACACTTGGCGGCTCGAACTAAATGAAAATAAAAGCAAGGTAATACCCGTTGGACGCAAGGTAGATATGACGAAGAGATGGAGAGTGGGGGAGTTCTCAATCCCCGAAGGGGAAAGCAAACAAATCACTGTAGGAGAAACGGGAGAGTATGAGTATCTAGGGGTAAGCATAAATATAACGGGAAGAGGGGTGTACAGAAATTACTCAGCCAAACTGATTCTGAAGGGGAAAAGAATTCTGAACCAACTAAAACTTTTAGGGAAAAATAGTTTCAACAAGGTCTTTGTGGGGAAAACACTGTGGGAGAGGGTGGGTTTACCAAGTATAACGTATGGCACGGACGTGATTCCATTAAGCCAAACCGTTATTAAGAAGTTGGAAAATACTCAAAATGATGCCGGCAGATGGATAACAGGGTCGAGTAATGCTGCAGCTTTGGAAGCAGTAAGGGGGGAGCTTGGGTGGATGAAAATCAAGGACAGGGTAGATTTGGGAAAACTGTGTTACTTTAACTACTTGAGAAACCTGCCTGACAACCGGTGGTGCAAATTGATGCTCGATACCATTTGGAATTCTAATATAGAAACGGGGTGGTCAAAACATGTGAGGGAACTAATGGACAATTACTCTATAGAGGTCACAAACATAGAAGTAGGAATGAAAGAAGGCAAAAGGTTTGTCAAAGAGAGAGTCATGGAAGATTGCAATCGAAACTGGCGAGCAGGGGTTAGCGTGAAAAGATCACTGCAGGGGTTACAATATAAAGAAAAGCCAGCTTTTGAGAAGTAACTAGATGGCACCTTTGGAGGGTCACTGCTGTTCAAACTGAGATCAAGATCACTGGAGCTTCGGGGAAAAATTGGGAGAGATGGGGAAAAGGGATGCCAAATGTGCCACTCTGGAGTAGTGGAGACCCTGGAACATTTTCTCTTGGAATGCCCACAGTATATACCTCATAGAATAAAATTTACTGGAAGAATAATGCAGAAGTGGGGTGAAGAAACAAAGGATAGATGGCTGAAGGGGGACACGAGGGAGAGGGTAGGAATGCTTATTGAAGAAATTGAAAAAGAGGAAGTGAGGGACACTATTAAGCAGTTTATATCTGAATGCTGGGAGGAGAGGAGGGGAAGAGGGGGTGGGGTGCAGGGGGAATGATGGCCTTCTCTTATGAGGACCGCGACAAATCAGCGGCTGGCCAAAGAGTTATTATTATTATTATTATAAGATTCCGAATTACAATCTGATACAATTGGCCTCCCGGGTGGAGTTAAGTCATCCGTCCATGAAGAACGGTCCTTGTGGATCTTTGGTAGGATATAAAATTGTCTTGTTTGAGCACTGAGCTTAGCTGTTAAATATTTCAATTGTTTTTTGGTAATGTGACCTTCGTCGAGGAGAAATTTTAAGATCTTATTGAATTTTTCGATATTACTAGGCCAAATAAGTGAATCTATTTTCTTATAATGTTTAGTATTGCTGAGTTGTCTCATGGCTTCCTTTATATAATTATCCCGAGATAGAACAACTACCGACCCACCTTTGTCGGCTGGTTTAATCACTAATTTCTTATTTTTTCGAAGTTTCGTGAGGGCTCTCCGTTCACCAGCTGTTAAATTGTCTTTATCGGAGAGTATGTTCATGCTGAACACCTTTTTGATGATTCGTTTGCTAGCCTCAATAATTTCGGGATCTACTTCACTATCTGGAGGTGACCAACCAGATGATTCTGTAAAAGGAAGTTTCCGACCGCTGGAGTTTCTAAAGCGGTCGGCTAATTTCATTTGCCTAAGAAAATTACAGTTGTATGATGGTAAATTTGTTTGGTTATCAGTTTTAGGCTTTGGTGCTGGTACAAAAGTTAAACCGCGATCTAAAAGAGATTTCTCTTGGGTTGTTAGGTCATTGGTGCCAGACAGGTTAACCACATTAGTTCCTAATCCCACATCTGTTAGGCGGCTGTTACCTTTGCCTTTACTTAGTTTAAATTTAGGTGGTTCCACCAGTGATCGTACATAATATTGGCGGTTCTCGTGGTTCAGTGATCGTACATAATATTGGCGGTTCTCGTGGTGTGTGTGTGTGTGTGTGGTGTGTGTGTGTGTGTGTGTGTGTGTGTGTGTGTGTGTGTGTGGTGTGGTGTGGTGTGTGTGTGTGCGTGCGTGCGTGCGTGCGTGCGTGCGTGCGTGCGTGCGTGCGTGCGTGCGTGCGTGTGTGTGTGTGTGTGTGTGTGTGTGTGTGTGTGTGTGTGTGTGTGTGTGTGTGTGTGTGTGTGTGTGTGTGTGTGTGTGTGTGTGTGTGTGTGTGTGTGTGTGTTTGTCTTACCAACTTGACGAGGTAACTAGACAAAAGAGTTTGCGTGTTTCGCCTTACCGAGGTACAGAAGACAAAAGAAACCCTTTACCTCGGTTGTTTTCCCAGAACTGTACCGGCAAAACGAGGTTGAAACCGTTAGTCCACACAAAGGACAGACAATGGGGTACTTCGGTATGTAGGGAAAACAAGACTGTGTGTGTGTGTGTGTGTGTGTGTGTGTGTGTGTGTGTGTGTGTGTGTGTGTGTAATACACCGAAAAGAATATTAGAGATTCACATTAACATTGTAAATTAATTCAGCCCTGGACAGGTCATATTCCCGGATTAACGAAAACATCCAAAGTATTCGTCAGAACAGAAAATAATCAACAAAATATAAGGTGACTTGGTTCATATTTCTTCGGTGGAATCGGTTTGTTTGTTTGTCTAAGAGCGAGTAAACATTTCGAGTCTCTCTTGTAAAAGCAACAGGCGTAATAAAGGACACGATATTTTTAAAACTACGATTTTCTTCTTTTGACATTAACTCCTCGCACACTGATGTCAAAAACACTGAAAACTTAATTAGCAACTTTTTCCCACAATGCAAATGCAATTTAACCAATTGAATCTTGTCAATGAGTTCTGTCAAACGATATTAAATTTGTTAGATTCCCTGTTGCATTATGGGAGATTTTGCTATTTCGATATCAGTGTGCAGAGGGCTCATGTCAAAAGAAGAAAAGCATAGTTTCAAAAGGGAGAGGAGCGGCTTGGTGGTTAGAGCATTGGACTTCAAACCGTCAGGTCGACGGTTCGATCCTGGTCAGCGGTAATTATGTTGTGTCCTTGAGTAAGATACTTCATCACGAGAGCCCACAGGGAAGCATGGTAGCAAACAAACATATCTTCAGTAATATGATGTCCTTAACCCTTTGCACTCTTATGGTGTCTTTCATGCCAGTTCAATGGCAGCAATTAGAAGAGTCCATATTCATTATTTGGGGTGGTCCAAGGGCTGCACGTTGAAAATATTAATTGGTCTACCCAACACATTTACTGAACAGTCATCTTATTTAATGACGTTATGGTGTATCGTGTTTCTGGCCGGAAAAGCGGCCGCTCGGTTTCAAAAGGTTAATATACTCGGACACCTACTAGCGAGCCCCGGAGTTGATCAGTTGGACGAACTAAGCGACTCATAGAAATAAAAAACCATCATCTTTGTGGATTCCGCTATGACTCGTCCAGATCCTCTGTCATTTTCATGTGTGTTCTGTTCTCCCCTTTACCTAACATGAAAAGCAGACGACACTTGCAAAAAAAATTCTTGAATAACTAATTTTTTTCATTTTTTGTCTCCAAAACATAGGTTATGACCCCTCATTGGAACGAGCTCGACGAGCTCGTTCCAATGAGGGGTCATAACCTATGTTTTGGAGACAAAAATTGAAAAAATCATGAAAATTAATTGGTGATTTTTGAGAATAGCGCTGGCCGGTTTTGGCCGTTACGTTGGGTAAAGGGGAGCGCGGTGGCGCAGTGATTATGCAATTGGACTTCAAACCGAAAGGTCCACGCTTCGATCCCCGCCAGGGGTTGGCGCTTAATCTCGATTACCCAAGTGTACAAAGGCGTACTGCACATCGATGGCGCACTTGTCTTCAATTAATGCTAATCCTGCCTGTGTGGAGTTTTGGCAGTTGCTCGCCGTTGTTCGGTAGTTCTCTCCGGATACTCCAGCTTCCTCCACCGGTAAAAATGTCGCACACGAGGTGACCCTGGCTGTCGAAAGCGTCGCTAAACCCCAATAAATAAACAAATAAATTTGTTCACTTTCTATTTCATTACTATTATATTATTTAATATACCCGCCTCTTTTCGTCTGCTTCTGTTGAGTCCCTTGTGCCCCCATTGTATAAGTATTTGTTCTGACTCATACAGTGCCGTAATAACAAAAGCGGGCTTTTTTACGACCAGGTCGCGATCTGAACTGGATTATCTTAACATCAGTAGGCCGATACCCCAGATCTCAATCCAATTAGCTTGCTGGAGCACTCGTTATTCACATATAGGAATATGTCTTAACGGCCGCCAACTCACAGAGGCGTGCGTTGCTATAACAACAAAAACACAATTCTTCGATGGTTTTCAATTTTCTGACTCCTTGCAATCGCCAATCCCTTTTTTATTGAATATACATATTGATGTTTGTGAAAAACAAATATGTTGATATGTGTACATTTTTGCGGGAATACAAATTGAATAATTACTATATATTTTAGTTGTTATTGACAACTAAACAAGTGCTGATAGTGTTCGTTTGATGTTTGATGATGTGAACGCTGTTACGCTGTGACTACAGTCACGGCGTAACGGCTTTCACGTCATCAAACGCCATTGATAAGAAGTTACAAAATTGATTGCTTTGACACCATTTTATATAGAGAGAAGTGGTAGATACCTCGTAAACAAAATATTGCGAAATCAAATCCGCATCAAGAAAACAAAATAAAAGAGCATCTACCCGAGATTCATTGTTCTAGCATAAATTTTTCGACAGGTGAGATTCTATCGTGTTGCGTTGAGGAAAGCGGGCAGAGAATCCAGAGGTAGGATTGCGCTACCTACGGCTGAAACGGGGTCATTACTCTGTACACTGGGTCTTTTGTTAGCCTCGTTGTGGGGTGATAATACTTGTTGATTTTCATGCTGACAGTTGGTTCGTGTACGATGAATTTTATGTATCAATGTCAGTGTTGGGCAAGCGAAGATTGCCATCGGGGACAACTTTAGGTACCGCCTATACCCCATGCATCGCCAAATATTTTTGATGGCTGATTTCGTGTGGACATCTGAATTTCTTGGCTTTATTAGTCCATATTCTCACGCTCCCAAGAGAAGTAACACTTTGATCGCCTCCTCCCCGCCCTCCCCATCCATCCCACATATTGCCTGCCATCGATCAATGTATGATTAACAATGGGACACAGGGTTGTCACTGAGTCAACAACTGCACTGACATCTCAATGGCATTGCAAAGATACATGTTCATCTATCGCCGTACAACTCACGATCTGTTGGACGAATGTTATCGCGGAGAGATTTCCGCGCCAAATTGTCACTGTCGTCAGAACGTCGAATATTTTGTTTTGTTCCTAATGTTCTGACGTGATGAATTCCTTATAATGATAGTTTGTATGTTTTTCGATCGAGCTAAATGGTAAGTATATATAACATTACTCTGATTTGAAAAGGCAACATTTGCTTCAAGAAAATCCTTGCTTCTTTACTTTAGATAATTTTAAACTTCACAAAGACGATTTGGAAGGGGTAGAATTTCTATTTAAAATCAAGACCATGCCAAATTAACATCACATGAAAACAGCTACTAAGGTGCTCACTGGTGGTATCTTCCATGAGAGTTCAATGACAACGATTGGAAGAGTCCATATTCATTATTTGGGAGAAGACCAAACAATGTTTTCAACGTGCAGCCTTGAGGCTGCACGTTGAAAATATTGATTGGTCTACCCCACACATGCAGTTGGCAAACACACTACTCAATGAAATTATGACGTATTATATTCATAGAAAGGAAAACGGTTTCTTGGGGTTAAATGAAATATTATTCACGGAAATTATTTTTTAGCATATCGGTAGAACAGAGGCATGTGATCGGTGGATCAGGCTCCAAGTGAAGGGAAGGGTTCAACAAAATGTGCGTTTAAACTCACTCGCACTGCCGAAGTGGTCTTTGTTACGACGTATAATAAAAAGCTGACGTGTTTGCCTGTTTTCTCAATCATGTTTGTCGACGTTACTTCTCTTCGCCTGGCACTTACATGAACGAACCATCTATTTCTTCATTAATCTCCATCTTTTTTTAACCCTTCACGTAAAACATTTCAATGTGTACTTTTTTTTAAACAGTGTGTGCTATCATGTAAAACTGAAAACATGTATAGCTTATAGGCCTAAAAAAAACCCATATTAGCCGAGTTTTATAATGTGCAATTCTGGGAAAGAAATTCATATCTAGTAAATAATAAGAAATATATATGTACTTGCAGCCGGAGAAAATGCATGGCGACGTTTTAATTTTATAAACACACTTCGCGGATTTATAGAAATATCTAATTGGTCTCTACACGTCTCCACCCCACGGTCCGTGCAAACACTGGCCTTACAGGTTTCCGCAATAAATCGCCGCCAATATATCCTATCATTGTATTTTTTAACTTTGTTGCCTTTCTATTAACTCCTCGTATGCTGGTGGCGGATATTTTGCCCAGAACAGGAAAATCTCTTTCCACTAAAATAAGTAAAATTTGAGCTCATTTAACCAAATTGTCGCCTGAAAATTGAATCTAGATTTTGGCCAGTGTTTTTTTATATTTTTTTTATCAAATCTAGCCATGGCTGCTGTACAGCAGCCATGACTAGATTTGATAAAAACTATTTTAACAATACTCATCGCGATAAGAGTTAATTTAATAACGAGGGTATGTCAAGTTACTGTGTATTTATTTACATGTACATCTTTTTGTGTTCGGTGTGAAGAATGTTTAATAATGTCCGTATACTCTGGAATAAAAATTGAAAAAAAGAAACAGTAAATGAACCGAAACTTGGTGAAATTACCCCGACATGTTCCAAACATTCGCATCTATTCGAGCGTAAAATTGCTTGTTCAAAGACATAATGGCTCCCAATTGTATTCATCTCATTGGAGATTCCAGACAGCTTCGTCGGACAACTAATAATGTCACCTGGAGGTTCTTTTAATCTTTACCTTAGGTAACGTCCAAAACCAAGGCGAGATATTTGCAAAAATCGCCAAATCTACTTTTATTATTCTTTCAATTCGCGCCTCTAAAACAGAGCTCATGGCCCCATCATTGGGGGTTCGTACTAATAAGAGTCATAAGTTTTGTTTTGGGGCATTTTTTTTTAGTTATTCAAAACAAATTGTTGCTTATATCATCTGCTGTACGTGTTGAGTAAAAAAAAGGTTAAAAAAGCCGATTAAAACTACAAGGAATCTTCGTGTGACGTCCAAAGCTACCAAGTAAGGATTTCGTTTACTTAACTGTGTTTTGTTATCACAAATGAGTTTATTGGTTTCTTCGATTTGGTTTCTGCTCGGTGTAGTTTGAATTTAAATAATTTGTACCATCGTAGGCAGATCAATTCTCTTTTAATTGTACAGATCAGACCCAGATATTGGACTTGATATAGTGAGCCGCGACAATAATAGAATGATCGTACTACTATTTATTTATTTTTTTATTGGTGTTCAAGGTCACATATTTGTGCGCAATGGCTAATCCCGACCATGACAGTTTTACGGGTAGAGGAAGCCGGAGTACCCGGAGAGAACCACCGAGCAACGGCGAGCAACTGTCACATCCCCAACATTCTAACGCCACACAAGCAGGGTTAGCATTGGTTGAAGACAGGTGCACCACCGACGTGCAGTACGCCTTAGTACACAACGTCAACGTGCCCCCGCGTAGGCAATGAGGGTGAAGTGTTTTGTCCAAGGACACAACGCGGTTGCCGCAGGTGGGATTCGAACCGAGGATCTTTCGACTTGCAGCCTGCATCTCCAACTACTGAGCCACCGCACCCCGACCTTACTACTAAAGGTCATTTATTATAACCATATATTTGAAAGAGCATTCGCCTTTGAATGTACAATACAAATCTAAGACATTATGTTATGTTATAATACGCATGATTTCGATATACGGTAAGGGTTGCAGGGCCTATTCAGGCTAAATGAAGTAAGATATTTTCTGCTACCTTTTTCTTCCTCACTACATTTTCACCTCGCGCATGATTGGCGGACTGGGTCAAGAATAGTTACCGGGGAATGCACCAAAGGGGGCTTCAGACCCGGAGAAAAGTTTGTTTTATGAACTGAGCGAACGAGGGTTCCTTGCATCGGAGCGATCAATGGCAGTCCGCGTAGAGGACATATCGGTGGCATTTTTTGTATCATCTTCATTGATCATTCGACAAGAATGGTTCTATCGGGTGAGGGGAGGGGGAGTACCCATCGGGAAGACCATAGTTCGGTCTAGTCGGAGAAAATTTTGATTTTTGAAATTGCAGGAACGCTGTTTCGTTTCATCTGAGTGACCACTGGCAGAGATAACTGCTGATTTATCGAAATGTTACTCTATGTGGACTGCCAATGGCAGTCCACATAAAGAACATTTCGATATACCGACAGTCTGTGCAATAATATCCATTTCTCCTTTTGGTCATTTTCACGAAATTTCACGTACCAACCGTTGTTGGGCGTCGTCAATGTTAAGGGCTACAGGGGGGAACCCAATAGGGGGATGATCGGGACTTTTTTCGGTGAACCATACGACCAGTCCACATCTGACTTCGCTCTGGGTTAAGAGTATGCTTTCCACTTAGGTAAAGTTACAGAGTCTCTCCCGGGGAACAAATAATAACTTTTCCTGGAGACTTGGGCACACTGAGTACTGTTTGGAGGTTTATGTCCCCAGAAAATGAAGGCAAAGCAAATGACCCACGAAATATCAGGGTCATAGTACATGAATCAGATTTAGCAGTTTCTGGCATGAATAAGATTGAAATTTCTCAGGAAAGTGTGTGGGGGTAGTGAGGTGAGTCTCTTCTCCTGTTGCTGATTACAACCACTACTAAGTACTGTTGTAGCCTCCAGACCCTTTTAGTGTCACGTATTCATATACTGTTAGCAGACCGCTGTCAAGCTACGAGATTTAACTTAGTCACTACTTGTGTTTCTCACTACTAGCCAACTTCTACTCTGTTTCATTACTATTATTGGTTTATGCATTACCAATGTCAGCTGCCACATCTACTAACGCTGGCTGTCACTGTTACCACGCACTCACATTCCCACGACGCCCTCTTTTGTCTGCCCTGTGATTGTCTTTCTCTACCAGTCCGATGATTGCCTACCGATATGAGTCTGATTGGTATCCAATACTACCACTTATTATACCAGCCCGATAGATTAACCAATGAACGGACCTAACTAGTGACCGAGAACTGAGGAATACATCGACAATAATGTTCAAAAGTGCCCCCCCCCCCCTTCCACCCACATATTCATTCAATATACCGACACTGGTAGCATATTAATTGTCACTGTCCACTATTTTGTTTTTATGGCCACAATCGTATTCCGAGTTCGGCTAATTGGCACTTTGGAAAGTTTGTTTCCAGTTCAAAGCGTCGGAAAACAGGCAGAATCGTAAATGCTCCCAAAAATGCCGGAGGTAGTCAATCAATATGTTTCTTTACGATCAATGAGATGTTGGATTACTCCCATTGCATCGCATCACCATCACTGGTTTGTAAATAAATGAATGTCGTTAGGAAAATTTAAAGACTGAAACACGAAACGGTTTGCAGAGACTTCGTATGTGTAATTTTACACATGAGGCTCAGCGAAAACAATATTAGGCTCGGTTAAAGCCTCGCTAAATATTATTGGCATGTGACACCGTTTTCGCCAACTGAACGTCCCAAAACTTATATTACACCGCCAGGCTTTTCTACGACTAGACTCACCAATATTAAAATCTGTTCGTAAATTGCTCGGCGATTCTTTGACTGGTATGTACCAACCACTTTTGTAATACAACCACTTTTGCAATAAAATTTATTACAAAAGTGGTTAACGCGTACCAACCACTTTTGCAATAAAACCACTCGATAACCACTTTTGTAATAAAGTTTATTGCAAAAGTGGTTGCGTCCTTTCTTCAGTCACTACCATGTTTTAACTGGTGAATGGACACGTTATTCCATCGAACGACACACAAACATGTTTAGGTAAACTAGTCCCTCACCCCACCCCAATGTCCGACTATAAAATGGACATAAGTGATTTATCACTGAAATGAGTTTATTACAATAATGGTTAGTTTATTACAAAAGTGGGTTTATTACAAAAGTGGCTGATACGCGATAACCACTTTTGTAATAAAGTTTATTGTAAAAGTGCTTGCGTACTTTCTTCAGTCACTACCAAGTTTCAATAGGTGAATGGACACGTTATTCCATCGAACGACACACAAACATGTTTAGGTAAACTAGACCCTCACCCCACCCCAATGTCCGACTATAAAATGGACGTCCGTGATTTATCACCGAAATGAGTTTATTACAATAATGGTTAGTTTATTACAAAAGTGGTTTTATTGCAAAAGTGGTTGGTACGCGTTAACCACTTTTGTAATAAATTTTATTGCAAAAGTGGTTGTATTACAAAAGTGGTTGGTACACTGGTATCCGAAGAATCCTATTCCATGGAATCTACCTTCAGTGAAAATTTCTTCAGGCGTCGTATGGTATCATGAAAATTGAAGCCCGCGCGATCCTCAGACGGGGTGGGGGTGGAGGGGGGGGGGGTGATCACTTCTCCCGGTACCCGGATGAGTCATCGAGTTATTCGGGAAATCAGTCGATAACCCTAAAATAAGTTGTAAATGTTATGGAAAAGCGAAAAGGTAGTTACAGAAGAGATCGGTGGTGTTTGTGATAGTTGTGGAAGTGAATCATAGGTTAGACGATAATGTTCAAAAGTGGTAGCAGAATAGAGCAGCTGGCAATACTGGATACTAAGAAGTGTGAAAGTAATGGTTAACCGCAAACACGAAAAAACCTTCTCAAGTTCAGACGCGGAGGAAAATGGAAGTGTACAATTATCCAAGATGTACTGGCCCTTTCCGCGTTCGGCCCAAGGGGATAAAACGTTTTGAAAGGACCCACAGAATAGCATGCCATTGCTTCGGGGGTCTTGAAATGGGCGACTTAAGTTGTTAATACGTGTATATTAGTGATAGGAGCACCGTCAAATATACTATAATTTGAAATGCCTAGCGATGTCTTTGTTTGCTGGACATGTCGTGTGTTTGGTTTTCAGCCACAGTAGGGATTCCCGCTCACCTTTCGTCTTAGGCACGCATGCCACAGGTTGGTCATGGCTCGGCATGTCTCTTCTGCTTGAGCTGTCTTCCAATGCGAAGGATGGCCTTTGGGTTGGACGAAAGTTAAAGTGCGGGCGGTATTTTCCAACCCGAAAGGCTAGCAGATACCTGAAGTAGAAGAGATAGACAAAAACGGCCCAAGATTATTAAGTAACCACGTGTAACAAATTTCTTTACAGTCGATGGGGAGCCAAGTCTTCCCTGTTTCCCACTACCCTCTCGTCGCCCCTGCTTCATTCTAAAATCGGAGGTTCAAAATGACCGGTAATCGTTTTATATGTTTCATTGAGTGCTAAACTTTTTCGTCGATTCTTTAGAATAATTAGCCAAATCGAAATCAGACTTTCCGGAGATTCGCACCCACACCGAGAGAGTTTACTTCGGCGCAAGCCGCTCAACGAAACTATACTAAATTACGTACACCACTCGGTCACCCACGCCGAAAGGGTTTCCTTCGGAACCAACCGCCTACAAAAACTATACTAAACCACACACACCTCCCGGCAATCAAGTTATGTTAGACGGTCTGTGCCGAAGCACTTTTTCTCGACATGGGTTCAAACCAACGCTGTGCCATTTGCGATATAACCAGCGCTCTTTCTTGCTTTTATGGCACTCGAGAATTTTAAAAAAGAGATGTTCACGCTGTTTTATAGTGACGAGTAGTGTGTAGAATTTAGTAATGCAACCTCCTGACACAAAACCAGACCGTTTTATGTTCTTTATAATTGTAATCCACTAGCAAACTAAATTTGAAAAAAAAACTGCAGATGTCATAAGTATTACTGTATGTCATAAACCAGTCTGTTTGGAGACATATTCTCTTTTGTGAACGCAAGATTTTGCCGATGCCATTGCCATGTGCAAACATTGTTACAGCAACTACAAATGTCTTTGTTTGCATTTTCTGCTGCAGGTTGATGTAAGCTAGAGCCACACGTAGAATATTACAACGCGTACTTACATTTAGCATTCTGGGATGTCTGCATCAGAGGAGAAAAAAGACTACGTCGTTTACAGAATCATAATGTAATGCTCAAATCGATACAGCCAACCAATAGCACAAAACCATGGTCATCCGAAATTACACTCGTTTTGATAAAGCATGTTAGACAAGTTCCAATATATCACGCCCTCGATATTTTTAATATCACTCATATGAGTCCAGAAATAGATAGTTAATGATTAAAAGAGACAAATGGTATTAGAACTCGATATTCACTTCCCGTAGAATCATAAAAGCAAATTAATAAACCAAACTATATGCTTAAAGCACATTGATGGAAATCGCTAAGCAAATAACGTAGACTACTCGTATTACTTAGCTCACAATGTAAGACCTTCTACTGTATAAGCGGCCTTTAACCTTTTGCACGCGACATTGATGGTCAATGAGTGGGTTAGGACAAATAGAGGCACATCTCGGGGCAGACAAATATGTCAAAAGATGTCAATAGAGTCATGACTGTATATATATAAACTCATCTACCAAAAACTACTTACAACACATGGGAATTGGGCGGTACCCAGAAGGCTGGGATGGGGGCGCAGTGGCTTTGCGGTAACCGATTGTCGTCAGATCACCGAAGTTAAGAGCCCGGTTTGTCCTCAGATGGGTGACCGTCTGAGCGATCGATTCGGACTCCCGCGTTGTGTCCTTGGGCAAGCCACTTAACCCCGATTGTCCACATGGGGGCACGATGATGCCGTGTACTAAGGCGTACTGCACGTTGATGGTGCGCATGCATTCAACCATGTGCTGCAGTGTGGAGTTACGATGCTGTGGAGCTGGCAGCTGCTCGTCGCTGCTCGTTGCTCGGTGGTTCTCTCCGGGTACTCCGGCTTCCTCCACCCGTAAAACTGTCGCGGTCATGATTAGCCATTGTGCATAAGTATGTGACCTTAAACACCAATAAATAAACAAAAATATAAGGCTGGCCAGGCCGGCAATCTATGCTTGTCCATCACTGGCAAACTGACGTCAAAATTTCAGCCTACAAATTTTCCCCACAATGCAACTAGAAATTTAACCAATTAAATCGTGTTTGACAGAGCTCATTGAGCTCTGTCAAACAAGGCCGAATTGATTAATTTCCAAGTTGCTTTACTTTAAAACTTGAAACTTGAAATATCGGTATCTTGAGACCACTGTGTAGGTGTTTTGTGTTTTTATTGGGGTTTAGCGGCACTTTCGACAGCCAGGGCCACCTCGTGTCGGACAGTTTTACGGATGAAGGAAGCCGGAGTACCCCGAGTAGCAGCGAGCAACATACAGACTCCCCGATGTACTAAGTCCGCAAGTGCACCATTGATGTGCAATATGCCGTAGTACACAGCGCCGCCATGCCCTCATGCGGACAATTGTGATTAAGTGCCTTGCCCAAGGACACAAAGTAGTTGCCCCTGGTGGGGGGGGGGGGTCAAACCGTCGATCTTTCGGTTTGAAGTCCAATAACCACTGAGCCGCCGTGCTCCCATGTAGGAAGGTTAACCCTTTACCCAACGCCGTCGATTTTAAAATTTATTATTTTAAATATCATTTTTTAAATTTTTTTAAAAAATGTCAACAAAACCATATCATGTGAGCCCTCTTTGGAACGATCTCGGCGAGCTCGTTCCAAAGAGCGGTCACATGATATGGTTTTGTTGACATTTTTCGAAAAATAATATTTTTTCAACTGCTGAATTTGCATATTATGCGGGTGGATGCGGGCGATTCGTTGGGTAAAGGGTTAAATAGTAGTTACGAAACACACGTTCCATACCTTGTCTTTGGTGTTTGATGAAAAGGCAATCGGCTACAAGATGTCGCTACAAATAAGGATCCAGATTCACACATTTATTTCGCGAAGCCGAGTGAAATGTTTTCGTTGTTGGCCGTTTTGGAAAAAACATATTTTGATCCTGAAAACTCGGTATGGTTAATGACACAATCATTTAATTGTTTTCTCAAAAGAGGTTGTAGACGACAGTTCCAGTGATGTTTTGCGTAAACCTGGTCTCTTTTTTTTCTTTCTTTGTATTTCTCAGTGATTATGAGTTGAGCAGGCCCTTTTCCGTTTGGAGTTTAAAATATATGGTCTGTTTGAAAAAATAGAGAGTTGGAATATAGTGAGTCAAATATAGATACTTTGGGTATATTTTACTTATACCATGATCGTCAGATTAAGAGTCGCTATTATTTGTTCTCGATTTTACTGAACAGCAGACGTACATACGTGCGAATCGGTTTTTGTTTACATGAGCATCGGTGGGTGGTACTTCGCTGTCAATTTTATCTCCAAAACGATATGGAAAAAGAAACGGAGCCTTTTTTCATTTTAATAACTTAATAACATACCATTTCGAGTTATGGATGCTTTATTAACATGCGACACTGCATGTTTGTTAATTTTGGCATCTTATGAGGTAAACCCATTTAGAAACGTAATAAATAAATGCCGGTTTCATTTCACTTTTCGCGAAGCGACGTGTGGTAAATTTAGACAAGTTTGCATTCAGCTCGATGTCATCAACGGTCAACTTGGATGTAGTTCTACTGTAGGTGTAAAATTTAACTAATGAAATCCCATTGCTGGCATGTTCACCACGGTTGGTGCGTAAAGCTAAATTTATGTCATAGGCTTTCCATATATAGTAGAATAGGTAATCATGGTATAAAAATTAATTTTACGAACTTAACTACCAATATTATTTATCTCATTATACCTTGTACACTATCTGTTGGTTCAAATGATCCGCAGAATCGTGATCTTGTCAAAATATATAATTTACTGGCATAATATATTCTAAATATATATTAAATATATTTTAACTGGATATTGGTTTGCAGGCCTGTGGTCAAAATAGTTCGTCCACTTTTCTAATCACTGTACTTTATCCACAGTGATCCGAAATTCTCCTCAATCCGAACAAACCCTACAGCATACCAAGTCTTCAGTTATTTTTTTTCCTATTAGGATCCTCCTAATACCATATTGCGGACAAACAAATTTGATTTTAACCTCTAAGCTAGGGCATTTTTATTCTCCATTTCGGACATGAGTAAATAGTACGCACTTTGTGTTTCATTGCAAAAGAATCTAATCTGACCTTCAATAGTCTTTTAACACAATATTACCTCGATAAAACAATGGAATCAATAGGATTTTTGTTTGAGCGATAAACTCCTAGAAGCATAGAAAAAAGAAAATTTACTGAATGCAAACACGTTGCAACTTAACACCTAGCACTTGTCTCAGGTAAAGTATTGTCTGTCTGTTCACGAAGAAGACATGTGACGAGAAACAACTGTTCGGGTAGTATGACTTTTTTCTTCTCGACCGAATGTGAACCGCCCATGGCAAAGGATCTGGTATATGATCTGGGCATTGAGTGGATTCGATCTTAGGCCTTACCCATGTTTAAATATTCTAAATCCGAACAAAACACCGCGACTCTAAAGCTTCAGATCGAATTGAATCCAGATTCTAATCGGGCAGATAATTTCAAATCAAATCCAAGTTGTAAATATTGTACCTTCCTACTACTGTATTTATTTATTGGTGTTTAAGGTCACATACTTTTGCACAATGACTAATCGGGACCGTGGCAGTTTTACGCGTGGAGGAAGCTGGAGTACCCGGAGGGAAACAAAAAGCATCGACGAGCAACTGTCAGCTCCTCAACATTCTAACTCTGTTCAAGCAGGGTTACAGCGGTTGAAGATATGTGCACCATCGACGTGCAGTACGCCTTAGTACACGGCGTCATCGTGCCCCAGTGTAGGCAACTGGAATAAAGTGCCTTGCTCAAGGACATAACGCGGGTCGTCCCGGACGGGGATCGAACTCGGGACCTCTAGCATCGAAGTCCAACAGTGCACCATTGAGCCACCGCGCTCTCTCTCTTACTACTGTAAATAATGTTAGAATCCAGGCAGGTATTCTGTGAAACGGCGAGCCGTCTTTTTTGGTCAAATCAGTCAAAAAGCGGAATATTAAAAAACGAACTCAAAGTGGTTTCGAACGTGCAATCTCCCTGAACTCTTCTTCTTTCATCAGGTCTCCTGTACAGGAGACCTGATGATAGACGAAGAGTTCGAGAGGAAACACCTGACTGGATTTTGAGAACGTCTCCATAATGCAATCGCCCTGAACTCTTCTTCTTTCATCAGGTCTCCTGTACAGGAGACCTGATGATAGACGAAGAGTTCGAGAGGAAACACCTGACTGGATTTTGAGAACGTCTCTATAATTCGAAAATTTCCGAAAGAGTGCGTCTGAAATCGCATATTTGGGATTATTTCGAATCGAATCGAATCGAGTTTCGAATCTTTGTAGGGTCCAAGTTCCTAAGTTGTCCAGATCGTGGAGATTTTACTGTGCTGTATGATACATTGAAGGGCGCCGAAAGTCGGGGCAGGCGGATGCTTGCCCTAGAGGGGGTGAGGGCAAGAGCGGCACCGTATTCCCTTTTCACAAGAAGTTCGCTTGCGGAAAAAGACTTTACTTTCCGGGAACAGTAATTGAGAAACTCTCTGGTATTCGTGTCTGAAGTATTTACTTGTGTAACTGCTAGTGGGCTTTGGATCCCGGAAACATGGTAAAACAACAGAAACTGTTCACAAAACATTCTGTATTCTTTTGCTATGAAATAGATGCATGCAATAAAATGAGTCTATGTGTCTTCATTCTTGGTCTTTGCATCATATACAATATCATCAAATGAAAATGTCGCGCCAGAAACCGGAATCAGATAGAAACTGCAATTCAGTCAACAGAAGTTGGAAATCCAAGTTCTACCGGTAGCAGTTGGAATTCCAATGCTATATGGTCGTTAGCTGTGTTTATGATGATGCAAGATTTCCCATCCCTCTGTGGAATCATCATTAAACCTAGAACTAATCAAAATCTAGAAGGATTCCACAATCGCCTAAATTCATCACTACATCATCGACCTCTTCAGATTTATAAATATAATAAAGAACATTGAAAAAGCAGAGAAAATCAAAATTGACCAAATGGACTTTGGTGCTGCTCCGCCCTCCCGGAAACGGAATACTTCATATTTTTCATTTTATTGTCATTTATGTCCGATTTATTTTCCATAAAATATGATTTTCTGTTTATTTATCACCAAAAAACTATTTGTGTGATTATTCATGTTGTTGTCATTTATTTCATAATTTTAATTTGTTTTGTTAAAAAAAAAACACATTGGTGAAGAGATAAATCACTAAAAGCTAATTATGATTTTATATTAAAAATTGGTTTTCTGTTTATTTATCACCAAAAAACTATTTATTTGTGTGATTATTCATGTTAATGTCTTTTATTTCATAATTTTAATTTATTTTGTCATAAAACACATTGGTGAAGAGATAAATCACTAAAAGCTAATTATGATTTTATATTAAAAATTGGTTTTCTGTTTATTTATCACCAAAAAACTATTTGTGTGATTATTCATGTTTCTGTCATTTATTTCATAATTTTAATTTGTTTTGTCATAAAACACATTGCTGAAGGGCCACTTTGGGTTCATATTCACTCAACCCAGTCGATTTGGGTTTTTAACCCAACCGATTTTAGAGTGTAGCTGTTCACACAACCCAATAATCTGTGATTATAAACTGTCTGACAACTGGGTTTGATTCCGGGTTCATTCCATTTGCATCTCTGACCTCAGAGTGTAAACACCTGACTGAAATCATGGAAAATCTGGAAATACCAGCTAGATTAAAGAAAGACATATCAGCTCTGGGCGTCTCTTGTCCCATCTCCTGGACTATCCAGGAAAGAGGGAAGAGCGTCCACCTGAAACTGGAATTTCAAGTAGAAGTAGAAGAAAACACCACTACACCACCCTCCTCGGGGAGAGGTAGTACCTTTGATGAGAGGATCCCCTCACAAGCTGGTCCTCACCCGAGGGGGTCAGGAGGCCCCAAAAAGAAGATAAGGAAAAAGAGCCCATCAATCAAGCGGAGGGATTCCCGTCGTCTGGAGGCTTTCCTGGAGAAGAAGAGAGAGAAAAGTGAGGAAAGGAAAGAGCCAGAGGCAGTCACCACTTTCGCTCCTACTCCCCAGAAACACCCATCCTACTTCCAGCTTCACAGCTGGAAAGGCCGGATGTGGAAAGTCCTGTGGAGACTGAGATGGAAATGGAAGCTGTCTTCTCGACACTTCCCGATCCCCACTCGCCTCTCCCTTCAATATCAGAAAACCAGGACCAAGATACCGAATCCACTCAAACAACACAAGAAACCACAAGAGAAGAAATTTCAAGCTGGGAAAACACAATTGAAGCTCTACAAAAATTAAAAAATCAAGATATTGATTGAACAATTCGAAAAACTCCGACCGGAATTAGAATTGGCATCACGGCCCTTATCAGAACAGGAAGCGAAATACAACAACAGCCCTCCACCACCAACCACTTCAACTGCTGTAACTACATCAACTACAATATCACCGTCACAGCCTCCTCCCTCGAAGAAGAGAAGCAAGAAACATAAACGCCGCTAACTTCTCCCTTCCCCTTTCCTCCTTTAACACGATCAGACATGGTGCAAAACAAAAGTAAAAGGAATAATATGATACTCTAAAAGACGGGTCAAAAGGGGCTTGCCCCATACCGTCCCAGCGCGCCTTCGGCGCGCTAAAACCATTTGGATTGAATTGTGTCTGACTAATGGGGGATACCGTTTTTTGGTGGCTTTATCCCACTTCCGGGGTCCTACGAAGCTTCGGAATTCGATTCGAAATAACTCTGGTGATTTGATTTGATTCGAGACTATTCGTAAATGTTAGAATCGTCGAGTTGTTCTCAAATTCCTACTAAATATCTCCTCCTGAACTCTTGTTTTGTTTTAAGCTTATTTGTTTTACAATGATTGGCGAGAAAGTTATGCAATTTATATTGACAGCTCTCCTTGGCCCAGTGGCACAGGTGTGTGGGGTGATCTTCGAAACGGCAAATTCGTGGCCTCGCTCTTCTCGAATACAACGAAAGGATCTAAAGTCTGCATGGAGTGTGTCTCTCCCCGCACAGTCATCTTACGCCCCCATCCGATAGGACGGTACGCTGTGGCAGCATCAACCCCATAATTGATGCTGGCAGAGAGTGTTCTGACACCTCGAGAACTTTCCACGACCGAGGATCGATCACGGGTCCTCTGGCATGAGAGACCAGTTCACTTATCTCTCCTGAACTCTTCTATCATAAGGAGCCAATACTATAAAACTTTTACAATTGTATTTTCTAGAATTGTATTTCCTACTTATTAAAATACCTGACTAAAAGGAATCATTAGTATTTTAGAAAGATATGGCAATTTGCCATCTGGCAAACTGCCACATCGCTGAAAATACCAATGGTTCATTTCAGCCCATTGAACCATTTACCCAAACGCAGTCGATATCAAAATTTATTATTTTAAATATCATTTTTTTAAATTTTTCAAAAAATTTCAACAAAACCATATCATCTGACCCCTCGTAGGAACCAGCTCGACGAGCTCGTTCCAACGAGGGGTCACATGATATGGTTTTGTTGAAATTTTTTGAAAAATATTTTTTCAGCTGCTGAATTTGCATATTACGCGGGCGGATGCGGGCGATTCGTTAGGTAAAGGGTTAAAGTCATAACTAAAAAATACAATTCTAGAAAATACAGTTGTAAAAGTTTTATAGTATTGGCCCCATGTCTCTTGTACAGGAGACCTGGTGGTAGAAGAAGAGTTCAAGGAGGTTCCGCTTTTGACGCTACTTTTATTCCGTTTTAGAATATTTCACATTTTTGATTGACCTGCATAAACATATGAGTTGCCGTTGCAAACATCACTTGAGTGGAGCCAGGCAATACTGACGTTGAAAACCGGTACAGTATCTTCCGCTTACAGACCTGAGAGTTTCGATTTGAGATTAAATTCCTCTGCCTGGTTCGATTCGGCTCAAAGTTCGAGATTCGAGGAACCTTAATATTTTGTCCTTTTCTCCTTTATCTAATTTTTCCGGAATAAATTATTTTAATTTTACCAATATAGGCTAACGAAGAATAGAACTTGAATTACACCAGTAGCAACTAAGATCAAATATTAAATTTGGTGACTGTAGCGTCATACCAAACTTGTATGCCCGTTTTATCAGAATGAGTTGGAATTCCAACTTGATGAAACTGATTTCCAACTTTTACTGGTAGAATCTCTGATTTTTGGATACCGATACATGCATTTGCTGACGTTATTTGTGATGTACTATAAATATGGCTCAGCATGCTACCTCTCAAATATGTACAACGTTGTTTTCCATTAACCCTTTACCCAACGTAACGGCCAAAACCGGTCAGCCCTATTCTCAAAAATCGCCAATTAATTTTCATTATTTTTTCATTTTTTGTCTCAAAAACTGAAAAAAATTAGTTATTCAAGAAATTGTTTTGCAAGTGTCGTCTGCTTTTCATGTTAGGTAAAGGGTTAAATATCTCTCAAGATTATTCCAGATTCAGATGTTCATTAAACATATTTTTCAATGTCCGGTCAGTGAGTGGCTATCTGTTCCGTCCACTCGCTGACTGCGACCCTGATGAGTCAGGATCAGCAATGTCAAAGATTTACACTTGGCACTAACTTAGTTCAATTCGAAGTAAGCATTGAGTACTCAAACGACGTTGTTTTCTTTTTTACAGAAAAATTATAGTGTTGTTATTGTATCAATCAATAAGTACCATATTTGCCGGATACACGGTTTTTGAACAGGTTTGTAATTGCAGTAATTACAGAAGATTGTTTCCAGGGCAAATGTGAGAGAAAAAGGTGTTTATACAAAACAATACATTCGTTCCCCATTTCCACTAGAATTAAACATCTGTAATGGAGACACTGTGTTCTGGTGGGTTTTCCTTTTTTTGGGGTTTTTTGGAGAGGGTGGGGGTGAGGTGGTGGTCTTTTTTCTTGGTTTCTTCCTCTTTTTTGTCTTCGTAGTCTTTCGTTGGGTGTTCTGTCTTTTACTATTTTTATAAATTTAAAAATGAAACAAAAACATTTAGTTGACAGTCAAATGTTGAAGAATATATTCGGGGAAAAAAAGTAAAAGGAAAAAAAAGAACCAGTTAAAAGAAACAGATTAATCCTTTTTCTGCCACGTCAACTTTAGCCATATATGGAAGATCTTCACGTACGCCTGTATGCGAGGAAGTTTAATAAAAATGTTCATATACTTGAAACTCGATTATCTGATTAATTGTTGGAAAGGGCTCTCTGAGCCCTTTTCAACAATTAATCAGATGGTAGGTTTGATCTGCGCATACCACAATGTACAGATAATCATCACAGAACAGGCGACAATAGTCGCTTTTGGCAGCGTAAGTGTTAATGACAAGAATAATCATGTTGCGAATACCATGCTGTGATTTTCGATTAAAAGGCTGATTTCAGTTTTTACGTACTCAAAACCAAAAATTTATTTCCATAAATTTGCATGAAAAGAGTCTGATGCAAATTATGGAAATGCATTCTTGGACTTGAATTGTCATGCAGATTTATGGGAATAAATTAGCCTACAAGTAGTCAAATAAAATATTTTATTTCTATAAATTTGCATGAAATTGTTTGGTATTCATCAACATGTTTTTCGTTGTTTGTATGGGTCTTATATATTTGTTTGTTTGCTTCATTGGTGTTTAAGAATATATTCAGCAACCAGGAGCAAATACTATACTATTCAAAAAATGTAGGGGGTATCCAAACTGATGTTGAAATTTTCGGAAAATGGTATTGGATACGCGTGATTGGACACATCAATATGTTACCAAGTTTAGTGTGGATCATGAATGTCACCGACCCACGAAAACTTCGTGCAGGTTTTTCGCACGAGCGCCGCTTTAATGTCTGTGTGGTACGTTTGGAATTTTCATTTGTACTGGACGGGCTTTTTCGGAGGTCTCATCGTTCTTTGCTTGGTACAAACTCGTTCATCAATAGTTTCTGGTCGAAACGTAACTTTTGAGGTATGCGAAGACTGACACGTGACGAACGTTTACGTGTCGTTGGCAAGTTGAAAGCTGGCAACAGACAGACTGAAGAGGCTCAAATTCTCAACGTTACACAATCGGTGATTAGCAGATTGTGGTCACGCTACCTTCAGATAGGCAATGTTGATGACAGACGTCGATCAGGTCGTCCAAGGGCGACAACTGCTAACCAGGATCGTTTCATTCGAACCACAGCATTACGAAACCGCCATCAAAGTGCCCCAGAAATTGGACAGCAACTGCACCGAGCGAAAGATGTGCGAGTCAGTGGTCAGACTATCTGAAATCGCCTACACATCTGGAATTTGTACGCTCGACGACCTCGAATAATTCCACGTTTGACTGAACGTCACATCGCAGCAAGGCGTAATTGGTGTGGTGCACGACAGCGCTGGGACAATCGTCGGTGGAGCAACGACATGTTTTCCAATGAATCGAGGTTCACTTTCGACTTCCACGACAGGCGAAACAGAGTGTGGTGGGGGCGGAACGAACGATACCATGACGTAACCGTTAGACAGCACGATCGTTTTGGTGGTGGATCGGTTATGGTGTAGGGATGCATAACCATGACAAGCAGAACAGCGTTACATGTCATCCAAGGGCGTATCACAGGGCAGTGCTATCGTGAGAACATGTTAGCAGCTCAAGGGTGCCATTTGTGCGACGTGACGGCCGTCGATTCATTTTACAAGATGACAATGCAAGAGCACACATGGCCCTTCTCGCTACAAAGTTCCTCCAGGACCAGGAGCAGAGCATTTCTACACTGTCTTGGCCAGCACTAAGTCCAGACCTTTCACCAATCGAGCATGTCTGTGATATGTTTGGCAGGCGCCTACGACAACGCCAACAGCCCCCTACCAATGCCCAGGAACTCGCCGCTACACTGCAGGAAGAATGGAATGACATCAGTCAAGCTGATATTGGATGTTTGGTGAGGAGTATGCCACGTCGGATCCGCGCTTGTCTCGCGAACCGAGGAGGATTTACAAGGTATTGAGCATCTCTACACTGTCTTGGCCAGCACTTAGTCAGGTCTTGCACTAAATGTGGTCAATTCTCTGATTGGCCGTTCATGTCTTCTACAGCAGAGTGCATGGAATGTGTGCTTGTCAGACACCCAACTATCGCTGAAATCATTCACCCGATGTCACAGTGCAATGCCTCCACTGTCTTTGTGATGAAAATACAAACATATTTCTACACATATCTCACTTTTAGCAAATATCCCCCACTTTTTTAATAGTATATAAAACTTTTACAATTGTATTTTCTAGAATTGTGTTTTCTACCTGTTAATACAACTGACTAAAATGAATCATTAGTATTTTAAAAGATGTGGCAATTTGCAAGCTGGCAAATTGCCAGATCTTTGAAAATAGTAATGGTTCATTTAAGTCCATTTGAAGTCACAGCTAGAAAATACAATTTCAGAAAATACAATTGTAAAAGTTTTATAGTATTGGCCCCAGAAGGTGCAATAATTACAATTTGGGGAGCCGAGAGATTCTATTTGATTCGATTCCATTCAAAATCCTCTACTTCATTCGACTAGACCCAAAATTTAAGATTCAAAGAGCCCTAAAGTGGAGACTCTCGTTTATCCGAGGTGCCAGAGCTCGAGGGGACAGTTGTGTTATTGCCCTGAGGCTAGCGGGTGGGCGTAATTGGACAGCGCGTGTCCATTTTAGCCAGAGGTGCACCAGTGGAAATTCTTTACCTTCTAAGAACTGCAACTGAGAAACTCTAGTATTTGTACTAACGTGTTGTGCGTGTACGCATGGCGGTGAGAAAGTTGTAGTTAGGGCTGAGGGCACAAAAGGCATAATGACGGAGGTTGGTCGACAATCACCAACCAAAGAAGCTATACACTCGGCGGGTGGGTTCTAAAGCTTTATATATTTCCCTTGAGAGCAATTTCAGATGCTGCCTCCTGGCTCACAAGTGATGATATATATATATATATATATATATATATATATATATATATATATATATATATATATATATATATATATATATATATAATGAATTATACCATGTAATGCAGATGAAATCAGTGAGAATCAATCTCTTTTCCAAATTTCCTGCTTACGATACAGAATACAGAATTATATATATATTATATATATATATATAGATAAGTAGCCGTATAGGTCTGGTTGACGTATAAAATATTAGTAAGTAACACCTTGAAGACCTATTTTAGTCATTTAATCACGAGCTTTCGGCTTTCAAAGCCTTCATCAGGTGACAGACGAACAACAATGAGACAAAACAAACCAGTACTGTAAAAGTTAAGTACGTACGTAAACAATGACGTTAAGCATACTAGAACGTCAAGATAAACAACTGCAAGCCTACGGGGCGCTACAGGGATAACATATGGAAGTACGAATGGAATATCCTCAATAACCCCGAAATGTACCTCCACCCCCAACCCCAACCCCCACCTCCACCCACCATTCGCAACTACAAGTTGTGAATGATAAATGGAGGAGGGTCGTGGGGGGGGGGGGAGGTGGACTAAACTAAGTAACCGGGTGGGTATAAGAATTAGAGTATAGCACCAGGACGTGACAGCTGGACGACATAGAGGATGATTACAATCCTAATTCTAAAGATACGGCAAGACTGTCCCACCTCCCCAAGATAACATAAGGTAAATACTGACAGAATCCTAATCAAAACTAACCCTAACACATCCCACCCAACCGCCCTCATCACTCCCCACAACTCCCATATAAACTACTAAGTACAGTAAACACTAAAACGACGAAGCTATAATAAGACAATAAAACCTAGACGACTATAAGGTGAATACTGCCCAGACCCTCATAGGATAAAAACCCCACCCCTACCCCCACCCCACCAGTAACACCTAGGCGACATAAACAAGAGCAAACTGCCTAAACCCTAATGGAAACGTACCACCCCCGGGCCACACTCCAGCCGAGGGGGGGGGGAGTGGGGGGACGGGGGTACCGGTAGGCTCCCTCCCCACAACGCTCCATGTACCAACAGGAGTATGTACATAAAACGCGCTGGGTAGGGGAGCGAACACAGTAGAAACTACGCCCCCCCCCCCCAAAAAAAAAAATAAATAAATAAAAAAAAAATATTAATTTGGGGGGGGGGGGAGGGGCAAAGACAACACTGAAAATATACACGGGTATTAAAGGACTAGAAGGGGTGGGGTCTGAATACAGTAGAAACTTAGAGCCAAGGCGACATGAATCCTGAATCCCTGTTGATGCCTGATTTTAGACTGTCGAATAAGTGAATATATTTCTGCTCAGTAATCTTTCTATGCTCTGAGTCAGATAAATTGCCATGAATAACCTGTACTCGGATATCTTTGGTTGAGTGGTTTCTTAAATTAAAATGGTCCGCCACCGGCAAATCGTCCTTGTTGTTTATGTTCTGCCGATGACCATTGATTCGTTTGCTTAACAGTTGTTTAGTTTCACCAATATAGTGTGTATTAGGGCATTTGGAGCAGGTCAAAGCATACACGATATCACTACTTGTGCAATTAAACGATCCACTGGGTTTGAATTCATGACCATCCTTTGTAGTAAGTTTATCACGGCAAATAAGTTTGCAAGTGCCACATCTAGGCCTGTTGCATGCAGTAGTTCCAGGTGTAGTTTTGTCAAAATTGACCTAACTAGAGACAAGCTTAAGACGTAGGTTAGGCGGTTGCCTTGTGGCCAGCACAGGTTTTTCTGGGGAGACTTCACTGAGGTAAATATCGTTGTCAATAATAGGCTGGAGGTCACGAAGAATGTGTCTCAGTTTTTGTGTAGAAGGATGATACGTAACAACAAGTGGGACACGATCCCCCTTCGATTTATCACTGTATTTGAGAAGTTCATTTCGATCCTTCGAAGTGGCTCTCGACATTTCCTTATTGATAAAATTTTTCTTGTATCCAAGAGTTCGAAAGTGAGATTTAAGTATACACAACTGTTGATCCCGTGCACTCGGGTCGGAGTTGATGCGGTGATATCTGAGAGCTTGGCTGTATATCACTGATCTTTTGGTGTGATTTGGGTGAAAGCTCTGGGAATGGAGGTACGAATATTTCTGAAGGAAACCGCCAGCTACTTAACACTGAATATTATGAGAAAATGCAAGACGACCCCTCCGAAAGATTTAAAGAAGAATTAGAAAAACTTATTGCGTCAATGGAGAAGAACGACAGAGACCAAGTGAGATCGCTTCTCATTGATAAACCACGTCCAGGGATTTTCTACATGCTTCCCAAAGTCCACAAGGAAGGCGTCCCCGGAAGGCCCATTGTATCTGGACGGGGAACTATGACCGAGAAGATTTCCAAATTTATTGACGACACACTCAAACCTATTGTTCAACAAACAGACAGTTATATTCAGGACTCGACGGATTTCCTCAACAAACTTTCTGGGATTGGAGATATTAAGGAAAGTACTATTCTCGCCACTTTGGACGTTAAGGGATTATATTCAAATATTCCACACAAAGACGGTCTCGACGCACTAGAACATTGGCTGAGCACCTTCAAAGCAGATACCATCCGTAACGACGCCATCATTAAACTATCTAAATTTATCTTGGAACACAACTTCTTCACCTTTAACGGAGAGACCTTCCTACAGAAAATGGGAACCGCAATGGGAACGTCCATGGCGCCTCAATACGCCAACCTGTTCATGGCAGATTTTGAAAATAAATTTCTCAAAAACACCGCATTGAAACCCAGGATATATTTTCGCTTCATAGATGACATCTTCATCATTTGGGACCACGGGCTTGCAGAGCTCAATAAGTTCCACCAACAACTCAACAGTGTACATCCCACTATAACATTCACCATGGAGCAATCAGTGGACGAAATTAATTTCCTGGATGTCAAAGTGTTCAAGCGGGAAGGTAAATTAGGCACCACTGTGTACAGAAAACCCACGGATCGATATTCGTACCTCCATTCCCAGAGCTTTCACCCTAATCACACCAAAAGATCAGTGATATACAGCCACGCTCTCAGATATCACCGCATCAACTCCGACCCGAGTGCACGGGATCAACAGTTGTGTATACTTAAATCTCACTTTCGAACTCTTGGATACAAGAAAAAATTTATCAATAAGGAAATGTCGAGAGCCACTTCGAAGGATCGAAATGAACTTCTCAAATACAGTGATAAATCGAAGGGGGATCGTGTCCCACTTGTTGTTACGTATCATCCTTCTACACAAAAACTGAGACACATTCTTCTTGACCTCCAGCCTATTATTGACAACGATATTTACCTCAGTGAAGTCTTCCCAGAAAGACCTGTGCTGGCCACAAGGCAACCGCCTAATCTACGTCTTAAGCTTGTCTCTAGTCAGCTCAATTTTGACAAAACTACACCTGGAACTACTGCATGCAACAGGCCTAGATGTGGCACTTGCAAACTTATTTGCCGTGATAAACTTACTACAAAGGATGGTCATGAATTCAAACCCAGTGGATCGTTTAATTGCACAAGTAGTGATATCGTGTATGCTTTGACTTGCTCCAAATGCCCTAATACACACTATATTGGTGAAACTAAACAACTGTTAAGCAAACGAATCAATGGTCATCGGCAGAACATAAACAACAAGGACGATTTGCCTGTGGCGGACCATTTTAATTTAAGAAACCACTCATCCAAAGATATCCGAGTACAGGTTATTCATGGCAATTTATCTGACTCAGAGCATAGAAAGATTACTGAGCAGAAATATATTCACTTATTCGACAGTCTAAAATCAGGCATCAACCGGGATTCAGGATTCATGTCGCCTTGGCTCTAAGTTTCTACTGTATTCAGACCCCACCCCTTCTAGTCCTTTAATACCCGTGTATATTTTCAGTGTTGTCTTTGCCCCTCCTTCCCCCCCCCAAATTGATATTTTTTTTTTTTTTTTTTTTTTTTTTTTTTGGGGGGGGGGGGGGTGGTTTCTACTGTGTTCGCTCCCCTACCCAGCGCGTTTTATGTACATACTCCTGTTGGTACATGGAGCGTTGTGGGGAGGGAGCCTACCGGTACCCCCGCTCCCCCCCCCCCCTCGGCTGGAGTGTGGCCCGGGGGGGTGGTACGTTTCCATTAGGGTTCAGGCAGTTTGCTCTTGTTTATGTCGCCTAGGTGTTACTGGTGGGGTGGGAGTAGGGGTGGGGTTTGTTCCTATGAGGGTCTGGGCAGTATTCACCTTATAGTCGTCTAGGTTTTATTGTCTTATTATAGCTTCGTCGTTTTAGTGTTTACTGTACTTAGTAGTTTATATGGGAGTTGTGGGGAGTGATGAGGGCGGTTGGGTGGGATGTGTTAGGGTTAGTTTTGATTAGGATTCTGTCAGTATTTACCTTATGTTATCTTGGGGAGGTGGGGCAGTCTTGCCGTGTCTTTAGAATTAGGATTGTAATCATCCTATATGTCGTCCAGCTGTCACGTCCTGGTGCTATACTCTAATTCTTATACCCACCCGGTTACTTAGTTTAGTCCACCCCCCCCCCCCACCACCCTCCTCCATTTATCATTCACAACTTGTAGTTGCGAATGGTGGGTGGAGGTGGGTGTTGGGGTTGGGGGTGGGGGTACATTTCGGAGTTATTGAGGATATTCCATTCGTACTTCCATATGTTATCCCTATAGCGCCCCGTAGGCTTGCAGTTGTTTATCTTGACGGTCTAGTATGCTTAACGTCATTGTTTACGTACGTACTTAACTTTTACAGTACTGGTTTATTTTGTCTCACTGTTGTTCGTCTGTCACCTGATGAAGGCTTTGAAAGCCGAAAGCTCGTGATTAAATGACTAAAATAGGTCTTCAAGGTGTTACTTACTAATATTTTATATATATATCTATATATTATATATATATATATATATATATATATATATATATATATATATATATATATATATATATATATATATATATATATATATATAAACAAATCCTTGTGCTGGTAGTTATAAGGAAAAAATATTAAAGTTCAAAACAAATACACCGACATCACTGACTATATTCCTGCTAGCGCTTTCACCGCTCTGTATGCGGATCTTCAGTCATTTTTATTTTTATAAAATACGTTATACAAATATTTACAAAATAACGTTATGACGTAAACCACTGGGTGTGGTGTATCGATTTTGGAGACGTTGTTCCAGAAACTGCATATGCAATAATTATTTCATACATTTGAACAGAGGCGTGTTGATCCTTTATCGAAAGAAATTATAACGAAATTAACATAACAAATAAAATAATGATGTTTCTTTTATCCTAGAAATTAAGTTATAAATGTTGTGGGCTCCGAAAAAACCCGGTATATTTATTTCCCACAGATGCTTCCCACTCCAACTCTCTATATATTACTATGTTGGTAATACCCATATTTCTGCATAATGTAAGGGAATGAACTCCTTACTCCCGACTCTAGCTCGAACCCCCGAGAGTGTTTGTCATTCTCGGGGAGTCGAGCCGGACTCGGGGCAAGCGCCACTGTACATGTAACTCTCTGGCTAAGGGAGAAGAAAAGGTTGGGTAAGTTGGGGGCTATACACACGTCCTGGTGCTAGTTGGGGGCTATCGGATCCAGCTCGACTCCAGGAGGTGTCGAGCTGGAGTCTGAGTAAGGCGCTCACAGCCATTAATTTAAATTATGCGGAAATATTGGTATCGTGAAAATAAATATAAATAGATGGTTAACATAGGAAAATTCGTGGAAAAACACATATATTCTGAGTTCATAAACTTTACTTTTAGTATAAAGGCCATATCATAGTATTATATGTTATGTTTCATAGAAATAACACGATTGGCACAGTGAGTCTTTGTGTATAGCCCCCAACTTACCCAACCTTTTCTTCTCCCTTAGCCAGAGAGTTACATGTACAGTGGCGCTTGCCCCGAGTCCGGCTCGACTCCCCGAGAATGACAAACACTCTCGGGGGTTCGAGCTAGAGTCGGGAGTAAGGAGTTCATTCCCTTACATTATGCAGAAATATGGGTATTACCAACATAGTAATATATAGAGAGTTGGAGTGGGAAGCATCTGTGGGAAATAAATATACCGGGTTTTTTCGGAGCCCACAACATTTATAACTTAATTTCTAGGATAAAAGAAACATCATTATTTTATTTGTTATGTTAATTTCGTTATAATTTCTTTCGATAAAGGATCAACACGCCTCTGTTCAAATGTATGAAATAATTATTGCATATGCAGTTTCTGGAACAACGTCTCCAAAATCGATACACCACACCCAGTGGTTTACGTCATAACGTTATTTTGTAAATATTTGTATAACGTATTTTATAAAAATAAAAATGCCTGAAGATCCGCATACAGAGCGGTGAAAGCGCTAGCAGGAATATAGTCAGTGATGTCGGTGTATTTGTTTTGAACTTTAATATTTTTTTCTTATATATATATATATATATATATATATATATATATATATATATATATATATATATATATATATATTATGTCAATACTATTGAGTGTCATATTATAGATTATGGCACGTTGTAAACTCCTGGTCCTAACTCATACCCATATTCGACTGATACCCCCCCCCCCCCCAGCCCCTTTGCCGTCGGATGCTTATAACGCCCGTGCGAACCAAAAAGAAAAAAAATGATGTGCAGACTACCGCGTATAGCTGGGCTGTTTGAGGTAGGCATATAAGAGAAAGGATTTATCCTTGAAGAAGATCAAGACTTTGTCTGTTTTCACATTATGACAGAAACCAAATGAATTGAAAATTGACAAAATGATAGAATATGGCCAGTTGGAAATTGAGAGTAATGTTAACTTTTCGAATCCGACGGCTTATGGATATTTCTTATATCAACCGCGATACACACCTACGCAAGAATAAAAATGTTGCCCTTTTCAATCCAGGCTATCGGTGTGTTGTCGAAAGAAACAGTTGTGTTTATGGTTCCCCTGGAAAAAATAACGCCAGACACTACAAGAGGCGACACTTGCAAAATAATATTTAACTGGATCGAGTGATTCTGAAAAATCGCAGGATTTTCCTGAACGTTACCACGGCGTTCCTTCTTGGGAGAATCGTGGGTATGGATTGTCTGCTGCGAGTAAAATTCATCCTATTGGAATATTTGTCATTAGCGAATGGCGCACAATGGGAGTGGAGCTGGTACATCTCTCCCTCAGTGTTCTAAATGTTGGAAGCTGCAGTCGCCCCAACGCAGGGTGTAACTTTGTTCAGATGATTTGTTTGGAACGTGGTCTGTGTACAGATGTCTGATTCAAAACTGTGGGCTCCTGCACAAATTTGTACAAAGGCGTCCTGCTCAAATCTGACACTTTTCAGCAAATATTTTCAACTAATTATGGATAGGCCTGAAACTGTTTTAAAATTCGTTGTAATGGGTCATTAGTTTCTTAATATTTAGATCATTATTAGTGTTTTACCTATTTAAGTCCGAAACTGCAGACCAAAAAGACCGATTTTTAGGCTATTTTAGATTTTTTAATACATTGGCAGAAGAAACTTAACCTAACTTACATTTTTTCTTCATGAAGTTTTATGGGACAGTGTATTTATTAACAAATCTACAATGTGATTTTTATTTTATCAGCTGTCAATCTCAATTTGGGCGGTTTTTGTAGTATAGATTTGTGCGTAAGTGAAAAGCTTAACAGACCAACAACTAAATAACTTCCTTCGAGGCACTGGCCGAAAAGAGTGGACAAAGTCGTCCTGTACAAATTTGTACAAAGTCCTCCTGCACAAAATGGACAATTTTGGCGGCCATTTTGGACTTATTATGGACAGAGTCGCAATTCGATTTCATTTATGGTGATGGGAAATTACTTTCTCAATATTTAAGCCATTACTATTGATAGTCGCCAGATTATGGGCCAAAATGGCCGATTTGGGAGTCTATTTGTTTCATGTCTGAATTATTTGGCAGAAAAATATAAATTTGATTAACCCTTTGATACTTTTGTACGTCTTGTGACGTACGAAATCAAACAGCGCGTTGATACTTTATGGTAAAAATAGGAGGTTTTTAGTAGAAAAAAGACTTAGATGTAAGTGAAAATCCTAACAGACCTACAACTTGTAACCGTCAGAAACTGTGTAAATTGTTTTTAAAAAAATTATTTCAGCGCGTTTTTGAAAACTTCCCTTCCCCAAAGTGGTGGAAGAATTAAAAGGGCCCCTCAGAAAACTAATCCGTGTCACAACACGACTCGGAAGATATGTGAGATTTATGATCACTCTAGAGCTCGGCCGTACTAGGAGAGGACAACCGGGCATTTGAGTGAACATAGTCTCTCCACCTCGCGGTGTTGTTGTTGTGTTGGGGTAGATTCGTCATCTTAAGATGTCAGTGACTTGATAATTAAAAGTATAACCGACGGGTATCATCTGAATATAATACAATGAAAATAAAACACTATTACGTACTCACATGTACGCATCAAGAACGATCCATGAAAATATATACAAGTAGTATGTCATGTACCCGGACGGGCCTTATTTGGATGACCTCGGTGGATGACCTCGGAAGTGACGTCATGTCACGTGACGCAGTGGCGCCATGTTGTGTTGTCATGGTAACCCGCGTGAACGGCCATGCTGTGACGTCATCTCCATAGTGATACGTAAAAGACACGTTCCTTTGGTCATTACCCAGAATTCTGTGCTTCTATCTGTATATGCAATAGTTTTCGTCCATCTGGTCCTGTTTCTTTGTTCTAGAGTATACTCCAGTAGCGTGGAAGAGCCTATTAACTGGAACAGCTTTGCTTATTATTACTATATTTAGCTATTTTAGTCTATTCTTGTTAGTTCTGATCCTATTCCAAGTACTCTTGTTGTTTCATTTATCTAAGTCATTTATATAAATTATAACTAACAATCACGATTGCTTGATTTCCCATAACCTGTACTTAATCGTATAGAGTTATCTCCCCTTATTACAACGAAGTTGTATCAGATTCTCATCACATCTATATCCAATGGCAATATCCCCGGGCACCCCAATTTCGGCACCCTTTTTTGAAAAACATATGACCTTCGACACCCTTTTTTGTCATATGTGCTTATGTGAAAAAGCACAATGTGACACAATGTGTACTAGCACAAAGGCACATGCTTTATGTGCCGATATGTGCTTATGTGAAAAAGCACAATGTGACACAATGTGCCCTGTCACATAGGCACATACGGGTATTTGAGGATATCTATTGCCTGGTATTGTATTATTCGAGGATACCTACTAGAGAATCCCTTTTTTATCATATGTGCTTATGTGAAAAAGCACAATGTGCCCTATCACATAATCACATACGGGTATTTGAGGATATCTATAGCCTAGTATTGTATTATTTGAGGATACCTATCTAGGATACCTTCTGGAGAATCCCTTTTTGTCATATGTGCTTTTGTGAAAAAGCACAATGTGACGCAATGTGACCTAGCACATAAGCACATGCTTTATGTGCCGATATGTGCTTATGTGAAAAGGCACAATGTGACACAATTTGCCCTATCACATAGGCACATACGACCAAAATGGGATTCCATAGCCACAAGTGTTTTCCAAAAGGGATTCTTTAAAAGGGATTCCATAAAATGGAATTCCTATCCGACTCCGTAAAATGGGATTCCGTGTTTTATCATCGACACTCGAGGGTATTCCCCTTCCCTATTAGAAGAATTCAGTTCAATGGGTTGTAGTTCATTAAGTTTAAAATTTATTCAGTTAAATGTCGTTCAGTTCAAAGGGTGTTTAAGAATTCAGTTCAATGGGTTGTAGTTCATTAAGTTTAAAATTTATTCAGTTAAATGTCGTTCAGTTAAATGTCGTTCATTCAAAAAGTTCAAAAAGTTCAAGGGTGTTAATACCTTCATTAGGGTTATAGTTCATTCAAACAGTTCAAGAGGGTTAATTATATATACCTCCATTAGGGTTGTAGTTCATTTCAAACAGTTCAAGAGGGTTAACATTGGGTTATATTTAGGGATTATAGTTCAATCAGATCAGTTTGATCTTCGTTCACTTTGTTCTGTTCACTTCGATCTTGGCTGTGTTGGATCTTTGTTCATTTTTTATGGTCAATTCACTTCGAGTTTACTTATATTCGATCAGATCAGTTCGATTTTCTTCAATTTGTTCTGTTCACTTCGATCTTGGTTGTGTTGGATCTTCGTTCTGAACCTTTATTGTTTTGTAGTGGTTGGTTGTCTCTGTTCAGTTGTTTCCAACTAGTTCGATCTTCGTTCATGTTTCGTCTGTTTAGTTTGGTTGCTGCATGTAGTATTTAAGGGTTACAGTTCATTCAGGTTAAAAATTGTATTGTATATATTGGGCGTTAAGATTAAATCAAAGTTCATGTTGTGTTTTCTTCGATCTTGGTTGTCAGTTGTATCTGTTCGGGTTCTTGCAATAATAATTGGGTCTTATCAGTCCCTTTCCATAGCCTCGAGTGTCGATGATAAAACACGGAATCCCATTTTACGGAGTCGGATAGGAATTCCATTTTATGGAATCCCTTTTAAAGAATCCCTTTTGGAAAACACCTGTGGCTATGGAATCCCATTTTGGTCGTATGTGCCTATGTGATAGGGCACATTGTGTCACATTGTGCCTTTTCACATAAGCACATATCGGCACATAAAGCATGTGCTTATGTGCTAGGTCACATTGTGTCACATTGTGCTTTTTCACATAAGCACATATGACAAAAAGGGATTCTCCAGAAGGTATTCTAGATAGGTATCCTCAAATAATACAATACTAGGCTATAGGTATCCTCAAATACCCGTATGTGACTATGTGATAGGGCACATTGTGTCACATTGTGCCTTTTCACATAAGCACATATCGGCACATAAAGCATGTGCCTTTGTGCTAGGACACATTGTGTCACATTGTGCTCTTTCACATAAGCACATATGATAAAAAAAGGGATTTCTCTAGTAGGTATCCTCGAATAATACAATACCAGGCAATAGATATCCTCAAATACCCGTATGTGCCTATGTGATAGGGCACATTGTGTCACATTGTGCTTTTTCACATAAGCACATATCGGCACATAAAGCATGTGCCTTTGTGCTAGGACACATTTTGTCACATTGTGCTTTTTCACATAAGCACATATGACAAAAAAGGGGTGCCGAAGGTCATATGTTTTTCAAAAAAGGGGTGCCGAAATTGGGGTGCCCGGGGATATTGCCATTGGATATAGATGTGATGAGAATCTGATACAACTTCGTTGTAATAAGGGGAGATAACTCTACACGATTAAGTACAGGTTATGGGAAATCAAGCAATCTGATTGGTTAGTTTTAATTTATATAAATGACCAAGATAAATGAAACAACAAGAGTACTTGGAATAGGGTCAGAACTAACAAGAATAGACTAAAATAGCTAAATATAGTAATAATAAGCAAAGCTGTTCCAGTTAATAGGCTCTTCTACGCTACTGGAGTATACTCTAGAACAAAGAAACAGGACCAGAGAGACGAAAACTATTGCATATACAGATAGAAGCACAGAATTCTGGGTAATGACCAAAGGAACGTGTCTTTTAATGGGAAAAACGTTATGGGATAGGGAACCAAAAAGGGATTCTGGGAGAATTCTAAGCCAGAACATTACTCCTGTTCAATCGAACGCACCCCTTGTACCCCTTAGTACTATAGCACTACATGCTAAGCCGATAAATTGGGGAAATAAAGTCAATTTCGGTGATTTTGGGTGGATTTTGGTGATTTGGGGGGATTGTCGGGTTGTTTGTGGTAATCAGATTTACTCTTCTACAAAGGAACACACCCCCCGAACATACCCCTGTCTTGTTAGAAGCCATTGGTAACATTGCAATCACGTGCCACTATAGAAACCAAGATGGCGGCCTCCTGTATACAAAATGGACGACGGAAACACTGTCACCCCAACAACACGCGCTGCGCATGCGCACTGACACCACGTATCACTATGGAGATGACGTCACAACATGGCCGTACACGCGGGTTACCATGACAACACAACATGGCCCCACTACGTCAGGTGACATGACGTCACTTCCGAGGTCATCCACCGAGGTCATCCAAATAAGGCCCGTCCGGGTACATGACATACTACTTATACACAACACAAAACAAATCGCAGATGAATTTTCCCCATCCCGAAAGTTCCAGCTCTTTCCGGGGTACCCTGCGTTCAGTGCTGTTGCCTGGTTGTCTCTTGTTGCTCCCCAGCTCCTGGTGGTCCTCTCCCTTCCCATGCAATTGTACACATAACGTATAGTTTATTTATAGTCGCTTCCATCTTTAAGTACGCTCAATTTGTTCGTCAACTCCTCCAGCCAACTCATTCTATCTCACTTCACACGTGTGATGATATATTGTCACTCCACTTTACAGTTTTGTTCCGCCTAAACCACTCCCCGCCTACCGTTTAAACCAATAATGTTCATGCATGTGGTTTTCCTGGCTTCCACTAAGCTCACTCCGAGCTCCTAGTCTAAGTCAAATGTTCGAGCTCTCGATAGCTTCAATTAAGTCAACTGTTCGAGCTCTCGATAGCTCCCTCCAATTAAGTAAAATGTTCGAGCGTTCGATAGCTCCTTCCAACTAACTTTACTTCATGTTATACGTTAAACGTCGCTTATGGCCCTCAAAGCCCTTCCGCGCCACTTGGCTTAATAACTTTTCGTCTATTCTATACTATAGGTTGGGCCTGCTAGCCCCACAATTCATTAACACGTCCATAGCCAAAAGAATCTCCTTGAAGCCCTCGGCATTGATTTATGGAGACCTTTGGCTCAATTGAGTTCGCTGGTAGCGAGACAGCGCCATGCTGTATTACTGTGCGTTCTCTGCGAGGTTGTTTATCTTTGCCCGATTGCCTATCTGCGAGGTAAAAATTATTACATGTTCACCTGTTTTCATGGATAATATTGATGCCCAATCAATTAAGAGATTAACAGCTGGCTTCTGCTAACCACGGATCAAAGAATAATTTATTTTACATCATGTACACGCTACCAATTCGAATCGATCTTGACAATCCGGAAAAAAGTCTTTTCTTTTGATGAAATGCCAAATATCTGAAAAGCTTAATTTTTGCCTCCAAAACATGACCGTATTGGAGCTAGCTCGTTGCAATGAGGTTCATGACCTAAGTTCTAGAGACAAAAATGTAGAGAAAAATCTAAATGGCGATTTTTTTCAATGGCGATGGCCGAATATGGTCGTTATTTTAGCTAAAGGATCAAGTCGAGCACAGCTGAATCGGGTGTACGCCACAAATACTCCGTCAGATACTTTCCTAGCAGGGGTGGCGGAAGCTTAATAAAAGTGGAGGGGCACAAATTTACAATGCTACCATGGTTCGACCCAGTGTGAGAAAGGTTACAATCGTACATTGGTAAATGTACCGTGACTCGCAAATGTCTCTCGTGTTGATGAACATACCGCTGTGTGGTCAGTGTCCTGTCCGTTTCTTCTACTTCAACCATCTTCCAACCCGAAGGCCAGCCTTTGGGTTGAAAGATAGGTGAAGTACAAGAAACGGACCGAAACGACCGAAAGTGGGATTCTTTGGATAAATATTGTTTGGATTTGCAAGCAATAATGTTACAGGAGTGTCTGTATATTGACACGTTTGCACGCGCCTTTTTAACTCATTGTGTAACTGCGAAACATATCTGTTGAAAAAAGTGAAGGGGCATGTGTCCTTTATGCCACCCCCCCCCCCCCCCTTCTGGCTCCACCGCTTCTGTTTGTCTGTAAATTTCTATCCACAACCAGTTAATGGACTAAATGTATTAGATAGTTTTGATCTGCTACAACGGATATACTGGAGGTGCTGTAATGATACGGTTAGACGAAAATCTAACGCAAGGTGCTCATCCATAACCTACCCACACAATGATCTAAAGTACAAAATACAAACGGCTTTGCTGAACGTTTATTAGTGTAATGCGCCGGTTTCCGAATGAATGACAAATATTCCAGGTTCGATTTTAAAATTATAGAATGGTACCTAATGTGTTAATTATTATAGTGATTAGGCAGGAATTGTGGTGCTTGTTTGTGCAGCGCCGAATATATTAGAGTGTATATGCATCAGCTGATGATCGCTGATTAGTCTTTCTCATACTAGTTACACGTTGCTTGATAAAAAAAAAAAGTTTAATTGAGGCTTTTATTGAAGTTTACGTGTTGTTGTCATGAATAACTGTTTTGTATATAATGTTGTTTTGTTTATAATGTTGTTAACCAGTAGCCTGGTTTCCGACTTAAGCTGCTTTCACATAGATGCGTAAAACGCATGCGCTTTATGGATGCGTTAGTAAACGGTCCGCGAACACCGTTCACATAACTGCGTTTACTGTCCGTTAAACGCGTGCGTTTGCCAGTGTGTATAAGAGATTTTTGAGGAAATTGCAAATCATTCACGATGGATTCTTCTTCCGACGACGAGGGCATTCTTATGTTGGGGGCATACGTATATAATGGTAGAAAGAGAAGGCCTAGACGTTTTTGGGGACATCCTATTGTCAAGAGAAGGAAAACACAAGGGACTTTTGAGAACCTGATTTTGAAAGATTTATATCAAGACGAACAGAAGTTCATAAGTTACTTTCGGGTAACGAGAGAACAGTTCAACCAAATACTTCATTTCATAGGACCAGATATTTCAAGAAAAAGAAAATCGCGTGACACTTTGTGTCCTAAACAGAGATACCACGAAATACCCATAAACATGACGTCATTAGCGATTTCACGTCCGTAAAACGCACGAAAGAATTGCAGTTGCAATTGGAGCCGTCCGCTAAATTTTGCGGAGTCCGTTTTACGCAGGGAAGGAAACCCGAGTGGAATGACTCGATATACTCAACACTAAAGTCCAATATCACAGTACTAGAAAACAGGGGGTTCGGTATAATTCTGATGGGTGACTTTAATGGACACATAGGTGATAAGGAAGAAGGCATAGAGGGCGGGGACAAGAAAGTCAACAGGAATGGAAGGAAGCTGTTGAACTTCACAAATGAGCTCGGTCTGAAGATTCTGAACAGGGACGCGAGGTGTAAGGGGAGATGGACCTGGGAGAGGAACGACAGAAAATCAATAATAGACTATATTCTCACAGATATTAATTTATGGAGGGAGGTGATAGGGGTAGAAGTGGATGATGAGGGTAAAATGGGGGTGGATAGTGATCACAACTCGATAACAGTGACGATCAGGGCCAAAAAACTAGTAAAAAGCAAAGGAAGCTTCAAGGAGATTTGGGAACTCAAAAAGGATGCTGACTGTTTGGCGAGAGGGGTCAAATCAAAGAGGTCTTTGGGTGGCCAGCGTGATAAAGAGAAGCCTGGTTTTGAAGAGTACCTTGATGGCACCTATTGGGGGTCACTGTTGTTCAAGCTGAGGTCGCGGTCTCTGGAGCTGAGGGAAAAAATAGGAAAAACAGTGAAAAGGAGTGCCAGATGAGTAATTTGGGCGTGGTGGAGACCTTGGAACACTTTCTTCTAGAATGCCCAAAATACCAGTCTAAAAAAATAAGATTCACTGGGAGTATAACGGGGAAGTGGGACGGAAGAATGAAGGACATGTGGTTAGTGAGAGACTCAAAGGAGAGGGTTAATATGCTAATCGGAGATATTGGAAGAACGGGGCAACGGATGTCACCAAGCAGTTCGTTTCCGAGTGTTGGGAGGAGAGATGAAGCGTGGGAATAGGGAGGCAGTTGGGGGTACAGAGGTAACCAAGGCCTTCTCATCCGAGAACCGTGACAAATCAGCGGCCGGCCAAAGTGTTATTATTATTACTAATAGATAAATTAAAATGTGTATGAGATGTGGACAACACCTGGTTTTGATGTGTTAACTCCTTACAGGCTACTGACAAGTATAAATTGGGTCTTTTAGCGAAATTTTCCCCTGTTAATTTAATTAACATTTCTACCAATGATTTCTCGAATTACATTTTTTATGATTTTTTTCATCAAACCTAGGTCATGGCTGCTTCATAGCAGCCATGACTAGATTTGATAAAAGCTATTTTTTAAAATACCCAGCGGGTCGAAATTTAAACAGTGTTGTCTTATAGTGACATACGGTGGCTGATTTAGGCCACCCTCATACTTTTTTTTATCTCGAGATCTCAAGATCTCGAGATAATATCTCGCGATCACAATATCTCGAGATCTGGAGATATTATCTCGAGATCTCGAGATATTATCTCGAGATCTAGACATAGTTTCTCGAGATCTTGAGATATTTTCTCGAGATCTTGAAATACTTTCTCGAGATCTTGAGATACTTTCTCGAGATCTTGAAATACTTTCTCGAGATATTATCTCGAGATCTTGAGATATTATCTCGAGATCTCGAGATAAAAAAAGTATTGATGGGCTCTTGCCCAAATCAACCACCGTAGTGACATTATTTATTGATAAATAATGAAAGTGGTAATGTTTTAACTAAATGGAGTGCGCAGTTTTGACGGATTGAAAACCACCGCGCATCATTTTAGTTGTAGATAGATAATAAAACAATATCTAATGTATTAATTTAGGGAAAACTAGTATTTGATGGTATGAGAATCATTGTATCACAGATATAAAGATGTATTGGTTTTAAAATAATAATAAAGTATTTTATGTATGAGCTGTAGGGAATTCTTTATGTAAATACCAAAGAAGGTGCTTTCAACCGCTGTTAATTCTGCTTACGTCGTATTCGTAAGATTGAGAATCTGGCAGTTGCTCACCGCTGCTAGGTGGTTCTCCCTGGATACTCCGACTCTCCCAACCCATAAAACATAATATGACCCTGGTTGTTGTAAGTATCGCTAATACCTAAACAAACAAACTCACAAACTAAAGAAGCTCACAAACTCGTTGGAGGTCCTCAATATACTCAAGATGTATATAAGGGACATTCTCAATTACGTTGCATTTTGTTTTATTTTTTAGTCTTGTCTACGAGAGGAATAGTCAGGGGTACGAACTTGATCCCAATTCAATTGGGAAACTGCAGCACTACGCTTTTCTAATAGTTGTGTTCATTTCTACACTGATGCCCTATAATATTGAGATCATCGTCACAGCATTGGGGGTGGAAGTTTTTTGGAACTTTGGTATTTTGAGATCTGTTAATAGAGAAATTGAGTCGTTTGCTATCACAGCTGATTTTCAAAAGTTATAAAATTTATAAGCAAATCCTGAGAGAGCATGTTTCGAGCTGAGATTTCTGTGACGCAGGCTATCCGCTACGTATACTATGGAAACATGAACACACATGAAACTATCTCGAGTTACAGAAAAAAAGCGATTTGATTCAATTTGCCCTGGGTCATATGATAAATTTCCTTCATCGTTTCACCTGTAACAAATAGTTGGATTTTTCTGTTTATCTGTGACATCAGTGGAGCAGACAGATTTTTCTGGTTAGTTCGCCGAGACGATAGATTTTTCGACAGAAACTGAAGATGCAGTGAAGTACATCATCGATGCGTGCCGCAAAACGGCATGGATTTCACTCGGGCAAAAGAATCTGGTGTCTGTCCTGAGTTGAATGAAAAACCCTTTAGTCTCTATTTTTAACCAGTAAAGAGATACAGCATGGTCTTTGTGACTGCCGAATGCTTTTGCGAGCAGTTTTCGCCTGATTTTCACTTCCACACCACACCACATCACCTCAACCCCCACGTTGCGCTGAGCCACCGGAGATAGCATTTGTATTATTACCACCAGCTTCATTGACTACCGAGGTCCTGTCAATATCACTGTTAAATACAATAAAAATGTAAAACAATAAGCAGTAACAACCAATACTTTGGGATGGTGGGATTTCTCTCTAGATATAAAAAGTCTAACAGCTTAATGAGCGGATGACACACGGACATGGAACCAATGACCAGAACGACAAAGTAGACACTATGACTGCAATTCTGTGGTAAATAATAGCAGTCATGCTGTTCATAATTGCATATATCTATCATGAACACAGAGCACAGTGTTTAGGAAATGCAATGCTCTATCTTAATGTGTTTTTCGCTATCTGATGTAAATTCAAAAAGTTGCGAAACTAGGCTACACCAACAAATTTCTTAGGCTTTCTAATTATTTCCTTCCTTTTGTGCTGAGGTATCACTTGCTGAATGTTAACTGTCATTAACAAAGCAGAAATGATAAACGTTTGTTTACAAAATGGTGTATTTCAACTCAGACACAAATAAACAACTTCCTGGTTCAAGAATTGACACTTAAAGCTCCTAAGGTTCCGCTTTACAGTTTTCCAAGCATTTCCAAAAATGACACGCCATACACTCTCTTCAAATGCGAATATTCTTTAACTTAGTTATCTAACGCATAAGATGTACTACATTTTCCAAATCTAATCAAAACATATAACACTATCTGACTAAGTAGAAACAAACAATCTGAATGTGGATGAAATAATTTATTGTCACATGCAAGGCTTCAACCTGCAAAATTGCATGAAAAAATGCCGATACCAGTCATTTTCAGCCACACAGCAGGCTCAAAAGGAGACTTTTTCCACTACTCCAACTTATCTAACCTAGGGCCACATAACCCCTGTTTCTAAAATGTGAAAAAATTAGATGTTTCTGTCTCATTTTTCAGTTACGTGCCTGGTAATAACTCCGTCCAAAATAAAAAATGGTCAGTTTTTTTGGAGACACTTGTCCCCACAATTCCTCTGATAATTCACCCCATATACATCACTCTCTAACTCTGTGACCAAAACTTCAAATTCTTTTGTCCAACAATTAGCCTAATGTAATCATATATCTGGTGCTAAAAATATATCCCATGTTTACATGGCATGAGTTTTAACAGATACCCTGTGCTTAAAATTTTACGTGCAATAGTAAGAAACTGTAGAGCGGAACCCGTGCATCGCTGATTTATGTCGGAAATAGTCTTCACTCGTCCTTTATATTAAAAGTGGGTGTTGCCCTTTCTTAACTTAGATTTTTTTAAAATATATGTCTGAAAGAAGTCTTCTTGACTTCAGCTGGCAATTGACAACTATTTTCAACGTAAACAAACATTCCATCAATTGGAAGAGCCCAGATTCATTATTCGGGGGCAGACCAAATAATATTTTCAACTTGCAACCCCAGGGATGCACTTTGAAATTGTTAACTGGTCTCCTCCAAGAAGTCGCAAAGAAGCCTTATACTTTAGGAAGTTACAACGTATCATGGACCTGCACCTGAATAAAGTGCCCTTGCGATTTCAAAAGGTCAAAAGAGTTAATGTAGAAGTACCGAATCAGGCTTGTCACTCTCAGGTGAGCGATCGCCCTCGCGCACAGTCGTCTGTATAAACTCGACCTTCTGAGAGCCGCAATCGCCCCCACCCCCAAGGCGCCTTCCGAGGTCCATGCCAGTCGTCTTTGTCTTGCATGACATATGAAATTACTTCAGCCTGGCTGATTCCCACACGGCACAGCACAGTTTGTGCCGTCACAGCACATTTCCCAATCAACTAAGATAGGACATGTAGCGTCACTGTGACGGCACTGCAAATTCTGCAAATGTCCCCGAGGTGGTGTGAGCGGCGTAGTGAAGTCATTTCAATATGGCTTTCGAGAGCCAAAAAATTGTTCCGACGCTGAATACTGATCAACAACAATAACTGTTGGAATCAAATGTTATGGTTGAGCTTACCGTTTCCGACTCTAATCAAAAATATCTAAAGGAATTAAAACGCGATGCGAACATAAGTTAATGAATAAAACAGTCTCTTTACCCAATGAACTTCCGGAATCGGTCAATATAACAGAAATACCACAAAATATACTACTCTTGACGTAAGCATTTATGGAGCAAATGTGAAGTTTAAGCCTAACGTTTGAGAACCTATCCAAAACTATCTCTGGGCATTCTTCAAAAGATGTTACGAACTTAGAATAATGATTAAAAACAGCTTCTTTATCCATCGAAACTTCTGAATCGGTCTACAAAAAAAGAAATGCTACAAAACGCAGCACTCGGAGTTGTTTTCATTTTGACAGTCAACGTAAATCGGCTGACATTTAGAATGAGCTGTTCCAACTCGTTCCCAAAAAATGTCATCTCAACAGCGTTTTTAAAGTCTGCCAAGTGCACAACATTCGACGCGAGGGACTGTATTGTAAAACACTCGTGCGCATTCGCGCTCTCGTGTTTGTACAACGTCCCTCACCTCTCATGAATTATTTCACGTAACCAGTCCAGTCAAGGGATTACTCTCTATGGTTTATATATATTGTGGTTACTATCAACAACTATTAAAATTGACAACAAAAGCAGACATGTTTTAGAGCAAACTGGACGAAACGTGAAACGATTAATAACTGATTGTATTTGTAAGCAAAATGAAAATTAGATTGAATTCGTTAATCACTTAATCTGTTGTACCTGCATGGTAGATAAACTAATGTGAATACCTGATTAACGTATGAAGTTACACATGCAGGAGAAAATGTTCTGAATCGTCCAAGTGCTTTTCAGAAAAATAAAATGTCACTGGCCTTAGACGGATGATAGCATCATCTAAAAACAGAAGAATGTCGCATGCTGTTGAATCAATTGAGTTTGTAGAGTACGTAAGGAACCACGGATGTCCGAGCATTGACCGCCGAGGACCTTCACCCTCCCCCGTCATGTATCTCCAGTTTAACTTTGTGAGCCAAAGACCCCTCTCTGTTCTCTCGGTTCTCTTTGTTTTGGTAAGGCATATATCCGTGACATATATCGCCATGAAAATCTACTTTCGATCTAGTTATCTCCCTTGAAATTATTAGACTGGCGAGGTATGTCCATTTCATAAGCACTTTAATTGTTGAGAAAACACCTATGACATGTGTAGAAAATCATGCGAGGCTTCCTTTTGTTACGTTTTGTAAATGAAACAACAGGGAACTTCCGGATCAGTCTGCTGTTTTCGTTTATTAAAAGTTACAAAAGGAAACTTGGCTTTTTATGGCAAGCTAATTAGAAGAAACTACGTAACCGTCCGCCTTGGCTCTTTTTTAGCGAAAGTGTTTTTTTTTGTAGTAAATGTTTTTATTCTTCCCAGAAAAACAAGCTACCTCCTGTACCTTCATATTAATGGAAGGATAGTGTATGTATTATATGTGCCGATGCGCACAATGTTGATGTAATGAACCGAAAAACGTTACAAACTGATTAGGGAAAAATGTGAAGAAATCAGCTTCTGTATTTTTATACCACTCGTCAGGAAAATGTCTGAAGTCTGTTAAATGATGTGCACATCGATGATACAACGTCACTACATTTCGAAATTTCAATGTTCATATGAAACTCCATACCATAAGTGTTAAATTTTGTGACAACTTTTGACAATTAACCCATTACCCAACGTAACGGCCAAAACCGACCAGCGCTATTCCCAAAAATCGCCAGTTAATTTTCATTATTTTTTCATTTTTTGTCTCAAAAACATAGGTTATGACCCCTCGTGGGAACGAGCTAATCGAGCTCGTTCCAACGAGGGGTCATAGCCTCTGTTTTTGAGACAAAAAATGAACAAAAATAGTTATTCATGAATTTTTTTTGCAAGTGTCGTCTGCTTTTCATGTTATGTAAAGGGTTAAGGGAAGCTAATTTTCCTGTAAATCTCTTCCGATGACGAAAATTGTCAGCCAATAAACCGGGAAAGGAAATAGCCGGTAATAACTAACTTTCAAGTTTGAATAGCAAACCTTTGTGCCACAGCCTGTCAAAAGCGTTGCTTGTATCTGCGAACAGAAATCGAATTTCTTTATTGCCATCCAGGTCTGGGTCCGTGAAGTTAGCTCAGTGTTCAGCGTTCAACATTCGTTCAACATTCGTGTCAAGTTAGCCCAGTGTTCAGCGTTTAACATTCGTCCAACATTCGTGTGAAGTTAGCTCAGTGTTCAGCGTTCAACATTCGTTCAACATTCGTGTGAAGTTAGCTCAGCGTTCAGCGTTCAACATTCGACCAACATTCGTGTGAAGTTAGCTCAGCGTTCAGCGTTCAACATTCCCCAAAATTCAGTGTGCGATATGTCGAATCTGGGCTTTCACCCGAGGTGTATCCTTCATGTGACCGACTGCCCATCGTTTACATCTACAACACTCATATCTGGGCGACCATTCTCACCTGAAGTGATGTTAGTGACTTGTACTACTCCAGTTCAGCGTTCAACATTCGACCTATATTCGTGTGAAGTTAGCTCAGCGTTCAGCGTTCAACATTCCTAAAAATTCAGTGTGCCAGCTCCGAATCTGTGCTTTCACCCGAGATATAGCCTTCATGGGACCGACTGCCCATCGTCTACTTCTAAGAACAATCATATCTGGGGGACCCCTCTCGCCTGAAGCGATATTGGTGACTTTTAGTATTCCAGTTCATCGTTCAACATTCGATTATCCTTCGTGTGGAGTGTGCGCAGCATTCAGCGTTTGGCATTCGGCAATATCTGGAGTTTGAAGAGAACACAACCATAGATAATAAGTGGGATCGGAGCAATCATCGCCGGGAGGGGCAACCCTCATGCAAACGACTGTCCGAGTATCCAACATAATTATAACACACTCAAACCTAGGCGTCCCACTTAATGCTTTGGTCTCTCTAATTGGAAAGCAGTCCCCGTCGTAGAGACAAACTTTTGATTTAACGCTGTCAGGCACTGCAGGTCGGTAATGTGGCATTAGAACAAGCTCGGTCATAGGGCTACATATCCTGTGGCACTCCTGATTCAACCGGGACATGTTCTGAATAGTTTCCGTCATCCATTACCCCCATCTTACGTTGGGGCGGGACCTTTTTCAGCCAGTGGTGGATGTATTAATGCAATCGATGCACTTATGCAATCGATGTGATAATAAATAGGCTCCCCCTTCCGCCTATAGCAGCATTAATTGGAGGCGTCGTGCATCCGAGCTCAGCGTTCAACATTCGAATAACCTCCGTATAGTGTGAGCGCAGCATTCAGCGTTCAAAATCCGGCAGTAAATGGAGTTTGAAGAGAACACATCACTAGATCATAAGTGGGATGGGTGCAATCATCGCCGGGAGGAGGTAGCCCTCGTGCAAACGACTGATCGAGTGTCCGCAGTCTACATAATTATAACAACACTCGAACCCAGGAGCCCCCCCCCCCCCCCCGCCCCCCGGATGCTTTGATCTCTCTATATAGGAGGCAGTCGTCAGTGAAGATGCGAACCTATGATTTAAAGATGTCAGGCGGGCCGCTGCTGTGACATAAGTATACAATAGAGGTTCTAGGACAGTACCCTGTGGGACTCCTGATTCAACCGGGACATTTTCTGAAACGTTTCCGCCAATGACTACTCTCATCTGGCGTTGGGTCAAGGAGGGTGGATGCACTAATGAAATCGATGAACTTATGCAATCGGGCGCACTAATAAAGACACAACCCCTCCCGCCCCCCCCCCCACCCCCGCTTATAGCGGCATTAATTGATGTTTTTGAGTATCCCAGCATTCAACATTCTGCAATATGCATAGTTGGAAGAGAACACAACCGTAAATCGTAAGTGGAATCGGTGTATTCATCGGAGGGGTAGCTTTCATGCTATCGACTGTCCGAGAGTCCGCAGTATACAAAATAATACATGAAACAACACTCAAACACAGGCGGCGCCCTTTCGCCGACATTGGTATTGATGAATGTGTGTATTCCAGCTCAGCGCTCAACATTCGCCCAACATTCGCGTGAAGTAAATTCAGCGTTCAGCGTTCAACATTCGGCAAAAGTCTGTGTTTGGGCGAAAGAGAAAAGACATATTATGTCGAATCTGTGCTTTCTCCCGAGGTGCAGTCTTCAGGCGACGAACTGCCCATCATAGACATGTAGCACCACTCACATCTGGACGACTCCGTGTCGCATGAAGCGATATTGATGATATTTACTACTTCAGTTCGGCGTTCAACATTCGACCAACATTCGTATGAAGTTAGCTCAGCGTTCAGCGTTCAGTGTTCAACATTCGTCAACATTCAGTGTGCCACATGCCGAATCTGTGCTTTCCCCCGAGGTGTACCCTTCATGCGACCGACTGCCAATCGTTTACCTCTAACAACACTTATATCTGGGCGACCCTTCTCACCCGAGGTGATATTGATGACTTTTACTACTCCATTTCAGCGTTCAACATTCGACCAATATTCGTGTGAAGTTAGCTCAGCGTTCAGCGTTCGCGTTCAGCGTTCAGCGTTCAACATTAGCCAAAAGTCAGTGTGCCACACTCTGAATCTGTGCTTTCATCCAAGGTCGAGGCATACCTTTCATGGGACCGGCTGGCCATCGTCTACTTCTAAGAACGCTCATATCTGGGCGACCCCCTCTCGCCTGAAGCAATATTGATGACTTTTAGTATTCCAGTTCAGAGTTCAACATTCGCATAACCTTCGTGTGGAGTGAACGTAGCACTCAGCGTTTGGCATACGGCAGTATCTGGAGTTTGAAGAGAACCCAACCATAGATCATAAGTGGGATCGGTATAATCATCGCCGAGAGGGGTAACCCTCATGCAAAAGGCAGTCCGAGTATCCAACTCTATTTGTAACAACACTCAAACCTAGGCGCTCCGCCGCCCCCCCCCCCCCTTAAAGGCTTTGATCTCTCTAATTAGTAGGCAATCGTCAGCGAAGAGGCAAACCTTTGATTTATCGCTGTCATGCAAGTCGTTCATGTGGCATAAGAATAAGCACGGTCCTCGTGTGGCATAAGAATAAGCACGGTCCTGTGGCACTCCTGATTCAACCAGGAGATGTTCTGAATAGTTTCTGTCAACCATTACCCCCATCTTGCATTGAGTCAGGAACTTTTTCAGCCAGTGGCGGCTGCATTAATGTAATCGATGCACTTATGCAATTGATGAACTAATAGATAGGCAACCTCTCCCGCCTATAGCAGCATTAATTGGGGGCGTTGTGCATCCGAGTTCAGCGTTCAACATTCGAATAACATCCATATAGCGTGAGCGTTGCATTCAGCGTTCAGAATTCGCCAGTATCTGGAGTTTGAAGAGAACACATCCCTAGATCATAAGTGGGATCGGTGCAATCATCGCTGGGAGGAGGTAGCCCTTGCGCAAACGACTGCTCGAGTGTCCGCAGTCTACATAATTATAACAACACTCAAACCCAGGAGCCCCCCCCCCCCATCCCATCCCCCACCCCACCCCCCGGATGCTTTGATCTCTCTATATAGGAGGCAGTCGTCAGCAAAGATGCGAACCTTTGATTTAAAGGTGTCAGGCGGGCCGTTGTTGTGACATAAGTATACAGTAGAGGTCCTAGTACAGTACTCTGTGGGACTCCCGATTCAACCGGGACATTTTCTGAAAATTTCCGCCAACGAAGACGTTGGGTCATTGAAGGGTGGGTGCACTAATGCAATCGATGTACTTATGCAATCGAGCGCAATAATAAAGACCCCCCCCCCCCCCCCCCCCGCATATATAGCGGCATTAATTGGTGTTTTTGAGTATCACAGCATTCAACATATTCCGCAATATCCATAGTTGGAACAGAACACAACCGTAGGTCGTAAGTGGAATCAGTGCATTCATCGGAGGGGTAGCTTTCATTCAATCGATTGTCCGAGTGTCCGTAGTATACAAAATAACACATGTAACAACACTCAAAGCCCTTTCGCCGACATTGGTATTGATGAATATATGTATTCCAGCTCAGCGCTCAACATTCGCCCAACATTCGCGTGAAGTAAATTCAGCGTTCAGCGTTCAACATTCGGCAAAAGTCTGTGTTTGGGCGAAAGAGAAAAGACATATGTCGAATCTGTCCTTTCACCCGAGATGTAGTCTTCAGGCGACGAAATGCCCATCGTCCACATGTAACAACACTCACATCTGGACGAATCCGTGTCGCGTGAAGCGATATTGATGATTTTTACTACTCCAGTTCAGCGTTCAACATTCGACCAACATTCGTATGAAGTTAGCTCAGCGTTCAGCGTTCAATATTCAGTGTGCCACATGCCGAATCTGTGCTTTCACCAGAGGTGTATTCGTCATGCGACCGACTGCCAATCGTTTACATCTAACAACACTCATATCTGGGAGACCCTTCTCACCCGAGGTGATATTGATTACTTTTACTACTCCAGTTCAGCGTTCAACATTCGACCAATATTCGTGTGAAGTTAGCTCAGCGTTCAGCGTTCAGCGTCCAATATTCGACAAAAGTCAGTGCGCCATATTCCGAATCTGTGCTTTCATTCGAGGTTGAGGTATACCTTTCATTGGACCGGCTAGCCATCGTCTACTTCCAAGAACGCTCATATCTGGGCGACCCCCTCTCGCCTGAAGCAATATTGGTGACTTTTAGTGTTCCAGTTCAGCGTTCAACATTCGCATAACCTTCGTGTGGGGTGAGCGCAGCACTCAGCGTTTGGCATTCGGCAGTATCTGGAGTTTGAAGAGAACACAACCATAGATCATAAGTGGGATCGGTGCAATCAGCGCCGAGAGGGGTAGTCCTCATGCAAACGACAGTCCGAGTGTCCAACTCTAGTTGTAACAACACTCAAGCCTAGGCGCCCCGCCCCCCCCCCCCCCCTAAATTCTGTGATCTCTCTAATTAGTAGGCAATCGTCAGCGAAGAGGCAAACCTTCGATTTAACGCTGTCGTGCAGGCCGTTAATGTGGCATAAGAATAAGCTCGGCCGTAGTACAGTATCCTGTGGCACTCCTGATTCAACCGGGAGACTTCTGAATAGTTTCTGTCAACCACTACCCCCATCTTGCGTTGGGTCAGGAACGTTTTCAGCCAGTGCTGGCTGCATTAATGTAATCAATGCACTTATGCAATCGATGAACTAATGAATAGGCCACCCCTCCCGCACATAGCGCAGCATTAATTACGGGCGTTGTGCATCCGAGCTCAGCGTTCAACATTCGAATAACCAACCTCCGTATAGTGTGACCGCAGCATTCAGCGTTCAAAATTTGGCAGTATCTGGAGTTTGAAGAGAATACATCCCTAGATCATAAGTGGGATCGGTGCAATCATCGCTGGGAGGAGGTGGCCCTCGTGCAAATGACTGCTCGAGTGTCCGCAGTCTACATAATTATAACAACACTCAAACCCAGGAGCCCCCCTCCCCCCCCCCCCCCCGGATGCTTTGATCTCTCTATATAAGAGGCAGTCGTCAGCAAAGATGCGAACCTTTGATTTAAAGATGTCAGGCGGGCCGTTGTTGTAACATAAGTATAAAGTAGAGGTCCTAGGACAGTACCTTGTGGGACTCCTTATTCAACCGGGACATTTTCTGAAAAGTTTCCGCCAACGACTACTCTCATCCGACGTTGGGTCATGGAAGGATGGATGCACTAATGCAATCGATGCACTAATAAAGACACCCCCGCCTCCCCGCATATATAGCGGCGTTAATTGGTGTTTTTGAGTATCTCAGCATTCATCATTCCGCAATATCCATAGTTGGAAGAGAACACAACCGTAGGTCGTAAGTGGAATAACGCTGAGCTAACTTCACACGAATGTTGGTCGAATGTTGAACGCTGAACACTGAGCTAACTTCACACGAATGTTGAACGAATGTTGAACGCTGAACACTGAGCTAACTTCACACGAATGTTGGATTCGGTTGAACGCTGAACACTGAGCTAACTTCACACGAATGTTGAACGAATGTTGAACGCTGAACACTGAGCTAACTTCACACGAATGTTGAACGAATGTTGAACGCTGAACACTGAGCTAACTTCACGGACCTTCCAGGTCTTGGTTATATTATCATAAATGCAGTGGGCCTTTGGAATGAAACCGAAATGAAACGTTTAAAGCATGTTATGTGATTCATGGATGAAAACTCTTTGGAAAATATATATTTTTTAAAACAACTTTTCACTCTGAAGTCAGTAGAGTATACAACTGAAGGTATCACGGAACTACATATTTTCCATAAGCGACCATTATAACGTTCAGGCGATAAAAATATGATTGCGTCACTTTAATTTTGGCATTCAAATATCTTTGTCAAGTATAGCCCATCAGACAACTTTTTCTGACCCCAAAACATGGGGGGGGGGGGGGGGGGGTCATGCGACATATAAGAGAGAAAAACTGACAGGAAGAGAAGTACCGATCACGTGGATATATTTTAAAGCGAATTCTCAACAAAAACACACCAAAACTCAATTGTATTTTTTAGGTCACAAGGTCATCAAATCACCCTCTTTTTTATCTGGAGTATTCAACAATAATGCAAAATGTCAATACAATGTTTCAAACTGTTATTGAAACAATATATTTTCCCAAGGCTGCTATTCTTTAGAAATTGCTTCATTTCCGTGCAACAATTCATGGCGGGTATTCAAATATTTAGTTTAGTGATACCCGAAGACTGCCGATAGATCGAGATCACTGTCTGTTCCTTAGCTTTAATAATTGAAGACACGATGGCTCGTTTCTTCTGGACAGGGAAATATGATCTGTTGAGATATTTGGTAAATTGACAGACAATATTTTGGCAAGAGACAAGCAACAGTACTTAAACAGATTAGGGCTAATTTCATCTGGCCACATGGTTTTAACTTTTAGAGATTCCACTACCATAGATAGGTCGCCCGTAATAATTTTACTTGACTCAGTCGTTATTATATTGCTGTCAACTAGGTATTTGAGGCCGTTTGTTACGTATTGTTAACACACAACAATAAACACAAGTAATTAATTGTTAAATAGTTCCACTTTCTCGAGATTCGTAGTAAGTATAGCAGTATTGTCATGTAATACCGGAATGTTTTGATTTAGTGGAAGGTCAGGGACGTGGCTAGAGGTTTCCGATTGGGGAGGGGGTACGGTAGTGAATTTCCAACTAGGGGGCGGGGCCGGGAGGGTCGTCCTCCTCCCGGTCCCGCCCCCTAGTTGGAAATTCACTATAGAGAAAAATTTTGAAAATGAAGCCATGAAAGGGGGCATAAAATTGATTCTAGTAACTGAAATGCCAAGACATATTTGATAAAATTATCAGGTTGTTGTTATTATTATATGGTATTATTCTGGGAATTGAATATGTGCAAAGCAAATGCTCAAGCTGAAAACTTAGAGCAATTCCCATTCTCCTAATTTTAAATCAGATCTTATGCAGGAATGATCAATTTTCGACGTTTCATCATTTTTGTAACTGTGAATGATGGAATTAACTCAGGATAACGATTTTCTTGAAGTGCATTTCGAGGATTTTTTTTTTATTACGATAAGTACACGTACTATAGAAATCTCGTACCGATTGACATCATGCATACCTATAAAACTCGATATTGCGTACACTGTAGTCGTAAATGGTAACAGTTGGATTTTTTGCCGATTTGAAACCGAGTTGGAATTTTGGGAAGTACAGGAGACATCAGCATCACCAAAGATGCTCTAAAATCCAACGTCTGTCTTCCACTCCGAATAATAAACACAAACTCTTGGGTGACCGATAGCCAGAGAGACTGCTACTGACACAGCTCGTAATTTATAAACAAATAGGAACATGTTGAGGTATATAAACAGTATATATAAACAGTAAATGAACTCTGATACATACGGTGACATTGCAGCAGGTTTGATCAGCTTAAACAAAAACCCTGTTTTGATAACCGAGCCGGCCAGGAAAAAACAGTATTTCAATTTAGTAAGGTATTTATTTATTGCAGTCGTTATAAAGAAAAACACTGGAAACCTGTGACTGAAGCCAATGCGTGGGTTACCCGGGGTAAGGTGTCATATCCTCACCTTTTAAAATAACTTGTTAGCCTAACAAACCAAAATTAAAGTGCGACATGAGCCTGTCGAGCATCTGGCTAGAAATAAATGTCCCGGACATATGAAAACTCCCAGAATTCTTACTATCCTTTTTGATTGGTGAAACGCGCAACATCTGAACCAATCAAAACACCCTGCGCTCAAACGGCGCGAATATGTATTCTAATGTGTCTGCACAGACAAAAGTTTTTCGCTAATCTACCCGAAACGCGAAAAACAATTATTCTTAAGACTTGCCCTCCGAATTTCCAACTATAGGAAATTTTGGCCAGGATTGGGAGGTGACACACACCCACACCCACACCCGCTGTCGCCAAGTCCCCGTGTAAGGTAAATTTCCTGGTGCAGCGTATTCCGCCACAACGGTTGGGGAAATGGGATTTTGTCCTGTATTTCGAATGTTTGAAACTTACTCGGCTTTTGTTGTATGCACAACATTGACAACTTTATTACTGTTTTTACACCAATCGGACCAGGCGCAGGAAGTGTTACGCATACCTGCCGTCGCATGTAGGTCACGACTGTTTTGTTAAGAATCCGATTTTCCTATTCATTTATTTTGTCCCAATGTGTCGATGATTTTGTTTGGGATATATCTAGTAGATAATTTGTTTGTACATTTTTCATGTTTCTCTCACAGCTGGTGTATTGGCATAATTGTAGTGGTCGATGTATAAACTGTAAAGGTCATTTAGCAACCAGCCTGATTGATCAGGATCTTTTAGTCTCGTGTCAAATCGGTCGCCTTGTGTGTTAGAGGTCGATTGTTCGAGCTTCGGCTCCCACACTTCCCTCTCGATCTGTTACGTCGGTGTCGTTGACGAGCCTCAGCAGATGTGCCTTATTGAATGCTGTGGTGAAGCACTGTGGGTGTTTCAACCTCTCTGAGGTGGTATCTGGGGTGCGATTCACCGGGGTTTGAATCGCAAAAGAACTTGAGAGGAGTATAGCGGTCAGGGTGTAAGGGCCATTTACCAACTAGGCTGGTTGGTTCGGATCTCTTAGTCTCGCGGTAAACTGGTCGTTCAGTGTGCTAGAGGTCCACGATTCGAGCCTCGGCTCCCGCACTTCTCTCTTGAACTGTTACACAAAAATACAAATATGATCACAGTCGATATTACAAATTTATTTTCATATGTCGGAGTAATTAGTACTAATTGCCCTTGTTATATATTGCTAGACACGACGTTTAAATGTATTTAAAAGAGAACAAAATATTCTAGAGTTAAAGTGGAATAAATTGAGCCGTCATACGGTGCCCGTGCAACGATAAAAGGATCGGCAACACCTTTATTCTTTATAACAGACTAATTACCAACGAGGAGTAAGTCAATTAACCCTTTCATCTCGTAAGACCGATTTTTCGATCGAAGGCATAATTTTGTCCCATTTTTGTCTTATTGTTAGAGGTCTATACACGGGGCATTGATGATGAAAGAATAACAGCATATTGGACTGGCCCATCTCACTGTAAGTGTACATAAAGGCGATACCATTCCAGGAAACGAGGGTTCAATGGGTTAATGAACTAGTTTCAGTATAATGTGTTTCGGACGTAATGGGAATACACTTCGTTATCAATACAAAGTCGAAAAGAGGGAGTTTTCGACAGCCTCGGGTAATTTTTTATAGATTTCTGTGGATTCTTCTCACTAAGAAAAGCTTACTTGCTTCAGAGAACGGTTTATAAGAATATAATTAAACTTTTTTCGGTTCATGCGTTTTCAGATAAAACGATTGGCTCACACGATTCTGTTTTTTTCTTTTCATAACTCAATGAACCGAAAAAAACACAATTAGGTCCGCTCCCAGCCACGCCACTAAAATACCAGTCTTCGGAGTTGCAACATGGTGTCAAATCATAGAAGTTAGAACACTGGCACGTTCTAAATGTGAAAAAGAAAAATAAATTTATATTACTAATTTATCACCATGAAATTATTTATAAAATATTTAAATGACCGTGGTGGGTCAATTTTTCTTTTTCTTCACAACTGTATTTATTGGACATTTCAATTTTTACGCACACTGGGGATCGTCTGCGTTCATCGTTTTACCCAAATCGATTGTAAACAATGGCTGGTCACGACGAATACGGCAATTTTGACATTGCTAATTTGGATGAAATTTTTGGAAATCAAAATGATTTTATATTTGAGGAAGAATATTTGGCTTTATATCTAATTCCACTTCTACAAACTGTGTTTTTTAGTTCACGGGAAACCGTCAAAACCAAAATACAATGTAATATTGATGGCCTACTTCCACCTACCACGGAACGTAACTTTTACGTGAAGTGAACAGTTGAATGAAATTTGAGGGAGGCGTGGCTTATGACGTTTTCTTTGCATTACGTAATTCATTGGTCAATAAAAAATTTAATGACATAAGTGCATTTGACTTGGAAAGTGTGTCAATTGCTACCTGTATTTCAATAATATGCGCCCTCTTTTATGCCAGAAAAATAATATATCTACCAGTTTTAGTTTTTAAGTCTTTGTTCGCTGAAGTAGAGGACGACTAACACTATTTATTTATTTGGGTCGCGAACGTTTAATTATAAGGAATGATCGTTTCTTTTTGTCTATTTCTTGAGTTATGAACCCCAAAAAACTAAGTCCAAACTGTGTAAATGGCCCATTTACACAGTTTGGACTTTGTTTTTGGGGGTTCATAACTCAAGAAATAGACAAAAAGAAAGGATCATTCCTTAAATTAGTTATTTAGTCTTTATTTCAGAGTGATTTATTTATTTTGTATAACGCTTGTTTGTGTGTACTGTAGAGATCAATTGGGTGAAATGGGCGGAATGTTTTCACGGAATTCATATTAAATAAGTTTTGTTATATTTTTTCGTTGCACTGGGGTTTGTTTTCGGTCTTTTGATTTTTTTGTATTTTAATGTAATCATGGTTGGTAAATTTTCAATTGCTGCCCAGCCAGAGCCGTCAATGGTAAGTAAGTGTGGTAGACTGTGGTTAGTACGGGTGTTTAAGTGTCGATTTGGCCAATGATAGGCTGGGAAGAGCAAGGGGGTGGGCTTTATGCAGTGTGGTAAGAAAGTCCATCTTGCAAGTATTGCATGCATTTTTCACAGAGCATTGACAATCGCATGCATTTTTCACAGAGCATTGACAATCGAACAGTTTACTACTGAGACACGGTGCAACGACGTAGTCGAAGCTTCAAATCAGCGTACTGGAATCGAACACTTAAACAATAAAATCAAGCTCTTGTGCCACCCGTCTAATTCTGTTTGTAATTGGATGGTATTATAGGTTATTTGTTTATCCACTTTTAGTGGTGTTTGCACACAGACGGTCCTTGATACAATGTGATGCCTCTTTTCTCACAAAGATGGACAGATATTATGTCGTCCTCCGTTTATATAAAATCCAATCAATAATAATGAGTTTAATGATATTAAATACTGATAGGAGAGAGTATCTACTTTTACTCTTAAGCCTTTACCTAACCTAAAAAGCAGACGACACTTGCAAATAAAATTCTTGAACAACCATTTTTTTTTCATTTTTTGTCTCAAAAACATAGGTTATGACCCCTTATTGGAACGAGCTCGACGAGCTCGTTCCAATGAGGGGTCATAACCTATGTTTTTGAGACAAAAAATGAAAAAAGTAATGAAAATTAATTGGCGATTTTTGAGAATAGCGCTGGCCGGTTTTTGCCGTTACGTTAGGTAAAGGGTTAAGCCCCGGTGTGACAGGAATGGCAGTCCGTAGGAACGTTAGTCCCTCTGGACTATTATTCCGCGGAATTATAGTCCTAGGTCTAACATTTCTAGGAATAGTAGTCCGGCGGACTACTATTCCTAGAAATGTTAGACCTAGGACTATAATTCCGCGGAATAATAGTCCAGAGGGACTAATTTTCCTGCGGACTTCCATTCCTGTCACACCGGTTTGTGAAATGGTATCGCCCGTATCGAAAGATGACTTGTTTTAAAAAAGCCTCTTCTTAATATAGACTAATTCGAACTCGCTCCAATGAGGGGGTCATATGTTTTTGGCGGCAAAAAGTTCTAAAAAATACATAATGCCCTCTCCCCACCTCCCATCCCCTCACGCACACCAACGCGGATTTTAGTCGGAACTTATTTACTAGAACTAGCAAACTCTCAGCTCATGGACCACCGGTGAAGGTGAATCCTGGTGGTTCCTAAAGTGAAAATGTTCTCGTGAGTATCGTACCTCAGCAGAGCAAATGTAAATTATATACAATGTAATGTTGGAAATTTACCATGTCCTGTTAGAATGGTAATCAGTGATCGCTAAACAACTGCATTGTTTGATCGTCAGCGAGAAACGCAGCAACTCAATCTGCCCCCATCAACCAAGATGACGACAAGTCAATCAACGTGGCAACTCTCACATTAATGAGATTTGATGACGTGAAAGTTGTTACGCTGTGACGGTTGTCACAGCGTAACATCTTTCGCATCATGAAACAGCAAACGAAATTGAAAACCAGTAACATGGTATCAACTTTTCAATCTCGGCACTCATTTACTGTCAGCAATAACCAAAATGTATTGGAAATATTCCATTTTTTATTTCTTTGAAGAAATGTGTACAAAATCAACGTATTCATTTTTCATAGACATTAAAGTATATCCTTTAAAGTGCGATCGGCGATTGCAAGGCGTTGGAAAATTGAAATCACTGGAATTTTTAAGAGCATTGTTTATTTCTAGCAACAATTACGGCCCTCGTAAGTTGGGAACTGTAGCACTTCCCAGTTGTATAAAGATTAGTGCTAGTAGTCTACCACGCCCTGCATTGTTCATCATAGGCCTACACCCGTTCATATAAACGCGGTCTCAAGTTTTATCTTCGCAGTAGAATAATTGTCATCGCGCTGTGTCAATACATTACCAATATCGATAATGCATTATTTATAGAAACCATCTGAGACCACGTAATTGCTGCTCTGCTGTGTGACCAATTCATTTGCTTTTAAACTTACATTACGACCAAAGCTCAGAGCAGCGGAAACAGGGATTTCACCACGGCGTTCTAACATTGTGAAAGAAACTATGGTTTCAGTGTTCCTCTGAATATTAGCACCAATGTCTTTCATCGGATAGGAATCAATGAGTATTTCGGATTAACTGTGTCTTCGATATGTGATTGATAAAGGGGATATTTTGCTGGCATTTTGTCACATTGTCACAAAAAATTTCAAGGTATAGTTGTTATTTTGAAATGTATTATCTCAGGCCTTTAATGTATTTGTTCTGCTGGGCTCCTTTACAGCCTCTTCATCCTGAAACTAAACCCGCGTTTCGTAATACGAACGAATGTTGCGAACTCAAACATCTGTATTTATTTTCGCTGTTAGAAGACTAAAATAAAATAAATGGAATCAAAATTTTCTAAACACTTTCTTTTCTGACTATTTTTCTGTTTTCTTTTAAGGTATAAGAGGAATCGTGTCCTTTTGTCGAATTTTAAACGAGTTCAGGATATTTTATCGAATAAATAATTGCCTAATAATCTGATAAATTGGTGTTAGACTGACAGTTGTAAAACTGGCCATTGGAAAAACTGTCAGGTCTTTATCAAATATATACAGAGACTTTTGAGAGTCGACAGTTATACTAACCCTTTACCCAACGCATCGGCCAAAACCGCAATTCTCAAAAATCGTCAATTAATTTTCATTATTTTTTTCATTTTTTGTCTCAAAAACATAGGTTATGACCCCTCGTTGGAACGAGCTCGTCGAGCTCGTTCCAACGAGGGGTCATAACCTAAGTTTTTGATACAAAAATGAAACAAATTAGTTATTCAAGAATGTTTTCTGAAAGTGGCGTATGCATTTCACGTTTGGTAAAGGGTTAATTAGTCAGTGGAACCGAGGCTTTTCTTAAATGAGTTAAATATTGTACCTCTCATTCAAAATTCTACTACAGCACGCCAAATAAAGATAGGGTCTCGTGGAAAATATGTTTCGAAGAAAAAAAGAGAAGAGTTGGTTATCTTATCAGCAACTCAACCTCCTCAACACATTACGTTGGTTATCATCAATAACTCAACCTCCTCGACACATTAATGTTTAAACGACCTTAACGTCTGACACTACGCACGCGATATCAAAATTTGTTATTATTATTTTTTTCTAATTTTTCAAACACTTTCCACAAAACCATATTATGTGACCGGAGCGAGCTTGTTCTATTGGAGGGTCACACCATATGATTTTTTTTTTCGGCTGCTCAATTTGTTAATAACGCACTCGATGCGGCAGGTTCGTTAGGTAAAGGGTTAATCTCGCTCGTGACAAGACGGTAAGCATATCTCTGAGGGAATCGCTGAAAGAGTAATCGAACGGCTTTTTTATTGCTGTTGAATAAAAGTATTTCTCAACCTTCTATTAATCCCGAAACGAATTAGCCAATTATTGTTGTATAGCATTAAATATGACGGGTTGGAACAGATGGGTTAGATAAATATATAATTTCCCCAGTAAAATACCCCCTTGGTGTCAGCCAATCAGCAGTACAACTTGCGGACGAGTAACAACCTTCGTGCTACAAGGTGTCGCACTGAACAACCAATCATCATTTGTACCATCAACAACAAAAATGTGGAATGACATCCCTAATCATATCAGAGAAGATCCTTACCTTTGTAATTTCAAAGCGTGCCTCAATAAGGACAAGTGTCGCCCTCCATCTTTTTATCAACAATCCAAATCTCTTCTCGGGTAAATCTATCACTGTAGACTGCGGCTAAACTGTGGTAATCTTAATGCACACTTATGTTACAACCATTTGAAATCCTCTCCCAATTGCTCCTGTGGAGCAATTGAAACAAATAATACTTTCTTACTCAATTGTCCACTTTACGCTGACGAACGTTATGAATATTTTGGAACGCTCCCTGATGATCTTGATGCGGACGCGCTAGTATGTGGATCTGAAACTTTACCGAGGAAAAGCGTCTTGTTTTCAACGGAGTTGAACAGTTCATTCTCGCTACGAACAGATTTTGTTCTTCCACCTAGATCGTAACTATCACGCCACCTCTTGGCTTGTCTCCCCCCACCCCCACCCCCCACCCCCCGTCCAACGTTGAAGCCGATGAATCATAGAATCTTGTATATATATATATATATAGCTCATCAACGTACAATACCTGTCCACAATTCTTGACAATGTGCACGCGTAATGTGTAATTACACCTGATTTTAGTGGTGTTGCCAACGGGTTACCGCCCGTGGGCAGGGGTCAATGATCATTGCTTCCATGACAGAACACGACTCCATTTCCAAGATCATTTCATCGTTTGTGTTTCTCCCATCCTCTTGATGTATGTTCGTTTGCTTGTAATATTGAATATAAGCTTGCATGCTTACTGCCGAATCCATATATTCTGTAACTTATTATACATTTTGAGTTTACGAAACAAAAGATTGTTTAAACTAAACCCAAGTTCGGGACCTCCTTGCAATAATAGGAGTTCAATCAGTTTAACTTTGCTATAAAATACTCACATCCATCTCTTAATTCATAGCCACCAGACTCAAACATACAGCATTACAAGATGCCTATTTTTCACATTAAAATTTTGAAGCACATTTGGTCCCGTTTATAATACACTAAATCATTTGCATTGACCGCACCTTTAACCCTTTACCCAACGCAGACGATATCAAAATTTATTATTTTAAATATAATTGTTTTTAAATTTTTCAAAAAATGTCAACAAAGCGTTATTATGTGACCCCTTATTGGAACGAGCTCATGAGCACGTTCCAATGAGGGGTTCACATAATATGGTTTTGTTGAAATATTTTGAAACTTTAATTTTTTCAACTGCTCAGTTTGCATATTACGCGGGCGGATGCGGGCGATTCGTTAGGTAAAGGGTTCCCCAGTGTCTTCCACCTGTCATGACGTACACTAAAATAAAAATGTATTCACTGGCGTACACACAGTCTATTTTCACTGACATATTGAGACCCACACTTGTTTGACTGAGGTGTGTTACAAACTAACATGGCCATGCATTATCTTTTGGACTCATATTCGGGGAGCATCCATCACCCCAGCTGATTTTTTTTCTTGTTTGGGTGGGTACCAGACTTATCTCATGTGTGTCTGCAAGGAATTATAAGTTTTCACGAGTGGCTAAAAGTCTCGAGTGGAAGCTTGCATTTTCTTGCAGTTAAAAAGGAGATAATTGTGGTATCTTAATTAAAAACAGTAGGTATTCTTTTGATTATATCCCTGCGGATGTTATATTTGTAATTAACCCCTTGCACACTGATGTCGAAAAATCTAAAGTTATGGGTGCAAATTTTTCCCATAATGCAACTAGAAATTTAACCAATTCAATCTTGTGTGACAGAGCTCATTGAGCTCTGTCAAACAAGATTGAATTGGTTAAATTCCCAGTTGCATTATGGGAAAAAATGGCTACTTGAAATTTAGATATTTTGACATCAGTGTGCGGGGGGGGGGGGGGGGGGTTAAAGCGCGTTTTGGTTGCAATTGAACCACCCAATCTCACAGAACACGACACTATGTCCATATAAACGTATTGCGTGTTGTACCAAACGAACGGAGAGATATTATTTTTTGTCTTACAACAAAAACGTGTTTTCTCCCAACACAATTACAAACATCTAGACAAAATACAGATCTGTATTGAGGGTAGCAATCGCACGTGCGATCATTCAATTCAGAAAGAGAACGTTTTTTACCTGAAATCATCGAAAGCTGTTTACATATGCCGAGGCCACCGTTTTTGATAACAGTAATTAAATGATAAATAAATAACCAACTCAATGAAATAAATTAGACTAGATAATTTTTGCCGTGATATTTGTATAAGCCTACCATGCGTTAAACATGAGAAATAAAACAAGGACACGCACAACTGAAACACTGCTATAAACTTTAGTTGATACAGTACAGTAGAAAAATGAATGGGGATTACGTCATGTATAGAACAAGTGTAACAGGAGGAGAGATAAGTGCGGGAGCCGGGGTTCGAACCGTCGACCTCTGGCACACAAAGCGACCGATTTACCACGAGACTAAGAGATCCGGACCAACCAGGCTGGTTGGTAAATGGCCTTTATACCTCGACCGCTACACTACTCTCCCCTTCTTTTGAGATTCACCACATGTGAATCTCACCCAAGTTCCTTCCTCATAGCGGTTGAAACACCCGCAGTGCCACCTACTGCTGAGGATCGGACGAGCTCCCAAATGTAACAGGAGGAGAGATAAGTGCGGGAGCCGGGGTTCGAACCGTCGACCTCTGGCGCACAAAGCGACCGATTTACCACGAGACTAAGAGATCCGGACCAACCAGGCTGGTTGGTAAATGGCCTTTATACCTCGACCGCTGCACTAGAACGCAATAGCATGACGGCATGATTTTCATTTTTAAAAAAAATCACCTCACAGACGTTGATTGTCATAATATATACGAACAAGTGAAGAAAGGGAGGAATATTGTAAGATAAATTGGTCATTACCATCAAGTGGGTTTCCGAGATGTTGTACTGAAGTCTCGACCTCGTCTCTTGGTCATATATCGACGCGCCCTAACGGACTCATCGATATCTGCCCAGAGACGAGGTCTCTACTTCAGTACACCATCTCAGAAAACCGCTTGGTGGAAATATACCAATATATGAATTTGAAGGGCATTGTGGTTTATTGACGGCTCAACAGAAATGGATAGGAGTCTGGCATCTTACAGAAATGGATAGCAGCCTGGCATCTTACAGAAATGAATAGCAGCCTGGCATCTAACAGAAATGAATAGCAGCCCGGCATCTTATAGGAAGCCCGAGACGAAGTCGAGGGCCGCTAATAAGATGGAATGCTGCTATTCATTTCCTGGAGGGTCGTTAATAAAACCATAATGCCCAACAAAGGCATGTTATGATTATTATTACCAGCTATCCCACAGTTACCTTTATAACAATGCAGTAAACAATTGATACTAGACTGTCAAATATCATCAAAAAAAGTTAATTGTGCTTTGTCAAGAGCGCTCGATTGGGGCATTTTGGACGATTGAATTATTTTCAATTTGTTGTCTGCTTGTTTACAAACTAATAGCAGGTCACATGATCAATCAGATAATTTAACTTTACGGCAGTAGCGCGAAATTGAGAAATGCGATGCTAAATTATTCACTAAATATTCAACATTTACTTCCAATAATGGCCGTTATTAATCAACTAAATGATCGATACTTACAGTTCGTGGAGAGTGTATTATCATTAAATGACCCACATGGTGGAGATTTCACCCGAGCAATAATTGTAAATTTATTGCAAAGCATAAACACCACAAGCAAATTTCCAGCCAATGGACCCCCAGGTTAACCCGGAGGTCCATTGTCTGAAACATTGCTTGTGTTTTATGTCCACATGTACAGAATTTGAAAGCGATTCTTTGGGTGATAACTCCACTTCGCGAGTGATTCAGTTGCAATCCCTTCCCCACGTACTGTTCTTTAAGTATGAACTAAAACTGTCACTATTAATGGACAGTTCGATAAATCCCATAAAAAACAACAGATTATCGCATTGTTTTTTCCCTTTGAATTTCGCGGTGGAATAATTTCCTGGAGATAACATTAAATTCTTTGATCACGTGGCACGAGCTTAAAGTGACGAATTGATTTCAATATCGGCCCGTCACTTTGTCGCGTTAAGCAATTTCAACGCCCGGTAAAACATCGTTATTATACAGGGAACGCACTGTAAAATGGTAATAATAACCTATATATTTCTATCGTGACAGCAAATATCGAAAAATATTTCTTCGAAATTTCCCACTATCTCATAAGGTAGTGATACTAAATATAGTTATCTTCAGATGTGGAGGATAAAAATTGCAGGAAGCTGTTATCAAAATTAAGAACTATGAAACCGCATTTTCGTGTGCTCAGTTCGGTTGGTTGTTTAACACAGATCCCCGATACATGTATCATTTATTCTCATGGTACAGTGCATAATTATTTTATCGTACCCACTTGTTTGAGCTACCTGGGGCCAATTCTATAAATCATTTACAATTGTATTTTCTAGAATTGTATTTTCTACCTATTAATAGAACTGATTAAAATGAATCATTAGTTTTTTAAAAGATATGGCAATTTGCCAAGTGGCAAATTGCCAGATCTTTGAAAGTGCTAATGGTTTATTTCAACCCTTTTAAAGTCAGAATTAGAAAATACAATTCTTGAAAATACAATTGTAAAAGTTTTATTTAGAATTGGCCCTGATAATCTAAATTTACATTTTTTAAAATTCGCGGCTTCATGGTCCTTTATATAGGGTTCGGCGAAGATTCGAATGTCGATTCGAAATTGTCCCGACGATTCGATTCGATTGTAGTCGCGCTGATTCAGATATTTCCTCCTCAGGAACTCTTCTTCTACCATCAGGTCTCCTACACAGGAGACCTCGCTGATGGTGGAAGGAAAGATCAAGGAGGTTCCGCGTCCGAAACTTCTTTGATTTCTTTCTGGAATATTCCGCTTTTTGAATGACTCGCACAACCAGATGAATTGCCGTTAAAACGATACTTGAGTAACAAAGGGCGGTACAAGTTGAAATGCGATGAGATTCGATTCGGTTCGATTCAAACTCCTCTGCCAGAAGCAATTCGACTCAAAATTTGAGATTCGCAGGGCCCAATCTTTGTTGAAGCATCCAACGGCCAACAAAAAAAGTGACGGAATTAACTGTTGCTTCTTACTTCATGGGTTATTTTCATCGCATTGTTTAGTCATTAGCTATGGTTGAGAGGAGAGGTACTTTTTCTCATTTATTCCGGAAATGATATCGACACTGGAGGTAGCTTCAGCGTCAGCAAATGTGCGGTACGCCAACCATTACTAAAAAAGCCACTTACATTTGAATTCCCTGAATAACAGTTTTAACAACATAGCTTACGACAACCCCCCACTCTCCCCCCAGAAACGAGATTGTTCCAATGAGTGACATAAGCTATGTTTTAGAGGCAAAAATGAATCACTATTTAGAGCTTAACCCCCCCCCCCCCTCCCATCCTCGAAACACACACCTAATTTTAGTTCAGCCGATGGTTCATATTCACATTTTCCGCAGAGATGCACCGACAAAAAACTCTCAGCTCATGGACTACCGATAATACCCGGTGGCCTATGAACTAAATATTTGCTGGTGCGTCTCGAACCACCGCGATGAAAATGTAAATTGTATTCTACACGAAGGGCATGCGGACAATTCTCCTGTCGTGTTTTAGTGGTGATCCACACACGGGAGTCGCGAAAATGTCCGGTTGGAGAAGGAGGGCGAGGTGTAAACTTGGTTTGTCCCAAACAGTTTTGAATCAAGTCATGGCTAACTGAGGAACTAAATATTTGCTGATGCGTCTCGAACCACCGCGATGAAAATGTAAATTGTATACTACACGAAGGGCATGCGGACAATTCCTCTGTCCTGTTTTAGTGGTGATCCACACACGCGGGAGTCGCGAAAATGACCGGTTGGAGAAGGAGGGCGAGGTGTAAACTTGGTTTGTCCCAAACAGTTTTGAATCAAGTAATGGCTAACTAATACTTCAACTACATCATCAAGGCAAGGCATGCCTTCTTCGAAGGCATGCGTTGATGGTGTAACTGAAATATTAGTTGGTCATGATGAAAGTTAAAATATACAACACATCTCGGATATTTATTAGTGAATAAGTAAAATATACAGTAGTAGTCGTGACTAAACTTCTTATTTATCGATACTCTAAACTGATCATGCTGGACCTCTGACAGTCCAACAGCCACCACCCCACCCCCACCCCCCGTCCCACCCCCTTTGTATGACCGACTGAGTGTGCGACACATGTCCAAGTATCAAATCTAGTTATTTCAGAAAGTAAATGGCAGCAGACAAGAGTGAATTGATATCTAAAGAATCCAGTCCACACGAACATGTCCCGACTGGAAGCATTATTGGGTGTAAGGGGGGTGGTAAGTGGGGTGGTGGTGTCATCATCAACCCCCTCAGCGATTTCCTTGAATCCACAACCCTCCGCGTTGTATTGATCATATGCCTAACCCTTTACCTAACGTAACGGTCAAAACCGGCCAGCGCTATTCTCAAAAATCGCCAATTAATTTTCATTATTTTTTTCATTTTTTGTCTCAAAAACATAGGTTATGACCCCTCGTTGGAACGAGCTCGTCGAGCTCGTTCCAACGAGGGGTCATAACCTATGTTTTTGAGACAAAAATGAAACAAATTAGTTATTCAAGAATTATTTTTGCAAGTGTCGTCTGCTTTTCATGTTAGGTAAAGGGCTAATCAAGTCTTGTCTTAGAAATAAAATAACTGTCATATCACTGGGTCAATACGTTACGAATATCGATAATGCATTATTCATAGAAACAATCTATGAGCACGTAATTACTCTGCCGTTTGGCCAATTCAGTTGCTATCAAACCTAGATTGCAGTCAAAGCTTAGAACAGTGACAACCGGGATATTACCACCCAACGGCGTGCTAAGAGTGAGAAAAAAAAACGGAGTGTTCGAAACTAAACCGTCGTCTCGTGAAACGGACGCGTGTTGCAAAATAAACCACCCAGATTCATTTATAAAATATTTAAAGACAGTAAATAAAACCAAGATTTGCTGCAAGACAGCATTTATGGTTATTGTTTTCTGTTTTGTTAGAGCACGATCTCAAAAGAGAAAGAGGTCGTATTTGCGATCGCAGCACTGTAAAACTTATTGTATTGATTATTATCACAAACGCACGAATTAAAGATACGCTTGGGTGGATAAAGTTCCGCATAGAGCTTTGGACATCTATCCCGTGCACTAAATACAGGGGCGGTGGAAGCTCCAAAAAAGTGAAGGGGGGGGGGGTACATTTTTTTTCTGGGTAACTGCAGGGGTGTACACATGCGCACATTTTACCATAGTCCAAACTTGGACCCAAAGTCCGTTATGTAATTTTTTTGGTTTGGTACGTCCAAAAAAATTACATTACGGACTTTGGGTACATGTTTGGAATAGTTTTACTATTACTATACATGTTGTCTGTGCTTATGGCTAGTTGCGAACTTGCGATGTGCAATAACTCAATATATAAAAGGGACAGTGACACTTTTTGTTCTTTGATTTCGACAGTAACTGACAGGGGCCGCTGTATGGGCGCGCCAGGCAGAGGGAGAGAAAGAATGGATGAGTATGAAAGCGAATGAATGTTTTTTCTGTTCATGCAAATATTTTATTCTCGTTTACAAGTGGTGACTTTTAAGTCCAAATGGACCATGTTGCGTTTTATATCGTGTTTAGATACTGTCTTTTATAAAATATGATGGCACATATCAAGAAAATAAATATATACTCCCTTATTTACTTAATATGCCAAAGATCCAGATAAACTTTATATATGAAGCATATTTACTGCTTTAGCTATGATGTAATGTGTACTTAACCCTTCCAAACTTTTTAGATAGTATAATATATCTGCTGCATCACCCCAGCATTATGTCGAATCCGTTGTTTTCACCCGAAGGGTTCACCACATGCTGAAAAGGCAAGCAGTGTGTTTTTAATAACATTTTCGGAAGAAAATCAATCAAAAATGTTATCAAATATCATTTCTCGACTTTTGGGCTGACCTGGAACCAATACTGTAAAACCTTTTCAACTGTATTTTCTAGAATTGTATTTTCTACCTATTAATATAACTGACTAAAATGAATAATTAGCATTTTAAAAGATATGGCGATTTGCCAGTTGGCAATACTAAATGGTTCATTTTAACCCAATTAAAGTCATAACTGGAAGATACAATTCTAGAGAATGCAACTGTAAAAGTTTGATAGTATTGGACCCTGGTCAGGAATACGCGCCAGCAGCATGGAAGGAGTTAATGATCTCGTCGCCTCAATAGAAGAAAGTAAAAAAATGTTCTGCAGTATATATATTATAGGCGTCTTATTTCAGCTTTGTGTTAACGCCGATAAACATATCAATAATACCCTTTTCTCCCCTGAACAAAATTCTAAAAAAGTGATTTACTGATAAAAGTTTGCCGGAAAAGTTAATGTAACCTTCGCCTTCGCTGAGGTCGCATCAATTCCTAATTTCCCTAAACCTGTTTGTGTTCAGTGAAGTTTGACATAACAGAGAAATCGTATGATCTGTTGTATTCTTCCGCAAAACGTGAAGCCCGGACCTCTTTTCGATCATTTACATTTTGTCCGCTACGTACCGAAAAATGTGGCTTCTGGATTTCTAACCGTTGATTCATAAAAATTCTATTTTTGAATTCTTTAAAATATCGCCTTCATCCAGGGACTATTTTGGGATGCTCTGCTTTACAAAGTACTGTTTCAACAACGAAATTCATTGAGTTATTGGCTTTGTCTTCGACTTATTCTTACACGAAGGGCCTAATTTGATGAATTATTTATCATCTGATTCCAAACCCGAAAAGGGTGCCCGGCATCTTTGTGGGGTTGTGGATCAGATGATAAATAATTCAGTAAATTATGCCCGGAAGTAGCCATTCTTTTTTCGGGCTTTGAGTCAGGCGATAAATAGAATCTTGAACTCATCGACAGTTTTGGTGGAATTTGCTAAATCGTCCAGTAAATAAGGTTTAGACTTCGCCATGGAATGGTTCTAGATCAGTAGATTTAATTTACTGAACTAGTTTTGTATCTTTCACAATGTACTTTTGGAAATTCTCTATTAACCCTTTACCTAACATGAAAAGCAGACGACCCTTGCCCAAAAAATTTTTGAATAACCAATTTTTTTCATTTTGTGTCTCAGAAACAGAGGTTTTGACCCCTCGTTGGAACGAGCTCGATTAGCTCGTCCCAACGAGGGGTCATAACCTATGTTTTTGAGAGAAAAAAATGAAAACATAATGAAAATTAATTGGCGATTTTTGAGAATAGCGCTGGTCGGTTTTTGCAGTTACGTTGGGTAAAGGGTTAATTTTTTGCGTCTCATAAAAAACATATTAATGAAAATATCAGTGAGGAAAAAATGATGAGTGATGACGTATGGATTACCGGCTATTTCCTTTCCCGGTTTATTGGCTGACAATTTTCGTCATTGGAAGAGATTTACAGGAAAATTAGCTTCCCTTAACCCTTTACCTAACATGAAAAGAAGACGACACTTGCAAAAAAAAATATTTGAATAACTATTTTTGTTCATTTTTTGTCTCAAAAACATAGGCTATGACCCCTCGTTGGAACGAGCTCGATTAGCTCGTTCCAACGACGGGTCATAACCTATGTTTTTGAGACAAAAAATGAAAACATAATGAAAATTAATTGGTGATTTTTGAGCAATTATTAGAAGGACAATCAGAAATTCATTTGACAACAACAAAAAGAACACAACCTATTTTGCGAGGGAACCCGTGTTACTATTTTTAGCTATCGCTGGCTGTTCATATTGTAATTGCAGTTCGCGATTTGCAGAAAATTCCAGTGAAATTTCTCTTCTATTTAAAAAATAGTCTGTCAATGATTTCCGTTCCGCACATGTGTGAGGAACGGATTTTCATTTTCCACATGGCTTAGTGTTGCCGTAGATGGGGATTTCGTAGAACAAGCGCATAATAAATGGTGTACCAGCTGGTACGAGTGTAATGTTTTAAAAGCAGCACTCTGGTCCAATTGGGGGTATTGGCAATTTGAAGCACTAGGGCTAAAAATTTATCTGTGCAACAAAATTCTAATGTGATTACAATGTGATTACGCAGTTTATTCTATAAATAAAAGACAAATACTTGATTGTCATCACATATATGAACTTATTAGAAACTTTTAGATGGTCCACCCCGCCTGAATCTGCTACTGATCGACTACGTATGTAATTTACATGTTCAATTGTTTATGTATGACTGTTATCTTACCAACTGCCTATGCCTTTGGATAGTATTTTTGGAATCTACATAAATTCTTCTAGAATGGAAACCCGACAATCTGGGAGTATGTGCGCACTCAAACCGAGAACACGCTGGACTTTTCTTTCCGAAAATAGGGAACGAATTACAATCAGAAATACAACAACACAGAAGACCCCAGTTTAAAAATTCGTATTCTTTCATCATCACTTGTGCCAGTTCCTCTTGTCGCGGTTGCTTTTCACATATTTAACCTCATCTTCCAAACTCATTATTAAACTCGTTAATCTTTTTAAACTGCTGTGACTTTAGCAAGAAATGTCTGCGGCCTGTGCAAAGAGAGTTTCTATTATTTTATTAAGATAAAAACCCCGATTTCCATGCAGTGTACACTGACTTAGTTTTTTTTTTGTTCTCTTAATTAATATTGTAACCGTGTATGAAAAATAAAGTTTCATTCATTCATTCATTCATTCATTCATTCATTCATTCATTCATTCATAATAACATTATAATATTTGATTATATTAGTATAATATTTTCAAGTTAAATCAGATACAGCATCGAAAGATAACAATCTCATAGTGTGTTGTGAATGTTTCATTACTCAAAGACCGGACGTGATTCGTGCAGAGTGTATAGGTGTCATAATTTCATGTTATTTGAAAGGTTCCGCGTTTGTAAGGATATCGATGTTTTCCTGATCTTAACCCCTGCACACTGATATCCAGATTTGAAGTAGCTATTTTCCCATAATGCAACTGGGAATTTAACCAACTCAATCTTGTTTGACAGAGCTCATTGAGCTCTGTCAAACAAGATTGAATTGGTTAAATTTCTAGTTGCATTGTGGGAAATATTTGCACCCTGAACTTTAGATATTTCGACATCAGTGTGCAGGGGGTTAAATGTAGATGGTCGTTCGATAACAGTTGAGTGGGGTTAAGCGCAATTTAATGTCAACTGTATTTTTTTTATAAACCGCCCCTTGAATGCATCAATGTGTCATCTGCAATGCCAAAATATTGCAGATGGCACCTTGATGCAACCAACAGGTGAAATATATGATGTGTACATTTTATGATTTAACGATGGAAAGAAGAGCGATGCCTTAAACCGTTTTAAAAATTTGAAGGTTTGTGTTTAATTTATATTCCCTATCTATATCTGACAAACACATTATCCGCGTGGGAGGAGTGGCATGGGGTTGTTTAGCCTCGCCATTAAAAATATTGGAGGACGAGCCAACAAGGAGGGTCGGAATCCGGGCACGGGCCAAACTCGGCTCCCAGAGCTGAGTTGGGACCGCACTATGATTTTCTTCCCTGCCGAGTGAACTCGAAATAGCTTCGTTCTTTGTTAGGTGTGATTCCTAATCACTTCAGGCTGCGTAAAGGAAACAATGATTAAATTAATAATGATTCTTTTATTTACACTTAAAATAAATTGATTTCAATATTTAACACATTCAACAATTTGAATAGCATGGCTGAAATATTTATCACATGGAATATGTAGTTTCCCATCGACTTCAGTTTATCTATCGCCCTGTACTGGCGCTATAATACACTTTTGAAATGTCACTGTCGCTGGCTCGCAACAGGAGCTTCATACAATGAGCTTTAACTTTCACGTCTGTGCGTGTCTTCAGCCTTGACTGTCGGGGACCCCGACTTGCTATGTTAATTATCTTGTGTCAACAAAGTTCTGATTCGGATTCGATTCATCCACTCGATCGGCTAGTTGAGCAAGTCTACGTCACATACCTGAAACATGTGGTCTTTGATGGAACTCTCCCCGAATGTTCCTGTCCTTTTTGGGATTCACACTGTTCATGACAGAACTCACAACTTAAAAATGCGCTTTCGTGTTTGCGCGAATTGTCACTGGTCGACTTTGAGTCGATATTCACAACACTCTGATACTAAAACAGGCTATTACGCTATCAACCTCTGTATTCCTAAGGGTTAAGACCACAATACAATAGCCTACACTTTGAGAGAGGTGAGAGTCGATCCTCGCTAACGACATCTAAACTAAGCCTTTACTTGGGTTTGTAATCTATTCCATAAATTCGGACCTGTAGCCCAGCTACGTCCACCCAATCTGACAATAGCGGCATACAACGGAGCTTCTTGGATTACCCAGCAATTCCACTCACACGAGACCCTATTATATGGCGTCTCAGAAACGGCCGAACCCAAGTCTCACTGAACTAGCATGTTCTCCACACTTTATACCCTATCCTACCAACATTTCAAGATGCCTAAAAATGGCACACGACATTTCTGAAGATAAAATCACCGTGCGCCAATGCATATGCTATCAAGCGAATCTCGAGAAAAATATACTTGATAGCCGTGACGATTGGAATTAATTTATAACTGCTAGTCACTGCGAGATTAATTAACTGAAGATAACATAGAAACATTTTATTCTGACTAGTAAGAAGTAACCCACTGTGAATTGCCCAAGGCTAATTGTATAATTAAAACATGTGTGTTTACAACACAGGCAGAAGAAATATATACATATATCTGAACTTGAAAGTCGGGGGAGGGAGCCTTCTCCCTTTTAGACTGACTTTGCCCCGACAATACCCCCCCCCCCCCCCCCCACCCCCATGGGTCCATGTGAGGTTTTCTCGATTTCTCGTTCGTAATGGAAATCGATGTCATTTTAAATAAGAATGTTTGATAAAAAAATATAGAACAATATCGCGGGAATGTAACGGGAAACGCCAGTATTTAAACTACCGGCGTGTCATTATACAGTTTTTCGTATGATCTCCGTTAAAACAAACGCTTTAAAGCTGAACATTTATCACACGATCTGATCCTTTTCCCCGCCACCAAACCCAAAATTCACAAGCGATAAAACATGATCACTGAAATTTCGACAGAAAAACGAGATGTGCGCAGTGGTATTCTTTCGCGAAATCATACTCTTCGACAATGAGTGATTTGGGTGACGAGTAGTGAAATAACAACACATCCCTTTACATTATTTGATGCGTCCCGAGTCGTTTTTTTCTATAAAAAATCTATTTGTCTGTGGTTAAAATCATCTACTCTGATGATGACTGTTTGTTGGAGCTCTTCCAAATAATGCATCGTTTCTAAGCAACATTTGAGGCCTTACAGGCTGCTCTGTTTGTTTCACGAGCCACTTAGCCCTATGAACACAGGTGGTATCTTCCATATCAGTTCAATGTTAGCAACTGGAAGAATCCTTATTCGTTATTTGGGAGTAGAGCAATTAATATTTTCAACGTGCAGCCTCTGGGCTGCACGTTGAAAATATTGATTGGTCTACCCAACCCTTTTACTTAGGAGCCACCCCGCTTGATGAAAGTATGACTTATAATGTTCCCTGGCGGGAAAACCGGCATTTAGATTTAAAAAGGTTAAACAGCATTCTTTATCGGATTTTCGATAAAGTTGTAAATTTTTATTTAGTTATTGGAGTTTAACGACACTTTCGACAGCCAGGGTCACCTCGTGTCGGACAGTTTAAAAAGTGGAGGAAGCCGGAGTACCCGGAGAGTACCGCTGAGCAACAGCGAGTAACTGTCAGACTCCCCAACGTTCTAACGCCACACAAGCAGGGTTAACATTGGTTGAAGACACGTGCACCATCGACGTGCATTGTACCTTAGTACACATCGCCACAGTGCCCCTACGTTGGCAATCGGGATTAAGTGCCTTGCTTGTAATGAACGCACAGGCTATTTAATCGCTACACGTTCTTCCGTAAACAAACAACATGACGTCACGTTTTGGAAATATTAGCAGACGAACGTTTTAGAAATAAAAACACAGAACGCAAAACCAAAGGACACTTGATTCTTTTATATGACTTTTGGGGTGAACACCATTATGAGTGGAGACAGTTGCACGAAATTCCCGTCGAAAAATTAGGCGAATACATTGTAGAATTCGTAATAAATGTCCGAACAGAAGACGACCGGGAGCACGATCCAAGTTACCTTCGAGGCTTGATAGGAAGTATCGATAGACATTTGAAGGAACATAATCCATTGATTGGTATTCGCGCCCGATTGACGTCATCGGAATTTGTCAATGTTCATTTCGCTACAAATCTTTAACCCCATGTGTCGCCGGTGTTTGTGTTTAATTTCGGGGTATATACCTGTGGTATATACAGAACTTTTGTGTGCTCTTTCTGATTAGAAAATCAGGAGTTTTTTTTAGAAATGGTCACCAAACTTGTTTGATATAGCTGACGTGCCCCTGGATTACTTTTGATGATGTCAGGGTGTTTTTGTGTGTGTGTGTGTGGGGGGGGGTATCCCTGATGGAAGTGGGTGTGAGATGGGGAAATCTCACCTTCGGGACAAGGTATTTGGTCCAGACACTCGGAAAGCCTCGTGTCTGTGCCAAATATCTTGCCCTCAGGTGATATTTCCCCAGCACACGCTCTCAGCCACCAAAGATAATAATAGTCTTTCATGTCCTTTCGGGTGGGTATTTGTTTTCATTGACCTTCGTTTTTCAATTCGTGATTGTTATCGGTTGTAATTATAGTTTTGTAAGAACAAATGAAGTGTTCTCAACGTCGCTTTGTGGTTTGGATGAAGTGAGCCTTTATCATCGAATCGATACATTTTTCTCTGATCTCTCCTATATCTCCACCGATGTCCCTGACCGACATTTCATGCTAATACCTGTTTACTGTGGGCTACACTATCATTAAACTCTCAAAAAACTCTTCTTTATCGTAAGTCACATTATCACGCTGGTTCAAAGGCTTGATCAGTTATATATTTTTCGTCATTTCGATATAACCCGTGGACATCCCTTCAGACAGAGGTTCTCTCTTTGGCAGGAATGAATAACTAAAATCTATCGTTTTATTCTGATGAGTAGCGTTTGTGAAAATCAGTCTCAGCGTGTTGTTTTGAGTGTTTTAAAAAAACGGTCTTGAACATCCAGAACATCGAGTGGTCTCCGTGTTTAAAGTGCACGCGTGACAAAAGAGACTTTTCCTTTCACTTGAAGATCTACACACTTCTCAAGTGTGATACGTCATCAAATAAAGCTCAATGATTAAGTCTGACAAGTCGGTTCTTTTTATACTACGAAATCTACGATGAGGCACATTGTCATGCACACCGTGTTATGGCTACCCTCTTCATGCCATTCCACCTAAGAAGTGACTGAACCCTATCGATCCCACTTCTGGTATCTAATTTTTTGCTGGCAGAGAAGGTCAATATATTCAATGAAAGTGCGTGTGTGTTTGGGGTGTGCAATTGTCCAGAACACACTGGTTCAATTCAGTGATAGAACAATTGTGAAAGAGATCGACAGAATGCTATTTCTTCTCTTTGTATTGACGAGTGCGACGAGAAGTGTTAACCCTTTACCTAACATGAAAAGCAGACGACTCTTGCAAAAAAACATTCTTGAATAACTACTTTTTTCATTTTTTGTCTCAAAAACATAGGTTATGACCCCCTCATTGGAACGAGCTCAATGATGAGCTCGTTCCAGTGAGGGGTCATAACCTATGTTTTTGAGACAAAAAAAATGAAAAAAATAATGAAAATTAATTGGCGATTTTTGAGAATAACTCCATGCATCACCATCATTCATCAGAAAATCGACGAATATACACTAGTCGTTAGTTTTAAGTGTGCATCATGGCGGGGCAGGCATGTCGACCGGTACCTGTACCGGTACCGCCTGTTTCCTCATGCTCCATCCGGTAGCGGTACTGAAGCTTTTGTCCCGCCGGTACCGGGACAAAATTATTTTATGCGAAAATTCCTAATTGAACGAAGGTAAACATATTGATAATCGTCTATGGTACACTTGCACGACATATTTTAAACTTATTTGTGAATAAACATATCAAAACACTCTAAAGGTGCATGTTCTGTCTGCACAACGACCTCGTTAAGGTCGACCATTTTGACTTTTCAAATGTGGCATCAAAGACAATGAAAGTGCCGACATCGGTTACTTCAAAGAAATTATTCTGTGGCGACATCAAAGTAATTACAAAGTGATTACTTTCATGTCGCCGCAGAATAATTGTACGATGCCATGTTTGTCTTTGCGATCTTGGGGACTGGGTCGGTTTAAATGTGAATTTCTCCCATTTGATTGTGATATGTCACCTAACTGTTGATTTGTCCCGGTACCGGTTTCGGCGGGACAGGCGCTGTCCCGTCCCGGTACCGGTTATGTTGGTACCGGTGGTACTTTGACATGCCTGTGGTGGAGGTTTGTCATAGTTTTGTCTATTTCTTCTACTTCACCTACCTTCCAACCCGAAGGTTTGCCAGCTGAAGGTGGAATTCATTGGTCAGATGCAACTAAATGTGCTTAGATTTCCAAATTACATGTTATGGGAATGCCTGTATACTAAAATGATATAAGCGTGTTGTCAAATGTTGAAACATGTCGTGTAATCAGATATAATATCTGCAAACGCGCGTGCGTGTGTATGTCTGTGAGATCTGGCGGGTGTTGGTTTGGTGCACGTGTCCCTTGATCTTCTACCTTCATGTGCTTTATTTCTTTTGTTTTATTGGCATTTAACGCCACTTTCAACTGTCAAGGTCACTGTGTGTCAGATAGTTGCATGGGACGCAGGAGTATCTGTAGAGAACTACAGAGGAGCGGTGAGCAACTGTCAGACTCCCCAACGTTCTTACTCTGAACAACCAGGGTTAGCATCGGTTGAAGACAAGTCACTATCGACGTGCAGTACTGCTTAGTACACAGCGCCACCGTGCGCGCAAGTGGACCATCGGGATTAAGTGTCTTGCCCAAGGACACAACGCAGTTAACCCTTTACCCAACGTAACGGCCAAAACCGGCCAGCGTTGTTCTCAAAAATCGCCAATTAATTTTCATTATTTTTTTTCCTTTTTTGTCTAAAATGAGCTCGCCGAACTCGTTCCAACGAGGGGTCATAACCTATGTTTTTGAGACAAAAAATGAAAACAATTAGTTATTAAAGAATTTTTTTGGCAAGTGTCGTCTGCTTTCCATGTTAGGTAAAAGGTTAATGACCATAAGGATCTTACCTCTGGTCAGGATTGAACTGTTGATATTTCGGTTTGAAGTTCAATACTCTAACCGCTGAGCCACACTCTTCCGCCTCCGTGTACAGGTACACACTATGTGAATGTGGACTCAATACAGACCATACGTGAGCACATGATCTAGTTTGGGGACTTCCTTTCCATATTTTTTTTTTAAATTCCCGGTTTTCAACCTGAAAACATTTCCATTCAGGAATTCCAAACTGACACAAATCGCGGTACCAGTTCGACACAAACACCGAACGAATCTTTACAGACGGCGTTAAATTCAGATTTCTCTACCTCTTCAAAAGCGGGAGCTCAGGTCGCTTTCCGACCGCTTCCTCTTGTCTGTTCCCTGTATTTTTAATACCATTTTAACAATATTCAAGTGATCTGGGTCGTCGTATTCCGTCAGGTTCACGAGACTAGTTCTGTCAGTTCACACAAGACGCCCATCTCGGCAACGATTACTCGTTTGATGAATTTAACTCTCACAGGGCCTTTTCCAGCTTGTATGAAGTTATAACATTTATGCCTACAAAGTTTTCCCCGAGGGTGTAATTTTCTTGCCGAATGATTAAGATATAAAAAAAAAATAGTACGTGCAGCTACAAAGGAGAGGGGGGCAACTGCCTCTGGTTCGTCCCTTCCTGGAATCCACCCCAATTCCTGGAATACACACTATGTGAATGTGGACTCAATACAGACCATACGTGAGCACATGATCTAGTTTGGGGACTTCCTTTCCATATTTTTTTTAAACATTCCCGGTTTTCAACCTGAAAACATTTCCATTCAGGAATTCCAAACTGACACAAATCGCGGTACCAGTTCGACACAAACACCTGAACGAACCTTTACAGACGGCGTTAAATTCAGATTTCTCTACCTCTTCAAAAGCGGGAGCTCAGGTCGCTTTCCGACCGCTTCCTCTTGTCTGTTCCCTACATTTTTAATACCATTTTAACAATATTCAAGTGATCTGGGTCGTCGTATTCCGTTAGGTTCACGAGACTAGTTCTGTCAGTTCACACAAGACGCCCATCTCGGCAACGATGACTCGTTTGATGAATTTAACTCTCACAGGGCCTTTTCCAGCTTGTATGAAGTTATAACATTTATGCCTACAAAGTTTTCCCCGAGGGTGTAATTTTCTTGCAGAATGATTAAGATATAAAAAATAGTACGTGCAGCTACAAAGGAGAGGGGGCAACTACCTCTGGTTCGCCCCTTCCTGGAATCCACCCCAATTCAGTTGTTTGTTTAATACGTTATGTGTTCCTCATTATTGTGAAACGTTCCGTGGTAGTCTTTACATTTTGTCTGAGAAATGAAACAGATGATTTGCTTATTTTTTTCAAATTGAGGGTAACAGTAAATATGTCTACACTCACACTCATGGGCGTAGTAAGCAGTATGTTCTTGGTGTGGGGTGTTTCGGTATTATATAATAATTAATGCAGGACAGTAATATATAGAATAAACATATAGTGTTTTCAAGTAAAAAAATTATTCTAAGAGTAGGATTAAGAATGAAACCGACTCGCCTCTGGCGAGTCGGTTTCATTCTTAATTCTACGAGTAGAATAAATTTTTTACTTGAAAACACTATACGTTTATTTTGTTTATCCCTTAAATCTTCTACAGAGCAGTCGCGGCAAAATCGTGCTATAATTCGCTACAAAACACAGCGAGAAGTGAGGAGCACATTGGTCCAATTCGCTCGACCAGCAAAATTGGCAAAAATAAACAAGGCGCAGTAATACTTTTCTGTCTAAAAATAATTCCCCTACAAACTTGAGCTAAGCTTGCAAAAATACTTTATTATATGAGCAGTCGGTGGTGTTTCTGCTGGCAATGTGTAATACTTTCAAACAGATTTAAAGAAATCAACAATCGAACTTTTAATTAAGGTAGACAGGGGTGCGGTGGCTCAGTAGGTAGAGGTGCAGGCTGCAAGCCGAGAGGTCCTCGGTTCGAATCCCACCTGCGGCAATCGCGTTGTGTCCTTGGGCAAGACACTTCACCCCCATTGCCCACGTGGGGGCACGGTGACGCTGTGTACTAATGCGTACTGCACGTCGATGGTGCACCTGTCTTCAACCAATGCTAAACCTGCTTGTGTGGAGTTAGTATGTTGGGGAGCTGACAGTTGCTCGACGTTGCTCGGTGGTTCTCTCCGGGTACTCCGGCTTCCTCCACCCGTAAAACTGTCGAGGTCATGATTAGCTATTGTGCAGAAATATGTGACCTTAAACACCAATAAATAAATAAATATTAGGCTAAACAAATGTGGTAGAGGCCAGAGGTCAACAAGTCCGTCACTACTAGGGGAATTAATTCTTTCAGTGTTAAACCTATGGGGAAAATTTATCACCCTACTAGGTGAATAAAGCAAAAATTTATCCAATGCCTTTACTGTTCAAATAAACGGCCATTTATGGGATAAAATAATAATAACACTTTAGCGGCCGCTGATTTGTCGCGGTTCTCATCTGACAAGGCCTTTGTTACTCCTGTACTCCCAACTGCCTCCCTAATCCCACGCTTCTTCTCTCCTCTCAGCACTCGGAGACGAACTGCTTGATGACATCCCTTGCCCCATTCTTCCCAATCTGTCCGATTAGCATATTAACCCTCTCCTTTGAGTCTCTCACTAACCACATGTCCTTCATTCTCCCATCCCACTTCCGCATTATACTCCCAGAGAAGCTTATCCTTTTAGACTGGCATTTTGGGCATTCTAGAAGAAAGTGTTCCAGGATCTCCACCACGCCCAAATTACACCTCTGGCACTCCTTTTCACTGCCCCCCCCCCCCCCCCCCCCCAATTTTTCCCCTCAGCTCCAGGGATCGCTTCCCTTTGCCAATGTATACATGTCGGGTTGACTGCCATATGACTCGCAACTTTGTGTCATATTTGTTAATAAAGCCTCGGAAATGGGAAATCCAGCTCAGAGTAATATCTTACAATGTCGAGAGGTGTCAAATGAACTGCGAACGGCTTTCAAGAACACCCATGTTCCTACATTATTTTGATGTCTCAGCTTAATGAAACTTTCAGTGTAAAGCCTTAAATAGATCTGGAATGGAAGGCTTTGCCCAGAGGGTTTAGTGCGAAGGCTCTCGCAATATTACTTCGCATCTGCACAACTGTTGCCTTGCAAATCTCCGCACGCCTGTGAGGTCACGTGAGCCTCGGTTGAGATAGGCACAGGATGGATTTGGAAAGGTTGAGACTCTCGTTTTCCGGCGATCCAGAATTGAAGAGAAAACTACGGAGGTATTAGGAAGCTATTTGTAGAGATCGTATGAGAGACGAAATTAACCCTTTACCCAACGGACACTATAACAAAAATTTATTTTAATTAATTTTTTTTAAAAACAAAACCTTATCACGTGATCCCCTCATTAGAACGAGTTCGTTCAAATGAGGGGACTCATCATATGGTTTTATTGAAATTTGTTGAAAAAAATGTTTTATCATCTGCTCAATTTGTAAATTAAGCGGGAGCATACTGCCGATTCATTAGGCAGAGGGTTAACCTTTGTTGAGACCATTCTGATCATAAAGGCACGTCTACATCACAAACGTCAATGGTTTTCACATCATGTTGAGGAAAACACCCTTTAAGCGGTTTAGCACTATTTACATCTACATTGTTACAACATTGATCGTTTGAAATGCTTTTATCAAAGAGCTTAAGATTATCGTGAACTGTCGATCAGTTGAAAAGGGAATTCACTTTTTAAATGTAAATTGAGCGCCTCCGGAGGCGAATATACTGCTTCAACATCGATATTTGTTAACTTTCTCTTCTCAGAAAAAGTGTTTTTATCATGGCTATCATGGATGCATTATGTTCACAAATGCTCTCTTCTCATGCATCGACGAATTTTCTTTGTATCAAGTTCTGAGCAGACGTGATTTATAATAGCGTCGCCGTAAGGAATCAAAGGCCTTCATTTTTCTGATCTGGTTGTGTTTATGGGTACTTTTATTCAGTGTAAATGTTTGCATTGTATCACTTTCTCTTTTCTCGGATAAATATTGATAAACGTGCATTCTAAGTTACTCACACTACGATTGAGAGAGTATCTGTTACTTTCGTTTGTGAGACAATACTGCAGAAATAAATGATATTTTTTATATACCTATGATTGATACGGACATGTTTTCGGTCTTAAAATCTCTCCCACGGTATCAAATGGAGTGCGACACTGCATATAAAACGCACGCAGTGTGATTCTGCAAAATCGAAAACGAGGCTTTGTGTGAATTGTGGCCTCTCCCCTTCACGGTATAAAATGTGCCCTAAATCCACAAGCCATCACTTAATTAATATTTATTACATCTTCGTCGCTGTATAAATGCAGCAATTCATATTTCAATGAATGTTGTCAAACCTACATTAGATTTGTGCCAGATACACCAAATCAATGAGGCAGATCGGGTCCACCCGGTCCAGAATGGAGTAAAAGGACACGTTGTAGCAACAATTGCAACAAACGGTTTGCCACCTGCTTTCGTCCAAAAAGAATTTGACAGTGTCTGAAATCAAGACGCCAGCTTTCACTTCTTCCAGTGGGTATATTGTATAATTATTACCTGAGGGCCGATATATAATAAAAAGTTCATCAGAACAGTGAAGTTTTCTGGTGTGCCGAACCTTCACCAAACAATATATCTTGGTTGTAGGTTCCCAAATCGCAGCGGTAGCACACCAGAAAATAGAGGATATCTAGTGTTTTTGAGTTGATACCGAAAATTATCTCACTTGTGACCGATAGAAACGGTCATTTTTGCACGCGCTAGCGCTCGCGAAAAATAAACATTTGTCTCAGTCATTCATAAGATAATTTTTGGTATCCACTCAAAAACACTAGATTTTCTTTTTATTGTACGTTTTTCATAAGAGTCAAATAATTCCACTCGTTTTAACCTTGAATTGATGCATAAAAGTAAACAGCGCATTGAATCATTATTGATACGCGAAAGTGATTTGATCGATAATCGGAACAGATAGTGTCTTGCAATCTGATTCAGCTGACGGGTTTCTAGTCCAAACATGGCCTAAAAGTCCGTACAAAGGACGTACCAAACCAAAAACTTATATTACGGACTTTCAGGTCATGTTTGGACAAGTGGGTTCCATGCATCAATTCAAGGTGAATGCGTGTTGAATTATTGCTGGAAATGATCGGTATCCACTCGAAAACACTAGATTTACTTTTCATTGTACGTTTTTGGAACAAACTGATCATTTCCAGTGATAATGTGACTCGTATTCAGCTTGAAGTGGTGCTTTAAAAGACGCCATTTTGATTGATACCGTGAAAGTGAAAATGTCTATATCTTCACAGTGGGGGATACGATTTCTATCTTTCAGCATTTTTTTCCGATAATCTATCGTTTAGCATATAATGAACATCATTATACTGATAATCTTTATTTATTTAACGCCTGTTGTGTACTTCATCAGATACTTTAAATAATTTTGTCAAATTGACTTCATGCTCGCGAGATTACTCCCTTCTAAGCGGTTTCACTTCTTGGAAATTTGCACAAAATATACTGCTCAAAGTTTGCTAAGCACCAAGTATATTCAACTACCTGTTTTACGTTTTAGTTGAAATATTGTTATGAAAAGTGTATATATTTTATATTTAATTATATCTTTAATGATTTAAACACGGAGATTAAGATTTTGTTTGTGTTTGACATTATTTTTTAGCTTTTGAATACGATAAACATTGAAAATGGATATTATTGGTAAAAGAGGAAATTTTTCAAATTTGCCAAAAAGTTGACGCAGCGAACTGATATGGGTTCAATATCAAGTATGAGACCCATTATTGTTAATTACAGCTTGACAACGCCTTCTCATGCTCCCAATCAGGTTCCAGATGGTCATTTGTGGGATGCTGTTCCATTCTTGGACCAGCATGGCACCAAGCTCCTGGACACTTCTTGGCTGGACTGGCTGGGCTGAAATTGCAAGCTGTAACTCATTCCAGACATGTTCGATTGGATTGAGGTCAGGGGATCTTGCTGGCCAGTCCATACGCTCAATCCCCTCCCTCTGTCGGTACTCCCGGACAGCATGGACAACATGGCGGGCATTATCGTCCATCAGAATGAATCTATCACCCACTGCACCTGCAATCTGACGTGGGCATCCAGGATCTCATCAATATACCGTTGTGCAGTCAATGTACCACGGTCAAGGACACAGAGCTCTGTACGTCCATCCCAGCTGATGCCGCCACAGGCCATTATTGACCCTCCACCATAGCGGTCATGCTCAGCAATGTTGTCTGCATGGAATCGCTCGTCTGGTCTTCTCCATACCCTAGAACGCTTATCTGTGATGTCTAGGCAGTACCTTGACTCATCTGTAAAAAGGACAGGTCGTCAATCTTCTCTGGTCCATCCAACGTGATCCATGGCCCATTCATATCGTGCCTGGCGGTGGTTCTGGGACAGCTGAATGCGAATACATGGTCTTCTCGATCGGAGACCACCTTCGTGCAACCTTGCCCGGATAGTCTGCGTCGAAACATTTACCCCGGATGCATTCTGAAGGTCACTGCGAAGCTGGGTTGCTGTGGCAAAGCGGTTCCTACGGGCCTGAATGATCAAAAACCGGTTTTCAGCTGCAGATGTTGCCCTGTCTTTGCCACCACCATGTCGTCTGACTGGTGTGCCATACTGCTGAAATCTTGCCCAGGCTCTGGTGATCACCGTATGGTGCACACCAAGGGTTTCACCAACCTGACGATGGGTAGCCCCTTGTTCCACCATCCCTACAGCCTACCACATTTCTGCTTCTAACATTTGCATTCGCCATATTCAGTCATTAAATCACAAGGGTTTGTGTTGAAATGAAGATTGAATACCCTATACATGTCATGTACATGTAGACAGTACACGAAAACATCATGGAAATCAAGGGGTACGTGCTTTCCATGACTGTCACGAAAAGTCTGCCTATCAAGAGAGCTAATGTAAACACCGGGGACCATCTCAATATATTCCTCAATCATATCCACCAAAAATATCGCAAATGTGTCACAAGAAAATTTCAAATGATGTGTCAAATATGTGGTGCTTAGCAAACTTTGAGTAGTATATATATATCGCCTGTGTCAAGCAGGAATTCCACCAGGCATAGTCCTGGCACCGCGACACTGGATTGAAAACCATTACGGAAGTCGGTCTCGAACCTACGGCACCAAATCGTAAATGCTCTGCCACCATACCAACTGAGCCAACGGCATCCCCACAAAAGGTTGTAATTAACTCAGTCAGTATGTTAGTTTACATTTACAACTCGATCCCAGACCGATATTCGAGAACTGATAATTGCTGAATTGTTGGAATTGTTCTCCGAGTTGATTCGTAATTGTCTACAAGTAGCCTGTATTTTTGTGAGATTTACCAGTGGATTGTTTGCCTTATCATCCAAATCAGCTGGAACAGATTACTGTTATAAGTTGGTCCCAGCATTTAAACACAGGAATCTCAACTAATGGAAGATCTGTGAAGATGCAACCGCTTGAATTTAATTGTATTTCGCCCAAGTCAAGCAGGAATTCCACCGGTTATTGTCCTGGCACCACGCCACTGGATTAAAAACTGGAAAGGTTTTCGGAAGGTGGCCCTGACGGGAGTCGATCCCAGTTCTACAGCAACTAATTACCTCGCCATAAATGCTCCGCCTCCATACCAACTGAGCCAAAGGCAACACCACTAAAAGTAGTAATTAACTCAGCCAGTATGTTATTTCACATTTATACCCCACCCTGGACAAAGACTTTCATTTCAGCTCTGTTTTAAGGCTTTACTATATGAAGTTGGAAAATGTACAAGAGAGGTTTCTGCCAGTGGTTCAACCGAGAGGTCCATTAAATGAAACTTTATTTAATTTCCTTGTCCTTTTTTGGTAAATGTTCAATCTTATTCCCCAGTTTTCCCAGCAACGGTATTATTATTCCCATCTCGATTATTCCATGTATGCGCTTCTTTACAGTACCGAGACTGGGGCTTTTGTCGTTTGAGGCACATGACACCCAAGCCAAGCAACCAATAAAAGCGAGAAATTCTGACAATATCACTATTCATTCTCAGAAGTCAAAACAAGTTCCAGACCCTCCAATTCCTGAATGTTTGACAAACTACACGTATCGCCCTCTTGACCACCGTTTCGAAGTGATCATTATCACCGCGTTAACCCTTTACCTAACTTGAAAAGCAGACGACACTTGCAAACAAAAGTATTGAGTAACTAGTTTTTTTCATTTTTTACGTCAAAAACATAGATTATGACCCTCACTGAAACGAGCTCGTTGAGCTCGTTCCAATGAGGGGGTCATAAGCTATGTTTTTAGGCAAAGGATGAAAAATATTGAAAAATGAATGGCAATTTTTGTGAATAGCGCTGGCCAGTTTTGGCCGTTATGTTGGGTAAAGGGTTAACCCTTTGAACACTGGTGGTATTTTCCATGTCAGTTCAATGGCAGCAATTTGAAGAATATATTCGGTATTTAACCCTTTACCCAACGTAACGGCCAAAACCGGCCAGCGCTATTCTCAAAAATCGCCAATTAATTTTCATTATTTTTTCATTTTTTGCCTCAAAAACATAGGTTATGACCCTTCGTTGGAACGAGCGCGTCGAGCTCGTTCCAACGAGGGGTCATAACCTATGTTTTTGAGACAAAAAATGAAAAAAATTAATTATTCAAGAATTTTTTTTGCAAGTGTCGTCTGCTTTTCATGTTTGGTAAAGGGTTAAGGGTAGGCCAGTTGGTATTTGCAACGTGCAGCCTACCCCACACATTCACTTAGCAGCCTCCCTCCTTAATGAAAGTATGACGTATCATGGTTTTGGGCCGAGGAGCGGGACTCTCGGATCAAAGACTTAACAAGTTTTAGGATATATTTCATACTTTTCTTGGTTGTCGACTTTCTGTTGGTCACAGCTCATTCTGCAGTGTTCTGAGGAACGACACATTGGTCTAGATAACACAAATTTAGTCAGAAACGTCTTAATAATGTCATTTGAAGCAACAGTTATGATCTCGTTACGTCTCGTAGCACAAAGATATATGTCTTTTTTCAATAACAGTTGTGATTTCTGGACAATTTTCGTCTGAATAATAGTTCCGTTGCTGAGATAAATGTGGGTTGAGTTGTCACCACAAGACATTTAAGAACCGAACATATCCAACTTGCTTGTGGTATTGATCCTTTCGAAGTAGTAGTGTAGAGGGCGCTTCACTTAATCTGAATGTCCGTGACACAAAACTCCATTCTTTTCGTTGCTCGTGATAACGAGATACTGAACTCATTTAAAGACTTTTTCGTCGTGTTAACAATGGAGAGTAAACGGAAGAGAGTGTTATTGGTCTGGGTAAGCAGAATAGAATGTGAATTCGTCGACCTCGTTAATGTTGTTCCTTTAGACAGAAATATCACACGAACGAAAACCCACCAAAATGCGCGATCAAAGAGGAGATCACAGAGCTTGATCAAAGGGGATCGAAACCTATCCAATGTTACTCCGTGGACAGAATTACCACAGGCTGCCGCCAACTTGTTGCTCATTATCTCGAAAGCTACATGAATACATAAGGAACAAAGCAGAGAGAGGGGGAGAACGAACAGTGGAACCCATCCAACCCAGCGATCTCTATACAACTGGATGGTTGGAACGTTCATGGATCACATATACGAAAGTGTTTCGCCGAGAGCCATCTTGGGGGGGGGGGGGGGGGGGGGGGCAGTGGTTAGTATAAATAAACAATCCTCAACAAATGAAAAATCATCCAGCTTTTTTCATGTTTCTGACGTCTCGGAATCGCCGATCACATTTTAAAGAATATACTTTGATGTCTTTGGAAAAGGAATATGTTGATGATTTGCACATTTTCCGCAGCAATATAAATTAAATATTTACAATACATTTTAGTTATAACCGTCGACAAAAAACAAGAACCTATAGCAGACAGTTGGAACAGTGTTATTTACTAGTTTTCGTACTAGATAAACACCATAACGTTTGATGAAGTGAAAGCTGTTATGCTGCGATTATAGTCGAAGCGTAACAGCCTTCACGTCATCATACGTCATCGATATGAGTAGTTATTGTGTTGATTCATTTGACGCCATCTTGGTGGTGGGGCAATTGAGTTGCAACGTTTTCCGCTGACTTTCCAGTAATCTTGTTGTTTTGAGATTCGTGCTCCCATCGCGTTCCCCGGTACCTTTTTCGGGGTTAGTCGTCCCTGCATATATCAATGATTATTATGTCTCAAAGTTAGTTTGTCCAATCAAAATGCTGGAATACCTTCTAAAGATTCCACCGTATCGGGTTACTCACCTGATATTAGTTAATATCAGGTGAGTAGCCGCCATTACTATTTTGATGCAATTCCCCTCACTTCGAATTTTCAAAATCTGAATTAAAACAAAATAAGAGAATTTAGGTTCCGAAAATATTTTCAAGATACCGTATTTTGTGATTTAAAACATTAAATATGTACAAAGATGGGCAGAAGATAATATTTGTAGTCTGAAAAGTTCTTTGTTTTACGACTCCTTCAGTCACTGTTTGGATCGGGTTTTTGAGGTGAATAGAAAATTTGTCCAGTTCATCAATGCCAAAGGGTGCTCCTATTTTCAGAAATTGCAAAATCGGCAACATCAACATCACTATAAATAATAAATGAACAAACTTGTTTTTGAAACATTCCGATCAAACAGAATTAACAGAAAGTCGGTGTGCGTTTCAGATTCAACTTCAAAGTTCAAGTTGCGTTATTGTTATTGTTTGCTCTACAGTAAAAAAGTGATTTTTAATGTTCAAAACTGCTTTATTAGTCCTTTTTAGGTAGTAACAACAGTAAATGTACGCAAGGGGCCTCCAGATTGTGCCGAGTTGGCAAGCAGCACTGATCTCAGTGGCAAGCAGCGATTCGTTTCATTTGTAAACAAGTACGGCAATCGCCCTTCGCAAAGTGATGATTTGTTTACAATTACCATGGTTACACGTACCGGTGCCTGTTACTGTTCATGATTCTGCACGGTGCTATCAATAGTGGTTCCTGAAAAATAAATTCCGGGCCGTTGTTTGTTTATGGAGAAAATTATTAATCGCTTGATTTACATGGACTTTCGACATAATAAATATGTTACATGGCGTGTAGCTGGCTGATACATTTCCATACAAGGCTCTGAGTGTTCATATCAGGTTCGGCTTCGCCTCACCTGATATGAACACTCATCGCCTTGTATGGAAATGTATCAGCCAGCTACACGCCATGTAACTTATATTACCCCACCTCTGACAAGCTACTACAGAAATACCATAAAGTGATTGGTTGAAGAGGCGAATTTAGTACACGCCCACAGACCCGATATTTGTTATTATTATGTTTCAAAGTTAGTTTGTCCAATCAAAATGCTGGAATACCTTCTAAAGATTCCACCGTATCGGGTTACTCACCTGATATTAATTAATATCAGGTGAGTAGCCGCCATTACTATTTTGATGCAATTCCCCTCACTTCGAATTTTCAAAATCTGAATTAAAACAAAATAAGAGAATTTAGGTTCCGAAAATATTTTCAAGATACCGTATTTTGTGATTTAAAACATTAAATATGTAAAAAGATGGGCAGAAGATAATATTTGTAGTCTGAAAAGTTCTTTGTTTTACGACTCCTTCAGTCACTGTTTGGATCGGGTTTTTGAGGTGAATAGAAAATTTGTAGTAACAACAGTAAATGTACGCAAGGGGCCTCCAGATTATGCCGAGTTGGCAAGCAGCACTGATCTCAGTGGCAAGCAGCGATTCGTTTCATTTGTAAACAAGTACGGCAAATCGCCCTTCGCAAAGTGATGATTTGTTTACAATTACAATGGTTACACGTACCGGTGCCTGTTACTGTTCATGATTCTGCGCGGTGCTATCAATAGTGGTTCCTGAAAAATAAATTCCGGGCCGTTGTTTGTTTATGGAGAAAATTATTAATCGCTTGATTTACATGGACTTTCGACATAATAAATATGTTACATGGCGTGTAGCTGGCTGATACATTTCCATACAAGGCTCTGAGTGTTCATATCAGGTTCGGCTTCGCCTCACCTGATATGAACACTCATCGCCTTGTATGGAAATGTATCAGCCAGCTACACGCCATGTAACTTATAATACCGGGTGACCGCGAGTATGGGAAGAGCGCGTAGAGTTATCTCCCTTAGATGGTAAACAAAACAAAATGTCGTCTGTTCGTGGCAAACGCTTCGCGGAGAACACCAAAGAACTATCAACCATACACGTATGGACGTTAAACATTAAACATCGTTGTATTCTGTTATATGTTATTAAATACAAGTTCACTACAATAAGCAATTATCTTCATGCTGTTTCACAATACATCTTTATTGTCAAACATTGACATCTGGGGACCAAGAACTCCGGATATTGGAGGGCCTTACTTGTGTGGGGATGATCAGTGGGCGTTCATCATTGTGGTTGTAGGGTCATCGGTGGGGAAAATACGTTACATAGTCTCTTAACCCTTTACCTAACGAATCGCCCGCATCCGCCCGCGTAATATGCAAATGGAGCAGTTGAAAAAAATATTTTTTTCAAAATATGTCAACAAAACTATATCATGTGACCCCTCGTTGGAACGAGTTGATTGAGCTCGTTCCAATGAGGGGTCACATGATATGGTTTTGATGAAATGTTTTGAAAAATTTGAAAAAAAAATATATTTAACCCTTTACCCAACGCAGACGATATCAAAATTTATTATTTTAAATATCATTTTTTAAATTTTTTCAAAAAATTTCAACAAAACCATATCATGTAACCCCTCGTTGGAACGAGCTCGTTGTTAAAATTTTTTTAAAAATAATATTTTTCAACAGCTGAATTTGGATATTACGCGGGCGGATGCGGGCGATTCGTTAGGTAAAGAGTTAAAATAATAAATTTTGATATCGTCTGCGTTGGATAAAGGGTTAATGGACCGGTACGGGATGACACAGGGTCAGTAGAATTTATACCGGGGCGATAATATCACGCCGTCCAATAATACCCCCCCCCCCCCCCAAAAAAAAAAAAAATCTACTTTCTGCTTTTATTGTGCCTCACGTTCGTTTCACTTCTCTTTGTTGCTCAACCATGGGTTCGAAATCGAAAAGTACTTCTATTTTAATTAACCCTTTGAGACGTTAATTATCTTGACGTTCAAACGTCACTGGGAATTCAGTTTCTTCAACGTTTTTCAAAATGCGACGTCAAACGTCGGAAAGTACAAATAACAAGATATTTTTTACATTAGTGATTATCTGGTTGAGGGCACGATTATGTTTGGGGTCTGAATTGTTATTCAAAACTTGTTTTATTACAAATTATTGGAGAGTGCCCACAGGCACTCTCCAATAATTTGTAATAAAACAAATTTATATAAACAAAATATTATTTGTGTTTGACTGAATATGAAATTTAAGCAAGGAAAGTGTTGGCTTTTGCCCTGGTATCCTCATTTTTTGAAAGCCCTGATAGTGGCTTCTAACACTCAAATAGTTAAGAAGTCTTGACAGCAGGATTATATCAGTATTTTAAGCTGTGATAACATTTGGCTCAACGGTTGTCACTGAGCACTATTCGGGAGAAAATAGGAACTGAGGTTAAAACTTTAAAAATCGAAAAATAATAACAAAACAAATGGCCACAAAGCATCGAGGCGCTGTTTGATTTCGTACGTCATAAGACGTACAAAAGTATCAAGGCGCTGTTTGATTTCGTACGTCATAAGACGTACAAAAGTATCAAGGCGCTGCTTGATTTCGTACGTCATAAGACGTACAAAGGTATCAAGGCGCTGTTTGATATCGTACGTTATAAGACCTACAAAAGTATCAAAGGGTTAAAACCCATCCATTTTGAATACTCGAGCATTGATATCGGAACACTTTTTGTGCAAAGCGTTATGAATTGTCGATGTGAATCAAGACTCCATGTGCCAGGTATGTAACGTTCAGTTTCAATGTAACAGATGACTATGCTGTTGTCGTGGTAATCGAATATAATCTGTGCACGTTAAATTGACACTACGAGTTCGAGAAATAGTTTATTTTATATTGTTAGAGCTTTAAAAAATAATGTTTTGTCATCAGTCTAGAAGAGTAAAGAAAATATTGTATTATTATATTCTTTTATCATATGACTCGTCCGTTTTGTTCACTTTAAAACATCTGATATTTTGTTTTCATATTAATCAGTGATAAATAAAGCCTTCCGTCAATTTCATTGGTCAATTTCAAAACTAGACAATTTGATTGGCTGAACAAAATACAACTGGGCCACATTTTCATAATTTGCATAATTAGAGTTAGGAACTTTCATTGGTCAATTTCAAAACTGGACAATTTGATTGGCTAAACAAAATACGACTGGGTCATATTTGCATAATTTCAGTGGGGAGAATTTACGTTATCTGTCCTATTTCGGGTGGGTTATATTGTATTAATCTTTCACCTACAAAAAAAAAACGCCATTCAATTTTTTTTTATCTTTTCACTTTTTGCTTCCAAAACATAGGTTATGACCCCTCATTGGAACGAGCTCGACGAGATCGTTCCAATGAGGGGTCATAACCTATGTTTTGGAAGCAAAAAATTAAATCTTTTAGTTATACGAGGATGTTTTTTTCCAAGCGCCGTCTGCAACTCAAGTTAGGTGATGGGTTAAAAGGGTCATACTAAGTGGCTAATTTGTGCGTGTGTGTGTCATATGATAAATAGAATATGAAATGAGTGTTTTCCTCATATAATATTTATGAAACTCGTCTGAATTTTCCGTTTGGACTCGCCAGAGGCTCGCCAAAACGGAAAATTCTTAGACTCGTTTCATAAATATTATATGAGAAAAACACTCATTCCATATCCTCTATATATCATTATTCTTATATTATCCCTCATCAACCCATTCGACCAATTCACATTTCCTTGTGGTTTCCAACTCTAATTGTGAACATACATTCAAATTAGCGTGCAATATATGGCCGATGACGTAGCATCCAATGTAAATGGAATGTTATAAGGCCGAGAAATCAAACGATTTCTACTCTCTGCCAAAGCCATCAAGCAAACAAATGAATAAACCATTCTCAGTTCTCACCTGCAAAACAGAGTTGCAATGATTGGGAAGCAAGTTTACAAAAGACGTGCACTGCGCCTTAGTGCACAGTGCTACCTTTCCCCCTCCCCCCTCCTCAATTGTGTTTCTAAATTAAGAGAAAATAAATCAACACGTTGCTCAAATGATGGATGCTCAAACATGTATTCAAACAAAGATCAATTTCAAGATATCCATATCCGCCGAGACATCCTTTTCCATGCAGTCTGTTTTGGATAGTTTGTGTATTTGCGCTGCGCATTTCGTCGGCAACACAAGTTCCCAATAATATTCGTGAACGGTCGCAGACTGATGTGAAGTTACCGAGGGCTGATATCTCGGTCGATACGAAACTAACTAAGTAATAACCTCCTATTATTAAACCTATAAGTATAAAACGTTCTCAAATTTGTTACAGTTTTCTGACATTGTTATTGTTGCTCATTCTTTTCACAAAGTCCGAAGTTTCCTCTTCTCCTAGTTCAGTTATTCGAACGTCTCGGCATCCCCACGGGGGACGCCGCGACATTCGGATAGCTGAACTTCCTCTTCTCCCACGAATCTCCCCTTACGGCCCTCAGTCTTATAGTTTGCGTTGAATTTTCTGTACAACAATCTTCTTTCTTCTCTTTATCCACCTAATTCAAACTCATTGCCCTCTTTAATTCGTCATCATACAAAAACTCAGCTTCAAGTCATTCCAAACATGCCTGGTCGCAACAAACTAGTCAACGAACCCACTATGCCAAGTAACGCAACGGGACAACTTTAACTTGGTTCTTATAGGCCGAGATCATCGCCATATCAGTAGAGTTTGAAGTAATATCTGCCGAGTTTGATAATGGGCAATTCTGAGAAAGAAAATTATATTTCAATTACTTGTCTAAACCAATTCAGTCCTGTTTGTGGAAGCTCATTCAACCAATTCATTCTTGTTTGGCAGAGCTAGCCAAACAAGAATGAATTGGTTGAATGAGCTTCCACAAACAGGACTGAATTGGTTGAATTTCAAGTTGCATTGACGGAAAAAACTTGATAAAATTATTTTATTTTTATCGTTTTAGTACGTTTGTTACAGGTTTGCCAATTTTTTCCACCCCAACCACTGCTCCAACCATTTTTCAACCCGAAGGCTAGTCCTCGGGACAAAGATTGTTGAAAAGGAAAAAAATTCCCAATCGGCTTTCAGTGAAATTCATTGGTCAAATGCAAGTAACTTTGTCAAATTTGCAGACAATTCAGACAGCTCCATGAGAAAATTGATAGCACGTTGTTTTTTCCCCAAAATACCACATGTTTGGAAGTTTATTTTTACAAAAATTCTCGTGTGTTAAAGAATTTTATCAAAGGTGTGTAACGGATGTTAGACAAGTAAATAAAAACAATTACGATACACTAAAAAGTTACGCCCGATTGAGACTTTTGTCTGATAAATATGATTAAAACCCTTTACCTAACATGAAAAGCAGACGACACTTGCAAAAAAAATTCTTGAATAACTAAATTTTTTCATTTTTTGTCTCAAAAACATAGGTTATGACCCCTCGTTGGAACGAGCTCGACGAGCTCGTTCCAACGAGGGGTCATAACCTATGTTTTTGAGACAAAAAATGAAAATATTTTGAAAATTAATTTGCGATTTTTGAGAATAGCGCTGGCCGGTTTTGGCCGTTACGTTGGGTAAAGGGTTAAGAATTTCATAACCACTCAACAAATTACGTTGTTTTTTTTAAAAATAATGCAGGAGTTGTTTTAAATCTTGATACAAACATAAACACAACTACATGTGCTGGAAATCATCGCTCCTTCTAACCATCCACAGTTTCATATCAAAATGGAACAGCTCATCAACATTTCACCAGAAGAATTAATTGGTAGATTGCTATATTATATTTGGTCAGCAAAATTTATTCTTATAACTTTGCCTTGTTACAAATTGTGGAAGAGTGCCCTATACATGGACACTCTCCCATAAGTTGAAACAAGACAAATCCTTACAGATTAAATAATTTCGTTTCAAAGATGATATGACACGCACCAGCAGAATATGAAAGCCTTTAACTTGTGGTACTCTCACTACCAAGTGAGGCCCAAATTTGGGCTTCCAGCACTCAACCAGTTAACAGGCTGTTGAACTGGCTGAAACAGTTGCCGCATTTTCCTAATTTAAATAAATGCAGAGTTTAAAAAAATATATGGTATTGATAAAGTTGGGATGCTAGAAAGTCAGTATTTCAGGGGCACAGAAAAAATAATGAAACGTGAAACGATCATTCCAAATAGAACACCAAGAATTTTTCTTCTTGGTTGGCTTCAGAATATATCTGTACACAGTCGGAAACAATACAGAAAAGCAAAGCACAGTAAATGGAAGAGCTATTGCACACTTCCAGTTACACTGTTATGGACGAGCAGAAGTATGGAAGGACGAAAAAGTTTGTAATTTGACCAGGATTGGATGGAAATCCAAAACTTCTAGCAAGAGATGAAAAAGCACTCTTCAGAAATATACCTGGAAGACCATCGTCTCGCCCAAGAAATAAACGCAGAGACAAACCATTTGAGTAACTGGTGTTTAATATATTCATGTACGCGTCAGTTTTGAAAACAAAATGTAGACTATATCTCTACCTACTGGGCCATCGTGATATCTCTGACTGCAAGCCGAGAGGTCCTCGGTTCGAATCCCACCTGCGCCAACCGCGTTGTGCCCTTAGGCAAGGCACTTCATCCCCAATTCCCACTTGGGGGCAAGGTGGCGTTATGTACTCAGGTGTACGTACTGCACGCCGATAGCAAAAGATAATGTGCTATTAATTTTGTTATGGGGCTGTATTTTACAGGAAGGCCCGTATATTAGCATATCATTTGCATGCTCTCAATCTTTTACGCTCTCTGTCAAATTATGTGACATACCTTTGGAAAAAGGGACAAATGTACCCTATTTTCCTCCATAATCCAATTCATTTCCCTCCGCCTCTACATTTGGAAAATGAAAATTTATCTAAAATTGGGCAATAATTCTACGTTTTCTGAATTGTATGTAAAAGTATCAAGAAAATCAGAATTCTTGTTTACATTTAATAAGATGCCCTGAATCAGATTCTGTAGAGATTCGGAAGTTAAAATAAACATCACGTCCGTTCCAGATGTTTTTCTACAAACAATTTCTTTCAGAAAAAAATGCAGATAGTTGAGAACAAGGACACAGAGGGGACAGAGCACTGTGTCTGGAATTCCATACACTCTACCATATTTTTCAAGGCTAATCGAAGCGTCTTCACTAATAATCTCCCGATGATATATTGTCTGTCATTAACCAACCGAGTGATTTTTTCCTTGAACTGTTACCAGACCACTATTTTCGGGTGCGTTATGACGAAAGAAACGTTTCAAACGGTGAACTAACACACTAAAAACACTAAAGTGTTAAAACTGACACTTTCAAGGTGTTAAAACCATTCTAACTCTTAGGGTTTGATTTTAATACTCAAAGTGCAATGCTTTAAGCACTTGGACATTACAATCGTCAGACATCTGAAACTTGAATGGATGGCACTTCCCATGTGTCTAGCATTGGTGGTTCTTCCAGAATCGTCCATAATTCGATTTGCGCTTGGTGGGTACGTAATTAAAAGGACACAACGCAGATGACGCGGATCAGGCTCGAGAGTTCGAGCCTGATCCGCGTCATCTGCTCTGTTTCCTTTTAAGTGTCGCAACATTACACTTTTCAAGTGGTATTATTGTAACATCTGTCAAGTTCTGGGATATCTACACTTGAACAAAGTGCTAGTTCAGCGCTTAGTGAGTGTTAAATGCAGCACTTCTAGTGTAGTTTTTAACACTTTAGTTTTTAGCGTGAACGTTACTTTTACCACGACAAACCACCCGCCAAACAAAAATTAGAACTGATCGTGAGGATCAAATTTTACATAACAAATGTAGAAGAAGAAAAACAAATCCGAGCCGAAGATTACGCCAGTTGTTACTCAGCAATAGTAGTAGTAGCTAGTTCCTCGTAGCTCAGAAAATCTTAGAACATTTCACGTGGACGAAGAAATACCAGGATGAACAGAACCCCCAACTACACGCAATTTTAATCTATTGTAGTATACAGTAAGTGGGTGGTGATTTGGTATCCGGTCACCCACTTTGTGAACATTTCTCTATACACCTACTTTCTACACCAGTAAAAATTCAAAGACCCAATAAAAATTCAGTTTATTGACCACCGGTTGGCCTAACCGGTGGTCCATGAACTGATTTGTTTTGGTCTGGCAAGTAAGTTTTTTGTTATATCCTTCAGGTTCTATTAGTTAAGCAGGGAAATGTTTTGGGTTATGTCCACTCGGGCGGGTGGCTGAGCTATCAAACCAATATGTGCGTAATGTACAGCTGACCCCTCCCCCAACACACCCCCTACACTCAGGGACGGGAGGTGGATGTATGTGAACCTCCTCCTCAATTTCGGCCTCAATCGGAAAATTTTACTCAATGAATAGTTGGAAATTCTGAGGTGACAATCGGAAAATTTCAACCGAGGGGTAGGGCGCTGAAAATGGCTTTCCATAAAGTTAGAAATTCTGGGCCATCTTGAGAGTGGGATGCAGCTGAAATTACAGAGGTGCTCCTCCACCCCAAATCATGGTCCTCAAACCACATCTCTGTCTACATCTAGAAACACGCTCGCGTGCCTCTGCACATAGATGCGTTGCGAAGTTGACCCATTGGGTGGGTATAAAACGGATTCGCGATGACTGAATTCCCATCTGATAATTTTTACTTTAAAAGTGTGATTTTATTTCTTTCATGTTGAAATTGGGTTTGGCCGACAGGCAGTGTCTTCTGTCGGCCAAACCAATTTCAACATCATGAGACTTTAAAATTTTACCTTTTTTGATTGATGTATATTCATTTGCAAGCATGATAAAAAATACAGTGTCTACTTGTTATATTTGTTTTGTTAACATACAGTTTTCTCTGCTCTACAGAAAAATATCTCAAATATTATGTGGATCGTATTTATTTTTCGAAAAAAGTACATGGAGAGTAATTGCTTGACTGGCTTGGTTACGTGAAATAATTCATGAGAGGTGTGGGACGTTGTACAAACACGAGTGCGCGAATGCGCACTTGTCTTTTACAATATAGTCCCTCGCCTCGAATGAATTATTTCACGTAACCAGTCCAGTCAAGCGTTTACTCTGTTTATTACTTTTCATTATTAACGATAATTATATTATTTAACCCCTTACCTGACGTAACGACCAAAAAAAATGGCCAGCGCTATTCTCAAAACTCGACAATTAATTTTCATTATTTTTTCATTTTTTGTCTCCAAAACATAGGTTATGACTCCTCATTGGAACGAGCTCGTTCCAATGAGGGGTCATAACCAATGTGTTTGAGACAAAAAAAAAATGAAAATAATAGTTATTCAAGAATTTTTTTTTGCAAGTGTCGTCTGCTTTTCATGTTAGGTAAAGTGTTAAAAAAAAGCAAAAAAAACACAATGAAGTCCCCATTTCACCCACGGCAAAGCGTCTTCGTTTGCACGCACGTATACATGACACAATTGTTGATTGCACAATTCACTTGTGAAGTTATCTTTTATAATCAAACCCGGAAATCCCAGTAAATCACACTTTGGAAAGTAATAAATAAATATATTTCTTTATTACTGGCTGAGTGCTGGAAGTCCAAATTTGGGCATGTTGCCACAACTTAAAGGTTTCATATTCTGTGGATGTGCTCCATAAAATCTATAAAGTGAAATTATTTGGAGTGTATGGATTTGCCTTGTTAAAACTTATGGGGCGTGCCTGTAAGAGAGGGTGGGGGTGCCTGTCTCGTAAATTCTAACAAGGTAAGAACATGGGAACAAATTTTTCTGACCCAAAAAATAGCATTCTACCAGTTATCAAACACAAAAAATAATAAATAAAACTAAAAACTTTCCTCCCTCATTGATTTGAAAAAATATTTGTTCCAGAACCAAATTTTTTTTTTTATTTAGCCTAAACTGAAAAATATTATTCTGAGTTGCTGTACACTTAAATCATACAATAATATACATGTGAAAACTAACTCCTTCGGATATTGTATGTTTTCGATAGAAACTGATCTTATTCTTGTGTGAATTGACACGCTGACACTGTAACGTTTGACAAGACCCCCAACAGGTAAAAACCATAGATCCAACTGCTTGCTTTGGGGCGAGTAATCGCCAAGTATGAAATGAGAAGTGACACTGAGAGATTACACGGACTTGAACTAGAGAAACAGGATTTTCTGCATCCAGTAAATTCAAGTCTGTGTGAAAAGGGTTAAAGTATCAGGAAAAAACTATATAGAAAGTGAATTTATGGAGGCTCATTTTCGGGAATAAAATATTTTTAAACAAATCAGAAATGGATTTTCGTTACTAGTATTTACAGATATTCATACAGGAATCAGAACAACTTTTCTAAGAAACCAGAAAAAGGCATATATGTACACAGCATTTAAAGGGTTCGATCAAGGAATCGGAAATCAACATTACTGGGTCTGCCCCTTATTTGAATGATGAGATACACGCATAATCTTCAGAATTGCATTAGTTGTTATAAAATGCAATTCCTAATAGTTCTGAAAAATATGCACTTAATGACCTCTGTTGACCGCATTGAGGTGGACCACATTTTGAACCTCCAGCAAGTTTCAACTCGTTCGGTGTAGGTTCCATGTCTATAGGTCATACCAAGCCTGAAGTATGAGCATAAACCACTTTAAAAATATTGGTTCCACCAACTCCAGATCTGCCATATTTGTAGATGATAGCAAATATTCATATTAGCTGGAAAATGTTGAGGTACATGGTACCTCTGGAAAATATATTGCGAGTACAAGAATTCAGTAAAGTTCGAATATAGACATAAAAAGGCCTTAAAGGCCCCCAAAAGCCTATATGAAGACTTATTGGCATTGGCAAAATACCGAGGTCCCTGTTCATGCCCATGTGTGTTTAGAACAACATTGTGAGAAGGGAAGGGTTTTCATTATTCTCGCATTGCATAAAATAAAATTTTTGGGACCTATATAAAGATCTTGAGAGGCTTAAAATACTCCCTTTAAATACTCCATTTTAACCCTTTAAAAAGCGAGCTCGTCTCAATGAGGGATCATAATCCATTTTTTCAAGCAAAAATGAAAAAATAATGAAAACCGAATAGACATTTCTGTGAATAACGCTGGCCTTTTTTAGCCGTTATGTTGGGTAAAGGGTTAAGAATGCCTTACCTTGGATGGTGCACTAAAAAGGTGTCCCATTCCACGTAGAATTAAATGTTACAGAAAAGAGACCGTAAAAACATTCTGTAGCCATGAGTTATACGAAAGGTGTATGTACTCACATTGAAGTATTAAGAGGGTTAAAAACATTCAAATATTCCTTTTCATCACTTTATAATTGTGATAGGTGCTTCGAGAAAACCACACACCACTCCATCCTGAAACCTGTTGATCCTGAGTTATGGTTGAGAAAAAATAAAATTTTAAAAATGCTTTGAAAAGTGAATGATTTCTCATTCAACATGGTTTGAGATTGAATTTTGTAACATGATATTAAATAAATAATATATACAATGTTATTCTATGTAACAGTTACAGCTTTCTCTCTGGCCACTTTGTTTCTCTTCTGTTTTAAATAATGACTATTGCTTCAGTGAACTCATTTGCCAGAACATGTCGAAGTTGTGAGCATCTTAGAGCATCTAATAGATCATTGATCACAATTCGTGTTGCACTCTAGTATAAGAAAACACATTGAGATTGGATTGATTGTATTCAGGTTATCGTGTTGACAAACAGTGCATAAAAGACAGAAATATCCCAACTACACCCTCAAGTCATGCCTTCTATGAGTGTTATTTATTTATTGGGGTTTAATGACATTTTTGACTGCCAGGGTCACCTTGTGTCGGACAGTTTTACTGGTGGAGGCCGCCGGAGTACCCGGGGAAAACCCCCGAGCAACGGCAAGTAACTAGCTCTCCAACGTACTAATCCACACAAGCAGGGTTAGCATTGGTTGGAGACAAGTGCACCATCGACGCGCAGTACGCCTTAGTACACAACGCCACCGTGCCCCCACGTGGGCAATGGGGCTGAAATGCCTTTCCCAAGAACACAGCGCGGTTGCAGGTGGGATTCGAACCGAGAACCTGTCGGCTTGCAGCCTGCACCTCTACCTACTGAGCCACCCCGCCCCATCTATGAATGTAATTGGAATACTTTGGAGGCTTATTTTCGGGAATAAAATAGTTTTAAAGAAATCAGAAATAGGTTTTCGTTTCAGGAATCAAAAAAATGTTTCCAAGAAACCAGAAAAGGCATATACGTGCACAGCATTCAAAGGGTTCGATCAAATCATGGGAATGCATCAGGGTGTCCAAAAATTCTGAAACATGCACTCACTGATGCTGGGTGACCTCAGTGTCCTTGACGCATATTTTGAACCTCCATCGAATTTCGACTCGTTTGGTGTTGGGCCCAGCTCCATACGTCATACCATGCTTGAGATATTAGGCTGACTCACCTTCAAAATGTTTGGCCACGCCCACTTTTTTAGTATAAAAATACATGTACGAACTTCGAAATGCATTAGGGGGTCCAAAATGTGATTTCCAGCAATTCTGAAAAATGCACTCAATGACCCTAGGTGACCTCATTGCCCTTGACCCATATTCTGAACCTCCATCGAGTGTCGACTCATTTGGTGTTGGTTCCAGGTCCATAGGTCATACCACACCTGAGATATGGGCGTGGCTCACTTCTAAAACACCCCTACGGACCCACTTAATGACCCAGGAATTTGAAAAACGTAGAGTGCCGAGAACTTGCGACAATCTGTCTGTATGCCAAAAATCAACAAGATAGGACAATTCGTTTTCGAGTCATCGTGCGGAGTTTCACACAGACTAAATATTCTAGCTGGACAAAACATGCCTTGATGATGAAGTTGGAATATTAGTCGGGATTCTAGTTAAAAAAAACTCAAGACTTCTTTGAAATTTATTTGTAGTTAAATAAAGTATACATGCGATATTCGTGACGCAACCTCTTATTTAAGTAATTCGTACTCTACCAGTGCTCTAAAGTGGTAATGATAGGTCCCAAATAGCACGAATCTGGAATTACAAACCTTCATTTATATGGTCGACTGTGTGTGTGTCACAAGTCGAAGTATCTCCAATCTTTTAACTCTTTGCCTAACACGAAAGGCAGAGGACACCTGCAAACAAAATTATTGAATAACAATTCTTTTGCATCTTTTGCGTTAAAAAACATAGCTTATCCCCTTATTGGAACGAGCTCAACGAGCTCGTTCCAATGAGGGGTCGTAAGCTATGTTTTTAAGACAAAAATGAAGAAAAAAATAATGAAAATTAAATGGTGTTTTTTGTGAATGCGCTGGTCTGTTTTGAACGGTTACGTTGGGTAAAGAAAAGGGTTAAGAAAGTATATGCTTACTAGCAAGCGATAATCGATATCTTAGACTCCAATCCTGACGAAATGTCCCAATTCGGAAAATTAGTGGGGAGGAGGTTGGTTGGATCCCAACTCCCCCCCCCCCCCCCCCACCCTCTCGAAAACGCCCTTGCGACGACGCCGTAAAATACGCACAGTCAAATCTTATGTTTTGAATCCACTTTCTGCGAAGAACAAGAGAAGAAAAGACTTCCTCTTGCTTCACTCGATACGATAAGTTCGATAGAAAATGTAATGACGCAATTACTACCGCATCGATTTGTTAGAAGCTGTGACGACGGCCTCGATGCATTTCACAGTGTAGAACACAAAGACTGTGGTTGGAACTACTTTGAAATGAAGAACTCGGAACTTGCAATTACTGAATAAAAACAGGGCCGAGATCAAAATAAACAGCACATTTGCTGATATATGAGTCGTAAACAGTACCGATACTGGCTGATTCGGCACAATATGATTTTCTTCAGCGATGGTATCGCTGTTATTTGAATTCGACGAGAAGCAAAAAGTTGGAACTTTCTTGGAGAGTTTTGAAGTTATGAATGTTTTCCTTGTCATTGTTCGAAAGGAATTGTGTGCCATTCAAAACTGACCATCAGAGAAAACCTTGGGTGAGCGGAACGTATTAAGACATTATCATCAAATAACCCAGGGGATCTTCATTGAAAAGACGCCACCTGAATGTGTTTAATTCAATAAATAATTGGAAATTTTGTACAGTTGTACTTCACAACAAACAAAACTGTCATAGAGGCTTGTATATGGATTTAATTTGTTTTGAAGATCAAAATAAAATCCTCGGATAATCTTATTGGTCAGCGCAATGTGTTCCAGTTATCAAAACACATACAACCATAAAGATTCTCACTCAAGTGCGGTGCGGGATGATTTAATTGGAGGTACTTCCAAATTGTATGAAAATACCTCAGCAAACGTCCTATTAAATGCCTCGATGATAATCCTGACGCCTTCTGCATTTTTATAGAAGGTAAGTTCTTTTTGGAATAATTGTCTAAAGACGTTTTTTAGAAAGCGACGGTTTGTCAGAGTACCTGGCGTGCAAACTGGCGATAGGAGATAGGGGTGGTGATCTATACCATCCTTGTATACTGCCAGGAAAGCTTATTTTTTCGCCTCGTTGTGTAATAACAAATATCTGGGGATGATGTATGCAGGCCTCGCTTTTTCAGGAGAGCGATTTATTCGCTCGCCTACTGCTCGCCTTAAAAAAATTGAGGAGGGCGAAAAATAGCCCTCCTAGCCTTAGAAAATAATGATTACCACAACAGCTTATTCCTAAATAAGGTTTTCAGATCGCTGATATGTTAGTGGTCTCTACAATATGGCCACACCGCTCCTCCCACACCTCCGGGCCTTACCAAGGCCCGGAGGTGTGGGAGGGGCAGTGCAGCCGTCTCACAGAGACTACCTGGTTAGCAGCACCAAATAAAATGTACAAAGCCCACTAGGCAGAATTCATTAATAGTACAATTTTATTTTGCCACTTTTAGCTTTTATAAGCTTGAGGAGAGCTAATAGCTCCCCTAGGCCATGTAAGGACAGCGATTTTTAGCCCTCCTGCATTTTTAAGAATGCCAGGCCTGTGTATGAAATGTCTTGAAGTATTCAAAGATGAGCATAATAACTTTTGCTGCCCCCAACCACCGACACACTAATGTCAAATTGTCAATATTAGCGTTTGCAAGAACCGAAGTTAACAATAACGTACTCCCAGACGTTAATCAATATATATAGAATATACGCATAGTAGCTTGGTGTTCCAAATGTTCACCACGGGTGGTGAACATTTTGTACACCAAGTTACTTTGGATATATTTTATTTATACCATGGTAGTCAGAATGATAAGAATTTTAAATGTTAAATAATACAATATTCACACGTGCTAATGTCTTTTTGTTTACATGCGCACCGGTGGGTGGTACTTCCGCTGTCAGTTTTATTGCCGAAACGAAATGGAAAAAGAAACGTGCAAATCACGGGGCCTTTTTTATTATAATAACATAATAACATACTATTACGAGTTGTGGATGCTTTATTAACGTGCGGCAACACATGTTTGTTCATTTTGTGTATGTTATGAGGTAAACTCATTTAAAAATGTAATAAAAGAAAATTGCCGGTTTCATTTTACTCTTCGCAAGGCGACGAGTGATACATTTAGACAAGTTTGCATTCTTGTCGAGGTCACCAAAGGTCAGCTTGGATATAATTCCACTGTAGGTGTAAATTTTAACTATTGAAATCCCATTGCTGGCGTGTTCAGCACGGTTGGTGTGTAAAGCTAAACTTTATGTCATAGGCTTTTTATATATAGTAGAATAGGTAATCATGATATAAAAGTATGTAATGCTTGACAGGGATTTGTCAACCAAGGTATTAGTTAAATGGTTTATCATCCAGGAACAAATATTACAAGTAGCATTTTCCCCATACCTCAATTAGGTATTTAACCAACTCAATCTTGTTTGATAGAGCTCATTGAGCTCTATCAAACAAGACTGAAATGTTTAAATTACCAGTTGTATTATTGGAAATATTTGCAACATGAACGATTGATATTTCCATATCAGTTTGCGGAGGATTAAGGGTTATTGATGTTTTTCGTTGGTTTTAAAAACACAAGAAGTTTACTAGGTTTATTTGTCCACCTTTTGCACCATAACATTCTCATCTTCACACGTACGAACTCAGTCAATGATATAATGGGCTTTGTTAGTACAACAAATGTAAACGCGTTTGTTGATGAAGGGAGATGCTAAATTATGCAGTGCTAACGTTGGATGAAGAAAGGAAATTGGATTTTCTCCATTCAAAAGGTGTTGAACACACTACCCAGTACTTACCTTTTACAGAACGGTACCGCCACATTTTTTTTATGCTGACTGCCAACAGATATCATGGATCAACAAATCGTTGGAAAGTAGTCACCAATAATTTATTCCGATAGCGCTCTTAGAGTGCACAGGTACGTAGCTAGAGGGTCTTCAATGGGAGTTGGGGGTGGGGGATGGTGATCAATTAGATTTCAAACTTTGGCTGGGGTCCCAACACGACATGCCGTGGGTACTCGCGGACCTCAGGCCCGACTTGGGGTAGAGTTCAAGAGAGCATATCCCCTCATTGGGGCCTCCCTCGTGGAAGATGTTTAATTTTTGAACCCCTGAGATTGATTCTAAGGCCTCCCTCTGGCTTAAATCTAGTCATTTATCCACAAGAAAAATGCAATTCCACAGGAAGGTCCATGGATTTTCCCTTACACTGCCCAGGTAGCACAAGGATTACAGAATGACAGCTATTCAGATAATACCTTCTCTTTCCAACTGACTACTCCGAGTCAGAAAAATGGAACAACGAATTCGAAAAACCGGACCGGTTACAGATTCGAGTCGGAAGTTCGGAAAATTGTGTCAGCTGAAAAAAGTCGGGAGAATTTGATCGAAAACTGGAAAATCACTTTGGCTCAGACAGAAAAAAGGATGACACGAGCAAATTAAATTGATATTGTTGAATTTCCAACTTTTGGAATTAATCATCACCGAATTTCCAACTTTTGAAATTTTAGGCAACAATTGGGGAGGCAAAAATCCACCCCCACCCCACCCCTCTAGCTACGACCCTGGCCCGAGTGCGTGATCAAAACACCACTGAACCTAAATGAAATGAGTCGTTTAGTCCAGCAACAATATACGACGAAGAAGTAGAGATTTGGTTCTCAGACGTTGCATTGAATAGAAAAAACTGTCTGCGTTGGTCGTTTTGCCGGTATCCGTATTTTGTTACTGCCGGATACTTCGATGTTTGAGAATATAAAACAACAAACCAAATTTAAACGTAAATCGATCGGAGAAATGATATTGATATGACGTGTCAACTCTACCCTTGTCTGAAGGTGTTGACCCATATATAGAGGGGCGAGTTAACCCTTTACCCAACGTAACGGCCAAAACCGGCCAGCGCTATTCTCAAAAATCGCCAATTAATTTTCAAAATATTTTCATTTTTTGTCTCAAAAACATAGGTTATGACCCCTCGTTGGAACGAGCTCGTCGAGCTCGTTCCAACGAGGGGTCATAACCTATGTTTTTGAGACAAAAAATGAAAAAAATTAGTTATTCAAGAATTTTTTTTGCAAGTGTCGTCTGCTTTTCATGTTAGGTAAAGGGTTAACTCGGAGATTAACTGTTTGTTTACCATTGATTATTTTTCAAATATTAAAGCATTTCTTTTTTTTTCCATTTGTTTAAGTTTCAAACTTTAACACCCGTTAAAGACTACATTAATTATGCTGATTTCAAATTTAGTTGACCAATAATAATATTTGGGGGCACGGTGGCGTTGCGTAACCGGTTCTCGTCAGATCACCGAAGTTAAGCAACGTCGAGCCCGGTTAGTCCTCGGATGGGTGACCGTCGGAGCGATCGATTCGGACTCCCGCGTTGTGTCCTTGGGCAATTAGGCAAGGCACTTAACCCCGACTGTCCACATGGGGACACGATGACGCCTGTGTACTAAGGCGAACTGCACGTCGATGGTGCGCATGTTTTCAACCAATCTAACCCTGCCTGTGCCGCAGTGCGGAGTTACGATGTTGGGGAGCTGGCAGCTGCTCGTCGTTGCTCGGTGGTCCTCACCGGGTACTCCGGCTTTCTCCACCCGTAAAACTTTCACGGTCATGATTAGCCATTGTGCAAAAGTATGTGACCGTAAACACCAATAAATAAATAAATATAAGTAAAGAGAGCTGATCAATAATAATATTTGCTATATTTCAATTTTATTATAGCACAAAAAATATACATAAAAGTTTCCCGCGCTGATATATAGAGAGTAATCGCTTGACTGGACTGGTTACGTGAAATAATTCATGAGAGGTGAGGGACGTTGTACAAACACGAGTGTGCGATTGCGCACGAGTGTTTTACAATATAGTCCCTCACCTCGAATGAATTATTTCACGTAACAAGTCCAGTCAAGCGATTACTCCGTTTGTTACTTTTCATTATTAACGATAATTATGTTGTTTAACCCCTTTACCTACGTAACGGCCACCGCTATTCTCAAAAATCGCCAATTAATTTTCATTATTTTTTCTTTTTTTGTCCCTAAAACATAGGTTATGACCCCTCATTGGAACGAGCTCGTCGAGCTCGTTACAATGAGGGGTCATAACCTATGTTTTTGAGACAAAAAATGAAAAATAATAGCTATTCAAGATTTTTTTTTTGCAAGTGTCGTCTGCTTTTCATATTAGGTAAAGGGTTAAAAAAAAACAAAAAACGATGAAGTCCCCATTACATCCACGGCAAATCGTCTTCGTTTGCGCGCACAGAAACATGACACAATTGTTGATTGCATAATTCACTTGTGAAGTTATCGTTTATAATCAAACCTGGAAATCCCAGTAAATCACACTTTGGAAAATAATAAAAAATCATAATGATCGCCCATTTTCTTAAAACTGCCCAGCTTTTGTAATAATTCGAGATAGCAATTTTTCTAAGAGATATCAAAGATGTTTTGTAATAAAAATGCGTTAACGACTTTTAAATGTTAGCCTTAGCAAAACCAAAGCCTAAAAACTCTTATTGGTTTATTTCGTGATGTGTGTTTGAAACGCGGGATGTTACAACCTATAATGTTACAAACTTCGCATAATGTTATAACTTTTTCTCTCAACCCAGTTGATTTGGGTTGACTTTTAACCCAACTCATATGTGGTGGCGCTGTGTACTAAGGCGCACTGCACGTCGATGTTGCACTTGTCGTCAGCCAATGCTAACCCTGCTTGTGGGGAGTCAGTACGTTGGAGAGTCTGACAGTTGCTCGCCGTTGCTCGGTGGTTCTCTCCGAGTATTCCGGCTTCTTCCACCCGCAAGACTGTCCGACACGAGGTGGCTCTTGCTGTCGAACGTGTCGCTAAACCCCAATAAATAAATAATTAACCCAACTCATTTTAGAGAGCACCAAAAGCATAATGTGACACTTTCGACAGCCAGCGTCATCTTGAGTCCAACAGTTTTACGAGTGGAGGAAGTCGAAGTACGCGGAGAAAACCACCGTGCAGCGGCGACCAACTGTCAGATTCCTCAACGTACTAACTCCGCACAAACGGGGTTAGCATTGGTTGAAGACAAGTGCACCATGGACGTGCGGTACGCCTTACTACACAGTGCCACCGTGCCTCCACATGGCCAATTGGAGTTAAGTGCCTAGCTCCAGGACACAACGCAATTACCCTGGCTGGAATCGCCATTGCGCTCCCTATTTGACCAAAATAACGTGTTTTATGTTTATGTTTCTTTATTTTAGTTTTAACGACACTTTCACCAGCCAGGCTCATATCGTGTTGGAGAGTTCTGTATGCGGATGAAATACTTGGAGAGAACCAGCAGCGACTAGCAACTGTCAGATTCGTCTTCTTATTAACACAGAACAATGAAAGTTACAATCGGTTGAAGGCATGTGCACCATCAACATGCAGTACGCCTTGGTGCACAGCGCCACCGTGCACTCAAGTGGGCAATCAGAATTAACTGTCTAGCCCAAGGACACAGCACAGATGACGTGGGTGAGGGGCGGGCCTTCAACCTTTCGGTTTAAAACCCAATGATCTAACTAATGGTCCACCACGTGTTTTGGGAGTTATGTTCGATTGTACGGACTGATATGAGGGTATTGACGACTTGTTTCCATTTTGGTCGATTTTTGTCACGGAATACGGCAATTCGACCACTTGGAGCCTTACGGCCCTTAGTCAAATGTTTATGGGTTGTGTTTGATTGCAAAGATTGAGATGGTAGTATAGTAGTGACGGTCTATGCACTTTTCGACCGGGGAAACTCGTTTGTTCACAAAAGATTAATACAGTATGTGGAGAGTGGATTGCAACTAAGTCACCCGCAGAGTGGGGTTATCACCCAAAGTATCACAAATTCTGTACATATGGACAAAAACACACGCAATGTTTCAGCCAATGGACCTCTGGGTTTAACCCGGAGGTCCAATTGTTAGAACTTTGCTTGTGCTTGTTATACATCGCAACAAATCTGCATTTGTTGCTTTGGTGTAATCTCCACTCTACGAGTGATTTAGTGATAAAGCACTCTCGACATACTGTACTTCACCGCTCTGCCAATATGAAACTCACTTGTACCTGAAGCCTGAGAGTTAAACGTGTCTCGGGGAAAGATTGTGCTCGATTGGACTGAGTGGTAATGTTGTGTATTTATTAGAAATGATTTTCTCTCCCCCAAATGCACATTATCGAACTCGGCAGCAAGGCTTCAAATTCGGCCGACATGACTCCGATGCCGGCCGATATGAACCCAGCTGGACTTGCCTTTGATGCTTTATTCAGCGCAATTAACTTGTTTACAATGAAATCGTTAAACGTTTTTCATCTGAGAAAAGTCTAAAGCCTTTTCGATCTATGCTGGAGCGGGAAGCCCGTCTATCTGAAGCTGACAAATACTGTATCACTATGCGGGCGAGGTGTTTTAGCATAATTGATTAGGCAGTGTCCATTTTCTTTGGAATGTAACACAACAGAGCGAAAGTACTTTCGACTTGGAAAACACGTGGTCTTCCTTCATGTCTGGCCCTATTGTTGGCTATCGCTGTCGTTTGTGGTGCCCTACACAGCTACTACAAACACGATCTTCTTCCATTTTAACCACTTAATATTGAGTGCAGTCACTACCACCATCAACGTCCGCTAGTTCTACAACAGTTTCGTCATCTGTTACTATAGTGTTGCTGGTGAAAGCGTCACATGAAGCAGTACAGACAAACGATGATAAAGCGATTCCTTTGGCAGAGTCAGACACCAGAAAGTGAATGCGTGAGTTGAATTTCGTAAAACCAACTGTTTTGCGACAAACCGAGCTACTGCCTTGAGAGAAAATAATGTCGTAGTTGTGATACATAATCGTTTTTATGGCATGTTTTGATCTCATATCTATGATCCCACTTGGAGTCAGTGCGCGTGAGTATCACTTACGAATACATACGGTGGGTATAACTTGGGCTGTCAAGGTAATAAATGCTGTGGCGTCATAGAAATAATTAATACTATTAAATGCTCCAACAGCTCTTCGCTCATCTAATGATTCCACTGATTTCGTCACCCGTGGCGTCACTGATCACGTGACCGATGGTGATAGTTTCATAGTAGCAACGGGGCACCTTTGCTGTCACGTCACAGCGCGTATTGCACGGTCCGCGTGCCTCTCGCATTGTGTGCATCACAGCTCAGGTTACAGTGACAACAACACACCCGTCATCTTCATGAACCGCGCAATGACGCCACTTCCAAACCAGCAGAACGCATGATCGATAATACCACACAACACATTGCCTTAAGCTCACAACACACGCTCACATATTTTGTCAGGATAATCGTGATTCGTCACCACTATAACGTCACTTCCTGCTGAGGATATTGCGCACTCCAAAAACAATCCATCAAAAACCCAACCTACGAAATACCACTAACGGCCACACTTCCTAGGATCTGACAATGCCTGCAAAATCTCTTTTTCATCTTATTTGCGCATGTGCTGCATGTGTTTCATGCATGTTGTATTCTAGCATACAAGCCAATGATCTTTATAGAACTGCGTGGATTGTCAGAACATCAGGGAAAAACTCAATCTGCGCCCCCACTCTCCCTGCCCCAAGATGGCGCCAAGTCAATCAACGCGCTACCTCCTCCCATCCATGATGTTTGGTGACGTGAAAGCTGTTACGGTGTGACTGTAATTACAGTGTAACAGCTTTCGCTTCATCAATCGCCATGGTGTTTACCTAGCTCGAAAATTAGTTGCACGGTATCAACCTTCCAATATCGGCACTTGTTTTTTTCAATTACAATTAACATATGTTGTTAATATTTAATTTGCATTGCCAAGAAAGATGTACACATATCCATATATTCAGTTTTCGCTGACATCAAAGCATATTCCTTAACTGTTTGAGGGCTAGATGGACTTCTATGCTAGAGGTCCCGAGTTCGATCCCCGTCCGGGACGACCCGCGTTGTGTCCTTGGGCAATGCACTTTATCCCGGTTGCCTCCATGGGGGCACGATGGCGCCGTGTACTAATGCGTACTGCACGTCGATGGTGCACATGTCTGCAACCGCTGTAACTCTGCTTCGGCGGAGCTTGAACAGAGTTAGAATGTTGAGGAGCTGACAGTTGCTCGTCATTGCTCGGTGGTTCTCTCCGGGTACTCTGGCGTCCTATACCCGTAAAATTGTCACGGTCACGATTAGTCATTGTGCATAAGTATGTGACCATAAACACCAATAAATCAATATTAAATAAATTGAGGTCTAGATTTTTGTTTCTTCATTTTTGTTTTTTTTTATTTTTGTTTTTTAATTTTATTTTATTCAGAAATAGTTGTGAAAAATTTTTACAAAACAATTGGACGTTATGAAACATAGGTTTCTATGTAAAATTATACACGTATAACAGTCGTAGTTCTGTAGCTAATAAACCGTGAATAATATGAGTAGAAAATTAACAAAGTGGGACTTAAATACTACCAAGATATCAGATAAGCGAGTGTTGCAGAAACATGTGTGAAAGCTCAAGAAACAATGGTAAAGGACCAATTATCGCGGTTCATGGAGTTATGATATCATCCTTAACGCCTGTTGCTCTCCGACATTTAAAGCGTTTGAGACAGTCACACAAGAACTGAAAACGAGTTTGGCCAAACTGTCAACACTTATATACTCTCCCAAAAAAGAAAGTGTGCATGCTAAACAATAACACTAAAAAAAGATATATATCATTTTCATTCATGGAAATTTTATTCAATCACAGATGAATCAATTTGTGATCAACACGAGAAATTTCATTACGCTACGACGAATACTCTTGGTGCCATGGAGAGTCAAAGACACTAAGGGTCAAACACAAAAGTCACACACTCAATATCTGGTATGACCTCCGTCTGCATCGACTACTGCTGTGCATCTGCGCCTCATGGAAGCGAACACGTTAGCATGGAAGTGTTGTGGGATGTTGTTCCATATTCTGATAAGCTGTCTTTGGAGTTCCACAAGCGTTGACGGTGCATGGGGAAGCCGGCGTAGCTGACGTTTCATTTCGTCCCATACGTGCTCAATGGGTGAGATATCGGGCGAATTTGCGGGCCAGGGAAGAACATCCACTTGTTGTTGCTGCAGATACTGTTGAACAACACGAGCTGCGTGGGGTCGGGCGTTGTCCTGCTGTAGAATGACGCCGGGGCCGTGACGTTGCAGAAATGGGACAACAACAGGTGTAAGCACTTCATCACGATATCTGGCTGCATTGAGATTGCCACCAATAATGACCAGCTCAGTTCTGTTACGGGCAGTGATGCCACCCCACACCATGAGAGACCCTCCCCATAACGGTTTCGCTCCACGACACATGGATCTGCGTAGCGTTCGTTTCGACGTCTGTACACTCTCTGGCGGCCATCTGGTGATGAAAGATGGAAACGACATTCATCTGTGAATAAAACACGTCGCCACCAGTGTAAGGGATGCCTGAGATGTTGTCTACACCACTGCAGTCGAGCACGATGATGACGTAACGTCAAAATCGGACGAATTGCAGGTCTTCGAGGACGTAAGCCGTATTCTCTCAGCCGGTTGATTACTGTTGGAGGATGTATCCGTCTCAGATTAGTGATGTTCCTGGCTGTCGTTGTTGCCGTTTGTTGCCGGTGTGACAGGAATGGAAGTCCGTAGGAAAATTAGTCCCTCTGGACTATTATTCCGCGGAATTATAGTCCTAGGTCTAACATTTCTAGGAATAGTAGTCCGCCGGACTACTATTCCTAGAAATGTTAGACCTAGGACTATAATTTCGCGGAATAATAGTCCAGAGGGACTAACGTTCCTACGGACATCCATTCCTGTCACACCGGTTCCGGAGATGGACGACACGGATATACCGATCTTGTGCAGGGGTGGTAACTCGGGGTCTCCCGGAGCGGGGTCAGTCTCGAACGTCATCATGTTGTGCATGTCGATGGACTAGCCTGTCGACAGTGTTACGGTGGCAGTTCAAATGCTGGGCAACCTCTCTGTGTGTTCTGCCAGCTCTAATCATACCCAGGGCAAGGAGACGTTGATTCATTGTCAATCTTGGCATGCTAATGTGGAGTCGTTTTAACAGCAGCGCAAGTTTGAATGTGAACGATAGGAAGGCCTTACTTTAGTGTAGTGTTTAAATACCCAAGGATTCACACTGCTGCATGAATTTTCAGACTCTCCCAGGGGGTAGGGGGGGGGGGTCAGGAAAAAATTTGCAGACACTAGGCCCGAAAATTTTTTTTCCACTCCTAAAGGACCCCCCCCCCCCCCCCCCCCCCTTTGCATATTTTTTCCACCGACAGTTCATGGACCCACCCCCAATTCCACAAAAACTGTTATGGATAGTCAGGATTTCAGTCATATTTGTTCCATTTCATACTTTCAACTTGCTTCCACATTTTTTAACAGTCTTATTCAAGGGAATTAACTCCATTAGAACAAAATTTGAAGTTTCAGAGTTATGTTTAGAGTCACAATTTTGTCTCCAGTGATGAGAAAACAACAAACACAACAAACACATTATATGTAACTTGTCCTCAGAAAAAGGTATCAAAATAGTGTTCCACATTAAGAACAGATGTCTTTTAATGAAAAGTTTGTTATGTTTTTTTTTGATAGGAAGTGGGCATCCCTAAATTCGTGCTACTGCTAGGCCCCCATGATGATGCTCCTCAGCTTTATGAGAACATACAAGTGAGTGAAGTGACATGCACTCATGTTGAAATGAACCAAGTTGAATCAACCAAGTTGAATGATCAAACCACAGTATGAACACTGGTACTAATACGAACTGAACAGGGGCGGATCAAGGATTTTGAAATAGAGGGGGCGCCATCCAATGACAGTTTGACACTCAGTTGCAAGTTCTGGGGGGGGGGGGGGGAGGGGGCACTAACTCATCTGCGAAACGGAGGGAGAAAAAATTGGAAAATGATAAATCAACTTCACACTTTCCGTGGCTATTCGACGGTACATGGCGATCATTCGAATTGCGGGAGGTTGGGTTGTTTGGGGTATTTATATATTCACTTCAGCACTTCTGGAGACTGTGACATCAACTACCAATGGTGGACTCAGAATTTAGCTAAGAAGGGGCACCGCTTGTTTGCCTAGTATGAATTTCAAAAAGATTGAAACTGGTATTTCACATATCAATGATCTTCGTTTGAACGGATTTTGGTTCGGACAAAAGAGGGGGCGCGCGCCGGGTGCGCCCCCATCTAAATCCACCCATGGTGAAGTACCGGTTTTCAAATCCCATGCCTACGACCCTCACTCAGTCACGCAGTGTCAGAGTCTGAGGAGAAAACCAAACATGATTTGAGTGGCAAAACACAACTCAAAAATGCTAGATGCAAACATTTAGCTAGTAATAGTATCACCATCGGAGGTTGTTAGACCAAATTTGATGCAGGCTGCAGGGGTTGATAAAATTAAAATAATTTCAATAAAAAATTTTGCACATTACTTTGTTTTAGTTTACTTTCTCTGTCTCTACCTTTTGTTTAGTTTACTTCTCATTCCTTTCTTAATTTGATTTATTCTGTTCCTCAGCTTGGTTTGTTTATTTTGTTTCAGTTCTTTTCACCTTCTGTTTTATTTTCTTCTCTTTTTGCTGCCTAACGGATGGGGTCGGATTGGTGGAATCTCTCCTTTCATGTAAGCTGTCAAAGTAATTCACGTTGTGTCTGTACTACATACATATTTCTCAAAAAAGTCTTATGCCGCAACACACTATCCTGTATCTGTTCTCTGGTTAATGGGGTTATTCGTAGTCGGTGCATAGAGGCACGTACAAGCTGCACATGCTTCTCAACCTCCCCCCCCCAAAAAAAAAACAAACAAATTTATCATTCGAAATGGGCTAGAATGCATCCAGATACATGCTAAAATGGTTTTGTAAGCTCAATCTATTGCAAAAATGTGTTTTTTTGGCTGGAGGAAAAAATTTGCAAATTGTCTACTTTACGTGTTTTTTCCAGCCTCGGGGTACCCACCCACCCCGGCCTAGTGTTTGGAATTTTTCTGCAGACCCCTCCCCCCCCCCCCCCCCCCTGACTCTCCACGTGCAAAACATGCCTTTTCACAAACGTGCAGCACGTCATTTCACGTTAATGCAATTTTAACGGGGAAAGCTGTTTTTGTGTTCAATATAACTTATTCATGAACAGGTTAACACTCTTTATACCTACGAAATTACTTTTTTGGAGTTTGATCAATTTCTGCAATGCACACTTTCTTTTTTGTGCGAGTATATGATTGTTGACAATTCGGCTCACCTCGCTTTCAGCTCCAGTGTCTTTTTAGATGAGTATGTACCAATGGACATTGATTCTATATTTTTCAGTTGTTAAATGAAGCTTGTGAAAGCTGGAGGGCACTTTCTCACTTTGCAGAAATAAATGAATTTTTTATAGATAAGAATACATATACCTGTTATTGGTTCCGTTTTCTTGTTCTTGTTGTAACCCAAAATGACATACTGTTTTTCCAGGGGTAGTGTGATTTCACATCCTTCTTTTAACTTTTCCTTCAAGTTTATTAATATTGTTTTCGAGAAGGAACTTTCAAAAAAGAGGTGCGAGATTGTCTCCTTAGCATTATTACAGAAGGTACATAATTCTGTTTCAGTTAAATTACATTGATAAAGTTTAGAGTTCGTGAAGAGAATCCTATGTAGTATTTTGTATTGCAGACTCTGTAAATAAGAATCATCAGTAACTGTGAATGATTTTTTGTATATATGCTCCCAGTTACCAGACTGTAAGCTGGTATTTAAACTTTCATTCAATTTTCTTTATGTTTGCAGAGGAAATGTAGCAAACTGTTGCAAGAATGTTGGATAAAAGACCTGACAGGCCTCATGGGAGTGTTCAAGTTCTTCAATATTTTCGTTTTTTATGTTTCTAGATTACTTTTGGTGGTTGAATTTGTTATTCAATATTTGGTTTATTGCAAATTATTGGTGAGTGCCCACAGGGACTCTCCAATAATTTGAAATAAAGAAACTTATATATAAATATTTTTAAATTTTATTTGCGTTTGACTGAACTTGAAACTTGAGCAGGGAAAATGCTGCCCTACTGCTCTGGTACCCTCATTTTTGTAAAGCCATGATAGCGGCTTCTAGCACTCAACCAGTTAAAACGCGATCGGTAATTGCGAGGGCTGAGACTGTTGAAAAAGTTCGAGACAACAACCGCTGTCCCCCATCCCTTAAGATGATATTGTCGTTTGCCGTCGCTCCGCCCATAATAGTTATTTCACTTCACTGACACGACGCATTGTCTGTGTGCTCCTTTCAAACATCCTGAGCGTATGTTTCCGCTTGTAACGCTAATTGTTCTCCTGTTTCATCAAGTATCACTGTCCATCAACTCTTCTGACTCACTTTAGTTGCTTTGATAATGTTAACCCTTTGTCGACAGGCTACTCACTTTCGGGTGCACTTGAAAGTCTCGTTCCGATTAAGCCACTCTCCGTCAACCTTTAAACATACAGTCTTCATGCATGAGATTTACCTGGCTTCCACTCAGTCCACTCCAGGCTCCTAGCTTGAATCGAATCTACGAGCTCTCGATAGCTCCCCCCCCCCCCCCAACTAACTTAATTTCTACGTTATACGGCCCCGCCAGACTCCATCAATCACTTTGTCTAATAACTTATTCTACTTTTGGTTCAAAGCCTATTTCCTTAATAAAACTACTTTTGGATAACTCAGACCAAGAACCCATTCCGACACTCATCGCCAAAAACTGCTCCTGGCTGAAGTTCCGGGATTTCCCTTAATCGGATACTGGCTTTGATGCCCGCTTTCTTAAATACCGAAACAGAAATCCCCACAGCGCGGTTGCGCGGTCTCTCTTTGAATGGCGTAATAGTGATTAATAATGGGTTGGTTGAGTTTTACCACACACGAAGAGACACCATCACGCTGCTTAATTCACTTATTCGGCAATGTTACTATACCCGCCCGATTCGCTACGCCAAATTTTCATCTACTCTTGGTCTGGGGTGGTCACCTGTTGCACTGATACACATGTTGTGGGGTGGATAAAATGTCGATCGGCCGAGATAATGTTTGCTTAATTGCTTGCTCTAAACAAACCAAATAATATGCATTTATTGACATCTATATATCCATTTCGAATGGATCTGGACAAAGATTTTTCTCTATGTGCAAAATATTAAAGAAACGAAATAAATGTGCTAGTTATGCAATAAAGCACATAAAGTCTTTGCATACTGATGTCAAAATTAGGGCTGTCGCGATTATTCGATTAGTCGACTAACCGTCGACTATTGAAGTAGTCGACGTTTTTTTATTTTTAGTCGATCGTCGTTCATTTTCAAGGTGGTACACGTCTACTACACGTCGGGGCTAAATTGCATTGTTTTGTGAGGTGAATGATCAGTGAAGGCGAATAACTTTAAATATCTAACCATAGTTAACATTCATATCCGGAAGACTGTACGACTGTCACTGACTGTGTAAGAAAGAACACTCACAGTTACTCGAGAAGAATAGATTCTTCTGAATTTCTCCAGTCTTGTACACACGAATGCACTCATTGGAAAACCCAAAGCGCGGAAGTGACAAAATTATGACGAAAGTCAGAACGTCAGATCACTTCTCAAAGTTCGGAACTTCAGACTAAGATCCAATTTTAACAACTGGCGAGGGAATGCATAAATCTCAATGTTCAAAATTTCGAGAAACTTATTGCAGAAAGGAAACATATGCTGGAACGTTCTTTGGTAAATTCATTTTAATTCATCGGCTTCAATCTAGTTCAAACTTGGACCCGCAGTCAGTAATATTATTTTTGGGGTTGGTACGTCCTACAGGACGTACCAACCCCAAAAATTATATTACGGACTGTGGGTCCAAGATTGGACTACATGTAGCTTCAGTCGGGACCGATTTGTTGTTCCCACAACCCCACTTCGTCTGAACACACTGGTGCCATTGTCATTTTCAGAGTTTTACGAACAGAAGAATGATTTGCTACAAAATCATGGGAAGCGACTATTAATCGACTAACCGTCGATTACTGGTCACGATTAGTCGATTACAAAAAATGATAGTCGCGACAGCCCAAGTCAAAATGCAATATTTCTAGAAGCTAATTTTACACCTAATGCAGCTAGGATTGTAACTAATTCAGTCTTGTTTGACAGAGATCAAACAAGCTCTGTCAAACAAGAATGAATTGGTTGAATTCTCAATTGCTTTATGAGGAAATGCCATTCGGTTATCCAGAAATAATAAAAATCAACTTGGAACTGGAATTGTAACCAAATAAATTTTATTTAAAAATATTTTAGGGGTTAACGAGAAAAATTAAATATTTTTTTCCTACCCATTCGATTTTTGTTGATTTTAGTGTCTTTCGTAGGTTTTTTTTTCCTTTCGAGTTTCTTTTCCGTTAGGCTTTTTCTGTACTGTGATTTCTCATTTCAGATATTCATAGTCATTACAATGAGCAATGGAATAACTGACACTCGACACTCTGGTGAATTCATCAGTGAATTTGCCGTATTTCGTGACACTGCCTGAGATGGGGAATGTAAATGCCGAACTGTTTTTTGTAGTATGCGCATTTATAATTGTGGCGCGTATACCACGCGCAGGGGGAGTAGTATATCTTCGAGGGAAAGGAGCAAGTTTTCCATCAGCTGTGTACAAGCAGTGGATACCGGCCTTCAAAACACACCGAGGACTCTTCGATGCGGAAATGACATACGAATCAATAGGAAGTGGTGCTGGTCAAACAGCAATAAAAACTGATGCTAACGTGGAGTACGCAGGCTCGGACTCTTTGCTTTCAACTGATGACCAAACCGATTATCCAGATCTGAAGATGGTTCCTAGCATGGCAGGGTAAGTGGCAATCTCTTTACTATTTTTATCAACAAAACACAACAAACTACATAAATTCGTTACACCTAGGGCTGCACGGTATATCGATAAACCGATATATACCGGAATTCTAACCAATATCGATTGAATACCGGTGTAATTACAGACATATCGGTTTATCGTCATTATTTATTTACCCACAATTTAATATTCAAGATGTCTTGAGTTTTTTAACTGTAACCCCGAATGAATAATATTATCCCTTTACCCAAGGAATTGTCTGCATGTGCTCACGTAATATACAATTTCAGCAGTTGAAAAAATAATTTTCAAACATTTCAACAAAACTATATCATGTGACTACCTCATTGGAACGAGCTCGTTGAGTTCGTTCCAATGAGGAGTCACATGATATTGTTTTGTAGAAATTTTCGGGGAAAATCTGATAAACTAGTTTTTAAAATAATAATTTTTTTGATATCGTCTGCGTTGGGTAATGGTTTTTCGAACCACATCATCAAGGCATGCTAATTCGTTCCGACTATGATGCCTCAAGTCTCAATTGTGGTACTCATGTTCATATATCTGAACAGTTTTCGATATAACGATATACACCGGTATTCTTTTGAATATCGATACCGGTATTCAGTTTTGAATATCGTGCAGCCCAAGTTACACCAATATTGTTTCTGGTTTACAGAAACTGTTAATTAAATGCCCTTGTTGTTTGGACAACATGTTGAGACTGAGGCAGTCGAGTAACTGAGCATTTATCTGGTTGTGTTTATCCTGCCAATACACCCAGACCTTCACTTTCTTTTCAGGCGCACAAGAGTAAACGTAGATGAAAATGATAAACCAATTAACCCTTTCAAGATTGTATGTATACATTTTTTAGTGAAATAAAATTAGACAATGTGCGATCAGATGAATAGGGAATATGTAATAAGTATCAATTCGTAAATGAGGATCTGGGATAATTTATTCTCCCACCACTATACGTGAAACATACGCGTGTCCCGGGTGAGAAATGAAATGATGATTATTTCGCGCACCGAAGACGCGCAGGGACGGTATGGGGGACAAGCCCCTTTCGACCCTCTGTGGCTGTATAGGATGGCTTTCACATGTCAAGGCGTGTTGAAGGAGGAAAAGGATCCGGTACTCGGCAGGTGTTTTCGGTAGTGTCCAGTGGTGGATGGTTAGTATCATTGGCAGATGTCGGTTGAACCCTCGGGTGAGGACCAGTGTGGGAGGTTGGGTCCTCTCACAAAGGTACTACCTCTCCCCGAGGGTGCAGTCGTTCTGGATTTTCGGGTATGTATAGTCTGCCGCTTCGAGGATGATAATGATTGATTGATTGCCAATGGAATGAAATGATTTCGCGCAGGCGAAATCTGCCTCAGGCTGTCTCTGTTATAGTTGACTCTTTGGAGGAAAGCAACAACGACCCCTTTCGGGGACCACCAAGAAGAAGACCCGAACTTCCCTGGTTCGGGGGCAGGCCTGCATTGTAATCCTATTGGGTTGGGACAAAAGATGCGCATTGCGCTTACAAAAAGGGACAGAGGCGGGACGCAGGACCAACGCTCGCCTCCCTTATAGTGGTTGACCACTTTTAGGGATGGAGCGGAGGATGTTCAGGAACCGTGGGGGTGACTGTTTCCATAACGGTTAGACTGTCTGTAGTGGTTATTGGGGTGCTGGTCAAAAAACGTCTTCTGTGTACCTGCTTAAAAGAAGGTAGAATTGGTTTTCATTAGAATATGTAAACTGTAAAGATAAAAGTAGCACCTCTTTAGTTGCGTGTCCTTGTTGTATCTGCTGTGTGTGTGTGGAGAGTATGGAATGCACGAATCTTTACATTCGTAAGAGCAGTAACATACTCTCGTGTGGTATTGTGCTGTGTGTGTGCTTGTCGCTACAGGGGAGAGTATGAAATGCACGAATCTTTACATTCGTAAGAGCAGTAACATACTCTTGTGCTTGGGACCCCAATCCCTATTTATTATTTAGTTTTAAGGTGCGGGGAATCTCGAGCGTTTTAAGTTGGCTGAACTTCCTAGTTTGCAGCTTTTGCAGCTGGACGGTAACAGGTCTAGCACACTAGACCACACCCGAGGGTGTTTCTTTCCTGTTGTGTCCTTCGCTGGAAGTGGCCTTCTTCGGGTTAGTTTAAGTTTATTTGAAGTTGAGGGTGCCGGGGATCGCGATCGTTTAATGTGGGTTGAGCACCCGAGGCTGTCAGCGGGAAGGCAACAGGTCTAGCACACTAGATCACACCCGAGGGTGTTTCTTTCCTGTTGTACCCTTCTCTGGTTGCGGACTTATTTTTTTAATTTAGTTTAGGGGTATTCGGGGGCGTCGGGGATCGCAGTTCACCTTGTCATTCCCTAGTTTTTATTCGAGCGGTCTTAGTTTTGATTGCAATTTTTGGGCTTTTGTCGGCTTTCGCAAATTACTCCAAGTTCGGAGATTAGTTCGCTGTCGGCTAAACGGTCATGATTTTTCGCGGCCAGGGTGGCTAGGCGGTCTTTAATGGTGGGGATATCAGCCCTGTCGTAGAGTGTTTTTATGGGTGTGTCCCATGGGGCGCGGGGGGCAACTCTAAGCGCGTGATTTTGGACCCTCTGGAGTTTTCCCATGTTAGTTTGGTTGAGGTCAGTTAGTATTATTGAACCGTATTCGAGTACTGGGCGCACAAAGGATTTGTATAGTTTGAGTAGGGTGGACTGGTTGCCCCCCCCCCCCCCCCCCCCCCCCCATGAAGTTCCCTTGAGCATTTTCAGTAAGTTAATTCGTTTAGTAGCTTTTTTCGCCATGTCGTCTGTATGTTTGTTGAAGGACAGTTTCTGATCAATGGTGATGCCCAGGAATTTCGCTTCTTTGCATTCTGGGAGGGTGTTATCCATAAGTTTTAGGTCAAAATCTCGTTTATTTTTCTTGCGGGTAAAGGTGATTCGTTGGGTTTTATTGGCATTTAGCTTAATTCTCCATTTGGCACACCATTGTTCTAGGTCATCGAGAGCGCGTTGCAGGGGTTTTTGGAGCAGATTGGCCGTATTGTTAGAGTCCCAGAGGCCCTTGTCGTCTGCGAATTGGGAGACTTGTACACGATCTTCGGAGAAGTTAAGGTCATTTACATAGAGGATGTAAAGGAGGGGGCTCAGGACGGATCCTTGGGGGGTGCCTGCTTCAAGGGGGACACTGTCAGACAACTCATTGTTCACTCTGACTTTAATTTCGCGATCATTTAAGAAAGAGGATAGCAATCTGAGCAGTTTCTTGGGGAGTTTCATTTCTGATAATTTGTAGCGCATTCCATTGTGCCAGACGGAGTCAAATGCTTTTTCGACGTCTAACAGGACTGCCGCGCCTATTTGCTGATTGTTGATAGCGGCCTTCATTTGGGTAACTAGTCGGTAGACATGTTCGATGCCTTCTTTGCGGTTTCTATAGGCTCTTTGCCATTTATTAAAAAAATCGTTGTCTTCAAGGTGCCCCCTGAGCCGATTGGTAAGGATTCGTTCGAATGTCTTACCAATGCAGCTGAGTAGGCTGATTGGGCGGTAGCTGGCTGGATCGGAGGGGTCCTTGTCCGGTTTTGGAATCATGACACCGATGGCTTTTTTCCAACATTTTGGAAAATAGCCATGGGTGAGGCATGCGTTGAACAGTTTTTTCAGTTTTTCGATTAGGGAGTATGGGCTTTGTTTTAGAATTTTGTAGCTTACTTCGTCTTCGCCGGGTGAGGAAGAATTTTTGCATTTTTTTATGACGTTGATGATTTCGTCATTAGTGATGGGGATGACGAGGTCTTCATCATCCCCGTTTTCTGGCTCGTTATCGAATTGGGGGTCACGGTAGATATCAGGGTGTGCATTGATGTAGTCATCAATGGCGTTTATGGCGGCGTCATCGTTGCCCGCAACTTGATGCGGGCGATGGGTTTTTCTTAGGAGGTCGGCAAAGGTGTCGGCCTTGTCTTTGTCAGTGCGCGTGAAGGAACCGTCTTCCTTCTTAAGAGGTTTTCCTGCGGCTTTGCGGCTTTTGTTTTTTTGCCCAGTTAGGGTTTTGAAAGAGTCCCAGAATTTTTTCGCATCCTGGACTCCGTTTAGATCGGCTGTTGCCTTTTCCCAGTTGGCTTGTTTTTCAGCTTGGAGGGCTTTTTTGACCTCGCCATGAAGGCGGTTGTATGTTTTTTGAGGTCAGCTTTCTTACCGGGGTCAGTTTCGGTTTTAAGAGCGCGAAGAGCTTTCCGTTTAGTTTTGATTAGTGAGAGTGTGTCGCCCGAGATAGTATTTCTCCAGGGGCGTACTTCTTCTTTTGGGCATATTTCGTTTAGGGTTGAGTTAATGACTTTTTCTATGCCCTCGCATTGTCGAGTTCCGCTGCATTGGATGGGGGGGGGGGGGGGGGGGGGGGGTGTTTGTGAGTTGGACATCGATGAAGTCACGATAGAGGTTCCAATTAATTTTTCTAAAATTTCTGCGGAGAGTTGGGGGGGTACCTGAGTGGACCATTTCCTAGCTGCAGTGAGGCATGGACCGGGAGGTGATCGCTGCGTAAGTCGTCATCGCCGACCCAGTGGTCATCGATGTGATTTATCAGGGAGTCACTGGCGATAATTAGATCGTGGATTTCAGATGAGAATAATGGGTTATTACTGATATAAGTTGCAGAGCTGTCATTCATAACCACATGAAGGTTATGCTTTTTTGTGATTTCAAGGAGGGCTTCACCGTTAGGGGTGGTTTTGTTACAGCCAAAGTACAGGTGTTTGGTATTGAAGCCGCCGTGGAAAATGCAGTGTTTGTATTTCCTCGTAAAAAATTCAAAGACAGTGTCAGAAACAATTTTGCTTGGGTCGTTATAATAACAAACAATCGCGATGTTTTTATTGTCAATAGTGATTTCAGTGGCAATCACCTCTGCATCGAGGTGATTAGTTTTTATGGTTTTGGTTTTGATGTTCTGCATTATTAGAAGAGCGACGCCGCCACCTGTGGTGATTAGTCGGTCTCTTCTAATAGTGCTGAACCCGCTTACTGAGAAGTTTTTGCTGGGTTGAAGCCAACTTTCGCAGATGCAGATAATGTCTGTATCTGCGAAGTATCGTCCCATTTGGAGTTTTTTGTTATTAACGCTTCTAGCGTTCCACACGGCTATTTGTAGCTTATTCATGACGAGGGTCGGGGATTAGTAGCAGTGCTTTAGATGTTGGTTAGACAGGTGCTTTAGTCTGAGCTGATAGCGGCTTTTATTAGTGATTCCGAAATATGCGTCTTGAAAAGTCTGGACGCCGATCGGCTGACATCTTGGCAGATGTCAGACAGATTGGTTTTGACGTGTTTACTTAGTACTGAGTAAAGGGATCCGGCGATAAGGGAGCTGACAGTATGAGGAGATGACGCATTGTCAGGCTTGATGAGATTTAGGTTTTTCAGCTGGATGGCGGTTTTTACTTTTTTAAATGAGGACACCCCCGGTAGCTGCTAGGATGGCTTCCTTTACAGTTGGGGCAAGAGGGGGACTTTAGTCTGCATGATTTGGTGAGGTGTGATTCTCCGCAATTCATGCAGGTTAAATTCCCTTTGCATTTGTTGGCCATATGCCCGAACTTTTGGCATTTGTGGCACTGTATGGGCGCTGCGGAGGTATTGTATTCTTCCCCAACGTGCCACCTGCCATCGATGTGGATCCCATCTCTGATTATTTTTGTCTTAGTTTCCTTGTCGGGGCAGGTAACTTTAATTTTCCACGTGACCTTGCCCGTGGCTTTGGAGTGGAATCTCTCCCACTTGCAATTATTTAGGTTAAGGTTTATGGCTCCACTGGGCGTGTCGGGATGAATCCTAGTTAGTACCGCAGTGAGGTTGGGGGGGGGGGGGGTTATTACCCCTGCCCTCCCTAATGCCGTTGGTTTTCTTTTTATTATTATTATTATTATTATTATTATTGGGTGAGACAGCAGGGTGGGATATTTTATACCCCACCCACCCCACGTGATATACTAATTTGCATATTTTATTAGGTCGCCGGAACTATTTCATGAACGTCTGCACAATTGTAAATAAACTGTAAATTGTGTTCATTTATTACCTATTTATCTGTTCCTTGTTGATAGACTCAATATTTAATTATTATTCAAATATTAAACTTGATTTGTTTCAACCCCATGTTCCTCTGCAGATTTAATAATATCACTGCGCGAATTTATCGATCGATCAATAATCTCACAATGCCCTTTACATTAGAGTTTGACACGCGCAAATTCATTAACCCCTTAACGGACAGTGTTACAAATCATTTTTTTAGTATACACCTATGGTATTTACCTAACTTTTGTACGATCTTTCAGATGAAATTGTTCGTTTTTCGAAAGGACTACGACTTGATAAATTGGGTATGTCAGCACGTGACCGCCAATTATCTATAATGACGTAATCCTCGTGTGTGTGGAGAAAAGATCCCTCGGGTGAGATTTCCCCATCCCACCTCCAGACTCATCGGGGTTCATAATAATCCCATAACTCTAGGGACCTGTAGGCTTACACATTTTTGCCATTGGAAGAGATTTTCAGAAAAGTTAGCTCCCCTTAATTTTCAAAAGTGGTCGGTGAATTTAACACTTACGGTATGAAAATTTCATATAAAAACTGAAATCTCGAAATGTTCACGAAGTTGTATCATCAATGTGCGCATTATTTCACAAACTTCAGGCACTTTTCCCGTAGATTAGTATAAAAATACAGAAGCTGTCTGTTTCAAAGTTTTGCTATTTTTCTCAGTTTAAACCCATTTAAAAACAAGCAAACGACGCTTTCACCATGTTTAGGTGTTCTATAACCCCTTTTCTGTCCATTATATCAACAGTTTGCCTGTAGTGACAGACAATACATACACTATCTTTTCCATTAACCATTTACCAAACGCAGACTATATCAAAATTTATTATTTTAATTATCATTTTTTTTTAATTTTTCAAACATTTTCAAAAAACAATATCTTGTGACCCCTCATTGGAACGAGCTCAATGAGCTCGTTCCAATGAGGGGTCACATGATATGGTTTTGTTGAAATATTTTGAAAAATTTAATTTTTCAGCTGCTCAATTTGCATATTTCGCGGGCAGATGCGGGCGATTCGTTAGGTAAAGGTTTAATATAAAAGTCCAGGAGGTATGATTTGCTCTTTTTTCCTGGGAAGAATAATATCTTGCAAATCACTGTAAAAACAGATTCGCAAAAACAAGGAGCCACAGTGGACGGTTACTAAGTTGCTTCTAAGCTCGGAGAGCTGTTCTTTGTTTTCGTTTATTAAAAGTAACAAAAGGAATCTTCCCTTTATTTTATACTGACGCCATCAGTGTTTTCTCTTCCTCGCCCAACTAATAATTTCAGGGGAGGTAATTTATCGAAAGTTGATTTTCATGACGAAATAAGTCGGGGATGGCTGGATTCTCGCGGAACCCTTCTGCAAATACAGAATGGATTCGCCCATTTATATCGTACACAATACTGTATTGCGTGGTATGGTTCAGGGACGTGACTTCTGGAGGTGCCCCCCCCCCCCCTAAAAAAATCTCCCCATCATGGCCTTCGTCGGGCAGAGAGTTTCGGCAAGAAACTATGAAATAACAAGTTGGGTAGGCATCCCTGCTTGTCCGGCGAGAATATACACAGGTTTTGGAGTACTCAGGTGGGCAAAATGTCTTGTTTGTCCGACAAAAATATACACAGACTCAGGATATCGGTACAAGTTAACATCCAGGGAGAAACTAACGAATATCGAATGATTTGTATGACATGACCTGTTGAAAGCAGCCTGATGTTCGGGCAACTCTACCTAGCTAGTGTGTAATTGACAGCACTGTTTTAAGACTCTAATACATTCCCTGCCATGTCAGTATTTTAACAATGGAAAGTATATTCGTAGCGTATAAGTCTTTGATAAAAGCAATTAGGTATGTTCCAAATCGTTGGGCGATATAATCGAACCGTCGGGCACCGACGACCTACATCCCCCTCCACCCCCACCCTCCATCAAAAAAAAGAAAACAATGTTTGTTAGTTATGGCTCTGACGGGGAGGGGGGGCGAGGTGGCGCCACGGTAACCAGTTCTCGTCAGATCACCAAAGTTAAGCAACGTCGAGCGCGGTCAGTAGGTGGATGGATGACCATTTCAGCGACTGATTCGCGCTCCCGCGTTGTGTCCTTAGGCAAGGCATTTAACTCCGATTGCCTACATGGGGGCACCATGACGCTGTGTATTGAGGCGTACTGCACGTCGATGGTGCGCATGTCTTCAACCAATCTAACCCTGCCTCTGCCGCTGAGCAGAGTTCCTCTGTTGAAGAGCTGACAGCTGCTCGTCGTTGCTCGGTGATTCTCTCCGGGTACTCTGGCTTCCTCCACCCGTAAAACTGTCACGGTCACGATTAGCCATTGTGCATAAGTATGTGACCTTGGACACCAATAAATAAATAAATAAATAAATAAATAAATAAATAAATAAATAAATAAATAAATAAATAAATAAATAAATAAATAAATGGCCCTGACAGAGAGAATAACTAAAATAGAATAAGGAATCCAAACTCCTTCAGGTTAAGTTACAAAGTAGATACACCATTTGAAACCAGTGAAGGTATACTCACTGTCCGAGGAAACCAGCGATAGGAGTTGTTTATCCAATCGCCCCTGAGGAATGTTAACTTGGAGACCCAAACGTGAGTGATCGAATACAATGCAATGTATTGTAACAACTGTTTTTATTTTCAAAAGGCACTTCTGGTTGTTTACTCTGTTATGCGACAGGGTGGCGTTTCAAAAAAATATTGGGCACACAACACATAACAAAGTGCAACAAATGAACCCACAAGTGACATGAACGTTTGTAATTTATTTTCACACGTAACACTACTATTGTGGGAGTGGTTGACAAAGCTAGTCGCGAATTGTAACTGGTGCGTCCATAAATATGGGATTGTAACAGGCGGATTTACGTGCGATATTTGCAGATGCTACTCCATTGTCCGTATGCATTGAATAGTTTCAGCAGATACTCAGTACTCACGGACACGGGACGCCAAAGAAATAAAGGACGCCAGAATTATTTGATGCAAAGCCTTCAAAGGGACCAAGAAACCCAAGAGACTCCGAAAATGGGCTTGTATATACCATGCTTCATAGAGTACATTATACAATTGAGCCGAATCCTCGTGCAGTTATTTGATGATGGATTAACGTGTGAAAAACCGTTGGGTGGGGTGGGGGAGGGGCGCTGACTTAAGCAGAATATTTCAACCCTTTACCTAACGAATCGGCATCATTCGCATGCGCAACATACAAACTAGGCAGTTGAAAAATGAACATTTTCACAAAATTTCAACAAAGCCATATCATGTGAACCCTCATTGGGACGAGCTCGTAGAGGTCGTTCCAATGAGAGGTCACATGTTATGGGTTTGTTGAAATTTTGTGATAAAAAACTAATTAACATAACAGATTTTGATACTGCGTACGTTGGGTAAAAGGCTGTTGATACTACGAATAAACACTTGACAGCTTTTCCAACCGGTTAGGTTAATAACCGTTTGCAAACTGGTTAACCGTTTCATCACTGGACGTTCAAGAAATTAGTTGCTGTGTACATCGTTGCAGCTGTTTCGTGGAGGTTACCAAGACTATTGGCTCACAACAAGATCAGTAATAATTGATTAATCTATTAACCCATTCGACATTCAAGCGCCTGAATTATATCATCATAGAAAACGTAATTTACAGGAAATAAGGCGAATCTATTGGATTTACATCGGAAGGTTTAGTAATAATTTAATCCTACAGCCCTTATATGTTCATCCGTGCCGATTTTCTGGCTTTTGTGTCATCTTATTATTGAATACTATTTCAGTTTTTGCGCAAAAAATGCATAATAGTTCGAAAGACTTAAGCTGGTTCGAACTGAAAAAAACACGAACAGTTGCTCTTTGAAACCGCTTTATCATGATTTGTGCATGATAAACTTGTCGTCAGCAAAGACCTGTACATGAATGGAAAGCGCCACAAACGCTTCGGCGTTTACATGACATATAGCTGGAAATGTTCTACGAGGACAGGTGGCAGAACCGAGGTTTGGTTCCCCCCCCCTCTCCCCCATTTTTTCCATAAACACCATGCCATATGATTACAAAATAGCTTGAAAGTGTGTGGCAGCCATTCCTTTACCCCTTTACCTAACACGAAAAGCAGACGACACTTGAAAAAATAATTCTTGAATAACAAATTTTCTTCATTTTTTGTCTCAAAAACATAGGTTATGTCCCCTCATTGGAACGAGCTGGACGAGCTCGTTCCAATGAGGGGTCATAACCTATGTTTATGAGACAAAAAAAAAAGAAAAAATAATGAAAATTAATTTAATTAAAATAGCGCTGGCCGGTTTTGACCGTTACGTTGAGTAAAGGGTTAAAAACTACACTTGAAGTGCTGTATTTAACACTTACTAAGTGCTGAACTTGCACTTTGTTCAAGTGTGGATATCCCAGAACTTGACAGGTGTTGACAATAATACCACTTGACAAGTGTAATGCCGCGACACTTAAAAGGAAACAACGCAGATGGCGCGGATCAGGCTCGAACTCTCGAGCCTGATCCGCGTCATCTGCGTTGTGTCCTTTTAATTATGTACCCACCAAGCGCAAATCAAATTATGGACGATTCTGGAAGAACCACCAATGCTAGACACATGGGAAGTGCCATCCATTCAAGTTTCAGATGTCTGACGATTGTAATGTCTAAGTGCTTAAAGCATTGCACTTTGAGTGTTAAAATCAAACCCTAAGAGTTAGAATGGGTTTAACACCTTGAAAGTGTCAGTTTTAACACTTTAGTTTTTAGTTTGAACCAGGGGTACCTGCGTTATGTCCTTGGGCAAGACACTTCATCCCGATTGCCCACGTGAGTTCACGATGACGCCGTGTACTAAGGGGTACGGCACGTCGCTGTTGCACTTGTCTTCAACAAATACGTTGGGGAGTTTCATAGTTGCTCGCCGTTGCTCGGTGGTTATCTCCGGGTACTCCGGCTTCCTCCACCCGTAGAACTGTCCGACACGAAGTGACCCTGGCTGTCGAAAGTGTCGTTAAACCCAATAAATAAATAATTAATTAATTAATTAATTAATTAATTAATTAAAATAAATAAATAAATAAAAGGTATCCCTCTGTAAGTGTCTGAAACTTTCCTATCTTCTTTTTCTGCATGACTGCCACGGTCTCAGAAGATGCAGTGTTAACAACTCCAAGAACCTTGATTTGGAATCTGATTCGGCCCGAATTTCAGATTCGATGGGCCCCAGCTATCAATAAACATCTGAATCAGTTTTTACGTCCTTGTGTCGCACTTTCACGAACTTGTACATTTCTAGCGTGGATAAGCTTTTGCATACCGAGTTGAATAAATCAAGGATTATCAAGTGGAAATGATAAGTTATCTCGCAGGGCAAAATTTGAAACTCAGTGTTCCAACTCATTAAATATGAGCGCCCTGAGAAAATTAGGGAGTGGCGGCATGAAATATAAATGACCTCGGTCGAGCATGGGGAGAAAATTCCCCAACCCCATCCCATGTGCAACTTAAACTGAAGTTATATTTGAGGACGTTTCGGAATTTGTTTGTCTGTTTTCCTCAGTGATTCACCCTTTCAATCTGGTATTTAGGAGGTTTCGCGTAAACGAAAACTCTGGTAGAAAAGCAAACAATACAATGAACACAAAATAGTTTCTTGCTGTTTAACGACACGTTCAATAACCAGGACAGTTTTATGGGCGGGGAAAGCCGAAGTACCCAGAGAGAACCACTAAGCAGCGGCGAGCAAATGTCAGACTCTCCAATTTAATAACACTGCACATGCAGAGTTAGCAGCGGTTGAAGTAAAGTGACCCATCGACGTGCAATACGCCTTGGTATACAGCAATCCCTTGCCCCCTCCAACCAATAATCGCAGAAGGTCAGAAATAATGAAAACCTACAGCTTTATACGGTAGTAGGATTAAATTCTTACTGAGCTTCTCCAAATATAAAGAGTGTCGTAACATGCATTACAACATCCCTCATATAAAAATCTACTTTTGATAAAGTTATCTCCCTTGAAATTATTGGGCGAGTGAGGAAGGTCCAATTGAGAAGCAAATAATTGTTGAAAACAACTTATGACATCAATAGAAAATAAGTTTCCGTTTACTTTTAATAAATGAAAACAACAGACAGCTCTAGGAGCTGTCTGTTGTTTTCGTTTATTAAAAGTTTCAAAAAGAAACTTAGCTTTTTATGACACGCGAATTAGAAGCAACCACTTCATAGATAATCCGCCATTAAAAATATCTATTAGTATCACACCAACTAACACGTTTAGTGAATGCGTTTTACTGTAATTTGCAAGCCTCTGAGCTACCCAGGAAAAAAGTAACCAAATCTTACCCCCAGACTTTTATATTAATGGAAAGGACAGTGTCTGTATTATATGTCACGATGCACACACTGTTGATGACCGGCCGCTGATTTGTCGCGGTTCTCGGGTAAGAAGGCCTTGATTAATCCTGTACTCCCAAATGTCTCCCTCTACCCACGCCTACCCTCTCCTCCAAACACCCGGTAAAGAACTGTTTGATGACATCTCTGTTAAGATTTCTAACCCTCTCTTTTGTTTCGCCCTATACTCATATATCCTTCATTCTCCCGTCCCACTTCCCAATTATTCTCCCAGCGAATCTGTTTCTAATGGCATGTTACCAACATACCAATTATAAAAATGCCACTTCCCTGTAGAACGTTAACGATAGATTCAACTTTAGAGCTGCCATTGCAAATTGTAACTCACATTGAAAGCATGTAATTGATATTTTGTATTTTTGAGCCTTTAGCCGAGAACAATAGACATAAAAGAGCCAATATTTTATACATTAGAAGAAATAATTTAAAAAATAGAACAAAAAAAGATACAGAATTTGCAATACTATATATTATTATTCGGAAATACTTAACCCTTTACCTAACCTGAAAAGCAGACGACACTTGCAAAAAAAATTCTCGAATAACTAATTTTTTTCATTTTTTGCCTCAAAAACATAGGTTATGACCCCTCGTTGGAACGAGCTCGACGAGCTCGTTCCAACGAGGGGTCATAACCTATGTTTTTGAGACAAAAAAATGAAAATTAATTGGCGATTTTTGAGTTTAGCGCTGGCCGGTTTTGGTCGTTACGTTAGGTAAAGGGTTAAAAACAAATCATTCGCTATTTAGTACTGGTATTATGGTAATTGGAATGTTGATAATTGGTTGGGAGGGAATTTTATTTTGGAAATTGGTATAAAGGTAATGAACTATTGTGTAACTATTGTGGACATTTGGCACTCCTTTTCACCGTCTTTCCCACTTTTTCCACTAAGCTGCAATGACCGCGACCTCGGCTGAAATAACAGTGACCCCAAAAGGTGACATGAAGGTACTCTGGCTTCTCTTTATCTCGCAGGCCACCCAAAAACCTCTTGCTGTGACCTCCTCTCGGCAATCTCGGTTACACCCATTCAGGACTTTCTCAGGCGATGTTTTTACCCTGGGTTGTTCCCACTTCTAAGTCAGAGATCTACATTGAATAGTTCCCCAACAACTTCCCCACTTGCTGAATCCACGCTGTCTTTGTATGTGAATGCCAAATATTCCGGGACATTAGTTTACACCATCGGCTATCGTGGAGATTGACTAGATAGTCAAGGTAACAGAGTTTCATTAATACTACCCTGCCCTTGGTCCTCGAAGCCGACTCCTCTGTTTGGGCAAGTCAATAGAAAAGCGGAATATTCCAGATCGAAATCTCAGTAGATTCGCGGGCGGAACGTATTTGAACTCTTCTCTGTCATCAGGTTTTCTGTTCAGGAGACCTGGTGATAGGGAAAAGTTCAAGAGGAGGACTTTGAATGGATTTTGAGAAAATCTAGACAATTCCAAAATATCCGAATCAGGGTGCCTCGAATCATCGGGACGATTTAGAATCGATTTAGAAACGAATCGAATCGAATCTCGACGGTTCTCATGACCCTCTTAATTGTATAAGTTCACGGTTCTATATAGGGATGTGGAATTTGGGCAGATGAATGTGGGTACAAATTATTACTGATCATTCCTTGAAATCCATAAATAGGACAGATCATCCATTCCATAGTGTTGTATAAGATGTCATTTATGAAAATTAAAGGTGACAAGATTAATAAATATTAATGACTTTATCGTGTAAATTTAATTTTCTGTCTGCAAAGTATTTGTGCAAAGCTAACGAAGGGATCGTTCGTTCTGATTCGAGAGTTGTACAAAATGACATAGAAGATTTCATAACTTACGAGATGCATTCAGAACCCATCGCGTCGCGATCCGGTCGAAATTCTCTGTCCGCTTTTGTGATCACGATACTGTAACTGTCACAACTTATCGTTGCGTGAGAACCTTAAGGTCCTATCTTCCCGAGGAAGATAGAACTTGCCGGTTCTCACAGGACGATATGTGTTTTTCCTCTTCAAAACACAACGCATGCCACCCCAATGGACTAGACAGTGCGGTTAGAGCACTGAACTCCAAACAGAAAGGACGATGGCTCAACCCTGACCAACAGTAACTTGTGTTCTTGGGCAAGATGCTTAATCCAGATTGCCCACGTGAGGGCACGGTTAGGCTGTGTACTCGGGCGTACTGTCCGTCAATGGTTCACTTGTCTCCAACTGCTACCAGCTCTGCTTGTACAGAGTTGGTACGTTGGGTAGTCTGGGACAGTTTCTCGCCGCTGCTCGGTGGTTCTCTTCGGGTACTGCGGCTTCCTCCACTCGTGAAACTGTCCGACACGATATTACCCTGGATTCCGAGAGTGTTGTTAAACCCCAATAACACATACGCCTCAACAGACCAGGACGAATGACTTCTTTACATTGACAGATCATATGCTAAGCTTCGAAAGAGGAGATAACAATATGAACAGAAAATTGACGGTTTTAATAAGCTTTTTCTGAGATGAAGATGCAGGTTCGAAAGGATAGTCATGAGGGGGAATTCTTGTAATACTGAAAATCAATATCAGGACACTATAGAAAAATGCACTGCAATTCTATGAAGGTGGACCTGTATTCTTTATTCGTTTCCTGTTTATTCGTTTGATTGTGTGTGGCTTTCTGTTAGTAATTATCATTTGTGTCCTTTCATAGGGGAACCACAATGGCACTCTTCGATAGAGTGTAAAAGAACAATTACTGGCATGAACAACATAACCACTGTGATGTGTCTGAGATATACAATGCTAATCTTAAATGGACTCAGACGTTTAATTATCTAATCAGATTTATTTTTCGAATAGTTCGTATGAATCAGGCCACATTAGTCTTATTATAATTATCTTGACATTAGATATTCCGAAATAGTTGTTGGGCATTGCCAATTATCGTATCAGGTAGCATAGAGAAAAGTAACATTGATTATATTCAATACAATGGCGTAGACATTCAGAATTTTATTATATGCTACATGACATTTTACTGCGCAATATTCAGCCTAATTCGACTGCAAACACGTACGTTTCAAAACAATAACAAAGATCACCTGATCGTTCCTTCAAGACGATGTCATGCGCCGAAGCATGACGTCATTTACGAAGCTACTGAGGGATATTTCTCATTATCCATCAAGTCGATGGATATCGAGAAATATCTTTCAGAAAATTTCTGCTAATCCGCAGGCTAGCATATAATAAATGGAGAGTAATCAATTTGTTTTGAGCGTTACGGTAAATAATTCATCGAGAGACGGGACGTGAGTAAATCACGAGGGCGTAGCCCGAGTGATTTACGAAACAGTCCCGTCTCAAAACAAATTGATTACTCTGTTTATTACATGACATTTGGAATAAAGAGGTATTTTACTATAATAATTCAACCCAAACTATTGTCAGACATAATCCAATTTAGTGTGGACACGGAAACATTTCTAAAATTAGCAGGAAGGAAATACGAAATAGTCCGGTCTCGGGGCGAATTATATACCGTAACTTGCCGTAAGAATGGGTCACTCTCTTTAGTAAATGACATTTTAGACCAAAATGTCTTTCTTTAAAAATAATTCAACACAAAATATTCGCAAATGCAACTCTGAAATACTTCTGAAATTAGCGCGTATGAATACATCCCTTTCTGTGTCAAATCTTCGATTGGAAATGGCCCAGTTTTATTTTTGTGACTTTCGTTCGATATTTTACTATTTTATGTGGCGTTCCAGTCGCATTTGGGGAATGGCATTCAGCCATAAGATAAAACATTTCTATTTGGATTTTGTCAACTGTGCTAACGAACCTGTTCATAGAGGAAAGAAAGGATTTTTAAAAATATTCAGAAGGAAAATTCATTTTAATTAACTGATGTGGCACTTGAAAACAAAACATCAACAAATCGGTGCGGGCGTGGCTTATATACGTCAGTCGTTCCAAAGTTACTATTGAAGTGACATAATTCACTCGTGACATTACCACTTTTTAATCAACATTAAATTCAATGCAAAACGAACTGAGGAATGTAATAAATGAAATTATTTCATTGAGCCAGTGATGCTATATCTTGTAATACACGGTTGGAAAGAGCTTCTCCAACCCCGCTGTACATCGCAGCACTTCATTACTGAAGTAAAATGTGCTCCTTACCAGCATACGTTGACAGTGAACTCCCCAAGAGAGAAAACAGCCAGGGTGGAGTCCGGGGAACTGCAATCAACGACCCGAGGACGAGTTTTCGCTGTATTTCACGAGCACCAAAGGCGCATGTGAAATACAAGAAAAACACGGCCAAGGTTCGTTGATTCCTGAAAATGACCAATCGAATCAACTGAAGGTGTTATGAAGCACTAATTAATATTTATTGAAAATATGAAACGGTGATAAGCTGAGAAAATGGAGAAATCATATCATAAAACAATTTATGTAATTACTCAATGTTGTCCTGCTTATTTTTCCGTTGGTTTGATGTGCATCCTTCACGATTTTAATCAATTATTTTACATTATACAGATATTGAACTATTTTACCATAAAACCGTTTTATCGTATTACGTTTACGTTAGTGGAAGAGATTTCATGACAGGCCTTAAATTTGGTTTTGATTCTCATGAACTTCTCTGCGAGAATCAATTTTCAGTTAATAAATAGTTTGGAATTTCAAATACTGTTATACCAATGTGAGTATAAGCAGTACATATTCTTGAGTAAAAAAAAACAAGCACCGTATTGAAATATTTATTCGAGTTTAGCCCTTATGGGTCTAGTTCCAATTTTGATGCGTTTCTTGTCGAACATGTCCATATAGAATATACCGAAAGTTGCTTGGTATACCAAATGTTCACCACGAGTGGTGAACATTTGGTACACCAAGCTACTTTGGGATATTTTATTTATACCTTGATAACAGATTAAATGTTAAATAAATCAATATTCACACATGCGAATCTATTTTTGTTTGTATGAGCTCCGGTGGGCGGTACTTCTGTTGACAATCTTATCGCCGAAACGAAATAGAAAACGAAACGCGCAAATTACGGGGCCTTCTTCATTTTAATAACATAATAACATACTATTTCGAGTTATGGATGCTTTATCAACATGACACAACATATGTTTATTAATTTTTGGTATCTCATGAGGTAAACTTATTTAAAAATGTAATAAATAACTACCGGTTTCATCTCACTTTTCACGAGGCGACGAGTGATAAATGTAGACAAGTTTGCATTCAAGGCGAGGTCACCAAAGTTCAACTTGCATGTAGTACCACTGCAGGTGTAAATTTTAACTACTGAAATCCTATTTCTGGCGTATTCACCACGGTTGGTGTGTAAAGCTAAAATTTATGTCATAGGGTTTTTATATATAGTAGAATGGGTAATCATGGTATAAATGTAGAACATCAGAGACTTTGGGTATCTTCGCAGTGGTTTCTAGTGAAGTTTCGGGTGCCTGGGTAGCCAGCCAAGACGTCACTTTACACCGCTGCTAAGTCAAAGTGTTACCATTTATGAGGGAAGGAAACTTAAGTAGAATTCTTCCGGACTTCAAGAAGCCTTTTAGAATCTATGACAAGAAACAAATACACATTTGCCGAGAATTAAAGTTGATTATCGTTGATTTCCTTGAGAAAATCATTAGCGAGAATATCTGATTCTAATTCTCGCTGAAGTTAAAGCCCCGCGTTAATAAAACGTTGCGAAATCAAGACCGAAAAAAGAAAACCAAACGAAAATGACATGTGAGCTGCACCGTTTTTCGCATTTCATTTTCGATATATGAGATCCTACAGTGTCGAGGGCACGAGATCAAACCGAGACTTTCCTCCAGATTGCGATCCAGTTTCGATTCAGTCGGAGAGCTCTATCTGTTTTGGGTTTTTGTTTTTTTTTTTGTTAACTGTACTGCATGCACTGATCGTGACTCAATGTCGGTGGTTTTTGAGTGTTCATAATACGAATACACATGCTTGTCTCTCAGAGTTGTCAAGAAAGACAGTAAAGAGACAGGATGTACACTTTGGATGTTTCGCGCATTCTGCCTGTTGAACAGCTGAACAATGAATCAATTAGTTGCGCTGTATATATACATTACAGAAGAATTATCCGTTCCACATTGTGCGTGGAGAACACGAATGTAATGATATCAATGAGCACCTTTCTCGAGATAATTGCCAGGCATTCATCGATCTGAAACAGCAGCTGGGTGGAAATACTTTGGAAGGTACACGTTCATACTAGAAGAACACACGTTTTCTTTTCCATCAGAGACGAACGAAAGTTGAATATGGGACCATGATTATTGCAGAAAAACGCGTGGTCTGACCTACTTGGAACCCAAAGGGCCTTTCAATACCCACACAAATCCTTTACGGGTTCGTACGAACTCTTTGATTTAAAACCACGCACCTTTGATCTTTAGTGAATGAAGCCGCAATTTTATTACAAAATATTAACCCAGGGGCAAGATTACATCCATCCATTTGTGATATCCACAAAATCCACAAAGACGCTGAGGCATCATTTCATTAGAAATTAAATTTGGAACATAACTGTTAGACAGTGGAGGGTAAATTCTATGCATAAATGTGTGAAACTTACTATTCACACAAAACCCATCATGTGGCCACAGTGGTCAGGTAGTTCATGGATTTCTGTCGTAAATTAGTAACCAAAGTCCAGCAGCAAGAGCACAAATGCTTGTTTTGACGAGGGTCTCCTTTTGAATATCCAATCGACAGAGTCATACGCAGCTTAGGAGAAATTGATATATTGTCAAAAATATAGATGGTCGCCAAAAATATTGAAATTTTACCATTTACACCACTAATTGGTCAGAAAAAGCAAACTTTTACACGTAGTAGCGTAATGGAAGACAATCTTCATCATACCGTGCTAAATGTCGATGAGATGTGATAACAATATTACAGAATGCCATTTATGTGGAAACTACAAACCAAAAATGGCCGCCAAAATGGCGGCCTCTTGATTTTTTCAAAGATGGGTAAAACATATGCACTATACTATGGACGAAAAATTCAACGTCTATATCAGAAAGGAATTATTCTAATTATGTACATTATTGTGGTTATTTATTTATTTATTTGTTTATTGGGGTTTAACGACACTTTAACAGCCAAGGTCATATCGTGTCGGTGACAGTTTTAAGGGTGGAGGAAGCGGGAGTACTCGGAGAGAACCACCAGGCAGCCAGCACACCAACATCGCAACTCCGCACTGCAGCACAGGCAGGGTTAGATTGGTTGAAGACATGCGCACCATCGACGTGCAGTACGCCTTAGTACACGGCGTCATCGTGACCCCATGTGGACAATCGGGGTAAAGTGCCTTGCCCAAGGACACAACGCTGGAGTCCGAAAAGATCGCTCAGACAACCCGTGCTCGGCGTTGCTTAACTTCGGTGATCTGACGAGAACCGGTTACCGAAACGCCACCGATTGTCCACATGGAGCCGTACGCTCGAGCGAAATATGATGACGCCACTCCAACGAGTTATGTAAAACACCTACCGATTCAAACACACATCGCGTTCTGTCTATTTATCGATACAGCCTATACAAACGCCTTTCTTTAAAACTGGGAAAACGTTTGTCAACTATGCTACGAAAAAAGGAAAAGCTAAAAAAACCGAATGTGGCATAATTTTCCTGCATACAGTACAGCCGCCGTGGACTGGACGTAATCCACGCGTGGGCAGTGATGTCCACGCATGCGTTTACCAGGTAGTAAAAAATAATCACCAGCAAAATTTTAATTAAATTTTTGATGATTATTCCTATAATTAGTGTTTGGAATCTAATATTATTGTGTCCGAGCGCAAATTGCCCACCCATGGAAAGTGATCAGTCCACGGTGGCCGTACTGTATATATGAAGAACCCATACCGTTACCTTTAGCTTTACCTTTTTTGTAAATTCATCTCAGATTATCCACTTGCGGAAAGCTTTTTGGTATTCAGTTGACACCCCTGGCGTTCAAAACTCTTTAGAACCGATTCCTCAACTTTGAAAGACCTCTCTGTGCAGAATCACCCTTCGCCGCATCACATCTTATAATGGGATTACACCTCTTAGTTTAAAGTTTCCTTCCGATGGCAGTATCAATAATATTCTTGTTCACTCAACCCAGTTTATTTGTTGATTTTTAATCCAGCTGATTTTCGAGTGCATCTGCATAGCTTAGGGTTGAATTCAAAATTGCAGAATGTAATTTCTTTGTATCAATCATTTAAGTGCTATTTGTGTTGTTTCATTTTTGGTTTCTGTTACGCGATTTCACATTAAACCACATTCAAGTCGGGTTGTTTACTTAAAATTGCGTTTAAACGTCGAACCATGTGATCATATATTGATTGACGTAGGATGACCTAGGAAAATGAGAGCCGATCGCTGAGATTTTGTTCAGCCTTGCACATGCAGGTGGCATTTGGTTCGGACATTTAATCGGAACAATGTTTTCCTTTCAATGAAAACCAGCTGTATTTGGTCACCAGAGAATTATCAAAAAGCGGTTGTTAGTCACCATCAAAGGTGTTAGATATGTCTGACAATGTTGGAGTATTCGAAGCAAAACAAAAAATCTCGTGTGTTAAACCAAAACAATTCAGGAAACATTCTCACGTGTTTGTCCAATCAGCAACCTCTTATTAATCACGTTACATTAAAGGATAGAAGATGTGTTTTACGAACTCCAGTAATAATGCTTGAACAACCATGTTTGGCTGGCTAAATCAAAACAAAAGCAATGTTCCCAACAATGCTTAGGATTTTTCTGAACAAATGTACGTGTGTGCCAGGTTTAACATTCAGACAATTATGACCACATGCTGTGTGTTTGGGGGTTAAATGAAACCTTGTCTGGGTTTAACCCTTTACCCAACGAATCGCCCGCATCCGCCCGCGTAATATGCAAATTCAGCAGCTGAAAAAATATTATATTTCGAAAAGTTTCAACAAAACCATATCATGTGACCCCTCTTTGGAACGAGCTCGTCGAGCTCGTTCCAAAGAGGCGTCCCATGATATGGTTTTGTTGAAATTTTTTGAAAAACCTTAAAAAATGATATATAAAATAAGAAATTTTGAAATCTGCGTTGGGTAAAGGGTTAAATAATATGTGAATGTCAACATGTTATGTTTTATATATAGAATATATTCATAGTAGCTTGGTGTACCAAGCGTTCATTTGAACATTTGGTACACCAAGCTACTTTGGGTATATTTTATTTATACCATGATCGTCAGATTATTACCAGTAGCTATATTCTTTTTTCGCGATTTTACTGAGCAGCAGATGTACAGACGTGCGAATCTGTTTTGTTTACATGAACACCTGTGGGCGGTACTTTTTGCTGTGAATTTTATCACCGAAACGAAATGGGAAAAGAAAAGCGCAAATTACGGGGCCTTTTTCATTTTAATAACATAATAACATACCATTTCGAGTTATGGTTGCTTTATTAACATCAGATAACGCATGTTTGTTAATTTGTGGTATCTTATGAGGTAAACTCATTAAAAAACGTTATAAATAATTGCCGCTTTCAGTTCACTCTTCGCAAGGCGACGAGCGATAAATTTAGACAAGTTTGCATTCAGGTCGAGGTCACCAAAGTTATTCTTGGATGTAGTTCCACTATAGGTGTAAATTTTAACTATTGAAATCTGATGAAATCTCATTGCCGGCGTGTTCACCACAGACACACGTGTTTACCACGGTTGGTGTGTGAAGCTGAATTTTTTTTGTCATAGGCTGTTTTATATCTAGTGGAATAGGTAATCGTGATATAAAAAGGTTTAATGATCGGACATGTGGTTATATATTTTGGCGAACTGCTTACCCACTCTCGTCTTATAGTGGCACGGTGCCGTCGGTTTCCTTCACCATTACCTGCACTGTACAATATTACCAAGCAACAGCGTTATATTTTGACACACTCGTCTATCATTTAGTTTAAATTGCTTTTCCCTTTTGTTTTCACTGAGGACTGACTGCATGACACACATTCAGTTTGTAAAGGGCTCGTCTCTTCACGTCGATTTCAAATGCAATTGGCTGTTTTTCGTGAATAATAAATATCAACAGACTATTGACTGCGTTCTGATTGAGAGCTCTTGGATACGTCAGAAATGCCAGCACAACAACTACCTTTCATGTGTAAACCGTAAGTCGGAATGCGAGGAAACGTTTTTTTTTTTATATTAAATACATTTACAATACGTACATGTCATCTTTTGCATCTCCGATTTTGTTGCTGTAGTACTTAGAGTTGTATTTAAACCTTTATCCGCTCTACACTGATGTAAACATATCACAAATTGAAGCAGTTGTTTTTCCTCATTGCAACCAGGGGGAGTGGGGGAGGGGGACTTTTTTACATTTTCAATTTTTGGGACCCACCAACCCCGGAATGCAATTTTTTTTTTTGCCAGTCATGTCTTGGACACCCACCCCACCCGCACAGTTTTTCCTAAAAGACAATTGGGGACCCACCCCCAATTTATAAAATAACAAAGTATTCAAATTTCCTAAATAAAAAAAATAAATAAATAAATACTTTTCCCAAACATGAAAGGTGCCGCAAACCAACTTGTCCGATATCCCAGCCCTGCTCTTCGTCATCCGAGGTATCCCTAGCCACAGATGGCCCCAAAACAATCTCTCTACATATAAAGCCACAACGGAAATGCAGCATCAGACCCCCAGGTAACCACTGGATCCCGCCTCCACCAACTGAATTGCAGGTATACACCCATTCATGTTCCAAGCAACACAACCCTTATCCCGATGTACAACATGTCTATGCTGTTCAGGCACCAGTCGAATCCCACCACCAAGAAGCCCTGCCCAAAATATATTGTTCCCACCTGGATATCTTCAACTGTCCACAAGAAATTGTTTTTCATTTCATTACTTTTCGGTTAAATGTTTAGTTTGTACAGCTGGTCTGAGAGAGACATAATACTGAAGTTCTTTGACCCATGCCAGGGTGGCTTGCCTGAGATGAATTGCCTCTTCATTATTTTTTTATGTTAGTGTCACTAGAATCATATTTACCTTGAAATTATACACGTTTTCCAACAATCAAGATTTTTATTCTATCAATCTTTCCAATTATTCCATACATGGAAGCACACTAGACCAATGGCATGAGGCAACCGAGGCTTACAGAATAATGAAATAATAGGAGCTACAAAGCACTAATAAGAGGCAGACTGCCTTAGTAGAAATATAAAGGAGTGAAAATCATGACCAAATAGCTGGGAATCACTTTTTTGTTTTGCAAATTTTTGCCAGACCCAGAACAGGACCCACCCCCTAATGAAGTGTAAAACATGGGGACAAAATTCTAACATGAAGCCCCCAACACATTACCAATGCTCTGTTCTGTTCTAAGTTATGAATCTAAGCACTTGAATTCACCTTGGTTGTAATTACTTATCTGTAAAATGATATTTGGCAAAAAATTGCATGATACCGGCAAAAACTCCACTTTGGGACTCGGACCCACCCACCCACCCGGACCTTGTATCCTGGCATTTTTTTGCGAAGTTCAATGAGCTCTGTCAAACAAGATCTGATTGGTTAAATTTGCATTGCGTGGAATATTTGCATCTTGATATTTTGACATTTTGACATCACTGTGTGGGGTGGGTGTTAAACTAAGTGAGTACGCCACAGTTTTTGCGTGTTCTGAACTTCATACGACACAGTACAGATATTTAAAAATGTGTTAGGTAAACATTGGAAAACCACGCCTGACACCGACCTCCATGTAAAAACTGCATGCATGAACGCATCTGTTTGGTCGTGACGCATCTGAATTTATTTATTTAACCCTTTACCTAACATGAAAAGCAGACGACACTTGCAAAAAAAATTCTTGAATAACTAATTTTTTGTCTCAAAAACATAGGTTATGACCTCTCGTTGGAACGAGCTCGACAAGCTCGTTCCAAAGAGGGGTCATAACCTATTTTTTTGAGACAAAAAATGAAAAAATAATGAAAATTAATTGGCGATTTTTGAGAATAGCGCTGGCCGGTTTTGGCCGTTACGTTGGGTAAAGGGTTAATGGTGTTTAAGGTCATGTACTTATGCACAATGGCTAATCTGAATAAAATCATGATGAGAATGAAAGCTTCATCACAAACTTACAGTGTCATGGAAGAAAGCAAACTGGCTATCGGATGTGATATTTTCCCTTAAAAATCTAAGGTTCGTTCACTTAATTCAAGTTCAGTCGTGGAATATATGGAGGAGAACACAACTCAAGTGTTTAGTACAGGGGGTGGCGGGGGGGTGGGGGCATGAATCAACGACCCTTGTTGGAGTTGTTCCTTTCTTCAATGACGTCTACTTCGCCTGTGAAACAACTGAAAACTCCATTGCAGATTGCTGATTCCTGTACTCATTCCTTCAATATCTCTCTTTGTTTGATCTTATTCTTCACTGCTGCAGTCATAAAATCGGTCTCGACATTTCAATAGAGAATAATCGCTTGACTGGACTGGTTACGTGAAATAATTCATGAGAGGAGACGGACGTTGTACAAACACGAGTGCGCGAATGCGCACGAGTGTTTTACAATATTGTCCCTCGCCTCGAATGAATTATTTCACGTAAACAGTCCAGTCAAGCGATTATTCTGTTTATTACTTTTCATTATTAACGGTAATTATATTATTTAACCCTTTACCTAACGTAACGGTCAGCGCTATTCTCAACAATCGCCAATTAATTTTCACTATTTCTTCATTTTTTGTCTCTAAAACATAGGATAGGGCCCCTCATTGGAACGAGCTCGTCGAGCTCGTTCCAATGAGAGGTCATAACCTATATGTTTTTGAGACAAAAAATGAAACTAATAGTTATTCAAGAATTTTTTTTTGCAAGTGTCGTCTGCTTTTCATGTTAGGTAAAGGGTTAAAAAAACAAAAAACAATAAAGTCCCCATTACACCCACGGGAAAGCGTCTTCGTTTGCGCGCACGGATACATGACACAATTGTTGATTGCATAATTCACTTGTGAAGTTATCTTTTATAATCAAACCCGGAAATCCCAGTAAATCACACTTTGGAAAATAATAATAAATAATAAACTACTGTGAGATCAAGATCAAATCAAGAGAACAAACCGAGGCTAATTTTGAGACTTGAAGTTCCCGCCTTTTCACTGTAGGCGGGGTTCTGCTGTGTTATCGGGAAAAGCGGAGAGAGAATTTACACTAGATCGCGAACCAGTCTCTGTTCACTTTTGTAAACACGGTACTGAACATGAGCCACAACACAGATTGCAAATGACAGACAGGACCACAGCCCTCTCATCTATGTCAGTGATGAATCTGGAAAGAGCAGTTTTAGTAGCAGCATAAACATTACGCCTAAATTCCCGTGGTCGACGAATGTTGAGATGGCAGGCAAAACGAACAGGTGATGTTTTTTTCAGTTTAGCATTTCTGCATGTTACACATGATAGAAAGGCTGTTACAAAATATCATGGCACTAGTTCTCATTTCTGCGTCGCAGGACCGAACACGTCCATTTCAAAAGTTATCGAGAACCACGCCCGATAACAGGGAGTCGACAGAGCAGAGCAGCTGAAGGAGTGGTTTCGCGCAGGGAAGGCGACAGGGGCAGTGTTTGGCAAGCCCCTTCGTCCCTCTTTAACATTGGAGGATTGAGCATCAGCATCATGTCCGTCTGCTGTAGAGTAGACTAATATCAAAACGTCTTTACATGGAGGTATAATTTAATTTTAATCTTCAACCCATTGGACCCGAGAGGCCATTTTCGGCCCAGGAACATGAGACGTCATAATTGCATTAAGTAAGATGAATGCCAAGTGCATGTGGTGGGTAGACCAACTAACATTTTCAACTCGTGACCACAAGGCTGCATATTGAAAATATTAATTGGTCTACCCCTACATAATGAATATGGCTTCTTCCAATTTCTGTTATTGAGCTGACATGGAAGATACCACAAGTTTTCAAAGGTTAATAATATCCTATTTGCTTGCATATGATTGATCGAGGTGAGTTTTCATAATTCGATGAATAATTTTCCTATCGTTCGAATGTTGTTTTTTTCCGCCCATTTCGTCCCCTGAGTTCCAATGTGTTCTCTATGCCTACTGGCACAAAGAACACATTGGAACTCAAGGGACGATTTGTCAAATAAGAAATTATGGGCGTGTCCAACGGAACAGCTAAACTCGACTTGCTGCAGGTGGGTTGTTGATTAGTATTCGCCTTGGTTGTTCACACTGGGTTTTTTCTTCAGTATTCGAGACCGTGTGTATTAGTCTATGTTGAAATGATGAAGCTGCCGTGTGCACAAAAGTTGATAAGACTATAATGATATGGGGGCGCGGTGGCTCAGCTGGTAGAGGTGCAGGCTGCAAGCCGAGGGGTCCTCGGTTCGAATCCCACCTGCGGCAACCGCGTTGTGTCCTTGGGCAAGACACTTCACCCTCATTGCCCACGTGGGGGCACGGTGACGCTGTGTACTAAGGCGTACTGCACGTCGATGGTGCACATGTCTTCAACCAATGCTAACCCTGCTTGTGTGGAGTTGGTATGTTGGGGAGCTGACAGTTGCTCGCCGTTGCTCGGTGGTTCTCTCCGGGTACTCCGGCTTCCTCCACCCGTAAAACTGTCACGGTCATGGTTAGCCATTGTGTAGAAATATGTGACCTTAAACACCAATAAATAAATAAATAAATAACTATAATGATATAAGTGATCGAGACTTTGGCCGTTCAAGGGTGACTTAGTGTGCAACTAAACAATCTGAATTCATTTATTTATTCATTGAAGTTTAGCGACACTTTCGACAGCCAGGGTCACCTCGTGTCGGACAGTTTTACGGGCGGAGGAAGCCAGAGTACCCAGAGAGAACCATCGGGCAACGGCGAGCAACTGTCACTCGCCCCAGCGTACTAACTCCACACAAGCCAGGGTTAGCATTGGTTTAAGACAGATGCACAATCGACGTGCATAACGCCTTCATACACAGCGACACCGTGCCCCCACGTGAGCAATAGGGATTAAGTGCCTTGCCCAAGGACACAGCGCAGTTACTCCTGGCAGGGAACCGTGTACCCCTCGGTCTGAAGTTCAAAGCCGTAACCAATGAGCCACCGTGCTCCCTATCTCTGAATTAATTTATAACAACTGAATTGAATTATCTGTCGCTTATCGGAGTATAAATTTGGGATGGATGTGTTAAGTTTTGTACGAAGTGCTACGCACTTTATACAGCTGATTGACATCATTGTAAAGTGTTTCAAACTGACTCAAGCATCGATTGACGCCACAGTTAACTTTCAGCAATTTACAGACGTCTTTAACTGGTTGAGGGCTAGATTATTTTGGTAGTCTGGTTTGGTTTTTCAATATTTGTATTATTGCAAAATATTGGAGAGTGCCCATAGGCACTCTCCAGTAATTTGTAATTAAACAAATTTATAAAAACATATATTAATTGCGTTTGATTGTATATGAATCGCAAACAAGGAAAATGTTGGATTTTGCACTGGCACCCTCATTTTTTGAAACCTCTGATGGTGATTTTCAGCACTCAACCAGTTAAAGTGTTTCCCAACATTGATAAAGTATGATGACCCATGAAGATGTATAGGCTCGTTAATTTGGGAGTAATGGAGACCCTCGATCTCCAAAATAGCAGTTTGGCAGAACAAGATTCTCTGGAAGTATAATAAGGAAGTAAGATGAGTGAATGATAAAAATAACGTGGTTATTATTGGGAAAAACACACCGGAAAGGGGTTGCGTGCTGATCAGAGAAAGTGGGAAGTAAAGAGTCCGTTTCTAGGTGTTGAGATGTGAGAATTGTCCTGGGTGCTACAAATCAGCGGCAGGCCAAAACTGCTCTTATTACCGTTATTATCAGTGATGAGTCTATGGTGACGCGTGATGTTGTCTAGCCTTGATAAAACTACATGTAAACACGTGTTGACTCGTTCTTCTGAAAGGTTTACAAATGCGCTGTCGAATTATGGAACGCAGAACTGAACCGAGATTCAAAGCTGACTCGAGATGTGATAATGCTATGGTACTAGTTCGTCAGTGAAAGCTACTGATCAATATTGAGATTTGCTAATCCATGTTACTTACGGGTGAAAAAACATCTAATCAAGCGTGGTTTGTCGACACATGTCAAACCCACGGCATAACATACAAAGCACGTCTTACTTCATTGAAGAAGTAACAGCGTCGCCTGATAGAACATTCTTGCTTCCCATTGGTTCCCATTAGGAATGAATATGGTATCCGTTCAAAAGTTCATCCGGACAAAATCTTTTGGGACAGAAGATTCCCTGGCAAATGATCTCGGACACAATCTTCCCAAGGAACGAACAAAAGTTCCCCCACACAAAAGGTCACTGTATCGGGCAATAAAGGTTTATCATTTTAGTCCTTTCAATATGGTATGCTTGCATTTTTGCGTGAAAAAAATAATGTCAGCGGACGAGCAGACGACGCAATGAAAAATAAATTGTTGGTGCGGACCAGTTGCAATTTAACCCTTTACCTAACATGAAAAGCAGACGACACTTGCAAAAAATATTCTTGAATAACTAAATTTTTTCATTTTTTGTCTCAAAAACATAGGTTATGACCCCTCGTTGCAACGAGCTCGACGAGCTCGTTCCAACGAGGGGTCGTAACCTATGTTTTTGAGACAAAAAATGAAAATATTTTGAAAATTAATTGGCGATTTTTGAGAATAGCGCTGGCCGGTTTTGGCCGTTACGTTGGGTAAAGGGTTAACCTGACAGCTCCAGAGAGCTGTAGGGTTAATTTTTTACTGCATTTCCCAACAACATGTAAAAATGATTCGCCCATTTCTACGTGGATGGTATTTTAGAGTAAGATGTAACACATTGCAATGAAAGTAACAATAATAATAATAATAATAATAATAATAATAAAAATAATAATAATAATAATAATAGTAATAATAATAATAATAATAATAATAACCCTTTTGCCGACCGCTGATTTGTTGCGGTTCTCGGGGAGAAGGTCATGATTGACCCTGTGCTCAAAAATACTTCCCTATCCCCCCCCCCCCCCTTTTCTCTCCTCCCAACACCCGGAAACGAACCGTTCGATGACATCCAGTATCCCGATCCCTCCGATAAGCAGAAAACCGAATTATCAGATCGTTTCAAATTCTTATAAAATCGTGACATTCACTTAATTAAGATTTTCAATTTAGCCGATACCCTCACCCATCACAACACGAGGGCATATATGTAAAGGTAAGTTCACCCTCCCGTTGGTTTGGTCCAAATCAGACCGTGCATACTGTTTCTGTGAATATTTGTGTTTTTGAAACTATAAATATGTTTTATTACTTTTCAAAGTGTGATTTACTGGGATTTCCCGGTTTGATTATAAACGGTAACTTAACGAGTAAATTATGCAATCAACAATTGGGTCATGTATCCGTGCGCGCAAACGAAGACGCTTTGCCGTGGGTGTGATGGGTCTTCATTGTTTTGGGTTTTTTTTAACCCTTCACCTAACATGAAAAACAGACGACACTAGAAAAAAAATTCTTGAATAACAACTATTACTACCACCACTCTAATGGGAGGAATGGTGACACCAGAATCAAGAGAGCGACATTTCGCAGTTGATCATCAGCAATACTTTGCTCGCTTGCTGGAATGAGACCAAATCAAGACATTATAAATGGAATCCACAATGTTGCAGTGTAATACCTACTTCTTTCTCTTTCTTTTGTTGATCTTTCTTTCTCTTCTATATTTCTCAAGGAAAGACAGAAAGACAGCCAATCTGGCTATGCCTTCCCCTGCCAGTATACAATGCATTAATTATTGGGATTATTGTCTTTATATGTACTATATACAATATTTCGTTTTGTTGAAATTTCAATATGTTAACTACATGTACTATATGTATGCATTGTTATATTTATAGTATACTGGCAAATAAAAATATCAATATCAATATCAAAATATCCAGATGCAAAACACCTGGAAGAACAAATTTTGGATCTTTTAGAGCTGAGTTTAAAATGTAATGACTTCCAATTTATTGAAGAATGTTTTTTTTAAAATAATGTGTTGTCCTATGGGAAAAGATTCAGTACTAAGTTTGCAAGCATTTATGTAACGGAATGGGAGGAAAATGCCTTAAGTAAACGTGTAAAGCATCCTCTCGTATATCTCAGATATTTAGATGACATTTTTATTATTTGGGAACATTCAAAAGAAGATTTTGATGAATTTTTAGACATTTTAAACAATCATGATCCAAACATTAAATTAAAAGCTACTATCAGTGAAAATTCTGTTGATTTTTTCGATGTGACCGTGTATAAAGACAAGCAATTCCAGGCATTAGATTATAAAGTATATTTTAAACCAACTGATTCACATCAATTGTTGCACACAAAATCATTTCATCCTCAACACACATTTAAAGGTATCATCAAATCACAGCTCATTCGTTTCCACCGCAATTCAAGTGATAAGGTAAATTTCAACGAGGCTTGTTCTACTCTATTTGGCGCCCTCAGATCGAGGGGGTATTCTCTGCGCTTTTTGCGTATCCTGAAATCTCAAACTCTGAAAAAGCTCGAAGGTCCAGCAGAAATTACTGATTTCGAACCACTGACAATTGAACACATCAAGTCATTGCAGAATTGTAGTGCCGCGGTATTTAATTGCAAAAAGCATCGTTGTAGATTGCATACTTTTATGTCTGATCAGAAAGAGGAATTTTCCTCCGAACAATTGAAAAATCATTATCAGATCCCTCCATTGTGATTCACCGAATATTATTTACCTAATCACTTGTAAACGTTGTCGGAAGCAGTATGTTAGTCAAAGTCAAAATCCTTTCCGAGAACGTGCTACAAGACACAAACAGGATATAAAACATAATGCTGATGCCCCAGTATAACACAACATTTTAACCTTCCAAGCCATTCTTTGGATGATTTCGAAACCCATCCTATTGAACAACCACCATTTAAAGACACATTAGAAGAAACGGATGAATTTAGAAAAAAACGTGAAGCTTTTTGGATCAATACGCTTCACATCCTCTGGCCATTTGGTATGATCATATCAGAGGGAGAATGCGAAAGGACCTCCATCATTCCTTTCACTTTAACACACAACAGAATGAATATCGAAATAGCAAAAATATTAAAAGATGAATTCACTTTAACCAACTCTACATTAAATGAACCTTTGAATCTTCGACCTGTCATCCCTTATAAGAAAAACAAACGCTTCAGTAACATCCTTGTAAGGATTAAATTAGAGCCCATCAACGAATAACATCAATTATTGACAGTCAGTTTAACCAGTTCTTAAGCTCATAACTTAGTTTAAATCAGTTTTGTGTATTTTTTATTATGTTTGAAACCCATCAAGGTTAAGTAAATATATATTATCATGAAAACAATATTTCTGCGGCATATTACAAGAAAAAAAAGTTCAGTCGGAAATGTATGTGCCAGTGCGAATTTTGAACCTTAAACACACACACAACACAAAATCCTGCATCCGCCTCAACCAATCTGATAATGATCTTCTGTATTAAGACGGTTAAAACCGTTTAATCCTTTACCCAACGCAGACAATATCAAATTTATTATTTTAATTTTTGTGTTTTCATTCAATTTTTTAAAAATATTTCAACAAAACTATATCATGTGAACCCCCCCCCCCCCCGCCCCCCCCCCCCCCCACCTCTTTGGAACGAGATCGTCGATGATGATATGGTTTTGTTGACATCTTTTGGAAATATATTTTTTCAGCTGCTTAATTTGTAAATTACGCGGGCGGTTGCGGTCGATTCGTTATGTAAAGTGTTAAAAAGAATGAGTTCCACTGCACCAAAATAGTTCGACAGATACAACCGATCAATTAAAGTCATTTTCAAGAATTGACTTCCCTAAGCTTTGAGGTTCGCGGTCGGTTTCCGATAAATACGAAGATATATTACTTCCCTGTTTCTAAATCAAACGACTTTGCTCTTGACTCATCTCGCGAAAGAAACGGGTAAAAGTACACATCATCATGCATCTGTTCGTAGATGTAGAGATATAGAGAAGACTCCAAGGAAAGAAGCAATTACTGTAATGCTTGAGCAGCTAAGGACAATCTGAAGTGTTTATTTTCAGGAAGACATACTGTGAGAAAACACAAAATTACGTTAAAATACTCAGGTTATTTCGAAAATAGTTGTTTAATCGTGAAAAGTGTACTATTTTTCAGAATCAATGGAATTCCGGATAATCACGTGTCCAATTGTTCTATAATCACTTGTCTCTCCATGCGGGGATCAACCACGTAAATTATGTCCAAGGTTGGTATTTTTTTAGATTGATAACCCCCACCCATTGACCGGAATCAAAGCTCTATAATGGTTGTTTTTTATCATGAAATTCCATACCAAAACTTCTGAAGAGAAAATAATCCGTACAGAAAACAAAATAATTGTTCAGCTAAAAAGATGCTCTCATTTGGAACAACCACTTTGATTCTGAATGGTTGGGATTTTTGTTGCGTCAGTTTTACCTATTTCTTGAAGGACCAAGTTAACCTACCTTTATCAACGTTTGGGTATTTTTGTATTTGCATATTATTATTCTGTTCGTTTGTGTGTGGTGGTTGTCTGTCTTCCCGACTTTGTGACAACCTTGACAATAGTATTTGTGTACTTATCAGGATTTCCTTTGTTTTTTTTCTGGGCCCTTACAAAGAAAACAGTGGGTTAGGGTTTGTCTTCCTGATTTTGTGGGAACTTATTTGTCATTGTCACTGAGAACAAAAGCAAAAAACAAGTAACCAGGCTAACAAGACTCTCTATGTGTATGTGTGTGGTGGTGTGGCGGTGTGATGGTGTGTGTGAGGATCTCATGACTACTTGGTTCACTTTCCTTTCAGAGCTGCATAAAACTGCATAAAAATTGGCCTCAGACGAAGAATGGCTCGGGCTTATGTGTGCATTTTGAAGGACACAATCATTTTATGTTATGGAGGAATTTAGAATGATGGTTTCTGATGCCACGCCATGAATCGAACTCACTACAATCCAGTCTGGCAATCGGGAGTCCAACACCTAAACCACTAGACCATTGCACACCGTCAAAAACTATGGCTGGAATCTGGCTTTTTTAAATGAAGTTCTTATGGGTTACATGGTTCACTTACCTATCAGCAGCTGTCTGAAATTGTGAAACTCACACAGAACACGCGTGAATGGATTAATCGATATGGCACGAGTGCCAGCGCGGAAGGATAAAACGAGAGGCCTAAGGCCTCTCGTTTTATCCTTCCGCGATGGCACAGGTGCCATATCGATTAACCCATCCACACACGTGTGCCTTTGTGTGTTTATTACACGCCTTCGCGTCCATAAAAACAATTAATAGAAGGACACTCAGCTATTCATTTGACAACTATCAACACAAAGAACATTTTATCGCCAACCAAATTTGCGAGGGGAATCCGCGTTGCTATCTCGTCCCCTGAGTTTCAACGTGTTCTATGTGCCCACTGGGACGATTTTAAGCTATCGCCAGCGATTCAAAGTGTAATTCCGTTGCACGATTTGTAGAAAATTCCAGTGAAATTTCGCTAAAATTTTTAAATAATCCGTCAACGATTTCCGTTGCGCACTTATATGTGCGGAACAGATGGTTTGGTGTTGCTGTAGATTAGAATTTTATAGAACAGGCGTGTAATAAAACGAAAGTGCTGTGGTTGCCATAGATGAAAACTGGCACCGGCCTGTGTGTGTGTGTGTGTTTTGAACAACACAATCACGTTTTGGCTTATTGTTTATTTGTTTCTGTGACGTGTGTGTTTATGGGGGGGGGGGGCGTGGTCTGTCTTGCTGACTTTGTGGGGGCCTTACCTTAATAATAGTATTTGCGTCCCCGTTAGGACTTTCTTTGTGTTCTCACAAAGAAAACAGTGGGTTAGGGTTTGTTTTCCTGATTTTGTGGGGACTTGTTTGTCAATGTTTGTCACCGAGAATAAACAAAAAATAAGTCCCCGCAACGACGACTGTGTGTGTGCCTGCTTAAGATGCATAAAATGCGCACTGGCACAGACATTTTTTTATAATATGCCGACGAAATATTGTTTTCTTAAAATATGCGTATGCTGAAGCTTGGTGACTTTCAAACATGACCAGCAAATACACAAATTTGATTTAAACTAAGTCTCGAGCTCAGGAACTGATTAAACTGACAGGCAATAATTGATGTTATTCATTGATGGGACTCCACTTTAATCCCTACAAGAAGGTTATGCAAGCTTTTATTTTTCTTATAAGACATGATAGATCGAAGATTTTTAAGATTTTTTTAATTTAGAGTTTGTTAACCTTTTACCTAACGAATCGGCCGCATCCATCCGTGTAATTTTCAAATGTAAGAGTTGAAAAAAAAAATTTTTCAAAATGTTTCAACAAGACCATATCATGTAATTCCCAATTGGAACGAGCTCATCCGATGAAGGGTCACATGATATGGTTTTGTTGAAATGTTTTAAAAAATTTTTTAAAATAATAATTAAAATAATTTTGATAGCATGTCTGTTGGATAAAGGGTTAAACAGGCATTGTTCTATTCATTTATTCCTATGAGTTCCATCCTACATAGTGCCATTTACTTTATCTATTGACTAAAGTGATTTTTATGATTTGATTGGTTGATTTATACGTGGTATTAGACCATATTCATTAAAACCCACGATACGTCCGCCCAGCCACTGACAAATTCCCCATACCCAGTGGAAGCCTCGTTCCGAAATCTACAAATTGTCCATACCCCGTAGAAGTCAATAGATACATGTAAATTTGTTATCCCATGTCTGATCACGGCCTGCACTATTCGCAAAAAATCGTCATTCCAGTTTTACAGTGTACATGTATTATATTTTATTTTTTTATCTCCAAAATATAGCTCATGACTCCTTATTGGAATGAGCTTGTCGAGTACCCTCCAATGTAGGGCTCATAAGCTATGTTTTTGAGACAAAAAAAGAAAGAAAGAAATTCAATAATTTTTTTAGGCTAGTCATATCGGCATATTTTCACAAAAACTCTTTTGCACAAAAATTCCACAGAAACCTGTATGGCTAACAATGGAAGATAAAAGATCTCATGCAGTGTGTGTTTACACATGAAATAGATTGTACTTCTAAAACGGAAAGTCAATAGATAAAATCGTTACCCCTTGTCTGATCACGTGGTACGGGTTTTTACCTACCCGAAGCCAGCCGTATCCCATGAGGCTTACCCCGTGTCTGATCACGTGGTACGGGTTTTTACCTACCCGAAGCCAGCCGTATCCCATGAGGCCTTGGCCTCATGGGATACGGCTGGCTTCGGGTAAGTAAAAAGCCGTGCCACGTGATCAGACACGGGGGTAACTAATAATATTCCTGTTTGTGGTGATTTGTGTGTTGTTTTTTTATATCCACACTTCCATTATTTAGACAAAACTGTCCATCCATATTCATGATTATTGATATTTTTCTATGCAAGACACAATAACCTCCAGTTGTCCACCCTCCGCTTTCTTCCTTTTAGTTTTCAGATCGGATGTGCATTTTGCTATAAATATAACGCTAATGCAGCAGGAAGACTACAGAAATGTCCCTATATTCCTCTTCCTCTAACACCATGTCCTTCAAGTCTAATAAAATGCGAGTATTGTGGAGAATTACTATGAGGGTTATTCTTCGCACACAAAGATTCTACGTGGTACAAAGCCATACATTTACATTTGTGGAGTAAGTATGGATTTTACGCGCCACAGTTGTGCAAGGGCGGTGTGATATTTGTTAACCCCTTGCGACCATTTAACAGTACAATGGTACTTCCGTCTCATGCAACGTCCAGACACCGCATGCAACGTCCAGACACCGAGAAGGGGGAAGAAACAAAGGAGCCAAGTAGGCCACCGAGACACACCAGTGCACAGCCCCGCCGGGTGATCTGTCGAGGTTTATTTTCGTTAGACATGTATAGTTTGCCACTTTGGTTTTGTGTTGCCTCAACTTGCCTGAATTGCCACACAGCCCTCATTGACAAGTACAGTTTGTCTCCGGCTGTGTAGGTTCAGTTGCAGTTCTAGAGATGGTGTTTTTGCTGATCTTCAGGCAGAGGCGGTGGACATATGCCCCACCACTTTGTTCCAAAGACCTGCTGCGCGGATACACAATGAGCTAAATGGACGCAAACAAACTAGCCTATATACAAACATTCCTGTAATATATTATCCCTTTACCTAACCTGAAAAGCAGACGACACTTGCAAAAATAATTCTTGAATAACTATTTTTTTTTCATTTTTTGTCTCAAAAACATAGGTTATGACCCCTCGTTGGAACGAGCTCGTCGAGCTCGTTCCAACGAGGGGTCATAACCTATGTTTTTGAGACAAAAAATGAAAAAAATATTGAAAATTAATTGGGGATTTTTGAGAATAGCGCTGGCCGGTTTTGGCCGTTACGTTGGGTAAAGGGTTATTTGTAAATCTTAACAACATTTGGCCAAAGAATTCTACCTTGAGTCGCTTCAGTTCGTGTCTTCAGGTTGGAAGATGATTGAAGTAGAAGAAATGGACAGGACAATGACCACACCGCGACACGCTCATCTAAACGTAGAGACTATAGTGTGACACGGCACATTTACCGATATACCGTTGCTTTTCAACCACTGGGCTGAACCACAGTAGCCTTTAAAATTTGTGCCCCTCCACTTTTATCGAGCTTCCGCCGCCTCTGTGCTCGGGCAACTATAGGCTACCACTTTGGTGACTTGTGGCTAACCGTGTACATCTAGTAAGCAAATGTTTCGTGATAATGGGGCACAAAGTAGCCAGAAATTGCCCCCCCCCCCCCCCACAACCACCACCACCACCACAACGGTCTGAGATATCAGATCATTAACAGATCTCTAATCTTTTTCGAATGAGCGTCAAAGGGAAATTTGGATTTCTCCAAGACGGGGCAAGCCAAATGGGGAGCATGGTCTGACGACAGACAAGGCGAAACCCAAGCAGTAATGCCAGCCAGGGCGTGGACCCTGCATTGTAGCGTTTACAAAACGGATTGAAGACAACTCCTACGATATTTTGAAGGTCGGGTGGAGGGGCATCCAACAACCCGTCGGGAGAGTGAAAATGTCGAAACCCAAGCAGCAATGCCAGCCAGGGCGTGGCCTCTGCATTGTAGCGTTTATAAAACGGATTGGAGACAACTCCTATGATATTTTGAAGGTCGGTGGAGAGGCATCCAGCAACCCGTCTGGAAAGTGAAAATGTCGAATTCATTCATGTAGTGTGTATACCAGCAGATGCATTGTTCAATAGAATCCTGGAGGCAGAATATATTCCTCCAAAGATGTTCTCAGAACAGTAGTAGGAGATGAGATAACCGGCCCCTCTTGGGGACCCCTCTCGGGACCCCGGAAGTGACGTCATGTCACGTGACCCAGTGGCGCCATGTTGTGTTGTCATGGTAACCCGCGTGAGCGGCCATCTTGTGACGTCATCCCCATAGTGATACATGGTGTTAGTATGCATGCGAAGCGCGTGTTGTTAGGGTGATACGTGTTTCCGTCGGCCATTTTGTATACTGGAGGCCGCCATCTTGGTTTCTATGGTAGCACGTGGTTGCTATGTGACCCAGAGGCTTATACTAGGACAGGGGTATGTTCCTTTGTACAAGAGTAATTTCCCGATTCGTAGAATTACCACAAACAACCCGACAATCCCTCCAAATCATCAAAAACGACTTTATTTACTACGGATTCCCCATTTTATCGACTTAGCACGTAGTGCTATAGCACCGTGGGGACCCGGGGTATGTTCGATTGAATAAGAGTAAATCTAATTACCACAAACAACCCGAAAATCCCTCCAAATCACCAAAATCCAACGCAAACTACCGAAATTGACCTTATTTAGTACGGATTTCCCCCAGAATCCTATTTAGGATCGCCATACCATGGTACCGAGAGGCCCCCCAGGTACCGCGGGTGGACCCCGGGCTAAGTTCGACTGAACTAGAGTGGTTTTTCTGGTTCGAATTTCCATCAAAATCCTTTTTAGGACCGCCAGACCATGGCTTATAATAGTAGCACGTAGTGCTATAGTACTGAGCGGCCCCTTTGGATTATAGCCAACTGATAGACAAACCTCCATGAAAGCCTTAATCATTCCTAATGCCAAGAAGCTAGGGAGTACTTACTGATAAGTCATTGCTCGAACGACTTAAATCCCACCGAGCAAATAAGCCATGGAGTATTTACTCGAACGAGTGGCTCGCACATACGACTCTTAGCCTCATTTCAGTATTTGAGGATATCTATTTAACAGTCGACAGTTTCCAAACAAGCGCGCTCAATTTGTTTAAGAATAACGAACTCACAGAAACTCTGCTTGAGTTTCTGAACTCAGGTGAGTTTTCGCCACAGCAGCTCTGGAATTGCATGGTGACAGAAAATGGGAATCCGCACGTGAACGATGCATGGAAAACCCGTTAGCTTCTGGTCCGTGCTTTAAAATCATAAAAGGCGTAAAGTCTGTACTTGTCGATCCTCACATTTTTCACAAAAAAGGGAAAATGTCACCCACGAAATCTTCACATATACAGGACAGCAAGCATAGTTTTAGCTGAAACTACAATCGTAGCACCATTTTGTATAGATTTTGTAAGTGACATGTGGAATCAATTAGCAGAAGAGAAACCCCCTCTCAGTTACGTAATCAGCTCTGGGATGATATCATCAATACATTTCCATTGGAAGGATGCATTTACCTAGATCAAGCCAAAGATGAGGATGAAGTTTGCCTGATGCTCGGGGGAGATGATCCTGATTTGATCAACAAATTGTCTCAACCACACAACTGGCATGGTTTTCTCTTCGTCTGCTATAAAATTTTCTTTGACTTGAGAAGCAAGAAAGGTTATTCAATAACACAATCATACAGTGTAGCTAACCATCCGCTACTTTAATACGTAGCCTATAGCTCATGTCCTGAGATCATTTCATTTGATATGCATTTTATTTGGTTCTTACAAACCACTGTATAATAGCACTTACATATATATACACGTATATACAAAAACAGCATCATCAAACTTGTTAACTTCTGCACTTTAACTTTTCACACAAAAAGAATTGTATTGAATATACTTTAAATTCTATAATCGTCATGCTTTGGGGGAAAAGTCAATCAATCAATCATTCAAGGCAACATAGGTTTGTTTCTGTAAATACCTTGGGATAAATTTTAGAATATTCTAATGTCTTAAACGAAAAAAAGCTATACATTGACCAATATCGTGATGTTTATAAACGGCAAGATACGCGAGGGCTAAACCTGTTTGTGTTAATGTATCTTTGAGAAATGCAGCGATAATTAGCGAACAGGTTAGCCCCTTAAAGAGTGTCATTCAGCATTCTACAGACAGCGATAAGTTCAGATAAGGTGGGGAGTGCTGCAGTCACCAAAAATTTTTAAAGCCTATTATATATATAAGGCAGGCAAACGCGTTGGTAATTTTTTAACATAAACTTCCCAAATCGGTTCGGTGTTTTAAAATAACGGCTCTTAGTAACGCCCAGTTTCAAGTATGTAGAGGTCTGGAAAATGGTATGTTGGTGAGTTTTAAAGCTGCAATTCAGAAAGAAATTGTTATGGTTAGGGAATGCCTTAGACTCGGAACTTTAAACGAATTCCAATTTAAAGTGCATCAATCCAGCTGGGCATCTACGATGTCAAGGAGAGCAGTTGTGGCTAAAATTGATTGCTTCAAACCTGCACGTATCTGTGGAATAGACCAAAGGTAAGCAATCGATCATGGCGACAGCAACACTAGCAAGTTTCTGAAGACGCTGACGTGGGTGTGACATATGCAGAACTTAAAGCGAAGTGAGTCCAGGTTACTGTAGGTTTAATCATGTGGAATAAATATCGGCGAAAACATGCATAAATACTATCGTAACTCTGGGACCCAAACCATATGGAAACGGTGATCGAAGCCCGAGATGTATGCTTGACCCGAAGGGCGCAGCTGATTGTGTGAGCCGACGTGGGCCCTTATAGTGCGAACTGTAATTGTGAGAAATCCTTGTATATTCTCGGACTTGTGAATTTGTATGTAAAATGTACCATATGTGTACCATATATTCCTCTATGCATGTGAAAAAAATATCTTTCCATTGCGTTATCGTCGATCACCTCTAAATATTCAAAGTCATTGACTCCTTCGGAAGCAGGAAAAGTCCCAAACAGATAGGACAAGCTTGATATACAAAATTGCGGCATTCTATCGTCGCGGTATTTTGTCGTCGCGCCATTTGGTTGCTTCGGCAAAATAACCCTCGACATGGCGTGGCGCTGTATTTTGTCGTTCGGCAAAATGTCATAGACTGAATCCTTCTCCTGCTGCCAAAGTAAATACGATCGGACCCATCGCAGAATGTTTAAATTCTATCGGGTTGGTAAGCTCGACCATATCGAAGCGATAGTCAACCATATGCCGTGTTATTTATTTATTTATTTATTTATTTATTTATTTATTTATTTATTTATTTATTATTTATTTATTTATTCATTTATTTATTTATTTATTTATTTGATTGTTTTGACATTTTCAACAGCCCTCTCGTGTCGGACAGCTTTACGATTCAAGAACCATCCAGCAGCAGTGAATAACTATCGTACTCTGCTACTTACTAACCCCATACAAACAAGGTTAGAACCGATTGATGTCGTGCGTATTTTCGACGTGCACGTGGTGTGCGTTATCATTCATCACACTGAGCCACCATACTATCAGTTGGGAAGATGGTATTTACCATTTGAACCCGAAAGACCGCTTTTCCGGCCCAACATCGTGATTTAACCTGAATGTATAACCTAGATAGCTGTGCGGTGATTTTGTGTGGTAAGAAATCCAAATTTCCAACGTGCATCCCCAAGGCTACCAAAAAACGAATATAGACTCTTCCAATTGATGACACTGAACAGATGTGGAAGATGCCACCAGGGTTCAAATGGTTAAGTGTTTTGCCCAAGGACACAATGCAGATGACAAGAATACGCCTTTCGATTTAAAGATCAATATTCTAACCAGTGAGCCGCCGAGCTCCTGACCTGTATATATATTACACGTACAGGCACCGTCGGCTAGTGGCGATGACCAGATTATATGACAACTCACCAACCAACACCCCCCCCCCCCCCCCACCACCACCCCTCGCTGCTAGTTGTCGTCAGAGTGCACTTGGAACCACTGATCTCTATACTTTATACAACTGTGTTGTTGGAATGACAGTGAAAAACTTCGCAGCCATTTCCTCAAAACAACTGGATTGCTGGAGCGCTCATTGGTCTTATACAGAAATGTCCCCATCACTGCCATCTTAGGATGCGTTTTAAATATTCAGTTGTTGTTACCACGAAAAATGTGTACATCATCAACATATGCTTTTACATATAACAAAGCGAATTCTTTACAAAGCGATTTGCGATTGCCAGACATTAAAAAAGAATCTTGTTTTTGCATTGTTTATTTGTAGCAACTTCTCCCCCCCCCCCCCCCCCCATCTCCCCGGTCAGAGGTAACGGGGATGAAGACACGTTGCTACATGTGTCCAATGCGCGTTCCAGCAATCCAATTGTATGTATAGACATCAGTGCACGGATCACGGATAAAATTCACTTCTCAACTGCAATTGTCGTTTGCAAAACAGGCATGCAGAACCATAAAATATCTCTTTGTGGCTTAATCCTTTACCCAACGTAACGGCAAGAACCGGCCAGAGCTATTTACAAAAACACCATTCAATATTCATTATATTTTTTATTTTTTGTCTCAAAAACATAGCTTATGACCCCTCATTGGTACGAGCTCGATGAGCTCGTTCCAATGAGGGGTCATAAGCTATGTTTTTGAGACAAAAAGTGAAAATATTTAGTTATTCAAGAATTTTGTTTGCAGGTGTCGTATGGTTTTCGTGTTAGGTAAAGGGATAAAGACCAAGTATTTTATTTTGCCCAACGCTGAGTTAAGCAAGGCAAAATGTGAGCGCCTCGAAAGAGTGGGACAGACTTGTCACGTTGACTGTAAAGGCCGTCGTTGGTGGTCCGGCTCAAAAGGTAGAGGACCGATACGATCCGGTACCTGAGTACGTGGTCCAGTTTTTTTCCCACTGGACCGGTCCAAGGCGGTCCACTACAGCGTTTTCGCGTTTGATATCGAACATTTAGACGCCTTCCCTGTATGTATTCGAATGAGGCGAGTGACTGCAGGTTTTTAATGGGTATTACACATGTTTGATAAACGGCCTGCAAAATAAAATTTGTATAAGGCATTATGGCTTTATAACAATAGAATTTTATATCTCTGGAAGGTAAAGTCCAAAAAACGAATATTGTGTTCCGAACTAGCGATAATTTGACACATTACAGTGCCCAATTGGGCCGCACTGGTCCTCCACACACCGATCCAGCCAGTTTGTGTGCCGATACAGCAGGATGATATGGTCCGGACCACGTCCAAGCCCCAGACAGGTACCGGAGCGGTATTTTGCTATCCGATCCGCAACACTAGGGCCACTTTTTTGTCGTTAACACCGCATCTCACATGTTTGTATATAATGAATGGATCCCGGGTAGGAAAGACCTCCTGCCAATATTGATGCGGAGATTTTTGAAAGAGGCTGACGCTGAATGTCGTGTACTTTTCAAACGATGATTCAAACAGTATCACCAAGGATTTCCATTTGAGTTTTTCGGCATTTTTCTCACAAAATATGCCGATTTATTCATGCTAATGGGAACTGACTGTTGTGAAAATCAAGAGAAAACGTTTCCTACACATTCGCCTTTTAGTTTTAAGTATGTCAAACCCTCTGTCAATATTAGGAATCGAGACAGCGTTATATAGTTTCTATGGGATATTTCACGATCCAATCCTCATACAAGGAATTGCTATTTATGCTACTCGTGTCAACCGTGTTAGTGTGACCGGAAGGGGAAAGCAAAGGGTGAGATCAATTCGGAAATCTACCTTGTATCTCTCATGCTTTTAATCTCTTCAAAATGCGGACTTGTGTAAAAGGAAATTTGTTTCAAATAGGATTCTCCCCATCCATTCCCACTCCATCCAATTGGCCATTTACTTCTGGTGTGGGTTGCTTTTACAAAATGTTCGTCTTCATAAACCTGTGACAACAATACTACCTTCTGGTATATATTTATTTATTGGTGTTTAAGGTCATCTACTCATGCATAATGGCTAATCGTGACCCTGACAGTTTTACGGGTGGTGGAAGCCGGAGTACCCGGAGAGAACCACCGAACATCGACCGACGAGCAACTGTCAGCTCATCAACATTCTAACTCCGCTCAAGCAGAGTTACAGCGGTTGAAGACATATGCACCATCGACGTGCAGTACGCCTTAGTACACGGCGACATCGTACCCCCATATAGGCAATCGGAATAAAGTGCCTTGCCCAAGGACGCAACGGGATCGAACTCGGGTCCTCTGGAATACGAGTCCAACAGTTTACCACTGAGCCACCGTGCTTCCACCTTCTGGTATAATATTTATATAGGATAATGTATTTATTAAGCGCAACAGTGTCACGTCTTTTATTCTGAGAGTACGAGCGAACTCAAACATCTCGATTGACTAAGATATTTATCATATTTTGCTTTGAAACCAATCCATATCTTGCGTAACTATAACAGTGCATTCCTAAAATATTCATATCTGAGTCAAATCAAATATTACTTGGTGAGATGTCTTTTCTCTCCGAATCCTATTCGGAAAAGTCGATCGACGCTTTGGAAAAATACTAAACATCTCATTGTGTATTCAAGACCCTCTAAAATCAGTTGGGATAACAATTAAACCAAATCAACCGGGTTGAGTGAATATGAACCCATTTGGGTTCATATTCACTCAATCCAGTTGATTTGGATTGATTTTTAGCCTAACTGATTTTAGAGTGTATTTTGCGAACGAAGAGTAAAGTTTTCCATTCAATGATACTACAAAACAAAAAAAAAATCAAGAAGAAAGGAGATTCAGTACAGCAGAGTAGTCAATGAGGGACACATCCGTCCCTCCCCCACACTTTTCTTGAAAAATATCAACCTTACATACATCCATGCCTGGAATCCCTTAAACAGATTCATGTACTCTCTGTCAGATATTTATAGGGACATTTTGATATAGTTATCCCTTCCATTTCTGGGGACATAACACTTCAAAAACTACTCATGGTGCTCAAATTAGCATGAAAAGTTCATTTTCCCCTCTGGTGAAAACCTTGAATCTTCATCTATGAGGATATATGCTGTTAACTCAGTGCGACGTGAAATGAAATGAAGTGGAGGGGAAAATAATTTTTCTGCTGCATTTCAAGGCAAAAACATATTTGTCCAGCACTTCATTTATCCTGGCTCGCCCCAAATTAAGTGCAAGTTTGATTCTTCAACTTTATAGGGCTGTTGGACTAACTTTCTTCTTTATGTAATATTATGGAGAAAAAAAAAACATATATAGGGGAATCCTTTTAGGGTTCATTCATGCATCCTCTTATAGATCAACTTTTATTGTGTTCAGCTTGGGACATACGAATAAACACTATACGTTTGTCTTTTTATTTCCAGCAATAAGTTTATTAAGTGAAGCTCGAATAATGACGAGGCGAGGTAAAATTTTGTCTTCGTCGATATTGTCGTATCTACCAAGCTACCAATCGAGTGGGGATATCAACAAATTTTAACACCACGTCACGAGGTGTTATAATAGGTTGTTCAAATTCATGACATGCCGACAGCAAGGTTGGTAACTGACTTACACCCTATCTTTTTTTATTCAACAAATCGCACGGACTCAAGTATACTCATTGGGTAAGAGGCTTTCAAGTGACGTCACTTGAATACCTAGTCTGTTGTTCTGTAACGTATTTCAAAATAGCAAATTTGTACTAAAATTTTAGTTTTATGACTAAATAATACCTGCCTGACATTACATTAGAATTCCCCTTTCGGGCCCCCAGTTTAACTCATCCTCCATAATCCGAGAGTATTTTTTAATATATTATCCTCCCTTGGATAAAACTCCCCGATGAAAGAAACCCCAATCAGTTTCGTATTGAGGCGTCTCAAATCGCCTGAAACTAAACCCCCAGTGGGGAGGTTGGGTGGCTACCTGTTATGTCAGGTAGGTAGTATTTACCCATAAAACTAAAGTTTGAGTACAATTTACTATTTTCAGTTCGTAAATAACCTACTTGACAGTACATTAGAATTCTGATTGAAAAGCTATGTTCAGTTGGTGGGAATTACGTGTGTGATAAAAAAATTTATTATACATCCATTCAACTTTAAACCCTTGTATTTACGGAATAGCCGCTATGACATAAATGATTCTGTATTCAATGGGTGATGTACAAGCCGGAACTTTTTTTCCCAGCACCGTTCATGCTAGTTCCTTTCCCATCGAGTCAGTAACGCTTCGAAAAGTTTCCAAATTTCGTTATACAATTATCGACAGTCTGTCGCATAGTGTGAAAATGAAAACGTCCAAAGCAAAATAAAGTCGGTTCACAAAAAATTAGTTAACCAAAAATGAGATAATATTTAAAAAAAAAAAACAATCATTTCCAACCAGAACATTAACCCAGTCCCGTGGGCGTCTCGTTTTGTGGATCTGTTATATCTAAATTGGTCAACTGTATTTCGGTAAATCTTCGTACATCTTGATGCTTCGAACTTCTTTTAAAAATGTTTCTCCCAGTTGTTTTGCAGATCTACACAAATTTGTACTTATATTTTTACTAACAGTAATATCCGCCATATGGTTAGGCGTGAATGGGCACCAGCCGAAGAGAAACAGCGATACGAATTTCAACAAACACTGGTTCCGAAAAGGTTGTTTTGATTTTTTATCGACCCATTTGATCAGTACAGCTTCAGTCAAAACAAACAGACTCTTCACCTTTGGGTTTAAGCATCGGAATTAAAATTTGTTTATTTAAATGAATTTTAATGCATGGGTTGAGTAATCAAACACAGAACGCGATGTGTGTTTGAATTGGCGGGTGTTTTACATAACTCGTTGGAGTGGCGTAATCATATTGCGCTCGAGCCTACGGCTCTCGCGAAATATGACTACGCCATTCCAACTCGTTATGTAAAACACCCACCGATTCAAACACACATGGCGTTCTGTCTATTTATATTTGATCTTCATGTAAATGAAATCATCACTTCCGTGAATATTCTCACTGAAAACATCAAATAGCATTAGTAACACTTGAAAATTATAGCTAGTCTTCTCTCAGGGACTCGCTGAAAGAAACTTCTGAATTACTTATATCCACTGAATAATCATGAACAAATAAAGTCTGAATTAACTATCCTGAGGTAATGTTTGATAAAAGTGGTCTCTCTGGACCAGTCTGCTGCTTCCAGAACTCTGTCAACTGAAACTCCCTTAGAAAGAGCCCACGAAGGGCCCACACACCTTGTTGAATGACCATTGACATTTCTCATAGAACTGTTGTTTTAACCAACCACTTTGAAATCGTTTGACTGGATGCTGAGCGGTGTGGGAGGATCATTGTCAGAAACAGTGGAAGCTCATTGGATAATTCAATTTTCCTGAAAATTTTGGTTCTTTCTATATAATGCATGGTCACACGAGTAGGGTTCAACAAAACATCCCTGGAAAATGGCGAAATAAAAATAGTTTTGGAATGATGTTGTGGTCAGTCATGCTTTGCTAAGCCTGAGCGGATAAACGAAATACCCTGTTTATTCACATTGAAATGCCCACTGCCCAACTGAAATGCTTGAAGGTCACTGCATCTTCGAAAAGTAGTTATAGCTACCCGAAAACAAGTCTTCCATGTCAGGAATTTAAGAGATGAGGTCTCCATTGGTTCAAATGGCGCCTCTTTGGAACAACCAATCTAAAATGGCAGACAAATCCCAATTAGCAGTCAATTTCCTGCAAGGCGGACGACTATCAAAGCCTCCTCTCAAAAACCTGATAATAGCAGGGTGTTGGCCAACGGAAAACCCACCTAGCGTAGGAAGGAAAGGCGATAACATAGAACGGTAGCCATTTATAATTTTGTATGACAAGCCTTTGTCGAAAAGGTAAGTGAGAGAGTTGGTATAGTCATTTAACCCTTTGCCTAACGAATCGCCCGCAACCGCCTGCGTAATATGCAAATTGAGCAGTTGAAAAAATTAAATTTTTAAAAATATTTCAACAAAACCATATCATGTGACTCCTCATTGGAACGAGCTCATTGAGCTCGTTCCAATGAGGGGTCACATGATATGGTTTTGTTGAAATTCTTTGAAAAATTTTTAAAAATTATATTTAAAATAATAAATTTTGATATCGTATGCGTTGGGTAAAGGGTTAAACTCACTAGAATCTAAGAATTCCAATAAATTGTCCAGACTTTGTTGAATATAAAGCTGAATCACGATCCTAATCGCGCATCCTGTTGTCCTTCATAGGAAATATTTTCAGTCATTTTGAATGGTTGAGAAAAAAGAGAGATTTACTCTTGGCTTTTAGGAAAGAAGCTTTGGGACCATGACGTTTTATTAGACAACTTTCTATAAGTGCGACCAAAGAAGGAACGTCCAGGTGTTTAACGTATCCCCGTCAACCGGGAAAAGGTCAAGAGTGCTTTCATGAAATACAGTTAGCAAAGTTGGAGAAGTACAGCGGTAACTGTTGTTTAAAATGTTCTTTTGAGGATCATCAATATGAACCCCCACCTTCTGAGGTGGTTTGTTAATTGTAGCTTGTTCACCGAAGATATCAGCAAGACATTTTTGTCAGTGTCCCTAAAAGGTGTTATATCATTTTGTTAGCCACATCGTCCACATCAGAGTCTGAAAAATGGCCATCGTGTATTGATAAAATGTCATCATTATATTCACTTTGTGTGAAATTTTCTTTATTAGTTTGTTTCGGTCTGTTTGACGAAACTTGTGCATCAGGACTGTGTGTCGAACTGCATTCACTTGGCGCAGGTTTGTCCTGCAACGATATGCTATGAGAACATCTAATTTAGAATCTAATGATTAAAATTTACTGTTCCATTTTTGGTCTAAAATATCATAACGAGAACGACGTTTGTTGGATTGTTTTGAAGTGCCAGAAAAGAAAAAGTTTCTGGGGATTTCGTTTACCAAACTACATTGTCATTCTCATCAGACGCAGCTACTTTGCTGCGTGAATCAGCCTCTGTCATGATACGAGGAAGCGAAATGAAGTGAAGCGAAGTGAAGTAGAAGTAATAAAAGAAAAGACGCTCAACGGGCGAGAAACGTCTGCGCTTTGAGCACGCCGAAAAGAAACTCAGTGGATTGTGTATCTTTCATCCGGGAGTTTTATATTAAAAAATACTCTCGGATTATAGAGGGCGAGTCAAAATGAGGGTCTGAAAGGGGAATTCTAATGTAATGTCAGGTAGGTTATTTACGAAATTAAATTGCTTGTTTATCACGACAAGATGATAGGGCCAGGGTGTAACAAATCAGAAAACCAGTGAAGAGTTTGATACTTATTGCTGTACGACTGAACTCTAAACGTCTTCGCAGCAAATCCGGATACATAATTCCGTTTGCTCTTGTTTTGTTTTTTGATTTGTTTGATTTGTTTTTTGTTTTTTTTTGTTTTTTTTGTTGGTTTTTTTTTTGTGTTTTTTTTTTGTTGTTTGTTTTTTTTGGGGGGGGGGGGGGGGTGTATGTGTACATATGGACCATATTGTGCCGGAAGAACATTACGAGTGAAGTCCTCTGCAAATAATGGCCCAGCAATAGTTCAAACACCCCAAATCACTGTCTGTGTATAAGCAGAGTTGGAGATCTGGTTGCTCTTACGCGCACAGTCTTTGTAAATCTAGAAGATGAAATGGTTTTCGCGCGCCGAAGGCGCGCAGGGACGCTGTTGGGCAAGCCCCTTTCGACCTCTTTAACTGTATGGGATTTTTATGGCGACATGTCCAGGCGCGTTGAAGGAGGAAAAGGGTCGGGTACTCGGCAGATATCCTGAAGTAGGTGGTCTTGGGAGTTGTGGCTCGTCTTTGATGGTCGTTGTTCTGAACCCTCGGGTGAGGAACAGAGCGAGAGGGGGTCCTCTCAGCAAAGGTGCTACCTCTCCCCGAGGGTGCTGTGATGGTATTTTCAGGCAAGTAAAGTCTGCCACTTATAGGGTAGTCATGTTGTGGTGGTGGGCCATCATTGGCAAGTACAGTCTGCCTGAGGCGGTCGTCGATGGTAAGTGGAGTTGGTTCATTTTGTTGGATTCAACAACAACAACGGCCCCTTTCGGGGACCACCCAGAGAAAGACCCGAACTTCCCTGGTTCGGGGGCAGGCCTGCATTTAACTTATTTGGCCGGGGTAGAATGCGCACTACCGGCGCTTACAAAAAGAGGTAAAATAGGGACGCAGGATCAAAGCTCATCTCCCAGGAGGTGGATGACCACTTCTAAGGATGGAGCGAAGGATGTTCAGAGTCCATAGCGGTTACTATATTCCATATCGGTTAGAGTTTTTCCATAGCGGTTATTTGGGGCGCTGGGGATCAAAAAGAAAGCATCTGTGTGTACCTGCTAATAAAGAAAAGGCAGAATTAGTGGGTTTTAAAATTAACAAAAAATATGCAATAACATCGTTGTTGGTAATCGATCCCTGGGAGCAGCTCATAATATTTCTATGGCGTCTTTTTTATTTTCCTAGATGCTTGCTATCAATAGTTAAGTGAATATGATAGCTAAATAGGTGAAGGCAGCCCATTCTGGTAAATGGTCTCAGCTGAGCTGATTTCACTGCCTGTTTATTCACCTTCCCCGTGTCCTTAGTTACCTGTTATTGATGGTTAAGTTGAAGTAGGTGAGGGCAGCCCATTCTGGTAAATGGTCTCAGCTGAACTGATTTTACTGCCTTTTTATTCACCTCCTCTCTGTTCCTAGTTACCTGCTATTAATGTTTAACCCTTTACCTAACCTGAAAAGAAGACGGCACTTGCAAAAATAATTCTTGAATAACTAATTTTTTTCATTTTTTGTCTCAAAAACGTAGGTTATGACCCCTCGTTGGAACGAGCTCGATGAGCTCGTTCCAACGAGGGGTCATAACTTATGTTTTTGAGACAAAAAATGAAAAAAATAATGAAAATTAATTGGCGATTTTTGAGAATAGCGCTGACCGGTTTTGGCCGTTACGTTAGGTAAATGTTTAAGAGATTATGATAGCTAAGTGGGTGAAGGCAGCCCATCTGGTAAATGGTCTCAGCTGAGCTGATTTTACCGCCTGTTAATTCACCTTCCCTAAGTTCCTAGTTACCTGTTATTAATGGAGGTTATTATATTCGATATGGGTCCAAGGGAGGGGGACAGGCTTTCACAATCAAATGCCAGACCCGAATGTGTTCTTTCTTGCTCATTCCTCCGCGGCTTTACGGGGTGGTTAGATTAAATCGTGGCATTTTTGGGGTTTTTTCGGCTGTCGCAAATGTCCTGGAGTTCGGATATTAGACTCAAAAAACTTTCAATGCCTGTCTCACCCACGGCTACTTTTCGAAGTGCTGGAAATCAGCCATCGGGGTCATGATACCCAAACCAGACAAAGACCTCTCGAATCCGGCCAACTACCGCCCAATCAGTCTCTTCGGTTGCATTGGTAAGGTATTCGAAAGAATCCTTACCGATCGACAGAGGGGGCACCTTGAAGAAACTGACTTCTTCAATAGATGGTAAAGAGCCTATAGGAACCGTAAAGAAGGTATTGAACATGACTACCGCCTCGTCGAACAAATGAAAACCGCGATCAATAACCAGCAAATAGGCGCACGTCCAACCCCTACAATTATGCAGCACCCTAATGTGTGGAACGCAAGAGTAGTTTTAAAGAATACTGATAGAATATGGCAAACGAAATGCTTTTTGAGGGCATTTTGTTTGGTGTGGGGATGGCCAGTTATACTGCGCCTACCTTGGATTTGCCAAGAAGCCCAGAAAATTATATGCTCATTGCCCTGAAATTTGCCAAAATTACAAAAAAGAATACATTTCCCTTTGTACAATTTGTAATGAAAATACCACGCTCTTTGTCATGAAAATGCTAAATTAGCTGGCCGTTGGGGGAGGGATGAAACCGCAGGCTACTTACAATGTCCCCCATCTCATTCACCTATGTAGCTGTTACATACAGATGGCATTCGATTTAAGTTTTGATGCTGGGAGTTTAATTAAAATAATAATATTCAGAATTATATTCTTGTACCAAACAGAAGTATCAGGAAAAATTCTTAAATTTGAGTCATTTAAAAATACACGTCAATCTATGTTAAGAAAATATTGCAGTACTGTCTATGTTTTAAACATCCTAATAATTGTTTTTCATCGGAGACATCTCATAAAATTGACACTGTGGTGCATCAGACCACTCGTATTGACCGCCCCTCCCCTCTTCATGTCTCAATCCCACCTTACTTAAGACTTTCCGCAATGGGTGGGTGGTAATTTATTTTTCATTTTTCCAGTACAGACTGGCGATTTTTTCTTAAACAGGTCTTATTCCTCCACATTTTCTTCTTCAACTAATGCGGGGGGGGGGTGCACCTAGTAAGTGTGGAATCGGTGACCCTGATGCTGATAGTTAATCAGTAACCACTAGCTGTCGGTCATCTGTAAGCACCATAGCCAGTGTCGCCGTCTGTCTTTCTACTTCGCGATAACCAGATTTCACGTTTGATTTAATCCTGTTTCCAGATAACATGAGCTGTTACATTGCCGAAGTGTGAATCGAATTGGATTACACAGAAGGCCAAGTATCAGACCTGTCGGCAGCACGCTGCGCTGATGGTAACACTGTTACAAAATTCCATTTGCCACTGGAATAGAACCGGTGCCAGGCGCCATTATAGAAACCAATTGAGAATGGTTTACTCAAAAATAATTACAACGATGGAGTTTTACTGTTCTTTTTCCAGGCAGAGATCATATATCAGTGAAGACTATCGATACTAGTTTTTAGCATTGCTGTACATCAAACATTTTGTGATGAGAAACGGTAATACCGACAGATAAATTTAGCTGAAGGTTCTTATTGTTTATTTTCCACTGCAAACTGAAAGAACCAGCCTTTCGTCGTCTCGTTTGATCTTGCTGATCTCATCTCGTCAACTCGACGGATTACAACAACACATCTCATTTGACTATTGTAGTAATCTGTATGTATCACCCCAGTATCTCTCTTGCATATCTAGTTTAAACAATATTTATTTCCAAAGTATGTTTAAATTATACAGTAACAAGCTTAAATTGACAAAAAAGTAACAAACATGGAAATGGATTCAGCAACAAGCCAAAGACTTATACTGGGCTGTCTCCAAGTGGAACGAAATATCACCAAGGAAAAGATTTATGCGGCAATTATCAGTTTCAGATTGTTGAGCCAGCGGTGGGCTCTGTACTGGCGGTTGGGATATTGATTTGATTCATTCCTGCCCGTGAGGCACTATTTCCGGCACATAACACACTTCGATGCTGCTCCAAATTACGAAGAGAGTATTTTTACAGAATGTGGTCAGGACCAAGTATCACCCGCAATCTGCACCTAGACCTCTTCATGTTTTGCGTTTGATCGGTCAAGTGTCTCATATCTACTGAGGGATGAGTGTGGCGAAAATTCTGTTGAAGTTGGTGGTCGTTAGACGTCCACACGCCGTCAGGTCAGAGCCCACCGCTGAGTCGTGCCATACTTTGGATACCTGGGTGAAGAGAAACGTAATATAAAATGTTTAAAAAAACACACGGAAAGGAGGACAGATCGAGTCAGTATGATACTTTGTATAATGTGTCAGCTGATAAAAGCAATGATCAAGGAAAACAGAGAGTACCTACATGTAAACCTACTTACTTTCAAGGGAACACTTTCCAGTTAAGTCTGCCACCCGGTGTCTACAATTGCACGCAGCGCTAAGGTACCCTGACGGGAGTGCTTACAGTCAAGAGCTTCACTGATTGTGGAACATCTTGAGATATCTTGGGGTATCCCACTATTTAGATGCACCTTTGGGATCGGTAGATATCTTGCATATCTGTAGGGGTGGTAGTGCTCAGTTTAGGTAGGCATAAGGTCGTGTATTCCACTTCAATTCACCTACACAAAAACAAGAAAATATGTTACTTTCTTACTGAATAATTTTAAAAATGCGCCTTTTGGTTCTTCATGGGGCCTTCCGTATTCTGATTCATAATACTGAATACTTGAACTTGGTTCAAGAGAATTGACAGGGTTTTTTCCTTGTGTTTCCAAGTAAGTAATTCATTGAGGTCTGTCACATAAGATTAAATAGGCTAGATTCTTAGTTGCATTATGGGAAAAATACATTGCTTGAAAGTTCATCCGTGTTCAGAGAATTAAGGAACTACATCAGACTGAAGGATATAGCAACACGTGTAAACATTCAGGCTCACTGAATTACTAGTAATTTTTCGAATCATGATGCAGGGCTCTTCATATCATTCAGATCCAAGATTTTTGTACGTGGGCATGATGTTCTGGTGGATCGAACCCTTGCAACCCCTTTTGGAATGTCTGATTTGAATGCCACGCCACCAAGAAAGAGAAGTTATTCAAACCACACAAAACAATAACAAAGCCTTGCCACCTGCAGGTAAATATAAGTTGCATTTTGTGCCTCCACATACGAGTACAAACAGCCATCCTTATTATGCCAGCTGATGAGCTTAACCAATAATCGGTCTGATATGGCCTCAGCAAAATATTAGATTCATTACGTTCAGCAGAGATAAAAAAAAAATATTGAGTTACTGATATCTTCTTTTCGAGTCTTCCAGGTCAGTTCAATGACATCCGTCTTCATTACCTGTTGGAAAATGTAGACTGCTTACCCCATGAAAATGCAAATGTTGACTGTTAGGGTCCAAATGGTCAAACCTGTAAGCTGGTAACCTGCTTTTGTTGAATTATTTGATATGAATGTTTTTCTTGTTTACAACTCAATTTTCAACATACTGATGTCGAAATATCCAACTTTCAACATGCAAAATTTTGCTATAATGCAACCAGGAACTTAACCAACTGGATCTTGATTGCAAGGCTTATTGAGTCGCTCAGACAAACGAAAATAGGTTAATTTCCCAGTAGCATTATGCGAAAGAGTCGCTGCATGGAAGTTTAGTATTTTGACATCGGTTTGTAGAGGGTTGATGAGTTGTTTACTCATGTAACAAATCAAGAGAGAAGTGCGAGAGGCGTGGCTCGAACTGTGGACCTCTAACACACGGAGTGGCCGATTTACCACGAGACTAAGGCCTCCGGACCAACAGGCCCGGTTGGTAAATGGCCTTTAAACCCCGTCCGCTACACTCCTCCCACGATTGAACCCCGGTGAATCGTATCCAAGATTCTACCCCAAATATATCGAAACATCCACCGTCTTTCACCACAGCAATGGGAGGAATGCCATCAACTGCCGATGGCAGGTCGGCGGAACCAGTGTAACAGACGTAGAGAGAAGTGTGGGAGTCGAGGATCGAACCGGCAACCTCTCGCACACAAATCGACCGATTTACCACGGGAATAAGATATCCGAACCAACCAGGCCGGTAGGATAATGACCCTTATGCCTCGATAGCTACACTCGCATAACGCACAAGTTCATATCATACAAAGAACATCACAAAAACATGTCAGATGTTTTTGCCACTCAGTGTTTTCTATTAGAGGGGAAATGGTAGAAAAAGAGGGACGGGAGAATATGAATTCGTAGGATGAATTCATGTGATACAGGAATACGTAAACCTCACAAACAAACTTAATATTAAGGAAAAAAGAATACCAACACAGTTAAAACTTCTTGTAAGGAATAACTTTAACAAGGTACTCGTTGAAAAAAAAACTATTTAGGAGAGGGTGATGTTACAAATTATAACTTATAGAATGGATATGATCCCTTTGAACCCAACGGTAGGGAGGAACTTCGGAGATTTTGCAAAATGATGCTTGTCGGTGGATAACCGGGTCATAAAAGCAGCCACACTGGAAGCGGTCAAATTGGAACATTTCATTTTAGAATTCCCTAAATACTTACCTAATTGATGAAGACTGCTTGAGAAACTAATGGAAGAAAGGTGTGAAAAATGAGGGATACATGGATGAGGAATGACACGAGAGAAAGGGTCAATATTATGGTTGTGGAGATTGAAAGAGCGGCGCTAGTGGGGGAAATTATGAAACAGTTTTTGTCATTTATATTTTGTTATTTATTTATTGGTGTTTTAGGCCACATATTTCTGCACAATGGATAATCGTGATCGCAACATGGGTATAAAGTCAAGCCTAGCCAATCTTTATTGCCCATTTTAGGGGACTTCCACCCCAGGCAATGGTGACCGGGTCCTATTTTACAAGTAAAACAGAGCTTGTTTACCACAGTAAACAAACACTGCTTCACTTCTGTGCGAATGTTGGGAATTAAGAGGGAAGGTGGGGGGTGAACAACCCGGCTGGGGAGAGGTTGATAGGTCTCCTCGTTAGAGGGTCACGGCAAATCAGCGGAATTATTATTATTATTATTATTATTATTATTATTATTGTTATTATTATTATTATTATTATTATTATTATTATTATTATTATTATTATTATTATTATTATTATTATTATTATTATTATTATTACAAATATGTGGGAAGGCATCAGATCGCAGATTTTAATCGACCTACCTTAACCCTACTTCGGAATAATCTACCAAAAGTTGAATTGGAAGAATTTAAGTATCATAGATCATTTTTATTTCTAACTTGCAGCCATTATCAAAGACATAAAAAGTTACGTTTGGAATGGAAATTCTAAGTTTATTACATGACAAATAAAATGTATTTCACAACTATTGAATAAAATTAATTTAAATGTGATATGCATTATGGAACCTTTATCATATTTTTGTATGACATTTCTTTGGTGGGCTGTTATCTGCAATGCTTCTGTCTGTACGCCCCCTTCCCTTCCCTTCCCTTCCCCTCCCCGAGTACGTACCATCTTCCAAAGAACAACTTACGACATTACCGTCTCTGTGGAGTTCGAAATAGTATGATCGGAAAGATTTAAACCTCAGCGGTCTCCAGAATAATATAAATTATTAATATTAATAATGTAGTTTAAAGCTGTTTTGCAAAAGTACGTTTTCGGGGCAAATTTAAATTGATTGTAACTCTGTAGTGGCTGCTGGTGATTGGGCAACTAATTCCAGAGAAAGTGTCCGGCGACCGAGAACCCATCATAGACTGTTGTAGCTAGGTCACCGGGAATGTGGTTAAGCCTGTAAGAGGGAAAAGACCACAGAGCACTTGTGGGAATATAGCGCACAATCAAGTCACAAAGATACACTGGAGTCAAACCGTTAAGTGATTTGTATAAAACCGCTAGAATTTTTATTATCATTCTTTGTTCAATGGGGCGCCGGTGAAGTTGACGAAGTAGAGGTTTGGTATGGCATGATCTCCTCGTCCAAGAATTAACCCGGCTCAGGCACCGGGTATGATAAGAATTCGCGGTTCATGGAATTTGCACATGATCATTTTTTTTCATCACCTCGTGTGTTTCAAACAGTCATGATTCAATTCTTAGTTTATTCCCTTCAGAAAACAGAATTATTTTATGTCCAGACAGCATATCGAGTTGGCTTATCTACTAGCCACCGCCTTGACTAAACATAATTCGGTCAAGGTGTATTCCTAAAAAAGAAACAAAACAACGTAACTTGATACAAAATACTTACTACAAACTGTGTCAATTGTGAAAATACAACTTACACTCGAGTCGGGGACAAAAATTGCAACAGACAAAAGTCGATAGAAAGCCATCCGCCTTGGATGTTCTCACTATGGATTTTTGTCTAACGACATCAACCTTATCGATTACTTGAAAAGCGTACTACACAAATCTACAGTGTGAACGCAGCTTTAAGCTTTAAAAACATCCAACAGAAATCTATAGTGTGAACGTAGCTTTAAGCTTTAAAAACGTCCCAAAAAAAATCTATAGTGTGAACGTAGCTTTAAGCTACGTTCACACTATAGATTTTTGTCGTACGTTTTTCAAGTAATCGATAAAGTTGAGGTCATTAATCTGTAGATTTGTGTCAAAATTTTAGACGTTTATCGATTACTTGAAAAAACGTACGACACAAATCTATAGCCTACTGCTGGCCTATTATACCTCCTATTATACCTCCATCTGTATACCAGAATACCTCAATACCCGATATGGCGAGATGTTGTGTGGTACTTTCTTTCTAATTCATTCGATCAGTTTCTGTTTATGTACACTTGCACTTGCACCATTGTAAATGTGTGTTTCTGTAGGTTATGGTGTTAATATAGACATTGCCTGTTCGCCAAACCCAATTTCAATGATGAAATAAAAATAATGTTTAAAAAAAGATAGTGTGAACGTTGCTTTAAGCTTTAAAAACGTACAACAAATATCTATAGTGTGAACGCTGCTTTAAGCTACGTTCACTTCACTCTATAGATTTTTGTCGTACTTTTTCAAGTAATCGATAAATTTGAGGTTGTTAATTTGTAGATTTGTATCTATATTTTAGACGTCCAGACAAAAATCTATATACAAAAGTCCACAGACAAAAATCTATGGTGTGAACTTAGCTTTAGTAAGATGGAAATTGCAGGTTTAATATCTTGCAGTGGGTGCAACGGAATCCCCGATAACTTCCTAGTCCAGTTTTTTAGATTGGCGTCTATATCATGTGGCGCCAAAATGGGAAGCGTCTATATTTTTATGGCGGCTATCTGGGAAGCATCCATCTGGCAAACATCTATCTGGTAACAGTGGCTCTGGGACACATTTATCTGGCAAGCGTCCATCTGGGACAAATCTATCTGGGAAGCGTCCATCCGGGACAAATCTATATGGGAAACATCCATCTGGGACACGTCTATCTGTTTGCCACGTCGGGATAAGTCACTGCTGACAGTTGGCCGTGTGCAATACAGTCTGCATATTCTGAAAAATGTGATCGATTTGAGAAACACGAGGTAGAAATGTTATTCTTTGCATGTTTTGTGGCACGAGCAACGTAATATAGGTTTACAAATTATAAATATGTCGCATCAAAGATGACAGAAACTCATATTTGAAATCATTAAAATAGCTAATAGGTAAGAACGGTCTGTGCAATCAATAAAGTTTTTTCTTGTATGACAGATTTTTTAAAGTTCTTTTTATATCAATGTGCAACTTATCACCCCTCTCTTTCTCTCTCTCTTGATTAGTCCCAATTACTTTGTAGCAAAGTAAATGACGGTGATACCCCGGACCCCCCCCCCCCCCCTCCTCCTTATTTTATGGGATAGAACTCAGCGGCTGGCGAGAAGTTGTTAGTTAATTTGTTCCCAAGCAGCAAGATCAATAGTTTCGGCTCATAATACATTACCCTTTTGTAACTGTCCGCCTTTTTCAATACTGGGATAATAGCTTTGAGATATTCATCCCTTTACCTAATATGAAAAGCAGACGACACTTGCAAAAAAAAATTGAATAACTAATTTTTTTCATTTTTTGTCTCAAAAACCTAGGTTATGACCCCTCATTGGAACGAGCTCGACGAGCTCGTTCCAATGAGTGGTCATAACCTAGGTTTTTGAGACAAAAAATGAAAAAATAATGAAAATTAATTGGCGATTTTTGAGAATAGCGCTGTCCGGTTTTGGCCGTTACGTTGGGTAAAGGGTTAAAATAAAAATGAAGCCACGGTAATAGCGTTGATGTTTTGTTAACGTGAAACGTTCGATTTCAAAACATTTCTTATCTTATATATTTTTTTTAATAAACTTAGAAAACACTCATGCATGCATTCAATGCCATTCATAATATTTTGCTAGTATAATTTGAAACAATAGCTCTGGAAACTAATTAATTTTCAATAATTCAATTCACACATTGATTTACAGAACGAATGGATGTTTATTTTGCAGTAAACAACATGATAAACTTACATAACAATTGGTATTCAACTGAAATAATAAAATATATTTAGATATATTTCGATAGAATGAACAAAAAACGAAAGAAAACATGTCACAGATATGTTGTTATTCACTTCAAGAATATAACGTAGCAATGTTGGCTCTTTTATTGACAACCCCAATAGGGCTTGGGGTTTTGGGTTTTTGGGTTTTTTTTTTTTTTTGTTTTCCGGTTCGGTTCCGGTTTCTGCGGCAAACCGGAAAATGTACAACAAAACCCAACAAAAACTGACCGAACGGTTTACTGTGTTCGTGCATAAACTGATCAAACTGTCTTACCATTTTGTGCCCCAAGTCCCTCTCTTAAAGTACAAATATACATATGGCTACTTCTGATATATGATACCAATGCTTTATTGTGACTGTGTTGTTTCTGTTTGTGTTGTTGTTGCTTTTGGTTTTAGTTTGGTCAAATTAAACTATATTGGTATCTCCAGTTCGTCAAGACTCAGTTATTACTGGAAATACCAAAAGCAGGCCTTAACCCTTGGCCCAGCGTAATGGCCAAAACCGGCCAGCGCTATTCACAAAAATCGCCAATTAATTTTCATTATTTTTTTCATTTTTTGTCTCAAAAACATAGGTTATGACCCCTCTTGGGAACGAGCTTATCGAGCTCGTTCCAATGTGGGGGTCATAACCTATGGTTTTGAGACAAAAATGAAAAACAATTAGTTATTCAAGAATTTTGTTTGCAAGTGTCGTCTGTTTTTCGTGTTAGGTAAAGGGTTAAAATCTTAAAATTAGTCCGGATTTACGACACTCAGTTTTGATTTTCGCGAACTCCTACTGCGAGAATCAATTTGCAGTTCTTGAATAATTTCGAATTTGAGTGTTGTGTTTCACCACTGTGAGTGCACCCAGTACATATCCCATAATAAACAATAAACCTCATATTTATATGTTTACAAGAGTTTCATCCTTGATGGCCTAGTTCCAATTTTGGTGAGTTTCTCGTATTACATATACATGTGGAATATGTGTTCTAAGATACTTGCATTTTGTGGTCTTGGTGGTAGAAGTTACAGTACTTTGACAGTGGTTCCTAGTGAGGTGTTGGCTGCCTGTGCAGGCAGTCGAGACTTCACAAGATACGACCTCTAAGTCACAGTGGTACCCTATTATGATAGAGAGAGAGAGGGGGGAAGAGACAGAGAGACGCAGAGAAACAAAGACAGAGACAGAGAGACAGACAGAGACAGAGAAGAAAATAAGTAAAGCTATCCAGGCCTTTAAGGACACTATCAGAATCTATGATGAGAGTCAAATGAACATTTTGAGAGAATCAAAGTTGATTATGATTGTTGTCCTTGCGAGAATCATTTGAGAGAATCGATGCTGACTTTCGCATAAAGTAAAAGCCCTGAATGGAGTGGAATTTATCACCCAGAAAAAGATCAGTTGACATAACATAAATTGAGGGGTTTCAGTCGTAAGTTTAGAGCTTATACGAGGTTGTCTCAAATCATTATTAAGCAAAGGAGATATGAACAGTTGGCATATCGAACCAGTTTTGGTTCTATACAGAACCAAAACTGGTTCGATATGCCAACTGTTCATATCTCCTTTGTTTCAAAATGTTTGGCGACTGCGTTGAATAAGCTCCAAGTTTACTGCTGAATCTACTTCAGTTCATGTAATATTCTGTTAAAACTGAATGCTAATCTCGGCAAATTTATTTGATTTGAAATAAATACCGTTTAAACAGAACTGGTTCCATCTCAGGGACAAGATTAGAACCAATTTTGGTTCTAAAGAGAACCTATATTTTTTGCAGTGTACGTGTAACACACGTTGCCGTGTTTACTTCTTTAGCTGCTAATGGGGCATTAAGCACCAATAAATAAATAAATAAATAAATAAATAAATAAATAAATAAATAACAGCAGATGTGAATCTAGCATAGCGAGGGGTGACAACATTGCTTGGGGTTTGCGCAAACTCGTCTGTTTGGGCAAATCAATAAAAAATGAGGAATATTCCAAAAAACGAAATCGAAGTAGTTTCAGAGGCGGAAGTTCCTCGAACTCTACTATCGTCAGGCCTTTCGTACAGGAGATCTCATGGCAGAACCGGGGTTCAAGAGGAGGAGACACTTGGTGGGTTTGTGAGAACATTTTAATGATTCGAAAATTTCCGAATCAATGGCATTTAAATCGAATAGAATCATCGGGACAATTTCGAATCGAATTTCGAAGCTTTGCATGATTCTAGAAAACGTTTCTTATTTTCGTTTTTGAACGAATACTGGAACTGAAATCGGAAGCATGCTGTATGTAAAATACGGGGATAGTAATTTACTATGAGAAAATTCGTGGGGTGAAGGTTCATTTGGGTAACTTCCTAGACTTATTTTATAAATCACAAGAAAATTTTCAGCTGTAACTTTGCTCGTACGTCTTCATGATTTCTTATTCAATGCCACTCATCTGAGTGAAATTCCACTATGTTGGCGCTCTTAGCGTGTTCCAAACGTATCCCAGTTAGCTCTGCACAGCAACTCTCCAGTCGCTCAGCAACAAACCAAGACTTATGAGAATACATCAACTACCAAATACGCGTTTACACAATATTGGTCCAGAACCTGCCTGATATTCAGGACCGAACATAATAGTTAATATATTATGCGATATAATCTTCGAATACGTCAATGCATACTTTATCCATTTTAAGACAAAAGAAAATCATCTAATATTGTACGACTATCGGCGAACTTAAGAGAGTTCAGCTGTATCTAAGAACAATGCGTAATTACATACATATAATACAGGTTAATGGATTTCTACAGCTTTGTTGACTCAAGACTGAAAAAGTTAATAGAGTTTTAAGCAATGACGTCATTGCGTACGTCGCTGTCTTCACCTTCATTCATTCAAATATCGGAATACTCAAACACAAAGACGTCCTTTCTAAATACGCAAGTAACCATCTAGCACATTTCATTATCCCGACTGAAGTGACACGAAAGAATGCTTGTTAAAAACCAAGAGTATATATAGACTTTTATGTGACTGACACTACTTTTCGAAGCAGGCGTAAATTGGCACTTTGGACAACAGAAAGGCTGAAAATCAATTTTAAACATTAACTGTTTAAATTGGAAGCTATACTTGAATCCAAAAAGTTATCGACCCCAATCAAAAGTAGCAATAAAAGGCAACCCCATATAAAACGGTTTAACCATTTACCTCCAGAACTCTTCATAAACAGGCCTGGAAATAACTGCGAACGACCGTTTTGGTTACGTGTGGGTTATGTCAATTGTAAAATATGCGACCGAACTTTAGGTTACGGCAGGTTGAGACAAGTTACGACAAAGTAATGCAACATAAGTTTATTAAATTACCATCTTAAAAGAATTTCTGCCAAAATAAATAGCAACTACTAAGGTGCGATCTCGCTTCGACGAGAGCGCGGAATGAAATGGTTTTTGCGTGCCGAAGGAGCGCTGGGACGCTGTGGTGCAAGCCCCTTTCGACCCACTGTGACTGTTTAAGATCTTGTAGCTACATGTCCCAGGCTTGGATGGTCAAGAAGAACGTTCGTTTGTCTTTGTGCTGGCCGTTGACTGAACCCTCGGATGAGGACCAGAGCGAGAGGGGGGGGGGGGGCTCTCACAAAGGCGCTACCTCTCCCCAAGTGTGCTGTGGTGTTATATTCAGGCAAATAAAGTCTGCCACTTAGAAGGTTGATCATGATGCGGTAGAGGGCCATCATTGACAAGTATAGTCAGCCTCAGGCGTTAGATCGAAGCTGGAGTTGGATCAGTTTTGAATTACAGTTGGATGTATCTTTGGATCGTAAAGAAAAAACAACAACGGCCCCTTTCGGGGACCACCCATAGAAAAATCCGAACTTCCCTGGTTCGGGGGCAGACCTGCATTGAAACCTATTTGGCTGGGACAAAAATGCGCACTACTGACGCTTACAAAAAGGGGTAGAAGCAGGGCGCAGGACCAACGCTCGCCTCCCTGGAGGTGGGTGACCACTTCTAGGGATTATCACCTTGGGACAAGAACGAGTGTTTTGGGGTGCAGTCCGAAATTCAAGGTGGCTGTCGGCGGCCATTTTGTACCAAAATTTTGTACAATCAGTTTTTTTGTACAGAACTTCTATATGAAAGTTCTGATTTGAATACATTTTTGTATGAATGTTTAGTAACATCGAATACACCACATATAATACGTTTTTTTTTCTCGTGCAGAAATTGTGAAAATTAGATGAACTTTGATTTATTCAATGCTACTTATACACAGTAAGTGCACATGTCAATACGGCTCGGGCTAGAGGCTGTATGTATGAACCGATCTTCACGAAACTTCTTGGGTACTTGTGTTATCACCTTGGGACAGGAACGAGTGTTTTGGGGTGCCTCTGTTATCACTGAGCTATGAGAAAAAATATTTTGGGGTTCAGTCAGACCCACTGTGGGACTCAAAGATTTCTTTTCTAGTTTAGCATCTAACTGTCGACCACCTTTACAATACTTTACCTATACATGTGTTACAGGCTACGGTCAGCATTTATGTACAGACCGTTACAATACTTTGTATGTACCTTTGTTATCTGGTCATTACCTAGATGTTTGTCATTGCTGTGTCACATACTATACATGTACATGTCTTACACAAGCTGAGCTACAGTGTCATTGACACTTTCATTTCATAAAGAATTGAAGAAAAATTACATAGAAGTTTTCTGACCATGAGATGAATCCACTTTTATCTGTCCTTCTTCCTAGCAATGTCGAATCGATCTACAGAAGGTTTTTGTATCATCACAAGCCAGCGTTTGGAGACCAAGACTCTTAAGATGAATATAACGAGAAACAATTTGAAGAACATCATCGTGTGGAGTTTCTTTTTATTCATAGTTTATTTAGGATGCACTCTTGGCGCACTTGCGTTTTATCCAATACATAAGGCGTGCTGAGACCGTCAAAAAATATTTTATAATTTAAATAGCTGATAATTGACTTTTAAAGAGCATTTTCTGAGGCAGTTATTCTCATGCTTGTGCAATCCAGCCTTTACAAATTTGAAAACCTATACTGACAGTCTTGTCTTTTTCCAGACGACTCATGTAAACAAAATTCTTGAATAAGTATTTTTTTCATTTTTTGTCTAAAAAACAAAGGTTATGACCCCTCATTGGAACGAGCTCGGTCCAAAGAGGGATCATAACCTATGTTTCCGAGACAAATTTTTTTTAAAATAATGAAAATTAATTGACGACTTTTGTGAATAGCGCTGGCCGGTTTTAGGCGTTACGTTGGGTAAAGGGTTAAAGACTCCCGGAATTATCAATTTATTTCTATTTGAATATTCCATATTTTCTTTGAAAGATTATTGTATTACTTTTTCGAGTTGAATGCGAAAATTAGCATTCAGTTTAATTTTAAAAAAACATTCAGTTTAATTTAAGGAATTTAGATATATTGTGTCATGAATGTTATATGAGTAACATTTCTGTAAATATGCTACTGAGGCATGTGTAAACAAACACCAACCATCTTGGTCATGTTAATAACTAGAAGTTTTTTTCAAAAAGTATGGTAGGTCGCACCAGTCATTGAGAGTGGTGGCCGAGTGGACAAGTGCGTTGGTCTCTCATGCCAGAGGTCCCGGGATCGATCCCCGATCGGGGAAAGTTCTCGAAGTGTCAGCATCAATTGCGGAGTTGATGCTGTCACAACATATCGTCCTATTGGGTGGGGACGTAAAATGGCTGTCCTCTGTGCGGAGAGACACATTCCGTTCAGGCTAAAGATCCCTTCGTAGTATTCGAGAAGAGCTAGGCCACGAAGTTGCCGCTATGAAGGTCATCCCACACACCTACGCCATTGGGCAAAGGAGAGGCGTTAATATAAGTTGCATAACTTCTTCGCCAATCCTTGTAAAACAAATAAGATTAAATAAGAAAAAACAGTCAGTGATGTTCAATGGTGTGTATTTATTCCAGCTATCTGGGAAAAATCCAGACGTGGGCAATCGGGATTAAGTGGTTTCGCCGTTTACCGAACACACACGATATGAAAATGTGTTACTCTTTTAATTATTTTTTTCAAATTCTCCAAATAATTTCGACAAAACCATATCAAATTACCCCCATTGAAGCGAGCTAATCAAGCACGTTTCAACGAGAGGTCACATGATATGGTTTTATAGAAATTGTTTTAAAAAAATAACATTGTTTCAACTGCTCAGTTGTAAATTGCGCTGTCGGAATGTACCGGATTCGTCAGGTAGAGGTTTAATAAATGTTTTGTCCACTTCGCAAACAGAATGTGCATGTGCAGTTGAAAAATGAATCTCTTGGAGGTAAGGTGCGGGGAGTAACGTCCCCTTCTTCTTCTTCGTGGGTATTCATAAAACTGATATATTAAAACCGATGTAATTGCCAGTTGCAAGTCAGGATATTGCATTGAGTGTTCGTCTTTTACACATCTATTCGAAATTTGCACCGGAAATTAGCACATCGCGTGCCCCTTATGGCGCAGTCGAGGCTTTGCGCAGCAAATTTCTGTCGGCCCAACACCAGAATCATGTTATGTGCGCCACCAGATTCCTTAAATTAAACCGAATGTTTTTTTCGTATTCAACTCGAAAAAGTAATAAAATAATCTTTTAACGAAAATATGGAATATTCAAATAAATTAAACTGATAATTCCGGGAGTCTTTAACCCTTTACCCAGAGTAAGGTTCAAAACCGGCCAGGCTATTCACAAAAGTCGTTAATTCATTTTCATCATTTTTTGTCTCAAAAACATAGGTTATGACCCCTCTTTGGAACGAGCTCATTCCAATGAGGGGTCATAACCTTTGTTTTTGAGGCAAAAAATGAAAAACAATAGTTATTCAAGAATTTTGTTTGCATGTGTCGTCTGCTTTTCATGTTAGGTAAAGGGTTAACTAACAACTATATGATTTCGATGAAGACATGATTTTTTCCCACTTATATTTCACATTATTTAGGGTATATTTTGAGATATCTTAAAATAAACTTTCTGGTACATTTGGGAATCATTCCCAAAGGGTCCATGTAGTGAATGGCTGACAATTTTCTTCACCGGAAGAGATTTACAGGAAAGTTAGCCCCACTTAATTTTCTAAAGCTGTCATTAAATATAACACTAACGGCATGGGAATGTCATATAAAAAATGAAATTTCGAAATGTTAGCCAAGTTGTATTATCGATGTGCGGATCATTTTTCAGGCATTTTCATGTTGAGTAGAAAAAAAATACAGACGATGGCTTTTTACAATTTTTCCCCAATCAGTTTGGACGTTTGACTGTTGAAACTAATTCAAAAATAAGAAAACGGCGCTTTCACTATCTTTTGATGTAACTTTTCTTTCTGTTAATTACATCAGCAATGTGGGCATCGTGCCATCTCACAAGACACCGTCCTTTCCATTATTATAAATGTCTACGAGGTGAGATTTGCCTTTTTTTCCCTGGGAAGAATACGAACTTTCAAATAACTATAAAAATACTTTCATTGAACAAAGATTCAAAAGTGGACACTTACTTAGTGTTGGTCGGTGTGGTACTGAAAGATATTCTTAATGACAGGTTATCTGTGAAATTGTTGTTTCTCATTGGCTTGCCATAAAAAAAGCCAAGTTTCCGTTTGTAATTTTTAATAAACGAAAACAACAGACAGCTCCCAGAGCTGTCTGTTGTTTTCGTTTATTAAAAGTAACAAACGGAAACTTGGCTTTATTTTTTACTGTTGTCTTGGGTATTTCTCAACATTTACCTGTTTCTTAATTGGACCTTCCTCGCTCGTTCAATAATTTTAAGGGAGATTACTTTACCGAAAGTCGATTTTCACGACGATATAAGTCACAGATAGTATATGTTTTTCCAAAAGGTTGAGAGAGAAGACGTGGGGGTTTAAGAGCCGTCGCGTGAGTTGTTCGTGCTGGAAGTACATTCGTTTGCACCAAACACTCAACTTGAATACCAGTGCTTATCCACTTATACACGCGGGTGCAGTATGCACTAATAAAGAAATTCTATAATACTTATGTCACTTTCTCTTTTCCCCTTTTAAATGACTTACGATGGAATATAACACATGGAGTTTAAAAATGTTACTCAGGTGAGTTGTCTTGGGGACAACATGACCTTCCGCAAGCGTTCAACAATGGTCCTTCGTCCCTTCTTGATTTCATTAGTCAATTGGTTATAATTGAAGTACTCCACCAATATTAATAATTAATGACGAAAAACGGTGAACGAGTTCAGTCTGTAATTATTGCCATTATATTCGTTGTTCTAGCAAATAATTGTCCTGTTAATTCAAACGTCTCCATAGATTTCTCGGGGAAACAATACACGAACCTGTTTGGTATACATGCGCTGTGATGCTGATCATTTGCAGAACAATGTTTTCGAACTCGATCGTTTAGACGCCGTAATTGGCAATTTGGAAACTGGCCATTGAAGTTCGATTGGACTCAAAATAGTGTATGCAGTGACATCAATGAATAGTATCTGAAATTAACATCCGAATTGTCGCTAGGTTCCAAGATAAAAATCGAAAAGTTATTTCGTAAACAATGGCTGATTAACTCACACAATTATTGATTAGTTCATCTCTCAAGTTCTGTCATCAGTTTCATAGCTCCCTCTCTTGTTGGGGTCAACTTTTAAAATATTAAATAACTATCACCGGGGAGCGCGGTGGCTCAATTGTTAGCGCATTGGACCTCAACCTGAAAGATTTGATCCCGATCAGCGTTAACTGCGTTGTGTCCTTGTGCAAGGCATTCAATCCCGATTGCTCACGTGGTGGCACAATAGCGAGTACTAGAGTGGGAGTGCTTTTTGCTCGGAGGTTCTCTTCGGGTACTCTGGCATCCTCGACCCGTAGAAACGTCCGACACTAAGTGGCCCTAGCTGTCGAAAGTAACATTAAAATCTCAATAAAAAAACTAACACTGACTCTACAGGCAAATCAGTATTTTCAGCGGCTGCTTGATGAAACATAAACTGACTTGCCCTACACTGCAAACAATATAGGTTCTCTTTAGAACCAAAACTGGTTCTAATCTTGTCCCTGAGATGGAACCAGTTCTGTTTAAACAGTATTTATTTCAAATCAAATAAATTTATAAAGATTAACATAAAATATTAACAGAATTAAACATAAATTGAGGGGGTTTCAGTCGTAAGTTTAGGGCTTATACGAGGTTGTCTCAAATCATTATTTAGCAACGGAGATATGAACAGTTGGCATATCGAACCAGTTTTGGTTCTATACAGAACCAAAACTGGTTCGATATGCCAGCTGTGCATATCTCCTTTGTTTCAAAATGTTTGGCGACTGCGTTGAATAAGCTCCAAGTTTACTGCTGAATATTCTGTTAAAATTGATTGCTAATCTTGGTAAATTTATTTGATTTGAAATAAATAATGTTTAAACAGAACTGGTTCCATCTCAGGGACAAGATTAGAACCAGTTTTGGTTCTAAAGAGAACCTTTATTTTTTGCAGTGTACAAACTGAATATTATTACCACTTTCCGGGGTAAAGGGCTTTTGTCATATTGGCACTTATTGAAAGGGATTTTGTCGAAGGGGGATTTTTTCGGGTCGGGGTGGTGGAAGATTTTGTCGTTGGAGATTTTGCCGTGGACCCGCTTGCCATTTGTGGTTTGGTCGAGTTAAAATTTAACCCACCGTCGTATTGGAGTTGTGAGATTAACCCCTTACCCATCATAACCACCACAACCGGCCAGCGCTATTCACAAAAATCAGCATTAAATTTTTATTATTTTTTATTTTTTTGTCTCAAAAACATAGCTCGTTGAGCTCGTTCCAAAGAGGGATCATAAGCTATGTTATTGAAGCTGGAAATGAAAAAAATAGTTAAATAATTTTGTTTGCAAGTGTTGTTAGGTAAAGGGTTAAATTGGAGCTGATCATCCATACCCGTTTGGTATTTATTTTATCGCCTGATCGTGCACGGTCAACGTTTTTATTCAAAAATGTTAAATGAGTTCACATAACTTTAATCTTTTCCTGGGCAAGTCGACCAATCAGACCGCAGATTTATTTTCAGGCTGTTGTGACGTTATCGGATGTGAGTACTCGATTCTCCCTGGCTGGAGCGTCATGTATATTCATGTTGTTTATTGCATCTTTTGGTATCTCTACGGGTAAAACAATGAAGGGAAAAATTCATGATCGACTCAAGGACTGATACACTCAACTTTCATCGATTTTCACTGAAATGGAAGAATCGCGTTACACTCTCAAGGTTAAAAAGTAAGAGGGGTAGTGATGTTGTTGACATTATTGGTTTAAGAATTATTAGTGCTAAATCAACGAGGGGCGTTTATTACTTTAGTACCGGGGGCGGGGGGGGGGGGGGGGCGTCAAACAATTTTTTTCGTGAACATATTATGGGATGGGTGGGTGGTCGTAGTGTCCAGAAATCAATTTTTTCAGTGGTCTAAAAAAAATTTTCCTTTCATCCTTTTAATGATTTTATAGGGTTTTTGTTAGGACAGTTACATCAATATAAATGAAGATTTTGTCATTTTTATTGATTTGCAGCAACCATTCAATGAGTCATTATTCATTTTTTCATTATTCATTTTTTCTAACTTGTTTGAAGTGGTTTAGCTTTTTACTCAACTATGTTAACCCCAACAGTAATAGCGACATCTGATATATACTATTCAAAAAAAGTAGGGGACATTTGATAAAGGTGAGATATATGAAGAAATATATTTATATTTTCATCAAAAAGACAGTTGAGGCATTGCACTGTGGCATCCGGTGAATAATTTCAGCGATAGTTGGATGTCTGACAAGCACACATTCCACGCACAGAGCTGTAGAAGACATGGACGGTCAGTTAGAGGATTTACCACATCCAGTCCAAGACCTCAATACCTTGTAATTCCTCCTCGGTTCGCGAGACAAGCGCGGATCCAACGTGGCATGCTCCTTACCAAACGTCCAATATCAGCTTGACTTATGTTATTCCATTCTTCCTGCAGTGCAGCGGCGAGTTCCTAGACATTGATAGAGGTCTGTTGGAGTTGTTGTCGTCGGCGCCTGCCAAGCATATCCCAGACGTGCTCGATTGGTGAAAGGTCTGGACGTAGTGCTGGCCAAGGCAGTGTTGTGATGTTCTGCTCCTGGAGGAACTCGGTAGCGACACGGGCCCTGTGTGCTCTTGCATTGTCAGCTAAGAAAATAAATCGACGGCAGTGACGTCGCGTAAATGGCACCACATGAGCTGCTAACATGTTGTCACGGTAGTCCCGCCCTGTGACACGCTCTTGGATGAAATGTAATTCTGTTCTGCTTGTCATGGTTATGCCTCCCCACACCATAATCGATCCACCACCAAAACGATCGTGCTGCCTTATGGTTACGCCATGGTCTCGTTCGTTCCGCCGCCGCCACGCTCTGTTTCGCCTGTCGTGGATGTCGAGAGTGAACTTCGATTCATCGGAAAACATGGCGTTTCTCCACCGGCGATTGTCCCTGCGCTGTCGTGCTCCACACTAATTACGCCTTCTGCGATATGACGTTTAGTCAAACGTGGAATCATTCGAGGTCGTCGAGCGTACAAGTTCCAGCTGTGTAGGCGATTTCGGATAGGCTGGCCACTGACTCGCACATCTATCGCCTGACTCGCACATCTGTCGCTCGGTGCAGCTGCTGTCCAATTTCTGAGGCACTTTGATGGTTACGTAATGCTGTTGTTCGAATGAAACGACCCTGGTTAGCAGTTATCGCCCTTGGACGACCCGACTGACGTCTGTCTGTCTGACGGTAGCGTGACCACAACCTGCTAATCACCGGTTGAGTAACGTTGAGAATTTTAGCCATTGCAGTCTGTCTGCAAACGGCACGTAACAGTTCGTCACGTGTCAGTCTTAGCATGCCTCAGAAACTATTGATGAACGAGGTTATACCAAGAAAAGAACGACTAGACCTCCGAAAAAGCCCGTCCAATATAAATGAAGATTTTAAAACGTACCCCACAGACATTAACGAAAAACCTGTACGAAGTTTTCGTGGGCCGGTGATATTCGTGATCCATACTAAACTTCATGCTAAACTTGATAACACATTGATGTGTCCAATCACGCGTATCCAATACCATTTTCCGAAAATATCAACATCAGTTTGGATATCCCCTACCTTTTTTAAATAGTATATATCTCCCAATAAAATGCTGGATGAAAACAAAAGAGACTTAGTATCTAGACATTTATTTATTTATTTATTTATTTATTTATTTATTTATTTATTTATTTATTTATTTATGTGTCGAGCAGTTTTACGGGTGATGTAAGCCGGGTACCGTGAGAGAACGGCGAGCAACTGTCAGACTTCCCAAAGTACTAACTCCACACCAGCAGGGTTAGCATTGTTGAAGACAAGTGCACCACAGACGTGCACAACGCCACCGTGCCCCCACGTGGTCAGTTGGGATGAAGTGACCTGCCCAAGGACACAACGCGGTCGCCGCAGGTGGGATTCGAACCGAGGACCTCTCGGCTTACAGGCTGCATCTCTACCTTCTGCGCCAGTAGTATGTGATGTGGTTTTGAGGGGCTATTGGCAGGACCCCGGTGCAGGATCCCGGAAGTGACGTCATGTCACGTGACTTGGTGGCGCCATGTTGTGTTGTCATGGTAACCCTCGTGAGCGGCCATGTTGTGACGTCATCTCCATAGTGATACGTGGTGTTAGTGTGCATGCGCAGCGCGTGTTGTTAGGGTGATACGTGTTTCCGTCGTCCATTCTGTGTACTGGAGGCCGCTATCTTGGTTTCTATGGTAGCACGTGATTGCTATGTTACCCAATTTTTCTGCAATAGGATGGAGTATGTTCGGAGGGTATGTTCGATTGTAGAAGGGTAAATCTAATTACCACAAACAACCCGACAATCCTTCCAAATCACCAAAATCCACCCCAACTTTTACTATTTCGAATTCTTTCAGAATTCTCTGCTTCTATCTATATATGCAATAGTTTACGTCTACCTGCCCACGTTCCTTTATTCTAGAGTATACTCTAGTAGCGTAGAAGAGCCTATTAATTGGAACAATTTATCTTGTTATTACTATATTTAGCAATTTCTGGTCTATTCTTGTTAGTTCTGACCCTATTCCAAGTACTCTTGTTGTTTCATATATCTAAATTATAACTAACCAATCAGATTGCTTGATTTCCCATAATCTGTATACAGAGTTATCTCCCTTCTGTATAATAAAAGATTATATCCAATGGCCATATCCCATGGAATCCCATTTTGGGGAAACACCCGTGGCTATAGAATCCCTTTTCTGTCATATGTGCTTATGTGAAAAAGCACAATGTGACACAATGTGCCCTAGCACAAAGGCACATGTTTTATGTGCCGATATGTGCTTATGTGAAAAGGCACAATGTGACACAATGTGCCCTAGCACATAGGCACATAAGGGTATTTGAGGATACCTATGTCCTGGTATTGTTTTATTCGAGGATACCTACTGGAGAATCCCTTTTTTGTCATATGTGCTTATGTGAAAAGGCACAATGTGACACACTGTGCCCTAGCACAAAGGCACATGCTTTATGTGCTTATATGTGCTTATGTGAAAAGGCACAATGTGACACAATGTGCCCTAGCACATAAGCACATACGGGTATTTTAGGATACCTGGTATTTCATTATTTGAGGATACTAGTTGGACTTTACATCCGGGTACTTCATGCTACATCCGGGTACTTCTGTTGGGGTAGTAGATAAAAAAAACAACAACAATATATAACATTTCATTTTTATTCAAGTATACAATTCAATGTCTCAAGGCATTTCTCTTTGTAGTTCTTCTTGCATGGGCTAACCATTTCATCTTCTTGTGGGGTGGAGCTTCTTCCCATCGCATGGCTAGGTTCTTGATAAAACACATTCTTTCATTTGATAACTTGGCTTTGTTGGTTGCTTTAATTTCCTGTCTGGCATCTTTGGGTTCCTCTTTCTCTAGCTGTTTCATAGTAGTAACTTCAGTCTTCTTAGTAGTAACTTCATTTGTGGTTTGAGTGGAAACATCCTTCTTAGCTTCAGTAGTAACTTCATTCGTAGTGGTAACTTCATTCTTTATGGGAGCTGGCATCTTTTTCTTGACTTCAGTAGAAACCTCGTTCTTAGTGGTAACTTCTTTCGCAGTAGAAACTTCATTCTTAGTGGAAACTTCTTTCTTTATGGGAGCTGGCATCTTTTTCTTGTCTTCAGTAAAAACTTCATTCTTAATGGAAACATCTTTCTTTGTTTCTGTATAAACTTTGTTCGCAGTAGTAACTTCTTTCTTGTTTGTATTGGGAGTCAGTTCTTCTGTCTTTATTCTTTTGTTTACTGATCGGCCAGTATCCACGCATCTTTGTTTCTTTCCACCAGCATCCATGTCTAGATTTTTTCTCTTGGCTGCATTTACCACACGATTCACTTGAGCCAGTTCCTGGGAAGTCAGCTTTAATCCAGCATCTTTTTTGAAGATCTGTATATGTAAGTCATCTTTGAATCTGAGCACTATAACCCTACGAGCTAAGCAGATAAAAATGGGGAATACAAGTCCGTTTTGGTAGTTTTGGGTTCATTTTGGTGATTTGGTGGGATCGTCGTGTTATTTGTGGTAATTCTACGAATCGGGGAACTACCCCTGTACAAAGGAACATACCCTTCGAGCATACCCCTGTCTTGTTGTTGGCCTTTGGGTAACATAGCAACCACGTGCTACCACAAAAACCAAGATGGCGGCACTCCAGTGTACAAAATGGACGACGGAAACACGTATCACCCCAACAACACGAACTGCGTATGCGCACTAATACCATATAGCACTATGGGGATGACGTCACAAGATGGCCGCTCATGCGGGTTACCATGACAACACAACATGGCGCCACTGGGTCACGTGACTATGACGTCACTTCCGGGGGTCCTGCCAATATGAGGTGAAAAGCCCCTGACACACTACTACTTTGGTTTGGTCACTTCCGGGGGTCCTGCCAATATGAGGTGAAAAGCCCCTGACTACTACTTTGGTTTTGGCGTTACGTTGGGTAAATGGGTTAACCCATCGCTGTCATGGGTTATCACTGATGTTCGTTACGGCACTTTTTTCGCTCTCTCCGAATCTTTGATAAATCTGTAAAACAGTAAATTATCATCGTTAAGGTCGCAACATAACATAACATAACATTTATTAGCATAAAACATCCTCCAGGACAGTATCCGAGAATATACAAATAATATGAACAATAATGTTACTCAAAACATTTCAATTTCACCCACCAATTTTCCCTGATCAAAGTACAGCGGAACCCTGTTAATTGAATAGCCGCTTTACTGATGAAATTATTCAATTAACAGGAGTATTCAATTAACAGGGAAAATGTCACTTTTCTGTATTCTGGAGATAAACTTAGCATTTTTTCTATTATATCTTGTTTGACAGAGCTCTATGAGCTCTGTCAAACAAGATGTAATAGATTAAATGCCTATATTGGATGTACTGAGGATAAATAGGTCAACAACCAAAGGAAAACTGGGGAGAGTCAGGGTAATTTCTCGACATGTTACAAGATTTTTTATTCAGTTAACAGAAGTTTACTATATAACCTATATTCAATTAGCAGGTCAAATTTGCACTGGAGGTATGGTAAATGGTTTTGTGTTGGGAAATTATATTCAGTTAACAGGGACATATAATTAAGTGGGTTCCACTGTACTATACTTTATTAATTTGATACGCGAAAGAACGCGGAGATGTGAACCAGAATTTCCCACACAGTTCACCAAACACATCATAATCGTCTGATGAAAAAAACACAGATCACGCTGCAGATTTTTTGGCATAAACTGGGGGTTCTATTTAGTCTGTGTGAAACACACAGACTATTGATTTTGTACGGTTTCTTTTTCTTTTCTTTTCTTTTCTTTTCTGTCCGCACGATAATTCAAAAACGAATTGTCCTTTCTCGCTGATTTTTGGGATACTGATAGACAGTCAGAAGTTCTCGACCACCTATGTTTTTCAGATTACTGAGGCATTTGGGGTGTCCGTAGGGGTGTTTTGAAAGTGGGTCACGCCCATATCTCAGGCATAGTTTGACGTAAGGACATGGGACCAACACTAAATGAGTCGACACTCGATGAAGATTCAAAATATGGTTCAAGGTCACTGAGGTCACCCAGGGGTCATTGAGTACATTTTCAGAATTGCTGGAAATCACAATTTTTAGCTATATATGCATTCCCGAAGTTCATACATGCATTTTTACACGAAGAAAAGTGGGCGTGGCCAAAAATAAATTTTTAAAGTGGGTCACGCTCATATCTCTAGTATGATATGGTATATGAACCTGGGACCAACACCAAATGAGTCGACACTGGATGGAGGTTCAAAATGTGGGTCAAGGTTACTGAGGTCATCCAAGGGTCATTGAGTGCATTTCTCAGAATTCCTGGAAATCACACCCCCCTCCCTCCCCAATGCATTCCTGAAGTTCATACATGCATTTTTGTATGAGAAAAAGTGGGCGTGGCCAAAAATTTTGAAACGTGTGTCACACTCATTTCTCAAGCACGATATGAGGTATGAACCTGGGACAAACAGCAAATGAGTCCAAACTCAATGGAAGTTCACAATATGGGTCAAGGTCACTGACGTCATCCAAGGGTCATTGAGTGCATTTTTCAGAATTGCTGGAAATCACATTTTTGGACCTCCTTTATGCATTCCCAAAGTTCATATATGCATATTTACGTAAACAAGTGGGCATGGCCAAAGTTTTTTAAAGTGGGTCACGCTCATATCTCAAGCATCATATGACGGATGGACCTGGGACCAACAGCAAATGAGTTGAAACTCAATGAAGTTTCAAACTGTGGGTCAAGGTTACTGAGGTCACCCAGAATTGCTGGAAATCACATTTTGGATCCCCTAATGCATTCCGCAAATCTATACATGCATTTTAACACAAAAAAGTGTGCATGGGCAAATTTTTTGAAAGTGGGAAGCGCTCATATCTCAATCATGTTATGATGAATGGACCTGGGACCAAAACCAAATGAGTCGACACTTGGTGTAGGTTCAAAATACGGGTCAAGGTCAATGAGGTCACCCAAGGGGCATTGCGTGCATTTTCCAGAATTGCTGGAAATCACATTTTTTCATCTCATAATGCATTGCCGCAGTTCACACATGTATTTTTATTCTCAAAACATTTGACAGTGGAACAGTTAACAATTTTTGCTCTAAACACACATGGGCATCGATCAGACCTCGATATTTTGCCAGTGCCAGGAGGCCTTTGGAGGGGTTCTTGGAGCCTTTAAGTCCCTTTTACGTCTATATTCAAACATTACTGAATTGTTTAACTCACAATATATTTCCAGATGTACTATATACCTTAACATTTTTTAGCTTAGTGGTTTATGCTCATACTTCAGGCTTGGTATGACCTATAGACATGGGACCTACATCGAATGAGTTGAAACTTGCTAGAGGTTCAAAATATGGTCCATCTAAATTCGGTCAATAGATGTCATTAAGTGCATATTTTTCAGAGCTATTAGGAATTAATTATGACAACTGATGCAGTTCTGAAGATTATACATGTATGTCATCATTCAAATAAGTGATAGAGCCAAAAAATGTCCGTTTCTGATTCCTTGGTCGAACCCTTTGAATGCTGTGCCCTTATGCGTTTTCTGATTTCTTAGAAAATTGATCTGATTCCTGAATACCTGTAAATACTGTTAACGAAAATCCATTTCTGATTTGGTTAAAAATATTTTACTCCTGAAAATAAGCCTCCATAAATTTTCTTTCTATATAGTTTTTTCCTGATACTTTGACCCTTTTTCACACAGACTTAAATTTACTGGGTGCAGTAAATTTTGTTTCTCTAGTTTCAAATATAAATTTGAATTGCTCAAATTTACTCAGATGACTAAAATAGTCGATCTCACTGTTGATCAAAACAACTAGTTCTGATCGAAGCTCGGAATAATGGCTACACTCCAGAATTACGACGGCGTGAAAGCGACAGCCGTTATTTAGTTAGGAATTTGTTTATTCAAATTACTAATTTGTTTAAACAAATTACTAATTTATTTATTCAATTTACTAATTTGGTTATTCAATTTATTAGAAGACTGTCTGTTTATACAAGAAAATGGTATTCGTTATTTTTATTTTCCCAGAGTTAGTTTCACATTGAGTACATCTCCTGCCTGTCGATAACAGGCTTTGGGGTTTGATAATATCGCCTTTCTCAATAGCTAATTTATGATTGCTGAAAATTTCCCGGTCTTCCGTCGAGTTCGTTTCCACTAAGTACATTTCCATTGAATAGTCATTTTTAAACAATCCGTAAGTTCTCATTATTATCATCATTATTTTTGCAGTCATCATACATTGACTTGTTGAACGTGTTTACATGATGCCTGCGCAAATTATATTTGAGCCTTCCTATAAAATTGGTGTTAGTGATATCTGGATCTTGAGGGATAGCGTGACCATGACTTTCTACAAATTTGAAAGGGGATTCAGGTTTGGCTTTACGATTTCCCTGTCAAGCTACGTATGTGGGATTGTGAGAGAAAAAAATGTCTGTGAGTGGAAGGAGATGGGATTGATAAATCGGGTTGATAAAGGTCACCCTCGGGGAAATATATCAGACCCAGACAAGCTACGTGTTTGGGTCAAATATATCACCTCCCCTGTCAAGTAAGATTTCACCATCCCACTCAAACGACTCGAGAATAGCAATAATCTCAGGCTGTAATCTATACAACAGGTAAACATGCAGACCGTACAGGTCCAAAAGGTGGCGGTCCGTTTTTTTTTTTGTTTTAACCCTTTACCTAACCTGAAAAGCAGACGACACTTGCAAAAATAATTCTTGAATAACTATTTTTCTCATTTTTTGTCTCAAAAACATAGGTTATGACCCCTCGTTGGAACGAGCTCGACGGGCTCGTTCCAGCGAGGGGTCATAACCTATGTTTTTGAGACAAAAAAATGAAAAAAATAATGAAAATTAATTGGCGATTTTTGAGAATAGCGCTGGCCGGTTTTGGCCGATACGTTGGGTAAAGGGTTAACCAGTATGGAACATTTAGACGTCCTCCCTGTATGTATTCGATGGTGGGGGGTGACTGCAGGTTTTTAGTAGATACCAGACATGTTTGATGAACTGTATCAAACGAATTTTATGTTTTCTCGTGCTAACAATGAGTTCAGCAAGGCGTCATCTGAAGTGCTATAGTATTGCAGGTGGCACCTTGTTGCACTCAGAGGACAATATATTGCATCAGTTCTGCGTTTATTCATAATGGACAGGTTATCTTACATGGAACTACTTGGATCGAAGATGGGGAGGGGGGATGGGGGTGGGCGTATTCGCAGAACTAATTTCCTAGTAATTTCATAGGTTTGATTGGAAGTTGGATCCAAAACTAGCAATAATTTGAAACATTACAATACCCCTCTGGCCCTTCTCGGACCGTTCGGGCTGGTCTAGTTCGTTTGTGTAACGGTACGCGATCCAGCCCTGGACCTGCACAGGACCAGTATGCTTCGGTCCGAACAAATGACAGGAGGCCGTTTATGAAATAAATAGGATTTTTATTTGTACCAAATAATACCGATACATTGTCAACTAAAGTCTGACGAATCTTGACTGTTTGTATCACTCGAATCTCGAATCGAATTCGACAAAACATTTCTCATCCAATCGAACATCGAATCGAACAGCATCTTCTCTGATTGCGACTAGTGTACAAGTCTACCGCGAACCGCCACACGACCACACGAAGCCAATCCCTACATACCTGGCGGTATTTAGAATATGATATGCACGTGTACTGGACGTTGGGATGACGAGCTCATGACATGAATTTCCACGGCAGTTCTAATGTACACAAACCTAATAATACACATATGCTTCTGGGCGAGCTATTCGAACACGAAGTCTAAAACCAACGTGATTAGCCACGGCCATGGGAAATCTCCTAGGAAAAGCTGTGGCAGATAGTAACGGCATAGCCGATGTCGTCCCTAAAATCTAGGGCTGGTGTCCGACTCACATATCAGCAAATTTGCAATAACATGTAAAAGTTTCATCCCTGAATAATATCGTCATAAAAATCGATTTTCGATAAAGTTGTCGCCCTTGAAATTATTGGACGACCGTGGAAAGTCCAATTAAGAAGTAAGTAATTGCTGAGAAAAACCTATGACATCAGTAGAAAATAAATGTCAAGTTTCCGTTTGTTACTTTTAATAAATTAAAACAACAGACAGCTCTGGGAGCTGCCTGTTGTTTTCGTTTATTAAAACTTACAGAAGGAAACTTGGCTCTTTATAGCAAGTTAATTAGAGGCAACCACTTAACCCTTTACCCAACGTAACGGCCAAAACCGGCCAGCGCTATTCTCAAAAATCGCCAATTAATTTTCAAAATATTTTCATTTTTTGTCTCAAAAACATAGGTTATGACCCCTCGTTGGAACGAGCTCGTCGAGCTCGTTCCAACGAGGGGTCATAACCTATGTTTTTGAGACAAAAAATGAAAAAAATTAGTTATTCAAGAATTTTTTTTGCAAGTGTCGTCTGCTTTTCATGTTAGGTAAAGGGTTAATAGATAATCCGCCATAGAGAATATCTATCAGTTTCACACCTACCAAAACTAAGTTAGTGTCCAGCTTGGCTCATTGTTTAACGAATATGTTTTTACCGTAATTTGCAAGTTTTTAAGCTTCCCAGCAAAAAGTACCACATCTTACTTCTTAGACTTTTATATTAATGGAAAGTACAATGTCTGCATTTTATGTCTCGATGCGCACACTGCTGATATATTGAACAGACAAATAGTCACAGAACATTAAAAGATGGTGAAACGCCGTTTTCTTACTTTTAAGTGGGTTTCAATAGAGAACAATAGTCAAACGTTCAAATTGATTGGGGAAAAAATGCAAAAAGCCGGGATTTGTATTTTTATACTACTCTGCAGGAAAATGTAAAAAGTTTGTGAAATGATGCACACATCGTTGATACAAATTTGCAGACATTTCGAAATTTCAATATCCTTAGTGTTAAAGGTACTGGCAGCTTAAGGAAATAAGGGGAACTAACTTTCCTTTTAATGACGAAAATTGTTAGCCATGTATGCACGTGCATTGGAAGGTGGTGGGGGGGGGAGTATCCCTCAGTATGCACCTCCCAGGGATTTACGCTCTCGGTATTGAATGCTGTCCGTACTGCCTCTAGACCCACACCAAGGTCCAAGACGCACAGAGTTAATAAATGTTCAGTTTTAGAGTGTGGTTTCAGAGTACCAGACGAGTATCATATGTCGTTCATACGACACTCCACTGGAGTGTCGTATGAATGACACATTATACTCCCCAGTGTCGTAATCGCAGACTCACAGCCCTTAAAAGTCTCTTCTGCCACAGAAAGTCCCATCGAACCCCTCGCTACATGTTCATAGTACTTTGAGTTGAGCAGCTCGACTACATTGCAGGTCCAGTTGGCTATAAACTGGGGTGATCGCTGATATGTATTACACCCATCACTACCGCAGATTGGAAGTGCTGGCCACATTGTAGCGATTATCAGCCAGCTATGGCCACAATTTGATCGATCTACTCTCGCGACTGGCTGTCAAGGTAACGTGCTGGCTCGATGATTCCAGAAAACAAAATGGCTGTGCCACAAAAATAAGGTGATACACTCAAAGCAAGGAGAAGTCATCCAATCAAGCATTATAATATTTATTGGGACATCTCCAATAGAAGCACGACTGTGAAAAATTAATTAATTATTCTTTATTTAATATTACTATTTATTTTGTTTTTAATAACACTTTCAACAGCCAAGGTCATATCGTTTAACCCTTTGAACTCACAAGACCGATTTTTCGGTCCAAGGCAAATTTCAACCCTTTTTGTCCTATTATAAAAGGTTTATACACGGAGCATTGATGATAAAATGCTGCAGACTGCAGACTGCAGTTATTATTGTATCCTTCCTGTATATTGCATTTGACGTGATCCATCACACCGTAAGTGTAGACAAAGGCGATACTATTCCAGGAAACGAGGATTCAAAGGGTTAATTGTGGAAGAAGCCAGACGTCCCGAAGAGAATATGAGAAGAGGCGAATACCTGCAAGACTCTGCTAACCCAGTACAATAAGGTTTAATGACGGTTGAAGGCATGTGTTTTATCAATATGCAGTACACAGTGGTACACCGCGCTACGGTCCTCCACTTGTATTTGGAATTAAGTGGCTTGACCAAGCACAAAACGCATATGACGCAGGGCAAAATGGAAATACGACCGTTCGACCTGAAAATCCGATGGTCTAAACAATGATCCACCGGGCTCCCAACCATGAAAAATGTATACATCTTTGCGACCGATCTATACAAAAAACACAACTCTTTCCTGGAGAGATAGTCTATGTAATGGTTATCAATAAGGCTCTTAAGAGTCCAATGCTAACTTTAAATCTTTAACCAATTTTAAAAATAAAGTATCTCCAATGAATCGCCATTGATATGAAATTTCTGAAACGAGCTCGCTAAACTCAATTTGAGCCGAGGTTTACAGATTGTAGTGAACGAGGTTCAGAAATTTCGTATCAAATCGTGACGAATTTGAGATTCTTTTCATTACATAATATGCAATTTAACCCTTTACCCAACGCAGACGATATCAAAATTTATTATTTTAAATATCATTTTTTTTTAATTTTTCAAAAAAATTCAACAAAACCAAATCATGTAACCCCTCATTGGAACGAGCTCAATGAGCTCGTTCCAATGAGTGGTCACATGATATGGTTTTGTTGAAATATTTTGAAAAATTAAATTTTTTCAACTGCTCAATTTGCACATTACGCGGGCGGATGCGGGCGATTCGTTAGGTAAAGGGTTAACCCACAGTCATGTACAAACCCGAATGCTCTACTTTGAAAAGTTATTACTTTTTTTCAATTTTTCCTCGAAAACATAGCTTATGTCCCACATTGGAACGAGCTCGCTGAGATCGTTCCAGTATGTTGTCATAAGCTGTGTTTTTGAGGCAAATTTTAGTTATTCAGGAAATATGATTGCAAATATCGTCTGCAAATCGTATAAGTTAATAAAAAAATGACTTCCAAAACAGGAAAGATAAATTGAACCCTACTCCCGAAGCCAGTTCTGTCACGTTGCTATGATGTCGCGTCGACGTCTGACGTCAGGTGTTTATTTGATGTATTACCAACGATAATTCCATAATGTGCTAGTGTAATATGTGATTAAAAAAAATTAGGAGGTAAAATAAACTTCTGCGTTTTTTTTTCAACACACTTTATATTCTGGCATTATCTTTTTCAGGAGTGTTGTAATAGCCTATAACATACCTGGAAGGAAGAGGGCATCGAACACCACATTGCGGTTAACAAGAGAACAAATTGTTGGAATTTTCAACGGATCAATTACAAACTGGAATGATTCTACATTTGCTGAATCCAATAACGGATCTTCATTCGAATCCAAGAGTATCGTGGTGATCGCGAGACTAGATAAGTCAGGTACAACTACAGTATTTACAGAAGCTTTATCGTCTTTTAACTCAGCGTGGAATGAATCTAAAAATGTTTTTTCAACAAGCACGGGGTGGGATGCAAACGTGATCAAATATTTCGGTAAAACAAACCGTGGAATGTCTGGTTTGCTATTGTCATTGGAATATTCAGTTGGATATCTGTCAAAATCCGATGCCACGGAAGCTGATTTAGAATACGCCGATATACAAAACTCACAAGGAGCGTATATAGAACCAACAGACAGTTCTTTACAAAGTGCCATGGACGACGCGGCACACAGGTCAACTTCACTGACGGTATCGCTCGTGAATACTCATGCCGCAGATGCTTATCCCATCTCAACATACACATATTTGATTATTAAAGAAACTGGAATGACCGACTGTGATTCTGCTAAAGAACTTGTACAGTACATTGAGTGGTTCATGAGTGATGCTACCGCTGCCAAAAGTGCTACGGATCTCGGAATGGTTGTTATCAGTGAGACGGTGAGGTCGAAAATAACGTCCGAAGTCGTGGAAAAATTGACATGTAAAGGAACGAATGTGTGGCAGCTTATTCTCACTGATAGGGAAAATGCAATTGTTGAATCGAAAACATTAACATATGCTTTGTCAACGGGTATCCCGCTATTTTTCTTGGTAGTTGGGTGCTTAGTTGGATACATTGGGTACCAAAGATATAAAATATACAAAAAAATAAATAGTAATGCTTGGAATATACCTATAGACGATATTATCTTTTTCTTCGACGAAAAAAATGTTAGCTCTAACAAATCGAGATACTTTCAGGGATTGAAATCTGTTAGGTCTTTAAGGCCAATAGCAGACTTACCAGAGTATTCAGCATTAGTAGATGACATCTTGCAATGGCCTGGTCGATGGAATGGACGCCAAGTTGGACTTAGAATACTCAAAATCAACATGTTGAATCACCCAACGAAGGAGATGAAACAAGCAATGATTTGGATGTTGGAGAATATTAATCACCAAAATGTTGTAACATTTTTTGGTTTAACAGAACTGGAGAAAGAGCGTTATGTGATAGGAGAGTATTGCGGGAAGGGTCACCTCTCGGATATATTGCATGATGAACGATATAACATTACAGAGGATATTAAATTTTCGCTCACATGGGATGTGACTAATGGATTAAGTTATTTACATAACCAGGATATCATACATGGTCACCTTAACTCTAAATGTTGTTTCATTGATTCTCGATGGATCGTTAAAATTTCCGACTGGGAGTATACAAAACTGATATCCGTATATAATACAAGAGAAAGTCCATTCCTCTACATGGATAGTACGGACAGAGATCAAAGTGCCTTCATGTCTAACCTGAGAAAATTTTGGGTTGCTCCGGAAATTGTACGGTCAGAATTCAGCAGCTTCCCAACACAAGCGTCCGATATATACAGCTTTTCTATACTACTGCAGGAAATATTTACTCGGGAATTTCCCTTCGTTGAGCATGCAGATATTCTCCACCCTACCGAGGTTTTGGATGCCATTGTCACAATGAATCTGCGACCTGACCCTTCCGAAGATACACCTATAGCTGTCAGACAAATAATGGAGATAGCATGGGCAGATAACCCTGGTTCAAGACCTTCTATGGACCAAATATGTAAAATGCTTCGACGTGTCAACAAAAACAAGAAATCTTTAATTGATGGTATGATGAGCGCCATGGAAGATTACACAAATCATCTGGAAGCAACGGTTGAGGAGAAAACATCTGAACTAGAAGTAGCTAGACAAAATTCTGCTCGATTGTTGAAAGGTGTGCTTCCTGTTCATATAATTCAGAAAGTAATGAATCGTGAGCCGATAGAAAACTCCACTGTACATGCTGGAGTTGTTATGTTCGAAATCACGAACTGTAGCGGTGATTCGGAAACAGCAATGCCCAAAGACTTGGTTCTTCAAAACGACTTTTATTACCAGCTTGAGATTCTCATGGAAAAGTATAATGCGTTCAGGTTATTCTGCACAGGTAAAAAATTCTGTGTTATACTGGGGTTATCCGGAGGAAATGAAGCGAACACATTACATAAAACTGAAGTATCCATTGGAGATTTCTGCTTAGATCTGAATGACTATCTTGTACAGAAGAAACAAACTGCAGGGTCTGCATATCTGAATGTTCGGTTTGTAGCAACAACGGGGAACACAACAACAGGTGTCATGGGCGTTGTTGTACCAACCTTCTTTGTGTCCGGAGACTGTATGCTAAAACTAGAATCTCTACTCTCATCGACTACCAACGCTTCGGGCATACAAGTCACGAAGAGATTAGGAGATGTATTGAAGACGTCAGGACTCTTTCATTTGGATGAAGCAACGATGTCTCAAGTAAGTATAGCAGAACAGTGGAACTGTTAACACGTTTTCTCCCACCACCTGTCTACCTGCCTATTGAGATACGCATGTCACGAGTGAAATGTCTGGTTGAGACAAATCTATCTTACCAACCCGACATGACCATCACCATTTGAATATTTAAAGATCGCAATACTGTTTCATTATCGTCTGCATTTTGTAAACAAATATGGCGTCTCGCTTCGCTTCCATCATTGCACTTACGCACGCTACCACCATATCACTCGAAGACGATTTTTCTCCCACAACACACTACATGACGTCATATTTATTTATTATTTATTTATTTATTTATTGGTGCTTAAGGTCACAAATTTCTGCACAATGGCTAACCATGACCGTGACAGTTTTACGGGTGGAGGAAGCCGGAGTACCCGGAGAGAACCACCGAGCAACGGCGAGCAACTGTCAGCTCCCCAACTTACCAACTCCACACAAGCAGGGTTAGCATTGGTTGAAGACAGGTGCACCATTGACGTGCAGTACGCCTTAGTACACAGCGTCACCGTGCCCCCACGTGGGCAATGGTGGTGAAGTGTCTTGCCCAAGGACACAACGCGGTTGTCGCAGGTGGGATTCGAACCGAGGACCTCTCGGCTTGCAGCCTGCACCTCTACCAACTGAGCCACCGCCCCCCCCCCCCCCCCCCACATGACGTCATAGAATCCACAATTGCACAAGGGACGCCACCAGAATGTCAGCTGTTTCAACTCGCTTCAAGATGTTAACACATTGCTGTTGTGACTTAACCCTCGTTTTATATATGCCGTTGGTATTCATTACACGCATGATCTATGAAAACCCCATCTACAGCAATACTAAACCATGCTGAAAATGAAACCCCGTTCCGCACACATGTGCCGAACGGAAATCGTTGAGCAGACGATTGCTTACTCGAAATTGAATCGATTGTGAAATAACGAAATAAAATGTCTAAACTGGAAGGAGATGTCGAGTTTAATGTGTACGAAAAGCGCAAAGAAGAAATAGACTTGATAAATGAAGAGAGATAATGAATATCCAGAAGAAGAAGGGTTACGCAAATTTGGTTGGCGATAAAATGTGTTCTTTTTGTTGAAAGTTGTTAAATAAATTACTGAGTGTCCTTCTAAAAACTGTTTTTATAGACATGAAGGTGTGTAATAAACACAGATTGCCACGCGCGTGTGAATGGGTTAACCCTTTACCTAACGAATCGCCCGCATCCGACCGCGTAATGTGCAAATTGAGCAGTTGAAAAAAAATTAATTTTTCAAAATATTTCAACAAAACCATATCATGTGACCCCTCATTGGAACGAGCTCATTGAGCTCGTTCCAATGAGGGGTTACATGATTTGGTTTTGTTGAATTGTTTTGAAAAATTAAAAAAAATGATATTTAAAATAATAAATTTTGATATCGTCTGCGTTGGATATGGCACTTGTACCATCGCCGAAGACAATTTATTTAGTTATTTCGCAATTGGTTCAGTTTCGAGTGATCAGTCGTCTGCCCAACGATTTCCTTTAGGAACATGTGCGGAACGGATTTTTCATTTTCCGCATGTTTAGTTTTGCTGTAGATGGGGATTTCATAGAACAGGTGTGTAAAAAAATAATAATTTTCACTGTTTCTGAAAACAACACAGCCAATGACTACGTGTTCAAAGATATTTTACACCAATCAATCCGATTTGCTTAAATTAGTGGCTATAGCAAAAGTTTGCAGTCCATGAACAGACAACACAATAAACACATACTTGGGAAAGAGGATCAATGATAATTTAATCCTACAGCCTCGATATACTCCCATCAAATAAAGCACACCCTCAAAACGCAACCTCATACAGTTGGAGGTCACTCGATCTCACAACAATCGCATCCCGTCATAGAAACCAAGAGGAAGGCCCCCGGTAAACAAATGGACGATGGAAACACGTGTCGCCCAACAAATCTCCATATAACTGGATTGCTGGCACACTCACTGGTCACATATAGAAACAAGTCTCCACTGTAACTATCTTGGTGGGGGGGGGGGGGGGAATTTCTCGAAGATTTTCAGTTTCCCGACGCCTCGCAATCTTTGATCGCGTTTTAAACAATATACTTTGATGTCTAAGAAAAATGAATATGTAATATACCAATAACATGATTTTGCAAGGCGTTACGGTTTATTAACGGCCCGACAGGAATGATTAACAGCCAGAGACGAAGTCGAGGGCTGTTAACGGCCCGAAGGTTGTTAATCATTCCTGGAGGGCCGTTAATAAACAGGGACACCCAACAAAATCTTGTTATTACTATTATTACCACTTCTAAAATGGTTAAATCCAAAGGTTCTTCATCAAGTTCACTTGATTGTGACATCCCGAGTTTTCGCATTGACATTTAACCAAAACACATGTGTCGTCAGTTTCTAGATAAACAAAACGTCAGGTAGTTAATCACATGATAGCTTAATTTAAATATTTTTGTTTGCCACGAAAAATTGGCCTTCTCCCGAAATCTACTAACAAAAACCTACCGTAATGAATTAATTCCACTAACCTTGACAGTTCGAATGCTTCATCACCGAAGTAATGGGGAAATCTCACAAATTTCACGCGTTTTTTAACATTCATTGCAGTTAAGCGCGTTTCATCATCTCGGAACCAGTGGCGCGTTTGGTATGACGGTTTACATAAACTGTAACCGAAGCCGGGGCTATTAACGAAACATTTAGCCGGAAGCGGGTTGTTAACCACGTTAACACACGACTTCCGGTTTGAGTCTGTGCATTATGCACCTTTACCGTAAAGGCAAAAACTGTGTTAAACCTTTACCCAACTTAACGGCCAAAACCGGCCAGCGCTATTCTCAAAAATCGCCAATTAATTTTTATTATTTTTACATTTTTGTTTAAAAAACATAGGTTATGACCCCTCATTGGAACGAGCTCGTCCAGCTCGTTCCAATGAGGGGTCATAACCTATGTTTTTGAGACAAAAAATGAAAAAAATAGTTATTCAATCAGTTTTTGGGAAGTGTCGTCTGCTTTTCATGTTAGGTAAAGGGTTAATATGCTAGAGAACGCACGCTAAAGTGGTAATAATAATAGTTAACAGCCTTGGTGTCGGTATCCGAGAATGTGAACAATCCTGTCCAGTGCTGTAACAAATTCACGATTACCGATCGCGAGCTGGCTTTTAGTCACTCAAAAAACAGCACGGGATGGTTTATACTGAGTGGGGGATAGGTAAGGCGGCTCACTTGAACACCAAGTTCATAGCTCTATTGTGTATTTCAAGTTGGTCGCAAACTCTGAAAACAAGTTATTGTTACTAACTGATTTGGAGGTATATATATACTGACGGTAAAAGGAAACGTAAGTTCCGTTTTTCGTAATATAATTTTTTATCCGCAGACCAAATGTAGTAAAATTTGACACATAGCTACCTCAGTGTACTGTCTGAAGAGGCTTGGATTAAAATTCAGTCAACCATGACGCTGCATGCTTTCAACAGACTTTTCGGCAAAGTGTTCACCCGGGACACTCCCACGTGCTATGGGCATGAAAACCATACCAAATCGAAGTTTTGAACAGTACACGTCGATTGCACAACATTTCATTTCAACTCGATTGAAAAACAAAATGCCGAGAACGTATAAACTGATAGGGGTAGTGCTATTGCTCTAATTATGCAAAGCCAATCGCTAAGTCTCGTCGCTCAGCAATTTGGGGCCCATGAGTCAATGACGTTGACATGGGAAGTGAATTGCGATTGACAGCGGGAATGGGTACGAATGTGGTCGGGGAACATGCTCGGCTTAAAGAAATGACAGTAACTTCGCAACAGAGCCATCTAGTACCATTGTACATGGGAGGGGGGGGGGGCGGTGGCGTCGCGGTAACCGGTTCTCGTCAGATCACCGAAGTTAAGCAACGTCGACCGCGGTTAGTAGTTGGATGGGTGACTGATTCGCGCTCCCGCGTTGTGTCCTTGGGCAAAGCACTTCACCCCGATTGCCTACATGGGGGCACAATGACGCTGTGTACTAAGGCGTATTGCACGTCGATGGTGCGCATGTCTTCAACCAATCTAATCCCGCCTGTGCCGCAGTGAAGAATTCAGAGTTACGATGGAGAGCTGACAGCTGCTCGTCGTTGCTCAGTGGTTCTCTCCGGGTACTCCGACTTCCTCCACCCGTAAAACTGTCTCCGACATGATATGACCCTGGCTGTTGATGTGTCGTTAAACCCTAATAAAAAAAACAAAAACAAAACAAAACATTGTACATGGTATTATTGTCAGCTCTTTGCGCACTGATGGCAAAATACCGATATTTCAAGCTGCAAATCTTTCCCGTAATCCAACTAGGAATTTAAGTTTTTCAGCCTTGTTTGACAGAGCTCATTTAGCGCTGTCAAACAAAAAGTGAATCGGTTAATTTCCTAGTTTTATTTCGTTAGTATTTCTGGCACAGAGTTGACAAGTGGATTAAAAATGTTTTAGAATAAGAATTTCATAAGTAAGGTACCGCGAGTATTCGATTATGGAAGAACAATCAATCGATTCGAAAGGTCTAAATATACCCCAATTTCAAGTCGAAGTCGGAGATCCGAATAGGGAGTTGTCGAGTATGGTAAACGAAAGCAATGCAGAAAGTCTTAGATTTTTTAAGCCTTTACCTAACATTTTCGAAAAGCAGACAACATTTGAAAAAAAAATTCTTGAATAACTATTTTTTTGTTATTTTTTTGTCTCAAAAACATAGGTTATGACCCCTCGTTGGAACGAGCTCGGCGAGCTCGTTCCAATGAGGGGCCATAACCTATGTTTTGAGACAAAAAATGAAAAAATAATGAAAATTAATTGGCGATTTTTGAGAATAGCGCTGGCCGGTTTTGGCCGGTTTTGGCCGTTACGTTGGGTGAAGGGTTATCTATATTCCCGACTGACAAATATTCCAACTACATCGTCGAGGCATGCCATTGACGAAGGCATGCCTTGATGACGTAGTTGGAATATTTTATCAGTCTGGACTTTGGAGCGCGGTGGCTCAGTGGTTACGGCACTGGAAGTCAAACCGAAAGGTCTACAATTCGATCCCCGCCTGGGGTAACTGCGTTGTGTCCGTGGCCAAGGCACTTCGTTCCGATTACCCATGTGGGGGACGATGTGGCTGTGTACTGCACGTCGATGACGCACTTTCCTTCAACCAATGCTAAACTGCTTGTGTGGAGGTTTCACGTTGGGGAGTCTGACAGTTGCTCGCCGCTGCTCGGTGGTTCTATCCGGGTATGCAGGCTTCTTCTGTAAAATTGTCTGACACAAGGTGCCTCTGGCTGTCGAATGTGGTGTTAAACCTCAATAAATAAATAAATCAGTCTGGACGTGAACCATCACAATCGGGACAAATCGGGTTAACACACCCACGCCATCTTTTCGGCGCCCTTGCCTCAATGCATCACGTGGGCCGCGAACAGAAAGAAATGTGTGATCGTCCGTATTTGATGTTCGATATTATTTCGATTTGAAATTTCTGGGTGAATATTCGATTCGAGTGGAATCGCTTTATTCGCAAGACCCTATATTGGAAGGGAACAAACCAAGAACAATATTCTCGCATAAAGTCCAATAGTTTTATTAAACTATCATTGGAGACAATGTGGATAACTTGACGTGGCGTGGTGACGTTGTAAAGAACGCGCCACGATCAAACCGATTCTCCACATCTCCCGTTTTAGAGATATCGAGTTTCTCATCTTCAATATTTTGTTGGATATTTCACAACTGGGCATTTTATAAATTTGATACACTCGTGTTTTCGGTAGGATATTTTCGCATTCAATACATCTGATGTAGAAATGATACCACGTTAGGTTGATGCCGATGATATCACCTAACTCACAGACTCAATGAATGTGATGACATCAAAAATAATTCTGTACTCATAACTTGAGATAATATGTGCCATTCTGTATACTTCTTGGTAGTCGGTTATATGCCCAAAAAGTTAAAGTAGGCGCGAATTTAACAAACACCCCTGTTTAACATCCTTCCCATAGTTCCGTGGAGTACCAAGACAGTCGGTACCGATATTTCCAGACTAAGACTATTGACGTCACGTAAAACGGTCAGAAAACAATAATTACCAGTACTGAAATGGTTAACCGGATAATCGGTTTGAAACCAGTTAGCTATCTAACCGATTAGAAAAACCGTCAACCGGTTATCCGAAATATCGATAGTGATCGTCATTCCGCGTTAAAACCTCGTAAATCTGCCGATTCTCCTTTGTGATAGATTACACATCGAAGCCGCGTTGTATATATTGAGAAATAATCGACTTTGGCGTTCAAGACTTCGTTAATGATCGGCAGTTTCCGTAATCGCACAAAACTATTCCGTAGTGTGCATGCAAACGAACGTTGTCGAGTACTCGACAACGTTCGTTTGTGTACACACTACGGAATAGTTTGAGAATACTGCTTTCCATTTCCTATAGTTTTGATCCCATATTCTGTGAAATAATGGTCACGGATAACCGGATATTATCCGGTTATAGCTCTCGGTTAGTCGGTTACGAAAATGAGCCAACCGTTTCAGCCCTTATCATTACCTTCCTGAAGCAAGCCTCGCAGACTTTTCTTCCGTCAAAGATACTAGTTTCACGTAGGGCTGCACGGTATTCAAAACTGAATACCGGTATCGGTATTCAAAAAATACCGCGGTATACCGGTATATCGAAAACTGTTCAGATATATGAACACAAATACCACAATCGAGACTCGAGGCATCACAGTCGGAACGAATTAGCATGCCTTGATTATGCGGTTCGAAAAACCTTTACCCAACGCAGACGATATCAGAATTTATTATTTTCAAAATTAGTTTATCAGATTTTCCCCAAAGATTTCAACAAAACTATATCATGTGACCCCTCATTGGAACGAGCTCGTTCCAATGAGTGGTCACATGATATAGTTTTGTTGAAATGTTTGAAAATTATTTTTTTCAACTGCTGAATTTGTATGTCACGATGGCAAAAGCAGACGATTCTTTGGATAAAGGGCTAATATTATTCATTCGGGGGCTACACTTAAAAAACTCAAGACATCTTGAAAATTAAATCGTGGGTGAATAAATAATGACGATAAACCGATATTTTTGTAATTGCACCGGTATTCAATCGATATTGGTTTGAATACCGGTATATATCGGTTTATCGATATACCGTGCAGCCGTAGTTTCACGGCATAAGAGTGTTGTCGTGGAGTTCATCAGCGAAAATAAATACAAATGTGTTACATGAAGCAGCATGGATGATTTCGTTCCTCGAACTTAACCCCGCTTGTATGAGCGACGTCGCTATTTTGTCAAATAGTTCCCAATTTCTATATTTAGCTTCCATTAACAAAACACATACAACAATTATCAACTGAAGCGAATACATATTATCTACCCTAGTGGATCCTGAGAAAATGGAAGCCCCAATGTGGCTTAAAAATATGCCACCCAAAACCACTCTTAGATTAACATCTTTAAATTCGAGGCGAGGCAATAGATTCTGTTCAAATGGCAAGATTGTAACAGTCGGCGTTCAAAGTCTGTTTTACTGCAGACTACAATACTGTCGCTTCTACATTGGGAGTGAATATAAATTCCCCTGGAAATCTGAATCGAAAAACTATTCATCCCGACGTTAAACAAAGTTTCAAAAAGTTCAACCCTTTACCTAACATGAAAAGCAGACGACACTTGCAAAGAAAAGTTTTGAATAACTAATTGTTTTTCATTTTTTGTCTCAAAAACATAGGTTATGACCCCTTATTGGAACGAGCTCGACGAGCTCGTTCCAACGAGGGGTCATAACCTATGTATTTGAGACAAAAAATGAAAAATACTGAAAATTAATTGGCGGTTTTTGAGAATATCGCTGGCCGGTTTTGACCGTTACGTTGGGAAAGGGTTAATCCGATCTGTCAAGTTTCCGTGGCGCCAAATTCAAATCTAAGTCCCACCAAGGTTGAAGGACACAGGGCTGGAGCAAAGTTCCATAAAATAAATTTAGACTTTTCAGATATCAAGCACTACATTCACAAACGTTTTTCTTTATATACACAATTTTATGGGGGTTTTCTTATTTTATTTCTTGTTTCAAACATGTCATTTCTCCCCGTTTTGACAAAACTTGTTGATGGTCGTTTTTATTTTTTAAGATCGCACTCACTTTTAACTGCTAGAGTACGAAATTATTTTTCAAGGGGGTGTTTTGTAACACGCATACTTTTTTCAAAGATATTATGCCAATAACAAGAGGAGATTTATTTAGCAAGATTTTATTCATAGAAAATTGTTTTGTAACAATTCATTGGAGAGTGTCCTTTAGCAAACAACAAGCTGGTGCATTCAGTGTAAAGCCATCTAAGCGGCTTTTAGCACTTTTCAATAAAGCCATGTATAGTGGCTTCAAGCACTCAACCAGTTAAGGGGCGTATTTACATTTCAAAGTAAGTGGTATATCCATCCTTGTACCCACCCGAGGTAAAATGATGAGAATATGAATAGACCGAGTGGAATCGAACGACAAAAGTGTAATTAACCCTTTACCTAACATGAAAAGCAGACGACACTGGCAAACAAAATTTTTGAATAACTCATTTTTTCATTTTTTGTCGCAAAAACATAGGTTATGACCCCTCATAACCCCTCCAAAAAGGGGGTCATAACCTATGCTTTTGAGACAAAAAATGAAAAAATAATGAAATTTAATTGGCGATTTTGTGAATAGCGCTGGCCGGTTTTGGTCGTTACGTTGGGTAAAGGGTTAAGAAATTGCGAGAGCTGTTACTTTTACAAAACTACAAAGTGTCCTTCCATGTTTTTATATGTAATACATTTTTCCAATTTTAAATCACACAGGTTGCGAAATAGCGTTTGACTCGACTTTCTGAGCCCATTTAAATAATATATCCACTAATCTCTTAGGGTCCGACGAACGTTCGAGATTCTATTCGGTTTCTCATCTTGTCACTGGTTCGATTCGATTTGAAGCCATCTCGTTTATTCGAAAAAATCAAATCGAATATTGGAGAGGATTTCATACAATTCTTTATTGTCGACTTTCTGGAGATAACAACTCACCCTCCTCACTGAACCTGAAAGTGGCGTCCAAAGTATTTTTTCGTGATGGAATGTGTTAGAATTACATCTCCTGACTACGAAGAACGTTCACTGGACGTCTGACAGTCTTGAGCAATTTGAAATATCCACGTTTTACCCTTTACCCAACGAATCGGACGCAACCGCGCCCGCGTAATATGCAAATTCAGCAGTTGAAAAAATATTATTTTTTAAAACATTTCAACAAAACCATATCATGTTACCCCTCGTTGGAACGAGCGCGTCGAGCTCGTTCCAACGAGGGGTCACATGATATGGTTTTGTTGAAATTGTTTGAAAAATTTGAAAAAATGATATTAAAAATAATAAATTTTGATATCGTATGCGTTGGGTAAAGGGTTAAGGTGACATCGTCATTTCGCGGACCGCAATGTTTGACTGCTGCTATTTCAACGTTCCGGGCGCATCTCAGAGGTTGAAGCCGAGCCTATATACATTTTTAAGGGATGTTTTGGGTGTTTGGTGCTTTTCACTTTCCTTTTGCAAAACATCACTGAATAATGCACGATCGGTCCTGTGGCCCTTCGAGTTGACAGTACAGAGTTACAAAGAATTTGGAGCGACGAGATACATCTTTTTGTGTGAGAAATAGGCATACCCGGGCGCTTTGGTTCGTGATAACGAACACATCCAACTGACAGTCAGTAGTCTCTGACATTTCAGAATAATTAAACTTTTTTTCGGTTCATACGTTTTCAGATAAAACGATTGGCTCACACGATTTTGTTTTTTCTTTTCATAACTCAATGAACCGAAAAAAAAACACAATTAGGTCCACCCCCAGCCACGCCCCTAAAATACCAGTCCTCGGAGTTGCAACATGGTGTCAAATCAATAGAAGTTAGAACACTGGCACGTTCTAAATCTGAAAAAGAAAAATAAATTTATATTACTAATTTATCACCATGAAATTATTTATAAAATATTTAAATGACCGTGGTGGGTCAATTTTTCATTTTCTTCACAACTGTATTTATTTGACATTTCAATTTTTACGCACACTAGATGGTCGTCTGCGTTCATCGTTTTACCCAAATCGATTGTAAACAACGGCTGGTCACGACGAATACGGCAATTTTGACATTGCTAATTTGAATGAAATTTTTGGAAATCAAAATGATTTTATATTTATATCTAACTCCACTTTTACAAACTGTGTTTTTCACTTCTCGGGAAACGGTCAAAACCAAAATACAATATAATACTGATGGCCTACTTCACCTACCACGGAACGTAACTTTTACGTGAAGTGAACAGTTGAATGAAATTTGAGGGAGGCGTGGCTTATGACGTTTTCTTTGCATTACGTAATTCATTGGTCAATAAAAAATTTAATGACATAAGTGCATTTGACTTGGAAAGTGTGTCAATTGCTACCTGCATTTCAATACTATGCGCCCTCTTTTATGCCAGAAAAATAATATGTCTACCAGTTTTAGTTTTTAAGTCTTTGTTCAGTGAAGTAGAGGACGACTAACACTATTTATTTATTTGGGTCGCGAACGTTTAATTATAAGAAATGATCGTTTATTTTTGTCAATTTCTTGAGTTATGAACCCCAAAAAACAAAGTCCAAACATGGCGTAAATACGCCCATTTACACAGTTTGGACTTTGTTTTTTGGGGTTCATAACTCAAGAAATAGACAAAAAGAAACGATCATTCCTTAATTGTTTAAGTCGCGGGAGCCGACTGTGTTGCGACTCTTATTTTTTATTTATTTATTGGTGTTTAAGGTCAAAAACTTATGCACAATGGCTAATCATGACCGTTGGGTTGCGACTAGGCCATGAAATTTGCTTGAGTTAACAAAACAGTCAGAGAATGGGTACTAAGTTTTCCATTCTCAGCAGCAATGTCAGCATCGAAATTATCTTCCACTATCTGTACTGGCTCACCATCAAAACTAGATATTGGTGTGGAGTCGTCGACATTGCGAGCTGCCGTATTTGCTGCCGATTTCTTGAAACGCAACAATTCATTATAGGAGCATGTTGCTCCGAAGTCATGTATCGATTTTATGAGGTCTTCAGAATCCCTCATCATTGCAGCAAGACCAGTTTGCTTTGTTATTGGTATCCCACGTACTAGTGATGTTATAATGTTGCTAATCTACATCCAGGGTAGGGTGTGGTCTACTTTCGGCGACAAGTTACCCCGAAAAGACAATAACGTCCCGCTTGAAAATCTGATATTTTGTGAAAGTTGAGCTCGAGATTGTAAGTTTTTCAATTTATATCCATATCCTTTATTTCGACACATATACTTTTCTTCAAAACATTCATTGTGCTTTCGGCCTCACAATGACCTGGATCCTGTGTAATATGTAGAGCCTATCCAGCTCTCGACCTGTCCGCTAAAATCGTGGCTATCCCTGACGAGGAAAGAACTAAAATGTCGGTACCGTATTTCTCAGCAAGCGTAGCAACAAAAATTGACAGGAAATACAAGTATCCACATGCACATTCACCATACAATCGGAACAAGCCAACCGAATTCCAAGTAAGGGATTAGTAATCTCGCATGAAAGCAACCACTGATTTTTGTTTAGGCAGTGTCAATGAACTGTTTTTTCGCGGACGCTACAGATGTTGGACTCATAAAGTTAGCTCTACAGACCGAGTGATAACGAGCATCTGCTGCATGCAAATCACTCATAGTACATAAAGCCCTTAACCTACCCCCCCCCCCCCCCTCCCCGCCATTTATTCTTTCGCTGCTCATGTTTTTGCGATGAACTACTGCTGGTTCCAGGATTCAGAACTTGACGGAAAATATTAGCCTCTATCCACCTTGCCGGGTTTTTAGGGTCTTTTGTCACATCACAATTGTAACCACAAAATAGACAGTGTCATTTGAAGCCAAACACAATTTGTGTTTGACATCGCCTAGATCTTTTCTCGGGTGGTGCATCCGCCTCGGTTGGAATATCTCTGCTTGATGTAGCTTTTCTGCCATTTTTCGAGTGAACATATTTTTCTACGCAATATTTGTGACTTCTCAAGACTAAATTGGCATCCAAATCTGGCTGAGATTGTAAATCTACATGCAGACCATCATTATATAGTCAGCTGTATCTGATTATTTTCTCGATTTGCTTCGATGTCAGGTTTATCAGGCGATCACCTACCCTAACAACTTCACATTCGTATTTCGGTGAGAAAAAACAACGCTAGACCATGGCAGATTCGGCACTTAAACCGACAGAAAAATTCAAATTATGCCGGACTAAAGAAAAATGAAATGACAAACGAATAAGGCAAGTTTTGGCGTCAAACTCAACGATTGTCAATTGAAAAATATTTAATTCAACTTGATTTCATGTCAAAATAAATCGAGAAGGTGCAAAACAGTTATGACCACTTATATATAGCGACTGAAGCAAAGGGACGACAAGATAAACAACATTGGCGTTTCATCAATATTAACGCAGTATGATCCGGAGGAGTGCCTCAACTCTTAGAAGCCGGGGAATCAGAATGAATTTATTGAACATTACACACCGCGAAAAACTTACAGTAAATCAGGTGCTTCTAGTCAAGTGTCTTCTGCCTTTTCAGGCAGACGACACTTGACTAGAAGCACCAGCTCAGTGTTTAATTCTCCCAGCACAAAGATAGCCCAACCGTCACATCCAGATTACCTGCCATATTACATCACGGGCAAGAAAACTCGACTCCCGGCTTCTAAGAGTTAAGCTTCCAATTTGACGTTTTCTGGTAAACGCTGTTTGTTAATTTATAAATGCAGTTCATAAAACGCTTGTTTTTAAAATAAAATAGCAGTCTGGGGCGAACATGCACCTATTTATGCATTGAATAATGTCATTTGTGTCTATATGAATATAAACTTCAAGACTTTTTCAAGTAAAGGCCAATTATATATGAGAATTTCAGTATCTGGGCTAACTATGCGAATTGAAATTATCTACCCCCCCCCCCCCCCTTTCTGCGGCGAATATCTCAAACCGTCAGTGTTGTCAGGCGCCCAGTAAACTTTTTGTGAATCAACAGATGTCCCTGTATCAGAAACCATCGAGAAAAAAACTTTGGGCGCGGCTTGAGGTTTGGCAGAAAATTGGCATTTGGCGGCCAGATTTTCCTGCAATTTTCTAATGAATGAGGTTGAACGTAAATCCATTCGAACTAGATAACACAAATTCAGTCGGCAAATTCATAATAATAACATTCGAAGTGACGATGGATATTGCATTACGGCTCGTTTGCAGAATATCTCGCCCGCTGAGTGCACCAGGGTACCATCTGCAATGTTTTGACATTGCAGATGGCGCCTTGTTGCACTCAAAGGACGATAAATGTATTTTTTTCGACCACCTTTGTGATACCTGTCAATTTTCTAATAGTCTGGTATGCCTATTGAGATGGGGCTCACGACGGAGATAGACCGTACCAGTAGGCCATAGTATTGTAGCAATTGAAAATTCATGATTCGATTCACTTTCAAACCTATTGTTTGATTCGATTCGAGATTCGAATCGAGAGAAAAACCCTGATTCGCCGGGCCAAATTATATTTATATAATTAGATTCCTAGAACGCTTGTTGGTCACATATAGAAAAGTGAGTCCACGGAAGTCAGCTTAAGAGGAGTGGCGGAAGGGACGAATGTGGATATAAATAAACAATGCTCGACAAAAGAAAAGGTTTCGACCCCACAGTCACCAATATGTTGATGATGTGCACATTTTGCGTGGCAATGCAAATTGAATATTTACACCATATTTAGTTATTATTGACAGAAAAAAACAAGTGGCGCGGTTGAAAAGGTGATACAGTGTTATTAATTTTCGTGGAAGGTAAATACCATAACGTGTGATGACGTCAGAGCGCAATGACTTTGACGTCATCACACGGCATGTTTTGGGAGATGTGACAGAGTTGATTGACTTGACGTCATCTTGTGGGGTTGCAGATTCAAGCCAGAAAATAAGCAGACTGTCATCTGCAAAATGAGGTCCGCAGAGGATGAATTTAGTGATGCTACCCTGCACAGCAGGGTAGCATCACTAAATTTAGCCTCTGTGAACCTCAGTCTGAATCAGGGTCTCAAAACTGAACAAAAGGAGATACCCAGAGGATAAATTGGGCCACTGTATGGGAAGCATCATCAAATTCACCCTCTGGGGACCTCATTCTGCAAATGTCAGACTGCTTATTTTCAGGCCTGTGCAGACAGAGTGGCAACGTTTTTCGTTGACGTTTCAGACATTCAGTTATATAGACATTAGTGAATGTATCGCAATGAATTATCGCGGTCAACGTCTTTCTTTATTAATTTTAAATGGGTTTGTTCTATCCATGGGCGAGACCAAATGAAAACTGTAAAACAAAAAGAAAGCAGTAATTGTGAAGACTTCAAAATCTGTATTTATTATATAGATCTTCCGGTTTTTTACTACTTTTTCAGCAATCGTTATTTGATCATTGCGATGACGCCATCAAGTGCCACCTCAAGGTGTCATATAAATAATGGGAAATTTAGCTTGAAAATAGTCGACATGTTATTTTCTATGGCATCAAATATCTAAAAATGTCATAACCTGTCACTTATTTTCAAGCTAATGTCCATTACTGATATAGCATCTTAAGAGCCATCCACATCTGAGCGGTGGGATAATAGGAGTAGTACCCAGCTACCGATACGGACAGATGACCGATTAATGTCGCGGATACCACACAAACCATTATATAAAACGTATGGAATTTAGACGAGTGGATGACACCGACACGAAGCTAGTGGGGACCATATTGATCGGAATTTTTTGTAGTCTGTCGGAAAAATTCTTTGTCCTTCGAACGGCAACATTTTCTTGTAAAGCTATTACTTGGAACAAACAGTAGTAGGGTGATTCTACGGTAAAGGCGCACATTCACATACCTAAAATTCTGAAAATGAAATGACGCCACTGGGAGGTATAGTACTGGCATTTTATTGGCACGGTAGTAAATTTTCAAAAAGTGAAGTTGGGGAAAATTCTGCGTCACTGCCAAGGTCATACTCAAGGTCAATGTGTGTTTGTGTAATCCAAATTTGTCATTACACAAACATGCCATTACCAAAAATTCAGACACTCCCAAAAGTTAAATAATGATTGGATTCAAACGTGGCTGTGCAGGTTAATGGATTTGGACATTGGTACAGACCAGGGAAAGCAAAACAAAGACATCTAACCAATGCAATGGGGTAATTTGAATGTTTGATCATATTGTGGTGAGATTTTTGCTATTATGGTCATAAATACTTTCCCATGATACGTCACCTGGAATGTTCAGTGAAATATGTTCCTCTTTGTATGAATAACACCTGACGGGAGTACCAGTTGCACACATATTTTTTTTAGAAACACTATTATTATAAATGTTTGCTACAGATTATTAAATGTTAGTGTAATGACAGGCGAGTTTGTGTGATGACGGGACCGTTTGTGTAATGACACATAGCGTATGCCAAAGGAAAAACCACCACAATAACCTCGTGGGAACACCGAAATGTACAGCAATGCATGATTACCTAGGTAAATTGGTCATGTTTGACTGCCGCAGGTTAAAAGAAAAACAATGGCCGGTGTGTAATGTGGGAGATCCAGGGACTCCCACATTACAAATTGGTCATTGTGGAACTTTTTATACCTGCATCCCCTGTCTCTAAAATAGTCAAACGACAAGTTCAATTGATATCATACCTGCGTTGCAGTCATCAAAGTCGGTAGAACACGGGGGCCATCAGGGGCGGTCGCCCCTCCCCCGCCATTTTCTCACGGGGGCGAGAGGTTTTTGGTTACTCGGTGTGACTGCATAAGTTGCATACTTTGTGTGCCTTCGGCATCTCCATCAATGTCCAGTAGCAGAAATCGGAGGATGGGGTGGGGGTATTTATCCCACGCCCCAACATTACCCAAAAGAAATTTTAGGGGCAATTTTGCTAATCATTTGGGAAACGTTGGGGTTAAAATTAAATGTTTGGTTAAAATTACTATTGAAATTTCCGGAAAAACAATGTTGAGAAGGTCAGAAACACCACCAGCTTCTATTTCATGAAATCTTTTCTCAGGAGAGGGCCCTCAGACATCCACCAACGAGAGGGACGACCCCCCCCCCCCCCCACTCTCTTTTGTGCAAAATTCGAACCAAAGTCCGTAATATAATTTTTTTGGTTTGGTACGTCCAAATGACGTACCAAACCAAAACAATTATATTACGGAATTTGGGTCCAAGTTTGGACCACCCGCTCTCATGTACTTCCCGGAAATCGCGATGATGTCTTTCACCCTATACCCCAATAATATTTCCTTCCAACGCCCCTGTCAATGTCCCGACGGTGTCCTGCCTACATCAGCTTGCCCATTACAGCTTCCGCCGGCCCTGGCAGTCATGAATGATGAAAATGGCCCTGAACGGCAACAATTAAGATAGATACCAGCGGACACAAAATGTGAAATACTTCTGTTGATTATGTCAGCTATTTCCAACAATGTCATGGGCGTCTACACGTATCCGACTGCCTCAACAACTTGCGGAATATTGTTCTATGGCTATTGTTAAAAACACATCACTCACAGCTCGGCATGTGATCCTAAAAACAGACAGATAATCTCGATTTGATTGCGACAGAGTCATGATCTACCGGAAACTCTTTGACTGCTCCCCTGCCCACATGTACCTTTACATCGCGAAAAGCACTGTTGTGACTGGGGCGAGCTAGCCTGTGCCAGATAACTGTCGTAAAAATATAGAGCTCTAAGTGATATATATATTTGAACCCTTTAATGAAATTAAAAACAAAACAGAACTTTTTCCAAATTCAAAAGAGTTGGAGCTGAAGTGGTTTCAAATGAATTTGCGTACCCGTGTTTGAAAGATAAGGCCTCAACAACCAACAACAGTTAATTTGAGATTTGGCATATAGGCCTATTTGATATTATTCGAAATAGAAATGACTCATCACTGCTGAAACCGGGGTACCCAAATGCTGTTTGAAACGTTCGGCGTCATTTGGTCGTGGAATGGCCCATCATGGGGCGATAATATGTCACACAACTCCTTGCAACAGTCCGGCATCAAAGTTGACTAAACTCAAAGTTCACACAGTTTCGGAAGATTTCCTTTCCCTTGTAAACACAGTCAAACGTTTAAACTCGTTAAGAAACTATCTGTCAGAAAAACTTGAAACACCCAAACTAAATGTTATGAAACATTTTGAAGTGAACTGAACTGTTTATAAAACTTTTCCTTCCCTAGGAGAAAACACTGTTACACCTTGTTAAACTCACTGGGGAACCATTTGAGTGAGAGTAAGACAGGTATAGAGAATTAAACACGTGAAAGGTAATACTTGGATATGGGATCTATATATGACAAGAAACTGTAGATGGAGAGTGTATTATGAATGAAACACTTGGGATAGAAATTCCACCGGTGCAGGACAAAAGGGTCGATTCCAGTGATAACACATAAGAAAGGCAAGCACAGTTTTAGCCAACGGAAATCGGATTTTATCTGGAGGCTCATTGGCTAAAAACGTTGCTTGTCCCTCTTATGCTTTTTCAGGGACATGGAGTTTTGTTTGGGGTGGAAGCTCCACTCCACGGGTGTTTCATTTGTAATTCACTCTCCACGTACTGGATGTAACGAGCTGAACTTAACAATCAACGAACACTTCCAGATTTGTATTGGTGTGCGATGTATATGGAAATATAGTCCACTAGTCGCAAATATCACACATGTACTCGTTTCTCGATTGTGAATCAAACGACGTGCACATTTCATGTGCCCACTTTTTACAGGAAAAGCACTGAATCCAATCTTCCCCGGGTCTGGAATCGTGATACCACTCATCGCATATGAGACACTTACAGTCGTCTGCGGTTTGTTTTGTTGCATCTGGCTTCTTACGTGGTTTCTGATATTTTATGCCTTTGCCTTTGTTCCTTCGAGTTCTCTTCTGCTCAGATTTCATGACTCGAGTCACAACTTTCTTTTCAATATTTGCCCCGTTGGCTGCTGGGTTTATAATGGTTCTGGTGTCGTTATGAATAGAAGCATCTCCATTAGCATAATCGTGCTGAGCAATAGAACCATCTGTTTCGGCAAGGGTGATTATTTCGTCTGCCACGTTCGCAGCCAAAGTTTCTGGAGTAGCAATAAAATCGTTTCCGCTCTCACCAATCGCTGCGTGGTCTACATCGTTTGTAGCTTGTTCGGGAACTATCGTGGTACTATGTTGAACAGTAGTACAATCACCCATAGTGTTGGTCACTGCTTGTTCGGGGACAGTCACAGAATTCCGTTCAACGGCAAAATCAATTGCAGCGGTCTTTGCCATACCCGAAGCTGAATCTGTCGCGAAATCGCGCTGAACGTCGAGGGTGTCGCCATTCGTTACGGGTTGTATGTCAGCGGTACTCAGGGGGTGCTGAACTGCTTCTGTTCGTAGAAACCATGTTTTCGGATTGTAACAGGTACATTGTTCTCCGTTCATATCATCGCCAGTGACACAGTAGCAACTAAAATTTCGTGCTTGGATGGTGCCAATGGAGGCTGAAGGGTATGGCCATACCTGGTGAATACACATAGTCCCGGGGAAGGCCTTCAAATACACGGGAAGATTTCTACTCATATCAACAACGTCCTCATTACTAACGTACATGAATTTGATGGACATATTTTGCTTCAGCTTTTCAAACAATGTTTCTGCATCAGGGATATCAGTTCCGTTGATAACAAAACGATCTGCTTCTCTCTTCACCGCAGCACCAACACCATCCGCGGCCCCCTTACCGTGACCACTCTCAAGGAAATTCCATGTTACGCGTTTAAACCCCAAACTTTGTGGTATTTTGCATAACAGGAAAAATGACGATTTATTTCTATATTGTGATGAGGGGCTATCACTGAGAAAATGCAATTGAGATACACCCGGGTACTTTATTCTAATATGCTCCAGAACTGGTATCAGATGAGCCCATACGCCAAATGATTCATGAATGTTTGATGGCGACACACTGCAAAAACCTTCTGTATCAGAGGATGTATATATTAACCCGTTGTGAAGTGTCACTTGCTGTTGCGAAGCGCCAAAGTGCACCTCCATCGTTTCACTAAAGTATTTACAGTTCCAATTTTCGCTGAAGTCGAAGTGTATCAGCGCGCTATCTTGTCCAAGATTAGTTTTCAGCGAGCCAATTACATTATACTGATGATATACTCTATATATGTGTTTCATAACTGCGTCCATAGATTTATTCAGGCTTTTGACAAGGTATCCCAGAGATGCTGTCTTCTTGACTTTCATAGACCGCTTGGTGGCCCTAGAACTGCCATCTTTTGCCTGATAAGCATGGCTGACATTCGCCCATTCCCACCATTCAACCTCCTTGTTGGCATCCTGAGTTTTCGAAGTAACCCTGTGTTTTGATTTACATTTTTTACACGTGCCGTGCATGCAGTCCATACTATTTGTATCGCATACTAGCGAGGATATAAATTCTTCGACATCAACATGTGCGGTCACTTTCTCGCGTGTTAACCGTATTAACATCAGGCGAAAGTTTTCACATTTTTTACACACACAGACATCCCTGTCATTTAATGTTGGGGTTTTAATGTGAAATGGCCGATTTCGGCAAAAGTACGAATAAGAAACTTTTATTTGGGCCTCGGAAAGGAACTTTCGATGTAACGATCTAAGGCTATGCAAGAGGAAACTTTTTTGTAATGAGTGAACGTTGTCTTTTTTATTTGATGACACGCGCGAATTGTCACCCCTCTCCATAAATGTATGTACAGCATGTAACATTTCTCTGCATTTATTTATGAGCCGCTGTTTTTTTCAAATTTTCGGGGTTTCATTGCTTTCGTTCCGACTCTGCACATATGACTCATTATTCTTCTGCAACGATATTTTCTGATGATATCAAGGCGAAGAGCTCGCAACAGCGTACTTCTTTTGTTCGCGTCCAGTCTTGATATGTCCCGCATTAGCGCATGCTGAAAGACTAGGGCTCGCCTCACCTTAGTGTTCTTTGGAGGTTTCAAGTATCCGGCGGGATTGAGGAGCTTATTCGTTGCCGTCTTAGGTGAATTTATAACTTTTTCAACCGAAATCTTTTTCCTCATGCGCGCACATTTTTTCCTGAATTTCTCGACCATACGACTTTTAACAGTGAGCATATTTTCCAATTTGGCAATTTTTCTGTAGGATTTTGACCTCGACGCGTCTTTTAATTTTGGACGTCCTCTCTGACTAGGTTCATAGTAAGAATCAGCTCTTTCGGGGCTTTGTGGGGGCGTCTGCATTGCACTGGCTGCTCTTTTGCGAGTTTTTCGCGAGTTTGTGGTATTTATCCTCCACCTTTTTCTAAGCGTTCTTTGCTCTCGATCAGTTTTTTCTTTTATAGATTTTAGTTCACCAGTTGTCTTTCGATGCTTGTATTTTTTTTTCTGTTTTTCCAAATATTCTCTGTGTTTTTGTGGGTCACTTTTTATCTTGTCTATATACTTTCTGTGTCTAGCGGCAGCCGCTGTAATTACTTTTTTCCTTGTCACTGCCATCTGAAACGATAGAATTACAACATAAATTAAAAATACGACATGTCAGATTACACCACAAATTGCTTGTTTGGAAATATTTCACGACTCCCTCAGTTTACATCAGCCGGCGAAAGGGTGCACATCGCATATAGTTGTTCACATATAGCAGATGCGACCGACACAATTTACTGACCCGAAACTCAATGTGTGGCTTGTCAACGGCCACCCAAAGGGAATGATTGTGCAACTATCAGGCAGTGGCGTAGGAAGCATTTGAATATTGGGGGAGGGGGCACACATTTCTGAATGTTGGGGGGGGCACACATTTCTGATTATTGAATGTTATGGTTGAACAGCAGATTTAAAGGCATCTAACACGAGTGCTGAAGGTGCGAAAGGAATGAGGAGCGGGGGGTGGTTGGGAGTGGTGGCGTTTCGAGAAAATTGTTGAAACAGAGGTATCGAATGGGGCATTCTGGTGGCTTTTGGGATGAAAATCTTATTGTTTTCTTCAAAAGAAAAAGTCGATTTTTAACAGCATGTTGGGGAATTTTTTAAAGATGCTGGTACTTCCTTCCCGTGAATTATGCAAATGCTGCATCCTAGTGATACAAGATTTGCGAAATTTACGCAAAGGAAATGTCGTATGATCTGGAACAGATGCCTGATCATGCCTTTATAGGTTCATGAATATGTCATGGAAACCACAACCAATAAACTGAAGTTGTCTTGGTACTGCATACACACCAGAGTAAGTTACACCAGTGTGTATGTAGTACCAAGACAAATTTGACAGTGTTGGCTGGTTATACATGCAGCCAACACTGGTGCAAAATCACAGACATGTAGGACTGTAGGAGAGTTCACTACGAGGCCTATTATTTTCACCAAAACACAAAATAAAGTTGAGGGGCACGGAACCCCTGTGCCCCCCCCCCCCCCCCCGGTTCCTATGCCCTTGATATCATGCGTTTTCTCCTTTCAGAAGCGACCAACAGCAAAAGTAATTATCACAGTTGAAAACCTCCCTCATCCTTCCATTCACCCACCAGGGACTTAGTGTTAGCTTTGAAAACAAGGCCCTACCATGTGGAACGCATCCCAGCGAACACACAACGTTAACTACGACGCTACATAACGTTGTAGTTATGCGGCGTGTTTGCTGGGATTATACGAGCCGCAATGTGTGGGGCGAATTCGTGTACAAGAGGGGATATCAACATCTCGTCGATGTGAGACCTGGAAAATTTGTTTTTAGGGAGTCAAATGTTCCTCATTGTCGTAAACATAAGCATTGGACTCGACATGTGGTCACTTGTTATCGCGTGAGGTCCACAATTTGCGCAACAGAAAACATGCTCAGTAAATCGCAACAAACATGACAGACCGAAATATATTTGCGGGCCCGTGTTAAAGGTGAACTTGCATTCACGTGCCTGGCCCCCCAGTAACCACTGGCTCCGGTGTTACTGGCCCTGTCGCACCCACTTCACAACAAAGCTTCAACTCTTTACCCAACATAACGGCAGAGATCGTCCAGCGTTACCAACATAAAATGCCTCAAATCAGTCCAATTTTTATTATGTTTTTATTTTTCTAAAAAAACTCAGCTTATGACCCCCGTTGGAATGAGATCGTTGAGCTCCTACAGTTGCCAGTACGCATATTGTCATTACACAAACAAATATATTTAGACAAGCAACACTCCACTAGTTGAACACACACTGCTATGTACTGATCAAAATAAAATATGGTTATTGAGAAAGTACAGATTTGCCAAGGAACACATGTATGCTCAGATTCACATTGCAACACATTCTAGATGATTTCAGTCATTACACAAACACGTGCCTGAACGAAGTTCTTATACGGTGGAAACAAGAAGAAATACACGTCCATTCGGACTGGAGCGAAATGCTTCTGTGTCATGTGAATCCTACTGATTCTAAATAATAACGTAGGAAAATTGGCTGTAATCGGAGATGCTTTTGATACAAGTCAGTCTACATTACACCAACAAAAAACGTCATTACACAAACACATATTTGAAAAAAAGTTTCATGGGCGGAAAATTAAAAAAACGCACAACCATTCCAAACTTGGGGAAGGTATCGGGGAGCCATGCAAATCATCTGTAGTTTTAAAAAGGGAACATAGGAAGATACAATTTCTCTCAAGGCAATGTTTTCAATCATCAGTGATCATTACACTAACAAACGTGTCATTACACAAACATAAATGTGTGTCGCTATGTGTTAGTGTAATGACTGTTTGCGTGATGAGCTTTTGAACTTTTTGTGTTTACTGTACCACAAAGATGGCGGTTACCAAATGGCTCACCTAGATTATCAACAAGATGTGTTCTAAAGCTACCCAGAAATGATCGATATCTTAAGTGAAATTCACCAGTTAAAAAACGGTGGGGTATCGTGTGATGACATGGAATAAATGTACGCTCGTTATTCTTACCTTAAGATAGATTAATTTGGAAAACTTGGACGACAGTCCTCAATTTTATTTTCACCTCTTCGTTCTTCGTCAGACGCAGCACGTCATAGTGACGTAAAACACGCGCTGTACGCTCCCCGTTATTTTTCGCGGTCATTTTAGTGCGCGGTTTGCGTAATGACATTGAAATTACGTGACACGAGTTTTTATGCACAAAATCAACGCCCAGCTATTAACTGCTGGCTTTGTTGCCGAAATAAGTTTTGAAATACATTCATTCCAACTTGTTGCTCAATTAAGGGGAATAAATGGGGTAAAATAGGTTAATTTTTGAGAATAAAAAATCCTGAAAGTTGTAATGTCAGCGATTGGGACACGCGGTATTTGGCTACAAGCAATATTCCAGGCTTGATTTTTATGACAAAAACCACGATTCTATGTAAAAGCGGGATGATAATTTAATGGAACACTTCCAAATAATATCTGAGCAATAAGAAATGTGGCTGGAACAGATCTGTAAGCCGGTGTGGCATAATTTGTACAGAGGACTGCAATGTGCGCCTTTACCGTAGAATCACCCAGTAGTGAAGTCGGAAAGTATTTTATTAGCGTGTCACGTTTCATTACATCAGATATTATATAATAAAAAATGTTCAACTTCAAAGGTATGAAACCCAGCCAATGTAGGGTTAGGAGGTACCTAACCCAGTACCAAACGCATAGGAGGTCGAAATTTATTATTGTAATTTTTGTTTTTTTTTTAATTTTTTAAAAAATTTTAAACCAAAATATCACGGATTCTCTCATTGGAATTAGCTCAACGAGTTCGTTTCAGTGGATGGGTGGGTGGGTTTTGGGACCGCGGGTGGGTGGATGGGTGTGTGGGTGGGTGGGTGGGGTTTTGGTGTTTGGTCATTGAAACGAGCTTAACGAGCTCGTTCCAATGTGTGAGGGGATCACTGGAATTGGTTTTGTTGAAATTTTTTGAAAAATATATTTTTTTCAACTGCTTAATTTGTAAATTACGTGGGCGTATGATGCAGATTCATTAGACAAAGGGTTAATGCGATGTGCAAAGATTCATTAATATATATATACACAATCCTCTATTATTATTTGTTATTTTAAAGAACGTACTTTCATTAAGAGATAATAATTCTTTAAAATAATAAAAATAAACGACACTTTCTGATCTTATTAAGTTAAGTTTCAAGTTCGCACCGACAGTCAACAATCCGGGAACGCTGTCGGAAAATTTAAGCTCTCGTCCCACCATATTGAACTCTCGCTCCACCGTGTCGAAACATATTTTTGAGATTCTAGCTTCGGGGTTGAATGGCACTGATAACGTTTGGGTGCTTTCAAAGAGATAAAAAGAAATCCAAACATAAAGCTGAATAGTTACACTCGCTCCACAGTGTCGGGAAATTTTAACTCTCATCCGACCATGACGGAAAATTTTTAGACTCTAGTTTCGGGCCTGGATAACACTGATAACGGCTGAGTGCTTTCAAAGGGGTAGAAAGAAACCAAAGGATACGGCTGAACAATATGATGTGAAACTAGAACCAAATTGCTTGTCTGAACTTCAAATATGAGGTCCAAGCATCAGCACTGCCCCTCCCTCTTTGAGGGAGGGGCGGTGCCGAAGCTTGGGTCTCAACAATGTTCTGACCAATCACCAAGCATCAAGAGACCAGAGATTTCTTCCGACGGTGGTTGTATTAATTGTACATTTTCAACCTGGAGCCACCGGGGATGGAGCATCATTCCATCGTGTCGTTACCTTCTTCTTAACCCCTACCACTCTGGTTGTGCAACATAATTTTCTCCAATCACTCTTTTCTCTTTTTTTATTGTTTAAATATGAATTTAACCAAGCTCTGTCAAACAAGGTATATTTGGTTAAATATCAAACTTTATTACGGGAAATATTTCCTGCTGAAAACTGCCATTTTGACATCATAGTGCAGAGGGTTAAGGGAGCGATGGTCCAGACATATTCCAAGGTTGGCGTTAGACTCTCGAGATTTGTTTGTAGGCCATCAAAATATCCCTGTTGAGGGGTTCAAACTGAAGATTTCATTTTCCCAATATCCCTTATCCCTGTTCATTGATACTAAAATGGAAGTCTGACAATTGTGAATTGAGAGTGAAGGAGAGGTTGCTGCTGCTCAACTTTGTATTCTATATTATATATTTGTTTCGACACTCTGGCGAGATACATTTGGCCAAGGGAGTCCACTAGCCCCACTGATGTTCTGTACACGTGTCCACAAAGTCTTTGATGTGCCGTTAGCTGTGTTTTAGAGACTTAAATTGAAAAAAAAATAATAAAATTTGAATGGCGAACATCACAGGTCGTGTACAGCCCAGTAGTGCTTTCCATGGGGTGGGGGACACCGTTTCCCTACATTTGTCTGGGTGGAGACGTCTTTCCCCAACAATTTCAAGACCAGTAATGGCTTGGACTCCTCGACTAACCAACTCAGCGAATACTTGCTTCTCTTACTAGCCGCACTATACCCACTTTAGCTGTAAGTAACTCACGCAGCCCGACCAGCCAACAATGCACGCTTTATTTCAAGAATTTGACTGAATTTTAAATTTTCCCGAAGATTGGCCCCTACTACGAGAGAGAGACACCCAACTCGGGCTCTCCTTCAACGACACGTCCCGAGTTGGCTATTGCTCCGCGTTGATCGTCCGTTCGGAACCGACGATCAACGCGCAGTTATGGCCAACGCGCGACACGGGCCATTCTCTCAGTGTGGAAAGAATTACAAGTCGGATATAGTCGTATCTCAGGGCAAGAGTTCAGGAACAAGAAAAAATATGGTTTTTCGATTTTTATGAAGCGGTGATTGACTCAAGGTAAAATTATTACACCTAACAATTATACTGTAGTCGCCGCTGAAAGATGTTTGTGGAGCTGACGTTGGGGGATACTTTAAGTTTAATATTTTCTTCTCCTCCATACCTTTGTTGACACTATTTTGTCAACGACGTTTGTGTGTAATCGGCCATTACTCCGCGGTAAGATTTGGTCCGTGTATTGGAAATTGATGAAAAAAATACAACAGGCGTTGTCATTACACATGATTTGTTTTTTTATTTCCTTCTATCATTTTAATTTCAGGCTGCATCATCAGAAAAATGTTACACACTAACTGGGAGAACAGAGGTTAACACAGATGTTGCAGAAAACACTTCTGATTCTGGTGTCGAGTCCGTTAAGTCGGCATCGAGCCCACCTGATGTGCAAAACAATGTTGTGATAAACGATATTGCTCGAGCTGCCGAAAAACAGGCAACAGCTACCTTTTTGCCTCGCGTACAAATCTCAGATGACTTTGATACCAAAGATGCGTTTAAACTTAAGGATGCGTCAAAACTCAACAAACCACAGGGAATTCTCAAACAGAACACAAACAAAGTTTTCCCCACTGCGCACAAGAGTTAAAATTAGAAACTTTTGCACGTGTGAGAATTATGTATAATGTGATATCGTTAATGTATTACCCAGGGACAGGGACGTCGTGACAGGGGGGGGGGGGGGGTGTCTCACCCCCCCCCCCCCAATATTTGTCAAAACCTCAATAGTTGAAAATTCGAAGGGCAAAAATATCAACAGTTAGAAATTTAAAAACTACTGAATATACGGTATAATTCACTAACAAACCTATTTTTCCGACTGGAGGACCATAATAAGGAAATATTCCGACTACCGAGACTTTCGGGTGAAAATCGGGTCAAAGAATTCCGACTCCACACGGCCTGCAGTCTGAATGACATCAATTAGAAGAGTCCATAATCACCAATTGGGGTAGACCAATCCATATTCTCAACGTGCAGCCTTTGGGCTGCACGTTGAAAATATCGATTGGTCTACCCTACAAATTCACTGAGCAGCCATTCTACTTTTTAAATGTATGGTGTGTCATGATCCTGGACCGGAAAAGTGGTCTTACGGGTTCAAAGGGTTAATAAAAAAGTACTTGTTGTCACGTCAAGTGCCTGTGAAATGCTCTAGAAACACAAAACTCCCACTTTCCCAAAGGCGATGTTTCAAATTTGTCCGTCAGACAGGAGGCGTACGATTCAGGCAAAGCAAGATACTGAAAATTTGTATCCAACTCGAATTAAAATTGTTTCCCTACAAAAAAATCACTGAATTTGGAACTGAAAATTAGCCTTATAACTATTACCAGAACCCATGAAAACGCATCTGAGCACATCAATTTTTCAAAATTTTCTAGGGGAGGACCCCAGACCCCCTGCTAAAGATTCGCGCCTTTGGCGCTCACAGTTTCGCGCCTACCATCCTACCGTGCTCATGTGTCGGGATTCCCAGTTAGAATTTCAAAGGGTCTACCCCCCCCCCCCCCCCCATTAAAAGGCCTCTAGCTACGTCCCTGCCCAGGGAATGAACACGCAATGTTGCTGTTCTTGTTGGAGGAACCTCCATCGATATTTGTAGTCGAGACGTGTTGATAAATGTACGTAGCGTCACAAACTATTCATAGTCTTCGATCCATGATTGTGACGACAAAGGAATGTGTTCTTTGCAATATTGATTCTACGAATTATTTCCAAAATGACGACAAATATGGACCAAGATTGTATTGCAGCATTTTTTCCAGTGCAAAAATGTCATTTATCAGCCTGATTTGATGGGGTTCATTCATCATATATTTATGCTCTACCTTCAGGATATATAACTACTGAAATATTAACCCTTTACCTAACGTAACGGCAAAAACCGACCAGCGCTATTCTCAAAAATCGCTAATTAATTTTCATTATTTTTTTCATTTTTTGTCTCAAAAACATAGGTTATGACCCCTCGTTGGAACGAGCTCGACGAGCTCGTTCCAATGAGGGGTCATAACCTATGTTTTTGAGACAAAAAATGAAAAAAATTAGTTATTCAAGAATTATTTTTGCAAGTGTCGTCTGCTTTTCAGGTTAGGTAAAGGGTTAAGCCGAATTTATGATATCACAAGTGATTATTCTATTTCATTAACCTAAACCAACTCACTGTGGACTTACGCGATCAAGGAAAGACAAAATAACCCCTCCCATGTTTTTTTTTATTTCCTGGTGATTTATTTTCATTCTTCTTTTTGAATTGTAAACACAAGAAGTTAATGAACTACGAACTTGATGAACACGGACTGTTTTGCGCCGAGAGAACAGGGTTTGATATCAAAACGCAGTCTTCAATCAATTGACGTCAGATAAACCCGCAACCTGCTATTTGATTCTCATTCATGATTCGGTAGCGTTCCAAAGAAGTCCGACGTTGTTGATAGTTAGTTAACAGAATAAATAAGCAATTTAATTTAATGTCACTCGTGATGACCTCTAACCTTATGTGTTTTTAACACGTCTTGCAAACGATAATTTCGTCATGCGCTAGTTGATGGTGATTAGTGATAAAACGTTTCAGTTAAATTTTCTCCGCCGTTTTCAGATTGAGAGGACGACCAGATTTATTTATTTATTAAGGCTTACTGACACTTTCGACAGCCAGTGTCATCTCGTGTCGGAGAGTTTTATGGCTGGAGGAAATATGAGTACTCGGAGAGAACCACCGAGCAACGGGAAGCAACAGCGAGCAACTGTCAAATTCCCCAACGTACCAACTCAACACAAGAAGGGTTAGAAATGGTTGAAGACAAGTGCACCATCGACGGGCAGTACGCCTCAGTACACAGCGCCACCGTGTAACCACCTGGGCAATCGGGATTAAGCGCCATGCCCAGGGACACAACGCAGTTACCCCTAGCGCGGATCGAATCGTGGACTTTTCGGTTTGGAAACCACGGAGCCACCCAGCTCCCTGAGTGCTATCAAATATCAAACAGAACTTTATCACAGAACAAATTCTGAAGAGTCCATAAGGGTCCTGGGATGCAACAAGGGGTCATCTGCAATGCTTTAGCATTACAGATGGCGCACTGTTGCACTCAAAGGATGATATGCATCTATTTTTGAAAAACAATGCATAGCACCTCAGTCAATGTAAAATGCATTGTACGCACATGGTGGGGGATCACGTGGTCAGGAGGCCTAAAAGGGTATCATCAATTTTAAATTTTACCTCTCTTAGGCGAATTAAGACTTGGTGATCCCCTTCACGGATTCCCTGGTGGTCTGGCAAATGGTAAATGTTCTACATATGTTCAACAAGTTTCTATTGGTCTAGTAAATTAAACGCTACACATACAGGTAGATGTCCATGCACCGAGTGGCCGCGTACCAAATCACTCTCTTTGTACTGTAATCGAAAAATCTGTCAACGTCCCGATCAAACTGTGTACTGGTCGCGACACATATGTACAAGTGGTGAGCGCGGGGGCTCGGTGACTAGAGCACTGGACTTTAAACCGAAAAGTCGACGGTTCGATCCTGACCAGCGGTAACTACGTTGTGTCCTTAGTAAGACACTTAATCCTGATATGCCTACGTGTGGGCAGGGTGGCGTTGTGTACTAAGGAGTACAGCATATTGACAGCGCATTTCTCTTCAACTGCTGCAAACTCTGCTTGTGCTGAATTCGTAAATTGGAAAGACTGACAGGTGCTCATCGCTGCTCGGTGTACTTCGGTTTCCCACACCTATAAAACTGTCCGAGACGATGTGACACTGGCTGCGGAAAGTGTTGTTAAATGTCCAATATAAAACAAAACAAAATGTGCACAAGTGGGTCGAGGTTTCGTGAATGAAATATTGCGAATCAAGACCAGATTGAGAAAAACAAAGGGAAACAAATGATTCAATGATCTCGCATTTCTTGTCTGGAAGATGATATTCTACAGTGTTGTGGTGAGAGGCAGGGGTGCGTGGTGGGGTGCGCGCAGGGAAGTTACACCAGGGGCCAATACTATAAAACTTTTACAATTGTATTTTCTAGAATGGTATTTTCTTATTATGACTCTGAATGGGTTGAAATAAACCATTAGCATTTTCAAAGATGTGGCAATTTAACAATTGGCAAATTGTCATATTTTTTTAAAATGTTAATGGTTAATTTATTCAGTTATATTAAAAGGTAGAAAATACAATTCTAGAAAATACAGTTGTAAATGTTTTGTAGTATTGGCTCCATATTGCAACTATTCACAATCTGGTCGATAATTCTATGTGCTTCTGTGTAATCAGAGCACCGTGGGAGGCTAAGACTTGGAACAAATTCCACCTCTCACTTCACTGTTACTAACCTTTTGCATCCTTCGTAATTTAGATTATTACACACCTTTTTGTACATATTAAATGTACATATCGCATGACGTAAATACGAAAGTGTTGCGTGACTGTTTCGCTGCTCTCAACATTTGCAAGCAATGCGATACCGAATAAATTGTTCCCTGCAGGATAAACACGGAATCTCGCAGGAAACATGGAAAATGTTCATTTGTCGCGTGGATAACGAAATTAGTTCACGATTTAAAACGAGTGTATGACAAAAGTCCTGAAGCACAAAAGACCTCAAGATAAAAGCTGTCAAGACAAAAACCACCAAGACAAAACCCCTCGGGACAAGTGCCCTCAAGGAGAATGGCAAAAGTATACAAATACCCCAAACATTTCCGCTATATTTTTCAGTGTGATCTCTTTGAAAGAGGGTTCCAAGAAATAATACCAGGATCAGGGTCAACGCTGAGAGAAAATAATGCAAATCGTGTCACGTTCTTGATACGATGCCATGACCTTGTGTTATAAACGTAGAAATTGTTTCTCTTCACCATCACTCGGATAATTGTTTTCACTTTGAAAGTGTTGTTACTACCTCATATTTGTCCGCCCATCTGTAAAGAAGTGGCGGGGAATGTCCGCCCAAACGGAGAAGGTGTTCGCTGGGGAAATGACAAACGTTCGTTTGATTATCCATATTACAAGCCCTGACTTATTGACATTTTTATCACTCATTATTCACGTTTGGCTTTGTCACAAAATACATTATTTGAAATCATTTCATTTATGTTGAAAGCTCTGGCTTTTAAGTGATTAGTGAACTATGCGCCACGAAAGAAGAGACTATAATTGAAAGCTACATGCATTTTATTTTCTGTGTGTCTATCAGAATTAGTGAATTAGTTCCTCCGCGGGTAGTTCTTAGGGCCCTGCGAACCGAATCTCGAATCGAATCGCATCTGTTATTCGAAATCGAATGGAACCTCGAATCGAATTCGAATCGAATATTGCAACTTATTGTAAAAACCCCTTTGTTGAACAAAGAGCCAAAGTGAATTTTTAATAAACGAAAACAGCAACAAACGAGAGGCGTCTGTTGCTTTCAATTATTAACAAACAACAAAGGGAAACTTTGCTTTATTTTCTATTGATGTCATGGGTGTTTTCTCTACAATTACTTGCTTCTTAATTGAACTTTCCTCGCTCGTTTAAAAATTGCAAGGGAGATAACTTTTATCGAAAGTCGATTTTTATGACGATATAAATCTGGGACGAAAAATGAAGTTGGTTTATCTTCAAAAACGCAGCTGATGTATTATTGGAATAAACTCATCGAGTATTTTTCTGTGGGAGACATAAGCTATGATTGTCAAACAAATTATGCTTTGTGTAGAAGACTAAACTGAAAATGGTGTCCTTAACTCGTGTTATTTAACCCTTTGAACCCCAGCGAGCGTTTTGGCGGCCAGCAACATGATACGTCATAACGTCATTAAATAGGATGGCTGTTCAGTAAATGTATGGGGTAGACCAATCAATATTTTCAACGTGCAGCCGAAAGGCTGCACGTTGAAAATATTGATTGGTCTTCCCCAAATAATGAATATGGTCTCTTCTAATTGCTGCCATTGAACTGGCATGGAAGATACCATTAGAGTTCAAAGGGTTAAGAGGGATTTATCAATTTCCTCCGCGGTTAGTTCTTAGGGCCCTGCGAATCACACATTTACGATTCGAACCGAATCTCGAATCGAATCACATCTGTTATTCGAAATCGAATGGAACCTCGAATCGAATCAGAGGCTTCTTGAAGATGACCGATGAGGGATGGGGGTGCTATAAACGGGATTTGTTCTGACTGTGATGGCTCAAGTCTCGACTGATAAAATAATCCAACTACATCACCAAGGCAGGCCTTGATTATGTAGCTGGAATACTGCCCTGTCAGTATTATAGTTCACCGTCAACATAGCTTCTAAATTTTAAATTTGCATTCAAAAGTGGTTGGGACTAGTGATACTGGAATTAGTGTGGTTGGTGGCATGAATTCAGATGTTATTTATGTTAATTTATTACTTTCCAAAGTGTGATTTACTGGGATTTCCGGGTTTGATCATAAACGATAACTTAACAAGTGAATTATGCAATCAACAATTGGGTCATGTATCCGTGCGCGCAAACGAAGACGCTTTGCCGTGGGTGTAATGGGGACTTCATTGCTTTTTGTTTTTTTTTTTAACTATTTACCTAACATGAAAAGCAGGCGACACTTTTGAATAACTATTATTTTCATTTTTTGTCTCAAAAACATAGGTTATGACTCCTCATTGGAACGAGCTCGACGAGCTCGTTCCAATGAGGGGTCATAACCTATATTTTAGAGACAAAAAATGAAACAATAATGACAGTTAATTGGCGAGTTTTGAGAATAGCGCTGGCCGGTTTAGGCCGTTACGTTAGGTAAATGGGTAAATAATATAATTATCGTTAATAACGAAAAGTAATAAACAGAGTAATTGCTTGACTGGACAGGTTACGTGAAATAATTCATTCGAAGCGAGGGACTATATTGTAAAACACTCGTGCGCATTCGCGCACTCGTGTTTGTACAACGTCCCTCACCTCTCATGAATTATTTCACGTAACCAATCCAGTCAAGCCATTACTCTCTATTTAGCGGAAGTTATACACTACTTTTATTTCAACATTTTTTATGTACAATTTCCACCTGGTCTATACGTTTTGTGAGACGACGAAGAAGACAGATACAAAGCTACATGTATATTCATGTGAAGAAGATTCGAGAGGAAATGAATCGAGCAGCCGATTTCAAATCCAACCGAATACCAACTTAAGACTCGAAATGGAATCGAATCGTTCAACTTCGAAGGGCCCAAGCAGTTCTGCGGAATATTTGAGGAGTATCTTATTCATATGCTGCTATCAGACATTAAATTGGGCAAACTTTCAAAGTGAACTTCACGTATATTTTTCTCCGGGCGTTCTGCATGTCTAGGGTGTTTGAGGGTGTCACTCTTGTTTTTATCATTTGATTAAAACTTTTCCAGCACCCCACCAGCGATCCTTTTGTCGATCAGATCACGATCGAGTCGCGACACAGTTACGCCAGTAGGCCAAGAGTTCATGAATAAAATAATACGAAAGCAGTGCTCAAAATAACTTTTTTTCTTTGCGAAGCAAAATGCTATACATTTCCAAAAAATGAATAGCATTTTGTAAAAATTACATAGCTATTTTTGTATGTACAAGAGTTGTGTTATGCTCTTTTGTATTGAATTCTTCTAAATAGACAGAATACTTTCCATCCATTTCTGGGCATTTCCAAATGATCTGCAACACATGAAACATTTACTACGTTTTTTTTTAACTGAACTGCCTTTGAGGGTTGCAAGGACTTGGATATTTTCAAATGGCGTCTTGGTTGTCCAATAGAGTTCTCAAAATGGAAGTTGGGATTTTTAATTTGATGGGCTTGAAGTTATTTTTAATGGACATTTTATGCAAAATGTTGTAAAAACAGGAAGAATTTAAACCAATAGAATTCATCTCACATATGAAGTTGCTAATGGTGCTTGATGGAGAGTTAATATGAGTTATGGCTGGAATGTTCCACAATCAGAAGTAAAGCATCAGTGAACTAGTTTTCAAACTTGTTTGCAAATTTTCATTTACATTTTGCGATACAAGATAATCATCTGCATCCTAACAGGCTGCAGTTGATTATCTTGTATCGCAAAATGCTATACATAATTGAACATTGTGTAGCTTTTTGCAAGTTTTGCATAGCAAAAAGCGACGCGACACCACTTATTTTGAGCCCTGTACGAAAGCAAGACCAAATCACGCATAACAAACGAGAATGATATCTCAGATCAAGATTCTCGTATTTCTCTTTCGACAGGTGAGGTAATTGTGTCGTGGGGACGAAGGCAATAGAGAATTTCAACCAGATCGCGATCCAATTTGTTTTTGGATTTTTTATGCCCCCGCCAATTTGGCGAGGGGCATTAGGTGTTACCCTTCCTTGTCCGTCCGTCCGATAACTTTAGTTTCACTGAACATAATGAAACACAATTTGATACGTAGGTTAAAAACCACATAATACAGGTTGGGATTGATAGTGGGATTTGACTGATATTTTTTGGCGAGTTATGACCCTTTTCCGAATTAGAAGACATGTTGATTTTGGTTTCCGGACGATAACATTAGTTTGACTGAACGAAATGAAACAAAATTTTAGGCATGGGTGTATAACCACATAATACAGGTTGGGGTTGATAGTGGGCTTGGTCCGATATTATTTGGCAGAGTTATGGCCCTTTTCCGACTTGGAAGACATGTTGATATTGGTTTCCGGACGATAAATTTAGTTTGACTGAACGAAATGAAACAACATTTTATACATAGGTTTATAAGTACATAATACAGGTTGCGATTGATGGTGGGCTTGGTTCAATATTTTTTTGGCAGAACTTTGGCACTTTTCCGACTTAGAAGACATGTTGATATTGGTTTCCGGATGGTAACATGAGTTATAGGTGTCCGATTTCAATCAAACTTGGAATTTTGAGTATGGTGCGATAATTTTTGTCTGAGTTATGGCTCATTTTTGGACTTTGTTAACCACTAAATATAGTTTATCATAAAGCGGAGGTATTAGTGTCCCATGGACACATTTGCTAGCCTGATGTATTCTTGCTATGGTTTAATGGAGATAAGATATTTATTAATTCAATATCAATAACCATAAATGGCTAGAAATTCATGCCTGGCAGTGGGTGCGTAGGATGCGGGGGGGGGGGGGGGCGTTGTACTTGTTTTCTTCTCTTTTTGTTAATTCTCCTTAATTTCCCGAAGCTGGTAGTGAATTTAACACTAATGGGTATGGGTATTTCAAACAAAAAATTAAAATTTCGAAATGTTAACGAATTTATATCACCGATTTGCGCATCATTTCGCAAACTTCAGATATTTTCCTGTAGAGTGGTATAAAAATACAGAAGGTGGCTTTTTAAAAAAAGTTTTCCCAATCAGTTTGACTATCATTCTCTGTTGAAACACATTTAAAAATAAAAAAACGGCCTTTGCACCACATTTTGATGGTCTGTAATTTCTTTTTCTGCTCATCATATCAACAGTGCGCGCAGGCCTGAAAATAAGCAGTCCGACATTTGCAGAATGAGGTTTCCAGAGGGCGAATTTGCTGATGCTATCCCATATAGTGGGCCAGTTTATCACCTGGGTACCTCTTTCTGTTTAGTTTTAAGACCATGATTCAGATTGAGGTTCACAGAGGGTAAATTTAGTGATGCTACCCTGCTGTGCAGGGTAGCATCACTAAATTCATCCTCTGGGGACCTCATTTTGAAGATGACAGTCTGCTTATTTTCTTGAGTGTGCGCATCATGATGAATAATACAGACACTATCCTTTCAATTAATATAAAGGTCTAGGAGATGAGATTCGCTCATTTTTCTGGGAAGAATAAAAACTTGCAACTTATTGTAAAAGCCCCTTTGTTAAACAAAGAGCCAAAGTGAATTTTTATTAAACGAAAACAGCAATAAACGAGAGGCGTCTGTTGATTTCAGTTATTAATAAACAACAAAGGAAAACTTTGCTTTATTTTCTATTGATGTCATGGGTGTTTTCTCTACAATTACTTCCTTCTTAATTGGACTTTCCTCGCTCGTTTAAAAATTGCAAGGGAGATAACTTTTATCGAAAGTCGATTTTTATGACGATATAAATCTGGGACGAAAAATGAAGTTGGTTTATCTTCCAAAACGCATCTGATGTATTATTGGAATAAACTCATCGAGTATTTTTCTGTGGGAGACATAAGCTATGATTGTCAAACAAATTATGCTTTGTGTAGAAGACTAAACTGCAAATGGTGTCCTTAACTCGTGTTATTTAACCCTTTGAACCCCAGCGAGCGTTTTGGTGGCCAGCAACATGATACGTCATAACGTCATTAAATAGGATGGCTGTTCAGTAAATGCCTGGGGTACACCAATCAATATTTTCAACGTGCAGCCCCAAGGCTGTACGTTGACAATATTGACTGGTCTACCCCAAATAATGAATATGGTCTCTTCTAATTGCTGCCATTGAACTGGCATGGAAGATACCATTAGAGTTCAAAGGGTTAAGAAGGATTTATCAATTTCTCCAGTGCGCTACCTGGAAAAAAACATTGTTTTCAAAATGAGTGAATAATTAGTCACAAATGGAGATGTCTCTAAACAAAATACACCTTTTTCTCTCCCAGAGATTTGTCAGCGTGAAGGTAAAATATTTATACATATTTTTATCTCGAGCATTGAAAGAAAACTGCGATTGCCTCGCAAAGTCAGAAGTGAGTGGGTTGTTATGGTGGTCAGAAAAAGTTTCCCTCGAAAGATAGGAAATGTTAACCTTCATAATAATGGTTTGTGGTGACACCATAGCGTGACTCTTATAATATGTGTTTTAAAAAATAAGCACGGTATTGGGTTCGGAGCAAAAAGCGTCGTTTTTGGAACACGATTGGGTATTTGGGATGGTACTTTACTGCTTTCTAAGTAAATTTCTTTCTGTGTGGTTTAAGAACATCTTCGAATTCTGTCAGGAATTCGACGCTGTTATTATCTGGAACCAGTCTGGCCCTTAAATAGTCTATTGTTCCTGTTTAGATTAAATCGACTGGAATATTTTCCGACCAACAGAAATATTCAAGACGAGAAATCTAAAGAAAATACTATCAACATTCATTTTATCTGAATCAAAGTAAGAAATGTTTCTGAATCCAGACGTGATTTTGACCGAATCCTTGATGACATTAGCATTATGAATGAAGACTCACCATAGATGAAGTCTGAAATTTATTTTGCATCATACGTTGACATGAATAATGAACAACTTGCAGAAATGTTCTGAAGTACAGGTACACTGCATGGAAACAGCATAGCCTTGAAGGCTGGCTTCCTTCCATTCCCATATCAAAATTTAAGTAATCTTGACATCAGAATTGCAAACAATTTGCATCCTTACTGGATTTATGAGGGGCACATTATTACGTAATTATTTAATTATTTAACCCCCTCGCTCAGTGCAAACAGAACACCATTTTCACAAGAAATGTTCTTAACTAGGATTTCCGTTTATTTTGGTTTTCGCTCCCTTGACTTCCAATCCCCGCCTCAAGGACAAGGTCATTGCCCTCAACGGAATGACCTCCATGAGCTCTGTCCAAAGCGAAAATATGAGCCCAGTTTCGGAGGCAAGAACAGAAAGGAATAAAACCCGATCCTTGCTAACAGTACAGGCCAGACATGGCCATTGCTCTAGGTAAGGGGGTCAAAGCATTACAAAAATTGCATTACAGAAATTGCATACTCTAATCAAAAAAGCCTAGAGTCTAGAATGTTGAAGCCTGAATGTTGAGATCCAGGCGAAGTGGAAGTACAATCGGGACATGAAGGGTTATTACAAGAGACATCTGTAAGGTACGAATTTAGAACCTTGTCTGTTATGGCCTTCTTAAATTGGGTTCTATTACTTAGTCCCACTAATTGTGTTAATATCTCGATGTTTCCAATGTGAGTCAAATACTTACTGACTGGAATATCTATGCCTGGAGGGGGCGCGGTGGCTCAGTAGGTAAAGGTGCAGGTTGCAAGCCGAGAGGGCCTCGGTTCGAATCCCACCTGCGTCAACCACGTTGTGTCCTTGGGCATGGCACTTCACCCTCATTGCCCACGTGGGGGCATGGTGGCGCTGTGTACTAAGGCGTACTGCACGTTGATGGTACAGCTGTCCTCAGCCAAAGCTAACCCTGCTTATGTAGAGATAGTATGTTAGGGAGGTGGCCGTTGCTCGGTGGTTCTCTCCGGGTACTCCGGCTTCCTCCACCTGTAAAACTATCGCGGTCATGATTAGCCATTGTGCAGAAATATGTGACCTTAAACACCAATAAATAAATAAATAAACCTGGAGCAGGATAGAGTATCTATATATCTTTGTGAGTGAAGGGACATCAAATGTATAAACAGTCATGAGGGCTCAAAATCCAAGAAGCGTTGGTAAACAAACAGCGTTGAATTCCGAACAGAATTAGACTGATGGCAGGGCTCGATTTAACTGGATTCGCAAAGCAGTTTTCGAAGCGATTTTCAACTATAGCTAATCAATTTCAAATGAAAAATCGTGTAAATAATAGGAAATGCTAATCCAAATTTATCCAAGTTAGAAAAGTGCTATTGATTTTTTAAGAATTTAATCGTCCCCTGACAGGTGGTCTGAAAGCTTGGGTAAAAGGTTACAGTCGCACATTTAGCTCTGGAGCTGTTCGACGATAAACCAAGCATAACCAGTAAAACGTTTGTTATAATTACGCAAATCGGTTAAAAGTTTGTCATAACTGCACCGTTTTAAAAATGCTGACCACCACAAGCACTCGTCGTCCCCAAGGCCATCGGTTTGCATGCGACGCCCTTGATAAGTGAATGTAACACATATCTTTATTTGTTTTGATAATACTTGTTCCATTATATTTTAGAAGTATTAAATCATAAGCTATTTTGTTAACAATGAGTATTTGAGCATAACTATATTTGTTATGAATGCAGGAAATATCATTTACTCGGGTCTCTATACTACGGAAGCCTATTAGCTTCACGTCGTTTTTAGTTATTAAATTGTAACTACAATTTAATAAATTGTAACTACAATTTAGCTAAATTGTAGGTACAATTTATTAAATTGTAGCTACAATTTAATAACTAAAAACGACGTGAAGCTAATAGGCTTCCGTACTATACGAACCTATGACTCTCCCAAATGTATTATTTGTCTCTTGTGCAACATTGTACATATCGATGCATTAACAGAGACCTGTTTGCAGAAAATGTATTTGCAGGCAATGTATTTTCAAGAAATGTTATTTACCAATATTGAAAATATTGATCTTATATTTTTAAGCGGGTCGTATTAATCCTTAAGCCCTTAGATTAATTTTACTTTAATAACTACTGTATATACATGTACACGACTTAACAGTGTTTCTACATTGTTGTTGGCTGCCTGTACAGGCAGCCAACAATAATGTCAAAACACGGTCAAGATAAATACATGCACCAGTGGAGTTCTCAAGGAAGAATACATTTGGGGCAACTTTTTCAGAGCAATAAAAAGGGGCAGTTTGTGGCTGTAAGGGGACTTGAAGGTTAATTACTTGAAAAGCGTGTGTTCATCTACAGATTCAAAGTGTTGTTCCGTCGCATGCCAAATTATTTTCAGGCCGTCAAATGACCAAACTCATGTATATTTTTGTTAGCGAATATTCGATGTACCTGACTTGTGGGCGTTGATTTGAGTAAAGTCAAATTTTGAAATCATCCAATTTAAGATGACCACTTGAATGTATTTAGGCTTCGTTCAGAATTTTCTAAAAGTCATGGGTCCACACCATCCATATTCTCATCTCATTCGACCGTGTGAAGTCTATTTGTTAAAGTCGTCGGAGATTTACAATCACCGGATAAATTTAACAGCCCAGATATAGCTCGTTTTTCTGTCATCCAGCCGTGAATAGGTCGCAGAACTCCTTACGGGGCTACGGATTACAAAGTTTGTTGACATCATTATAACATAACAAAAACATGATTTTGGAGGGCATTATGGTTCATTAGCGGCCCTGCAGCAATGATGAACAGCCCGTGGGTTTATTAAAGGCCCGAGACGAAGTCGAGGGCCGTTAATAAGCCCAAGGGCTGTTCATCATTGCTGCAGGCCCGCTAATGAATCATGATGCTTGACAACGATCATGTTATTACTATTATTACCAGGCCGCTGTAACGAACGAACTATGATTTTATCAGTATACTTACAGTGCGACCGATTCACAGTGCAATGAAACTTGCTTCCATCTGATAGTGCTTCATTTCAGCACAGAAATAATCTCTAAAGTCGGTTCGATATTTCTGTTTCGATCGTGCGTTCGACTTCAGTTCAGAAATACAAAGGGACGTCATCCGAATGGGAGTAATTCATTAGACCATGAAGTTTAAAAATAGCCGGGCCGCGGGCCGCTAATGGCTATTTATACCATTATCGCCCGCAGACCGGCTCCATGGAATGGCGTCTTATAGATTGAGTGGTAATAATATAACAATAACATGATTTTGGAGGGCATTATGGTTCATTAGCGGCCCTGCAGCAATGTTGAACAGCCCGAGGGTTTATTAAATAATAATTAGTTAATAAGCCCAAGGGCTGCTCATCATTGCTGCAGGGCCGCTAATGAATCATGATGCCTGACAACAATAATGTTATTACTATTATTTCCACTCCCTGTTACAGCTGACTTGAATCTAAAAGTAGCCGGGCCGCGGGCCGCTAATGGCTATTTATACCATTATCGCCCGCGGCCTGGCTCCGTCGAATGACGTCACTGAAATTATGGAGTTTTAACGGGCCTCCAAATTTATGTTAATCGACTAGTAACTTATAGATTGAGTGGTAATAAAACTGGATTTGCTTGGTTTTGCAGGGAGCAGAGCAGTACAAAAAAATGTTATGAGATAGTCCAAAACACATGGTCAAATACTCAACATTTACAAGGATATGTTGATATTTATTCGATAGTTTAAATGAGGCGACGGAGGCCTCATGGCGATGATCAAATAAATATCATTTTAGAAGCATGTGGCCACCCTTTCCACTCCTATTTGATAGTGTGAGGTCTGTTGGTGAACAGTTGTTAGTGTTAACGATAAACGGATTTAACGCTTTACCCAACGAATCGCCCGCATCCGTCCGCGTGATATGCAAATTCAGCAGCTGAAAAAATATTATTTTTCGAAAAATTTCAACAAAACCATATCATGTGACCCCTCTTTGGAACGAGCTCGTCGAGTCGGGCTGCATGCGTGACATCACTCTAGTTTATTTATTTATTTATTGGGGTGATTAATGGCACTTTTGACAGTAGTCACAAGCCATGATTTGAAAGAAGATATAAGAAATTCTATATAGTTAACATTATTAAACGTTGGGTACTGCCATTTACATGATGTATACTGTGCGTATCCTGTGGTGTATTAATGTTTTTTTTCACACACAGTATTGTTTTATGCCAAAAAAAGTTCATCGAGCACATTCCATTGAGGAATCACATGTTATAGTTTTGTTGAAATTTAAAAAAAAAATTGGAAAAAATCTCTTTAACCCTTTACCCAACGTAACGGCCAAAACCGGCCAGCGCTATTCTCAAAAATCGCCAATTAATTTTCATTATTTTTTTAATTTTTTGTCTCAAAAACATAGGTTATGACCCCTCATTGGAACGAGCTCGTCGAGCTCGTTCCAATGAGGGGTCATAACCTATGTTTTTGAGACAAAAAATGAAAAAAATTAGTTATTCAAGAATTTTTTTTGCAAGTGTCGTCTGCTTTTCATGTTAGGTAAAGGGTTAAAATAACAAATTTTGATGTCATCTGCATTGGGTAAACGAATCGCCCGCATCCGCCCGCGTAATATGCAAATTCAGCAGCTGAAAAAATGTTATTTTTTTTAAAATTTCAACAAAATCATATCATGTGACCCCCTCTTTGGAACGAGCTCGACGAGCTCGTTCCAAAGAGGGGTTACATGATATGGTTTTGTTGAAATGTTTTGAAAACATTTAAAAAATGATATTTAAAATAATAAATTTTGAAATCGTCTGCGATGGATAAAGGGTTAACGCTCATCGGAAGAGTTGATAAACTCCAGGACTGCTGATCTGTTCTGCTTTTATCGAAATCGGGTTGATATTTCACCGCTCTGCCATTGTTGTCTATAAATAGCGCAGGTAGGTTGATATAATTAGTCCAAATACCTGAAACAGAAATGGTATTTCCATCTTGGTCCTACATTTAATTCCCCTGTTCCAATCTTTACGAACTGTTCAAATATACGATTAACTACAACACGAACAAATAAGTTAAGCACATTATGTATATATTTGTTAAAATTAAATTTATTTTTGCTGCATATGAATATGCTGTTTTGTCTTTGAAAAATATGGAAAAAAGCAAGGAATTTGCGAACGACTTTTTCTGTCATAATAATAAAACAATAATTGACTTTCCTTGAGGTTGAACCAAGGAATTATCAAACTGAGAAAAATAATAAACACCGAAGGCGTATCAACCCCAAGGAAAGTCAATAATTGTATATAATAATCGTTGATATCACATCGCATGATAGGAATAGGAGTTGAAAGAGATGGAGCTGTCCGTAAAATATTATGATAGATTTGTACACATCATTCTCCAAAACAAAACTCCAATGAAGCTGAGAGAAATTAAAATGGAAAAGAAAATTTGTAGAAATAGCTGCCCTCATTCGGAGCGTCCATGTGCCAAAAAATAACAATCGATTATCTCTTGTGTTTGGTTGTAATTTTGTATTAACCCTTTACCTAACACGAAAGGCAGACGACACTTGCAAATAAAATTCTTGAATAACTAATTGTTTTCAGTTTTTACGTAAAAACATAGCTTATGACCCTTCATTGGAACGAGCTCGTTGATCTCGTTCCAATGAGGGGATCATAAGCTATGTTTTGGAAACAAAAAGTGAAAGAGAAAAAAATAATGAAAATTGGATGGTGATTTTTGTGAGTAAAGCTGGTCGTTTTTGCGTGACGTTGGGTAAAAGGTTAAATGCTTTCTTTCACAGTAAAGGAATGTCTATCATTGCACCACCTCACAGTCATCTCCAGTGCTGTTTTTAAAACTCACAAAAGCAATGGAGTTGTATGCAGTTAATAATTTATTCATACGTATTTCACTCTGAATAATGATACTTTTGCCTTATATTGTTATATATAAGATTAATGAATGTTCTTGATTTTTTTTATTGAAATAACAATACCGTAATGGATATTTTAAACTGTCAAAATATGCACACGCTCTTCTGTTCAATAGCATGTTGTGTTTTAAACATAATGGGTTATATAATAGGTGTGCAAGAAACAACGACGTCATCACTGACAATTTTTGTCATCAGAAGAGATTTACAGAAAAGTTAGCTCCCCTTAATTTTCTAAAGTTGCCAGTAATTTTAACACTAAGGGTATGGACATTTCAAATAAAAATTGAAATTTTGAAATGTTAGCGACGTTGTATCATCGACGCGTGCATGATTTCACTATAGTTAAAACTAGAAGTCCTGTCATGAAACGCGCACAAATAGCACGTCGATCTGTGCGTTAATCTACGCGTTATGAGCATAGTAAGGTTATCAAATTCTGTACAAATGGCCTGCGCACAAGCAATGTTTCAGCCAATGGACCTCCGGGTAACCCGGAGGTCCACTGGCAGAAACATTGCCTGCGTTTGCTATGAGTAACCAAGAGAACCTACCGTGCTTTGGATGCCATTCGATACGGCAATTGCGCGCAATTCCTATGCGCAATTAAGCCTAGATAAGCGCACAGTTCATGACATGACTTCTAGTTTTAACTGTAACTTCAGGAATTTTCCTGCAGAGTAGTATAAAAATACAGGGGCTGTTTTTAACAAATGTTTTTGCCATTCAGTTTGAACGTTTGACGATTATTCTCTGTTGAAACCAATATAAAAATTTTAAAAAACATGCTTTCGTCCTCTTTTGAAGTTCAGTAACGTTTTTCTGTTCATTATATCAACACCATGCACATCGTGACACATCGCTTTTTCCTGGGAAGAATAAAAACCTGCAAATTACTGGAAAAACACATTCGCTGAACAAAGCGCCAAAGTGGGCACTTACTGAGTGTTGGTGAATGCGATGCTGTTATATAGAAATAATTACTGGCCCAGGGAGCTCTGTTGGTTTCGTTTAATAAAAGTAACGAAAGAAAAGTTGCCGATACACTTTCTGTGGATTTTATTGGAAGTGTAACGATGTTTCATTTAAAATAATACACACTTTTTTTCTTATAATGCTCAATTATTGCTACAATAATTCACTGTTGTTATTCCAGGCTGCCATTAATTCGGACATGAACGTAGGTAAAAGTAGAAACCACGTGTATTCAAAAATTATGTCACGGTGTTGTTTACTTCCCAGCACTTTCGGGACCTTCGTTTGTATCTTCGCAATATCGTGGCTTTTGAAAATTCCTATTCATTAAAGTTTTTAAATCGCGGTTTTGAGTAATTTCGAGCTGCTTCTGATGTCTTACACTTTGCACACATAGAGGATATCTACGCTGTTTTATCGGGGATTATCTCATGAGTGTGGACCTGAAAGTTCTATTTTTCACGAGCCCTTGCTAAAATGGCGTAGATTTTCTTTTTATTTTATGCTACGTGACATTTTACTGCGCAATATTCAGCCCAATTCAACTGCAAACAGTTGCAAGACAATGACAAAGATCTGCTGATTGCTCAGGGAGCTCTGTCAAACAATATTGAATCGATTACGGTACGTGGAGAGTGGATTGCAACTAAATCACCCGCGGGGTGGAGTTATCACCCAAGCTATAACTTTCAAATTTTGTACATATTGAAAAAAAAACACAAGCAATATTTCAGCACTGGACCTCCGGGTTCAACCCGGAGGTCCATTGGCTGAAACTTTGCTGGTGCTGGTTATGCTTTGCAACAAATTTGCAACAATTGTTCGGGTGGAATCTCCACTCTGCGGGTGATTTAGTGATAATACACTCTCCACGTACTGTAGATTACCTGTTGCATTGTGGAAGAAAAAAATTCATGTGGAAATTTTGGAATTTTGAAATAATTGTGTAGAGGCTTAAAGTGGGTGTGTATGATTTATTCTCTCTCAAGGAGTAGTTGCGGAACGGGACAGCACGCCCCATTTAAAAGATCAATCGCGCCACAGACAACCTTTGAGACGGGCAATGGTCTCTTTATAACTCCGAGCTAATAGTTAAAGTGGCCCCAGAAATCTGTTTAACCCTTTGAATCCTGATGTATCTTCCATGTCAGTTCAATGGCAGCAGTTGGAAGAGTTCGTGTTTGTTATTTGTGGGTAGATCAATTAATATTTTCATTGAAAATATCGGTTAATCTGCTACACATATCCACTTAGCACCCATCCTACTTTATGAAATTATGACGTATCATGCTCGTGGACCAGAAACGCGGCCTCTTTTGGGTTCAAACGGTTAACCCTTTACCCAACGTAACGGCCAAAACCGGCCAGCGCTATTTACAAATATTATCATCCAATTTCATTATTTCTTCATTTTTTGGTCTCAAAAAGCATAGCTTATGACCCTCATTATGGGCCATAAGCTTTGTTTTTGACGCAAAAATTAAAAAAAAAAATAGTTATCGAGAAAGTCTAGGGGAGGAGGGCTTCACTCCGCAACCCCTGTCCTAGTCAACTATTTCCGCATTGGAATCGAACCAGTAAAACATTGTAATATATATACAGTATGTGGAAAATGGATTGTTACTAAATTCAATTTGTTACATGCCCATGCAGTCTCTCTTATGCAATACGGCGTGCAAAACGGCTGTGCAATACGGAATTCCATATTGCACACCAACCTGTTCCAACCGGGACTTTTTTATGCAATGCGACTGCATAAAGTGCATGGTGTTTACCACCGTTGATAGAAAAGAAAATTAGGTCAGTAGGTGCTTGGGTCATGTAATAAATACAAAACCACATGTATGTTTCAATGAGTCGTTTTGTATTCAATTCGTCAGATGTGCGTAGAAAGAAAACGTCTCGACCTTCGGTCTCGACGTTTTCTTCCTACGCACATCTGACTCATTGAATACAAAACGACTCATTGAAACATACATGTAGTTTTGTCTATGTATCACATTCAAATTCTGTACATATGGACAAAACACACAAGCAATGTTTCAATCAATGGGCCACCGGGTTCAACCCTGGGGTCCATTGGCTGGAACTTTGCTCGTGCTTGTTATGCTTTGCAATAAATTTGCAATTATTGCTTAGGTGGAATTTCCACTCTGTGGGTGATTTAGTGATAATACACTCTCCACGTACTGTATATGTAGTTGCCTAAACTGAAAAACTCGTTCGAGTGTTGTGAATGTGCGCTGCAGAAAGGAAATTTCTGTCGAGATGTATTTTTGATATTATCCTGAGTGATGACTGAAAACATTGGTTTGTGTTCTCCATGACTCTATTCATTCTCACCTGATGGACTTCAATTAATTTGATAAAACTAAGGAAATTATTCAATGATTTACAAGCAATGTAGTGTCATGTTGCTGTAATTATCAGTTCCACGACATGTTGTCATGAAGACAGATTATAACTTGTCTCTGCGAATGGCACAGTAATTTTAGTCTGCACATTTATCTGTAGATGCGCACAGAACACGCACAACTGTAGGAGCTCGATACGCCTCCCTTGCACGACCCGTTCCATACCCCAAATCACACGTTTTGATTCATCATCCTAATACGTTTTATTTTACAATCAACATGTATTTCGTCTCTATCAACTCCGCAACTGTCGTGTATCCGACCCCCTGATACAGTTGTTTGTATCAGGGGGTCGGATACAAGCACGTTCCTTTCGCGTGAGTTCCACTTTTTTTTCATTTTGTTCATCCGTACGAATAAATAGTTCGTTATATATTCGTCTACATTCTGGACTTATCCCCATTAATGTTGAACCCCAAATCACACGTTTTGATTCATCATCCTAATACGTTTTATCTTACAATCGACATGTATTTCGTCTGTATCAACTCCACAACTGTCGTGTATCCGACCCCCTGATACAGTTGTTTGTATCAGGGGATCGGATACAAGCACGTTCCTTTCGAGTGAGTTCCATTTTTTTTTTCATTTTTTCATCCGTACGAATAAATAGTTCGTTATATATTCGTCTACATTCTTGTCTTATCCTCAATATATTGTAAGATAAAATGGTTATTACCATTATGTGGATGTACAAAATATGTATCCGAGTCTCGCTCCGGGTTCTAAGGGTAGATCACAACTCGTCTTCTGATCCACATAATGGTAATAATCTCTATGTATCAGTATTGGCACAGTTTAGCTTCTCTAGCAAATAAACTCGACCTCGTTTTCAGACAGATTATGGTCAGTGGGCCTGTAAGACGACCGATCCTTTACTCGCGACTGATTTTAAACTGCCTCGCGGGTTTAGCGTTAAGTTTGTTAAACTCTGGACGCGATGTAATTGTTGCGCAGAGTGGGATAATAATTAGCTGTCTTTGCCCTCAGTTTGCAATTTCGACACAGTGTGAGGGACTTTTATTTTAGCCCTGCTGACGAACAAAGGCAACGAACCTAACCCTTAAACCGCCGAGTCTTTTCAAAAATATTTTTCATCAAATCTAGTCATGGCTGCCTTGAAGCAGCCATGACGAGATTTGATGAAAATTTTATCCATTTTTAGTTCAAGAAATCATAAGTCCATACATACGTCCATTTAATTTACAGGTGGGAAATTTGATTAAGTGTGCCCAAATTATACTTATTTCAGAGGTAGGATATTTCCTGTGCAGGATTATCCGCAGCAGCATTTAAGGGGTTAAATCGAGTCAGATGTCTGAAATGAAACATGCAAAGACTACAAATATTCACGGAACGATTTGTTGCGTCAAAATTCTCATCATTGAGTTTATGGTTTCAGTTTGCTTTTTCGTCTCACTGAAGCTTACAACCGTATTTGTGGAATCACACTGTGTTTTTAGTTGAATAGAAAATATTGTTTCATTGCAACTTTCGCATCGTATCCTGCGTGTAACAACCTTCAGAACGAAAGTTAAATAATGTTGAAAATGCACGGCTCATGATATGAATCAAAGCTTCGTTTTTTATGCTTTTTTGTTACACTTCAAGATAGTTATCTGTGATATTTCTGTACATAACAAGTTGTACTGTTTTAAAACCAGTTTGAAATGTTTATATTTTTTCTTAAATTTAATACAGTTATTTCATTTGCTGACATGGAGTTTCTTATCTGTTATTCTGGAATGAATTGAAGAATAAAGACATTGTTGCGTTCAAGGAAGTGAGATTTATAGCTCTCCATTTTTTTCTGTTGTTTAGTTTACTTTTTCATTGTTCCCATCTTTTTCCCATTTTCACGGAGTAAAGAATACGTGCGACGTATTGATGTTCTGTCTGTATGTCTGTCTGTCTGTCTGTCTGTCTGTCTGTCTGTCTGTCTGTCTGTCTGTCTGTCTCCTCTTACGAGAGATACATTGTGGGTCTATTCTTAAGTACAATCGACCATTCTAAGGTTTTTTGACGTTGTGGGGTTAACCCCACAAATCACTTGTGTTCTATGCACATAATAAGACATTGTGAGCCGTTTAAAAATGAAGAGAAAATATATACCCACAAGGGGGGGGTGACTGTGGTCTGTTGTTTTTGTGTCTGTTGTCTGTTCTTAACCTGTTAGGTCACATTGTGGGTCGATTCTTAAGTACGGATAGGCCATTATGGGGTGTCTGCGAACCATTATGGGGTGGGGGGCATTCACCCCACAATGAACAGACACAAAAAAATTCACAATGTAGCTGGCGTCGGCTTGTCTGTCAGTCTGTCTGTCTGTCTGTCTGTCTGTCTGTCTGTCTGTCTGTCTGTCTGTCTGTCTGTCTGTCTCTCTCTCTCTCTCTCTCTCTCTCTCTCTCTCTCTCTCTCTCTCTCTCTCTCTCTCTCTCTCACTGCCCCCTGTCTTTTCCTCCCTCCCATAGCCCGAGGTTAATTGACAGATCGGAAGTAACGCGGTATCTGCCCGGTGGATCATTGTTCTACTGGTGAATATGACGTCGATATCCGCCGCGCATGATATTTCCGGAACTCGTCCTAAAGAAATTGGTGGGCAACGTCAGCACCATGCGAGATGAATTCCTCCATTCATTCTGTTATGTGAACAACACAAACCTCCTCTATTAGAAATCACAGGACGCGTAAAAATTCTCACCGTCAGTAGTTCCGAGTTTCCAGTTCCTAGTTTCAATCACCGACCGCATTTAGCAAGAGTTTGGAACGAAGAAAACCTGAGGTAACACAGGTGTCGGGAGCAAACTGTGATTGCTCTGGCAATGTCAGACAGAAATTGGGTCCTCAGCTAGTATGTTTCCCTGAGAAAACCTAGGGGAGATATTTGAAATAGAACTTTCTGGTGACACCAGGGTGCTGCTATTTGCCACTCCTTGTAACCTGGATGCAGTAAATTTCTCACCATTCCAAACACTTTCCAATGAAATGATAATTCTTTAAAACTATATTAAAAAGCACAAGCAAAGTTCAGTTAATAGACTTCCAAGATCCACTCGGAGGTCCACCATTTGAAAGTTTTCTTCTACTTTTAAAACTTTTCTTTAGAATTAGATAAATCTGGGTGAACCTCCAGTACGTTCGTGAGCCTTTTTTCTGCCAGGAAAATGATACACCATAACGTTATTAAATAGGATGGCTGTTCGGTAAACATGTGAGGTAGACCAGTCAATATTTTCAACGTGCAGCCCAGAGGTTGCACGTTGAAAATATTGATTGGTCTACCCCAAATAATGAATATGGACTCTTCTAATTGTTTTTATTGAACTGGCATGGAAGATATCACCAGTGTTCAAAGGATTATAAAAAAACTCTACTGTATGTGAGACTTATTCGACTTTAGTCGGCAGCCGCCAAGCAACACACCAGTCATAACCAATAAAAGTCAGCTGTATAATACACATGTCAGTAGTATGTCATGTACCCGGACAGGTAACATTGGCCGGAGCCCGGTGCCGGGCCCTGGAAGTGACGTCATGTCACGTGACGTAGTGGCGCCATGTTGTACTGTCGTGGTAACACGCGTGAGCGACCATGTTGTGACGTCATCCCCATAGTGATACGTGGTGTTAGTGCGCATGCGCAGCGCGTGTTGTTAGGGTGAGACGTGTTTCCGTCGTCCATTTTGTATACTGGAAGCCGCCATCTTGATTTCTATGGTAGCACATAGTTGCTATGTTACCCAAATGCCTACAACAAGACAGGTGTATGTTTAAAGGGTGTGTTCGATTGAATCGGAGTATCAGAAATTACCACAAACAACCTGACAATTCCTCCAAATCACCAAAATCCACCCCACATCACCGACATTGACTTTATTTACTACGGATTCCCCATTTTATCGCCTTAGCGCGTAGTACCATAGTACCAAAAGGGTACAGGGGGTGTGTTCGATTGAACTAGAGTATATCTAATTACCCAAATAGACCCGACCACCCTTACAAACCACCAAAATCTACACCAAACCACCCAAAACGGACATGTGAAGCCCCATTTGGGCATATAAAAATAACACGTAATGCTATAGGGCCGAGATATCTCCTGGGGCTATGTTCTATTGAATAGGATTACAGGACCTGATTTTCCCAGAGACCCATTTTCGATGCCTATTGCATATGTTTCTCTAACACTAACAGTCTATCCAGTCCAAACTATCTCTGGTTCTCTCGTCCAAGTCTTATAATCACCAGTGCTTGATTTCCCATAATCTGTATGCAGAGTTATCTCCAATGTGTACAACAAAACCCCATATCGTTCCCCAAGCCAATAAGCTATCGAGCAGTTACTGGAAAGTCATTACTCGAATGACTCGAAGTAGATCGAGCAAATGAGCTTTAGAGCAATTGCTCGATCGAGTGACTCGCACATATTGCTCGAACGTCTCGAATTCCATCGAGCAAATGAGCTAACGAACAATTGCTCGTTTGAGTGACTCGCACATATTGCTCGAACGACTCGAATCCCATCGAGCAAATGAGCTAACGAGCAATTGCTCGTTCGAGTGACTCGCATACTGCTCGACGACTCATTTCAGAAAAAAGGGATTTCATAGACATAGGCGTTTTCAAAAAGGAGAGCTAACGAGCAATTGCTCGTTCGAGTGACTCGCACATACTGCTCGACGACTCATTTGAGAAAAAAGGGATTCCACAGTCACAGGCGTTTTCGAAAAAGGGATTCTTAAAAAGGAATTCTGTAAAATGAGATTCCCATCCGACTCTGTAAAATGGGATTCCGTATTTTAACATCAACACTCGAGGGTATTCCCCTTCCCTGTTGGAAGAATTCAGTTCAATGGGTTATAGTTCATTCAGTCAAGAATAGTTCAAAAGGGAGTGTTAATTATATATATATATATATTGCATAGAGTTCATTCAAACAGTTCAAAGGGGCTATAGTTAAAAACTTTCTGGACTTCAAAGGGGTTCACACTGCTATATTTTCATTAGGGGTTATAGTTCATTCAAAGAGTTCAAAGGGTTAACATTGGGTTATATTTAGGGGTTATAGTTCAGAACTTTGTTCAATTTGTTATGGTCAATTCACTTCGATACCTTCATTGCATCGGTTCTCTTCTATCTGTTCAGTCTGTCGATCAGATCAGTTCGATTTTCTTCACTTTGTTCTGTTCACTTCAGTCTTGGTTGTGTTGGATCTTCGTTCACTGCGACTTTAACAGTTCAACTGTAGTTGAGTTGGTTCTGTTAAGTTGTTTCCACCCAGTTCATCTTCGTTTATGTTTTGCTGTTCAGTTAGGTGGTTGTATGTAATATTTAGGGCTTACAGTCCATTCAGGTTAAAAAATTTATTGTATATATTGGGCGTTAAGATTAAGTCAAAGTTGGTTATGTTATGTTCACTTCGAGCTTGATAATGTTGGATCTTCGTTCTGTACCTTTGTTGTGATGCAGTGGTTGGTTGTCAGGTTGTATCTGTTCAGGGTCTTATTGCAGTTGTTAAATTAGGCGTTATTAGTCCCTCTCCATACCCCTCGAGTGTTGATGTTAAAACACGGAATCCCATTTTACAGCGTCGGATGGGAATCTCATTTTACAGAATCCCTTTTTAAGAATCCCTTTTTCGAAAACGCCTGTTGCTGTGGAATCCCTTTTTTCTCAAATGACTCGTCGAGCAGTATGTGCGAGTCACTCGAACGAGCAGTTGCTCGTTAGCTCATTTGCTCGATGGGATTCGAGTCATTCGAGCAATATGTGCGAGTCACTCGACATAAGAAGGAATTCCACTTATGGAATCCTTTTTTCGAATCCCATTTGTGGAATCCCCTTTTTGAAAACACCCGTGGCTATGGAATCCCTTTTTCTGAAATGAGTCGTCGAGCAGTATGTGCAAGTCATTCGAACGAGCAATTGCTCGCTAGCTCATTTGCTCGATGGGATTCGAGTCGTTCGAGCAATATGTGCGAGTAACTCGACATAAGACGGAATCCCGCTTAAGAAATCCATTTTTGAATCCCATTTGTGGAATCCCTTTTTCGAAAACGTCTGTGGCTATGGAATCTCTTTTTCTGAAATGAGTCGTCGAGCAGTATGTGCGAGTCACTCGAACGAGCAATTGCTCGTTAGCTCATTTGCTCGATGGGATTCGAGTCGTTTGAGCATTATGTGCGAGTCACTCGAACGAGCAATTGCTCGTTAGCTCATTTGTTCGATGGAATTCGAGTCGTTCGAGCAATATGTGCGAGTCACTCGATCGAGCAATTGCTCTAAAGCTCATTTCCCCGATCTGCTTCGAGTCGTTCGAGTAATGACTTAATAGTAACTGTTCGGTAGCTTATTGGCTTTGGGAATGATATGGGGTCTTGTTGTACACATGGGAGATAACTCTGCATACAGATTATGGGAAATCAAGCACTGCTGAGTGGTGATTATAAGACTTGGACGAGAGAACCAGAGATAGTTTGGACTGGATAGACTGTTAGTGTTAGAGAAACATGCAATAGGCATTGAAAATGGGATTCTGGGAAAATTAGGTCCTGTACTCCTATTCTATAGAACATACCCCCAGGAGATATCTCGGTCCTATAGCATTACGTGTTATTTTTATATGCCCAAAATGGGGCTTCACATGTCCGTTTTGGGTGATTTGGTGTAGATTTTTGTGGTTTGTAAGGGTGGTCGGGTCTATTTGGGTAATTAGATATACTCTAGTTCAATCGAACAAACCCCCTGTACCCCGTTGGTACTATAGTACTACGCGCTAAGGCGATAAAATGGGGAATCCGTAGTAAATAAAGTCAATGTCGGTGATTTGGGGTGGATTTTGGTGATTTGGAGGAATTGTCGGGTTGTTTGTGGCAATTCCTGATACTCCGATTCAATCGAACATACCCCTGTCTTGTTGCAGGCCTTTGGGTAACATAGCAACTACGTGCTACCATAGAAATCAAGATGGGGGCCTCCAGTATACAAAATGGATGACGGAAACACGTATCACCCTAACAACACGCGATGCGCATGCGCACTAACACCACATATCACTATGGGGATGACGTCAGGACATGGCCGCTCACGCGGGTTACCATGACAGTACAACATGGCACCACTACGTCACGTGACATGACGTCACTTTCGAGGTCCGGCACCGAGGTCCGGCCAATGTTACCTTACCTGTCCAGGTACATGACATACTACTCATGTCAAGACTACTGATCCAACACCTAACGCTTTGCCTGTTTTGCCGGACTGCCGCTAATTCCAATCCTTGGGGTCCCCATGTAGAAAAATACTCAAGTAGCTTAAGTCAAATATCATTCATTTTATTGTTTATGCTTCTATTATTTGGTAATGATGTGTTTTGGCGTAGGTGTGTGTTTAGAAAAAGTAATAGATGAAAATAGATGACATACTCCGATTCAATCGAACATACCCCTGTCATTGAGGAAGCTACTGAGGGATATTCCTCGTTATCCATCAAGTCGATGGATATCGAGAAATATCTTTTAGATAATTGTCAATAATTCACAGGCTACCATATAATAAATATAGTCTATTACGGCATCCACCTTTCCCCTGTTTTGGAGTCAGAAAAAAGTTGTCTGAAGGGCTATACTTGATAAAGATATTTGAATGCCAAAATTAAAGTGATGCGATCATATATTTTTGCCTGAATGTTATAATGGTCGCCTATGGGAAAATATTTAGTTCCGTGATACCTTTAGTCGGAAAATTTCTTTAAAAATGTCATTTGAAGCGAGAGTGGAGATCGCGTCAAGTCGATGGATATCGAGAAATATCTTTTAGATAATTGTCAATAATTCACAGACTACCATATAATAAATATAGTCTATTACGCCATCCACCTCTCCCCATTCCTTTTCGTTTGAAGTAACGTGCGGTAATGTAAATTAATGTAGAACAATCTGCAAAATGGGCATAAAAGAGTGGAACGGATTATATAATCAAATTACCAATACTTTGGGAAAATGTTCTAGAGATATTGGGGTTTCAGAAAAATGGGGTAGAGAAAATATCCCCGTGGTGACAGGCTCCCTGGTATCTTATGTCCTATACAAGATTAACTTCATAGTTTTTTCTAGTTTAAAAATATTTTATTGCCTTAAAAATGGAAAGTATTGGAGAACAGGTTACACAACCTATAAAAAAACTCCTTTCCTGTACAATTACAAATATTCAGGATGCGGCAATAGTAAAATGCAAAAACTGAAAATAGGCTATACAAAACTAGAGATAAAAAAACAGTTATACAAAGGAAGAGGGAAAAGAAATAAAAGAGAGGAATATACTATCAGCAATGAGCAAAAATAGGGAATAACTGTTGAGGAAGTTGAGTCCGTTCCAAGGAAAAAGAAATTTGTCGGTCTTGCCATTTATTGTATGCGGCGTGAGAAAATCGCTGGATGAGAATGTTTGATTAATAGATTGATTCTCGGGTTAGCTAAAACGTTTACTTGACATAATAAAGGAATATGGACGTGACAATCATTACTTATTCCTAATTCCTTATTCGACATTTTTTATCGGTTAATAACGGATGCTGAATAAGGAACTAGGAATAAGTAAAGGGTTGTCACATCCCCTAAATGAATGTACTTTTCGGAAGAGCAGAACATTCTGTTTGATAGACAATGGAGTAACAGCATATAGTTGGTCATCCAAAGACGTTACCTTACAGAAGTGCACCTCAGTCAACATTTCTGCTCGCGGAGTTTGATAACTTGTACAATAAACGAAGATATGACTCGCATCTTCAATCGGATGGTCACAGCTGTACTGAGGTGTTGGGGGAGTAAAGTTAAGGAAATTGTCGTGGTGGAAGTCATAACTTCATCGCTTGAAAAAGTTGGTATAATATATATTTAATTCATTGGTTTACCGGAAACAACAACAGCTCAGGGTGAAACTTCGCCATCTACATAAAATCCCTCAGGTTAGACACAAAGTATGTTTGTATTAACGACAAACAAAGGGCCCGGCGAACGTTCAAGTTTCGATTCCGTTTCGAATTTTTTCACTGATACGATTCAAATTGAAACCATCTCGATTTTGGCAAAGATTCGAATCCTGAAGAGGTTTGGATTTCATACATTTCATTATTATAGACTTCCTTTAAATGGCAATTCATCCTGCAGTTTTCGGAGGAACGGGATTGGCCGTATCCAGCATAACTAGATAACACAGCTTTAGGTATCACTGAACTAAATATTTGAATTAGAAATACCCGCCTTGAAAAGTTTCACACGGAAGTGATGCAACCTCCAAAAATAAACAGACTTGGGAAAATAAATTGTTTCAATAAATGTCTGAAGCATTCTGTTGATATCTTGCATTATTGATGAATATTCCAGATAAAAAAGAGGGTGATTTGACGATTTTGGACCTAAAAACATACAATTTACATTTGGTGTGTTTTTGTAGGGAATTCCCGGAAAAATATGTGCACGTGACCGGTACTTCCCTTGCTGTCAATTTTTCTCTCTTACTTGTTGCATGACCCCCTGTTTTGGAGTCAGAAAAAAGTTGTCTGAAGGGCTATACTTGATAAAGATATTTGAATGCCAAAATTAAAGTGATGCGATCATATTTTTTTTGCCTGAACGTTATAATGGTCGCCTATGGGAAAATATTTAGTTCCGTGATACCTTTAGTCGGAAAATTTCTTTAAAAATGTCATTTGAAGCTAGAGTGGAGATCGCGTTATGTCTAATTTGCACACAACATGTCTATCCTTGAGGGTAACAAGGTGCCACGTGCAATGCTAAAGCGATATAAAGACGATATCGGGTTTTTGTATTAGTCCACTTTAGGGATTCCGAGTTAAATTGCTTTTAAATCTAGTCCCGTTGCTAAGATAAATGCATGGTCATTTGTTCTTAAATGAATATTAAGGACAGAAAATATCCAAAATATGTTTGGTAGTGATACATCCAAAGCGATAACTTCGAGTAATTTGAATATCCACGCGTCAGAACCCTGTCCTGTATGGTTCTAATAAATGAAAGTACGATGTACATCGGGTCTATGCAATGTTCCACGCCAACGTTTTCACACAAAATACATTTGGTTTCCATTTAAATAAATTGGTCAGCCTTTACGGAACAAGTGATAGGTCCATCAGCTTGTACTTGTGGTCCGATGGCAGGATATAGTCTAATCAGTATGCATACTGATACTGGGTACACATGGCAGATAGAAAGCACCAAGCCTGAAAATAAGCAGACTGTCATTGCACAACGAGGTCTCCAGAGGGTGAATTTGGTGATGCTACCCTGCACAGCTGGTACTGCCGGTAAAGCCGCCACTGAAACGCCTGTGACAGTATCGAAGGCGAAGTGATGCACCAAGCGTGACGTCATTGAGGAAGCTACTGAGGGATATTCCTCGTTATCCATCAAGTCGATGGATATCGAGAAATATCTTTTAGATAACTGTCAATAATTCACAGACTACCATATAATAAATATAGTCTATTACGCCATCCACCTCTCCCCACCCTCCCCCATCCACATCCCGAACAACAAAATGGATACAAGTATGTCGAGAATGAGCTGTTATGAAGCAACCTTGGAGTTTAATTCTCGCCAGATATAAATTTTCAAATTTTGGGCATGAGAGTAAGCAGGGAAATCTATATTCAGTCAATATTCTAGCGTTTGAAGACGGGGTCCATTGATTAGAAGTTGACTTGTACTTCTTTTGCTCTTCAATAGTCGCAAGCCAATTTATTACATTGTCAGTATTAAAGAAAAAAAGTAAAACGTGGTGTTGAACGTTCGAACCTTAATCTTTAAATTCATAATGCCAAAAACCTTTTACAGGGATGGCTTATGCCAATACTATGACTTTTGAACGTTTTGAGTAAAACTTGGTACAAATGCAAATCAAGAACGATAATCCAATATACATTCTGTAAACTGCTTTCCCCGTCACAATTGGAGCTGGGAAGTTTTGGGTTTTCAGATTTGGTTTCGGTATCTGTTCGGTTTCAGGAAAAAAACCTCGGTTCGATTCGGTTCGGTTTTTCTATGTTGTTAAGATCAGATATGAAATAACACTTCACGCGCCTTAACTTGGAAAAAATCCGCAATACGACAACACTAACAACAAAATTCCTGTCTGTATTGGATCCAGCCTAACTTCCTTTTGGGTTCTAGGGGATCAGTATCACAGGCACTCGGCGTTTTATCAAATTTTATCAATTTTAATAAAATATATTTTATATTATCACTGCTAAAAAAGTAAAGGCATGACATTCCCAGATCGAAATATTCAGCAATCTCAAAAATAGCGAATACCTCATCGATCTCGCTCAAATAAACGACAAATTGTCCTATAAATCGGTCTTGATTTGAGAGTTCGAGTCCAAGATTGACGAAATTTGACTTTTATTCGCACTTTTTTCACTTTTTATCGACAGAATCGAGAGAGTCGACTATCCACGCCAGCTGTTATCCCGTAACCGAGCAATGAATGCCACGTCGCGCGTTCATTGGTCAATATAAAATTCAATACATTATTTTTCACTCCAAATATAACTCATAGTCAACAATGAAAACGTGGTCAGTAAACTGAAGTTCGTTCGAAGATGTCTGTTTCAGAAATCGAAATTGCTGCTGAAAAAGGCCATAACATTATAATAACTGGATAGGCTGGTGTGGGAAAAACATTTTACCTCAATACAATCAACATTGGACTAACACATGTGAACAATAACGTTTATACACGCGATACAACCGGTATGGCAAGCACCAATTTGCCTCGCGGTTCAATTACTGTGCACAGATATTTTATTGTAGCGGACGGCGGATTTTCGGACGAATTTTGGATACAGAAAATCAAGTAACTCAATGAACCGAAAAAAACACAATTAGGTCCGCCCCCCCCCCTCAGCCACACCCCTAAAATACCAGTCTTTGGAGTTGCAACATGGTGTTAAATCAATAGAAGTTAGAACACTGGCACGTTCTAAATCTGAAAAAGAAAAATAAATTTATATTACTAATTTATCACCATGAAATTATTTATAAAATATTTAAATGACCGTGATGGGTCAATTTTTATTTTTCTTCACAACTGTATTTATTTGACATTTCAATTTTTACGCACACTAGGTGATCGTCTGCGTTCATCGTTTTACCCAAATCGATTGTAAACAATGGCTGGTCACGACGAATACGGTAATTTTGACATTGCTAATTTGAATGAAATTTTTGGAAATCAGAATGATTTTATATTTGAGGAAGAATATTTGGCTTTAATCTAACTCCACTTTTACAAACTGTGTTTTTCAGTTCTCGGGAAACGGTCAAAATCAAAATACAATGTAATATTGATGGCTTACTTCCACCTACCACGGAACGTAACTTTTACTTGAAGTGAACAGTTGAATGAAATTTGAGGGAGGCGTGGCTTATGACGTTTTCTTTGCATTACGTAATTCATTGGTCAATAAAAAAGTTAATGACATAAGTGCATTTGACTTGGAAAGTGTGTCAATTGCTACCTGCATTTCAATAAAATGCGCCCTCTTTTCTGCCAGAAAAATAATATGTCCACCAGTTTTAGTTTTTAAGTCTTTGTTCGCTGAAGTAGAGGACGACTAACACTATTTATTTATTTGGGTCGCGAACGTTTAATTATAAGGAATGATCGTTTCTTTTTGTCTATTTCTTGAGTTATGAACCCAAAAAAACAAAGTCCAAACTGTGTAAATGGACTACGCCCATTTACACAGTTTGGACTTTGTTTTTTTTGGGGTTCATAACTCAAGAAATTGACAAAAAGAAACGATCATTCCTTAAATAATTAATCAATATTTGAAATTTCGAATTAAGTTCAGTTCCATATTCAAAAATGCATTCACTTCACCATAATTTAAAAAAAATAGAAACATAAAGTTGAAAATTTAAGTTCAAATTTAAAAGCTTTTTCAAAGTAATAATATGAAGTTTAGCAATTTATTCTGAAAATAAGTGGCAATCAAAGAACTGAGGTTTTTATAAAGATAAATTTTTGAGAAATGTTTTTTTTTTTGTTGGCGATTTTTTTTATTTCTGTGGGACCAAATAGGTCAACCGACAAAATAAAAGAAAGTAAATTGGTTGTATTGGCAGGTAAATGAAGGCAAAGGAACATCAAAGTGACCACATTCAGTTAATTCACCACATTGGTCACAGGTTAATACCCAACACATACATGTTGAACATGTTACTAGTTACAAAAAACAGTTTTGATTGAATGCTGGGAGATTAGGAGGAAGTGTGGGGAGGAATATCCTGGCCGGGCACTGGGTTAATGTAGGCCTCTTCGCCAGAGGACCTCGATAAATCAACGGGAGGCCGAAGAATTATTATCATTATTACTTAGTTTAAACAATATTTATTCAATAGAGAATGTTATATGTTAAATTAACACCGTAAATCTGACAAAAGCAAAAAAAAAACAGTAAACAAGAAAACACAGTGTAACATATATCAAAATTGCAATAGGCATTGAGTATTGTTGGGATTTGACAGTAGGCTTAAGCGGCCCATCCACAGTCAATATAATTGTCAATATTATTGACTCAATATTATTGACAATATAATGTTTGCCCTCAACTGCACTATCATTTTGATCAATATTTCTTTCATTTCTGATTCGACAATCATAGGATTGATTGATCAATCTTTGATTGATTTTGCCATGTTGATGGCTCTGTGTTTTGACAAGAATGAAATATTGATCAATACAATTGATGTGACAAAAATGCACATCAATATTATTGACAATACGTCAATAAATATTTGAGCTCTCTGATATTCTTCAATACATTGATCAAGTCTTCAATATCGCCCATTCATGATCAATAAGATTGTCAATATAAATTATTGACAATTATATTGACAATCATATTGAGTGTGGATGCCCCGCTTTATAGCTTATTCGGGTCATCTCCCATGGTTCTTGAAAAATTAACTCATAAAGGTGGTATAAGAAATTGAATAAATGACTATAAATAATCTTTACGTATCCCTCTTTATGTATGACTGGAAGAATGAAAAACTGTCCAGGTCATTTGATAATGCATGTCAGGTACATAGAAACCCTTTGTTTAGATGTCATCCGCCAGTAATAATAAGGCTACACACAAGTAAATGAAAATCGAGGTAACAAGAAAAACAGAAAATAAAAGTGTGGAGTTTTTCACTTTTTTCTTATGGTATGGAGGAGCTTCGTCGGTATTTGACAGTATTGGTTCATTGAAATAATTGCGGAAGTGGGCAAGCATAATGACAACGCTCCTTTGCAGTTCTACATCAACAAGGCGCATGAATAATAGATTAAGACTACAAACTGATTGTTGCTCTGACAGTTTTTGCTTCAGGCCACGACCATAAGCAGTAATGTTGAAGATACCTATCCGAGCACAATACAAGTCAATGTGACACATTACGTACAGTACGTGGAGAGTGCATTATCACTAAATCACCCACAGAGTGGCGATTGCCCCCAAGCAATAATTGCAAATTTGTTGCAAAGCATAACAAGCACAAGCAAAGTTTCAGCCAATGGACCTCCGGGTTAAACCCGGAGGTCCATTGGCTAAAACATTGCTTGTGTTTTTTGTCGATATGTACAAAATTTGAAAGTTATAGTTTGGGTGATAACTCCACTCCGCGGGTGATTTAGTTACAATCCACTCTCCACGTACTGTAGTGTGGTGTATAATTTGCCGACGATGAGTGAACATGGTGCCCGAAAATATTATTCGTTAAAACCTGAAGTAAGGTGTTGCTCTTTAGAAAGCAGGTTGAGTTCAGACTGGCTTGAATGAAAACGTTTGAGTAGAAAGCACATAGTATTAAACAATTGGTTATAAGGATAAGAAATAAAATAAAATAAAAGACTGAATGTAAATAGTATGTACAAGATTACTCAGTCTCATTTGTATTGCAGATAAAGGTATAATCTGCTGAGTTTAGGCCATGGATTGTCAGTTCACAAGCAGTGGATACTTTATATGTTGAAAGTGAAGTATGGGACACTCGCGTATAGCTGAACCTCGTTGGAGCGAAAGTGTACCAAGTACGACCATAAGCTGCAGTATAAACGGTACCAGAATCGATCCGTGCATGTTCAGAACAACTCATGGCCGAAAGCAGCCGAACAGAAAACTACACACCCGGAGCTCTTAAGTTCCACAGCAGATAACGTCTGAAAGGGTATAATGAAGAAACATTCCAATGAATTTGGGAACCAGTAGGAACATTCACACAATCTTACAATCAAGTACCAAGCGGAAGCAAGCCCATCCCCCACCAGTCATGAACAGCTCATGTTGCTGCAAACATGCAGATACCTCCTGTGAGGGTCTAATGAAGAAACATTCCAATGAGTTTGGAAACCGGTGGCACCATTTACACAACCTTACATTCCAGTACCAAGCGGAAACACCCCCACCCCGCCAACCATGAGCAACTCAAACTGCTGCAAACATGCACGGTCCGCACCTTTTATCGATAGGATTCGATACAGAAAAGGGAGAATCTTGAAAATTTGATCGAAGATTATACATTTAAGGAGGAAATGGGACGAATTTCTGATTTAGTGTGGGCACACACATGCCGACAGTGATGCATCGCCCGAGTGTCACAGTGCCCCATTTCTTCTATACGTAATAGAATACCATAGCATTCGGACAGCGAAAGGGCAAGGTTAAATTGGGCCCTAAGCACGATTCGTCAATGACATATATACCTATTGTGACGAAATAAAAAAAAAATACTCTTGTATTCTTGTCGCGAAAATGGCGATAATTGACAAGAGTGAGAAGCATATGCTAAAATCCGTTCAGCACAGTGGTACAAAGAAAGGTGGGCTCACCCCTGAAAATCCATTCCACCTTGCAACTGATGATACACACGGACAGGAAACCGATCAGTTTAAAAAACACGTATGACACTTTACGCACACACTTGTGCACCCTGACAAGTTATTGCAAGAAGGAATCAAGAGTGTCCCAGCTGCTAGTCATTGGTGGATCGATCGCAGTGCTCTATTAACCCTTTACCCAACGTAACGTCCAAAACCGGCCAGCGCTATTCTCAAAAATCGCCAATTAATTTTCATTATATTTTCATTTTTTGTCTCAAAAACATAAGTTATGACCCCTCATTGGAACCAGCTCGTCGAGCTCGTTCCAATGAGGGGTCATAACCTATGTTTTTAAGACAAAAAATGAAAAAAAATAGTCATTCAAGAATTTTTTTGCAAGTGTCGTCTGCTTTTCATGTTAGGTAAAGGGTTAAAAAAAACACACGTATGTGTGACTCACTGAGAGAAGTAAATAATAGGTCGAAAGCTGGGCCTCATACGTAGGAATGAGTTGTGGGAGAACCACAAGGCTCTATACTCTACTGGAAGTCATGAGCCTTCGGGCTTCCTGCGACGATCAGACGGGCGAAAAAGGGATACCATCTCTTCATAATTTTGCAGCTATAGCCCAGTAGAAACTGGTGTTTGGCCACACACGCACCGCGATCATAGCGACACTTAGTAGATGTGCAAATCTTCAACCAACTGGATACATTTGAATCTGAGATGTTCGCTCATGAAAAATGATGGAATACTCCTACAAGCACTAAAAAAAACAAGCCTGCGTAGTATTCGAAGCTAAGCACCGGTATCGGGACACCACAGTTGTCTAAATAAATGTAAGATAAATGGGAGACCGGCCATTCTCAGACTTGCATGGTATTTGAACCTGAATGCTGATATCGGCTCGCCACAGATGTCGATATAAATGTAACATAAATGGGACACCAGTCATTCTCTGACTTGCATGGTTTTTGAAGCTGAACACCGGGATCGGGACACCACAGATGTCTAAGTAAATGTAACATAAATGAGACACCAGCCAATATCGGTTTCATGGGGCAGCTTGTCCCAGTGGAGCCGTCAGGATAACCCTTTCACCGGTCATAGAGTTTACCATAACCCCATAACATGATCACCCTCCACAACGAGCTCATAGAGCTCATTTCAGTAAGTGGGTCCATGTTATGGTTCGGGTAGATTCTTCTGTAACATAAGAAGAAATAAGGCGCAGGTTGGTTAGAGCTCCCAATCCTCAGCTGAAATACCTAACGCTCGGGATCAACCTCAGCCCCAACTACACCGTACGAGGTATAGGGTACTGTATGTACTTTGCCATGTATGTATTACTCTATTTGGAATGAAAACAAGAGTGAGAGAAGTCGTTAGGTCAATGATATGCGATCCTAAAATTCATAAAACCAAATATTTGTTTTAGTTGTGGCCAGCGACCCCCCACCCCTACCCCACCCCTCCCCCTCCACTTCGCTCACTAGATACGTGTAAGCAAGGGTCGGCCCCGAAGCCGAACAAGTGATCCACAAACGAAAAACAAAAACGAATCCCCAAGCCAGGAACCACCCAAGCACCCCATTTACCGAGACCCTGTCGACCCCCCTTCAAAAGACCACTATAACATCGTTCCCTGGGGATAAGGAAACCGTGCTAAGATCAAAGTCCGGAGGTTTTTTTAAGGTATACTCTCAGAGAACCCCGGTCCCACAATGGAGCCGATGGGACACTCACGAAATCGACCAGGTTCAGGCCGGTGCCATCTGAACCTGGTCGATGTCAATCAGAGCCGCCTAACATCGCCTCGATCCCACGAAGCCGAGACGGGGTCGATGAAAATAGCGATCTTGATGGGGGGGGGGGGGGGGCGCCTTTGGGGCGAGGGGTCTGAAGCCGGCCCGAAAACAAGCCAAACCGCCACCGCCACACCCAGTACCCAACAGAGTCCGCCATCCTACTCGTGCCACACAATTGTGAGGCCGCGTCGATGCTCGACAAGTCCAGAGGACATCACCCAGGCCTAGAGACCCGGCGCCATAATCCTTAAGTTTCAAGCAAACACATGCGTACCCGACCAAAACCACCAAATGACCAAGGCCTCCAAGAGTATAAGGTGAACATAAAGGGTAACTCAATCAAAGAACAAACACATACGTTAACCCCTCAGCCAACAAGACGGTCGAAGCTGCCCCCCGCAAAATAGCATAAGTAAAGTTTACATAACCTAAAATATTTTGACATTTCTCAAATAATCATATCAATATGGATATCATTCAAACTGGCTCAGTGAGCCTGCCTCCAATGATATCCATATTAATATGGTTTTCTGAAGATTGACATCTTTTTCAGAAAGTCATGTGAGGTTGAAATGTTTTTATTAAAGCTGTGTTGGGTAAATAGGTCACAGCAATGTTCGTATATGCTTAAAGGATAATTCGAGCATGGCATGGTCAATTACCTGTGGGGAAGAATATCAGCCTAGTTCAACAGGATCTCCTTCAAATATCTATTGACTGAGATTTGTTCAGGTTAATTTTCTTTCTAATTCTGAATTTCTTCTCCAAGTCATCCATCTGACTTGGAGTTGTGATTCGTTCGATGGATGCGTCCTTAAGTTGAACAAAGACGACTCCATCAAACGTCCACGTATCTAGAATTTTTCTCTCGCAGGCCAGGGCCCGAGCTCTACGAGCTATGGACGCACGTGTCTTGGTGAGGTCTTCATTAATGAAGATCGCCGGGCGAGTGGGCCCAGTCTGTGACGAGTGGGTATCAGATGTCATTGACCTGAGTTTTGACCTGGACCTGAAAAGCTTATCTCGGAGCCGATAATTGTTAATTCTAAAAATAGTAGGCCTTGTTGGGACAGGATTGTCGTTAATCATTCTGGGACCCACACGGTGACTCCGAGATATGTCCTCAATAGTTATGATGACACCAATTTTATTTGCGATGTCCACCACTATCTCATCGGTTTTTTCAGTGGGCTTCTCAGGTATACCCGTGTGGCGCAGATTGGTCCTGCGACCATGCTGCTCCAGGTAATCAATTTTATCACTTAACTCAGCAAGTCTTCTGTCTTTCAACCGAATTTCTGTTTGTAGGGTCTGAACAGTATTTTCTAAGTCTCTTATTCTTTCATTAGCTGCTTCCAAGAAAACTGACTTCAGGGACTCGCGCACACTGTGGTTTTTGAAACCCCTAAAGAGGGCAACACTGAGATGGTGCTCCTGACTTAAGAGGTCGGAAAGTTCGGTTCGAGAACAACGATTGGTCAGCCAATACATGGAATCTTTGAGATCCTCATCTGTACTAACATCTTTCTTGGCCTTTTTGTTCTCTGCGGGTGAAGGGGTTGGGCTTATAACCGACCTGTCTCTTTTAAGAACATTTTTTGAATCGGTTGCTGTATCGGCAGAAGTGCTAGAATCCCCCATGATAGTAAACTGTTTTAGTTTTTAATTTGAACCTAATTTCAGCCCAGAATATAAACAAGAAGGTAGGGATACAGGAAAAATCCTGTTTTGCCTTATTTGTAAGATCTTGATTATTTGTTCAAGTCGAAATATGTTGACACGTTTCAGCTGAGTGGTTTTTCTGCTTCAGACAAAGGGCGATGACTCCCCGGAATGTAAACTCGTGGTCGTGGGTGAGCTGATGATTGATCTCATCTTTTATGCACTCAATACAGTTGCATCGTTATTACTTATTCAATATATAAGCACACAGGTTATTTATGAGTGCATAGAATATGTGAAGAGTGCATTTGTACTAAACCATGGTAGGGTAGTTTTTCCACCCGCCAACTAAATATTGCTCTTCATACAAGATCAGGCAACATTTCAGCTTATTGAACTCAGGGGTCCGTGAGCTGAAAATTTGCTTGTGCTTTGTTGTCCTGAAATTACGAATAATCAACAGAAGGAAATACACTCCACTGTTATTTGGTAGACATCCACCCCCTGCATAAGTACCATCTGAAATCATTTGTGGGATAACCACAAAAAAATTCCATTACATTTTTCCCTTGTTGATAATTCCAATCCTTGACATCATTTCCTAGGAAGCTCTCAGAGAGAGCTTCCAAAGAAATGATGCCAAGGTTCAAATGGTATTAGTAACAGGGAGAAAATGAGATTCATTTTTTAATGGTTATCTATCCAGTATCTTATTTCCACTTATTCTGTTCCAAAATGTTCATACATACTGTGTAACAAAAGATACATTAAAAGTTTCATACTCAGCCTATATTTTGTGTACAGGAGTGGAATGTGTCAGCAGAGAGTTTTTCCATGAGGGTGAATCTGTTTAATCTGTAGTCCTAATCTATCCATACCTAAAAACCTTTCTTAGAAAGCCTTACATAAATAATGAAAGCTGTTCATATCAATTTGAATGAAAACACTGTTTAAAGTGTTCACTTCATTTTTCCAGCTGCTTTTGTGATTATATGATTCACAGCTATTATTTTACTAGACATTTTGTCCATGGACATTTTTCCCAGATTTGACTGTTCATGAACCTTTTCTGGCTACCACTTTAAATAAATAATTATAAAATATTGAGAATGATCTTTCTCTTTCTCTTAGATACCAGATTATGACAATAAACTTTGGTAAGTAATAGATAAGAGCTTTCTAAGACTCAGAGAGCCCTTTCCAACAATTAATCAGATGATATAGTTTCAAGTGTATCATATTTTTTTATTAAACTTCCTCGCATACAGGCGTACATAGTCGTCCTCCATATATGGATAAAGTGGGCGTGGCAGTAAAGGGTTATATTTATGTAAGGAAATGTTCCTCCTTCTCCGAGTCATTCAGCCTTGCCGTTGCTTCGAGCGGAGTTGGATTTGAATTTGGTGTCACTTCCAAGAAAACTCGAAACATCGAATTCAACTTCTTTTAAAGTTGTAATGTACAAATCATTTCCATTCAGATTTCCACTTGAATTTTACATGAATATGCGCTGTCAATGTAGATGCGACAGTAAATGCAGTCTGTTGTGAAAAAGAATTGGAACGCAGAATGTTACAACTTGTTGAACAGATTGATGAAGTGAAAAACGCCCTCTTCTGTCTCACCTCGAATTTACAAAATACAAGATAATATGTGTTCGCGCCAGTTGCAAAGCAGCATACTTACGACTTGTTTCCGTTAATGAAAAGTAAACATGGCTAAGAATTGTCGTCAATGGAAGAGATTTACGAGGGAAAATAAATTTTTGACTTCTGTCAATAAACTTCAATACTAAGGGAATGGGAATGTCATATAAAAATTTAAATTTCCAAATTTTAGCTAATTTGTATCATTGATGTGCGCTTCATTTCACAAACGTCCGGCATTTTCCTGCAGAGTCGTATCAAAATACAGAAGTTGGCCTTTTACAGTTTTTTTCCAATCCGTTTGAATTTTTGACTATTAATCTTTGTTGAAACCCATTTAAAAATAAGAAAACGGGGTTTTCACCATCTTTTGATATTCTGTAACTTTTTATATCTTCGTTATATCAATAGCGTGCGCATCGGGAAATATATTACATGCACTGTCCTTTCCATCAATATAAACGTCTAGGAGGTGAGATTTGCTATTTTTTTATTCATGGGAAGAATAAAAAATTGCAAATTATTGTTAAAACACATTCGCTAAATAAAGAGGAAAAGTGAACACTCAATGTTAGCTGGTGTGACACTGATGGGTGTTCTTAATGGCGGATTATCTGTGAGCTAGTGGCTTTCATTTGGCTTGCGATAAAAAGCTTTCCTTTTCTTAATTTTAATAAACCAAAACAACAGACAGCCACCAGATCTGTCTGTTGATTTCGTTTCTTAGAAGTAATGAAAAGAAGCCCGCTCATCTGATAATTTCAAGGGAGATAACTTCATCGAAAGTCTATTTTCATGACGAGATAAGTCGGGGATGTATAGAAATTGAGAGCTGTGTGAACGAAATCATCGGACTTGCGACTTGTGGTTTACAGGGTTTTATACCATGATTACCTATCCTACTATATATGAAAAGCCTACGACATAAATTTTTGCTTTATACACCAACAGTGGTGAACACGCCAGCAATAGGATTTCAATAGTTAAAATTTACACCTACAGTGGAACTACATCCAAGTTGACCTTTGGTGACGTCGACCTGAATGCGAAAATTTATCGCATGTCTCCTCGCGAAGAGTGAAATGAAAGTGGCAATTATTTATTACGTTTTTAAATGAGTTTACCCCATAAAACACTCAAAATTAACAAACATGCATTCTCTCAAGTTAATAAAGCACCCACAACTCGAAATGGTATTTTATTATGCTATTAAAATGAAAAAGGCCGTGTTTCTTTTTCTATTTCGTTTCGGTGATAAAATTGACAGCGGAAGTACCGCCCACCGGTGCTCATGAAAACAAAACAGATTCGCACGTGTGTACGTCTGCTGCTCAGTAAAATCGAGAAAAAATAATAGCGACTCTTAATAATCTGACGATCATGGTATAAATAAAATATACCCAAAGTAGCTTGGTGTACCAAATGTTCACCACTCGTGATGAAGTGGTGTTAACCGCGCGCCACTCGTGGTGAACATTTAGTACACCAAGCTACTATGGGTATATTCTATATGTCACCGGCGTGAATACATTCTGAAACAGAACCCGTAAATTTGTCACTTGATCAACACCAACACGAACAACAACAACACATACAACATTAAAACTATGGAATCAATATCACTGATATGAATAGAAACAAGTAAATTATTTTGATAGTGTTAGTTGGTAGTTATATCAGAGACATTAGATTTATAACATGTAATCATTAAAGCTTTGGATCGATTACGGCTGTTTGCGATTTTTGTTTGTACAAACTTTGTCAAATATTGACGGAAACAACATCAGAGAATTCTTGTTTTGCCGGTGTTTGTTACCGAGAATCTCATTGTTGTCGCTCAGCATTGATCTGGAAGGTAACATACGGTGCACACGTATTTATTGTTGTCGTTTAAGCTTTCACTTTGCACAATCTTTTCAAACATTGTCTTGTTCAAATAATACTGCAAAATACGAATGGAATTTTACATTCTCATTTTTCGCTGAAAAGGAATATATTCAGCTAGAAACAGGCCGGCCTATTATACATGATAAAATGGACTGAACGCTAATAAATACACCACGCGGCAGCCAAACCTTAGATTTTGTAAAGGGTTTTGCACGAGACCTGTGGTATTACAGTTAAAACTAGAAGTCCTGTCACGAACTGTGTGCCTATCTAGACTTAATTGCGCGTAGGAATTGCCATATCGAATGGCATCCAAAGCACGGCAGATTCTCTTGGTTACTCATCGCAAACACAGGCAATGTTTCTGCCAGTGGACCTCTGGGTTACCTGGAGGGCCACTGGCTGAAACATTGTTTGTGCACAGGCCTTATGTACAGAATCTGACAGCCTTACTATCGCCATAACGCGTAGATTAACGCACAGATCTACGTTCCATGTGTGCGCATTTCATGACAGGACTTCTAGTTTTAACTGCAGGATAAATAGCTCTCGACCATTAACTGGCCGAATATCCTGGGTCGAGTGTTTTATCTGGCATAAATCCCGCTTTAATACGAAAAAAGGAAATAATTTTATCATCTTGGAGAGAATTAACATCGGTGACGTGAAAGGGACCACGGTGGCTCAGTGGTTACGGCACTGGACTTCATTATTTATTTATATTTATTATTTATTTATTTATTTATTTACTTATTTATTAGGGTTTAACGACACATTAACAGCCAAGGTTATATCGTGTCGGTGACAGTTTTACGGATGGAGGAGAAGCCGGAGTACCCGGAGAGAATCACCGAGCACCGACGAGCAGCTGCCAGCTCCCCAAAATCGTAACTCCGCACTGCTGCACAGGCAGGACTAGATTGGTTGAAGACATTCGCACCATGGACGTGCAGTACGCCTTAGTACACGACGTCATCGTGGCCCCATGTGGACAATCGAGATGAAGCGCCTTGTACAAGGACACAACACGGGAGTCCGAATCGATCGCTCAGATGGTCACCCATCCATGGACTAACCGAGCTCGACGTTGCTTAATTTCGGTGATCAGACGAGAACCGGTTACCACAACGCCACCGCGCCCCCGGCACTGGACTTCAAACCGAAATGTCCACGCCAGGGGTAACTGTGTTGTGTCTTTGGGCAAGGCACTTTATCCTGATTACCCACGTGGGAGCACGGTGGCGCAGTGTACTAAGGCGTACTGCATGTCGACGGTGCACTTGCCTTCATCCAATGCTAACCCTGCTTGTGTGGAGTTAGTACCTGGGGAGACTGACAGTTGCTCGCCGTTGCTACGTGGTTCTTTCAGGGCACTTCGGCTTCTTCCACCCGTAAAAATGTCCGACACGAGGTGACTCTGGCTGTTGAAAGTGTTGTTAAACACCAATGAATAAATAAATAAATAATGTGAAAAGTTTTTGTCGTTTAGTTATCGGTCGTGATAACTCAACGAAGACAGCAACGCGCTGTTCACGGATGCTTCAGTAGGCAGTCATGGTGAATACTCGGTGAGGTCATTGAATGTTTGTAACAATGCAGTAATTGTGTATTAATTAACACTTCAGCCAACGTAACGGCCAAAACCGACCAGTGCTATTCACAAAAATCGCCAATTAATTTTCATTATTTTTTTCTCAAAAACATAGGTTATGACCCCTCTTTGGAACGAGCTCGTTCCAATGAGGGGTCATAACCTATGTTTTTGAGGCAAAAAATGAAAAAAATTAGTTATTCAAGAATTTTTTTTTTGCAAGTGTCGTCTGCTTTTCATGTTAGGTAAAGGGTTAAAAGAATACCCGGTAATTCTTTTAAGAATGCCTGATCATTCTAAAACATAATGTACACTTATGGAGAATTACTGCATTGAAACTGAACATCTGGAAGGGTCACAGATGCAGGGAAGGAGTTTTGTCGGGGGAGGGTCCTCTCTTGATCTAAGAGCGCTTCAGGTTGACAGCTGCTCGTCGTTGCTCGGTGGTTCTCTCCGGGTACTCCGGCTTCCTCCACCCGTAAAACTGTCACGGTCACGATTAGCCATTGTGCATAAGTATGTGACCTTAAACACCAATAAATAAATAAATAAATAAGAGCGCTTCAGATGATTTATAAAAAAGATGATGAGCACCTAGATGGATCGTTTGGGGGGGGGTGATTGTTGTTCAAAGTGAGATCCAGGGGTCACTTGAGTGTTACGGGGCGAATCGGGAAGGGCGACGAAAGAGCGTGCCAATTGTGCAACTTAGGAGTAACGAAGACCCTGGAACATTTCATTTTAGAATTCCCAAAATATTAACCAAGTGGAACATGACTCCTTGGGAAACTGTGGACTGTGAAACCTGGACCGTGAGCGACAATATATTAATGTTCATCATCATATTTTATCCAGCCTTAAAAGTGAATTAGAGAATTAGTTATTCAAAACATGGTTGAGCGATTTTCAACTGTTTACTTTAGATAACATTGTCGATGAGGACGTTGGAAATGCAAACTCGTTTCTAGAGATAAATGCTTCTGATATTGCGTCGCTATAAATCCATTCAATGAATCTGCCGTCATGATTGGGAACTTCCGGACATGGGAACAGACTCGACGAATTTTTTCAAATTAACTGACGAAGGATATATACACTTAGATATATAGCTTTTCGTAAAACCCACCCCACTACCTGAGTCTTTGTTGTGTAGCGTTACAAAATGGTTATTTTTGTGGAGAAAATGCACTGTCTCGATGGTGTTGGGGGTGGGGGTGGGTGGCGCAAACTCAAACAAGTCGAAATTCACCAAGAGCTGGGATTCTAGGGTAAGCTGGGTCCTGGCTGCTAGGAAATACTTTACTGTGAATAAGATCAGTTAACTGATGTACGGTACCATCTCGTGGACACGGGAGAGGTGTCTCTTATTTTATGTGGGTAACCGCTTCCGAATGCATCACCAGCTTCAATTTTGTAATTAGAATTATTGTGGTTTGATGAATGCTTGCTAATCTGTCATTAATAATTTTGATGAACGCGCACAATTTTTTGAAAGCTCTTTCAGGAACCTCCACAAGAAATGATGACCGATGAGTCCGATGTTAGCAATATAGGTTATTGGAGATATCTTAGAGATTTGAAGCTATTAAGCCTATGAAGAACACATCATGCTTTGGTTGTGATAGACAGCCGATTTTGGTTTTCTGAAAACCAGGGCTTAAAATTCATGTGGATGTCAGAATCGATTCTCGCAATTGATTCTCACAAGAAAAACAATGACTATCAACTTTGATTCTCTTGCAGTTGTTCATTTGATTCTCACCATAGATTTGAAAGTGTCCTTAAAAGCCTGGAAAATTCTACTTACTTTTGCTCCTCCATACTATGGTAACACCTTGACTTAGCAGTGGAGACTAGTTAAGTCTTGGCTGCCAATATAGGCAGCCAAGACTTCACTAGAAACCACCCCTAAGGTACTATAATTTCCATCAGCAAAAACACTCAAATCCTGTATGTTGGAACATGTATTCTCCTTGTACATGTAAGAGAGGAAACTCACCCAAATTAGAACTTGGCCCTTAAGAGCTAAACTCCTGTGAATATATAGATACGAGGCATACTTTCACTATGGACTATGCACTGGTTGCACTCACGAGGGTATAATACTACTCTCAAATTCCAAACTATTAGTTCACTGAAAATTGATTCTCGCTGCAGGAACGTGCGAGAATCGAAACTGATTCGCGCAAATTCGGAAAACTTTTTAGGTCTGTGTACCTATATTTCATCCCTTCAGTTCAACAAGCGCCATTTGTAATGCTTCAGCTTTGCAGATGACACCTTGTTGCAGTCAAGGAACGATATATACACATTATCGCTTCAGTGAAGTGATATGGGTCGTAGTATAAAGTCGAGTTGACGATCTGACCCGCGTCAACGAAACTTGATACTATGAGCCATATCACTTCACTGAACCGATATAATAGGTTTATTTTATGACCCGTATTGTGCATCGCATGCCACCAACCCACTCGCGAATAACCCAACAGAAGCGAAATGCAGTCACCCTGTCAAGATCGATTCGAATTTGTCCGCGTTAAGGGTTAATGGTCAGGGATTGTAAATAATTAATTTGATACGTTTGCTTGTAAAAGCCGCAAATAGACACTGGGTACAAATTATTGAAGCCTAATTAATTAACTGCTTGACCAGGTGGGTGTTTATCTCTTGTTGAGAGGACTAATGGTTCCCTGCTGCGACGTTTGAAACTACGACGCAACTTATCTCTAAGAGTCCCTAATAGTAATTCGTTACTGTCAGCCGCAGATGGTGTTCCACGCTATGTGACCCTCAAATAAGTGTCATCCCCGTAGTTCTAAATGTCAGACTCACGAGCTTACAAAGAGATAGCTCATCTATCTTAATAACGGTGTCCCATGTCACAGAGGAACCGACTCAATGATTAATTAGACACGAAAATGCTATATAATGAGAGATTGATCATCGGTAGTCAGTCGACCTTGGATTGAGTCAGTAATCCGTCGGAAAGAGGGCTCGAAGCTCTAGCCATTGGGGCTGTCATTTGTAGAAATTAATTGTGGAGACTAAGCGGGCTCCGTTTAAGTAGGCGAGCGGTTGCTAGGTTAAGTGGCGCGACGCATAGACGAAGTGTAGAGTAGTAAAGAGCTGTCGAGAGCTCGAACAGTTAACTTAATCGAAGCTATTGAGAGCTCGAAGAATTAACTTAATCGAAGCTTTTGAGAGCTCGAACATTTGATATGAGCTAAGAGCTTAGAGTGAGCTTAGTTGAGATATGCAAATTAGATGCATGAACTTTATTTGTTTGATTGATGTAAATGGAGATTGGTATAGACGGCGAGTTGTTAAATCCGTGGAGTGAAGTGACTATGATATCGAATGTGTAAAATTTAGTTAGACAGAGCTGGTTACAGTTGACTGACAATTTAGCGTATTTGGAGGTTGAGCGGCGTAAAATAGACAATACGTTATGTACGCAATCGCTTGAGAAGTGAAGAGGAAACCCAGAAGTGAGGAATAACCAGAAACATCTAGACAACAGCATCGAACACGGGGTACCCCGGAAAGAGCTCGAACTTTATGGGGATAATTCATATGTGCTTTGTTTGCGTATAATGTATAGTCTTGGATTGTTCATTGATGCGTATATGTGAGTACATGTACATAGCATTATTTGTATTTCTATTAAATTACACTGAAATGATCCACCGTCGGTTATCTTTTTAAATGTCAAGTCACGGACACCTTAAGATGGCGAATCTTCCCCAACAAAAGCCACAACACCGCGAGGCCGAGAGACGTATGTTCACTCGAAAGCCCGGCTGTCTTCTCTGAGTACTATCTGAGTACGGCCGAGCTGTAGAGTGATAATAAATCTCACATATCTGCCCCAACATGTTGTGACACACCAACACTCCTTTCCTATTTTTAATCAATCTTTTTCCTTCGTAATTAATAAGTTTTACTTTTTACTGTTTTCACGCCACGATATAGCCTTAGCTGCTATTTATTCATTTATTTATTGGTGTTTAAGGTCACATACTTATGCACAATGGCTAATCATGACCGTGACAGTTTTACGGGTGGAGGAAGCCTAAGTACCCGGAGAGAACCACCGAGCAACGACGAGCAGCTACCAGCTCCCCAACATCGTAACTCCGCACTGCAGCAAAGGCAGGGCTAGATTGGTTGAAGACATGCGCACCATCGACGTGCAGTACGCCTTAGTACACGGCGTCATCGTGCCGCCATGTGGACAATCGGGGTTAAGTGCTTTGCCCAAGGACACAACGCGGGAGTCCGAATCGATCGCTCAGACGGTCAGCCATCCGAGGACTAACCGGGTTCGACGTTGCTTAACTTCGGTGATCTGACGAGAACCGGTTACAGCAATGCCACCGCGCCCAAGTCTTAGCTGCTGATGTGGTGTTAAGCACCAGTAAATAAATAAATAAACAAATGAAAATGTCAATGACGCTTAACCTAACTGTGTGTAGTGTTTGATGAAAAGGATAATGTTCAATGTTTATGAGAGGATTATGAAATAACACAAGAATTGTGATAATTGAGAATATGTTAATTTCTGTTCCATATACATGCTATGTTTTCAATAAGAATAATTCGTGTAGCGGGTCGCACCGCAACATACCAGCCGGTACCGGTCCAGTGAGGACAGCGATCCGGGCCGCACCACCCCTGATGTACTGATACTCAAAACGGCTAGGCCGACCCAGGAGGTCAACGATGGTCCAGAGGGTCATTGTAATGTGCCAAATTATCGCTGGCTCGGGACACAATGCTCATTTTTTGGTCTTTACCTTCCAACTTAACCTGTGAAATAACTAGATTAGTTCTGGGAACACGCTTCCCTCAAAGCCTAAGGCCCAGGTTGTTCCAGATAGGATAGCCTGTCATTACGAATAAAGGCATAAATGATACAACATAGACAATTGAGTACAACAAAGCTTCATCTGCAATTCTAGATGACGCATTTTTGCACACAATGTCAATACGAGAAGAAAAAAGACAGACCGCGATGTGTGTTTGAATAACGAGTTGGAATGGCATAGTCATAATTCGCGAGAGCCGTAGGCTCGAGCGAAATATGACTACGCCATTCCAATGAGTTAGGTAATATACCCACCGATTCAAACACACATCGAGGTCTGTGTTTGTTACACAACCCCATGTATTAAAATTCACTTAAATAAACAAATTGTAAATCCCATGTTTAACCCCAAAGGTGAAGAGTCGGTTATTTTTGTTTGAAGCGGTACTGATCAAATGGATCGATAAAAAACCAAAACAGCCTTTAAGGGAACCAGTCTAAATTACATTCGTTATCTTTTATATTGGCCGCGTTTGTTGAAATTCGTATAACTGTTTCTCGTCGAACAAATTTGGGCGGATTTGCAAAACCGCTGGGATAAACACAGACGATCGATAATTGTACAACGAAAATAGGAAACTTTTCGAAGCGTAGCTAGTGACGCGACCGGAAAGGAACTAGCCTAAACGGTGGGGGTGGGGTGTTCCGGCCTGTACATCACCAGTTAAATGCCAAAATTTATGTCATAGCGGCGATTCCGTTTAATACAAGGGTTTAAAGTTTAATGGGTGTGTAATAAAAAGTACGCCTGTTACAAAACCATTATGTCTTAAAGAATTCTTCATATTGGTGACAGTTTATTAAACATGTTTGATATGCACTAAAACCTGTAGTCATCCTCCACCATCGACTGCATATACGGAAGGCGACAAAATGCTATATATTGGTTAAAAAACGAAAATACTGCAGTGGAGCTCCGGCGACCGCTCCAGTGGGAGAAACTAGATCGCATACCCGGGCACCGGACCGTATTGGCTCGCTTTCCTTTGGACCGTACAACCAACGGTGGTGGGAATGGTTGCATCACTACTGAGCAAAGTGCTAGATTTCCAAGTTTAGTCTCACGTCATCTGTGAGCCACGAACCTTGAGGGGATTACTAACATACAACTGAAAAGACTGCCATTCAGACATCTTACGTTTGGCAACAAAACTGTTATCCTCATGTTATGTTTGAACAAGCACCAAATTTCTAAGTTCACCATCAAAGTCGCTCTGAGCGATGATTGGTAACGTAAAAAGGTTCCACTTTTATACAACCGAAGTGGTTGTCATTTCGAAGTATAATAGGGCATTCTTTGTAGTGGATACGTAGTTTGTGTGGGTTTCTTTTTCGATCCCCCACAAACCGCGTTCTTTGTTAAATAAAACGTGACGTTGCGAGACGGGACATAATTATTATGCCAGCAATGGCGACGGATATGACCGACACACGCGTGAAGGGCTAGCTGCCTTAGTGAGTTTCTCTTGCTACCCCATGCATGATACAGAACTGCAATTGTACACCCCGCCGTCAAACATCGCACATTACACATTTGGTGTTCAAAATCAACCCAAATCAAATGGGTTGAGTGAATATGAATAACACAAATGGGTTCATATTCACTCAACCCCGTTGATTTGCGCTAATGTTTAGCCCAACTGATTTATAATTGCTGAAATGCTCTTAGAGCTTTTAGGAGCTAAATCCTGGTGGTGATGTATAGAGATGTCCCACTCGTTCCTCCAAATTCATTCTGCGTCTCGTTGGGAAGTAGTCAGTTTAGCAGACTGCTACTGTCTGGCATATTTAAAAAATCTCCGCGTGGGCACAAAACTGCCACAGGTGGTTGATAGTTTGGTGATAAGTCAATTGGAACAGCCCTAAATAGTAGGCTCGGCAATCGATAATACCGCGGTAAAAGCCGCGGCAGGCTGTCATCGCATTTACCGCGGCATTGCCGGTTCTCGTGGCTGGAATACAGCAGAGGGGTTTGCTGAGACAATGAGATATTATTCGTATGAAATTTTACCCAGGTGAATCGAACTCTTATTGTTTATTGGAGGTTTAACGACATTTTCAACAGTCAGGCCACATCGTGTCGCACTGCTTTACGAGTAGAGGAAGACGGAGTATCCGGAGAGAATTACCGAGCAGCCGTGAGCAACTGTTAGACTTTCCAACCTACTAACAACGCAACACAAGCAGAGTTAGTACCGGTTGAACGCCACTATACCGTCGACGTGCAGTACGCCTTAATACACAGCGGTAGATGGTTGCTGTGTGAATTTGTATGGTAGATCAATAAACGTTTTCAATGTGCAACTCCAAATTACAAAAACATTTTCTCAAAGATGTTCAGTTTCCTGGCGTCTCGAAATCTCCGATCGCCTTTTAAAGAATATACTTTGATGTATGCGGAAAATGAATATATTGATGATATGCACATTTTTCGTGGCCATATTAGTTATCCTTGTGTTTTCCAGGTCGTATGGGAATTTACACCGGTTTGGGAACTCATACACCCTGAGGCGAAGCCGAAGGGTGTATGAGTTCCCAGACCGGTGTAAACTCCCATACACCCTGGAAAACACAAGGATAACGGATTTATTTCCAAGAATTTTGGTGTACTTAATACTTTAACCCACATTGTGGGAAAAAACTGATAGAAAATTTGTACTTTGTATATTTCTTAATAAAACCAGACAAATATGGATGTCATTGGAACTGGCTCAATGAGCCAGTTCCGAAGATATCCATATCTGTAATATTTTATTGCTCATAAATATCAAATTTCCTGTATTTTTATTTTTGTTCTAACATAACCTAGCCAAAGAGCCTGCTATTGTGTATTCTTGTTTTCAACTTGCAATTCACAGTAGCTTTTTTACACCGTGGTTAACCACGGTGTAAAAAAAACTACTGTGGATTGCAAGTTACACCGTACCTCTCGGCTAATCAAAATGCAGTATCTTGTTTCATTTGGAAATAATACATATTACACATTTACACGATATTTTAGTTATAACTGACAAAAAACAAGTGCCAATGTTGGAAAGTTGGTTTAGTGTTATAAGTTGTCATAGAAGATAAACGCCTTGACGTTCGATCATGTAATATCTGTTACGCTACAGCGTAAGTCATTGGAGAGGGGCGGATCGGGCTTTTTTAATGTACCCCGTGATGGATTTCAGGTGTGTCATAATCACGTGACCCAGTGACTGCACGTGGTTGTTATTGTAACTGGCGTGAGCGGCCATGTTATAGCGTCATCCTCAAAGTGAAACGTGGTGTCAGTGCGAATGCCCAGCAATTGTTGTTAGAGTGACATGCGTTTCCGTCGCTCATTTTGTTTACTGGTCGCCGACATCTTGGTTTCTATGGTGACACATGGTTGCTATGTAACTGAAAGTTCTACTATGACGTGGGTGTGTTCTGAAGGTGGCTTCGATTGAACTGGAATATGTCTAATTACACAATGGATCCTACCACAGCCCCACACCGGCAAATACCACCTACAATCACCGACACAGTATGGGTGAAGCCGTCTTCTGTGGTTTATAATAGTATCTTGGGTGGCTATAGGACCCTAAAAGTTGCGTTTCGTTGTATAAGAGTAAGTATAATTACCACACATAACGCGACAATCACCCCACGCCACAAAGACCACTCAAACGGACTTTATTTTAGCTTGGATTCCCGCCACCCCCAGAACCCAGAATTGTATTCATAAGAGTACCTCGTAAAGCTATTAAGTATGATCAATTCTACAAGTATATCTTTAATGGCTTGCATTCTTTCAGAATCCTAGTTTTCTCCCTTTTACGGATCCTTTTCTCGTGTCCTAGCAGTCGATCTAGTCTTAGCTTCTCTCGACTGTTTCTGATCCTGTTCCCACCAATTCTCGGTTTACATTCAGTTATCTCCCTTTGGTGGTAGGTGTTGTTTCTAACTGGTCGATTGAGAGGAAGAGCAATGTGAGCAATTACTTCTTGGAGCAAATACTCTCACGACTCTTCGTCTCCTTTCGGAAATAATGGATTCTATGAAATGGATATTCTGTAAGTGGAGTGCCGAGAAACGTGGATGGTGATTTCATCAAACGAGCCGAAGAACCATGAGAATAATTGCTTTTTGGTGATTTGGGATCGTTGTCGGGTCCATCTGGTAATTAGATATACTCATATTCACTTGAGTACACCCTTCAAACATACCCCCGCCCATTAGAGAACTTTGGGTCACATAGCAACCAAGTGCCACCATAGAAACCAAGGTGGCGGCAGAAAGTAAATAAATGGACAACGGAAACACATGTCACCTAACACACGCACTGATACCGCGCATCGCTGTGGGGACGGTGTTAAAAATGGCCAGTCCTGAGGCTACCGTGACAACCTCACATGGCGTCACTGTGTCACGTGACTATGATGTAACATAAGAGATCCACCATGAGATCCACCCAAAAAGCCCGATCCGTTCCTCTCCTTCTACTAGCGTAACGGTTTTCACCAAACGTCATGGATTGTGCGGTGTTGTCGCCTCGATTGATTTGACGCTATCTAGGGAGGGAGTGCAGGTTGGGTGGCGACGTTTCTTTCTCGTTGACGTTCCAGCAATCCAGTTTCATGGGATAACATGTGATAACGTTGGTTTCTCGATAATCAATTGGTTTACACGTTCAGAAGTATTCCACTTTTATTAAACTACATTCGGTTTGCTATATGACAATGACGTCAAATTATCAAATAACACGATTAATTATTCATATGGTTGACGGAAGTCAGTACCAGAACTAAAATATAGTACATGCAGAAACAAATATTTGCGATGTATTTGAGACTGTTTTTAATATGGAACATTGATTCAAACTCGCGTTTGCTGGTAAACAAACATTCAAGGGTGTAATATCCGACCCCTTCATTGCAATATATACATATTGATCCCTATGAGTTGTATTGTATCTCTTGGGTCAACAAGTTATTGAGAAAACGGCCATTCAACCCGGCATGTGCAATTTTACGTAATAAAACATTGGGTAGTCAACGAGCAAATGATAAACAATTACACGAATAAGTGATAATTTAATTCTATAGCCCCGTGGGGCTGCGGAATTGAATTATTACTAAACTATTCTGCAAATACAAAACCGAATGGGCATTTCCTATAGACAAGTACGCTATGCAAAAATACCATTCTGACTCAGATGTCGAAAATTTAATCAGTCCTCAAGATTAATTTTACAACGACGATAAAGTAGTGACGTTTGTTTGCACCTGCTTAAGTCATGCGACATAACGCTGACATGAGGCCTATTTGCCCTTCTCGATAGGGTTCTATATAGTATCGTACTAAAACGTTTACCATTACCTCCACCCCACGTCACAATACCACTTGACCTAGCATAACGTACTACCTATATCAGTCTTGGGATAATACAAAACATTCGGCAGGTTAATTCTACCAGGGGTTAAGTCGGAACCTGCTGTGGTAACGACCTTGCACCCTATACTACCTCACTAGAAAATAATGCATTACCCCAACCCACAATACAGCTTGGCCTAGCATTACGTAGTACGTATACCCGTTATAAAATAATATAAAGTAAAAGGAAGATAAACAGCACTAAGGGCCAACATTAGACCACCAGAGCTACAAAACGTACATCCTATAATTCCAAATTAGACAATCATGCATTACCCCTACCTCACTCTCACAATACCGCTTTGCCTGGCATTACGTAATATCTATATCAGTCATAGGATAGTACAAAGTATTAGGTGGATTAGTACCAGTGGGTTACAGGGGAATATACCGCCCATATTACACTACTATATCAGTCCAGTACGAGAAGCCCGACACACCCTGACCCGATTAACGTAATGTCGGATAGTACAGTGGACAACAGCAGCGGTCAATGTTTCTATGGCGATGCGTGCGCATCGTGACGTCCCGACGTCGTTTGCAACGTCAACCGTTTCGTGGGGGAAACTTTTCAAGAAACCCACCTTCGCCATCAATTTTCCATCGCATACCCATACTATATACCCAAAGCCATACAGCACTATACATGTGTGCAAGTAGCACTATACATACTATACCATACCATACTATATACTTCACCACTCGCCGGATCTAGCTGGATGTAGTCGAAATTTTGCACCTAAAAAAGTTGCAGCCGGAAAAGGCCGGTTCCTATGGGAATTTAACACTAGCTGCACCGCAAAAGTCAGGGTAACAGGGGTCGATCGGGTACATGCTCTACTACTTACTTCTGATTTACTGAAGTAGAATATACTATACTAGCGGGAAAAAGAAACGCAATTTTTTTCTGTGGTAAACATTTCAAATGTGTTATGGATGATTATTCCATTGTTTGAATTTTAATGTTATTTTGTCATTACTGATTAAATTTTTACGAGTTTTGTTTTCTTAATTTTATCACATCAGTTTTTCGTCTGCAGGATAATTGTGTTTTCTTTACTTTTTCGAAGGATTTCAAATTTTAAAACAAACATTTCTTCAGGAGTTCATATAATTAACAAATGATTGACAAGAAATTGCAGCCGTTGAATTGAAGAATGGTGAGTCTTTCCAAGGAATTTCAAGGTAAGTTGTTCAAAAATATTGAATTTATTTTGATTTGTGTCTCCAATTGTGTTTTTCTTTAAAATAAATCTCGGATTCAGGCGAAATCGTAAACATAACCTGCTACGACCATGTAGCACGGATCTATTACAGGGCATATTTTATGTTGCCCCGGTAATAGTAGACCAGTCTTCCGGTTAAGGTGATGTCGGGTGTCATACTTTCGCTATTTATAGTAATAATACGGAAACAGGACCTACGGCATCTTTTTCGATTATTTGCGGGTAAAAGACCACTCTTCTCAGTCATACATCTGACTTTGTCAATATCTTCATATTTCACGCAGTAAAGGTTAAGACCACCGGCAATAGGCGCCCCCAGTCAAAAATCAGAATATTTGGGGAATGATGAAATAGAATGACTGATTGAGTTCAATATTTCCCCAATAATAATATCGAACTCAACGTTGATAGTTTCAAGCCTGGAAAAGCAGACTGTCGTTTGCAGAATGGGGTTGCCAGGGGGTGAATTTGGCAATGCTACCCTGCACAGCAGGGTAGCATCACTAAATTTACCCTCTGTGAACCTCAATCTGAATCCAGGTTCTCAAGCCTAAACAGAAATAGGAACCCAGATGAAAAATTGGCCCACTGCATGGGACATCATTAGCAAATTTGCCCTCTGGGGACCTCATTCTACAAATAACAGATTACTTATTTCTAAGCTTGGAGAGTTTGATAGAGTATCGATACTTACGGTGTAGTGGTATTTTAAAACAATGCCGGTATCGATACGGTGTCGTTTTACCGGAATACCGCGAAGCCCAAATTCAACTCCAAACCATGCAATATGTGGAACATAATTGGCGTGTTAAAGAAGAAATCACTCTGTTGACGATACATTTCCTAACCCTCTACCTAACGAATCGGCCGCATACGTAATTTGAAAACTGAGGAGTTAAGAAAAATTATATTGTCAAGATATGTCAATCATGTGACCCCCTCATTGGAACGAGCTCGACGGGAGAAATTTTTTGAAATGTTTGAAAAAGTTTGTTTAACCCTTTACCTAACATGAAAAGCAGACGACACTTGCAAGCAAAATTCTTGAAATAACTAATTATTTTCATTTTTTGTCTCAAAAACGTAAGTTATGACCCCTCATTGGAACGAGCTCGTTCCAAAGAGGGGTCATAACCTATGTTTTTGAGAAAAAAACTGAAAAAATAATGAAAATTAATTGGCGATTTTTTTAGAATAACGCTGACCGGTTTTGGTCGTTACGTTGGGTAAAGGTTTAAATAGCAAATTTTTATATCGTCTGCGTTAGGTAAAGGGTAAAGAACACAGTTCTGAAAGGTTAATAAAAGTACTCTAGTACTCGATGAATGGATCGTGAAGCATCTTTACAGCAGAAAATATCCGTGTGAAAACAATTAAGACAATACTTGCATCGGAAAGTATTGTTTCAAACAACGTTAGAAAAAAATAAGCTCGGTACTTGAGTTTTGAAAAAATAAAGATAGGATTTTATTGAGACAATCGGATTATCGAGCTGGCGGTGGGTATACAATAACAAGATGCGTAAGGGGCGACCTTTACTCGAAGCTTTGAGAAGTAGTTCAAGTAATGAGAGTAGATTTCAGTTTGAAAATCTTTTATTTGAAGGAAAACTTGACCAGGGGCCATAACAATACATTTTCTTTTCCAATACTCTAAATGGTTAAAATGAATATGGAAAGGGGGGGGGGGGGGAGGTCGGGTGTTCTCTGAATGCCCGCACATGTGCTTGGCTAACCTGGGGGAAAGGGTTTAATCCCGATTGTCCCACTTTCGGATTTTAATTGGTGTCCCGACTCTCCCACTCATGATTTGAAAATAGTTATCGTCATTGTCGTAATTTGAACACAACTCACCGCTGTTTATCGACCATGATTAAAACAACTATCAGTATTTTTTGAGTTTGTTTACTTTTCGTGATTAGCAATTGTTATAGTGTATCTGGAAGGCTGGCACTACAAAATCCAACAAGTAAATACGAGCCGCACATCCAAAAAATTTCCATTTAATTGACCACCTCAAAGAAATCCAGGCCTACAATGAAGTCACGAAAAAGCAGCTTAGTGCAGGTGGACCCTCTCCACCAAAAGGGAGGAGATATAGAAATATTTATTTATTATTTATTTATTGGTGTTTAAGGTCATATACTTATGCACAATGGCTAATCACGAACGTGGCAGTTTTACGGGTGGAGGAAGCCGGAGAACCCGGAGAGAACCACCGAGCAAAGACGAGCAGCTGCCAGCTCCCCAACATCGTAACTCCGCACTGCAGCACAGGCAGGGTTAGATTGATTGAAGACATGCGCACCATCGGCGTGCAGTACGCCGTAATACACGGCGTCATCGTGCCCACATGTGGACAATCGAGGTGAAGTGCCTTGCCCAAAGACACAACGCGGAAGTCCGAATCGATCGCTCAGACGGTCACCCATCCAAGGGCTAACCGGGCTCGACGTTGCTTAACTTCGGTGATCTGATGAGAACCGGTCACCGCAACGCCACCGCGCCCCAGATATAGAAATACAGATCCTGAAACAGAGGTTGTTGAATGGCGAAACAAATATTACAGAATATGCGTCAGCTTTATTACATCTTGAATAACATGCTTCAACATGTATTTAGCTTTAATTATAAGTTAATGTTTTGATGTACAAAAATATCTTGTGAGCTAGAGAAACAAATTTACTACAACCAGTAAATTCTAGTCTGTGTGACGAAGAAGAAAAAAAAAAGAAAAATATCTAGCATAGTTTATCGATGCTGTATAACAAAAACCAACTTCTTGTTATTAAACACATACCGTAAAAAATCGATATTAAAGTTAGCAAAATATATATTCAGCGCAAACAAAACAAGGACTTCCTATTTAGTAGACAACAATGTGATGTGATATGCCTACATTATTCCATCAATCAGAGTGTGCCTTGTGCCTTATCACAGGAGCAGACCTACAAGGTGTGTTCTGTGAGAAGATGCAGGGCGCATTCTGATGGGAATACCCTTACTGATCACTATTGTACACTCAAAATTATAGATACAGTATTAGGCTGTATGTAATGATTATGGTTGCAAAAGGCACTTCCCCGGTACTTAACCCTTTACCTAACATGAAAAGCAGACGACACTTGCAAAAAAAATTCTTGAATAACTAATTTTTTCATTTTTTTGTCTCAAAAACATAGGTTATGACCCCTCGTTGGAACGAGCTCGACGAGCTCGTTCCAACGAGGGGTCATAACCTATGTTTTTGAGACAAAAAATGAAAATATTTTGAAAATTAATTGGCGATTTTTGAGAATAGCGCTGGCCGGTTTTGGCCGTTACGTTGGGTAAAGGGTTAATACTGGTCTCCATATATTCCCTATCCATGTACTCACTTTCTCTTAAGACTCTGGATGCCCACACTTTACACCTCCTACTCTCTTCATGATAATCACATTTTTGTTATTCCATGTTACTCACCTATTTTACTATCTTGCTCTAAACATGTAATATGTTTTATGCAATAAAAGAGTATAGTATAGTATAGTTTTGTTCACCAATGAAACAGCAAAATATGTGAAACAAACTATAAGCGAAAATGTTTGATCTACCCGCTAGAAAACTAATTAACACAATCCAGACGGTCCCACTCTCTTTACCTCCTAAAATTAGAAAGTGGGACAATCGGGAAGACACCAGGGGGAAATACTATAAAACTTTCGCAATAATCCGTTGGTTCACATTCGCACCTTGGACTCCGAGGTGATAACGACTTGACAATGGAGCTCCCACTTGTTATCCAAGAGACACTTGTCAGAGTGAAGGCTACCCTTGCCACCACCTGGAGTATCCAGGTGCTCAAGGGTAAAATTCACCTGACAGTGGATTTTGATAGAGAATCGGAACCGCTGTCCTTGGAGAGGTGTGGCACATTTCGTGTGGAGATTTCCCCTCACACTGGTCACCCTCCTAGTGACGCGGATAAGCTAGATGAGGGCCGCCGGAATAATACAGCCACCAAGTAGAAGAAGAGGACGAGAAAGAAGGGACCCTCCGCCAGACGACGAGATGTGTTACAACCGATAATGTTACAACGCTGCATAATGTTACACCAACGCATAATGTTACAAAAAATGTAGTAAACAACCGATAATGTTATAAACTCCGCATAATGTTATAACTTTTTTCCACCCGTTATGTTATAAAAATCGACGCATAATGTTATAACTTTTTTCAACCCGTTATGTTACAACAAATTAACCGATAATGTAATAACTTTTGTATACTAATTCCATTTACAGCTATTGTAGATGGACTTTACCACTTACCATTTATTGTCGCGTAAAGGTATGTAATATTTATACTAAAGGTTTCTGCTCTGGTTAAGGCGAGGAGACACCCCCCCCCCCCCCACCCCCCGCTCCCGGGGATTTATCATAGAATGACCAAGTCACGTTACATAGACGCGGATTATCCTGGTAACCCAATCGTGTGACGTCATTACCATTATCATCCAGTGCCCATCATGGTGAAGGCGGGGGTGGTGGGGGAGGGGTGCTATTTTATCCGGTTGGTACGTTTACCAACATGCGCAGTCTCCGCTTCCAGAAATGTAGTGTACCATAGTTCTCTGACGCCTTTGGGGATGGGCAAATGCCTCTGTTTCTGCTTGTTTTGGGCATCTAAAACTCATTTGTCGCACATTTCTTGTCACAAGAATATCTTATTGTTCATTAATTTGACATTTTAACAACTAACAGTGAACAAAAATGAGGTGGAGTTAAAAGAAGTAAAAAAAACTGGATGGAGCGAGGTACATATGGTGGATGTGGCGGGTTGGTGGTGTCGCACGGAACAAGAATAAGATGCGAGACTGGGTAGGAAGAGGAATGGGGTTTAGGAGGAATGAAAGGGGTGGGTAGGGATTAGGCTGAGAAAGACAGGAGGTCATGGATTAGTACATCAGGGTGATTGTGCAGAGAAGGCTATCTGAGAATGCTATAAGGGAGTAGTGCTAGACCGTATGATAATATAGATGGTGGAGATGATGGAAGAAGTGGAAGTGATGAATTTGTGATTACAGGTTCTGGAAAGGGCGGAATCACTAGAACAGGCAGTATAGGGAGAAGGAGGAGGTTGTGGAGGAGGAGTTGTGTTGATGTTGGTGTTGTGGCGGTGTTGGTGATGGTGTTGAGTAGTTATGTATGTTGAAAATGAGCCATTTTGTAGGACCCCGGGGCAGGACCCGGAAGTGTCGTCATGTCACGTGACTGGGCGGTCATGTTGGGTTGTCATGATAGTGCACGTGGGTGGCCATGATGTGATATCATTATCATGATAATAGGTGGCAGGAGTGCGTACGCGCACGCGTGTTGTTATGGGGACACGTGCTCTGTCGTCTCACCCCTAACAACCCGACAACAGATATCGATTTGATACAAACAACCCGACAGTCTTCAGAAAACTGACCCAAACACTCCCGAAAACACTCCCAAATAAAGGTAGGATAGTATCCTTAATGAGGGTATGAGACGTATGAAGAGGTACTCATTGCGCTCATTTTCATAGCTTTCATTTTGAGACGTATGATTTTGCGCGCATCGTGCTCATTTTCATAGCTTCCATTGCTTCATACGACGAAAAGGGGGATTCCGTAGGTTTAGTATCCTTAAAATATAGGAGAGTATCGTTACCTAATGTCCGACATATAATGGACGCGTAATTTATCACAGAAATGGGTTTATAACAATAATGGTTGGTTTATTACAATAGTGTTTTTTTAACTGAGAGATAAACTGGAAGGGGGAGGCGCCGTCCCTGTCCCCGGAGCCCTAATGCCCCTTGCCCCTGGAGCTCCTGAAGTCCCGGTCCCTTGAGTTTCTGGCGAGTTACTAAATCGGTACTGGCAGGATTCGGGAGTGTTTTCAGGAATGTTTTGGACAGTTTCCTGAAGATTGTCGGGTTGTTTGGATTAATTCGATATCTATTGTCGGGTTGTTAAGGGTGAGATGGAGTACCTGTCCGTATAACAACACGCGTTGCGCATACGCACTCCTACCACCTTTTTTCATGATAATGACATCACAACATGGCCACCCACGTGCACTATCATGACAACCCACATGACCGCCCAGTCACGTGACATGACGACACTTCCGGGGTCCTGCCCCGGGGTCCTACAAAATGGCTCATTTTCAACATACATAACTACTCAACACCATCACCAGCATCGCCACAACACCAACATCAACACAACTCCTCCTCCACAATCTCCTCCTTCTCCCTATACTGCCTGTTCTAGTGATTCCGCCTTTTCCAGAACCTGTAATCCCAAATTCATCACTTCCACTTCTTCCAACATCTCCACCCTCTATATTATCATACCGTCTAGCACTACTCCCTTATAGTATTCTCAGATAGCCTTCTCTGCACAATCACCCTGATGTACTAATCCATGACCTCCTGTCTTTCTCAGCCTAATCCCTGCCCACCCCTTTCAATCCTCCTAAACCCTATTCCTCTTCCTACCCAGTCTCGCATCTTATTCTTCGGCTTCCGTGCGACACTACCAACCTGCCACATCCACCATATGTACCTCGCTCCATCCAACTTTTGACCTCTTTTAACTCCACCTCATTTTTGTTCACTTTTAGTTGTTAAAATGTCAAATTAAAGATATTCTTATGACTAAGAAATATGCGACAAATGAGTTTTAGATGCCCACTATAAGCAGAAACAGAGGCATTTGCCCATCCCCAAAGGCGTCAGGGGACTACGGTACACTACATTTCTGGAAGCGGAGATTACACATGTTGGTAAACGTACCAACCGGATAAATAATACCCCTCCTCCACCACCCCCGCCTTCACCATGTTGGGCACTGGATGATCATGGTAATGACGTCACACGATTGATTTACCAGGATAATCCGCGTCTATGTAATGTGACTAGGTCATTCTATGATAAATCCCCGGGAGTTGGGCGGGTGGGGGGGTCTCCTCGCCTTAACCAGAGCAGAAACCTCTAGTATAAATATTACATACATTTATGCGGCAATAAATGGTAAGTGGTAAAGTCCATCTGCAATAGCTGTAACTGGAATTAGTATACAGAAGTTATAACATTATCGGTTAATTTGTTGTAACATAACGGGTTGAAAAAAGTTATAACATTATGCGTCGATTTTTATAAACATAACGGATTGAAAAAGGTTATAACATTATGCGGCGTTTATAACATTATCGGTTGTTTACTACATTTTTTGTAACATTATGCGTTGGTGTAACATTATGCGGCGTTGTAACATTATCGGTTGTAACAAGATGCCTGCCGAATGACGGAGTTCCTGGAGAAGAAGAAGGAAAAGGAAGGGAAGGAGGCAAGTGAGGGCGTCAAAAGGACAACTCCTGTCACCCCTGAACAACCCTTGTCTAGCCCAGTACCCCCCTCCAGGAGGAGGGTCCGGAGGACTGTGGGTCGCCAGGCGACAGCTCATTCTTCAGCTCATCAGACTCTCCATCTGAAGAGGAGATGGAGGAGGATGCTCTGTCAATGGTGCAGGAAGCTGTCTCAGATGACACACCTTCCACCCCTCCTGCTCTTGCTTCTCCAGCTTCTTTGGACCAGGAGTCCGACCAGGAGGAGAGCTTCCCGGAGTCCGCGGAGGCATTCCTTGGGGAGGAGATTCCAAACGAGTTTCTCCGAAGCACGATCCAGTCCCAGTACGACTTCTTCCTAAAAGAAACATTCTCAGCAGACGCTATCAAGAAAATACTCATGAAGTGTCTCCCTGGGTCCAAACAAGAACCTCAAGAAACAGCAGCTAGGATCAGACCGTACAAAGCCAAAGAAGAACCAACTCTTCCGCCTGGTCCGACCACTCCACCAACTACTATCTCTCCAACACATCCTCCTCCTCCAAAGAAGAACCGCAGGAGGCACAGACGCCGCTGATTACCTTAACTCTTCCTACTTTTCCACGTCCAGACAAGCCAAAAACTAGAGTCAAATCACATACAATCAAAGAGGGTCGAAAGGGGCTTGCTCCCCATACCGTCCCCGCGCGCCTTCGGCGCGGGAAACCATTTCGTTCGCGACTTTGTCTAATCTACAATACTACAAGCGGCAGACTATACTTGCCTGAAGAACAACAACAAGAAACATCAACATCCATCATCTTCCACCTTTACACTGCTCAAACATGATGCCAATGATGACGATGTCTTAAATTAATGGAATTATATTATACTGTAAACGAGGGTCGAAAGGGGCTTGCCCCACAACGTCCCAGCGCGCCTTCGGCGCCCTAAAACCATTCGATTAGATTAGATTTATAGAATTGGGGGCGCGGTGGCTCAGTTGGTAGAGGTGCAGGCTGCAAGCCGAGAGGTCCTCGGTTCGAATCCCACCTGCGGCAACCGCGTTGTGTCTCTCGGCAAGACACTTCACCCCAATTCCCCACGCGGGGGCACGGTGACGTTGTGTACTAAGGCGTACTGACGTCGATAGTGCACCTGTCTTCAACCAATGCTAACCCTGCTTGTGTGGAGTTGGTATGTTGGGGAGCTTACAGTTGCTCGCCGTTGCTCGGTTGTTCTCTCCGGGTACTCCGGCTTCCTCCACGCGTAAAACTGTCACGGTCACGATTAGCCATTGTGCATAAATATGTGACCCTAAACATCAATAAATGAATAAATCTACCAGCATTACACCTACCAACACTAAGTAAGGGTCCTGGGACTGGGTCTTGGTGATTGAGACTGATTGTGCACACGTACTTGTACTGATCTACAACCGCAGGAACTAAGCTACTTTATATCCAATAGAGTGAGAGTCTCAGCCTCCTGGTCGCGATGTGTGAGCTTCTCCACGGATATGCGTCACCCACAGGAGTAATTTTATATTTTGTCAGGGAGACGACTTACATAAGCTTCAAGCTTTCTGTCGAATCCCTCTCTTACACAGTAAGCATTCATCTAGTCTTCACTTGATTCGTGTACACTACTGTATCTTGCTGTATCTTGTGTTGCTCAGATCTTTCTTGTTAACTGATCTTGTGAAGTGTATATACTTATCAATTATTCAATAAATATTGTTTAAACTAAGTAAGGGTCCACTTTGGCAATCTGTTTAACGAATTTGTTTTTCAGTAATTTGCAAGTTTTATGCTTCTCGGGAAACAAAATTTGCAAATCTCCCCTCCTTTCAACATTAATGGAAAGGACCGCGTCTATATTCTATGTCGCGATGCGCACACTGTTGATATAATGAACAGAAAAAAGTTATATAACATCAACAGATGGTGAAAACGCCGCTTTCTTGTTTTTAAATGGCTTTCAACAAAGAATAATAGTGAAACATTCAAATTGATTGAGAAAAAAATGCTGAAAAGCCAGCTTCTATATTTTTACCTGCGTCGCCAGCGGCAGAGCAGGTCTAGTAACCGCTCGACTCCGTCCGTCCTTCAGTCCGTCAATCTGTTTGTCTGTCCGTCCGTCAGTCCGTCCGTCAGTCTGTCCGAAACACTTCTTCCGTCAAAGTTTTCTTGGCTTCTATGAAAGGGAATGATTTTATATTTGGTCTGCTGCTGCTTCATAATGATTAGTCGTATCGTGTAAGCAATTTTCAGATCTGCCGTGCAGCCACTTCCTGTTTGCCGATACTTTGAAATTTTACTGTACCCACTGAACATTGAAATTTTCCGTCAAGGTTTTCTCGGCTTCTATGCAAGGGATTGATTTTATATTTGGTCTGCTGCTTCATAATGATGAGTTGTATCGCATTTGCAATTTTCAGATCTGCCCTGCAGCCACTTCCTGTTTGCCGATACTTTGAAATTTTACTGTACCCACTGAACATTGAAATTTTCCGTCAAGGTTTTCTCGGCTTCTATGCAAGGGATTGATTTTATATTTGGTCTGCTGCTTCATAATGATGAGTTGTATCGCGTTTGCAATTTTCAGATCTGCCGTGCAGCCACTTCCTGTTTGCCGATACTTTGAATTTTTACTGTACCCACTGAACATTGAAATTTTTCGTCAAACTTTTCTCGGCTTCTATGCAAGGGATTGGTTTTATATTTCATCTGGAGCCTGATAATGATCAGTTGTATCGTGTATGCAATTTTTAGATCTGCCGTGCAGCCACTTCCTGTTTGCTGATTCAATTGCATGCAGCGACGCAGGTCCAGACCCGGTATTGGTCTTGGCTTGTTATACTACTCGTCGGAAAAAACGTCTGAAGTTTATGAAATGATGAGCACACCGATGTAACAAATTCGCTAATATTTCAAAATTTCAATTTTTATATGAAATTCCTATACCCTTAGTGTTCAATGTACTGACAGCTTCAGGAAATTAAGGGGATCTAACATTCCAGTAAATCTATTCAAATCACGAAAATTGTCAGCCATGACGCCATTTTTCATTGCTGTAGTATTTTGAGGTCATGAGTGATACTGTATTTGGACAAGCAACAAGCCTTCTGCTGAAAAACATTCTCATTCAAAAATCGAACATGAAATCGCGGAAGGAATCCCCAAGTAAAATGGTAACTATTGTCACAAACAAAATACGCAGAAAAATGTTTTTCAGTGAAAATGCACATCTTCGTGATAGTTGGTGAGAATGTCGTGGTTAAAATATATATCAACATGGAATTTCTGTTGTATACTGTTCTTTTTTTTTTTTTGTCTTCTTTGATTTCAGTCTGCTTTTACCCGTCTCTCTCTCTCTCTCTCTCTCTCTCTCTCTCTCTCTCTCTCTCTCTTTCTTTATTTCTTTATCTCTCTCTCTCTCTCTCTCTCTCTCTCTCTCTCTCTCTCTCTCTCTCTCTCTCTCTCTCTCTCTCTCTCTTTCTTTATTTCTTTATTTCTCTCTCTCTCTCTCTCTCTCTCTCTCTCTCTCTCTCTTGAGTTAACTTATTTTGTGTATAATGTTTACATATTGTTATATTTTGTTTTGCCTGCCTTTTGTAATCTATTAGTTTTTGTATAGGAGCGGGAGGAGGGGGGGGGGGTTCTAAGTGGTCAGCACTTGTCCTCCAATCCTGATTTGCATTGTTGAATGGCAAATAAAAATATGTTTAATCTATATATCAACAAACATTTTACCATGTGGTCGTCACATGACGTGTTTTTGACATGTCTTCCTCGTGCTTTGATGATCGCATGTTTGATCCATTTTTCCAAGTGCAGAAAGAATGGGAATGGCGACGTTTGTAGACGTGACAACCCATCTTCTACGTAATTAATAGTTGTTATTATATGCTAGCCTGTGAATTATTGCAAATTATCTAAAAGATATTTCTCGATATCCATCGATTCGATGCATATCGAGGAATATCCCTCAGCTGCTTCCTCAATGACGTCACGCAATGCCGCATCACGTCGCTCTGAAGGAACGATCAGCTGATCTTTGTTATTGTTTTGAAACGCACGCATTTGGGGTCGACTTGGGCTGAATATTGTTTAATCAAATGTATCGAGGCATATAATAAAAAGAAAATCTACTCTATTTTAGTCAGTATCTGGAATTATCTCATGAGAGTGGACCTGAAAGTTTTATCTTTCAGGAGCGCTTGCGCGAGTGAAAAATAATATTTTCAGGTCCACACGATGAATTTATTCAGTAGCTTCCTAAATGACGTTACGCATCGGCGCATGACGTCGCCTTGAACGTCTCCTCGAAGGAACGGTCTGCAGGTTTTTGTTATTGTCTTGAAACTGTTTGCTGTCGAATTGGGCTGAATATTGCGCATTCAAATGTTATGTAGCATATAATAAAAAGAAAATCTAAGCCGTTTTAGTGAATATTCGTGTGGACCTGCAAGTATTATTTTTCACTCGCGCAAGTGCTCGTGAAAAATAAAACTCTCAGGTCCACACTCAAGAGATAATTCCCGATATTCGCTAAAACAGCGTAGGTACCCTGTATATATTATATGCTAGCCTGTGAATTATCGCAAATTATCTAAAAGATATTTCTCGATATATATGGATATCGAGGCATATCCCTCAATAGCTTCCTAAATGACGTCACGCGACGTCGCATCACGTCGCCTTGAAGGAACAATCAGCTGATCTTTGTTATATTTTGAAAACGTACGCATTTCTCGTCGAATTGGGCTGAATATTGTGCAATAAAATGTCTCGTAGCATATAATAAAAAAGAAAATCTACTCTATTTAAGTCAGTATGTGGAATTATCCCCATGAGTGTGTACCTGAAAGTTTTATTTTGCACGAGTGTTTGCGCGAGTAAAAAATAATATTTCCAGGTCCACACGATGAATTTTTTCAGTAGTTTCCTAAATGACGTTACGCTTCGGCGCATGACGTTGCTTTCAACGTCGCCTTGAAGGAGCGATCAGCAGCTTTTTGTTATTCTCTTGAAACACTTTGCAGTCGAATTGGGCTGAATATTGCGCAGTAAAATGTCACGTTGCATATAATAAGAAGAAAATCTACTCTGTTTAGAGAATATCGGGAATTATCTCATGAGTGTGGACCTGAAAGTTTTAATTTTCACGAGCGCTAGTGTGAGTGAAAAATAATACTTTTAGATCCACACGAATGAGAATGAAATAGATCCCAATATCCCAGGGGGAGGCCACCAAACATTTGCAAGACATGACGTGGGTGTGTGTGGGTCTCTTGAGTGCGCCAAAAAATGTGCATTTCCAACTTGTGCAATTTTGGGAATTTTAAAAAAATATATCAATATATCAGCTAATATATACCATCATTTGTGTTTCAAACCTTAAAGATGATGCTGTACATCACACTCTTAACATAAATACAACATCAGGAGGCTTTATATGTGAGAATATTGGTCTTAAACTGTGGAAACGTCACACGTTAGTAGGGGGTGGGTGTCTTGTTCGAAATGTAGAAAATGTGCAAACAATAGTTTGGGAACAATTCAAAGTTCCCGTATATGTACACCTGCTCTGGCCAAGCCTGATAATGAACAGCTTGTCATTTGTAGATTGGGGCCCACGGCAGCCCACAGAGGTTTAAATTGGTGGTACCAGTTTAACCCTTTACCTAACATGAAAAGCAGACGACACTTGCCAAAAAATGATTGAATAACTTTTTTTTTTGTCTCAAAAACATAGGTTATGACCCCTCATTGGAGCGAGCTCGACGATTAAAAAATAATTGGCGATTTTTGAGAATAGCGCTGGCCGGTTTTGGCCGTTACGTTGGGTAAAGGGTTGAGAACATTATGAAAACCTCCTAGGTCACGTGATTAATGGAGGTCACGTGATTAATGGTGGTCGGACGCTGAATTTTTCTATCTCCTGCTTCGAAGTTATTTTTTATGATGAATTGATTGCTGTAGTGGTTTGATTCTGTGTTCAATGGATAGATAAATGTTAAAGGATAAGGGATGGACGGAAATTTCATGATGTTAGGCGGAAGATCTTGTCATTAACTTTTTGAGATTGTAGATGTGTTGGGAAGTTGGATATTCAATCTTCCACTCTTGACTGAGTTTTTGTTTACGTTGGCAACACAGGTGTTTAGGTGTGTTTGCGGATGTTTGAGAAGAAGATGTGCTAACTCGTTTTGTATTTAGTTTTGTATGCTGAAAACATTGTCGTTCCACTACGATGGTTATTCTTACATAGGTGAGGCTGAATTTACGCAGTGAGGTCTTTCTTACTTCTTGTCACAACTGTACCTAGTATGTGCTGACCATCGATGCGTGTTGATCAGAACTGTGTTCACCCCGTTGACCTGTGAGTGACTGCTCAATTGAAAATACCAGCCAAGTCAGCCAAGTTAAATTACCCAATTAAGACGACAACAAATCTATCTATTTGAACGACCAAAACAAAACTCATAAGATCTTCGGTAAATTACTATACTTTACTTACACCTACAATGTCAATTGAACAGCATAAAATTAATCATGGATAATTCCCAGTTTTCTCAGAACGATACAGTGGCAGCTGAAAATGAAAAGTCTGAAAAAAGACCTTGGAACACAATTGACCACACTCCATCCCCAGGTGACAACAAGAAAGCTAGGGGTGACCTAAGTTCGGAATCCGATTTTGACTTGTCAGACATTCTGACATCAGGTGCTGTCCAGGTGGCAGAGCCCATGAGCCCTGACGATCGTATGTGTGCGGCCTTTATTAAAGTGTTAAGAAACCCGACGGTGCGTGATAGTTTGAAATGTGTATTTCTCGAGGCAGCCAACGAACGTATTGACGTGCTGGAGGGTACCGTCAAAAAATTACAAAATGAATTAAAGGATCGGGATGGAAAAGTCGAAAGACTAAGTGATCAAATTGATGATTTGGAACAGTATGGTCGGAGGACAAGCCTGAGGCTATCGGGTATTCCTGAGAAATCGGGTGAAAATACCGATGACATCGTTTTGGATATCGCTAATAAAATAGGGGTCAATCTTTCTATCCAGAACATTTCACGAAGCCATCGTGTCGGTGCCAGAATTGTGAACGGTAACCAAGTGAATACAAGACCCATTATTTTCAGACTGAATGATATCATTATCGCACAAGAGATAAAGTGTATCGTGCTAGGACTAAATTGAAAACAGTCAAGATTGGTTCTCAGACTGCTCATCAAGCAACAGGACGAAATGGTGTGCTCATTAATGAAGACTTAACTAGAAGCAGAGCTTCATTAGCTCGTAGGGCCCGAGTCTTAGATCGCGATAGGAAAATCCAGGACTTCTGGACCTTTGATGGTGTCATCTTTGTGAAGCTCAGAGATGGCTCTGTTCAAAGAGTCACTACCCAGTGGCAGATGACTGAATTGGAAGCACAATTCAGGATCGTGCAGCGAATTGATCTCAATAGGTCTCAGTCTACAATTATGTAATGCCCCAAACAAATAAGAGTCGCAACTCCGAGTAATTCTAATTGCGTACAGGTGATTTCGGCCGGGTGGTGATTGTGTCGCGTCCTGGTCGAAGTTATCTCCATTAGCTTACACTAGTTGCAGACGATAGCTCATTTTTTTATTGTTTTCTTCCAAGCCATGGCTTATTGCCCCTCGCTGGAACGAGCTCAGTGAGCTCGTTCCGGTGAGGGATCGTGGGCTGTGGTATGGGGGTGAAAAATGATTACGAAATAATATAGAATGGCGTTATTTGTATATTGATGCGGCGGATTGTGCTGATCTGTGTGCAGGTGTATAATTCGAGCCCTGATTGTGCTGTTGTGTGGATATAATGTCAGGCGTGGGCAGGTAAATTCGACCGATTGACGACCGCGCCGTGATCTTTTTAAAATTATCTGCATGCTTCTTCGTGGTACAACAGTATGCTATTTATCGGAAAACAAGTGTGACTTCGTCCCAGTCAAAATCGACCGAGTCTGTGTCTGTTCACACTCATGAAATGATTCATTAGGCCCACAGTAGGACAATGCAAGTATGATCGCAATGGTTGAAATTCTCAAGTCTGACTGTCTGACACCCCTGCCCAACCCTTATGTAATGGCGTGCTCTAGGCTTATAATCGACTGTGTAGTCGCGATATGTTATCATTGTGAATTGGTCTCAGCGTTGCGATATACCCTCATTGGTATCATGAAACTAGTTCAACTAATGGTCAACTTCATGGACGTATCTGTTCGCTCCGGGGGGTGAGGACACATGCGTCCATGAAGTTGACCAGTCCCCAGTGTATGGTCACAATGGTTGAAATTCTCAAGCCTGACTGTCTGACACCCCTGCCCAACCCTTATGTAATGGCGTGCTCTAGCCTTATAATCGACTGTGTAGTCGCGATATGTTATCATTGTGAATTGGTCTTAGTGTTGCGATATACCCTTATTGGTATCATCAAACTTGTTCAATTAATGGTCAACTTCATGGACGTATCTGATCGCTCCGGGGGGTGAGGACACATGCGTCCATGAAGTTGACCAGTCGCCAGTGTATGCTCGCAATGTTTGAAATTCTCAAGTCTGACTGTCTGATACCCCTGCCCAACCCTTATGTAATGGCGTGCTCTAGGCTTATAATCGACTGTGTAGTCGCGATATGTTATCATTGTGAATTGGTCTTAGTGTTGCGATATAAACTTATTGGTATCATCAAACTAGTTCAACTAATTGTCAACTTCATGGACGTATCTGTCTCGCTAATTGCGTACTGGTGATTTCGGTCGGGTGGTGATTGTGTCGCGTCCTGGTCGAAGTTATCTCACGTAGCTTTCGCTAGTTGCAGACGATAGCTCAATTTTTTTTTCTTCCAAACCATGGCTTATTGCCCCTCGCTGGAAGGAGCTCAGTGAGCTTGTTCCCGTGAGGGATCGTGGGCTGTGGTCTGGGGATGAAAAATGTTTACGAAATAATATAGAATGGCGTTTTTTGTATTTGTTGAGGCGGTTTGTGCTGATCTGTGTGCAGGTGTATAATTCGAGCCCTGATTGTGCTGTTGTGTGGATATAATGTCGAGCGTGGGCAGCTAAATTCGACCGATTGACGACCGCGCCGTGATCTTTTTAAAATTATCTGCATGCTTCTTCGTGGTACAACAGTATGCTATTTATTGGGAAACAAGTGTGACTTCGTCCCAATTAAAATCGACCGAGTCTGTGTCTGTTTTACCACACTGACGATTCTCTTCCTGAGTTATCTGTACGTGCAAGTTCACACTCATGAAATGACGCATTAGGCCCACAGTAGGACAAGGCAAGTATGATCGCAATGGTTGAAATTCTCAAGTCTGACTGTCTGACACCCCTGCCCCAACCCTTATGTAATGGCGTGCTCTAGGCTTATAATCGACTGTGGTCGATATTTGTTATCATTGTGAATTGGTCTTAGTGTTGCGATGTACTCTTATTGGTGTCATCAAACTAGTTCAACTAATGGTCAACTTCATGGACGTATCTGTTAGCTCCAGGGGGTGGTGAGGACAGATACGTCCATGATTTTGACAAATCGCCAGGGTATGATCGCAATGGTTGAAATTCTCCAGTCTGCCTGTCTGACACCCCTGCCCCAACTCTTATGTAATGGCGTGCTCTTGGCTTATAATCGACTGTGTGGTCGCGATATGTTAACATTGTGAATTGGTCTTAGCGTTGCGATATACCCTTATTGGTATCATCAAACTAGTTCAACGGATGGTCAACCTCATGGACGTATCTGTTCGCTCCGGGTGTGAGGACAGATACGTCCATGAAGTTGATCAGTCGCCAGTGTATTATTACTATCGAACTCTCCTTAACCGGGAAACCCTTTGCCTTACACAATCCTATTTTCCCCCTTTAATTAACAAAAACCAATTCCCACCCCACACTTTTGAACTTTCCTTATTGTGACCTTTAAAATTTGGGCATTTCAGAATCAGTTCATCGAAACGATTTCAGTGTATATGATTCTCTCAATGCATTCAAAATTACTTAGGGCTCCGAATGGCTTACATTGGTCAAATTTATGGATTCATTTGTCCGCTTCTGGGGTGAGAGTAAAACTAGTTAAAATGAATTGACAACAATGAATGTTTGCCGAATTACATTAGTTGTTTATGCATAATTGCGTTTGCGTCAGACTCATTAACCATAGGTGGGACGCCCTTGATTCTTTCTTGCAAACACATTTTTTGTGTGTTCACGTCCCTATTAATGTTAGCTCATTTGTTGCAAGATGGAGTTTATTATCAGTGGTGCCCCCCCCCCCCCCCCCACACACACTTCCTCCATGCCATTCAATTTCACAATACAAATGCAACAGCACTTTCTTCCTGTCAACTCTCGCGGCAGGAAGGATTTGCCTTACGTCTTTCAGTGCCACGGTTTCCTAATAATGGTACATATCACTTGATGACTCTTGCGCAGTTAACACTTCCCATGAACAGTCCTTATTGACATCTGATCGTGAGTTGCACCCGCTTACTGTCCCGACCCATCAATATTCAGTATTGTAGTTGTAAAATAGGAGATGGGATATCGGTCGGATCGCGACTGTGTCGTGTGCCGATCGAGATTTTATCTCCTCTTTTCTCTTCTAAGTGTCGCTTCCCACGAACAGTCCTTATTGATATCTGATCGTGAGTCGTACCCGCTTACTGCTCAACCCACCAATATTCAGTATTATAGTTGGAATAGGAGATGGGGTCTCGGTCGGATCGCGTCTGTGTCGGGAGCTGATCGTGATTTTATCTCCTCTTTTCTCCTCTTAGTGCCGCGACTGGCGTCACGCTGTTACTTCACAGTATTTCGCGTGGATAGTGTTACACTGATAACAGTGAATGTTTGCTGAACTACATTAGTTGTTTATCCATATTTGCGTTTGCGTCAGATCCATCAACCATTGGTGGGACGCCCTTGATTCCTTCTTGCAAACACATTTCTTGTGTGTTCACGTCCCTATTTATGCTAGCTCATTTGTTGCAAGATGGAATTTATTATCAGGGGTGGGTCCCCATCCTCCATGCCATTCTATTACACAATACAAATGCAACAGCACTTTCTTCCTGCTAACTTTCGATACTTTCGTGGCAGGAAGGATTTGCATTTCGTCTTTCAGTGCCACGGTCTTGTAATAATGGTACATAACACTTGATGAATCTTGCGCAACTAACACTTCCCATGAACAGTCCTTATTGATATCTGATCGTGAGTCGTACCCGCTCACTGCCCCAACCCATCAGTATACAGTATTATAGTTGGAAAATAGGAGATGGGGTCTCGGTCGGATCGCGACTGTGTCGTGTGCCGATCGAGATTTTATCTCTTCTTTTCTCTTCTAAGTGTCGCTTCCCACGAACAGTCCTTATTGATATCTGATCGTGAGTCGTACCCGCTTACTGCTCCAACCCACCAATATTCAGTATTATAGTTGGAATAGGAGATGGAGTCTCGGTCGGATCGCGTCTGTGCCGGGAGCTGATCGAGATTTTATCTCCTCTTTTCTCCTCTTAGAGCCGCGACTGGCGTCACACTGTTACTTCACAGTATTTCGCGTGGATAGTGTTACACTGAAAACAGTGAATGTTTGCTGAACTACATTAGTTGTTTATCCATATTTGCGTTTGCGTCAGATCCATCAACCATAGGTGGGACGCCCTTGATTCCTTCTTGCAAACACATTTCTTGTGTGTTCACGTCCCTATTTATGCTAGCTCATTTGTTGCAAGATGGAATTTATTATCAGGGGTGGGTCCCCATCCTCCATGCCATTCTATTACACAATACAAATGCAACAGCACTTTCTTCCTGCTAACTTTCGATACTTTCGTGGCAGGAAGGATTTGCATTTCGTCTTTCAGTGCCACGGTCTTGTAATAATGGTACATATCACTTGATGAATCTTGCGCAACTAACACTTCCCATGAACAGTTCTTATTGATATCTGATCGTGAGTCGTACCCGCTCACTGCCCCAACCCATCAGTATACAGTATTATAGTTGGAAAATAGGAGATGGGGTCTCGGTCGGATCGCGACTGTGTCGTGTGCCGATCGAGATTTTATCTCATCTTTTCTCCTCTAAGTGTCGCTAATGGCGTCACACTGTTGCGGTGTTACCTCACAGCATTTCGCGAGGATTGTGTTACAGATACCGTCTTAGTTTAAATGAACTGATAACAGTGAATGTTTGCTGAACAACTTTATTTGTTTAAGCAGGGTTGCGTTTGCTTCAGATCCTTCAACCATAGGTAGGACGCCTTCTTTGTACATAACTCTTGATGAATCTTGCGCAACTCACACTTCCAATGAACAGTCCCATATTGCATTTCAACAGAGATCACTGGTATAATGACAAAACATTACAGTCAATACGCCGGTATAAGTGTACCCTCAAACATTGGCTGATAACAGTTCTCTGGAATTAATGTATTGATAATCCACTACTGGTAAACAGACAGTTATTGACTTCGCTTAAGCAGACTATAGAGTCTACCTCTATACAAACACTACAGTTATTTTGTATATATTTTATTACCTTCGTATCTTTTTAGTGTTTCATTCGTATATTTTACTTTCAAATCGCTAACACCAATACTCTTTATTCTACACTACATCATTTTTTCTCAAGCCAGCTTGAATACATTTTGCTTCTAAAATTAAAATCATATCTAATGTGCTCAGTTGAATTATACCGTGCCCGGATAGGAAATTTCAACCTTACAGTTTATTCCAGCAGCTTAAAGCATTGTTTACGGAAAGATAGATCTACGTGCATCTTAATTTACTTGCTCTTGCGTCTCAGTGGTGCTGAGCTGCATGAAATCTTCACTGCCATGTTTGCTTTGTTCTTTGGGCAATCCCCTCACTCAGTAAATTCGACTGAACCAATTACACGTCGCTACAGTTCTCTGAATGTCTCGAAGGCTACATCAACACTAAAAGTATTAGCTACAGTTTTCCTATCAACGTTGTTTCTCATCTCTTTAGCCATAAGCCTATTATTGTCGGGTGACATTGAAACTAACCCTGGTCCAAATTCTCTTAATTCAGATGGCAACCTGAATACTCTAAAAATTGTTCATCTTAACATTCAAAGCCTCAAACCTAAACTGGATATTGTACAATGTGAATTTACACCATTTGATATTATGGCTTTTAGTGAGACATGGCTACACAGCGATGATCCCTCATCTGATGTCCAACTCCAGGGGTTCCATGAACCTCTGCGATTTAATCGCTCGTCAAGGGGAGGTGGGGTAGCCATTTACATTAAAGATGGTATCTCGTTTCGACACAGACCGGATCTTGATACACCGAATACGGAGTGTCTATGGGCTGAAATGTTTACAAAACGGAATAGGTCGTTATTACTAGGAGTATTCTACCGCCCACCCAACAGTCCCCCAAACACATGGGATGCCATATCAGCATTCATCGAAAAAGCTAGAGACACGTCAGTTGGTGACTTAATTATCACGGGTGATTCCAACGATAACCAAATGGTATCCTCAAGAAGTAGCTTTTCTGAAATAATCAATTACTTTAACCTCAGACAGCTTGTGAGCGAACCAACTTGTTTTACCGAGACATCGGCTTCACTGCTACATCTTTTTGCTGTCAGTAACACAATCAACGTGAAAACAAGCGAAGTCCTCGAACCAATTATCCCAGACATGACCCGCTATCACTGCCCAATTTCAATTGAACTCGAATTTTTAAAACCAAACCCACCTTCTTTTAAGAGGAAGATATGGCTTTACTCTCAGGGTAATTATGAAGTACTAAACCCGGCTTTCTCTGACGTCGACTGGAACTCTATCTTTGATACGGTATGTCTCGATACTATGGTTTCCAAATTCACTGATAAAATACTTGACACTGCATCCAGACACATACCTCATTAAATGATTACTTCGAGAATGGACCAACCGAAATGGATGCATAATGAAATAAGATTACTAATGAGACAGAGAAAACGTTTGTATCGCATTGCCAAACGTACTAATATTCCATACAACTGGAATAAATATAAACGTAAACGAAATGAAGTTGTATCGGCCATCAGGAAGGCCAAAGCCCAGCATCTTTAAAAAAATCCAGTCCACACTGAGAAGCAACGAAACCCCGGCATCACTGTGGTGGAAGACCTTAAAAACACTAATCGGTAGCTGTAACACAACAGGAATTCCCACCCTGATTCATCTAAACAAAATATATTCTTCAAGTGTTGAGAAAGCTGAAGTGTTCAATGAATACTTCTGTTCTATCTCGACAGTTGACGATTCGAATGCTTCCCTACCAGATCCACCACAACATGTTTCCCAGTGTATTGATAGTATCACCCTACATTGCAGTGAAGTATATGCTGCAATGAAGTCGATAAAGGTGTCCAAGGCGTCTGGTCCTGATCAAATAAGCCCGCGTCTCCTAAAAGAATGCAAATCCTCTCTCAGTGAGCCACTCTCAATTTTATTCAACATTCTACTGAATAATTCGTACTTTCCTTCATTATGGAAAAAAGCAAATGTCTCCCCAATCCTAAAAAAACAACCCTCAGACACAGTCACCAATTATCGCCCGATATCGTTGATCAGCTGTGTTGGTAAAATATTTGAAAAATGCGTCTTCAAACGCTTGTGGCAGTTTTTGAGTGAAAATAATGTCCTTAGTCAGTTTCAGTCAGGTTTTACACCTAGAGATTCAACCGTCCTCCAACTGACTGACATATATGATGAATTCTGTCGCGCGCTTGATGAAGGCAAAGAAGTTAGGGTAGTTTTTTGTGATGTCAGTAAGGCGTTTGACAAGGTATGGCATGCTGGTCTTATCCACAAGCTGGAGAGTATTGGTGTTTCAGGAGAACTACTTCTGTTTCTAAAATCGTATCTTGCGGATAGGTCGCAGCGAGTTGTGATAGCCTCGGAGTCTTCGTCATGGAGAATGGGGCACGGTGGCTCAGTTGGTAGAGGTGCAGGCTGCAAGCCGAGGGGTCCTCGGTTCGAATCCCGCCTGCGGCAACCGCGTTGTGTCCTTGGGCAAGACACTTCACCCCGATTGCCTAAATGGGAGCACGATGACGCTGTGTACTGAGGCGTACTGCACGTCGATGGTGCTCATGTCTTCAACCAATCTAACCCTGCCTGTGCTGCGGTGCAGAGTTCAGAGTTACGATGTTGGAGAGCTGACAGCTGCTCGTCGTTGCTCGGTGGTTCTCTCCGGGTACTCCGGCTTCCTCCACCCGTAAAACTGTCACGGTCACGATTAGCCATTGTGCATAAGTATGTGACCTTAAACACCAATAAATCATAAATCATAAATTCGTCATGGAGACCCATCAATGCCGGTGTACCTCAGGGGTCTATACTCGGACCCTTACTGTTTTTGATATACATAAATGATATAACCAGCGACTTATTCAGTAGCATACGCCTCTTTGCAGATGATACTTCCTTGTATCTAATTATTGAAAATCCAGAGCAAGCCTCGGTCATAATCAATCAAGATTTGGCCACAATCGAGCATTGGGCCAAAACATGGTTGGTTGAGTTCAATCCCAACAAAACTGAAAGTATGTGTATATCACGTAAAATCAATCCAGACTCTCACCCACACTTATATTTTGGTGACTCGCAGATATCGGAAGTTCGTGACCATAAACATTTAGGACTCATTCTAAACAGTACATGTACATGGAACGACCACATTGGTCATATTTGCACCAAAGCCTGGTCACGTTTAGACCTGCTGAGGTGGCACAAATTTAACCTTGATCGCAGTGTCCTGGAAAAAATATATTTTGCCTTTATTAGGCCTCTTCTGGAATATGCGGATACTGTCTGGGATAATTGTTCCGTGACCAATATCGCGGAACTAGAAAAAATACAGATTGCAGCAGCAAGAATCATCACCGGAGCAACAGTTAATGCCAGTAAGGCCCTGCTATATTCGGAAACACGGTGGGAATCCCTGCAAGAAAGGCGCCGTAAACATAAATTAATTCAGTTTTTTCAAAATGTATCATCACATGTCACCTCCATACATCTCCAACAAAGTTCCCCCACTTACCTCCGTGTCGAATTCATCACGTAGTCTCCGATCTGGCCAAAACCACCGAGTTCCCTTTTGTCGAACGCAACTGTATCAGTCTTCTTTTATCCCCTGCGTTACTGACCAGTGGAATAAGTTGCCGTTACCTGTCCGGGAGAACTCATCATTGATTAACTTTAAAACGTTTCTCAGTGATGGTAACCAAAGACCCCCAACGTTCTACAGTAACGCGAAATATCGCAGGGCTCAAATATACCATTGTAGGCTGCGGTTGCATTGTAGTAGTCTTAATTCTCACCTCTTCGACAATCATTTATCACCCAGCCCCTACTGTCAGTGTGGTGAGCACGAAACTACTGATCACTTTTTCTTTCATTGTCCCCTGCTTTCAAACGCTCGAAATTATACAATTAATTTACTCCCATATGTAACAGATACATCCACACTTCTGTTTGGCTCTGAATTCTTGAACAACGAGAACAACCGCCTTATTTTCGAAGTGGTACATGACTTCATTCTATCAAGCAAGCGATTTCAATAATGCAGAAACTTAACAATACGCCCCCATCCCCACTCCTCGTGGGAAACTGCACCAAACAGGTTCTGCTTAGCTAGTATAATAGGACCAAGTGACCAATGCTGGTGGTGGAATAGCCCGTCAGACGTTCCAACGTTCAACACCTCTAGGTTTACTTACGTACAACTTGCCACCAAATGATCTAAATGAAACAAGCTGCCTACTTACGATTTTCTTGAGAGTTAATTCTATTTAATTCTATTTAACATACATTCAGTTAGTATCCGACCCCCTGGTACAGATACCTGTATCAGGGGTACGATGTAAGCACGATCCCTTTCCGAGAGTTCAATTCTTTTGGTCCCACACAAATGAATAGTTCGTTATTACATTCGTCTGCATAATACATTCTCGACTATTGCCCAAAGTATTGTAGGATAAATAAATTATTATTAACTGTGAGGGTGTGCAAGGTGTGTGTCGGAGCCTCGCTCCGGTTTCTGAGGACAGTTTTGGGCTCGTCATCGACACGTCCTCAACTGCCCTTGGAGACCGGAGTGTGACTTCGTTGCGTGCTTTTTACATCAGCATAATATCTCTGTATCATGTATTCAAGCTGATTTCATCTTATTATTTTCTTATTATTTTTTTTTTTCTCTTCTTTTTCCATTTTCTTTTTCTACTTATCAGCATTCCTGTTCTTCCTTTCTCTTCTTTCTTTCCCTTTAATTTTAAGTTGAAGTTTAAACAGTTTCACATGTCGTTGCCCGGCGGTCGAGGCTGCCTTCCTCTACTCCGTATTTCTTCTGATGTGTTGCTTAACTTATCTGCCAATGATCTTCAATCGTAGCAACTAAGAGTAATTTGGTATGCAATGGAGGGAGCGCCTCGGCCTCCGTGTGTCGGCATGTGAGCTATTCATTTGATTCGTACCACCTACAGGAGTAAGTTCATAAGTTATCAGGGAGACGACTTACATAAGCTTTAAGCTTTCTGTCGAATACCTCCTTTACACAGTAATCTACTTTCATTGTTTTGTGTATACTATTGTATTTAGTGTTGTTCAGAACCTTTGTTACTCTACTGTTATTGTGAAATGTGTACACATGTCATTTAGTGAATAAATACTGTTTAAACTAAAACCTCCTAAAGACAGCTGTGCCTACTAAGTTTATAAGCTTATTTTGGATTTTAATGGGAGAGTGGGGGTGGGTGTCTGAGAACGGTAGTAGAAAATTTGCACGTAGTGGGTGGGTGGGTGGGTGTAAAAAGGAGCCGAATAAAAAATAGGCCGTCACGTCTTGCAAATTTTTAGTGGCCCCCCTTGGATATCCACTAAAACAGCGTAGATATCCTCTATATATTATTTCGTATATTACTTTGTTACGATCACTATTTGCGCTTTTTGGCTACCGTGTTTGATATTATGTATTTGAATGTGTCGTGACATGTCTGTCAACTGTGTATTAAGCAATTTGTGAATTTTGTACATTCCATGCTTTTTTCGTTTACCATTATTAATACATGATTGAATCCACTGAATGATTGATGTTACTTGTTGATCTACCAACCCTGGGGGTTAAACATAAAATATGTTCTATTGGCTTCTGGGTTTAAAACGGAGACAGATGTAGAATCATCACAAGAGATTAAATTTTGTTTTACCTTGAATGGAAAGTCACCATAATTTCAGACAACCACTGTGAGAAGCTCCAGGGCATTGTTATGCAAGTGCTTGTCAAAAATAAACTGAGGAAATTCGCAACAAAATTTTTTAAAAAAGACTCATTCCAGAGAGCATAGAGTCAAGTTGTCCCAATCAAAAGTTTATCAAGAACAAACTGACAAACATGTTCGCGCTTGAAAGAAGTTTGAAAGAAGTCAACTGATCTAACATGGAAGGCAAGGATGGATTTAAAATAATTTCTACAGGATGATTTCCGAATCTCGGTGGATAATTACATTGTTTGATTTATTGAGCAAATAAAACCATGATATCATAAAAGAATCTCCCTTGAGTGGTGCCGGAGTTGAATGGGTAACTGTGTCAATTAAAGCGAAACGGGACGAAGTGTTTTGTTGACAAAGTGCAGACAATAATGAAATAGTCGGCAATCATTAAATATTTAAATGGAAATTATCACGCGGGGGAGAGAACAGCGGTATTAGACTACTGAGGTCGGTATCGGTTTCGGTATTTTTGGAGGGTATAACTCGATATCGGCTCGGTATTCGGTATCTGACCGAGGTTTGCTGATAGTACCAAAGGGCAATTCACATCAGGAAAAAAACAGAATAAGTTTTTCTTGTATCATTCTACCACAACGATACAAATGTCACTGCCAATGAGCTCAACATGGGCATTCTATTATGAACACAAATCATATCTACAACAATTTTGTGACTTGTTCACACACTATAACATATTTCAGATTTTTGCGATCTGAGAGCAAGTGCCCTGACCACGCCCTCATTTGGAGGTCCCACTGACAATAGACAAATCACCTGGGAAGTGATTTCTAGTCAGGTCTTCGCTGCCTTAACAGGCAGCCAAGACTTGACAAGAAATCACTGCTAAGCAACTGGACATGTACATGTTGTAGCCCAGTAGGAATTCAGGACAATTGCTCAGGCTACAGAGGGATAACAAAACTGATAACCAAATCAGGCACTTCTTTCAAGTAATGAACCTTTCAGCTGTTATCAAGTCTCAATGGGGCCTTATAAATAGCGAATGTAAGAAAATTTGAAAATTCAGATGGTTCGGTATTCAACGATTGGTTCGGTTCGGTTTTTCTGTATCGCCATGATATCGGAATCGCTTCGTTTTTGTCGGTATATTGCCCATCTCTAACGTGGGGTTGGTAAGATAGAAAATGTCTGACACGGGTATCTCACCCCGGAAACTAGTACCTCAGCAGGTAGGTGGGAGTAGAAAAATGTTCGCTCTATTCCCTACTAAGGTAATAAATTTACAAGTTTTCACATTGAAAACGCTTATACCTAAAGTATCTTACCCAGGATACGAGTACCTCAACAGGCAGGTGGTGGTAGAAAATGTTTTCGCTCTATTCCTTCACTGAGGAAATAAATTTCCCTTACAAGTTTTCACACTGAAAACGCTTAAACCGTATCTGCGACATCACCAACCCAATGCCGGATTTAGACTAACACTAGAGCCGTCAGAGCCGCAGCCACAAAGTTGTTATCCTCAGACAAAGATGCATCGAAACATATACTTATCATTTAATATTTATTAATTATCAATTGCTCGTTCAATTTATGGACATTTAAAGACAATACAAATTTACCGATTATTCGACTAACTTGAAGAAAATACTACCGAATATGCCGTGAACGATCGATAATCGATTAATCGAATATTCGTGGCAGCCCTAGTTTCAAGCACCTAATTGTTTTATAATATATGAACATCTTAATTGTGATGGAATACGGTTCAAGATGGATTTTCTTTGTTGTGTGGTGTAGGTTGAGAGTTATACTCCTTGATTTATGGGGTATAATTTGTGTTGTTTTTTGGTTCCCAAAAGATTAAATCTGTTTCAAACATCCGATTGTTTTCACAAATCTGAAACATCTTAACTTAACAAAATGGGAATAAACATTAGACAGACTTGCGGTCGTTTGTTTGTTCGTTTGTCCACCCACCTGTCTCGTTCGTTTCCATGCAATAACATTTGTATCATTCATTATACAATGCTCACACCTCCATTCATTGGAGTGCTTTCGAGAATCTGTAGGTAATCGGTCAAATTCGATGGTACTATAGATTGATTTTTTGGTTCCTCGCAATAACTATAGGTTCATTTGCGAATGAAACGATAAACACGTACACGGGTTGCCTATGAGATGTCGATAGTTGAGATTGTGTCTGGGAACAACGGTCAAGGCCACTATTACTATATATTATATCTCACCTGGCCTTCTAGGCTCCTGATTGGACGAATGCTGCACCCCTATTTCGTGTAGTTTGCATCCACAGAACTGACCAGGTACTACACCCAGGCACTACACGTTTTCTATTTTTAGCACACTACTATATCGGTTTTCTTTTCATACTGGGCGAATAATACTAATCAGGCTAAATTTAAATATCGATTCACAGGGGCACAACATCCACAAAACGACCCGGAAATAAATCATTGTGGAAAAATGTATCGCCTTTCCGTTGTTGAAGTTACATTTTCCGAGGCGTTCATTTTATTCCTTGAGAAGATGATCCATATCTCGTTTCGAAGAGACTGATCCATACCTGGGTACAACATTCATGAGAACGCGTCTGGATATGAAAAATAGTTTGTTTCGCTGCTCATATTATTTCTCTATTTAATTGTATGTTTTGGGCAGTAAACGAATAAATAATGTAATTCATTTGAATCTTCGGAGTTTTGTATCTAACCCATTCGGTAATGAATATGTGCGACAAATGTGTGGAAATTATCAAACTGCGTTGTCAAATTTCGAAAATTATAGCTTTTATTCGCGAGTTGCGCGATTCTAGAATACACAGTTCCGTTTGGGGGAAACGTTTTTTTACCCTTGCCGAACGATTCAAAATTTGTCTTCTGCTCATATCAATAAGCCGTGTTTTGGAAGAAGAAAATGTTTTTTGAAAACTAAATGGTATTTTTTTCTATATAACGCTGGCTGGTAGGGCTTCTACCTTGGTAATAGATTAACAAATTGGACAGATGTTTTGATGGGTGTTCGATATAATATAAGGATTAGTGCATGTCTTGTCGTTGACTACGCCCATATAGTGCCCAGTGAGGTGGTGTAGTTCCTCCCGCTTCGCGGCGGGAACTACACCACCTCACTGGGCACTATATGGACGTAGTCAACTCCAAGCCATACACTATTCCTTAAAAATAGAATTTGGGCTCTATTCACTGACGTTAGTTTCCTTGTGCGTTAAAAGTTTTACCGTCATTCACGGATTGTAAGTTACAGATGAGTGTGATTGTGTTTTTGAGACAATATGGTAAAGGTAAAGATCACTGTTACTTCCGCTAGATTTTACTTTCTTGTAGTGACGCTTTTTTTCTTTTTGCAAACAAAACTCTAAAAACATCACAAACGATCTACAAGATTTTGAGGGGTGGGATTGTGGTTTTGGGTAGTGGTCAGAGGTCATGATCATTGTTACAATAAATAGAATTTGGGTCTCAGTGCACTACATTTAGCTTTAGAGGCGGACTGGCTGTATGGTCCACCGGGAAAATTCCCGGTGTACCACTTATTGGGTTCCCCCCTGGGTCCCCCAAAATTGATACAGCTCAGCACCTGTTGATACGTGAAATTTCGTGAAAATGTCCAAAAGGCGAAATGGACCTGATTGCACAGACTGTCGGTATATCGCCACTGGCATTCCACATTGAGGACATTTCAATATACCAGCAGTTTAGTCAACCATTGATCGCTCAGATGAAAGGACACAGCGTTCCTGCAGTTTCAAAAATCAAAATTGTATCCGATTAGGCCGAACTATGGTCTTCCCGGTGGGTAACCACCACCCCCCCCCCCCCCCATCCATCCCCCCCCCCCCTTTCCCCCGATGAAACCAATTTTTTTGTCGAATGATCAATGGAGATGATACAAAAATGCCAACGAGATGACCTCTATGTGGACTGCCATTGATCGGTCAGATGCAAGGAAGCCGCGTTCGTTCAGTGCGCAAAATCAAAATTTTCTCCGGGTCTGGGGCCCCCTTGGTGCATTCCCCGATAACTTTTCTTGGCCCAGTCTTCCTCTGCGTGCGAAATCATATCATCGTGCAGTAATTACCCAATGGGGGCACGATGACGCTGTGTACTGAGGCGTACAGCACGTCGATGGTGTGCATGTCTTCAACCAATCTAACCCTGCCTGTGCTGCGGTGCAGAGTTCAGAGTTACGATGTTGGAGAGCTGACAGCTGCTCGTCGTTGCTCGGTGGTTCTCTCCGGGTACTCCGGCTTCCTCCACCCGTAAAACTGTCACGGTCACGATTAGCCATTGTGCATAAGTATGTGACCTTAAACACCAATAAATAAATAAATACATAAATTGCCTAATAAAAGGAATTGTGTGATCAATAGATCGAAACATCAAGGTCACAGTTACTATAAATAGAATTTTATTTCCCAAGCGTTATTTTAGTTTTCTCTTGACTACAAAAGTCTACCTTCATAGCCAGATTGCCCATGGGGTGTCAGTCACTAGCATTGTCAGATAAGTAAGTCAATGAGCATGGTCATTGTTACTATAAATATAATTTCGGTTTTCAAGCACTAAATTAAGTTTCGTCTTGCCTACAAATCTATAACTTCATACAGATTGCCTATGGCGTGTCGATTATTCGGATTGTGTCGGGTCAATATGTCAAGGGTCAATTCTCTGAATCTGCATTTTTTAAATTTCTGCCTTCAAAACATAGATTTTGGTCCCTCATTGGAACGACGACCTCATCTAACCCATTCTAAGCCTGTAAGCTTATAGTAAACGTCTACACACGGCACCATGTGCTACTAGTAACGCTACTGTTTATGCAGAGGTGGCAGAACCAGGGGGCACAGAGAAACGTTCCCCTCCACCTTTTTCCATAGACCTTGACCTGTTGCGCGGTTACACAATGAGTTAAATGGGCTCAAACAAACGTGTCAATTTTCAATATATTATTTGTAAATCCAAACAACATTTGGCCAAATAATTTTACCTTGGGTCGATTCGGTTCGTTTCTTCTAATTCAACTATCTTCCAACCCGAAGGCTAGCCTTCAGGTTGGAAGATGGTTGAAGTAGAAGAAATGGATAGGACAGTGACCACACCGCAGCATGCTCATCTAAACGAGAGGCTATAAGTGTGCCATGGTGCATTTACCGATATACGATTGGAACTCCTCTTCCACTGGGCCGTACTACAATAGTCTTTAAAAACTTGCAACCCTCCACTTTTTTCGTGCTTCCGCCGCCTCTGTGTTTATGTTTTTTTTAAATAAATATTGTCTAAAATAAGACAATCTAAGGGGGTCTTCCTGTCTACCCAGCCGCTATTGTTCTGGTGGAAGTGTGAAACTTTTCTTGATCAAAGAAATGCCGACTATAGTTTTCTTCAGATTAGTTGTAAGTTCAGATGGGAATTTAACTGCAAATTCAGAGGACAAGGTGAGTAGGAAAGGACAAAAACGAACAAAAATTAATATTAATTATTTATCATATTTTTAAATACACATTATTTCATGATCTCATAATTATTTATCATATAAATACATATTATTATATTAATAATAATAATAATAATAAATATATAGCATTAAACCTTTAGACCCTGGTTTCCTGGAATAATATTGTCTTTGTGTACATTTACGGTGAGATTGGTCCGTTACAATATCAATATACAGGGAGGATAAAAATAATAACTGCTGTCTGCAGCCGTCTGGCTGCAGACTGCAGTTATGATTTTATCACCAATGCTTCGTGGACAAACCTCTTATAATAACACAAAAAATGGGACGAAATTATGCCTTGGACCGAAGAATCGATCTTACGAGTTCAAAGTTCTCTGTTTTGATATATCAACCCATCAATTAAGTCCGGAGATGAAACATGAGCTCTCTGTTTTGATATGGACTATAACCTTCGCCCAGGTGTTAATTAAAACTAGTGAGCTGGGTGAACAGGAATAACCAAATCTAAGGAGTTATCAGAAGCTATGTTTTGAAGCAAAGAATAACAATTTTCTGTTTAAAAAAAAAACAATTCGACAAGTGTCTTCATCAAGACGTGCTAGGTAAAGCGTTACCTTGTTTGATATTAGGGAAAACATAACAGGTTTACTAGCTTTAGAATAAGATCTAGATTTTAGTTAAAGGAAATAAAATAGCGCTATTCAAAATTATTGCAATAATAAAATCAAATTAGTATTACCCTTTTACCAAATGTAACGGACAAAAACTGCCAGCGCTATTCACAAAAATCACCAATCAATTTTCATTATGTATTTCATTTTTCTTCTCAAAAACATAGCTTTTGACCCCTCATTGAAACGAGTTCGATCAACTCGTTCCAGTTAGGGGTCATAAGCTATGTTTTTGACGCAAAAATGAAAAAAATAGTTATTCGAGAATTTTGTTTGCAAGTATCGTCTGCCTTTCTTGTTGGGTAATGGGTGAATTATGCATTCAAAATATTGTCAGATTAACTTATTTGGTGTCATTATTCATCCGATAACACGGTGTTCGCGTGCACAATAATATAAATACAGCTATTTAATTGGAGTCTCTAAGTAGAAGAAAAGTATGCAATTCTGTCGTATCCCATGCCGGATCACACGTGTACGAGACTATGTAGGTCGTACCTAGATGTGCTTATGTGTTGCAACTTGCCCCCATACGTAAGTTACACTAGCGTGCAGTGAGTCAATACATTCTGTAGACAGATTCGGACTTAGATAAATGGATAGATCTGATTAAACCTGCTAATACCTGGTCTACAGTTGAGTCTGGAACATGATTTAAACATGTTAGCAATATTGTAGTAGCGATCCATGATACGAGGATGCATCTGTGATAAAAGACTACTGTACTGGATGAAGACAGTGGAAGCTGATCGCACGCCATGAAGTGGTGGACATTATCAAAATATATCTTCCAGTAGTATATCGCCGGGTCATAAGTCTCCTCAAACATCAGTATGTGCCTACGTGCTGCATTTGTTGTACTTACATAGAGGATCTCAAACTCGTGATGTTTGGATATAAGATTTTTTGAAACGCGTTTGATGAATTTGATTCACAACGAGCCTTTAGGCGAGTTGTGAATCGAATTCATCAAACGAGTTTCTAAAGATCTTATATCCAAACATCACGAGTTAAAGATTCTGTATATCACATGAATTTTCGAATGTTTTTTACACTTTTTATTTAATTCATTGTCGCTAAATTCTCCCAAAACAACCGACAATCAGTTCGTTGGCTCAAACGCTTCACACCATGACGTCATGAATGCGCTTTACTTGCACCTGTTGGCGTAATTGACGTCATGTGGACGTCATGTCAAGAATACAATGCTGCTGCTATGGGACGACGCGCCGATTAGACACTAGTTCATAATCAGGAAATAAGACATGGGTTGTTACGTCGAAATTAACGACGTTCGATGTGATATATATACGATAATACCATAGTGTGTTTTGATATGTTTGATATCTCAACGAGTTGAAAGTGAGTTTTTTTCGCGAGGCTTGCCGAGCGAAAAAAACTCACTTTCAACGAGTTGAGATATCAAACATATCAAAACACACTATGGTATTGTTGTATTTATCTTATACCGACCATTTTTGTTCTTTTCTGCATTTTTAAAAGGGTTTTGGGGATGATTTCGTGTCAAAATGTCGACTCATCTGGAGTCTCCAATCTATATGACATAGGGGTATGTGTTATAGATAATCTATAACACATGGGCTATATCTTCAACAGGTATAAGATAAATTGTTTTCTGTCACATAAGCGCATCTCAGCAAGATCAACAACTGGTCTTTTTTACGTAACTTACCGCAGCGCATTAGGCCAATGAACTGTATACACTCTAAATTCAGTTGGGTTAAAATTTAATCCCAAACAACTGGGATGCGTCAATATGAACCTAAATGGGTGCATATCCACCCGACCAAGTTAATTTGGGTTGATTTTTTACCAAACTGATTTAGAGTGTAGACAGATCCAGACTTAGATTGATGGATTAATCTCATTGAACATACTGAGACTTGGTCCACGCTGTAATCGAGACAAAGCCGGAGATAGTTAACAGGTCTGTAGTGTCACTTCAAGACGGAAGCAATGGTCGACGAAGACTTTAGTACAGCAGGACAGAGAGTGGTGGCCATGGTATAAGGCTGAAAGAAGTGTAGAAAATATAGTACTGGATCAAGAAAATGGAAGTTGATCATAAGCCAGATTGAGGTGCACGTGGACATGTCAGCAGTGGTATAGAAGCCATGGAGGGCGTGGGTGGTCTAGGAGCTAAATCCATATAGGAGGTAGGGGTCATAACTATCCTCAGATACCTATCCTTAAATAACTATCCTTCAGTGGTACATCAACTTGCCATATTTGTCCTCAAATACATGCACTAGCTTATGTGTTGTATGTGTTGTATGTGTTGTATTTACACTATCAACTATCACATACGCAATTTTCGGCACTATGAACAACCGGTCTCCTATGCATAAGAAACATTCGCATTAGCATGTAGTAGGTCAAGGGCCGATGAACAGGTCAGTCTGACAAAGCTTACTAAGACTTGGTGGAGCGTAGAGGTAGAGCTGTGATCAGGGTTGGCTAACAAGCGTGTACTGGTGATACAAGTTAGTAGTAATAGTGGAAGACTCTAGGATTGGCAGTTGTAAAGTATAAAAGTATCTAGAGCTGAACACGAGACTGATAGTGCTGACCAGGCCTAGCATTTGGAAAAATGCAGGAGGGCAAAAAATCGCTCTCCTCAATCAGCTTAGGAGATCAATTAGCTTTACACAGCATTTTAAGTATCCAGTTGAACGAACTCATTGAAACTGAAACCAACAGACTACATCAGTGATTTTATTAACTTTACTAAGGTAAAGCGAAATCTCTTAGACATCTAGATGTCTCACTCAACAACCGAACACACACTTGACAAGACCTGTGTGTGTACCCAGACCTGTTGTACAAGAAAGTCATACGCCTACAACTACTTTCTTGGACAACAGGCCTGCTTGAATCTACAGTCACATCCTGTGCAAGTGCTTCAAGTGACAGGAGAGTAGTAATGGTAGTATATTATAGTGTCAATATTCCTTGAATAATTACCCCTCAAACTGTGATGTCAGTTGTTGAACTTGAAACTGACAGAAAAAAAATATTGCTGTGACCCATTTTATTTCAAATGATTGCAACTGTGTTTGGGTATGGTTGCAGCCATTACCTTTTACCACTAAACTACTTTCAAAATGAAATTACGTGATGTTATGCGACTTCGAAGTTAAATTACATTTTTGCTTTACAACAAAAATAAAATGTGAGCATAATACATGTAATCTCAATCATCCCAGACCAAAATATTTAGGAGGGCAATTTTTCGCTCTCCTTAATTCTTTCAGGAGGGCAGTAAGGAGAGCTAAAAAATCGCTCTCCTGAAATTGCCAAGCCTGGCTGACCGTGGACAAGTTAGTTGCAGTGGTTTAGGCGCCATGGATGATATGATCGGGCAATAGATGCCGTATAGGAGATAGGAACTGTAAAGGCGTTTAGGGTGCAAGCACATTCAGGGTGGTCTGAGCGCCAGTCTCCACCAGTTTCCATTTGTCCCACTAGTCCTCTATGAAGTTCGATTGTTTTATGTGTATATGTTACAGGGAATCTCTAAAATCAGGGAATGTATAGATTCCCTGAAATATTTAGGGAATCTATCAGATTCCCTGATTCCGTGAAGGAATCTATCAGATGATCTAAAAAATCTAGGGATCAAGAGATTCCCTGAAAATCGTTAAAAAAAATCTAGAGATTCCCTGAAACGATATTTTTGCAATTCTTGATGAATTTTTTTTATGAAACCAATCCATATAATAAAATCAGTTACGTATTTTTGTTTGGGATGAACTTCTTCATAATACCGGAATCAAATATTAATAATTTTAAAAAGAGATTATCTTGGATCAAACTGAATTACTGGTTACAGTTGTTGTTCTATTTGTTTGTTCTGCATGGCCGAGGGTGATAGAGTCTTGAAAGCTATTTCACCTTTAAATTGTGAATGATAAAAAAGCAACAGATTTGTATTTTGGTTTGGGGTGAACTTCTTCAAAATATCTGAATAACATATTAATAGTTTTAATTCGAGATTTTGGATCCAATTATAATGAATAGCTTATCACTGTCGTTGTTCTGTTTGTTTGTTCTGCATGGCCGAGGGTGATAGAGATTGGAAAGCTATCTCACATTTTAACTTGTGAATGAAAAAGTAACAGATTATGAACTCACACCTCAAATGATTGCATCCAAGTGACCGAAATAAAGAATTTGTGTTTTTATTTGGTCATCCATGGTGTGTCAAAACTGTCAAATTGAACCGAGCACAATATGTGTGTGCTAAATGTTTTAATGACTAGATTAAACAAATCTAAAGTATATATTAAATACATGGAAGGCTGAACATTCAGTCAACAAGATCACACACTTGTTAATCCAGGTGTACAGATACTCGAAAGCTCCTAATTAGCAACCACACTAATTAGTGGAGATGGATTTCCTGCCTTCACAAATCAAAGAAACATTGATGGGACTGAACGCCAGCTCTCAAATTAACTGGTCTGTCCAAGTTAATGGGGACCATGTTCAAATTTCCATCAAATTTAACCAAGAACCCTCCCCAGGTAGTGGTAGTACCTTTCGCAGGGCTTCCTGCACTGGTCCACATCCGGGGAAGGAACTGAGACACACCACCACGTCCAACAAGAAAAGTGGAACTGAAAAGGGCCAGAAAAAGAAGAGGAAGAAGACTCCATCAACCAGAAGCCGGGACGCCAGGCGTATGGAAGCTTGGCTGAAACGGAGAAGAACGGCGGAGAACCAGGAGAAGGATCAAGTGGCAACTGTCAAACCACCACCACCACCACATTCGTCTCCCTTGCCAACCTGTACCTCTTCACCTAAAAGGTCGGAAGGCAGGGAGGTGGACATGGAGGTGGAAGGGGAGAAAGTAGTCGCTCAATCCGAACCTGGATCTCCCATCCGCTCGGATCTATCCAGCCTCAGCTCCTCTCTCAACACCACGGATAATGACTCGGACTCTGATAGCGACTCGGAATGGGGTGACTTCATCGACGACATAGATCAAAGATGCATCGCAGCCCACGGCAGCCTCAAACTTGATTTCACAGGAACCATGGACCAGTATATGCAATTCGTCCTAACAAATTTGGACTAGGAATTCCAAAAAATAGCTCTGGAGCAACGAACATACCGACAACTTGAGGCCATGAAAATTCCAGGAATTCCTGAAAGAACTCAATTAGATCCCAAAACGCTTTCCTCCTTTGCCACTGCCAGACAAGGCAAATTCTCACACAGTTACTGAGGGTCGAAAGGGGCTTGTTCTTGATACCGTCCCTGCGCGCCTTCGGCGCGCGAAACCATTCCATTCGGAACATTCAGTAGTGGTGGAGGAACAATTTACCACTGAGTTGCTTCGGCAATATTCTTTAAAAGTTGATCCAACAAAATCGGGACTGATCCCTAAAGATGATTATGAAAAACTCATTAGTGAAATAATTGATGCTGTTTCGTGTAAAACAAAAACCACCAGACAATATTATGTGCTTTCAAAGTATAAGGTTATGGACTGTGGTGACGGGGAAAAGGTGATTCTCAGGAAAGTGAATCCCGATGATCCACCCATCTACATAGTACCCATTGAAGGTATGTTTGACATTTTGAGAAAATCTCACATTTCTACGGGGCATGGCGGTCGAGACAAAATGATGAAAGAGTTAAAACGAAAGTATGGCAATATTTCGGAGGAGGCCATTCAATTATACAAATAGTTGTGTATTGAGTGTCAGCGAAAACGAAAACAACCAACAGTGAAGGGCAATGTTGCGAAACCAATCCTGTCAAAAGACTATTGTAGCAGAGGTCAGGTCGACTTATTCGATATGCAGTCAATGCAACATGGAGAATTCAAATTTATAATGGTTTATCAAGACCACCTGACCAAGTTCAGCATTTTGAGACCATAGTAGTAGTGTTCATGTGTTTCACCCCCATTTGGGGGATCTCATCGGGGGATCTCATGTCACGTGACCTAGTGGCGCCATGTTGTGTTGTCATGGTAACCCGCGTGAGCGGCCATGTTGTGACGTCATCCCCATAGTGATACGTGGTGTGAGTGCGCATGCGCAGCGCGTGTTGTTAGGGTGATACGTGTTTCCGTCGTCCATTTTGTATACTGGAGGCAGCCATCTTGGTTTCTATGGTAGCACGTGATTCCTATCTTACCCAATTTTTCTGTAATAGGACGGGGTATGTTCGGAAGGTGTGTTCGATGTAGAAGAGTATTTTCTGGAACGACTTCCCTGGATAATTACCACAAACAACCCGACAATCTCTCCAATCATCAAAATCCACCCGAAATCACCGAAATTGACTTTATTTGATACGGATTTCCCATTTTATCTACTTAGCACGTAGTGCTATAGTACTAAGGGGTACAATGGGGTGCATTCGATTGAACAGGAGTAATGTTCTGGATTAGAATTCTCCCAGAATCCCTTTCTGGATCCTTATCCCATGACGTTTTTCCCCTATTAAGAATAGCACGTAGTGCTATATGACAAATTTACCCAAAATTCTCTGCTTCTATCTATATATGCAATAGTTATCGTCTATCTGACCCTGTTCCTTTGAGTATACTCCAGTAGCGTAGAAGAGCTTATAAACTGGAACCGCATACCTTATTAGTGCTATATTTAGCAATTTCTAGTCTATTCTTGTTAGTTCTGACCCTATTCCAAGTACTCTTGTTGATTCATATATCTAGATCATTTATATATTATAACTAACCAATCAGATTACTTGATTTCACATAATGCAGTTATCTCACTTGTGAATAACAAAAGCCTATATCCAATGGCACCCCAATTGCAGCACCCCTAGACCATAATGAACCGGCAGATAGTTCATCACACCAAGAACTCACTACTATAACTGAAGGCGTTGAAGGCAACATGGAAATGCTTGAATCGTCTACATCTGATGCTGATCTAATCCCAGCCAACTCTCAGAAAATTGCTGTGAACCGCAAACTAGCTGGAGAGGCACAGGTCGCACAAGCCGAAATCATGGTCAAACGTAGCCGTGTTGTTAATGTTGCAGTTGAACCTGGTGACAATGTGACAATACCAATACCCCTTGTGGACCGTGGTCGCGTGGATCAAAACAAACCTGCTTGGTATTGTCAGTAGTCGTGATGAAAGTGACTGATATGTCCTGGCGGTGCGATCTGGAGATTTTAAAGGGAATATTCGAATAAGATAAAGATATCCTGACCAGTTTATCTTACCACCCATTTTCTGCCAAACCATCATTTTGTAGAGAATTCCATCCGTAGAGCAAGATGCATATTCCCGACTTTTTAAAAGTGGGAAATATGAATCTTAATATTCAGATGAAATTCTCTACAAAATGGTGGTGTGGCCTGAACAATTTTTTTATGTCACTTAAAGGACATCTTGCGCCCCCCCCCCCCCCCACCCACAACCCCACATGAAGTTTTTTTTCTTTCAACATATGACTCACAAAACTCACATATTTAAGTTGTTTAAAGAGAAAAAAAATGCATGTGGTGGTGGGGGGGAGATATCCTGACCAGTTTATCTTACCCTCAACATAACACATGAAATTGCAGAAAGTCTGGAGATAAAGCAGATAGAGGGCGGGGGATGAGAAATATAAACTAGTTTATCTTTCCATGGGGGACGTTGTACATGGGGTGGAGGGGTGGGGCTGTGAAATGTCATCATTTGTGATTACAAAACAATGCAATTTACACAAGTGGCTAAAGCCAAAGTGCAAATTCGATGTTTTGTCATCACATTGAGGCGAGATGAACTGGTCAGAATATCTTGTCCCTACCCCACCACCCCCACCACCACCACCACCACACACACATACCTGAACTTTTTTCTCTTTTAACAACCTTAACATATGAATCTTAAAACTCACATGTTTAAGTTGTTAAAAGAGAAAATAAAATTTCATGTGTGGGGGGGGGGGGAGGGGGGAGATATCCTGACCAGTTTATTTTTTTCTGTCAAACCACAATGGTAAAAATATTCGGGGGTGGGGTTGGGGTGGAGATAAACCAGGTGGTTTATCTTTCCCTGGGGAAGTTGTACGGGGGAGGGGGATCGTAGAGCAGTACATCAGCACCCTCAGAGTTAATATAACAATAACATGATTTTGAAGGGCTTTACAGTGTATTAACGGCTCAACAGAAATGGTTAACTGCCCAAGAGTTTATTAGCGGCCGGCGACGAAGTCGAGGGCCGCCAATAAGCTCAAGGGCTGTTAACCATTTCTGTTGAGTCGTTGATACACTGTAATGCCCGACAAAGTCATGTTATTTCTATTATTGCCACGAACGTAGATCGGGTACATTACGATTAAATTATAAGGGAAATAAGATAAATAAATTAAGTTTGACGTTTTAGAATTGAAAAAACAGCGACACTATCGTCTGATTTGTTGACAGTCAAACACGACTATCGTCTGATCAGTCTACGGCGAAATTTGGAAAGTTAGATGATGAAATATATCTTCAAAAAGCGAACCTTAGGCAAGGAGTTTATTCATCAAAGATGTCATCACTTACTTTGTGTGCATCGCTTTCCATGTTTGGTACATTATCTATCCGTGACACAAAGGGACACACTTGAAAAAAATGTATTAATTGTGTTTACAAATTAAAAAAATCCGAATTGAATTTCGATCCAAATGGAAATCTGGGAAAAATATTGTTGATCGGCTGAGAGATGTGACGTCATTGTCTATATTTAGACGTGTCGGGGCTGTTATTGACGTGTTGGGCTGTTATAGACAATAACGGCCCAACACGTCACATGACTTGTACTTGTTGAGCATTACGAGGTTTCAACGCCCTGTAAAACATCGTTAATGTGCTAGGAACGCCCGCAAAAGTGGTAATAATTTTGCTTACGTGTTTGGATTTAGAGTGTCTTAGAATGTAAATATTGGTATTTGTCATTTATTAAATGAAAGGAAAATCAATTTGACACCATTAGTCACAAAATGAATGTTTTATTAAATAGAGGACTATATTTCTTCTGTTATACAGACATCTACTGGGGCTAGCGACTGGGTAACGAAAGTATGTAATAAACAGAAAATCTTCACTTTTGGAGTTGATATGAGAATTATCTCATTTGTGATTACAAAACATTGCAATTTACACAAGTTGTTAAAGCCAAAGAGGAAATTCGATGTTTTGTCGTCACATTTGACATAACACCCATATCCACTCAAAAAATGTAGATATCCTCTGTATATCTCATTTTGTTTTCATTGTTATTCATTTATCTGTATTTTCATTTGAACATTTTCATCAATAAACACTGCTTGTTCTCAATGAATTGTATATTTTCGAATTCCACATCATAGATATATTTCCCTATATATTTTCCTTAATATATTCACCCGAATTACTCCTCCAGAAATCACAAATATCTCCTCAGGGAATCTCTAATATTTTTGGACCAATTTTTTAGGGAATCTGTCAGATTCCCTGAAAATCTTAGGGACTCTATAGATTCCCTGACGGAATCAGGGAATCTATAGATACCCTGAATATTTCAGGAAATCATATAGATTCCCTGATTTTGGAGATTCCCTGTAACATATATACATCGAAAATGCCAGCTTCGTGGAAGTTTGCTGGATTACTATCCCCTATGAAGTGCGATTGTTTTATTATATATACATTGTTACATAAATAGGGGATAGAGGTCCCAAAACCATTATCCACACTCGTCCACAAACCAGTCCTCAACTATCCACAAGTGTGGGGGTTGTGCGCTTATGTGCACTATTACACAATCACATTTTGGCACATGTATCCTGTGCCCATGTGATGGATGTGTTCTGCTTACATTGTTCACTATCACATTAGCACATCTCGGCACGATCAACATCCGGCCTCCTATTCTTAATGGACCCTCGCATACACTCGATCAAAGAAGAGAGATTTGTCAAAAGCAAAAATAGATTTGAATGGAGCTACATGACTGGTGGGGATAGAGGTCAGGACCAGAGATAGGTCTAAATAGCTGGGACTAGATATAATGCTAATTCTAGGGTCAAGAGTAGTCAGAACAGGCCAGGAAGAACTAGACAGACTTACAAAACGCCGATTCTACTCCAAATTTGAGACATTTCCCACTCATGGTTCATTTGGGACCAATCAAATGGACCCTTGGGTATACCCTACTTGGTAGCAGTCTGAGAGCACTACGTGGTAGTGAAGATGGTGGGTTAGGTGTCTACTTTGGGTAAACAAATGTCATTTTCGGTAATTCCTGGTCATTTTCAGATAGTTTCTGATGATTAGATATACTCCATTTCAATCCCCTGAACACACCCCGACTACATTAGTGATCTTTGGTCCCCATAGTAACCACGTGACACCAATGGAAAAATCTATGGCTGCCTCCATCAAAGAATGGCTCTGTCTGTAGCTTATAGGTCAAACGACGATAGACCGTAATATTATTACGAATTTTTTAAAATAGACGCTACAGGCAATAATTCAACACTAATAGGTGGAGACAGGAATGTGCCTCGGGGCTACCAGAAAGATACGCACAAGTATCTATACAGAAACAACGCAAGAGCAAATAAATCAGACCACATTACATACTACTGAGGACCTCTTCACATCGCCATCATTTGGTTTACGAAACGTGCTGTCTATTATGGCCCTGTCCACTAGGTTTTATATTTTGCGTAGTGTTTTTAAAATGTCTGAAAGTCGATTCCCAAGACTTCTCCAGTTGTAAAATGAAATATATCTCCACCCTTCCACTAACATTAATAAAACAACTGGACACATAAGTCCAGTTTTTTAATCCTGTCAGACATTTTTTTATTTGATCTTGCATTATTCTTTCGTGTATACATAAATAAAGGTATCCCTCTCACAATCTCTGTGAGCAGTGCGATCATCGACTATTATAATCGATGTATTGTTAATGTTTTACATTTTTGAGAAAGGTTATTAAAACACTGAGGGTTGTCCTCATTTGGCCCGTAAACAAATGCCAGTTTCAGCCTTTATGTGTGGTAAGTTCAAGGATAGTGAAGTGTTCTTTGGTATTATGTACTTATAGGTAAACGTATTGATAAAAAATGTATGTTCCGCCACTCAAACCTGGGCAAGAGCAGGCAGGTACTTCATATCCCCACTCATTACTCCACTCGAGATCAGAATTATTAAAATAATATCGAATTTTTCTCTGCTTTGTGAAAATATGACACGACGTTTTGATTTACTGGACGTTAGTCATCGGCTTCAAATGAAACCAACTACTATGTTAACCATATTTTGTTTTCTACACGAAAGGTAAAACTAACTGCAGCAAATATAACATCCCTGCAGAGCAACTAGTCGTCATCTGTAATGCTGTAACATTGTAGATGGTGCATTGTTTCACTAATGGGGTGATATGAAATTTTGTAAGATTTTGTTTTAAATATAATCATTATCCATTTCGTTTGGTGTAAATTTAGAAAACAGATACTTTAACCCTTTACCCAACAAATCGCACGCACCCGCCTGCATTATATGCAAATTCAGAAGCTGAAAAATATTATTCGATTGTTTTAAAATTTATTATTTTAAATATAATTTTTTCAATTTTTAAAAAAAATTTCAACAAAACCTTATCACGTGACCCCTCTTTGGAACGAGGTCGTCGAGCTCGTTCCAAAGAGGGTCACATGATATGGATTTGTTGAAATTTTTTTAAAAATTAAAAAAATTATATTTAAAATAATAAATTTTGAAATCGTCTCCGTTGGGTAAAGGGTTAACCAACAATAACAGCTGTCTCTTCGTGGACCTTTTCGTCGCGGGGTTCAAGATTTCTCAAAGCTTACAGGTTCAATGTGTAATCAAATAAAACAATCAAATTTCATTTTGGATAGTAATTCAGCAAGATTCCTCGAAGCTGACAGTTTGATGAAAATACAAATAAAACATTCGAACTTCATAGGGGATAGTAATTTAGTAAGAGTTATTGAATCTGACAGTATCAATCCATATATAAATAAAACAATCGCACTTCATAGGTGATAGTAATTCAGCAAAATTCCACGAAGCTGGCAGTTTCGATGTATATATACATAAAACAATCGAACTTCATAGAGGATAGTAAATCAAGAAGATTCCTCAAAGCTGATAGTTTTGATGTACATACAAATAAAACAGTCGAACATCATAGGGGATAGTAATTAAGTTTTATTATCTTTTTTAAAGAATATTTCTTTTCACCCCTGCATCTTGCACGCTTATATTACATTCCAGCGGATGAAGCAAATAAGGAAGCAGTTGTCACAAAGAGAAAAATTGAAGAAAAAAATCAAATTCAGAATAAAGAATATAGTGCTGAGGGATTCGTTGTTGTAGTTCCGAGATCGATCCACATCGGTACTGACTCTAGAAAACTGTGTAGAATTTTTGGTTCAGTTTCGGACACAGCGCAATGCTTGGTGGGATTCCCTCTTGACATAGGAGATATAAAATTAAACTTAAGAAGTTTAAGGATATCCCATTAATTGAGATTTATATCTTTAAAAGCTGGGACCAAAGACCAATATAATGTAAAGAATGTATATATTCTACTATAACAATGAAACAGACGAAAGATTCCAGATTAGAGGTGTGTCGAAAAATGAAAGAAAGAACATTATAATTTGAGTCCGTTCAGTGACGAAATTCCTAGGGTTAAAAAGTGACACAAGCGCTTTAGTAAGTTGCAATAACAATACCCACTATCGAAATGATAACTCAATAGCTATTAGATTATTGGGGAAAACAGAAGTTAGTATGAATCTGTCAAGTACAAATGTATGAGATTTTCCCATAGTATAATTTCACAAATGTATCATTGTTTATAGGTTGAAATTGAAACTTTATTTAGCAGCATACTCGGATACAGTTTACATAAATTAAAATATGGTAGCAATCAAAAAGGTGTATACTGCATGGAAATGGCATAGCCAGAGAGACTGTCTTCCTGCCATTCCCAAGCATGATATCCTGTCCTGAGGTTAATTGTAGAGAACGCCGTAAAGCACAGGCGTTTTGCACAGCAAACTCCAGTAAAACTTATCATGTTATTGTAAACAAAAAGCTAACAAACCTGCATGTTGATAATTTATACTGCAATTGTTTGTATATTGTTTATAGACAATGGCTGCATTATTACCATATCCAGTAATATTGTTTTCAGAAGTAAAAGTTTACAGTACACTCCAGTAAACAGAGATCTGGGACAGCCGGTGTGAATAGTCTTAACTTACTTTGTGCTTGGCAGTTTGGACAAACATTCCAGAACCGGTGACTCTATAGAAGGCATGGAGGGTTTACTGTTGGCGCCACCTGTCCACTTCTCTTAGGTAAGGTGTACTTCAGATGCCAAGATGGCAGGTGTTTGCCTCAACAGTTTGATGGGAACAGGCTAATAAACCACACGTAGCCACTCCCTATATAATCACTGGCCTGGGTGGGCATATTCGCCTGATTGAACATCCTGACAGAGCCTGGTACTGTACTATAATTTTTAACAGGGCTAATGCTCTTATTGAACTGTGTTGAATTATCAGTTAAGTCATGCTATCGGTGATACCATTTATATGAAACTCAGAGTTGATTCAATAGTGGAAGCCCTGGTCTACTGGCGTAGATGACATTGACTGTGAGCAAATTTTGTAATAGCTCCAAGAGCTCTTTTTGGCAAGATACTGGTGTAGACAATATTGACTAGGAGCAAATGTTGCAATAGCTCCAAGAGCTCACTGTTGGCAAGATTTGGTGAAGAATAAATAATATGAAAATAGTTACATTTCTGATGTGTTGATTGACTTCCAAACCATCCAGTAGAATGCACCACCTTGAAAAGGAACCTGGAAGCCACCCGTACTGTAGAACAAAGGACACATGTAGTGTGTCACAACCCAGCAACCTGATGATCATTGCCACTATGATACACACATCGATTCAAGTACCCAAGATAAGAGGGACATGTTGATGAAATTAATTAGGGGACACAGGGAACACAGAGACTTATTTGCTAAAACTGATAAGGAGTTAACCAAAACAGATATTATCAGGTTGTCACAGAGCACTTGGAGCTTTCCTTCCTTATAGGTTAAGAAGGATGGCAGTCAGCATTTTTGTGTCGATTTTCATCAGTTAAATCAGGTCACAAAGTTTGTGAGATGGTTGTTACCTCTCATAGATGACATGTTTACCTTGTTGAATGGGTGCAGGTATTTTAGAACCCTTGACTTAAAGTTCGGTACTGAAAATGGATGAAGATGATAAACAAAAGATAGCCTTCACGTGTCACAAAGGGTTATATAAATTCAATGCTATGGCCTTGGGTCTCCAGAATGGACCCTCTGTATTCCAGGAGCTCATGACAGTGGTCTTAAAAGGAATGAGCAATTTTTCTTTAGCGTACTTGGATGATATTTTGGTGTTTAGTCCTGACATGAAGTCCCATATTGATCATTTACAAGCAGTTTTCAAAAACTACCTCAAGCAACACAAATTGAAATTAAAAGATAAAACGTGTCCATTCTTCTAGAGTGAATCATCATAGCTATGTTTTGTGATAAGCAGTGATGGGATCAAACCCAAGCCCAGTATTGTTGAAGTTATAAGAAAATTAAGTCCACCTACCTCTGTAACAGAAGTGAGGAGTTTTATGGGAATGGTATCATATTACAGGAGGTTCATTCCAAATTTTAGTGAGATTGTACCGCCTTTAGTAGAGTTTACAAAGAAGTAAGCCAGATTTCATTGGACGGAGGCCCAAAATTCCTTCAAATTTTTAAAAGAGAGTTTGACCCAGGTGGCTAATCTGAGTAACCCAACCCAAGAAAATTGTATGTACTCTACACAGATGCCTAGGGTATCTGTGTGGTTGCTGTCTTGACTCAACCCTTTTGTGTCATAAGTTGGGAGAATCTCAACAGAAGTGGTCCTCATTTGAGAAAGAGGTATTTGCCATCTCTTATGCCTTGGACAAACTCAACAATTATTTACAGAGTGCACAGTTTGTCATCAAAACAGACCATGCTCCCCTGTGACATTTGTTGATGTGTCCACAGAGCAAGGCCAAAGTCCCTTAATGCAACATTAAGAGTGTAATTCTCAAAGCCATATAATAATATATGGCATTGACAATAACACCTTTAAGGTTGCATTAAAATTGATGATAAGGGATACTTACCAAGAGATAAGGTTCATTAATGATTGCTTTATGTGACTTAAACAGGACCTGAATGATTATCGCAAATTAAGTGGACACACACCATCTTCATCTCGAGATAAGTGTGGAGTTATTAACTTTGTGGGAGAAGGGTTAAGTTTTCTCTAGGACATTGTCACAGAATCGGATTTGTGAGGTATTACAAAATACCAGGACCAATTGTCAAGAAATCAAGAGATAATTTATCATGATCAAAAACAGAGTTTGACCGTGGTAAAATTAACTTATGAAGCAGTTCAAGAGAATAGAGAGTTTATAATGAAGCTCTGTTATTGTGACTATTTTTCGTGAGCAAGTCGAAAGAAGATTGCAAGTTATAGATAACCATCTCTCCTTGATAGAACGTTTTACTCATGCACACCATCAGTTGGAGATATTATTGATGCATATTAAGCTGATGATTACAATGGCTAAAATGTATATGCATGATGCACATGAACAAATGGATATATTAGTGGATGAAAAGTTATCACCACGAATCATTAACCCAACCTTGCTGAAAACAGTGTTACTGAGTTTGCAGGGAAAGCTTGATGATCATACACAATTGTCCCTCGGTTTAAAGAAGGAATTGTGGTAATACTACCATTCATTATCAACTGCAACAGTATTTGCACAAGTCAAACTAGTGATTTAGTCAAAGTACCATTAATAAACACAAATTTTCAATTTGAGATATTTAGAGTACGGCGGCCCATACCTGACATGCATTATTATTTTTTTTTTTATTTTCACCACGGTGCAAATTACTTTTCACCATGGTGCAAATTACTTTTCACCATGGTGCAAAGCACTTTTCACCATGGTGCAAAGTACTTTTCAGCATGGTGCAAATTACTTTTCACCATGCTGCAAAGTACTTTTCACCATGGTGCAAATTACTTTTCACCATGGTGCAAAGTACTTTTCACCATGGTGCAAATTACTTTTCACCATGGTGCAAATTACTTTTCACCATGGTGCAAATTACTTTTCACCATGGTGCAAATTACTTTTCACCATGGTGCCAATTACTTTACACCATGGTGCAAATTTCTTTTCACCATGGTGCAAATTACTTTTCACCATGGTGCAAAGTACCAGTGACCACATATCGATAGCCTAATCCTGTTTCCACACCACCTTTCATAAACACGGGATATATCAGATTATATGCAACTGCCCCCCTCCCCCAAGTGGGGGTGCCAGCAGTGTAATGTATTATGAACATGGCACTCCATGATCAATCTTGACACGAACTGATGGTGCTCTCATATCACCAAGCAACAACCCCCCTTCCCCCCCCCCCCCCATGGTGAAATGTAATTTGCACCATGGTGAAAAGTACTTTGCACCATAATGAAAAGTAATTTGCACCATGGTGAAAAGTACTTTGCACCATGATGAAAAGTAATTTGCACCATGGTGAAAAGTAATTTGCACCATGGTGAAAAATACTTTGCACCATCGTGAAAAGTAATTTGCACCATGGTGAAAAGTAATTTGCACCATGGTGAAAAGTAATTTGCAGCATGGTGAAAATTCGAAAAAAAATAATAATGCATGTCAGGTATGGGCCGCCGTACCTGTACCACTGAAGAATGTAACTTTGAACATTTCACAAGTTGAAAGTAAATTAATCACACTTCATTACTTTCCAAAGTGTGATTTACTTTTATTTTCAGGTTTGATTATAAATGAAAACTTCACAAGTGAATTATGCAATCAACAATTGGGTCATGTATCCGTGCACGCAAACAAAGACGCTTTGCCGTGGATGTAATATTACCGAGTATGAAAAGCAGACGACACTTGCAAAACAATTCTTGAATAACTATTATTTTCATTTTTTGTCTCAAAAACATAGGTTATGACCCCTCGACGAGTTCGTTCCAATGAGGGGTCTTAACCTATGTTTTAGAAACAAAAAAAATGAAAATTAATTGGCGAGTTTTGAGAATAGCACTGGACGTTACGTTAGGTAAAGGGTTAAATAATATAATCGTTAATAATGAAAAGTAATAAACAGAGTAATCGCTTGACTGGACTTGTTTCATGAAATAATTCATTCGAGGCGAGGGACTATATTGTAAAACACTTGTGCGCATTTGTGAACTCGTGATTGTACAACGTCCCTCACCTCTCATGAATTATTTCACATAACCAGTCCAGTCCAGTGATTACTCTCTATATATCTATTAGAGTTATGTTAATCATAGATAAAAAAGAATTTGATATATACCAGATATTCGACATGATAAGTGTATAGGTGATATTTATTTATTTATTGGTTTTTAAGGTCATATACTTATGCACAATGGCTAATCATGACCGTGACAGTTTTAAGGGTGGAGGAAGCCGACGTACCCGGAGAGAACCACCGAGCAACGACGAGCAGCTGCCAGCTCCCCAACATCGTAACTCCGCACTGCAGCACAGGCAGGGTTAGATTGGTTGAAGACATACGCACCATCGACGTGCAGTACGCCTTAGTACGCGGCGTCATCGTGCCCCCACGTGGGCATCTGGGGTTAAGTGCCGTGCTCAAAGACGCAACGCGGGAGTCCGAATCGGTGGTCCTTCAGACGGTCACCCATCCGAGGACTAACCGGGCTCGACGTTGCTTAACTTCGGTGATCTGACGAGAACCGGTTACCGCGACGCCACCGCGCCCCCGTGTAGGTGATAAGAAATTGCTCCGTCCACTGGCGGGAGTGGTACAAATGATACATTCAGCATTGATTTGTTTGCTTGCATTATTACTAAACATGCGGGGTGAGATAAAAAGGTTATGTACTACTGATATCAAGTTTCACATCAACTTGCCTTTTGTGACATGCATTGAGAAAGGGCTATGATATATCACGAGTGATGTACTATTGCGATTCTTGGTAACTTGTCCGAAACATAAGAATCCGAAACCTCGTAAAGTATTACTGCTGATAGAGTTATTCAAACTTAGCCCTTATGCATAGCAACCAGTGGACAATTATTATTGCACAGTTACTTCCATGGTGAAGATAATTCTATCTATCAGTTAATGTCAAGGACTGTTTTGCCAAACTTTTCATTTAATCAATGACAAGTGTGGAACCCCGTCTTGGATAGAGTTAACCTTGTGCAATTTGTGATAGCAAAGGCATTAAATCATTTAGAAAATCTACCCATGGATGAATTAGTAAGTGCACTTGACTCAACAATGCAAATGATACCTAATGAACCGGTCACTGTACCCAAGTGGGCATACTTCAGTGGCATTTTATTGATTGCTTTGACGATATATGCACTCATACGGTTTATCCAAAGTCAAAAAAATATCCAGATAAGCAACTGGATTCTGAGAAAGAAAAATATAAGAGCTAAACAGGACTGAAATTTTGGAAATGATAAAACAAACCGTTCAACATGCAGCAAAGAAATCACCTGTGTTAAACCAGAGACTTTATCCGAGGGTACAATGTGATACAGAGACTGATACAGTGTATGCTACAATGAACAACAAGGGAGACAAATCTGCTGTGTTGGGAGAGATGACCTCTTCCGTGTAAGTGACAATAAATTATAAATATTATAGTGAGTGAACTTTATTTCAATTGAACATTTAAGGAAAAATATTGTAAAATAAAATCTGACTCAGATTCAGATGTACTGGCTGATTCAGATTCTGATATCGACAATTATGTAGCATATCAGGCTGGTTATGATCCTATAAATCATTTTCGTAGACAATTATTTCCTTATGTGGGAAGAGTAGCCCACCATTATTGCAGTAGTTGTTATGTACCTATGAATTGTGAAAATTTGTTAGTTAGACCAAATATGTATGAGTTAGAATTTTGCAGAGTAGTAGACGTAGACACATTGGAAGCTGAATCTACATTCGGATGTATGTTTGTAGATTTTGCACATAATCACAAGATGATCAAATTGGAAAGGGATATGGTTTATTATTACCTTTCAATAGTACCGGGGTTTTTAACTTTTGAGACATGATCACATTTCATTCACATTAATAATTGCCCAAACTTAATTGGCTATGAGTGACGACAAGGCCCAAGCCGGCAACATAATCATGCAATTGCACATGCTACATTACTCTGACAACGTTGGGGAGGGGGGGGGGGGGGTACAAAGGCATCCCTCATTTAATCCATTTAGAAGCTTCCTCAGTTTTCGATGAAGGACCAGACATCAGCTGAACACAATCAGACTGCCTACAAGTTGGCAAAATTTTGTGTTGTGGAGTCAATGTCGACCGGACATTCATGGCTCCACTTTTCATTTTTGGTTATGTCCAAACCGCATTTATAGAACTTATTGTATATCTGGGGTACCTGACCAACAACCAGATGAGTGAGGTCAGGACCAATGAAACACCCTAGTGATTTCAGTCAATATCGCTTCAGATTTCTTCATGCTGCTGAACCCAAAGGGTCCTGGAAACATGAGGAAACATGTGCCGTGTGTGATTGTCTCATTTGGTTGACTTATCCAATGATATTTTATGAAAAGTCCATTAAAAAGCTAGCTGAAAATATAAACGATCTAAAAAAGGGAGTCCCGTAGGGTTTAGATAAGTACTCACTAAAGGACCTACATCAAGACAATCCATACACTAGTACGTGTGTGGCTTGACTGTCAGAAAGATAGAAGCACGCATACCCATGGGAGGGGGAGAAAAAGGAAGGGAGAAGTAAAGAAGTAAAAGAGGTGATTTTGTACTCATGTAAATATAAATATATATAGTATATAGTTACTTTGTGACTTTTTATTCATTTGTTTCAAGTTTCTTGGAAAATAATTTAGAGTATGGTGATGGCAATTGTTCCCAATTTTGATGAATTTGTGGAGGAACAGCAGAAATATAATGAAACCTTTGAGATACTGTTCAACCTTTCACAATATCAGTACTCTCGCCTGCAGATGGTACTAAATGCATCAGCCCGAGTGGTATGTAAGGTTGCACGACCTCAACACATCTCTCCTGCTCTGAGGGATATGCACTGGGTGCCAGTTAAGTACAGAATAATTTTCAAAACTTTATTATTAGTTTTTAACCCTTTACCCAACGTAACGGCCAAAACCGGCCAGCGCTATTCTCAAAAATTGCCAATTAATTTTCATTATTTTTTCATTTTTTGTCTCAAAAACATAGGTTATGACCCCTCGTTGGAACGAGCTCGTCGAGCTCGTTCCAACGAGGGGTCATAACCTATGTTTTTGAGACAAAAAATGAAAAAAATTAGTTATTCAATCATTTTTGGGCAAGTGTCGTCTGCTTTTCATGTTGGGTAAAGGGTTAAGACACAAAACAACATGTCACCAGCCTGCTAAGAAGACCTCCTTAATACTAAGAATGTGTGTCAATACATCCTAAGGTCCGATGGTAAAATGCTGCTACATGTTCCAAAACATAGGTGTAAGACATTTGGAGATAGGTCATTCTCATTTGCTGGCCCTCACTTGTGGAATAATTTACCAGAACACCTAAAAAGTCTGTCAAATGTCAACCTTTTCAAGAAAGGTCTCAAAACATACCTGTTTCAAAAAGCCTATAAGTGATGTTGTGGACTGTAAGATACTGTATATATGCCGTCTGTATATTTGCACTAGCTCAGTAACATATACAGCGCCTTAGAATATGGTTCTATATCTTCTGGACTATAATTTTGGCGCTATATAAATGTGTATATTATTATTATTATTATTATTATTATTATTATTATTATTATTATTATTATTATTATTATTATTATTATTATTATTATAGAACAAATGACTGCTGCAAACACTATTGAGGCATCCAGAATTTATGATCACGGGACGATTGTTTTGGCTTTTGAGTTTGATGCAGGTATGTACGAACAGCAAAGAAGGCTTAGATACTGGGAAGTACAACATTATGATGAGGAAACCAAGCAATTTGAATTGGCCTTACATGAATTATATTATAGGTACTACCTGAGCAAGAAGGGAACAGTGTTCTTGCCCGATTGTTTATTCATGCAAATTCTACAAGAGTAGCCATTTCCTACGAGGTCGATGATGACAGAACAGATCATGTCATTCATTATTGGAATGACTATCGATGGAATGGGCAGTATATAGATCACCGACAGGGCACTTGGGAAGAAAGGGGACTGAACCGGTACCTAGTCCAGGGGTAGTTTGCCTCTTCTATGAAAGAGAAATTCAACCAGAAACAGAAGATTTGCATTTTATCTCAGGTTGTAATATCGTGCGAATGTCCAACAAAACCATGAGTGGGAACGAGCCTAACACATGTGCATCATGCTGATGGATGCCCTGAAATGCTACGAGGCTACATGTAGACTTCAAGCTTGGTTACAAACCCATCTGGTCAGTGGGATGGTACAACTTGGTGTATTTGTCTCGAGATTATCCACTGACAATCCACCAGTGCGTATGTAGACATCTGGCGCAGCCAGAGTGTGCACAAGTGGTGTGGTGAGAAGTGGATAATCATGAAACAATCATGTCTATATTGTAGAGAAATAATAACCAAGAGAATGATACCCCAGAAAAAAAAGCCTGTATCAGTTTTAAAATTTTGAAATCAAATATTAGATGTGAGGAGCTATCGCCATGAGTTAAATCTGCATCACATGGATGTGATGGGTAAACCTGTAATCCAGGTCATCATAATAACGATGTGGGATAGAAAGGGGCATTTTTACAGGGATGTAAACGCCATCATATAAGATACCGAGGTCCAGTCATTTTTACACCCCCCCCCCCAAATTGCTTTGTCCCGAAACGAAGGTGACCCAAAAACAGTAGTATTTGCAGGGGCGCCAGGGACTTTCGGCCAGGTCAGGATTTTATCGTGATCTGGTCGAAGGGCCTAATTTGGTTGTATGGTGTATATGTATATAGAGTTACCAACTTTTAGCAACATTTATGTATCTTTATGTCAGTGGACCGCAACTTGAACACCACTCCGGGTTCCACACTGGCAGGGAGACATTCACCAAACGTGATGGCCTCCTGAGACCGAATTGCATCAAACCACAATCAGTTCCCGTGTTCCGGTATTCACTTCAGAACTGATTCCAGTTTTGCAAACGAAAAGTTGCATCCCAACGGAACTCAAGAGACCCGCCCATGATCTTGATATGAGTGCCCGGGGTTTGGTACTCTCCGCGATAGGGCGTTGCTATCTACTGCTAATGGCGGCGGATGCCGATGTGCTGTCGCGGGGAGTGCAGTGCCCCGGAGTACCGTGCCACTTGATCTGATACCCGTAAAATAATGGAGCGGGGACTGGTGCTCAGCGCGATGGGGCACTGTCATCTTCTACCTTCGGAGTTGGATGCATGTGCCCTGTCGCGGTGTGTGCCGCACCCTCTGACCTTGGTGCCTTTACCCAGAAACACAACCTATGCCACCACTATCCCGACCCATTAAAGCTTGCGCACATTGATGCAATACTTATCTATCATCATCGGTTGCTGGGATCTATAATCCTGAAGCATCTAAAATCAGCCATGAAGCTTGTGTTTTACCTTGTTGTATACATCGTATGTTTTTGCTTATCTCTTCATATTCATTACTCCTCAATCAATTCTGTCCTCTATTCATTGCAAACAACTACTTGTCCTTTCCCGTTTCAATATCTTTCAGTATTTGTGGCTTCTCCTGACCCAGGGTTCCGAGCGTTTTGTTTTGTTTGTTTTTTTTTGTGCTCCCACGCGGGATGAAACCCACTCACAATAACAATAGTTATCAAATGATTAAGATCGCATATGTAATTTAGATACATACAGAATACGAGTGGGTCTATTCATTGTGCGAGCGCGGAGGGTGTGCATGGAAAACACCTACTTGATATGCCATGTATTTTGCTCGCATCACTCTTACTCAAGTTCCAGTGCAAAGGTCTCACAATAATGCTAGCCCTGCTATACTTACATTGCGTCATAACTGCTGGCCGGCCATTTTTTATAACATTCTTGAATAATATACCAGGCCCCTACAGTTTCTACGAAACGTATTTTACAAGAACGTCAGTCCTATGTTCTATGAACCTGCAACCTTACGCACAACGTATATTATTCAATACCTCTGAATATATCGCTGTACTCAAATCTGTTCACACAAATCCTGTTTACTCAATTAACATATCAAATTTATTCTCTTTATCAGACATCAACTATTTGATCACGTAACAATTTACCAGAATCAGGCATTTATGTTGTTGTCAGTTTGTTTTGGGCTATTGCTGGTCCTACTTCTATCCGGCGACATTGAACTCAACCCTGGGCCCACAAGTGAAACGGATGCAAGTTATTCGACTAACTACTCTCCATCACAAGGGATTAAACTCTGTCATATGAACATTCAAAGTTTAAAGCCCAAACTCGACGTATTACAATGTGAAACACCCGTGAATAATATTTGTGCATTTACCGAAACCTGGCAAAGAAACACCGTTGAAAGCTCTGATCTTCATATCAGTGGTTTCCAAGACATAATTCGAAAAGACCGTCCGACTAGGGGAGGGGGGTATTGCAATATATATCAAAACTGGGATCCCATTTAAGTTAAGACCCGACTTCGAGGTGCATCATCTTGAATGCATTTAGGATCGAAATTTATGTCAGGACCAAGTCTTTCTTGCTTGGCGTTTTCTATAGACCACCAAACAGCGGTATTGAACATTGGGACATGATTCTTGCCTCCCTTGAAAAAGCATACGACTCAGGTATTCCCGATTTAATTGTCACAGGTGATTTTAATGATAATATTCTCCCACCCAATAAGGGTAAATTCAGTGATGTCGTAGACTATTTTCATCTTACTCAATTAGTGTCAGAACCCACATTTTTTACAGAAACGTCTGAGTCACTACTCGGCCTATTTGCGGTAAGTGAGACAGTTAATGTGACATCTTGTGAGGTTGCAGACCCGTTTATACCCGATCTGATAAGATACCATTGTCCAGTGCACATCGAGGTGCGTTTCCCCAAACTAACTCACAATTGTTTCAAACGCAAAATCTGGTTGTGCGATAAAGGTAATTTCGAAGGACTCAATAATGCTCTAGCAAGCAATCAGTGGGACGCAATCTTATCACAAGTCGATTTGGATACCATGGTTGAGATGTTTTGCAATAAAATCCTTGACCTAGCTTCGCAGTTTATCCCAAATAAAGTGGTGACTATTAGACGAAACGAACCCAAATGGATGCACAATGAAATTCGACGACTAATCCGACAGAGACAACGTCTTCACCGACAAGCTAAATCTTGTGGCGAGCACGAGGCATGGACCACATATCGCTCAAAGCGAAATGAAGTTGTCTCCGTGATACGTCAATCGAAAGCTAAATATCACAATAAAATCCACTCGTTATTAAATAGTAATTCTACGACACCATCGTTATGGTGGAAAACACTCAAACTGATTATGGGAAACAAAGTAATAGAAATTCCTAACATGTATTACCAAAATAAAAACATCCTTCGAAATGCAGACAAGGCCGAAGCCTTTAATGATTACTTTTGTAATATTGCGACACTAAATGATGAACACGCTACTCTTCATCCTCTACCCCAACACGATCACCCTACTATGAACGCTATAACAATTAGTCAAAGCGATGTACGTGTCTCACGCAAGACTTTGAAAACATCGAAGGCTACGGGACCAGATCTTCTGAGCCCACGTATACTGAAGGGATGTGCAGGCTCATTGACAGAACCTCTTACTGGCTTATTTAATTGCCTCCTCAGTTACTCATATTTCCCACTACGGTGGAAAAAAGCTAACGCAATTCCAGTCCTAAAAAAAATCCTTCTAACATTACATCTAACTATGGCCCAATTTCTTTACTCAGCTGTCTCGGTAAAGTTTTCGAAAAATGTGTCTTCAAACAAATGTGGGAGTTTTTAGACGAAAATAGTATAATCACTACCTTCCAGTCAGGCTTTACTCCACATGACTCACCAGTACTTCAACTCACTGACATTTACGACGCGTTTAGTTGTGCTCTTGACGAAGAAAAAGATGTAAGGGTTGTATTCTGTGATGTCAGTAAAGCCTTCGACAAGGTCTGGCACAAAGGCTTACTTTATAAATTAAACAGAATTGGCATTACTGGTAACCTGCTTGAATTCTTTAAATCCTATTTGAATGAGCGATTGCAAAGAGGAGTAGTCAACTCGGGAACTTCATCCTGGAAACCAATTAGTTCAGGTGTTCCCCAGGGATCGATTCTCGGGCCTTTGCTCTTCCTTATATACATAAATGATATCACTTCTAATCTAATAAGTAGCATATGGTTATTTGCGGATGATACAACCCTGTACCTTATAGTTGATCACCCAGACAGGCCTTCTACTGTCTTAAACAACGACCTAGCCGAAATTGAACAATGGGCACAGACATTGCTTTTGGAATTTAATCCTTTGAAAACCGAATCTATGATCATATCTAGAAAAACTGAGCCTGTTAGGTATCCACCGTTAATACTGGTAAACACCCCCATCAAGGAAGTCAACGCGCATAAACACCTTCGTGTCTTTCTCAACTCGCGATGTACGTGGGAACAGCATGTCGACCATATCTGCGGAAAGGCTTGGTCACGTTTGGACCTCATTAGGAAATACAAATTTATACTTGATCGTAAAACACTGGAGAAGATCTACTTTGCTTTCATCCGCTCCCTACTGGAATATGTGGACACCGTCTGGGACAACTGTACTGAACATGACGCTATGAAACTTGAACGTATTCAAATCGCTGCTGCACGAATAGTAACAGGTGCCACACTAGGCGCCAGTACAGCTTCCATTAATGTCGAAACAGGGTGGGAACGGCTTGCAGCAAGACGAGATAAGCACAAACTGGTGCAGTTTTTTAAAATGTTCCATAACATGATCCCCCCCCCTTATATATCTAATAGAATCCCTCCTTCTATATCGATTAATCAAATCCATGATTTACGCACAGCTAGTAACCGGCGTCTCCCGTTCTGTCGAACCAAAAACTATCAAACGTCCTTTATTCCTGCAACAACTAAGTTATGGAACGATTTACCCGTTAGTGTTAGAGATAATTACTCCTTGGCTGAGTTTAAAACTTATCTAAACCAAAATGTCAGGCGGCCACCCCAGTTTTTCTCACATTCGAAATCTCGCAAAGCTCAAATTTATCATTGTAGATTACGTCTTCGGTGTAGCAATCTGAATGGGCATCTTTATGAAAACCACCTCGTGGACTCGCCTTACTGCCTCTGTGGACAGATGGAGACTACGGAGCACTTCCTACTAAAATGTCCCATGATTATTAATATACGTAATGAGACTTTAGGCCTTCTCCCACACACAAATGATACAAATATATTGCTGTTTGGGTGCGAAACTTATAATAGTACAGACACTCGAATAATATTTGAAGCTGTTCACAAATTTATTCTCAAATCAGAAAGGTTTCCATGATACCTGAGTCCCAACTAAAGTCGCTTTAGGTGTTTATGTGCCACATTTTCAGCTGGGGCACTGTCGCCGGAGGCGTGGGTCAGAGGTCTGCCACAACTACCAAATTAACGTCATTCCAAAGGGCAAGTTTACCTATTCCACATAATCCTCTTCTCAGACAGTGTTTTGTCTTTAACCCTATACTCAATCTGAATGATGGGAGATTTTCTCAGCATTCTGGAATGACTATACATGCTCCTTTTGTCCCGTAAGCGTAGTCTCTCTCTCTCTCTCTCTCTCTCTCTCTCTCTCTCTCTCTCTCTCTCTCTCTCTCTATCTATCTATCTATCTATCTATCCATCTACGCCTCAAGATTAATGTGTGATCATTCCAATCAAATTGTGGCAGTTCTGAACCAACACTTATAATGTTGTCTGTGAAGGTCTCTCATTTTAGAAATTGGGGCCTGCCGCATTCCCTCAGCGGGAAATTCGGCCCAGCGACCTCCCTCTGCACAATCATAAATCAGAAAAAGGTGGAAGATTGGAAAATGTTTGAAAGTACTAGCCGTAGAAATCAATCTATCTGTTACCGACACACTCCTTTGTTGGTCCGATTTCAAGTTGGGGTAATGCGGAGGGCTCGCTAAGTCAAGGTCATAAGTTTCTCTATTTACCCATCTTCTTTCTCTTATATTTTGAGCTCCATTCACATAAATCTGTTTCCAACTTATGCTTATACTCAGCTGTTTATTGATAATTTATTGAACTAAACAATATGTACATATGTTAAAAGTTTGAATCGAAATTTTGGATTATCACAGCTGTATGACTGTCATCTCGTATCTATTTATGTGTAATTGCAATACGAGTGGAAACGACCTTGTATAAGCTATCAGCGTGTTGTCGAATCCACAAACATCCTTATACTGTTTCATGTATATTCTGAAAGTTGGAAATAAATATTGTTTAAACTAAAGGGGCCTGTATATATCATTTATTTTATATGTTTGTGTTTGTTTTCAGATTGAAATTTTCCACCAGACGAATACACCAGGGCAGAGAACATACTGAATATTAAAACAATGTGTTATGCAGAACTCGGTAATTTCGTTAGTGAATTACCTCTCTCGAGATCAAACTTCTTTTGGGTTTTGATCTTTGGTGGAGAAGGTTTATTTGACGAAATTCGGCCTCCCTCGCATTAAAAAGGGCCATACGCGCCCTAGCAAATTGTAATAAAATTACCCAGTATACAAATGGATACTCTATGGCAATTAGATTATTGGAGAAGACAGAAATTAGCATGAATTTGTCAAGTACAAATGCACGAGATTTTCCCATAGTATAACTTCACAAACATGTCATTGTTTATAGATTAATTGTAGACAACGCAGTAAAGCACATACGTTTTGCACTGCAAACTCTAATAACACTTATCGTGTTATTTTAAACAAAAAGATAACAAACCTGCATGTTGATAATTTATACTGCAATTGTTTGTATATTGTTTATAGACAATGGCTACATTATTACCATTCCCGTAATATTGTTTTCATAAGTAAAAGTTTGCAGAACACTCCAGTAAACTGAGATCTGGGATGGCTGGTGCGAACAGTATTAACTTACTTTGTGCAAGGCAGTTTGAACAATCATTCTGGAACCGGCGACTCTGTGGAAGGCATGGAGGGTTGACTGATGGCACACCCCCCCCCCCCCCCCCCCCCCCGTCCACTTCTCTATGGTAAATGGTGCTTCAGACGCCAAGATGGCGGATGTTTTCATCAACAATTTGATGGAAGCAGGCTAATAAACTGCACGTAGCCATTCCCCATATAATCACCGGCCTGTACTATAATTTTTAATAGCGCTAACGCCCTTATAAAACTTTGTTGAATTAGCAGATAAGTTTCGCTATCAGTGATACTATTTATGTGAAACTCAGAGTTCATTCAAGAGTGGAAGCCCTGGTGTACTGGCGTAGACGACACTGACTGTGGGCAAATGTTGTTATAGCTCCAAGAGCTAATTTTGGCAAGATACTGGGGTGGTTGATATTGACTATGAGCAAATGTTGTAAGAGTTCCGAGAGCTCAATTTTGGTAAGATTTGGTGAAGAATAAATAATATAGAAACTGTAGTTACATTTTCGATGTGTTGATTTTTGATATCCCAATTGTACAGCGGGATGCGCCACTTTGAAAAGGAACTTAGAATCCACCCATACTGTAGAACAAAGGACACGTGTAGTGTGTCACAACCCCGAATGTCCCAGCGACCTGGCGATCATCGCCACAACGCTACAGTTAACCCTTTACATAACGCAAAAATTATTATTTTAATTTCTTTCTCCAACTGTTCGCATAATTACAACAAAACCATATCATGCAACCCCTCATTGGAACGAGCTCGTCCAAGAGTCACATGATATGATTTTGTTGAAATTTGAGGAAAACTTTATTTTTTCAGCTGCTAAATTTTTAAATTACGCGAGCAGATGCTGTCGATTCATTAAGTAAAGGGTTAACGTGTTCACTCATTAAAATATGTTTTGCGAAACCTTAGGATATGTTTAAACTCTCACTATACTGTCATTGAAAGTATCGAAGCTTCGTGACAGTGACGGGTCACAGGCAGGAATGGGGAGTGAAATTTGGTCTCCTTACTTCTCCTGACAGATGTCAGTTTCATATACCACTCATGCCCGAAATCACAGGCACTTGTTTATGTACCCCTGTCATAATACTTGTTGGAACATTTTATTATAGTTATATATATGCCATGGATACTCAACGGATCAGTCTGTCCGGTTAGCATGAAAATATTTTAAGTTTAGCTCTGAGGAGGCCCTGGCCCCAACATATGAGGAATGAGCTTGCTTGACCCTGCGCCAGGCAAAATGAAGACCCTACTGGCCAATAACTTCATTCAGTCTTTCTATAACCCTGACAACAAAGAATGCTAAAGTCGCGTCTAGCCAGCCATTTATTCCAAAGAAGGTTCTCTTAATTTGTTTCCTCATGATACAACTGCTTTTGCCTGTAAGACCTGTTTTAAAAGACTGAAAAATGCATTTTTACACTTGTTCGGCGGTTCCCGCGATTCTTTCTCTCGATTGTATCAACAATGTTTGCCACCTTTGCATCAGTATAGGCGCTGTCATTGCAAGTGACAAATAACCGAATCAACAAAAACAGTTTAAAAAATTTCTTTACCAAAATTGTAAAACATACTAATTATTATACCAACAACTTCCACGAGTCGCATCCACCGTGGATCATTCATTGTTTTCTGGAGTATAAATGCTTCATGCGATAATCTTATTAACTGATTGGGTGATGGAAGCCCAAATCTGTCCTGTTAAAATTTAAGGGAGAGTTTCAATAGACACTCTCTCTCATAAATTTTAACAAGACTAAGGCATGTGAGCAAATTTTTAACGACCGAAAATAATTTTAGCACTCTACAACTTAAGGTTCTTAAAATACTGCCTATTAGAGCTCGTTTCAATGAGGGATCAAGAGATATGCTATGTTTTCAAGGCAAATGCATGGAAATATTGTTTTTGCAAGTGTAATCAAGTTGTATTGGGCAAAGAATTGAAGTGTTTTAATAAACTTTTATATTGTTCTCGTGCATGAAAACTGAGAAAAAATTTAAATGGTACATCGTTAATTCGCAGTGAAGATGAGGTGAGAATCTGAGTTAATTTTCTCTCGAGTCATTTCAAATGACGAAAATTAGTTTAAACGATATTTATTTGAACATTATGGTATACGTTATAATACAGAATATAAAAGCCACAAAACAAAATCATAACAATTTAAGATGCATCAGTATACAGTATAACGAGTATATGGCGATGGTCATATTGCTGAGAAAAGGCAGGTTTCAAAAGAAGATTTTGCAGCTTATGTAAGTCGTCTCCCTTGCGTCTGTATAAGTTAACTCATGCCGTTGATGTAGATCAATGGATGAACCTCTATATAACGTCCTCTGACGACCAAGAATTCCCACTTGTTAGTCAGATTGAGTTAATTTTAAAATCAGCCGTCGCCCCCGAGCCAGAACGCCGCACCCCCCACTCGCGATCAAATCTATCTGCAGTCACGAAAGATGTAATCCTTTTAACAAATAAATTAATTGTCGTTTTACACGGGTCACTAACATCCCACTACAACAAACAAAATCAATCGAAAGTGAAGAGCTGTGACGTCCTCACCCAACACAACACAAACGAAATACTTTAAGCTAACTCCATTCCAAAACAAAAAGGGGGGAATTGGATCCACAGCACCAAACAACGGTACATGGGTTTGTTTAAACTCTACATGTGAAGAAGGCAAAAGGCAAAGGAACAAAGAAGAATGAGGAGTGAAGAAGGTCAGATTGAATACATGGTGCATTGCCTTTGTATATCAGCAAGTCTTAAGAAAGCAGACGAAGTGTTTTAATAATGGGTAGGGCATATACAACCCTGTTGGTGTTGAACCTGCAAATGACAATTTCTGTGGGACGTGGGATGAAATGCGACCAGTTTAACACGCTTGGTGGTGTTTCTCGTGCTACTGTTGCATCGCAGTTCATCTGAATCGTCTACTTATTCCGATGAAGTTACGCACCATCTAAAAATGAGGTAGTTCCCTTCCTTGCTCAAGAAATCTGAGCCAAGAACACGTGTGGATACATTCGTCTCAAATGGGAGTAAATTGGTCGTATCATTGCGAGCATCGGTGAAAATTGGACAATTTAAGAAAAAGTGTTCGTGTTTCTCACACTCGTCCCATGGACAAAAATAGGTAGGTGATAACTGATTATCGTAGAAATGGGTGTTAACACTAGTACAAGGCAATATTAATCTACAATGGCATATTTGTGCTGTGCGCGATTTCGCACCACTGAAAAACATATGTGGTACTTGGTTGAAATCATTTTGGAACGTCTTGAAATTTCCGCAAGGACGACTTTTGCGGATTGGGAAGGTTATTTCCACTGGCCACTAACAATGAGGACGAAAGAAGATTAGAACAATTGTGTCCAACAAAACGGAACTATATGATTATGACATGAAGCCTCTTTGCTGATGACACTTTCCTGTATTTAAATATAGAGAATTAATAACAGAGTGAACAGAAATCACACACAACTCAAAACTTGACACACAAATAAGTGGATTTATTTAAAACTGTAATGGCGACCAATAAACCCGGGAGGAAACTATCAAATGAACCAAATCACCAACGGACGAAGAAATTTCAAGCAAACTCATCCCAGACTGACGGCAGTCTCAACGTTTCTTTTTATGAAATGGAGGGAAAATTATCCAACATTACGGAAACACTTAAGACAATGCCAAACGCCGATGATGTCAGGAACATTGTAACAGCGGCTGTAGACGCGAAACTCGGTCTATTGAAAAACGAACTGCAAGGATGCTTGACAGAAAACTAAAAAGCTTCGAAAATGAAATTAATGGACTGAAATTGGGAAACGAAAAACTTCGAAAGGATCGGTCGCCTCAAGACACGAGACAAGAAACTTGTGCGATAAGCTGACAGCGACGGAGAGAACATCTACAGACGCTCTGAAACTAGCAAACAAAAAGGAACAGCATTCACGAAAAAACCAATATTAGGATTACGGGACTGAAAGACGCAAGCGAGACTTGAAAACTATTTTTGTGACCCAGTGAATTCGAGTGGTGTGGAAAATCCAGTGCAACCAAACGATATTCTCGACATTCATAGAATTCCGTCTAAAAAGAAAGGTGCACCTCGCCCAGTGAAATTACTACGGTCTGAAGTTCGCTACAGTGTATTTATGAATAGAAAGACCGTGAAAACCTCATCCAATATTTCGGACAGACACGGAGTGAAATTTTCTGATGACATCACACCTCTGAACACAGAGTTAATGAGTAAACTGCATCGCCATAGCGAAAAAGACTATGCTTATCATAGGAATAGATTTATCTGGGGTAAAACGCAAAGCGTCAAGAGACTAAAATTTGACATTTTAGACAATATTGATAACGTGGTTGCTGCACAGTGACACCAAAACCCGTGAATAGGAAAAAGAGCACAAACCGCTAAAACAAGTTCAATGTTTTCACGCATGAAAGGATATCTGATGACCTAGATACAATCAACTGGATATCAGATGACCTAGATGCAATCAACTGCAGTTCGGTGAAAAGTCCTGATAAACAGTTCACGTATATACTACGGAAACAAAACTCAGTTAAAAGATCTCTTAATGACATTACCTTCACTTCACTTAATCACATATAGCCTTACAGCCTTACGCAAAGATTTTTTTTAAATTCCCTATACAAGTTCATCATGTATAAACACGATTTAATGAACTGGAAGCTAATAGATATGTGATTGCTGCGAAGCAGCCAAAACTCACCTCTGAAACATTTTCCTGCCTCCAATACTCTACCAGTTTGCTGTTTGAAGTCTCGATTATTTTTGGTGATTTGAATGTGTCATCCAAAATTTGTTTAGTTGCAAATTATTGGAGAGTGCCCACTGGCACTCTCCTGTGATTTTCAATAGAACAAATTTATATAAACAAAATATTATTTGCATTTGATTGAATATGGAATATGAACAAGAAAAAATATCGGCTTTTGCTGTGCTACCCTCATTTTCCTCAAAGCCATGATAGTGGTTCCCAGCACTCAAGCAGTTAATGGTTAGATTGTGGCTCAGATTGGCTGTGCTTCGGTACACACACTGCGTCTCGAAGAATGATATTGGGTGCCTTCTGGCTGCTGTGCAACAATCGGGACATACCCGAACAACATCCTTAAAAAAGCAAGGGGTTTTTTTATCTGTAATAGTAATGTTAATTATTTTTTTGATTAACTTTTGAAACATTTATTTCTTGTTTTTTTTTCCTATTTGAGTTGCATAGTGTCATTAATTTGTAATTGCGCCTACAGTTCACTTTGAAGCCCTGACAGTGGCTTCCATCACTCTGCCAGTTACATTGTCTTTTAAGTTTTAAGTCTTTTAAGTTTTCTTTCAGAGAATGATGTTGGGTGCCTCCTGGCTGTTGTGTGGCAGCCTGGGCACACCCTTACATCATCTTTACAAGGACAATTTTCGTCTGCGTTGAAATCGTAATTTAAATTACTTTACCTTTACCTTTCGAAAAGTTTATTTCCCGCTCTTTCCTACTATTGCTGATTATTATGCCTCACGTTTGTAACATCAGCCGTGATTGGTTAATTCGACACCTTCTAAAAGTCATAGTACTGGAGTTTTGGGGCAAACACGGGTACTATCGGAACGTTTTTCCCTGGAGACAAGAGAACGAAGAAAATGTAAGCTCCACTTCCATTGATCAGCGTCGATTGCGGGAATTTCTCAACACCAAACGCTGGCTCCGTGTTCGTTTAACTTTTTTCGTCACCGGTAAACACAAACTTACCAACACATGGGCATCTTCAGTGGGTGTGTTTTCAATTTTAACTGCAAACAATGAATTCAAAAGAATCAGAAATATTAAAAACTCACGTGTTGTTCACCACCTCGGTGAATCCTGAATATGAGTTATGACCTCAATCAATTATATTTCCACAAGTTTAGTAATCCCCGTCCTCGCTGAACCTCCGCCTCAAGTTCAAATAAATTGTTTCACTCCGCTTAATTCTATCAACTGCCATCGTCCGAGAAACATGAATTTATATTCCATTAATTTATACCACTTATCACACAAGCATTAACAATGAATTATAACATGAACAGCTGTAAACACTGGCATTTGTTGATACAGAAACTCCCAAAGCGACGGCACTTGTGACAAGTCATTTTCGAAGAGACGTCATTCGTTCGAAATGACGTCATGTTTTTGGATTCGACTACATTGTTGTTACAAGACTGATGGCATGCTGCAGTTAACGCTTAACATTATAACAATGAACGTACTTTTGTTCGGCATAATAAAATAATTAGAACGTTTGTTTTCATGTTCTATCGGTCGATAGTACCTGAGTTTGTGTGATTTCTGAAATAAAACCTGAAGCAGCTTCGCTGCTGAAGGTTTTATTTCAGAAATCACACAAACTCAGGTACTATCGACCGATAGAACATGAAAAGAAACGTTCTAATATTATATTAGTGTCATTAATGTGTAATTGCGCATGCAGTTTCACTCTGAAACTCTTATAGTGGCTTCCATTACCCAACCAGTTAATGATTACATCATGCTTTAGGTTGGCTGTGCTTCGATACATACATTGTCTTTCAAAGAATGATGTTTAGCGCCTTGAGTTCACTTTGAAGCCCTGATCATGGTTTCCATCACTCTACAAGATAATGATTACATTATGCTTCAGGTTGGTTGTGCTTTGATGCACAAATTGCTTTTCAAAGAATGATATTGAGTGTGTCCTGGCTGCCGTGCAGCAGCCAGGACACACCCGAGCATCATCCTTAGAAAACCAAGTTTTCATATGTGATGGAATCGAAATGTTAATTATTCTTTTTTCGTTTTGCTTTTGAAACATTCATTTCTTGTTTTTTTTCCTATTGTGGTTGAGTAGTGTCAGCAATTTGTTTTTACACCTACAGTTCACGTTGAAATCCTGATAGTGGCTTCCATGAGTCTACCAGTTAATGATTGCACAGTGCTTAAAGATGGCTGTGTTTCGATACATTCATTGCCTTTCAAAGAATGATGTTGGGTGCCTATTCGCTGTTGTGCATCAGCCAGGGATACGACCAAATGTCATCTTTACAAGGCAATTTATATTTGTGTTGGAATCGTAACTTAAATTAATCTTCATTTACCTTTTTTGAAACATTCATTTCCCGTTCTCCCTTATTACTGCTAATTAGTATCATTAATCTGTAATTGCGCCTAGAGTTCACTTTGAAGCCCTGATAGTGGTTTCCATCAGCCAACCAGTTAACGATTACATTATGTTTTAGATTGGCTGTGCTTCGATACACGCATTGCCTTTCAATGAGTGATTTCGGATGCCTCCTGGCTGCTGTGCAGCAGCTCGCACACACCCAAGAACATTCTTGAAAAAGGCAATTTTTTATTTGCGTTGGAATCTTAATGTAATTTATGTTTCCTTTAGCTTTGGAATCATACATTTTTATTACATGTTGTGCCGGTGAATGTCGTTCATCTATAGATGTACTCACAGTTCACTTTGAAACTCTGACAGTGGCTTTCGGTTCTTCCCCAGTTAACGAGTACATTATGCTTTATATTGGCTTTGTTTCGATACACAAATTGCTTTTCGGAGAATGATGATGGGTGCCTCCTGGTTGCCTTGCAACAGCTAGGACATGCCTGAACATCATCCTCTGAAAAACAAGGGTTTTTTTGTGTGTTGGATTTATAATGTTAACTGTTTTTCGTTTAGGTCTTGAAGCATTCATTTTTCATTTTCCCAATTAGTGCTGACTGGTGCCTTTTATTTGTAATTGCGTCTACACTTCTTTTTGAAGCCCTGATGGTGGCTCCCATCATTCTACCAGTTAATGATCACATTGCGCTTTAGGTTACTTGTGCTTTTATACATACACTGCCTTTCAGAGAATGCTGCCGGGTGCCCCCTGCTGCTGCGTAGCAGCCAAAAAAACACCCGAACACTGTCCTCAGAACGGCAAGTTTTATTTGTGTTGGAATCGTGATGTAAATTATTTTTCGTCGAACACTGGAAACATTCATTTCTTGCTTCTTCCTAATCTTCTGAGTTGTTTCGTTAATTTGTAATTGCGACTACAGTGCAGTTTGAAGCCCTGATAGTGGCTTCCATCACTCTACCAGTTAATGATTACATTGTGCCTTAAATTGGCTGTGGCTCGATACACATATTGTCTTTCAAAGAATGATGTTGGATGCGTCCTGGCTGATTACTCTTGTGTTCCGAAATAAAAGTACAGGTTGGAATAAAAGTACAGGGTGGGACATTTTTCAAAATTAAAGAAATGTATAGACCCAAATAACAGAACAGAGTGGAAATCCATTGAGGGGTTGGGGGAGTAATGCTAGTTATTTTTATCTGAAATAAACTTAGTTTCCAAAATTGCAGTTAGTTTTATTAACCCTTTACCCAACGAATCGCCCGAATTCGCCTGCGTAATATGCAAATTCAGCAGTTGAAAAAATATTATTTTTCGAAAAATTTCAACAAAACCATATCATGTGACCCCTCATTGGAACGAGCTCAACGAGCTCGTTCCAAAGAGGGGTCACATGATATGGGTTTGTTGAAATTTTTTGAAAAAATTAAAAAAATTATATTTAAAATATTAAATTTTGATATCGTCGGATAAAGGGTTAAAGAAAACTAACAAGTGTTTAGGCATCATGATTACCACAACGAATACACTGTGCTAAACAAAAGACTATTACACGATCTAATGGAGATTTACTAATTTGTAGATCTCCTTCCTGTTGGAAGGTCAATTTTATTAAACATACAGTCCTAAATAAGGTGCATACAGAGTGGAAAAATTCCCCAAAATTAATAAACATCCATGTATGTTAATGAAGACCACAAGAGGACGGTCATTAATTTGTAATTGCGCCTATCACTCTAATAGTTAATGATTACATTATTCTTTATGTTGGCTGTGCTTCAGTACACACATTGCCTTTCAGAGGACGATTCTGGGTGTCTTCTGGCTGCTGTGCAGCAACCAGGACACACCCGAACATCGTTCATAGAAAAGCAAACTTTTATTTGTGTTGGGATTGTAATGTAAATAATTTTTCGTCTAGCTTTTGAAACATTCATTTCTCTTTTTCCTGATTAGTGTCATTAATCTATAATTGCGCCTGCAGTTCACTGTGAAACGCTGATAGTGGCTTCCATCACTCCATCGGTTAATGATTACATTATGTTCTTAGTTGGCTGAGCTTCGTTACACACATTGCCTTTCAGGGAATGACGTTGAGGAGCCTCCTGGTGGCTGTGCGGCAACCTGGACACATCCGGACGTCATCCTCAGAAGAGCAAGTTTTTTTATTTGTGTTGGAATCGTAATGTTAATCATTTTTCATTTATCTTTTGAAGCACTCATTTCTCTTTTTTTCCCATTAGTGCTGATTAGTGGTGGCATTAATCTGTAATTGCACCTACAGTTCACTGTGAAACGCCGATAGTGGCTTCCATCACTCTACCGGTTAATGATTACATTATGTTCTTAGTTGGCTGAGCTTCGTTACACACATTGCCTTTCATGGAATGACGTTGAGGTGTCTCCTGGCGGTCGTGCGGCAATCTGGACACACCCGGACGTCATCCTCAGAACAGTAAGTTTTTTATTTGTGTTGCAATCGTAATGTTAATCATTTTTCATTTAGCTTTTGAAGCACTCATTTCTCATTGTTTTCCCATTAGTGCTGATTAGTGCCATTAATCTGTAATTGCTCCTACAGTTCACTGTGAAGCCCTGATAGGGGCTTCCATCATTCTACCAGTCAATAATTACATTGTGGCTTAAGTTGGCTGTTCTTCAATGCACACATTGCCTTTCAAAGAATGACGGTGGGTGCCTTCTGCCTGCAGCCAGGACGCACCTGGACGTCATCCCTAGAAAAACAAGTTTTCATTTATATTGGAATCGTAATCTAAATTATTTTTGGTTTAACATTTGAAAATGTAATTGCGCCTACAGTTCACTTTGAGGCCCTGATAGTGGCTTCCGGCACTTTAATAGTTAATGATTCCAATATGCTTTAGGTTTTCTGTGTTTCGATACAGTTTGAACAGTTTCACTACGGAAACAATTTTATTTGTGTCGAAATCGTTATGGAACTTATTTTTCATGTTGGTAACACTGCTGACTTGTGAGGACAGAAAGCATTCAAATACTTTTGTGTCCTGTTGAGAACCGGCTTTTTGTGAATTTAGATTTCCGTCACGACAATGTTCTCATTAAGTTATTAGCTATTGTTATTGTTAATAATAAAACATTTTTTTCAGATACTACTGTCTCTCAGATAGAAACAAAACTCCAACAATTAGTGTATTAACAAAACTTTACAAAAATGTTACTCAAGTAGAAATTTACCACTCTGAAAACTGCAAATGTGGCGACAATTAGGACAGGAAGTATGAACTGTCGCGGTCTCTCGTCTGACAGCAATAAATGCCGAGACATTTTCTCACGTTGCAGAGATAAATTCGACATCACTTTACTGGTTGATGACAAACCACAATTTTACAATAATGTATTTCTTAAAATCGAAGAGATCGTTAATACTTCAGTTGTATTGGGTGGAGACTGTCAATTATACACGCAAAAATAATACAAGATCAAATAAAACAATTTTAGAATTTATGGAAAAGCTAGATCTGTATGATTTTTGGAAAATGGAAAATACTTGTCTAAAACGATATACATGGCGGGGACCAGAAAATGAAATGGCAAGATTAGATTATTGTCTAATGTCCTCCGATCTACAAATGTTTTTCCATAAAGCAGATATTATTTTTAGATATAAGTCAGACCACAACCCGATCACTCTCAATTTATCTTTTATCAGTCAACTTCGGGGAAAGGGTCTTTGGAAATTTAATAACAGTCTTTTAAATGCTCTAAAGTAAGGCATCGCAGAAACTATTGAACAATATACCAAACTTAATAATAATAATAATAATAATAATAATAATAATAATAATAATAATAATAATAATAATAATAATAATCTTACTATAAATGATCAACTCTTTTGGGAAACGCTAAAACTTATGATAAGTGGCAAAACTATTTCTAACTCAGCATTCTTAAAACGAAAATCGAACAGAACGCGACAGGAAATTGAAACAAAATTAAGTACTCTTACGCACGCTCTGGACAATGTCGATACATCAGTCATACATGAAATCGAATCATGAAAGCAATTCGGGAGAAAAAAAATAAGAGGGAAGACTGCGAACTAAATCAAAATGAAAGATTGAGGGGAAAAAGAAACTAAATATTTCTGTAACCTGGAAAAACGATAGTACTCTGAAAAATTAATCTCCAAGATGCCTGAATCCTATGGATTCGAAACAACTGATCTGAAAGAAATACTATGATACTATGAGAGCAGAAAACATTTTACCAAAACCTTTATACGGCAAAAGTATCCAGCACTAATTATGACGAGCAAACTGAAAATACATTTTTTGACGCGAACAATCCGTTTCTAAATTTTCTAGAGGATGATAAAAATGACCTTGGAAGGTTCTTTGACCCGATTCCGAATGCATTTATGCAATTAAAACAATGAAAAACAACAAAATCCCGGTTCAGATGGTTTTACTGCAGAATTCTACAAGTTCTTCTGGAAAGATATTGGTAATTTCTTGATAAACTCACTGAATTGCGGCGATAATACAGAAGAACTATCAATAACCCAAAATCTGGTGTCAATACGTATATACCCAAACCAAGTAAATCGAAAGTACACATGAAAAATTGGCGACCAATTTCTTTAATAAACGCCGATGTAAAAATAGGCTCTACCGCCATTGCTAGCCTCATTAAAACAGTCTTTCTTAAACTAATTTCTGAAACTCAACTGGGTTTTGTAAAAGAAAGGTATATTGGAGAATCAACACGTTTGACATTTGATCTAATCAGAAAATGCGAAGAGCAACACATTACTGGATTGCTTGTATTGTTAGATTTTAAAAAGGCATTTGACTGGTTAGAATGGACCTTCATCGAGAAAACAGTCCGTTTTTTAAACTTTGGCCCATCAATAATACAATGGTTTCACACCTTTTGTAACAACATATATAGCTTTGTTGTGCACAATGGTCATTGCACATGAAGTTTCGATCTACAGAGAGGTGTTAGGAAGCGTGATCCTCTATCCTCCTACCTCTTCTTCTTCTGTGCAGAATTCATTGGTACAGCTCTCAAAAACAACCCAGATATCAATGGAATAACGATAAATGATTCAGAATACTTAATAAGTCAATATACAGATAAGTCATCGTTTTTTTTTCTAAGTGACGACGGTCATTCATTAAATACCGCTCTTGAAACGGTGAAATTGTTTTCTACTCTTTCTGGACTAAAGGTAAACTGAGAAAATGCAAGTGATTTGGATTCGATCGAAGAGGGGTTGTGGAGAGGAAATACAAACTGGTGAACAAGTTCACTGAATCACGGAAATTCTTTTACAAATCTGGGAATAGAGTACAATTAGTTCTGGGAAAATTATATATTAAACAATTACATAAAAAAAACTTTGAAAAAAATGAAAAGTTACTCAATGATTGGTTATTCAAAAATTTAAATCTAATCGGAAGACTGCTGAAGTAAAAACACTTGTTTTACCAATGTTGATACAATGCTTATCGGTTTTACCCAATCCCTGGAAGATATTTTTTGCAAAATACAAACTAAATTCTTTAGTTTTCTATGGTCAGGAAAGAATGATAAAACAAAAAAGATCTAAATACTATAGAAAATGGAGGAATTAAGCTCCCCCACTTGAAAGCTTACAGTTACTCATTAAAACTACCCTGGATCAAAAAACTGTTAGACTCAAATATTTTTGCTCCTTGGAAGACTCTTGTTTTAAATGATATTGAAGAACTAGGAAGCAACACAATTTGGCACCTACATAAAGAAGGACATCTATAGGGAGGCACGTTGGTTGTTAGGGAAACAAACTGACACCATTTTCGATTCTTTGGTTTGGATCCCAAGTGCATTGTGGTTCCATATATCAAATTTGGCCGAAATTGGCCCAAGAGGCCGCTCGTTGCTAGGGAGGCACGCTGGTTGCTAGGGAAACAAACTGACATCATTACCGACTCCTTGGTTTGGATTCCTAGTGCATTATGGGTTCATATGTCAAATTTGGTCAAAACTTGCCCAATATGTCGCTCGTTGCTAGGGAGGCACGTCGATTGCTAGGGAAACAAACTGACATCATTACTGACTCATTGGTTTGAATCTCTGGTGCATTAAGGGTCCACGTATCAAATTTAGTCAAAATTGGCACAGTAGGTCGCCCGTTGCTAGGGAGGCACGTTGGTTGTTAGGGAAACCAACTGACACCATTTTCGATTCTTTTGTTTGGATCCTTAGTGCATTGTGGATCCATATGTCAATTTTGGTCGAAATTGGCCCAAGAGGCCGCCCGTTGCTAGGGATGCACGTTGGTTGCTAGGGAAACCAACTGACGTATTTTCGACTCTGGTTGCTAGGGAAACCAACTGACGTAGTTTTCGACTCTTTGGTTTGGATTCCTAGTGCATTATGGGTTCATATATCAAATTTGGGCTAATTGGCCCAATAGGTCGTCCGTTGCTAGGGAGGCACGTTGGTTGCTAGGGAAACAAACTGACATCATTACCGACTCCTTGGATTGAATCCCTGATGCATTATAGGGCCACGAGTGAAATTTAGTCAAAATTGGCCCGTTGCTAGGGAGGCACGTTGGTTGTTAGGGAAACCAACTGACACCATTTTCGATTCTTTGGTTTGCATCCCTAGTGCATTGTGGATCCATATATCAAATTTGGTCGAAATTGACCCAAGAGGTCGCCCGTTGCTAGGGAGGCACGTTCGTTGCTAGGGAAACAAACTGACATCATTACCGACTCATTGGTTTGGACCCCTATTGCATTATGGGGCCATATATCAATTTTGGTCAAAATCGGACCAATAGATCGCCTGTTGCTAGGGGTGTTGCGTGTTGTTAGGAACGTCACGTGATGTAGTAAATTGTAAATTAGTCTGACTCCTGGTGTATTATGGGAGGATATCTCAATAGCACCCCCACCCCCACCCCCACCCCACGCCCCCTCCCCTGTTACTTCTCTCAACTGATGGTTCACTCAGTTTACCCAATAGATATCGGAATGTTCCTTTGAAGACAATTATATTGTCCCTTTTTGTTCTTGGGAAGATTCCTCGAATAAGAGCCGTTCTCATAAAGTCTCTTCTCGGGTGTTCCTTCCGAAGAATAAAAAAAGTGTTTATAATATAAAGGACTCTCGAGTTCAGACGCCGACGGGGTATGAACTTGTGCGCCTACGGCGCAATCGTCCTTTAAAAAAAAATAATAATAACAAGTGTTTGACCACCGAGGTGGTATTAGTCTCCTACGGCGCTTTTGTGACATAAAGTGTTTTTGTCACATAAGACATGACCACAGTCAGCAGGAGGATCAGACCTGGGGGGGGGGGGCAGTTTTGGTAAAATAATTGGGGACGGTTCGGCCTGGGGACGGCTCGGCTTGGGGACAATTTGGGTTTCATGACAACAGTCAACAGGAGTGTCAGACCTGGGGGGTGGTTTGGGTAAAATACAGGTTATCAGACAGGATTTCAAATGTGAATGGAATCTAAAAGTTGAGAATTGAGAAAAGTGCAGCTTGACCAATGTTGGAGGGAGGAGTGGTAACATAAAAATAAAGAAAAAAAGCTTAAAAAACACAGCAAAAATGGCCGCCATTCCGCCATCTTGGATTTTGAAAGAAAAATATTAAGCGTGCATCATTCCTTCAGAACCATTTATCCACGTACCAAATATGAAAGGTGTAGCTTAAAGCATGTTGGAGGGAGAGGTGGTAACATAAAACAGACAGACAGACAGACAGACAGATCTTAGATTTTGAAAAAAAAATATTGAGCGTCCATAATCCCCTCACAACCCTTTATCAATGTACCATATATGAAAGGTGTAGCCTGAACCATGTTGGAGGGAGGGGTGGTAACATAAAATAGAGAAAAAAGCTTAAAAAACACAAAAATGGCTGCCGTGGCGCCATCTTGAACTTTGAAAAAAAATATTGAACGTGCATCATCCCATCACAACCCTCTATCCATGTGCAAAATACGAAAAGTGTAGATTGAACCATGTTGGAGTGAGGGGTAGTAACATAAGATAGAGAAAAAAGCTTAAAAAAACACAACAAAAATGGCCGCCATGCCGCCATCTTGGATTTTGAAAAAAAAATATTGAACGTGCATCATCCCCTCCCAACCCTCTATCCATGTGCCAAATATGCAAAGTGTAACTTGAACCATGTTGGAGGGAAGGGTGGTAACATGAAAATAGAGAAGAAAGCTTAAAAAACACAACAAAAATGGTCGCCATTCCGCCATCTTGGATTTTGAAACAAAGATTTTGAGCGTGCATCATCCCCTCAGAAACATTTATCCATGTATCAAATATGAAAGGTGTAGCTTAAAGCATGTTGGAGGGCGAGGTGGTAACATAAAAACAGACTGACAGACGGACAGACGGACGGACAGACGGACAGACAGACGGACAGACGGACGGACGGAGTGCAATCCTATAGTCCTCTTACGGTTCCCGTAGGGGACTAATAATAGAGTATTCAGAGCCAGAGCAAGCCTCGCCCGTAATATGGTTTGATCACAACTGAACACTGGACCAAAACCTGGCTGGTGGAGTTTAAATCCCGCAAAGCAGAGAGTATGGTTATTTATCTATTGACTAAAGTGAATTTTTTGATTTGATTGGTTGATAGATACGTGGTATGAGACCATATTCATTGAAACCCACGATACGTTCGCCCAGCCACAGACAAATTTCCCATACCCAGTGGAGGCCTCGTTCCGAAATCTACAAATTGTCCATACCCCGTATAATTTTTTTTATACTAGTCATATCGGCATATTTTCACAAAAACTCTTTTGCACAAAAATTCCACAGAAACCTGTATGGCTCAACAATGGAAGATAAAAGATCTCATGCTGTGTGTGTTCACACATGAAATAGATTGTACTTCTAAAACGGAAAGTCGGTAGATAAATTCGTTACCCCATGCCTGATCACGTGGTACGGGTTTTTACCTTCCCGAAGCCAGCCGTATCCCATTCGGACTTCGGCCTCATGGGATACGGCTGGCTTCGGGTAGGTAAAAACCCGTACCACGTGATCAGACACGGGGTAACTATTAATCACATAAAAGCAATTCCAATGCACACTAATTCTTTCTTATGTTTAGGTTACACACCGGTAACCGGAGGTGACAACCACAAACACTTAGGTGTCATATTAACCCTTTACCTAACATGAAAAGCAGACGACACTTGCAAAACAAATTCTTGTATAACAATTATTTTCATTTTTTGTCTCAAAAACATAGGTTATGACCCCCATTGGAACGAGCTCGGCGAGCTCGTTCCAATGAGGGGTCATAACCTGTGTTTTAGAGACAAAAAATGAAAAAATAATGAAAATTAATTGGTGATTTTTTAGAATAGCGCTGGCCGGTTTTGGCCGTTACGTTAGGTAAAGGGTTAAATAGCACATGCACATGCACATGGCACGACCACACTGACCATATCTGCCACTCGGACTGCGGTGGAAACACAAATTTAATCTCGATCACGGCATCTTAGAAAACATACTTCGCCTTCATAATGCCTCCTCTTGAATACTCTGATGCTTAGGACCAAGTACTTTCTTATTGTGCATAGAATGCAGTTATTTTTCTATTTTGTTGTCATAGTTACATTATTATCTCTGGGACAATAAATATTGTTTACATTAACACAGACATACAAAAACAGAACCTTAGATTCAGCCCTTCCACTTTAAAAATCATTCGCGGTCTCTGGGTAAATGTTATTCTCAAAAATCGCCAATTAATTTTCATTATTTTTCAATTTTTTGTCTCAAAAACATAGATTATGACCCTAAAGCCTATGTTTTTGAAACAAAAAATGAAAAAAAAATAGTTATTCAAGAAATTTTTTTGCAAGTGTCGTCTGCTTTTCATTTTTAGGTAAAGTGTTAAAGGATAAAATCAATTTCTAAAACCCTTTTACTTATAACCTGCGTAGTTGCTTCGATCGGAGGTTTTTTTATGTATAATAATATGTACCAGCCTTTGACAAGAATGGCGTGCGCTTTCTTTCATTTTTTGTATTTAACCTTTGTGCTTAAGAGTTTTATTCACGATCCTATTTTATAAAGCTCGTCAGTTAGATGTTAACAATTTTGGAGATTCTCTCACAAACTGAATGCCAATTAATGCAGAAACAAACTGAATGCCTATTGATGCAAAAAGGATTTCACCTGAAGAAGAAATTTTCTGAAAGGGCAACAAGAATGGAAGAAAGATCGTCATGAAGTCAGGGAAGAATTTATTGATACTCAGCCATGATGCTATAAAATGGATATTATTAACCATATTTACCGGCACTCTCCCCACTCTGCAATCTCGTATAAGGTACAACGATGTGATACAAAAGTGTCTTAACAGATTTTCTAATTCAACCACGTACATTGTGAACTTACTCACTATACATCACTATTGTCCTTAGGCTTGTGCGGTGATCTTTTTGGACACATCCAATATATTGGGAAGCTAGAGAAAAGAAAATCAAGCGATTCTGTATTGAAATCGTATCCAATGTCGAAAACACAAATCTGCGAATTCGCCTCGTTAGCAGTAGAAGTTGTTTTTTTTAAAACATATTTTATTTCCTTTAAAAGTAGATTGGGATTGATATACAGACAGGAGCCTATACAGTAGGAGCCCACTTAACTGGATATCTTTTAGCTGAATAACCCTGTTAATTGAATATAATTTCCCAACACAAAACCATTTACCATACCGCTAGTACAAATTTGACCTGTTAATTGAATATAGGTTGTAGAGTAAACTCCTGTTAATTGAATAAAAAATCTTGTAACCTGTCGAGAAATTACCCTGACTCTCCCCAGTTTTCCTTTGTTTATAGAACTATTTGGCCTCAGTGCTTCCAATACATCATTTAATCTATTATATCTTGTTTGGCAGATCCCAGTTAATTGAATACTCCTGGTAACTGAATAATTTTCATTGGCAAAGTGGCTATTCAGTTAACAGGGTCCCACTGTATTAACATCTTTCCCTTACAAGAACAATTTATAGAGAATTTGAACACGTGTGCAAATGCAGGTGGTTTGATTTGAGTGTTTTCTGCTTGTAAACTGTGATCTTACATTCATTGTCCTAGGGATTCTCAAAGCTGGGTTATCCTTCCACACGGGGTTGCCACTAATCCGTTTCCCTGAACTGGGTTATCGTTAAGAAGCTGAGAAAATAAGTAGCATCGGTTGACCAGTGATGAGACAAAACTTGCTGGCATGTCACGTTCACATTCAATTAATGTTATTTCCTGTGTGGAGCCGAACAAATGGGTAGCCACCTGGTGTCTCACACTGACAATGCAGTCTAGCAATATTCCCAAAGATCGCTTCGCGGAGTGCGCATTGGCGAACAGTGTAGGATAGTACTCAACATCGTTCGTCCGTACACGAACCAACTTCTCTTTGCGAATACCCAGGTCGGTAACCCGATGTGAATCTGATGCTCTGCAACCAGTTCTGCAATGCAGAAAGGATTGAATAGAATTATGCATGGTAATCATCCGTCCACATGAGAAATTGTTTGCAAGTGGTGGTGAGCAGATTTACTATCGTACTTCCCATACAGTGCGGAACTAAATAAGTGTGATCACAACTACTGATACATGCTTCCTTTTACGAAAGAGTTGAATGGTTAACCCTTTGAACTCTAGTGGTATCTTCCCTGCCAGTTAACTGGCAGCAGTTAGAAGAGTCCATGTTCATTATTTGGGCAGACCAATCAATATTTTCAACGGGCAGCTTCGGGGCTGCACATTAAAAATATTGATTAGTGTACCCCAGACATTTACTGAACAGCCATCCAATATAATGACGTTACGACGTATCATGTTCATGGCGGAAAAGCGGTCGCTCTGTTTCAAAGGGTTAAACAATTATAGATTGACCGTGTATTTACTGAGATTTGAAAAGTGTAAAACACTCTTAACACTAAAATTTTATTTCAGCTACTAAAATTAGTATTTGAAGCATACAGCTTTCGAGCCATATCTATTATATGGGTAATTCATAACTGGAAACAGCTTACATAAGCTTCTAGCTTGCTGCTGAATCCGATATCATAACAACCAGTATGTGAAATGTTAATTTATTTCTTATCTGTATATTAATGTGAAACTGAGTTATGAAATAAAATAGTGTTTAAACTAAAAGAGTAAAGCAAAGGAAGCACTGCAAGGGTATCACAGTTATGTCGTTTGGTTACACACATTTCTTATGATTACTTCTACTTTTGTTCACAAATGACAATTTTCGGCGAAGAGGTCAGTTGATAACATGAACTGCTGGACTGATTCACGGAGATAGCTATTTTCCTGGTATGAGATCTCTGTGGTCTCGAATATTAGGAGTTCGCAAGTTATCTGAGGAATGTTTGATATGTTGTTGAATAAACTGATTCTCTGCTCATTGTAAAACGGGCGCCTGAAGAAGATATCTTGAGTTAGAATTTGGTCGTGTCTGTCGCCCAAAACCCTTTTTTGTGTTCTGGCTCAAAACGCTTAGTGTTTAAACATCCATGATCTTGTGTTAAAAGGTAATAAATAGGCCCAAATAAAAACAACAATACATTTGGTTCTCGAGCAATTAATTTTTCAAATTAATAAGGGAGGGGGGGGGGGGGGGGGGGCTTTTATTTTTTATTATTATTTTTTCCTTGTTGTTGATAATTGGTAAAGTGCTAAATTATTTTTGGTCAGGAACATTTGTTCACATGTTGTTGTTTTGTAAAATTTATGGGAGAGTGCCTGGGAAAGAATATAAACAGGAGTGGGAAGTGTGTCATGTTGGAGGGATGGAGACCCTGGATCATTTTCTCTTGGAATGTCCAACTTGTCAGTTTGACAGAATAAGATTCCCTGCAAGTATAATGGGGCAATGAATGACGAGGCAAAGGAGGGAGCCAGTATGGTTATCTGGGAAATTGGGAAGAATGAGATAGGGATATCATTAAACAGTGTAGGAGGACAGAAAAAGTATGGGGAGGGAACGGCATCTGAGAGCATTGGGATAAACAGGGCGTAAGAGACGTGACAAATCGTCGGCCGGCCGAAATGTTATTTATTATTTATTTATTTATTTATTGGTGTTTAAGGTCACATACTTATGCACAATGGCTAGTCGTGACCGTGACAGTTTTACGGGTGGAGGAAGCCGGGTACCCGGAGAGAACCACCAAGCATCCACGAACAACTGTCAGCTCCTCAACATTCCAACTCTGGTCAAGCTACGCTCAAGCAGGGTTACAGCGAGTGAAGACAAGTGCACCATCGACGTGCAGTACGCCTTAGTACACGGCGTCATCGTGCCCCCATTTAGGCAGACGGGATAAAGTGCCTTGCCCAAGGACACAACGCGAGTCGTCCCGGACGGGTATCGAACTCGGGACCTCTAGTAGAGAAGTCCAACAGTCTACCACTGAGCCACCGCGCTCCCGGCCGAAATGTTGTTATTATTCAGTATATTAGCTCTGGATCGAGCAAAAGGCTCGGCCCAGAGCTAATTTACTGGACGGGATTCGTACATTTCACTAACAAATGGAGATGAGTCGAAGATCTATATATTACTTGATTCAAAATTCATAGAAGATGCCAAATGGATCGAGAAATAAACTGATTTTCCTATAAGACCGCAGCATACGCTGTTGGGTAGAGCGTCCGTTTCTATTTAAGCATGAAGTGATAGACTTTTACTGTAATGCTGTAACTGTAATTGTTTTGTTAGTATTTCATTCCTTATCTCCGATTCACAGTAAGGGTTCAAATTTCGCGTAAGAATACAAATGCTTAGAGGTGGACCTACTTCCGAAATATTACTGGTTGATCGTGTTTTACCGCTTTTAAAGTACAAGTTCTATGGTCAGAAATAAAGTCACATCATTTGAGGAAATATATTTTGAACCAGCGGCACGTTAGATGGACAATGGCGGTCAAACATCCTTTCATCAAAATGACTGCTCTCATAAATCGTGGCCAGACTACCAGTTATATTCGAAGATCTGTCTATTACTTGATTCAAAATTCATAAAAGATGCCAAATGGATCAAGAAATAAACCAAGTTTCCTATAAGACCCTAACATGCGTTGTTTGGTAGGGCGTCCGTTTCTATTTAAGCATGAAGTGATAGACTTCTACTGCAATGCTGTAACTGGAATTTTTTTGTTAGTATTTCATTCCTTATCTCCGATTCACAGTGAGGCTTCAAATTTCACGTAAGAATACAAATGCTTAGAGGTGGACCTACTTCCGAAATATTACTGGTTGATCGTATTTTACCGCTTTTAAAGTACAAGTTCTATGATCGGAGATAAAGTCACGTCATTTGATGAAATATATTTTGAACCAGCGGCACATTAAATGGTCAATGGCGGTCTGTCACGAGGTTAAATTGATGTTTGAAGTGATGGAAGAAAATTTATGTTCCAATCAGTGCTCAGCCGACAGCCAGTGACTGTCGTCTGAACCTCAGTTCGAACGTAAACCTTGCCACCTTATCAATGCCCTATCCGCTTGGGACTCTTAGGATTCCTGAAGGTGCCTCTGACTTACAACGCCAAAGGGTGATCAACGATAATTGACTGAAAAGATTATTTATTTACATGTACGAAGAAATATAATATGAAACAAATTACTCACAAAACTATCGATAAGAATACACTAGTTACGCGGATAAAAGTTTATTCTTTAGGGCCCTCGACGTCCCTCACAGCTAGCTGTGTCCGCTGGATCAACCTCACTTCATCTTCATCTTCTCATGGTTTGTGATAAATGCGAAGTGTCTATTCACTTCTCGTTGCTTCCTCCTCGCGGGCTTAACTGTACCGTCAGTCGGGCTTAACACATATAATGTTCTGCTTGTGTGACTCTATCAACGTTCTCACAGTTCAATCAGAATTCAATCGGTGTCTATCACAGTTCACGTTCACTTTGCGCCTTGCCTGGCTCTCACGGGGTTAAGTTATTCTTCGCCTTCAGATATATACTTAAAAAGCTTACATAATAATATTCTACAAAGTGTTCTCAATATCACCAATTCTCGCACCGCCTAAAACTATCTTATCTCGCGAGCTATTCCAGCGCTTACTCGAGCTCTTAATACGGTCTCTAGACCTCAACGTTACAGCTTTTACTTCTTTGTCTCCTATGCCACTACGGTTCGAAACCGTTAACAAACTATTAACAACCCTCACTGGTTTACGACAATACGCGGACTTTCAATCTCGGTTCATATGACCCTCGACGGCCAAGGCTAAATTCGGACCTTCTCTGGGTGCCCTCAGGCCAACTGCCTCTCAGAATTCTGCTTTCTAAAACAGGTAATGACGTTTACCTAAATGCATATAGCTCCCTGAGCTCGTACTTCCTGTTCCTGATCCCATTCTCATATATGGCCACCGACTTGGCCCGCGACTGCTCCTATGCTAAATATGAGCTCTGTAGCTCTCCTACAACGTGCCTACACTTTCGTACCGATGCGGCACCTTCTCTAACCTATATCATGGGACCTCCCCATCTACTCGCAACGACCCACAGCCTTACACACCTTCCTTCTGGAATTGGCTGGAATGAATTTTTCGAGAAATCCCTCGATTTTTATTTAGATAGCCAGAACATTTATTCTCAGTTAATCGCTTCTCTTGAACTTGGCCGCTTAGATCTATCTTAATTTAACACTCGCTTTAAAGTTCCCGTATCTTTTGACATTTCGGAGACAGGATAGATGCGTAATATGGGCGTGTGTCCAGAACATATGTGATGCACTGGTTTCCAACGATTGCAATTTAACTGGTCTTTAATTACCCAGATAATTATTACAGAAGAGAATATTGTCTCTCTTACTATTGATCTGTTATCAGAAGCCCATATGGCGTTGAACACGTGCTCCATAATGGACATTAAATTCCATACTTCATTTAGAATCTCTTGAATTAACGTCAGTTTGACAAACCTGTTTTCAGGGTCCGTCACATATCTATCTTCCTTTAAATTTTACCCAGGCAGAAATATTATCGAAAATATTTACACTTTTATACAACAAAATAGCTACTTTTGGCTATCATCGTGACACGGTCAAAACTCCTTTCATCAAAATGACTGCTCTCATAAATCGTGGCCAGACTACCAGTTATATCGGGAAGCAAATATAAGGACATCTGGTGTAATTGAATGTGGGCACTGACTGCTCAACGTTCGACAATTACGTGTATTCATGTATTCAGTAGCTCGTGCTCGAGATGTTAGTTTTATTGTTAACATCACCACTGGAGGTATCAGGGAACTAAATATTTGAATTAGAGTTTCCCGCCATGAAATGTTGCATTCGGAAGTGATGCAATCTCTAAAAATAAACAGCCCTGGGAAAATAAATTGTTCAATAAACGTTTGAAGCATTCTATTGACATCTTGCGTTATCGGTAAATATTCCAGATAAAAAAAGAGGGTGATTTGATTACTTTTTGACCAGAAAAAAACAATTTATATTTGGTGTGTTTTTGTAGGGAATTCCCTGAAAAATATGTGCACGTGACCGTACTTCCCTTGCTGTCACTTTTTCTCTCATATTTGTTGCATGACCCCGTTTTGGGGTCAGAAAAAGTTGTTTGAAGGGCTATACTTGACAAAGATATTTGAATGCCAAAATTAAAGTGATGCGATCATATTTTTTTTGCCTGAACGTTATGATGGTCGCCTATGGGAAAATATTTAGTTCCGTGATACCTGGAATACCAGACGCCGATGAAACACCGTGTTTTCAGAAGAGTCCAGATTTACGTTTGACCTCCAGGAACGATTTGATCGCGCACATGGCAATAAACGGTTTAAAGATGTCACCGTTCGACAACTTGACTGATATGGTGATTGCTCTGTTACACTATCGGGTTGCGTCAATATGGGTGATCAAAATCCTCAACTCGTTTCCAAGAGATAATCACGAGTCAATACTATCCATCATGATAATCGACGACCACGGTGCTTGATATTAGCTACTGCATCAGTGGTATAACACCGTACTTAAATGGCAAGCTTTGAGTCGTGAGTTTTCTCTTACTTCTAGTACGTGTGGAGCGTCATCGGTAAGCCGGACTGGCGTCATTTTCCTCATGTTGAACTTGTCAAATGGGAGCAGCTTTGCAAAATCATGAAACCGGTTGAATTAGGCTAACAGGGAACAGTTGATTGGGAGTATATCTCGCGGAATTAACGAACATCTGGCAAATCCGGTGTCCGCTTTATTAAAAGGGTATCTGTGGCACACTGTGACATAAAACCCGAGGACTGATCCTTAACGCCACCTCTGAAAAACCTGTCATCACACATTTTTTGGACAAATGTCATCATGGACCATCCTGTACCATAACTGCACTTATCATAATTAACATTGAGGTCGAAATATCAAACTTTTCACCTGAAAATATTTGCTATAATGCGACTCAGAATTTAACCAATTCAGTCTTGTTTGTCAGAGCTCACCAAGCTCTGTCAAACAAGATTTGATTGGCCGAGTTCTGAGTTGTATTATGGTAACATTTTGCTTCTTAAAATTTGAGCATTTTCACATCAGGGGATGGGGCGGGTAAAGTCTGTATAATAAAATAATTAGAACGTTCCTTTTCATGTTCTATCGGTCGACAGTACTTGAGTTTGTGTGATTTTTTAAATAAAACCTGAAGCAGCGAAGCTGCTGAAGGTTTTTAACAGAAATCACACAAACCCAGGTAGTATCGACCGATAGAACATGAAAAGAAACGTTCTAATTATTTTTTTTGTATACAAAAATAGCTTTCATTGTAAAGCGTTAACTGCAACATGCCATCAATCATATAACAAGGTGGCCGAATCCAGAAACATGCTTTTAGTTACGTCATTTCAAACGATTGACGTCGCTTTAGGAGTTTCCAGATCACCAAAATCGAAAATGACTTGTTACAAGTGCCAGCGCTTTGGGAGTTTCTATATCACCAAATGTCGATGTTTACAACTGCATCATGCTGTTCATGTTATAATTCATTATTAATGCTTGTGTGATAAGTGGTATAATGGAATATAAATTCATGTTTCTTGGACGACGACAGTTGTTAGAGTTAAGAGGTGTGAAACAATTTATTTGGAACTTGAGTCAGAGACTCAGTGAGGTCGAGGAGTAGTGTAATAGTAATACTAAACTTGTGAAAATATAATTTGATTGAAGTCACATTCATGATTCACTAAAGTGGTGAACAACACGTGAGATTTTAATATTTCTGATTCGTTTGAATTCATTGTTCATTGTCTGCAGTTAAAACAGAAAACACACCCACTGAAGATGACATATTTGAAGGTAAATTTGTGTCTATCGGTGAAGAAAAAAGTTAAAACAGACACGGCGCCAGCGTTTGATGTTAAGAAATTCCAATCAGCGCGTGCATAATCGACCCTGATCAATGGAAGTGGAGCTTACATTTTCTTTGTTCTCATGTCTCCAGAGAAGAACGTTCCGATAGTACCCGTGTTTTGTCCAAAAACTCCAGTACTATGACTTTTAGAAGGTGTCAAATTAACCAATCACGGCTGTTGTCACAGACGTTAGGCATAATAATGTTATTTACCATTATCCCCCATTGAATAGTAATGATACTGGGTGTGATAAATTAGTGAATTTAGATTAATTGTTGGAATATCCAACTTAGTCTTCCTTAGGCAAGTGCTGGAGCTAAGAACAAAAATAGCTACTTCCAACGGCTGTTTTCTGATTTCTGTCACCACATGATGGTTCTCGTTGTAAAGCCTCTAAATTTCAATGGTGCACAGCTTTCTTATTATGTTTGGTAATGTATTTTTCAGTATGCGTTTCGAACTGGAATATATACACTTGTCCGGTGGTCTTAAAGAGATCTCCTTTCTGTCCTAATTGCCCTCAATAGTTTTTTAATCACGCTGTCGATTGGCTACTTTACAATTCCTCTCTTCGGCCGCTTCAACGGCACACTACACCATGAAGAACGACATAACTCAAAACATGTGTGTGTTTAAAACCTGCATTTATGGTGAGCAGTATCTTGGACCCTATCAATGAAATCACTCTAGCTCCAGTCCCTATTACGCGTCAAATATACTCTAAAATTAGTTGGGTTAAAAATTAACCCAAACTATCTGGGTTGAGTGAATATGAGCCCAATTGGGTTCATATTCACTGAACCCAATTGACGTGGATTGACGTTTAACCCATCTCATTTTAGACTGTAAATTGTTCAAAATTTAATTCATTAGGGGTGTTAGGCACACAATCCTTCTGGACAATTGAGTTTTCAAGTTGTGACTTTAAATGGGTTTAAATGAACCATTGGTACTTTAAAAGATGTGGCAATTGCCAGTTGGCTAATTGCCACATCTTTTAAATGCTAATGATTCATTGTAGTCAGTTATCATGATAGTGGAAAATACAGTTATAGAAAAATACAATTGTAAAAGTTTTATAGTATTGGCTCATGTTTTCGTGAAATGCAAGTGTTGTATTCAATTGGGAAAACAGTGAAAAGGAATGCCAGATATGTAATTTAGGAGTGGTGAAGACCCTGGAACACCTTCTTCTAGAATGCCCAAAATACCAGTCTAAAAGAATAATATTCACTGGGAGTATAACGGGGAAGTGGGATGGGAGAATGAAGGACATGTGGTTAGTGGGTGACTCAAAGTAGCGGGTTAATATGCTAATCGGAGAGATTGGGAAGAATGGGTCAAGGGATGTCATCAAGCAGTTCGTCTCCGAGTGTTGGGAGGAGAGAAGAAGGGAGGCGGTTGAGAGCGCAGGGGGTAACCAAGGCCTTCTCGTCCGAGAACCGCGACAAATCAGCGCCGGCCAAAGTGTTATTATTATTATTATTATTATTATTATTATTATTATTATTATTATTATTCAACCAACGGAGACTCATCTGTCTGGATAAGTTGATAGAAAAAACAGAATATTCCAGAAACGGAATCGAATCGGGTTCAAATCGAATCTGACCGCCTTTTGAGTTGCAGATATTCCATCCTTTCACAGTCGTAGAATAGAGCGAATAATGTCTTTTTCAACCCCAGTGTCGTATTCAACAAAGATTCGTCTATTGGGGCAGGTTTCTCTTGGTGACAAAAGATGGTTCAGGAAGGCTGTCGACTCCTTCTTGTTGGTGTCGTTTTCTGGTGATCGGAACACTTTCCACTTCAGAGCACGTTCTCAGGCCACCAGACAAATTTTGTAAGGAAACCGACGCTGTTACGGCCTGTTTGTTTACCCACTTTTTTGCGGAGTTTGCGAGCAGACTATCGTTGATGTAATGTAATGATTCTTCAGTCACAAAAATATACATATACTCTTCGAGTCCAATTTTAAATATTCCAATGAATAAGTAGTTAATTTACCTTGAAAATATATAAAGATATTAACACAATAAGTGGGCTCATCTGTCTGGGCAAGTTAAAAGAAAATGCAGAATATTCCAGAAACGGAATCGAAATAGTTTCGAATCGAATTTGACCGCTTTTGAGTTGCAGATATTGCATCCTCTCACAAGCGTAGAATAGAGAGAATATTGTCTAAATGTACTCCAGTGTTGTATTTAACCCTTTACCTAACGTAACAGGCCAAAACCGGCCAGCGCTATTCTCAAAAATCGCCAATTAATTTTCATTATTTTTTTCATTTTTGTCTCAAAAACATAGGTTATGACCCTTCGTTGGAACGAGCTCGTTCCAACGAGGGGTCATAACCTATGTTTTTGAGACAAAAAATGAACAAAATTAGTTATTCAAGAATTATTTTTGCAAGTGTCGTCTGCTTTTCAGGTTAGGTAAAGGGTTAACGAAGACATGTATTTGGGCAAGTTAATCAAAAAGCAAAATATCCAGAAACGGAAGCGAAACCTCCTGGAGCTCTTCCTCAATCATCAGATCTCCTATACAGGAGACCCGATGATAGAAGAGTTCGAGAAGAATGAATCGCTTCCTGACATTTGATAACAACTTGACTATTCGCAAATTTTCGAATCAACGCGACTCGAATTGAATCAATGGAACGATTTCGAATTCGAGTCGAATCGAATTTGTAAGCTTCGCGGGGCTCTCATTTTGTGAGACTTTTACTTATTGTAACGGTTACCCACCTAACCGATATGTGTGTGCGCGCCTAACAATTAATAAGGCATACGGCGTCTGATTCCACCTCTTGAGCCGAGCCGCAAAGGGTTACAGATTATGCAAGCTCTGATCTAATAGATAAGTGGATTTAGTTGGAATGCCAGCTAATATCAGTACAGAATATGGTATTAGCAATACATGCTTGCTGTGTACGTTTCTAATGTACAGCAAAGCTGTGATGGTTGCGTGTATTTTGGATTGTCTTTTATTTCCATTTTAAAGATTGGTCGATTAATAAGTTGAGTAAATGGGGTTGTATGATTTTTCAGTGTTTAATGTTAGCAAAACATGCAAGCACTTATCATAGAATAACAAGGGGTACAGTTCTGTAATTTTAGCCATGTTTGTGAATGTTCCACTCCAGGCGACTTCTATTAGAGACAATGGTTACTAGTGTCCCAACCGTTGGGATTTTGCCGGTCCTTGAATAAACATATATAAAGAGATGATCAAGCATGTTATAATAACATTGAACGCTGATAACGTGTGTTTAGTATTTTTATAAGTGTTCTAGTATCCTTATAAGCTGTAAAGCGATAGCATGATCCGACAGAGGCACAACATTAGTCCAAGAAAATTTCTGCTGCCTTTGTTCCACTTTCAAGAGACAAATTAGAAAGAGAATGGAGAATTGAACATCAGCACTCATCTTTTAGTTAGTCTAAGTGGAAAATACAGATTCTTGTTTTTGCGCGGTTTCTTTTTCTTTTCTTTTTTTCACTCTCTTTCTTCTTCTTCTTCTTCTTTCTTCTTCGTCTTCTTTCTTCTTCGTCTACTTTCTTTTTCTTCTTCTTCTTCTTCTTCTTCTTCTTCTTCTTCTTCTTCTTCTTCTTCTTCGGTCTTCTATGGATTTCATTGTGCGCACAATAACTCGAGTATGAATCTTCCTATCGCGCTGCTTTTTGGCATACAGCCACAAGTTTTCGGAAATCTATGTTTTTTAGGCTTATGGGCATTGGGGTTGACCCCAGGGTCGTTTCGGAAGTGGATCACGCTCATATCTCAGGCACGGTATGACCTATGGACCTGGGATCAACACCAAATAAGTCGACACTTAAAGGAGGTTCCAAATATAGGTCAAGATCAATAAGATCACCTGTCATTGAATGCATCTTTCAGAATTGCTGGAAATCGCATGTTTTACCCCCTAATGCATTCCGAAAGTTCACACATGCATTCTTACATTCAAAAAAGTGAGCGCGGCAAAAAATGTTGAAAGTGGGTGATGCTTATACTTCAAGCATGGTATGACCTATGGACCTGGGACCAACATCAAATTAGTCGAAACTCAATGGAGGTTCAAAGTATAGGTCCGAGTCAATGAAGTCACCCAGTGTTCATTGTGCATTTTTCAGAATTGACAAAAAGTTGCATTTTATGACCCCTAATGTATTTCCATAGTCAATACATTAGTTTTACACTTACCCTTTACCCAACGCAGACGATATCAAAATTTATTATTTTAAATATCATTTTTTTTATTTTTTTAAAAAATTTCAGCAAAACCATATCATGTGACCCCTCATTGGAACGAGCTCATTGAGCTCGTTCCAATGAAGGGTCACATGATATGGTTTTGTTGAAATATTTTGAAAAATTTAATTTTTCCAACTGCTCAATTTGCATATTACGCGGGCGGATGCGGGCGATTCGTTAGGTAAAGGCTTAAAAGGGTGGGCGGGTCCAAAAATTTCGAAAGTTGAGTTCGGAGGCCTGGGATCAATTCCAAATGAACCGAAACTGAATGGAGGTGCAAAATAATGATGAAGGTCACTGAGGTCACCCAGGATCATTGAGTGCATTTTCAGAATTGCTGGAAATCGAAGTTTATGACCCTATAATACATTTCAGAAGTTCCTACAAGCATTTTTACACTCCAAAAAGTGGACGAGACCAAAAGTAATGAAAGTGGATCGCGCTCATATCTCAAGCTCGGTATGACGTGTGGAGCTGGGACCAACACTATATGTCTCGAAACTCAATGGACGTTCAAAATATGGGTCAAGATCACTGAGGTCACCCAGGGGTCACTGAGTTGCTTTTTTTCAGAATTGCAGGAAATCGCATTTTTACACTCCAAAAAATAGGCGGGTCAAAACATTTGAAAGTTTATATGTTTAGGCATAATAAAACGTACTTATAGCGGCGGGCCAAAGTGTTATTATTATAATATATTGAAACCCATAAAAACGGCTGCTTGTTTCCTTATATACTAAAATTATTTTCGACATATTGGCAGAAAATCGTATTTCCGAGGTCTAGATTTTCAAAGTTTTCCAAAGAAACATGCACCAATCCTTCCACCCACATTCATCTGGCCTTGGTTCTCCACTCCACCCGCGACCATTCCGAATCCGAGTGTGTGTTAAGTCACTGAAATGTCGCAGACTAGCAGTGTTTCCGTTGCTGGCTGAAACATTTTTGTTTTCACAGAAATGGAATCTTTTGGCTTTTGGCCTGCTAGAAATTACAATCCACGCGTCTTTAATGGTAATCCAATCTATACCGATTGTACTAAATCTAACTTCTTTATCAGGCATATCTCCTACTGGTGTGTGTTCTTATCTAAACTGGCCCCAAAATCTGTAACATTTCTATAACCAGCAACAATGGCCAACAAATCCGGGACTACCAAACCCCCCCCCCCCCCCCCCCCCTCACCTAGACTTTAATATTTTTCCACCATACCACTGATCACTAAACAACTGAATTGCTGGAACGTCAACGAAACACGTCGTAAGTCAAAGCTGTCATGTCAATCAACGCGGTAACTCCTCCAATCGGTGACGTCTGATGACGTAAACGCTATTATGCTGTGATTGTAGTCACAGCATAACAGCTTTCAGATCATCAAACATCAGACGAAAACGAAGTATGAAAACTAGTACATCCGTATGAACTTTCCAATCTCGGCAGCTGTTTTTTCTTTGTTTTTTCTTTCTTTTTTTCTTGTCAATAATGACTAAAATAGTTTGTAGATATTCAATTTCTATTGTGCTCACCATCAATATATTCATTTTCCACAACCATTATGACAGATTCTTTCAAAAAAGTTATCGGCGACTGTAGGACGTCGGAAATTGAAAACATTTCGAAACATTTTCAAGGATGTTGCTGAAAAGATAATGCTATTGTCTATTTACAGCGACGCACACCCCGTCCCCAAGATGGCGGTAGATGAGATGCTTGTCCAGACGTGACTAATGAGCGTTCAAGCATTCCAGTTGTAAACAGATCCGTGCCTAGCCCTGAATGTTAAGGCCACCATACTAAGGGAGCTACCAAGTCACCTCACAAATATATATATATATCATCACCATTATGTTATGTACAAAGTGTATCAGAGTCGAGCACTTGTTTCTAAGGCCATATCTCTACGGATCGACATACGGCCTTAGAAACATGAGCGAGACTCCGACACAACATTTAGTACACAAACATAATGATGATTATAGATTAACGTTACGTTTCACAACTGTAGTGCCAATACCTTGATTAACTAACTTCTTAGTTTTTCATATTTCATTTTCACTCTCTTAAAACGCAGGTTGTGTGGCGATCTACGATCTCAGCTAAATCAGTTTGTTTGTTCAACATTTTGAAGACACTGTGTGCTGTAAACGGAGTGTTGTTTCAGCTTGAATGCTCCCAATGCTTCAGATAAAGAGACGTAAAAATAATGTGGCTTAATAATTTTATAATTATGTTTTTGAGAAGGGGTTTTCCCCTTACTTTTATAGAAACGTATACGGTCTTTCGTAATCGTCTTTCGAATTCGTGTCATGTTCTGTAAACAGTAACGTTCAAAAATTATAGCCAAACACAAGCATGAATTCTGCTGTTGCAGGATACAGATTTTGTATCAGAGGTCCCTGATACACGTGTATTCAGATAATTATTGACTTCGATACATGCTTATTGTAGGATAAAATGTCGGACATAACTCTGAACTTTGGGTTTGCTTTTAGAACCCGCCCTATACCTGATATTCCAGTAATGACAATTCCTGTGTTTTGCCTGTGGTAACTGTCTAGGTGAGGAGCAGCATGTTCCATGCTGAGATTTCCGTGGATCGAGTGATTTGCAACAGTCAATGCTGCCGGAACTGTTTATTGGTATATTATTCTAGTTTTAACTGGGGAATCCCAATATGATATCTATGATGATGCACTCGCCTGAATTTAATTTTTAATATCGCATTTATAGAGTATATATCCCACCAAGCGTGAGCTCTTGGTTTTTCTAGAACTATACCATCAGTAGGGTTTCTGACTTGATGTGTGTAATGTTTTATGTACTTTACGGGAATAGAGTTAAGTAACTTCGCAAGCTAGCATGCCCACCAGCTTTTGACATGACAAGCGTGCGTCACTCTTTGGTCTCATTCAATGTAATTGTGTTATTGTGAATGGAGAAAACTGAAGAATTTCCGAAGTCAGTGTAAAGTTTTTTTCGGTTATCGAGCGGTAGTATGAAAACCAAACTGAGCCAGCTGATCACATCGAGAATCCAACAAAAGATATATAAATATATGATGATTAGGCATTTTTCTATTATTTAGTGGTAGTATGAAAACAAAACAGGGTCACTTAATAACATTGGAAACCAACAGATGGAATATATATACTGCAAGATTAGTCGATATCCAACCCAAGTTGATTCAATTATCACAAAGCCTGTATTGTGTCTGTGTGCGTTTCAGGAGTTTATGGCGAATATAAATTCAAAACGATCTCTTTGGGTGCATTTTATTTTCAACGAAGATAATCTACATAAAAGCTGAGACACTTAGAATCTATAAAACATGATAATAATACTGTGTGTGGTAAGACGATGGATTGCTAAAACGTTTTAAGCTGAATAATGTAAGGCACAACATCAATACTGTCGCACTTTTGAGAACAAATGAATTTCTTACCAGTTCTTCAAAATGTTAGCTCATTGTTAACACCTTACGTCGTGTCTCTGCAATGTTTATTACACGCCTGTTCTGTTAAATGCCCATCTACAGCAACAATAAACCATGCGGAAAATGAAAATCCGTTCCGCACACATGTACCGAACGGAAATCGTTGACGCACTAGTTTTAAATAGAAGCGAAATTTCACTGGAATTTTCTACAAATCGTGCACCGTAATTACAATTTGAACCGCTCTCGATATCTAAAATAGTAACACGGGTTCCCCTCGCAAATTTGGTTGGCGATAAAATTTGCTCTTTTTGTTGATAGTAACTGTTGTCAAATGAAATGTTGAGTGTCCTTCTAATAATTGCTTTTATACACGCGAAGGCGTGTAATAATTCCAGAATGACACCCGCGTGTGCATGGGTTAATCGATATGGCACTTGTGCCATCGTGAAAGGATAAGACTCGAGGCCTACGGCCTCTCGTTTTATCCTTCCGCGCTGGCACTCGTGCCATATCGATTAACCCATTCATACCCGTGGATGGTTCTGTGTATGTCCTCGGGCAAGACACTTAAGACCATGGATCTGTGCAATAAGGCGTACTGCACGTCGATTGTACACTTGTCTTCAATCGCTGTTAGCTCTGCTTGTGCTGCGGCAGTAAGTTTGAGAGGCTGACAGTTGCTCGCCGCTGCGCGGTGCTTCTCATCAGGTACCCCGGCTTCCTCCCCCCGTACAACTGACCGAAACGATATGATCCTGGATGTTGAATGTGTCGTTAAAGATACAACAAAAAAGAAAATAAACAATAATAAAGCCGAGCCTACCGCCGGTGTTCTGGCACTGATGGTCCTGATAATAGTGAGCAAAGAGAATCGTAGAATATGAGCAGGTATTTCTAGATGAGTGTCGTCTACCTAAACAGACAGACAACGCTTGTCTGTAAATACCTGCTAGGTCATAAGTATAAGTCTTGCCCACTGTTTGATGTTCAATCAATTTGCTCTTATTTCCCAGATTTGAACGTGTTACCCGTTTTGGAACAGTAGTCCCGTTAGTAAATCAGTTTTTGGTTTAACCCTTTGAACCCGAGAGGCTGCTTTTCCGTTTTGGGGTTTTTTTTTTGTTTTTTTTGTTGTTTTTTTTTTTTGGGGGGGGGGGGGGGGGGTAGTTGTTTTTTTTATTATTATTATTTTGGATGATACATCATAATTTCATAAAGTAGGATGGCTGCTGAGTGAGTGTGTGGGGGGGGGGGGGGGTCGAGCAATTAATATTTTAACGTACAGCCCCACGGCTGCCCGTTGAAAATATTAATTGGTCTCCCCCCATATAATGAATGTGGACTCTTCCAATTGGTGCCATTGAACTGACGTGGAAGATACCAACAGCGTTCAAAGACTTAATATTAGAATCACTTAGTCCGCCGCGCAGCTTTTCGTATAGCAATTTTATTCGTGGAGCATTTAGGGTAGAGCCCAAACATCGAATTTTTTTTTTGTTCCAAGGCACATTTTGTACCGAAAAACAACAGTACTATGAAGCTTTGTGGCAGTGGCGTGACAGAATTTTAGTACCACGCCAGTCAGTCTGATTGCCATAAACATGAATTTCCAAATTTTGTTCATTCAACTACTGATAACTACCCACAGTTCCAAAAGTCAGACTGAATAATATTTACTGCGACTGCCATGGTTTGATTAATATGTGAAAGAAGTCCGCTCTGCAAGCCGATGTTTGTTTACCTTTTTTCTGTAGGTGAGTATCCCTTGAGGCATCTGACATGACGGCAAATTGTGATGATAACCCACAAAGATGAATGAGAAGATTACATTTTGTACCGTTTGCCAAAGGAATGGTCCATGTTTGTTCAGAATGGCGTCTCAAAATATTAACTAAATACACATCTGAACATTTGAGGTTTTTTATTTATTTTTTTTTTTCGTAGCTTAGCTTATGATTCGAATAGTAACCTCGATGAGCAAAACTGAATTCTACCCTCGGATATGTTTTATACCCTCGGCTCTAGTTTTGTGTATTTTCTCATCAGTTTGTTAGCATGCATGGTAAGGTTCAATTTTAATTCAATTAAATTTGTTTAGTGATCTGTATTGTTCCCACTGTTCTATCGAAACTTGGCCCATACTGCCATACGTCAGCAGTAGCCTCTCCCCTGTGTGTTATAAAAGTACCAGTTCCTTGCCTGAGCCTGGTACTTCCATCCCATATCGGTTTTTGGCCCCGGACAAGTCCTAAATGCCCCTGTATAAACTGATTACATGGAACTAATGGAGCTTGTTAACCCTTTACCTAACGTAGAAAGCAGACGACACTTGCAGAAATAATTCTTGAATAACTAATTTTTTTCATTGTTTGTCTCAAAAACATAGGTTATGACCCCTCGTTGGAACGAGCTCGACGAGCTCGTTCCAACGAGGGGTCATAACCTATGTTTTTGAGACAAAAAATGAAAAAAATAATGAAAATTAATTGGCGATTTTTGAGAATAGCGCTGGCCGGTTTTGGCCGTTACGTTGGGTAAAGGGTTATAGTTACCATCGACGAGAAGTAATCAATAGTTCGCCCGTTGAGTGGAACAGGGCGCCATCTGCAATGCTCAAGCATTGCAGACGGAGCCTTGTTTCGCTCAATTAACGAGTTCAAGTGATCGCATGTTACAGAAAACTCCATGACACTCACGGATATTTATACAAATAATGTCATCTACCCATATCACCCACAGAAATATATTATGAGCTGCCCATGGCAGGGAGCTAGAGCCAGTCACTTTCTCACCACCATATCTAAAGTCACAAATCTCTTCATATTTATGGAAACTATCTATCGCAATTGTTTTTTCTGCAAGCTACTGTCTGTTTACAGTGTCACAATACTTTGGGGGGTTTTTTTCGGGACACGACAAGAAGACTGTTAACCTGGCATGCTATCTCCTTGTGATGTGAAGTTTACAATGCATTAAAGAATTTGTAATATGAATATGTATTTTATCGGCGTGAAAATGTGGATACTACAAAATAAAAGCAACATATCTTTACCTATCCATTCCATATTCTTTTACGCCAGTTGAGAATAACGGAAGTAGCTTCCGATCTTTTATAATAGGTATCTTTCTAAATAAAACTTTCGAATGAAAATGGGTGGATCTGTTTTGTGCCGGTGAAGAGGATTAATAATACAGGCAATTAACCGCAATTCACTACTAAATCCATGATTGTGTGAGTAAGTAGTGGCGGATTCAGGCGGAGGTTGGTCTGGCGAACGCCCTTTCTAATATTTTCCTAATTTTTTTCTATGAGACACTCGATTTATTTTTTTAATTATTTATTGAGGTTTAACGACACTTCTACAGCCAGGGTCACCTCGTGTCGGACAGTTTTACGGGTGGAGGAAGCCGGAGTACCCGGAGAGAACCATAGTGAGCAGCTGTCAGACTCCCCAGCGTACTAACTCCACACAAGCAGGGTTAGCATTGATTGAAGACAAATGCACAATCGACGTGCAGTACGCTTTAGTACACAGCGCCACTGTGCCACCATATGGGGAGTTGGGATGAAGTGCATTGCCCAACGACACAACGCAGTTGCCCCTGGCGGGGATCAAACCGTAATTTTTTCGGTTTGAAGTCCAATGCCGTAACCACTGAGCCAACGCGCTCCCGGAGACACTCGATATTTTACTTATTATTTTCAGTAAAATATTAATTACATCATCATGTTGACATCAAATTTCATTTTAACAGATAAAATGTCAGTCAAAATACCACCAGTGGCAGAAAGGGTCAACGACGAAGCCATTGGTGAGGTGATTGCGGAACTCGACCCTTCCAATTTTTTCTGAAAAAAATGTCAATCTTATAATACATGTACCACTCATGCCCGAAATACCGGATATGCAATCTCGTCTTTGTATGTCTTGGGCGATTTTGTAACAGTTTTGCCTTCCCTTTATGGGGTATTTAACCCTTCACCCAGCACACAAGATATCAAAATTTATTATTTTAATTAATGGGTTTTTTTTTAATTTTGATCAAATTTCAACAGAACCATATCATGTGACTCCTCACAAGGACCAACTCAATGAGATTGTTCCAATGATGGAGCACATGATATGGTTTTGTTGAATTTTTTTTAACCCTTCACCCAACGCAGACGATATCAAAATTTATTATTTAAAATATCAAATTTTTAAATTTCTCAGAAAATTTCAACAAAACCATATCATGTGACCCCTCGACGAGCTGGATCCAACGAGGGGTCACATGATATGGTTTTGTTGAAATTTTTTGAAAAATAATATTTTTTCAACTGCTGAATTTGAGTATTACGCGGGCGGATGCAGGCGATTCGTTGGGTAAAGGGTTAAATATATTTTCCAACTGCTTAATTTGTAAATTACGCAAGCGGATGCGACAGATTCGTTGGGTAGAGGGTTTAGCCATAAACAAGTACTTGGGTTGATCCAGTTGGCAACAATGATTTCTCCACGGGAAAACTCTGGTCCGTCACCTATGGAGAGATACACACCACGAGGTAAAATGAAGTGGGGAGATAATATTTTGTCCCCCATTTAAGCCTTTGATACCTTGGTACGTGTTATTACGTTCGAAATCAAACAGCGCCTTGTACTTTGTGGTCTTTTTTTATTATTTTTCGATTTTTTAAAGTTTGAACCTAAATTCCTATTTTCTCCCGAATAGTGATCAGTGACAACCGTTGAGCCAAATGTTATCACAGCTTAAAATACTAACATATTCCTGCTGTCAAGACTTCTTAACTGGTTGAGTGCTAGAAGCCACTACCAGGGCTTTCAAAAAATGAGGAGCAAAAGCCAACTCTTTCCTTGCTTATGTTTCATATTCAGTCATACACAAATAATATTTTGTTTATATAAATTTGATTTATTACAAATTATTGGAGAGTGCCTCTGGGCACTCTCCAATAATTTGTAATAAAACAAGTTTTGAATAACAAATCAGACCACCAAAAATAATCTAGCCCTCAACCAGATAATCACTAATGTGAAAAATTTGTTGTTATATGTACTTTCCGACGTTTGGCGGCGCATTTTTGAAAAACGTTGAAGAAACTAAATTCCCAGTGTCGTTTGAACGTCAGGATAATTAAAGTGTCAAAGGTTTAATGTAGCCTGGCGACGTCTCTGGAAATGGCCGTGGATGCACCGTCGAGCATCTTATAAAATATCAGAGTACAGCCATGTATTGTCCAAATATACCATGGTAAACCGCACAAAAAATAAATCTGGTATAACAGAGTATTTTAGGAAAATACATTGGCATGGCGGGGGTTCGAACCGACGCCGAGAGAGTTTCCTCCGGCACCAACCGCCTAGCGAAACTATACTGAACCACGCACACCACTCTGCCATCTCTTTAGGAAAATAGCCAGGTGTCACCCGATATTGTTTGTGATGGGTCAGTATAACCATCTGACTTCCGTGGAATTCTTCGACTCGGATCCTACGGCGATTATTACACTCTAAAATCATTTGGATTAAAAACCAAACCAAATCAACCGACTTGAGTGAATATAAACCCAATTGGGTTCATATTCACACAACACAGTTGATTTGGGTTAATTGTTATCCCAACTGATTTTAGAGTGTTCATTCCCCATAATCACCATCCCTGGTAGGGACAAAATTGGCAACCGACGAGGAGGCGAGAATGACGAATAAGAAATCAGTATGGTGGGTCAGTCGTGAATGAATACCACAGCCCTATTGAATTTTGGGTTGGAACTGTTACTTAACCTCTCGAGGCATAAAATACATTCGCTTTTCCACATCGTAGACAGTTTTGTAGAATATAATAGAGAAATTCACGAAGAATCTTTTGAATGAGTTACGTTGCAACATATTCTTCGTGGTATAATAGTTTTCCGGAATTCTAACTGACCATTTAACATTTAGCTTGTCTTGTCTTGGTCGCCTTCACTTATTTACCCAAACGTGAGTAGGTCTACAGTGTAATTGAAATGAGAATAGCAGAAACGAAATGCAAATGAGATCCATAGATAATCAATGTACTTTTATAATAAAGCTGCTCCCCTTGGGACTATCCCATAAAGCAGTGTACAGTGATAAATTTGTACATGTTCAAAGTGCAACCACGAATGTGTCCTATGACACGATTTAAACCAGCAAACTATGAAACATGCTTGTTAATGCGCCAGTTTTGTACATGTAGAAACAGTGCTTGCTGCGAGTGTTCATGTGAAAAGCACAGATATATTACAGTGCCAAGTTCGAGTGCGCTGATTCTTCACTCTCACCCAGTTGAGTATTTTTATATATTTTTCATCAAACCTAGTCATGTCTGTGAAGCAGCCATAACTAGGTCTGATTAAAAATTCAAGAAGACTTGGCTCAAGAAATCACTTGTCAAACATTCGACTCAATTTGTAAATGAAAAACTTTGGTTAAAAGCGCTCAAATTTTTATTATTTTAGTGACAAGGATTTTCCTATTCCGGACAAGAAATTCCGCCTGCAGCATGTAAGGAGTTATTTATTTATTTATTTATTTATTTATTTATTTATTTATTTATTTATTTATTTATTAGGGTTTAATGACACATTAACAGCCAAGGTCACATCGTGTCGGTGACAGTTTTACGGGTGGATGAAGCCGGAGTACCCGGAGAGAACAACCGAGCAACGACGAGCAGCTGCCAGCTCCCCAACATCGTAACTCCGTACTTCAGAAAAGGCAGGGTTAGACTGGTTGAAGACATGCGCATCGCCGACGTGCAGTACGCCTTAGTACACGGCGTCATCGTGCCCTCTTGTGGACAATCGGGGTGAAGTGCCATGTCCATGTAAGGAGTTAAGTTAATGATCGAACCACACGAATGTTATCGGTTGAAGATGTCCATGGCATGTTCCTCGAACGAAGAATGATAATGCCGATACACTTTGCAAATATCGGGTCTTACAGAGTTTTATCGTTCTGTCACACAGATTCCATGGGCGATATAAAGCTCCGATGGCTATAGTGTTTTTAAAAAGTGAAATATGACCGCTCGTTGTGCGAAACTACATTTTCTGGGAACAAATAGCTATAAAATTCTATAAAACTTTTACAGTAGTATTTTGTAGAATTGTACTTTCTAGTTATGACTTTAAATGGGTTGAAATGAATCATTAGGGTTTTTAAAGATGTGGCAATTTGCCAGTTGGCAAATTGCCACATCTTTTAAAATGCTAATAATTTTTGATTGTAGTCAGTTATAATGATAGTAGAAAATACAGTTATAGAAAATAAAATGTAAAAGTTTTATAGTATTGGCTCTTGTTTTCGTGAAATGTAGGATTGTTATGGCATAAGTAAAGACACTGGCTCAGTTTCCATGTCGGCCAAAAAAAGAGAATTTCACATAACCAATCCAGTCAAGCTTTTACTCTCTATATAGATGTAATCAGTTCTATTTTTTATGCTTAGTTAGCATTTTGATGGGTACTGATATTACACATAGCTCGTGGATATCAATGAAGAGGTCAAACGTAAGGGCGGTTTTCTAACTATTACACCGCAGATATAAGACATCACCAACATCTCTCATTTCTCGATGAATACGCTTTTCTTCTGCCCCAGAGACGGATAGATTCGGGTACATAAAAGCGTGTCATTGATTAAGTTACTGCAATTGTATTTATAATTCCGGTTCAGTAGAATGGCAACTCCAAACTACCTGTTAACCGGTCAACATTTATCTTACAAGAACGTATTTTCCCCCAATACAAGTAAGGTATCCTGAGAAAATACAAATCAGTACTGATGGTAGCAACCTCACGTGCGATCATTCGATTCAGAAAGAGAACGTTTTTATCTGCACTCATTATTGGCATCCAGTTATTACACATGTAGATGTCACCGTTTTTTGATAAAAGTAATTAAATGATAAATAAATTACCAGCTCAACAAAATAAATTATACTAGAACATTTTTTTGTCAGGTTGATATTTTGTATAGGCCTACTATAAATTGAACATGAAAAAGAACAAAGAAACACAGGGCTGAAACAAAACTAAAATTTTCAGCTGTTGTAGTACGACAATCAATGGGGATTACGTCATGCACGGCGCAAGGACGCAATACCATGACGTCATGATCTTCATTCATAAAAAACATCAATTCAAAGAAGCTGAAGAGTTGTCAAAACAGAAGCCGTTAAAAATTTTATCCAATCTCTTCATCGTGAGAACGTGTAAAAAAGGGGGAATATTGTAAGATAAATTGGTTAGTACCACTACGTGGATTTCCGAGATAGTGTATTGAAGTCTCGACCTCGCCTCTGGGTCACATATCAACTCGTCCTATTGGACTCGTCGATATATGCCCCGATACGAGGTCTCGATTGCAAGGCAACACATGGTGGTAATAACCAATATTAATCGATAAATGCGCGTTGCGACTGTCCTGTAGATGGGCAGATTGGTGTCCATAAATACGCGTCATTGGTTAACCCTTTACCCAACGTAACGGCCAAAACCGGCCAGCGCTATTCTCAAAAATCGCCAATTAATTTTCATTATTTTTTTCATTTTTTGTCTCAAAAACATAGGTTATGACCCCTCGTTGGAACGAGCTCGTCGAGCTCGTTCCAACGAGGGGTCATAACCTATGTTTTTGAGACAAAAAATGAAAAAAATTAGTTATTCAAGAATTATTTTTGCAAGTGTCGTCTGCTTTCTACGTTAGGTAAAGGGTTAAATTACTGCAATTGAACAATCGTGTATATTTACAAGAGTATTTTTTGATACGATAGACATGTGAATGATTGTTATTCTCCATTTATTACATTACTAAAGGGGTTTGGGGTACCCATAATTAGCGATTTTTACACACGCAAAGTGAGCGGAGTTTTTTACCTCCACGAGGCAAGTTTTCGTCCAGAGTCTATTTCAAACTGAACAAAAACATACGCGGAGTCGGTAAATAAATCCTCCATTTGACTCAAGCTCTCAATCCACTAGTCTAATTCCGTAAGGAATCCGAGCTGTTATGAGCTGTTTGTTTGCCCATCTTTCTTCGAGACTGAACGCAAACTACCGTTGATTTTATGTGATGCCACTTTACTCACAAAAATATGTAGATATTCTTTCGTGCTCCAGTTAGTCTTCACAACATCGAGATATTAACTTAATTGGCGGAACTACGCGGCGTAATCATAAAACTACAGCCGTGATGTGTCATTCATAAGTATTTAGACATCACTACCCACGGCTGGATTACGACCAGTCCACGGTGACTGTACTGTATGTTTGGGCAAGTCAATCAATATAAACAGAATATTCCAGAAGGAAATCAAAGTGGTTTCGGAAACGGAATTTCTGTATAGGAGACCTGATAAAAGAAGTAGAGTTCAAGATGAGACACTTGGTAGGATTTTGCTGACCTATCCACGATTTGGAAATTTCCGAATCAGCACGATTCGAATCGAATCGAAGCATCGGGACGATTTCGAATCGAATCGAAATTGGAAGCTTCGCAGTGCTCAAGTACATAATATTCACTAATGTATAATGTATACTAACGCGAGATTAATATTTTGCGCCAAAAATGTACTTTTGTGATAATCTCATTTTCGAAAGGGTCGCGTCAAAATCTGCACATATCAGTCCGAATGCAGCAAGTGATATATTATTTCAAATATTGTAATAATGTCTAGGTGGCACATTATGGCACATTATGGCACGCATGTACTTTCTGCGCACAGAATAACATTTGTGATTAGAAATCATATTCGATCTGGTAAAACTTTTCGCAAGCACAAACGTTATTGATACAATGCAGTCATTCGTGCCAAAACGTGTTTTCCGCTCAATGGGTATATTTTTATAAACCAGAAATATGAAACAATCAAAAACTATGTATATTTACAGCCAGGTGGTAGTTCTTTTAAGAAAACAAATCACACAAAACATTCCAATGGGTAATTAAAATTAATTCAATAACTGAAATAATGATTTTTAAAGTCATAAACGGGAGCCATTTTGTCTGCAAAAGAAACATACTCATTTTCGTCAAGCAGTTTCGCGAGAATGTGATTCTGTGTCGGGATATATTATTTATCTCAAATGTTAACTTTTAACTAAATATGAAGACAGACTCAACTTTCCCTCCAAATAAGTCTAAAAGCTATTTTCTTTCTCTTCAAGGCTTCATTGAAAATTCTCATTGCGGTGAGCTCGACGTGTAAATTCAAATAAAAATACAGATAAACAAACTGCGTTTTTGTTTATTATTTCATGGTAGATTATTGCCCTCAGAAAAAATAATACCCGAGACGAAGTGGTAGTCGACCATATCTCAATAATCAAAGATCAGAATGTCCACCAAAAGTTCCAAAGCCTCTCAGTATTTTCGCCAGCGGCGTAGCAAAATTCAATTTCTCTGTCTGTCTTCTCTGAGGCGGGAGCTACTTCGCAAATGATTCGGTATTATTTTTTTGTTTTCGACGAGTTCAGGACCAGCGGATAATAATGCAATAAGACATGTAAAGGTGTGGAGTCAAAGAAAGTGATAATGAAAATGGTTTGGGCGAATTGAATGTTTAGAATTTTACATGAATGTATCACAAATGTTAATTTAGCATATTTTTATATGGGTACAATACAGTCGCCGTGGACTGGTCATGATCCCACAGTGATGGCCACGCATGCGTTTACCAGATAATAAAAATCATCATCAGAAACATTTTAATTGATGAAGCATCGGGTTGTTTGATGATTATTCCTATAATTAGTGTTTGGAATCAACTATTTATTATGTCCGTGAAAATATTGCCTACCTGTGGAAAAGTGACCAGTGCACGGCGGCCGAACTGTAAGTGGATTCGAAGAGGGTTGACATTCTTTTTGACTAAAACTATTTATCGTCCTAAGAAAGGGAAAAGGAAAATGCAATGACAATCTAAACATGTTTATATTCGTTTTTTATGTTGTAGTCGATTTTCAACTAAAGGAAAAACTTTAATACCGGAGACAAAGTGTGAACGCCTATTGAAGTAATGGTTCATACTCTTGTCATAAATATTAAAAACAAATTTTAATTTAGTAGTATTTAAAATAACAGACAGAATCGAGAGTAAACATCGAAAGTGATAGGAGGCGTGTGTTAATTCCTCGTCTTTGGTCATTTTCGAGACTAGAGGGTGATGTATGTTTTGTTTTGTTTTATTGGGCCTTAACCCTTTACCTAACGTAACGGCCAAAACCGGCCAGCGCTATTCTCAAAAATCGCCAATTAATTTTCATTATTTTTTTTCATTTTTTGTCTCAAAAACATAGGTTATGACCCCTCGTTGGAACGAGCTCGTCGAGCTCGTTCCAACGAGGGGTCATAATCTATGTTTTTGAGACAAAAAATGAAAAAAATTAGTTATTCAAGAATTATTTTTGCAAGTGTCGTCTGCTTTTCAGGTTAGGTAAAGGGTTATCGACTCATTCAACAGCCAGGGTCACATTGTGTCGGACAGTTTTATAGGTGGGGGAAACCGGTGAGAACCAGTGAGTAACTGTAAGACTCGCTCCCAACTTACTAATTCTGCACAAGAAGAAATAGCAGGGTTAATGGCAAGTGCACCATCGACGTACAGTGTGTAACCTTAGTACACAACGCCGGCGTGCCCCAAGTGGGTAATCGTGATTAAGTGGCTTGCCCATGTTCACGACGCAGTTACCGCTGGCCAGGATCGAACCGTCGACCTTTCGGTTTGAAGTGCAGTGCTCCCGTTGCAAGCTTGTGATAATGTAAATCATTATCGCCCATGCTGTGAATGAGGGTGGAGTCCAACAACTTTATCACTGAATTATCAAATGGTAATTGACAAATCAGAAGTCTACAGTACAGCCGCCGTGGACTGGTCCAAATCCACGTGTCGGCAGTGATGTTCGCGCATGTGTTTACGAGATAATAAAAATCATCATAAGCAAAATTTTAATTAATGACGCACCGGTGCTTCATTAATTAAATATTTGTTAATTATTCCTATTATTAGTGTTTGGAATCTAATATTATTACGTTCATGGAAATATTGCCAACCTGTGTAAAGTTACCAGAAAGCTGGCGGCCGTACTGTAGAATAAAGCACGGTGTGTAATAATACAGCTAATGGTTATCTACTGCTAATGTACAAGAAAGCGTAAGCTATTTTGATCTATACATTTACAAGTGGCAGTGCTTGTGCTTCAGTGCAATCACGGAATGATTGATGTAAGATACAAAAAACATACTATATACAATGAAATCTTTGAAATGTGTTATCATTGAAAAGGGATTATGTAGTCTTCGCACTGATCAGAAAGCCCGAGAAAGTGCTATAGAAGCCGTGGACGTGGTTTCCGCCTTGATAGAGCACTTGAACCCAAACTTCGTCACCTGCCGTTAATTCCGTCACAGCTCCGTTACTTCCGGATCCGTGGGCATCGTGAGCACCGGAATACATTCTGGTAATTTCGTTTCCATTCACGACAATCGCCGTCTCAACCTTTGTGTTGTATCCCGATAGAATACTTGAGAAGAAGACATACGTTCCACTTACGGGGGCGGTGAATTTCCCACTCTCCTTGTCGTAACCATCACCTTTGTTGGTTTGGACGCTGTTGAAGATTACTGTATCAAGTGACTGTAGCTCAAGATTGTAACCAGCTTTGGCGGAAAATGCGACTCCCATCGGTTGCTGAATCAGCCTCGCTGACAATGCTGAAATTAGATATTTTTAAAGAAATGTAGAATTGTAGTTTGGAGCACAACAAGCATGGGTGTCACTGAGGGATATTTAGGAGGTGTGATACCCACCCCAATATTTTTTTCCATTCGGGACATTTTCCCTCAGGGCTGGAGTATAAGATACTGTTTCTATCTTGCATGTATAACTCTTTCTATCCACCTAGATGCGCTTTCGCGAAAAACAAAGTTATTTTCAGTTTCCAATTTACAATATCTGTCAGCGGAAGAAAGACGTAAAACTTCATTTTTCACACAGACTTGTTTTTCCATCAAATGTGAGTTCATATGGTCAAATAGTCAAGAATATACTCTTTAACATAATGTTAAATTCATATTGGCAGACAAAGTTCTTCGTATTTCCATTTTTGTTTAATGTTTCTAATTTCATCTGTGTGTATTTCCTTATAAATTAACTAAAAAAGGCTGACAGTGGTAGCTTTAAAGGTACAAAAAGATATTAACTTCTTATAGCGTGATTTATGCGTTCATAATTCCAAAGAAAGCAATCGTCAAATTATTTGATGGTTTAAAAATCTTTTGGCTATGGGTCAGTTTTAATATTTCCTTTTTACTTTGAAAAATACTGATTTTTAACTTTGTGCGATTTCGACAGACTTCGGACTCCGTGGCGTGCGCAGTCACACATGAAAAAAATAGGGGGGACAACTCCAAATGTCTGGCTCAATACTTGTAGTCCAGTATGCTAGCAATCAGGTACTTTCTAAAAATACTAGCTTTAATACTTCGACTTGTGTCACACACACGCATACAAATGGAGGTCTATCCGTGGTACTCGATTGGGACGGTTAGGGCCAATCTGGAGTATCGGTACGGTACATGTTGATTAAATAATAAGTTACATCACAACAAATACATGTATAGTTTATTTGTGTACTAATATTTCTAGGAATTCCTGAATTTTTAACTATAATCCCGACTGACTAAAATTCCAACTACATAATCAAGGCATGCCTTCGACGAAGGCATGCCTTGGTGATGTCGTTAGAATATTAATTCGTATTTTATCCATCATAGTCAGGGAAAATCAGGTTTATGCACCCTTCACGCACCCAACTCCTTATCAGCCAGCCTGGCGACGCCCCTGATCAAAAGTTGTAAAAATGACCATTTCGTGTGAAACGATTGAGATTCGTGCCTTAGATTTCATAACACATTAGTCCAAATATCCAAAACGGGGTGATTCGAAACTATATTTAATGTTCTTGGTAGCTGTAGGGTGAGAGAAACCAAGTATGATCCTATCTGTCCCATTATTCTCGGCAATAGACAGGGGATCCTCATTCAATGCTCAAAGAAGTGGGATCAAGACAGAACCCCGTAAGCATAAGTATTCGCAGAAGTATGGGCTAACGTCGGGAAACAAATTAACGTAAGATGGAAGAATAATCTTTATCCTTAATTTCATCTGTAGAATTAGATCTTTGAGTTTGAATTCTATATACAGTAACACGCAGTTAATTAATGCCAATGGAAAATATCCAATCCACAGTAATATTTGCCAAGCTGATTTTGGTAGATTTCCTATAATCTGGTTGTAAACGGCGTTTCCAATCACAGAAGTAATTAATGGAGTACTTGCACTGGAGGGGGAGGGGTGCAAGAAGGTCTGTGAAGGAAAAGATGTCATTCGGTATTTATATAAGGAGAAACACACACACGACGTTTGTATTTATTTAGCAAGGTTTTCGCCCATTACCCAGTGGAACCCATAGGCCGTTACCATGTCCAGCTAGTACTTACTGTGTGATTAAGGCAGGGATTGATCATTTTTTCGATACTTATGCTTATTCTATATTCCTGCTTTAACCCTCAGTTTCTCAGATTAATTTTATGTTAATAATCTGTAATAATTATCATACATGCACACATCTATAGATGACTTAACAGTGTTTCAACATTATTGTTGGCTGCCCGTAGTTTGCGGTAACCGGTTAACGTCAGATCACCGAAGTTAAGCAACATCGAGCCTGGTTAATCATTGAATGGGTGACCGTCTGAGCGATCAATTCGGACTCCCGCGTTGTGTTCTTGGGCAAGGCACTTAACCCCGATTGTCCACATGGGGGCACGATGACGCCGTGTACTAAGGCGTACTGCACGTCGATGGTACGCATGTCTTCAGCCAATCTAACCCTGCCTGTGCTGCAGTGCGGAATTACGATGTTGGGGAGCTGGCAGGTGCTCGTCGTTGCTCGGCGGTTCTCTCCGGGTACTCCAGCTTCCTCCACCCGTAAAACTGTCACGGTCATGATTAACCATTGTGTATAAGAAAATGAACTTAAATACCAATAAATAAATAAATAAATAAATAAATAAATAAATAAATAAATAAATAAATAAATAAATAAATAAATAAATAAAGTCGGAATTATTATTTGCTTCCTAAAAGGTTAAAGTATTGCAACTACTATTCCTTGAGAAAATCTTTTTTCATTTGTGTTCAAAGTTGTTTATTCTTTCTAAATATACAACAATACACAGTTGTCTGAAAAGTTGCTTGTTGATGTGGCTTAGGTCAATAGATGGGAATTAACGGTGTACATTTTCATTTCCGCTGTATACATTTCAAATACAAGAAGACACGTACGTAAACACAACCTTGACTTCCGGTGTTTCGCTCCATCCAAATGATTCACTGATACCCACCACTGCATGTAGAATAGAATATAGTTCGACACGTTTTAACGTGTATTGTGAAACAAACGGTATTTTTTTACAAATTATTATGCAACCTTTTGATGAAGTTAGTTTAAATACATCCATTGTCTTTTCCCTTTTCAGCTGGGTTCATCACATACTTTTATTACATATTCTACCTTATAAGGTAGCGGCAAATGTTCAACAAACATTTTTCGATATCCTTTGTCACAATAGTTGCAAGAGAATATCTTTCCGGAAGTTACGCAAGAAGGTTAGATCGATATCGCTGAACGATTTCGGCGATTGAACGTTTTAATTTCAATTCATGACTGACAATTTTCGTCACTGGAAGACATTTACAGAAAGTGTGGTCCCTCATAGTTTCCCAAATCTGTCAGTAAATTAATACTAAGGGTATTGGAATTCCAGATAAAAAATTAAATTTGGAAATGTTAGCGAATTTGTATCATCGATGTGCGCACCATTTCACAAACTTCTGGCATTTTCCTGTGGAGAAGCATAAAAATACAGAAGCTGGATTTTTACAATTTTCTCCAAATCGTTTGACTATTGAAACTCATTTAAAAATAAGAATGCGGCGTTTTCACCATATTTGATGTTCTGTAACTGTTTTCTTATTCATTATATCAACAGTGAGCGCATCTGGACATGTAATGCAGACACTGTCCTTTTCCTTAATATAAAAGTCGAGGAGGTGAGATTTGCTATTTTTTCTGTGAACAGCTGTGAAGAAGAGAAACTTGCAAATTATTATAAAAACACATTCCCTAAACAAAGCGCTTAAGTGGAGACTTAGTGTTGGTAGGGGTGATACTGATAGATATTCTTGATGATGGATTTTTTCAACAATTACTTGCTTCTTAAATGGACTTTCTTCGCTCACCCAATAATTTCAAGTAAGATAACTTTACCGAAAGTCGATTTTCATGACGATATAAGTCAGCGGTGTTAACTGCATTTAAAACATCGCAACGCATGTAACAAACAGAATACTGCTGACATCGAGCAGATACCAGAGTAATCTTTTTCGTGACTGCATGGAAATCCCAGTTTTTACGAGCGGCTTTCAACTTATACGTCACTGAAATCACTCGTGGAATAACGCTGGTGCCTACTCACAAAACAGTAGACCGTATCCTCTTTTTATTCAATCATAATTAAATTCTTTTATTTTCTTCTTGAACATTAGCATGCTACGCAGGAGCAGTTGAATAATACTGTAAGGAGGAAGTCAATTCAAATATACAGAGCGGCATGCAATGTGGAAAACCCTCACAGAAATAGATGCATGTAGCACTGACATCGAGTTATGTGTTTACATTTCATGACTTCGCCAGCATTTAATTTCAACGTACATCTGGTTAGTTTTTGTTCACAAACGTTTCGTTGTCTAATAAAAAGGATATTATCAGCAAAGATTAGGTCAAATCAAGTACCCACTGAGAACTGTTCTTGCGTTGACCCAAAGAAAATGAATGTTCATTGTGTTTTAAATTCCATCGGACGGAACATTTCATTTGAGCAGAAAAGCGAATCTGGACGGTCCGCTTTTCCGCCCAAATGAAATATTCCATGCGATTAAATCTAAAAATAGGCGGTGGACGATTTAAGGGTTAGACTGGTTCCAGGCAATAACAGCGTCAGATTCAGTTAAGAATTTGGCTGGTGGATTGCCGATCATGGTACTGACAGCCAGTAGTAATAGCCTCGTGAAATAGACAGTACTGACAGACAGATATGGGAGTTATTAGTAGCAGCAAAAGTCAGTTGCTTTGAGTTAGCGACAGAAGAAAGAACCAGTTGTGGCAAAAGCCCACGGTGCTGGAAGACCTCCGTAGACGGAAGTGTTTGATGCCAATGCCAGCAGTGGAGAAATGGTAAAAGCCAATAACAGTTGCGACATCCATTAGGTGTTTCCAGGAGGGAGAGTAGTCAATCAACAAAAGCATACCTTAGGCCGCTCGCCATACCACGAGGTCCGCACGAGTGCCGAAATAATGATTTCAAAACACCCGTGATGAAGAAATGGAGTTTGAGTTTGGAACTCATCGAGGTATCACTCTAGGGCCTCGGGGTCTTAAAAGGGAAAACAAACTGACACGCACGGGACTAATTAAGAGAGGTGACCGTGTGGAGATATAGCAGAAGGGTGTCAAGGAAAGAAATAGGATTTGATTGGAATGTTCTATAATGACAGCGATTTGACTGTTGACTCAGTCAGTGACTGGTGCAGAGAAAAAGTGTTCGGTGCTGCCACGAGCAGGCATGGTAATGGAAGAATAAGGTTTCACCAAAAAGGAAAATGGCATTCTGATTCGCCATGATGGGCAAACATGTAGCACCCAAACATGTCATCTGCATGCGTACTAACACCGCGAATCGCCATGGAAATGTCACAACGCAGCTGCTCGGGAACTTTATTATTACATTCAGTGTAACATACATCAAACGCCGTGGTTTGGCCTCACATTTCGTTTACAAATGCATGTAATCTAGGATATGCATGATTACATGCGTCGCATTCAAGGATGGAAATCGGGAGAATATATTAATTTAACCCTTTGCACAAAATTGTAAGCAGGGAGTATGTCCCACGGTGTAACTAGGAATTTGACCGAATCAGTCTTGTTTGACAGAGCTCAATGAGCTCTGTCAAACAAACTGATTGGTTGAATTCCTAGATTTTCAGCTTCAAATATTGCTTTTTCGACAGTAGAGAGAAGACGGTTGAGTCACATGATCTTTATTTCAGTTTCTGGGAAAAAGTCCTATTAGGCTGCAGTTGATTATCTTGTATCGCAAAATGTAAATGAAAATTTGCAAACAAATTTGAAAACTAGTTCACTGATGCTTTACTTCTCATTGTGGAACATTCCAGGCATAACTCAGATGAACTCTCCACCAAGCATCATTAGCAACTTCATATGTAAGATGAATTCTATTGGTTTAAATTCTTCCTGTTTTTACAACATTTTGCATAAAATGTACATTAAAAATAACTTCAAGCCCATCAAATTAAAAATCCCAACTTCCATTTTGAGAACTCTATTGATCAACCAAGACGCTATTTGAAAATATCCAAGTCCATGCAACCCTTAAAGGCAGTTCAGTTAAAAAAACATAGTAAATGTTTCATGTGTTACAGATCATTTGGAAATGCCCAGAAATGGAGGGAAACTATTCTATCTATTTAGAAGAATTCAACACAAAACAGCATAACGTAACTCTGGTATACAAAAATAGCTATGTAATTTTTACAACATGCTATTCATTTTTTTGGAAATTGGTAGCATTTTGCTACGCAAAGAAAAAAAGTTGTTTTGAGCACTGTAATTGAGTAAACGTATTCAAAACTTTTTTCAGACTTTGTAATGTATCGGCAATGGATCCGAGCAAATGAGCGAGCGGAAAGACATTTTATTACCCACGAGACTATTGATGCCACCTGTATCATAAAGATCGCGTGTCTGTGCAGTCATGTTGAGCTGACATTACCACGTTGACACTTAATGTTGTTATGGTGATAGATGTTACTTTTGGCCCCTTTTGGTAGGTAAAGCCCACCATCACGGGGTTCAGTGATGGCACTTGATTGGCATGGAAACGCATTGGTCGAAGAGGAGTGAGTGTGTTCTGGTGTTTGTTTTATATACTGGACGGGAGTACTTCGCTCGGAGGTTGCCCAAATTCTATTTTTATGTCTCTTTCATGTCGTGTATCTGTCCTTTTGAGGCGGTTATTTGGTTTATTTTGCTTGGCTTTCCAAAATTCATGCTTCCATGCAGTTAACCCTAACCCCTAATACTATAATCTCTTACTTCTGAGGTTATGGTAATAATGTTCCATTTTTGTGATGTGTTCATCGGTTTTATTGTGGTAACAGTCTACGACACTTTTGTTACCAGAGTTCACCTTACCGGCTGCTTTGTTCACTCTGTGTTTGTTGTTTGTCAATTCATAATTATTCACCCCGCCCCAACCCACACCCCTGCTACCTATGCTCACAGTATTCTGTTTATACTTGACACCATTCTGGATAACCTCAACTCCTTAATCCCATCATTCTGCCAAGTCCTGGCTTTACTTAGTCTATTTGTGGCCTGTGTGGAACTTTTTGTTGCCAATTATCCGCATGGCACGTTTTTCGTGGATATCTATTTATTTTTTATTGGTGCTTAACACCACATCAGCATCTGAGGCTATATCGTGGCAAAAAAATATAAAATACAGAAGAGATCATTATTTTCCACGAAGTTAAAAAAAGTTGATGTAATTTCGAAAGAATGTGAAAAATAAATAATTGGAGAAAACAGTAATTGGAAAATGAGACAAATGGTTGTAAAGAATATTGTGTGAATCAACCTGTTGGAGAGATATGAAGGGATGAGAGTTTAAAAAATAAGAGCAGTTTAAAATTTATTAACCCTTTACCTAACATGAAAAGCAGACGACACTTGCAAACAAAATTCTTGAATAACTAATCTTATTCATTTTTTGTCTCAAAAACATAGGTTATGACCCCCTCATTGGAACGAGCTCGACGAGCTCGTTCCAAAGAGAGATCATAACCTATGTTTTTGAGACAAAAAATGAAAATTAATTGGCGATTTTTTAGAGTAGCGCTGGCCAGTTTTGGCCTTTACGTTGGGTAAAGGGTTAAAAAGGGTTGATTTCCTTGAGGAACGACAGAATTTTATGAGAATTTGTGTTGTAAAATAGGTCTCAAAGAGACGCAATATTACAACTACTGCCGTCTGACAAGATTAAAATTTGAACAGTGCAAAACAATGCCCTCCACTGTCAACCTCTGATGGCAAGGAACACACTCTGGTCGCATATTACCTTCTAACAAAAAGGAATGTGTAAGTCTTGTATAACCAATATTACATCGTGTCAGTATTACATGACCTTTTTCTGATGGTTAAATAACCTACTGTCCCCCAAATATTTACCCGAAATTTAAAATCCATTGACTAAGTGGCCGTGTATAAGCGAGAAGTATAGAGTTCTCAAGGCGGATTTTGGCAGTACGTTATTTTTGCCTTGTTAATTGCATAGATGGCTTTAGATATTTTTACCGACCATCGTTAGAAGACTTGACAGTCGTTATTTATTCCTAGTTCCTTATTCGACATACGTTATCAACCGATAATCTCGGTTGATAACGAATGTGAATAAGGAACCCGAAATATGTAACGTTGTCACGTCCGTCCATCGTTATGTGGTTCTTGTAATTTGAATTTTCATCTATTTGAATTTCGAGGAATTTTGCAGTAAGCTCGATATGGTTGTAGGCAACCCGGTTTAATTTATCATGGTCTTTGACTGAAAGTTCTATTCATTAGAGTAATATCTACTATTTTTCAAGCCAGTCGGGAAATCTCCTCTTAATAAAGGGATCGCGGCGATAAACCATCCGACAGACAGACATTAGTGAGGCAATGCGTTGTGGCACGTGACGATGAAAAGCTACGCTAATTTGTGTCTAAATTGTATTGCAGAATCGTAAAAGCATTTTTCTCTTGAGCTGATTCCATTCAGGTGTTCAATCGCGAGATTAAAGAAAAAGGTTTTATTTGAAACGAAACGCAATTTTAATCCCGCGCGCTCTTTTAATGTCCATATGCTTTTTTCTAGTTTATCATGTGCCAAAACAGATAACTGGAATTTACGATTTTTTAACCAGAACAAATAAATCATAATGTATACGCATTAATTTGATCATAACAAGTCAGCACGCGTCCCCAAGGAGAGGTGTCTTCTCGTCAGATCACCGAAGTTAAGCAACGTCGAGCGCGGTTAGTAGTTGGATGGGTGACCATTTCAGCGACTGATTCGTGCTCCCGCGTTGTGTCCTTGGGCAGAACACTTAACCCCGATTGCCTACATGGGGGCACGACGACGCTGTGTACTAAGGCGTACTGCACGTCGATGGTGCGCATGTCTTCAACCAATCTAACCCTGCCTGTGCCGCGGTGCAGAGGTCAGAGTTACGATGTTGGAGAACTGGCAGCTGCTCGTCGTTGCTCGGTGGTTCTCTCCGGGTACTCCGGCTTCCTCCACCCATACAACTGTCACCGACATGATATGACCCTGGCTGTTAATGTGTAATTAAACCCTAATAAAAAAAAAACAAGCAGAGGTGTCGGATTATAATTGTCACACTCTACTCTGGCATCCTTTCATGTAGAATAAAATATTGTTTAGTTGAATAATTGATAAATGCATGCATTTCACAACAATAGTTGAGTAACAAAAAAAAATATGAATAACAAAAAATACAGTATTATAATGAAACAACTAAAGACAGGGAAATTTGTTACTGTTTAAAGGAGGGATTCGACAAAAAGCTTAAAGCTTATATGTAAGTCGTCTCCCGAGCAGTTTATAAGATTACTCCTTTAGGTGGTACAATACAGCGGAGAAGCTCGTATATCGTCGCTTGGAGGCCGAGACCCTTCCCATTTTATCTAAGTTGAACTTAGATGCTGCGATCGTAGATCAAGTGGCCGTTAAGTTAAGCGACACATCAGAGAGGTTGACAACAACAACACACGCACAACCCACCACACAATATATCTCTATCACACACGCACAATTCTCTCTCGCAGACTTCCTCTCACCATCTACTACACACCTACCCCTACACAATCAGACTCAAGCCCCCAGACCTAACACAACACAAAGAAGCTGGAGATGTCAATTTCATTCGGGCCCGACGCCAGCCGGGATGCCGGGTAGGGGGGGGGGTGAACCACCCCCATGACAACCTCCGTCGGAAATTTTGGTTATTTTATGCTAGAGTTTGTGTCCAAAGTGGAAGACCTTTGGTCATTTTCCCAGTATTTTAACTGTTTTACCAACGGAGATAACAGACGCCACCTGCAAACAAAGTTCTTCATTTTGTGCCTCAAAAACACACCCCATGGCCCCTCATTGGAACAAGCTCAACCAGCTCATTCCAATGTAGGGTCAAAAGCTATGTCCTTGAGACAAACATATAAAAACGTACGATCGCTACGTTGGGCAAAGGTATCAAACCTCGCCCCCCTCCACCCCCACAGAGAATAGTCTGGCTTTATACCTGGTAGAGTTCGAATACGGAGCGCAAGAAAACAGCCTCGACCGCCAAGCAACGATATGTGAGATTGTTTAAACTTCAAGATGTATTAGAATAAAAAGGAAAAAGAAGGAAGAACTGCAGCACGGATAAGTAAAAAAAAAAGAAAGAAACTAATATGATCAGCTTGAGTACATCGTACATTGACTTAACACCCAAAATAATTTTATTTCCTGTATTACTTTTTGAAAAGAGATTAGGCACAAATAAATTAAAATTAAAATATCGAAAAAATCGGAAATATCGGTGGTGTTGAGCGTTGGGAGGCGTGAAGGGGTATTCCACTTAAGGCATTGGTCACAGGGTCCAATTATATCAGCTAAGCAGAAGATGTTTACCGCCGTGAACCATCACTAATTCAGTATCGCGTTCCCCACGAGGAGTTGGGGTGAGGGCATAGTATTGAGTTTCAGTTCATTGGAATCGCTTGCTTGATAGAATGAAGTCATGCACCACTTCGAAAATAAGGCGGTTGTCCTCGTTGTTCAAGCCTTCTGTGTCAAAGAGAAGTGTGAATGTGTCTACTACAAATGGGAATAAATTGATAGTATAATTACGAACGTCGGAGAACAATGGACAACGAAAAAAAAGTGATCAGTAGTTTCGCACTGACCACACTGACAGGACGCACTGTATGACAGGTCAGTGTCGTATAGGTGATAATTAAGGTTACTACAATGCAACCGCAGCCTACAATGGTATATTTGAGCTCTGCGAGATTTCGCGTTACTATAGAACTTTGGGGGTTTTTGGTTACCATCCTTCAGAAATGTTTTAAAAGTTATCAATGATGAGTTCTCACGGACAGATAAGGGCAACTTATTCCACTGGTCAGTAACGCTGGGGATAAAAGAAGACTGATACAGTTGCGTTCGGCAAAAGGAAACTCGGTGGTTTTGACCAGATCGGAGACTAAGTGATGAATTCGACAAAGAGATGATTGGGGGGACTTTGAGATGTATGGAGGTGATATGTGATGATACATTTTGAAAAGTTTAATTAGTTTATATTTACGGCTTCTATCTTGCAGGGAGACCCATCGTGTCTCCGAATATAGTAAGGACTTACTGGCACTCACTGTTGCTCCAGTAATGATTCTTGCTGCTGCAATCTGTATTTTTTCAAGTTCCGGAATATTGGTCATGGAACAATTATCCCAGACAGTATCCGCGTATTCAAGAAGAGGCCTAATAAAAGCGAAATATATTTTTTCTAGGACACTACGATCGAGATTAAAGTTTTGCCTCCTCAACAAGTCTGAACGAGACCAGGCTTTGGAGCAGATATGGTCAATGTGGTCATTCCATGTACATGTGCTATTTAGTATGACTCCTATGTGTTTATGGTTAGAAACTTCCGATACCTGTTAGCCACCTAAATATAAGGGTGGATGGAGTTGGGATTGTTTTTACGTGGTATACACATATTTTCTGTTTTGTTGGGATTGAACTCGACCAACCATGTTTTGGCCCGGTGCACAATTCTTGCCAAATCGTGGTTGATTATGGTTATGGTCGAGGCTTGCTCGGGGTTTTCAATGATTAAATATAAGGAAGTGTCATCTGCAAAGAGACGTATACTACTCACTAAGTCGCTGGTTATATCGTTTATGTATATCAGAACAAGAGAGGCCCGAGTATAGACCCCTGAAGCACACCGGCCTTGATGGGCTTCCATGGAGATGACTCAGATGCTATCACAACTAGTTGCGACCTATCCGTAAGATACGATTTTAAAAACATAAGTGGCTCCCCTGAAACGCCAATACTCTCCAACTTGTGGATAAGACCAGTATGCCATACTTTATCAAAAGCCTTACTGACGTCACAGAAGACTACCCTAACTTCATTGCCTTCGTCATGTGCGCGACAGAATTCATCATATATGTCAGTCAATAAAATATTGTTTGAAACCAGACGACATGTCTAGTGAGTAAATGAACTCATAGCGCAATAATTGTCCACTCATAAGTTTAGACGTACCCTAGGCAACTAGTATTTTCAACGCCTCTACCAAAATCGGATACTTCCCAAAAACGTGGAAGTCGGCCATAGACACATGTTACCAAAGCCCGAAAAAGACAAAACAGTCCTTCCAACTACCGACCCATCAGCCTAGTAAGTTATATAGGTACGTTTTACAAACGAATCCTGAATAACCGATTAAAAGACTACCTAGAATCGAAAAACATCTTTAACAAATAGCAAAGAGGCTATCGAAGCAACAAGCAATGTATTGAACACGTCCACAGGCTAGTAGAACATATCAAAAAGGCAATTTCGCAATTCATAGCGCGTCCCTAATCAGAGGTGTCGGATTATAATTGTCACTCTCTACTCTGGCATCCTATTATGCACATTAAATATTGTTTGAAGCCAGACATGTTTAGGGAATAAATGAACTCACAGCGCAATAACTGTCCACTCATTAGTTTAGACGTACCCTAGGCAACTCGTGAAGGTATATAAGCTTCTAAATTCTACTGGATAGACAGCAGACAAAACCACAAAACGTATTAATCTTCTAAAAATGCTTCGAGGCACCTCTTGGGAAGCCAATCAGACAGTCCATCTTAAACTGTACAAAGCATTCGAACGCCCAGTACTCGCCAGTACTCGAGTATGGGGCACTCGACCTCAGCGATTTAAATAAAACTAACATGGGGAAACTCCAAAACGCCCGGAACCACGCGCTCTGGGTTGCCCTCTGCGCTCCCTGGGACACCCCCATCAAACTACTCCACGACAGAGCCGGAATTCCAACCATAGAAAACCGCCTTGCCTCTCTAGCCGTGAAAAACCGCGATCGCCTCACCGACTAATATCAGAACTTTATGACATCTGTGCAAGCCGGCAAAAAACAAAACATGCCACAAAATAATCACCGCGAGTTATTATAACTATAGAGGGGTCTTCCAGGCAGTGTATTCAAACCAGCTGAGGCCCTTGAATAATATTATGGGCTGCCTTCCACAAACAATCAGTCAAACCACCGCGGTCTGACATTTCTACCCTAAGTCTGCGATAATATGTCTAATACAAGACATGAGCTGTCCATGCTGGGCACAAGGGAAGGTGAAAAACAGGCGGTGAATTCAGACTAAGACCATTGAATATTATCGGCTGCCTTCACCAAACAAGCAATCATAACCACTTAATAGCATATAGCTGGGCACTTGGGAAGGTGAATAAACAGGCAGTGAATTCAGACTAGCTGAGACCATTGAATATTATGGGCTGCCTGCGCCCCACCTCTAGTCGTTTTTGTAAGCCCCAATAGTGCGCCTCCAGGTCCAGGCCAACTAGGTTATCATGCAGGTCTGCCCCCGAACCAAGGAAGTTCGGGTCTTTCTCTGTGTGGTCCACGAAATGGGTCGTTGTTTTTTCTTCTCGATTAGATCCAGTCCTCTTAGCAGAAGTCACACACAGAAGTCAACTCAACCTCCATCAATTGCCTGAGGCAGATCTACTTGCCAATGATGGCCCACTACAACTAGATTACGTCATAAGTGGCAGATTATACTTGCCTGAAAACATCGATAGATCACCCTCGGGGAGAGGTAGCACCTTTGTCGAAAGCACCCCTCTCCCACTGGTCTTCGTCCGAGGCACAAAAAAACATCAAAGAACGCCACGAAACATCCTAAGAACCAAGAACTCCATGATCCCGGATCTGCTGAGTACCCTCCCTTCTCCTCCTTTGACACGCCCGGACATGTTGTGTGAAACTCTATTCAACCGTTAACAAGGGTCGAAAGGGGCTTGCCCTAAAACGCCCCTGTGCGCCTTCGGTCCGCGAAACCATTTGACCTGGATAGACACGGAAAAAAGGTCAGAGACGACGGCCACTTGGAATACCTACGAGACCAGATTCAAACCTTCAGAAATTGCGAGATCGGAGAACATCTTATTATAAACACCATACGGAATCTCGCAAATATCTTGTTTACAACTGATTCAAGTTTAGCATCAAATCTAGAAGAAGTGAGCGAGTTTACTGGCAGTGTATTGAACCAACATGTAGAGCTCGAACGGCGACTGAAGAAGATATAGTAACAACTCATAGCGGCGAACATAACTGTCCACCTGACTTAGAATCTATTTAAGTTGATAGAGTTTATTAAAGAAGAACAGGCCTACCATGAAGGCACCATAATGCAGCTTTAACGTGGTGGGAAATTGATGCCAAGAAAACGAAAGTACAGGAAGATTGATACCAAACTAGACAAACTGAAGACAGATCTGCGAGAGAATCGCAGAACGTTGTTATTATATATGGATGTTGTTGCTAACATTGTAAAACATTAAAAAAAATTGTATATATAATTTAATTTGGTTTAATAATGTAATTTATAAATGTATATATAATATGTTGTATTACATGTTTTTGCTTTGTGTATCTGTAAAATTAAATGTTATCTTATAAATGTCATTGTCAAACATTAAATATATTTTTAAATGTATCTGTAAAATTAAATGTTATCTTATAAATGTCATTGTCAAACATTAAATATATTTTTAAATGTATCTGTAAAATTAAATGTTTTCTTATAAATGTCATGTAATGATATGTAACTATTTAGTGTTGCCATGTTGCAATAATAAATTTTCAAAGTTAAAACTGCTTTTGCTTCTCATTCACCCCACATTCTTAAATTAATTAACCTGCAATTCTATTCCCCAAATTTACTGCTACTGACTACTTGTTTGATAACAACTAGTCGGCCATCCTTTGAGGTAGAGGATTATCACACCTTGACTGGGAACAATAGATGTGGGTTGAACGGGAAGACCCCAACAGAATATTAGCATTTGATAAGTGAACAAGAATAATTAATTGAATAGATAGCGTGCTCTAATTGATAGATTATAATAATGGACGACTGAGTGATTCAATCATTTCCTGAATAATTTGAGAATTTATATGAACATATTTGTGAATAGATAAATAAGGAAAATTGAGTTTGCGAATAAGTGGATAGATAATAACGGTTATAAGGATTTATGTAGCTCTCTTCTGCGCACGCGCCAAATCATGGAAATTAAACCTTTGGATAATTGAATCATGTAATATATTTCGACATCAGAAATTATTTGCGTAGCATTTTATATAGATTCGGGTCGACCTCATAATTATATAATATATATATATAAAATATATTATAATATTAAATTCTTGTCAGTACAACATTAAATCGATACTTTCCATGTAAAAAATAGTAATTTGTAAATTGCTATATATACTGGTTATCAGGTTAAATAATATTTTTATAATTGTTACTTGTGTTCATTCGTAACTCGAGCAACCCACCCATTTCACCACTTGTACAGTGGAGCCCACTTAATTGGATATCTCTTAATTGTATATCCCTGTTAATTGCATATAATTTTCAAACACAAAACCATTTACCATACCTTCAGTACAAATTTGATCTGTTAATTGCATATGGGTTGTAGAGTAAACTCCTGTTAATTGTATATAAATTTTTGTAATATGTCGAAAAAATTACTGTGACACGCACCAAATTCCCCTTATTTATCAACCTTTTTGGCCTCACTACATCCAATACAGGCATTTATTCTATTACATCTTGTTTGACAGAGCTCTATGAGCTCTGTCAAACAGGATATAATAGAATAAATGCTCAGTTTACCTCCAGAACACAGGAAATTGACCAAATTCCTGTTAATTGTATACTCCTGTTAACTGAATAATTTTCATTGGCAAAATGGATATTCTATTAAGAGGATTCTACTGTACTCGTTTTAATCGCACAGATATCGATCATCGTTCATCGAAGATTATCGTCATTCCATTATACGTTCATCGTGTGAAGAAGTCTCGATAATTCCGAATAAGGGGTCATTAACACGACTGATGAGATCTTCGGAATATCCACATTCGTACCTCATTATCGAATTCCCCTACAAAAAACCCTCGCAGTGTCATCTTATGGAATCCATATTTGTAGCAACTGGCAACGTAATTATTCCCCATTCTGTAGGGCGCCGCCCTTGTCGTAAATATGGATGAGTTCTAAATTTATTAACAGGCCTCCGGTCACAGTTTCTCTGGATTTCAAAACAGAGATTACATTGGAATATGACTGAATTGGTTGAAATTAGCAAAGCTAAAATCTTTCTAATTTCACCTGACATTAGTGAAAACTAAACACAATGCATTTGAGCCAACTTGAGATGCACTTTTTAAAACAAAATCTGAAAAAAGTGTAAAAAGGACATTCGGTCGAAATATTTTTACCGACAATTTATTACATTAAATTCATATTAAATGGTATGAAAATTTTCGATGATGAAGTATTGGCATTTTGGTCATTGTGCAAAACGAATGCTCTTTTGTTATCTAAATTTCGAAAAAAATAGTTTCGGCAAAACAACCAGTGAGCTTCATTCGTGTACACAATAGGAACCAGCACATATAGAGAGAAATGCTGAAGACAAAAACTAGTGTGAACACCCAACGTGGATACTAACGAACAGCCCATCTACACCAACTACAGTTAATTTCTCTGAAGGACACGCCAACAAGTTTTTTGTTCTACAAATGGGAGAGACAAGGCAAAAACATTCATACGATAAGAAAATTAATTATCGAATTATGAAAAACTCACCTCGACAAATCATGTACAAGCAAGAGATGGGCGGTAAGGGGATATACCTAGGTATCGGTTCGGTATTCGGTATCTGATTTGACCGAGATTTGCTGATAGTTGCAACGAGGAATTCACATCCGGAAAATACAGATGTATCATTCTACCACAGCGCCGCAAATGCCACTTCCAATGAGCTTAACATCGGCATTCTTTTGCTAACGCAAATCACATCCACGGTAATTTTGTGACTTGTTCTAAACAGACCTTAACCTTTGAAGGCCTAAATCAGGCATATTAAATCTCAGAGCATTTGTTCTAAGGATGCCATCTTCAAGAGGTCCTGCTGACAATAGAAAAGCACGCGGGCAGTGATTTCTAGACAAGTCTTGGCCGCCTTAATAGGCAGCCAAGGCTTGGCTAGAAATCACGTCTTAGCGCCTGGACATATACAGGTTGTAGTGAGAATCCAGGACAATTGCCCAGGCCCCTGGGGGTTAACAAAACTGAAAAGAAAATCAGCCACTTCTTTCATGAAAATGAACCTTTCACCTGCTATCAAGCCTAAACGGGGCCTTATAAATAGAGAAATAGTGAATGTAGGAATTCAGACAGTTTCGGCATTCATTGATTGGTTCGGTTCGGTTTGTCGGTATGTCCATGATATCGGTATCTTTTCGGTATATTGTCCATCTCTAGTACAAGCAAATCGGATATCAGTAAAGAAAATTAAATTATAATTGTTTAATAGAATGGTTATAAATTACACTACTACTACAAAACGAACCTCATATATAATAGTATGTTATAAAATGCGTACTGTAACTTTACAGAACGAGTTTTATAACAAATAAGAATAATGACTACGAGCTTTGAGATCCTATTTATCACATAAGGCTGCTATTCATATTTTATTGAAAAGAAGAGCCGAAAATGATGTCGACATTTGTGCCTTTGAAAGTTAAATCCACGTATCTGCTCTGATTGTGAGCATCATTCACCGCAACATGTATTTTCCATCCATCCCAACTGCGTTACAGAAAAAGAGTTCTGATACACAAACGTAAATGTCAGCGAATAAATGATGATAAAAATTAAGCAACACTATTGGTTCAATGACAAAATGGTTAACATATCTGCAACTTTAACCCTTTATCTAACGTAACGACAGGGCCGGGGGTGGAGGGACCGAGGTAGTAACCCCGGGACCCGGAACTTTGGGGGGGGGGGGGGCTGGCCCAGGATTCTGGGTCCATCAGGCCAGGGTCTACCAGAGTTCTGGCTCCAGTGCAAAGCCCCCCTCCCCCCGATCCCCGAGCGAGAATCAGCAAGATAAGTTGCAGTCGTATTGAAATAGTTGCCACTCATGTAAAGAAGGAATGGGAGTGCCCGATGAAGATTTTCAGTCTGTTAACCCTTTACTTAACATGAAAAGCAGACGACACTTGGAAACAAAATTATTGAAAATCTATTTTTTCCATTTTGGGGTCAAAAACTGCTTATGAGCCCTTACTGGAACGAGTTCAACGAGCTCGTTCCAATGAGGGGGTCATATGCTATGTTTCTGAGGCAAAAAAAATTAAAGTCGAATGGCAATTTTTGTGAATACCGCTGACCGGATCTGGCCGTTAGGTTGGGTAATTGGTTAATAGACTGTTATTTAAATACATATGCACCCGACTCGGTGTTATCCCGTCAAGAATTTTTCACTTAAAGAACTTCGGCATCTGCTTCAGTATCCCGAAACATCCAAATGGGGGGCTCGTCACAGAATTAACCCTGGAACGCGAATTTCTTGTCCAGGCCCTGCGTATCGGTCATAACTGTACACCAGTGCTCATCAAAATCGTCAAGCTCCTTCCTATAAGGGCTTATAAACTATGTTTTGGGGCAAAAAGAAAACAAAAAAAAATTTAGCGCGAACTTGTACTTCAGTTTTTTTCTTCTTTATTTTGCTGGTGGGAAAGGAAATTTACTACATCGTGTTATCTAACAATGTATGAATGTACTCATATGATAAAATTCGTTATTGGTTGGAACTGGAAGAACAACTGATAGTGTTACAGATATGAATTCAGGGGTTTGGGCTTGGGGAGTAGGAAGTTTACATTTTTATCTGTTTCCTGGTAATTATATTTATGTAACTCTAACTACTTAAACTTTCACCTTTATTTTCAGCGTCTACTTTCTGTGCCAGGAGTAATGAACCAGCATTTTAACACAACGTTACAGCAGAAGGAAATCCAAATAACTGTATTTAAATAACTCTTTTTAAATGCATTATATTTGTAGAACTTGAACTGCAATTTCCATGTAATGGAATGGTCGAGAAGGGTAATTACCACAAAAAAAACATAACACGGTGCAGTTTCCAGCCAGACAATATATCACATTCTTTTTAAAAAGTACACAACAAGAGCAGGCGTAGTGACAGGCATTTTGACATCTCGGCTGAGCGCGAAGCTTCGAAGTTCGATTCGATATTGTCCCGATAATTCGATACGATTCGGTAGAGCCGATTCGGAAATTGTCGAGATATCCCAAAATCCTACCAAGTGTCTCCTCTTAAACTCTTCTTCTATCATCGGGTCTCCTGTACAGAAGACCCGGTGATAGAAGAACAGGCCAAGAAGCGTCCGCTTTCGAAGCTTCTTTGATTCCGTTCTAGAATATTCCGCTTTTTTGATTGACTTGCCCAAATAGACGATTCGCCGTTGATTAAAAAATTAAAAACAGACATGACAGAATCGATTTTCTCCCGCAGGGGGGGGGGGGGGGGGGGGGGGGGGGACCTCCCCCATCACAAAAATATGAAATTCTTCTAAATCATCGTTTTTTTCCCCCGGTGGATCGGGGGGGGGGGGGGGGGGCTGCTGCTGAAACAGTTGCGATGTTCAGACATACAATCAAACGTTATTATTATGGCATTCGACCTTGACCGTTACGCACTGTACAGGTGTTGGATAGTCAACTATTCGTTTGTGTCGCTGTTGGATAGTTGACCATCCAACTGTCAAGCCTCACTGAACTCCTTCACTGTCAACTTCAAGGCTGCCGATTAGCTCAAATAAACCTTCAGTAATAACAATGGATGACGCCTTGAAATTTTTTTAAAAGTAAGATAAAGAACTCGTCTTCGTTGAATCGTTCAGAGAAACCATCCCGTCTCGAGCCTTTCGGCCATCGTCGGGATGGTTTCTCTGAACGATTCAACTCAGACTCGTTCTTTATCCATTACATGCAGTACTTGAGTGGAGACTGGCAATATTTACGGTTGTTAAAACTGCAATATTTTCATCTTGAAGAGCCGTGAGAATTCATTTGACATTCGATGCGAAATTTTATATCTCACTAGATTCGGCATTCGACTCGACCCCGAATTAAAGATTCGCTGGACCCCACTTAGGGGTACAATGCCTGAGACATTTTGTATGATTCAAGTGCTTTGCTGAATAAATAAATGCTTTTTCCGTAAAAAATCCACTTCGTATATGAGCCTTGTGCTATTCCCTAAAATCTATTCTAAAATCGTTTTTTTTTAGTTTCAATTACGAAATGTACTACCCCCCCCCCCTTTTGCACGAACAGCGTTAACCCTTTCACCTAACGTGATGACCAAAACCGGTCAACGCTATTTCCAAAAATCGTTATTCAATTTTATCCTTTTTTTTAATTTGTAACTTGTGAGAGGCGAGTGAACCGCCCATGTACGAACTGCGAGGTTGACGGACGGATATACAATGACAGACAGATGTGCTCTGAAATGATGAGTAACTTCTCTGCAGAATTGTTATCCCAGCACCATTTTGTAATAATACCTGCACTGTTGTGGGTCGATTCATTCAGTGTGTTCAACGATTCCCGAAGTTCGTCAAGTTCAGATGAATACGCATCCAAGGCGCCTCGCAGGTCACTTGTGAGTCTCGCTTCATTTTCCACCCGTTTGCGTAATTCCGCCAACTCCTTGCTACATGTGCACGCCAGTGAGGTTGCTTTCCACGGGTTCCTTTGTGTGGTTGTTCTTTGGGTGGGATCACCCAGTACAGCGACAAAAGCCGAATATAAAAGTACACTCTTGGTGAACATATTTGTGAGAATGTCTTGGGAGAAGACGCTGCGCCTTTTATTTATACCACGTTTTTCAGCAACGGAATGTCCGACTACTTTATGTATGTTTACTTCCTTATTACTTCCAGCTTGTAGAGTTCGAACAAACAAACGAGTTGTTTACTAAGAGAACAAAAACTGTAAACATCTCCTATATTGCAAGCCAATTCACCGCCAGAGACAGTTTTATCTGTACTAAATTGGTTCATGGTTTGCCGCAATTTATTTTTATTAATTCCTAGCGCTTGGTATCCTAACAGTGAGATCGTCACCACCTCTTTATTTTAGATAAACATCTCTGTGAGTTTCGTAAGAAACTCTCTGAAGGAAATCTGACATGACTTTGAAAATATCTGGGCACATGAAGTGTTATGTGTTTCGAATAACAGTTTGACTTCACCAAACATGTCTAACTTGAATCTTTGTTTTAATAAATCCGCCCTAAAATCTCTAAGAACACTGTGTCTTCTGTGAGAGACTGTGGATTTATATAAAGCCATCACATTTCGCGGACCAGCGCATATATTTGTCGACTGAGTTGATTCAGAAATGTTAAAATAAATCTAAACTATTTTTGTTATTTTTTACCGTGGGTTTTCGTCCTTTCGATATTATGGGAATCCAAGCAACACCGACTGGTTGGGGTTGACAGTGTTGTGTAAGGGCGAGGAGCCGAGCTCTAGTAACTCGAGAGTTCGAGCTAGTAACACAAGCTGCCCATTGTATTGGAATAAAAGTCGACAGGCAGGGCTTACATTTCGACCAGAATCTGAGAATCCCTTCACGCAGAGATTAGCGCAAGGAAGCCAGCGAGAATCCAGCATTCGCGTGAAAAGAATTGAGACAATTTAACCCATTATCTGAGATGGCAGCAGCAAGTTATACAAATACAAGGCTAACATGACCTGAAATATCCTGACACTTTGTGAATAAAACTGTACGGATATGACTGTCATTGGAACCGGCTCATTGAGCCGATTCCAACGACATCTATGTTTGTAAGGTTTTATTGATAAATATTGCTTATTTTTGAACAATTATCAAATTCAGTTTATATGTTAAAAATTAAAAAGCTGTGTTGAGTAAAGTGCTAACATGTGTTATCAGTATACAACAGGGATTCAACCATGCTGGCCTAATGGGATCCAGGGACACCAGGGACTGGGCGAAGAAAGGTCACTGGGAAATGCACCAAGGGGCCCCATACCTGGAGAAAATTTGTTTTTTCGATATGAACAAAAGCGGCTTCCTTATATCTGAGCGATCAATGGCAGTCCACACAGAGGACATTTCGATGGTATTTTTGTATCATCTTCATCGTTCATTCGCCCAAAATGGTTCTACCTGGGAGGAGGGCGGGGGGGGGGGGGGGTGGCATCGGGAAGACAGTAGTTCGGTGGTCCCATGTTACACTGTCAACCCCTTTGGTAGGCCTACCACTAATCGAACTTCATATTATCCTATGTCTGCTATAGCTAGGTCAAGCAGTATTGTGGGGCTGGGGGTAGGTAATGCATGGTCGCCTAGTGCGGTACTGCGAGATAATCCTTGGTGGTTTAGATTGGCAGTATAGGATGAATTGTCTGTTGATCTATTACCCCCTTAGTTCTATTAACTTACCGAATCCTTTGTATTATCTTATGGCTGGTGTTGGTAGTTCGTAATGCTAGGTCAGACAGCATTATAATCGTTTGTTTAGAACGGGTGCATAGGATGCACGGTATATACCCCTGTAGGTCCCCTGTTAGTCCTCGGTATTATTAACCAACAGATTGCTTTGTATTATTCTATGACTGGTATAGGTAGTACGTTATGCCAGGTCAAGTGGTACTGTGCGGTGGTGTGGGGGTAATGCCTGGTAGTATAGAACGGCAATATAGTATGGGGGGATATATACCTCTGTGCCCCCCCCCCCCCCGAAAGCCATTGGTACTACTAATCGACTTAATTCTTTATGTCATCCCATGACTAGTACAGGTAGTATGTAATGCGGGGCCGGACATTATTCTGGGGTGGGTGGGTGGATGGGGTGGGTGTAATGCATGGTCGCCTAGTGCGGTAGTATAGGATGTACGCGCTGTACCCCTACAGGTCCCATATTAGCCCTTAGTACTACTAATCTACCTAATGCTTTATGTTATCCTATGACTGACATAAGTAGTATGTAATGCAAGGCCAAGCGGTAGCGTGGGTAGGGGGTAATGCCTGGTAGTTTAGAACGCTAGTATTGTGTTAGTGCTTGGTACTATTAACCAAACGATTGCTTTGTTTTATCATATGGCTGGTATAGGTAGTACATTATGGTAGGTTAAGTGGTATTGTGAGGTGGGGTTAATGACCGGTAGTACAGGCAGCAGCAAAGTATGATTGGTATATGCCCCTGTAGGCCCCATCTTAACCGTTGATAGAATTAACCTACCGAATGCTTTGTATCATAATGTTACTGGTAAGGTAGTACGTAATCCCAGTAGTTCCTACCCTATTCCGAGTACACTTGTTCTTGTTTCGTTTATCTAGATCATCCAATCAGGGTCACTTTATCATCACGGCTGGTCTTCGGCACCCCATTTTCAGAAATGAGGCCATGAGAGTCTTAAGAAAACCCCCTCAATGCGGGATTTTCTCATGTCCTCATTTCAGAGAAAAGGGATTCCATGTACCATGGGATCCTTTTTGGAAAACGTCTGTGGCTATGGAATCCCTTTTCTCTGAAATGAGGCCATGAGGGCCATGAGAAAATCCCAAAATGAGGGATTTTTTCATGGCCCCTCATGGCCTCATTTCGGTTGAGACCACGAGGGCCATGAGAATATCCCTCTATGAGGGATTTTCTTATGGCCCTCATGACCTTATTTCAGAAAAAAGGGATTCCATGACCCATTGAATCCCTTTTTGGAAAACGTCTGTGGCTATGGAATCCCTTTTTTTTTAAATGAGGCCATGAGGGCCATGAGAAAATCCCTCAATGAGGGATTTTTTCATGGCCCTCATTGTCTCATTTCGGTTGAGGCCATGAGGGCCATGAAAAAATCCCTCATTGAGGGATTTTCTCAATCCAGATTCGGGTGGCCTTCCTTCTGGTACGTTTCAGTCCCTTCTCCCAAATCGATCTTTTATCCTTTAACCATTTCAATATGAAAGCAAAGTATTTTGCGAAAAAGAGTCATCGAAAAGTTACACATCTCTCGACCTTCTTTAGCCCTAAACTACCCCCCCCCCCCCCCCAAAAAAAAAAAAAAACAAACAAACAAAAAAACAAACAAACAAACAAACAAAACAAACAAACAAAAATAAATAAATAAATAAATAAATATATAAATAAAAAAACAATGCCAGTTGAATGCCCGGATCAACTGAGATCTAAAGTCAGCAAATTTCCAGCTCATACATTGCTGGTTTAAAAAATCCTGGTTGTTCTTGAGATTAAAGTTTGGTAGTGCTTCATTATTCACATTTTCTATAATAACAATAACACTTCGTCCGGCGCTGATACGTCGCGGTTCTCGTGTGAGAAGGCCTTGGTTACCCCTGTGCTCCCAACTACCCCCCTTTTCCCACGCTGCTTCTCTCCTCCAACACTCAGAGACGAACTGCTTGATGACATCCCGCATCACATTCTTCCCAATCTCTCCTATAAGCACATTTATCCTCTCCTTTGTATCACTCACTATCTACATGTCCTTCATTCTCCCTTCCCATTTCCCCATTATACTTCTACTGAATCTTATTCTGTTAGACTGGTATTTTGGTTATTCTAGTATAAAGTGTTCCAGGGTCTCCACCACGCCTAAATTACACATCTGGCTCTCCTTTTCATTGATTTTTCCCAGTTTTCTCCTACAGCCCCGGGGAAGGCAACCTAAGCTTGAATAACAGTTTACCCCCAAAGGTGCCATCTAGATACTCTTCATAAATTGGCTTCTCTTCATCACGCAGGCCATCCAAAGACCTCTTTGATTTGACCCCTCTCACCGATTGAGGTTACCATTCTCCATAACTCTTTCTCTGACGATTTTTTTAACCCTGCGTTGTCCCTACTTCTCAGAACGAGATATCTAGTGAGTAGTTCCCTATTAACTCCCTCACATGGACCATCCACCCTGTCTTTATATTTGATTTTCAAATATTCTGGAACATTACTTTACACCATCGGCTGTCGGCGAGATTTACCAAATAGTTAAAATAACAGAGTTTCAATAGTCTATCCTGTCCTTGATCCACGCCCACCCAAGCTCCCCCTGATTGCTTCTATAATGCTGCGGCATGTACCCATCGGCCTGCCTCATTCTGCGGGGGTTCCAAGCTCTTCAAAGCCGTTTGGTTTAGAGGTACCACTTCCGTACCATATATTATACTTGGTAGACCCACCATTTCCCAAATGATTTCCCCACGAAAACCTTATTGAAACTGTTTCTTCCTATAAGTTTCGTTTGGTTAATGATTCGCTTCTCCTTCATAATCAGTTTATTCGTTTGGTTTCGGAAGATGCCTCTTCGGGTGATGTTTATATTTACCCCCAAATACTCGTTGTCACCTGTCTCTTCTACAGAGGTTTGCTGCTACCTTCCTGAATATCCCCCACTCTCACCTTCGAATAGGATCTACTTTACGGCCCACGGGTATAACTTTGCTTTTGCTTTCACTTGGTTCGAGTCTCAATTTGTTCCCATATCTCCCAACAATTGCCAGCATTTTCGCTAGCCCCTCTTCGCTTTCGGATAATAGCACCACGTCGTAAACAAAAATAACCCTGGGATCCTTAAGTCCCCAACTGCTACCCCCTCGTCGGTATGCAGGAGTTCATCTCCTAAATCTTTGATGTGCAATGCAAAAGAATTGGCGAAAGAATACACCTTGAAAAATTGTAGCCCGTCTCACCCGTACATGCCCCCCTTACGTCCAAACGTGTCCCAGTGGTCAATAAAGGGTATACACCAATCGACACAGTACTCCTCCAACTCCTCATTCAATGCCATAATTCTTGATTTCCGCTCATCCACACCAACTAGGACGGAAAGGACACCCGATACCACTTCCTTGCCATATTTACTGACCAGTTTAGTTACTAATTCGCTGTATATCTCCACCAGTCTTACTGATTTCATATCTTGGATGTTGTTGGTCCCCAGATGAACCATCACTACCGGATCTGATCCTGATCCCGCCACAATACCGCTCACCATGTCCCTTAGATCTTCAACCTTCGCCCCAGGGAAACACAAAACAGTCCGATTTATGCTGTCAGGACTACAGACAATCTTATCTATTCCGCATGCAATGCCGCTTCCCGCTACAGCTAACTTTCTTTTTCTCTACCCCCACCCCTCCCCCCCCCCCCCCCCCGCTTCTCTCCTCAGCCCTCATGCCCCCTGTAACATCTGCAGCTTGAATTGTTTGATTGGCGTCCAAACTCTTCTTCCTTTTGACCGCCCTCTTCACTCTGTCTTCCCTATCAGCACCACAAACCCCCTCTCAATTATCCTCTCCCTCATCCCCTCCCCCGGTGCATCTGAACCTGAGACACTGAATCTAATTTCTAAGCACCACTTAGTAGCCTTAGATTCCTTACGCTGGTTCTGACCTTCTGTCTCAAACCTTTCCTGACCTGGCTCTACCTTCCGAATATTCCTACTGGACCTGCCCTCCTCACATGCATCCTCCACACCAAGTGTCCGCACCACGTTTCCTCCCTCCCCGTTTTCTTTTTGAATCCACAACCACCTTCCACCCACCCTCCACCTCACTATCGTAAGTAACTTTCATCGGCGTTATCCCATATATACCAGCCCTCCCCAGCCTCCCCTTCAGCTCCGCGATTTCACGCTCGAACCCAACACACTCATCTAACAACTGTAAGATATCCCTGCAATTCTGACACACCCCACTATTGTCCATTGGCCGACCACCCCCGTACTTCAAATTCCACTGCCTTCAGGCCCCTTCCTCCTCCACCACTAACCCTCTATCAACTATACAAGCCTCTGCCTCCTCCATCTGCACACCCAGGCTGAACCTCACCGCTGGACCCCTTGCACCCCTCTAAAATGTTATTGTTTGGATACGCATTATGTCCGTGCTCTCAGGATTTGTGTGTGATTTCATGTGCTTGAATATCATATTGTTTTGATACGTATTAACCTGCCTATCAAAACAATGTGACATTTGAGTGTCCCTCAAGACTTCATTTTCTTTTTATAGTGCTGACATTGTGTCTTTTATATGTGTCTGTACATGCTGATTACTGTTAGTATCTGCGATTTTAAGTCTTTCGAAAATAAAAGAAATTGCATCGCTTTTCGTTCTTTCTTTGAAGTTGTATCCTCTCCAAAGACCCATCTCCTTACATATATATTTTCAGAAGGTACGAGTTGCCCAAAGGAGGGTACAGATTGTCCACAGGAGGGTACAACAAACTATCTAGACATCGGGGTACGAATCGTCCAGGTAGAAGGTACGCATTGTCCATGGAAAAGGTACGAATTGTCCAGACATCGAGGTACGAATCGCACATGATATAGTACAAATTATCCAAGGCACCATTCGTCAAGGATTCGAGTTCTTTATTCTCGGTGTGTTCTCTGAAAGTGCTGAAGATTCGTCAACTTGGAACAGAATTAGATTTTCGTCACTATTTTTTAGCGTTTTATGCTTTGCGTGCTCCTAACACTATTTCAATGAACCGGTCTTTTGTGTTCTGCGCCCAAAGCCTCAATGTCTAATCAACCCAAGATTATTTCCTGCATTCCCGGCCCTCTTCTGTTCCATTGAAACTATACTCTGTCTTCTCGACCGCATTCGCTCATCATTCTGTCTGGTACCTCGGAATAGCCATTACTATCTCTATGTCCTGAAATCTCCTCTCTTTTCCTTTGAATGAAGCGACCAATCGGATCGTCCCATTACGATTACACAACGAATCAGATCACATTTATCACCCGGACCAGCTCACTATCAGTCGATGCACAATTATTTTCTCGACCAACCAAGGGACACGTGCCATGTTCGTTTCTCTCTCCATATGAATCTGTAGAACCTATGAGGAAATACTCAACGCGGCCTTATATCCAGCCACAAATCTGGAATTTTGGGGACGAATGGCGTCTGCTGTTTATGGAGGTATACTATTACTGGTGAACCATGGTCTTTAGAGACACATTTACACCACTATTGCCCATCGCTACATATATATACTCTCGGAACTAGTATTTGGTTTCTTCCATTACCACTGTTATATGACTTTGTCACTAGGTCATTGCTACAGGCTTCTACAAAAATGTCTCTTTTGACTTGGGATCAACCATTTCTATTGTCTTTTGTCACTACTGCTTCTAGCTCCAAGCACTACACTCTCAGCCAAATACGTACGACTATTGATTCTAGCTTCTGCCACTGATATTGGCCAAAACACCAAACTAGCAACCACTTGTGACAATTTTATACCTACGTAGATGCAGTGATGCTTTCCGAGCTAAGGGGTGAGGGAACAGCCCGTGCGTACGTTGAACATAGCTGCGGGTTCAGCTCCCATTTTGAACGGTCGCTCAACGCACAGCGATGTCCAACACGGGATGCGTTGTTGGGGACAGCCCAAGATGGCGTGTCCTCCTTTTGTAGTAAGGGATCTTGGGGAGTACCTCCTGGAACATTTTAAAATTTAGAACTCCAAACTCTTCAAAAGATGTCGGCAGTGTTGTCTGGATGTGGCCGCGTGGGTTACGCACAGCTACAATGGGTTTAGTGCGACTAGTAAGAAGAGTGAGTGATCGCTGTGTTGGATATTCGTGAAGATCAAGACATCCCAGGTCTTGAAATTGTAGAGGTACGACCCCACTCAGACAAAGACAGGAGGACGGCGTTCCCACTGGAAAGTGCCACTTCCTCGCAGTCATCGAACAAGCCAGGCTGCCTTGCTGTTTTTGGTAACGCTGGGCACTCTGTGCAGCTTGATTTTCTAGTTTCTCTGCGACTATTTTGGACCATGTGTATCAACGTCGGCTCTGTTGATATAGAGTGCAATGATCATTGCGAATTGAGAATAACACCGTTATCGATATGTATGACTACTAGTTTTTCTTAATGATGGATGGATTATATGTGAACTAGTTGCTTCTAATTAGCTTGCCATAAAAACAAAAGTTTTCTTTTGTTACTTTTAAAACCCTTTACCCAACATGAAAAGCAGACGACACTTGCAAACAAAATTCTTGAATAACTATTTTTTTTCATTTTTTGTCTCAAAAACATAGGTTATGACCCCTCGTTGGAACGAGCTCGACGAGCTCGTTCCAACGAGGGGTCATAACCTATGTTTTTGAGACAAAAAATGAAAAAATAATGAAAATTAATTCGCGATTTTTGAGAATAGCGCTGGCCGGTTTTGGCCGTTACGTTGGGTAAAGGGTTAATAAACGATAAAAACAAACAGCTCCGAGATCTGTCTGTTGTTTTCGTTTATTGAAAGTAACAGAAGTAAACTTGCCTCTACTCTCTACTGATGTCACAGGGCATAGGTGTTTTTCAACAATTCTTTGCTTCTTAATTGGGCCTTCCTCGCGCGTCCAATAATTTCAAGGGAGATAACTTTATCGAAAGTCGATTTTGATGACGATATAAGTCTAGGATAGGGAAAAAGAACCGTATTTTGGTATCACAGTTTCTCGGTTAGTTATTCACACAGTGTTTTGTTTCCAAGCCCGGAAATTAGCCACGCTGGCGTTGCAGTAAAATTGCGGCAGGCTATCACGATTTGTACTGCGTCATTTGCCATTTACAGCGAAAAAATTCTTAGGCTAGTCCAACTGACATATTACCAAAGTAGTAACAACCTATCCCAGTTTTATGTCAGACTGTCACCCAGCTTTTGATAATGCTGGGTATTCTGTACAGCTGAACTTATCATATGGTTATCTATTGGGCCACGTGTTTTAACCCTTTTACCTAACATGAAAAGCAGACCACCATTGCAAAACAAATTCTTGAATAACTAGTTTTTTTTTCATTTTTTGTCTCAAAAACATAGGTTATTATCCCTCGTTGGAAGGATCTCGATGAGCTCGTCCCAACGAGGGGACATAACCTACGTTTTTGAGACAAAAAATGAAAAAATAATGAAAATTAATTGGCGATTTTTTAGAATAGCGCTGGCCGGTTTTGGCCGTTACGTTGGGTAAAGGGTTAACTTGACGTCTATTAACACAGATTGCTGTATGCTACTGTGAGGTCATCGGGCATCATTCAGCAGACTAGAATTCCATATGGAATGGAGCAGGTCAAAAACAGCAATGGTGTTGGGGCAGGGGAGCGTGCGCCCTCCCCAGGACCATGTCTGTTAGAAAAAATTGTTGGTCGCATATGGAATGGAGCAGGTCCGAAACAAAATCGGTGTCTGGGGGAGGGAGCGGGAGTCCTTCCAATGACTATGCCTGTCGGAAAAATTGTTGGTTGCTGGAATGCCAACAATTTCTCTGAAAACCGCTAATTTGAAAAAGTTGACCATTTGGCGAAACCACAATTTTTATCATGTAAAATACCCTTTTGTATCTTTTATTCGAAAGTTCTCGTTATAATTATTTGATAATCGAGTAGTCATGCATGTACACGAAATAAAAAATATCGCGACATCGACGCCGTAGCTGCGACGGGTGGTGCAATCTCACAAAATTCTAAGTTCATCAAGGGCCATAACTCCAAGAAAAATATTTGGAACAACACATGCATTGAACAGTGGCTAGACATCAACAAGATACACTTACATGCCAAATATACAGTCATTCCATAAAGTATTTCAAAAGTTATTGAGTTTTGAAACTCGTTGGTCACAGACAAACTCGTTGTTCACAGATAGACCGACCGACCGACCGACCGACCGACCGACCGACCGACAGACAGACCGACAGACAGACCGACAGACCGACATTGTCACTTATAGAGCAGCTAGTCGCAGCTAAAAATCAAACGAAAGTAATACTTTAAAATAATAATAATAAACGAACGTTTACCGCCTGTTACGTTTAGGACTGTTTTAATGGAGTACCGTTTACATTGAATTAGGTTTTAAGTTCGTACTAACGGACAACGTCCCGGGAACACGGTGTGCAAATAAACTTCAACTCCAGCCCCACCATGTCGGAAAATTTTGAGACCATGGCTTCGCGCCCGGGGAGTGGGTGATGCTAAGTGTTAAACCTTTCGGCCTAACATGAAAAGCAGACGACACTTGCCAAAAAATGATTGAATAACTAATTTTTTGTCTCAAAAACATAGGTTATGACCCCTCATTGGAACGAGCTCGGCGAGCTCGTTCCAATGAGGGGTCATAACCTATGTTTTTGAGACAAAAAATAAAAAAATAATAAAAATTAATTGGCGATTTTTGAGAATAGCGCTGGCCGGTTTTGGCCGTTACGTTGGGTAAAGGGTTAACGGCTCGTCCTCCAACCTACTTTGATATATATGAAATATAAAATATGTTTAAACTAAATTAAAGTTGCATTCCATAAACGGCCGTACAAAATAGGGCCCGTAGAATCTCAAATTTCGGCTTGAATCGAATACCGAGGCAGAAGATTTCGAATCAAATCTCGAATCGAATCTCACGACTCTTCAAATTGTAAATATTACAACCGAAAATATTGCCAGTCTCCCACTCAAGTCTTTTTTTATTCGGCGGCGACTGGTCTGTTCAGTTCAAATAATATTTTGTTCAAAGAATATGCTATACATTATAAAACTGAACACATTCGTCTGTCTGGGCAAGCCAATCAAAAGACGGAATATTCCAGGGCGAATTCAAAGTAGTTTCGGAAGCAGCACCTTCTTGAACCCTTCTTCTATTATCAGGTCTCATGTAATTAGGCATGTTATATACGTCGCACTATCGACGCGTCGAATTCAAATAATCGAATCTGACGCGACGGCCGTGCGACGTATATAACTATTAAATCCGAGTGGATAAACTTCAGACGAATCTTCGTGTCAGCCAGAGTCCTGTTATATACGTCGCACTACCGTCGTATCGAATTCAATTAATTCCAGTTAATTGATTTCGACGCGATGATAGTGCGACGTATATAACAGGCCTAAGAAATTGATAGGAATTTGCAAATGTCAACAACAACAACAACAACAACAACAACAAAACGTAAAAATACGAATCAGAACGACATGGATGGACCGAATCAAATCAAAGAAACGATTTGAAGTCGAATCGAATTTAGAAGCTTCGCAGGACTCTAATAAAAAGCTCCTGTTTCGCCGAGAAAGCTCTAAAAGCGCGAAACTTTGTGTAAACTGTTCAAATTATGACAAGTTTGCTGATAGAGCAGATAACTATCGGACAATGGCGCCCTGTTCAACTTCTGCCTACTGACAACAGCAATTCCCAACAAAATGTGGAAAAAACTCGTCATGTCCAAGTATTTGAAATAATAAGAATATTTTTATATATGTGTCGTCCAATGCCAGACCCAGGTTTCTGGGATTGAGGGAGCGCCACATTTCAGTCATGGGTCATGATGCGAAGCATCACTCGACGATCAAAGCGGCGAGATAGTGACGAGCATGAGATGGGTACCCCGCTATAATTGTTAGCGGGGTCTGGGGTGCCCAGTGGTAAAATGTTGGAACATGGAAAGTCGGTGTTGCCTTCCGCTAGCTTCTTCGCACATGACCGCAATGATTTCCAATCAAAATATTCCAAACAATCGAACATTCAAATTTGGAAGAAAAGAGTCAATTTATATAGACGCGCACTTGAGACCGCTAAACCTATAGATGTATGCATGCATGAGGTGCGGTATTATCGGCCAAGGCAGTGGATGTCCATGTTCTATCGCAAATAATATCATGTGCATTGGTATCAGTGCTTGTAAAAAAGACTGAATACAAAAATAGGAGGGACACGCACTGCACGTCCTCCCTCTGAATCGGTCCGTATAGTCTACTGATTACCACAACAAGTTCATAAGGACAGAGATCGCCGAACGATTTTGACAGAATAGGTGCTGAATCTTTAGTTCGAATATTTGAATATGGTTGTGAGGTGGAGAGGGCGTTCTATTCTTTTTTTATTTAATGGTATGTAAAATATAATAATCAATACATTTACAGAATAATATTGTGATACATATACATACTGTTGGGAGACAGCATAGCCAGATTGGCTCTCTTCCTGCTATCCCCCGAGGTAAAAATATAATTAGAGCAACATCATATCAGACGGAGAATAATACCGGGAAGAGATATATACAGTTCCTTTTGGAGTAATATTGTACTGTTGCAGTGTTGCAGTGTTGCATTTTTGCATGGGAAGCAAGACAATTAAAATAGCAATGATATTTTAGAATACATTGGAAATAATATTGAAAATAATTTGGGAATAAGATGAGTGACAAACTGAGGAGCTAGCCGGTAAAAGCAGAACTGTATAAGCCTTTTTCGAAACTGCCATCCCGGCCTCCAATCAATGCAAGGCCACGGGTCGAGAGGTGTACACAAAGCGATTTCCATGTTCGTCTCGTTGAGTTCTGTGTCAGCCAAATCCACTAGATTTGTGAAATATCAAGTTTAAATTCGTCGAACCGATGTCATCATTCGCATTAACTGAAGGGGCAACCCTAGATGACTTTAAACGATGAGATATCACATGTTTAAAGAATTCTTTCACGGAGGCGAGGACTTATTTTGAGTGGCAACAAGGAAACACTCGTAGCACGAGGATCCTCGGCTTGGGAAATCCCCTAAAGTTGTCGAAACAGTGCTAACGGCCACAGAGTCATGACACATCGTGCATTAAAATACCATTTAAGTCGATAAGAACTCAATTCGAAATAATGAAAGTCCTCATACAATATTACCATTGCCTTAAACAAGTGGTAACCTTGGATAAATATTCTTTGAATTCGTACTAATGAACGTGATGGGATCCGAAGCACTTCACCCGCTCTCTTCTCACGTTAGTATGTTTCGGCCAGATATTAATTTAAAAAAATAAAAACCTCGTCCCCTTGAATTAACGCATACGTGGAATGTTGTTTAAATCATCTGTATACTCTCGTTGCTACGTTTACACTTATTTTGCTCCACTCACACAGGGGTGTGGTCTGGTGGGAGATTCATAAAAAAAATACCGGAACGTCTGTCAAAAATCCACCACCTCACCCCCCCCCCCCCCCTCAAAAAAAAAAAAATACTCGCAATTTTTGGACACCCACCACCTTAGAACTTTAAAACTTGTCTTCTCAAGAAATTAACCCTTCACCAAACGTAACGACCAAAACCGGCCAACGCTATTCTCAAAAATCGCCAATTAATTTTCATTATTTTTTTTCATTTTTTGTCTCAAAAACATAGGTTATGACACCTCATTGGGACGAGCTCGTCGAACTCGTTCGAATGAGGGGTCATAACCTATGTTTTTGAGACAAAAAATGAAAAAAGTTAGTTATTAAAAAAAATTTTTTGCAAGTGTCGTCTGCTTTTCATGTTAGGTAAAGGGTTAAAGTACCAAATGCTCAGGCAACGAGTACACAAACATCCAGAGGTCGTGCGTTGGACTCATTATCTTAACATATCCAATAAACTTTATCACAAATTGATGGAATATTATTTTCCACTGTGGTAGAATCTAACTTCTCCAAACTGATGGCAAATGTCTATACATGTGGATCAAATTCTATATCAGATAATGTTGGTTATATTTTGCTGTTTCAAGCTGGAAAGTTTTCTGAAAATGTACTGTTATTGTTATCTTTATTTTTGCAAAGCTAGACAGGCTTTTTAAAGTATATTATTACCAGTTTAGTGGGCGTTCTCTAGTATATTAACGGAGTTTAGTAGGGCTCTAAAACACCGTAATTCGCGGTGTCATGCAACCGGAAGCGGGCTACGGGCCGTTAATGAAAACAAAATTCATTAACAGCCCGTCGTCATGGTAATCATAGAAAAAACATGATTTTGTCGGGCGTCCCGGTTTATTAACGGCCCTCGAGGGATGAATAACAGCCCTCTGGCTTATTAACGTCCCTCGACTTCGCCTCGGGCCGGTAATAAACCCTCGGGCTGTTATTCATTCCTCTCGGTTCGTTAATAAACCGTAACGCCCTCCAAACTCATATTGATATATTAATTTGAGTTTAAAAACGGTTCAGTCTGATTCATCTCAGGTTTTCTCCAGCCCAAACACTTTACAGGTTTTCGACTGAGGAGGTCCGATTATTTACCCATTAGTTAAACAGGAGCTATGAACAATAAGAGGGGATAAAAAATTTACAAGAAGATGTAAAAAAATGCATCCGGCCTTCTTTGACATCCACATACCCTGGCATACCTTCCTGCATAGTTTACCCCCTGTAACAACCAGTAGTTGATTTGTATTACACTACTGGTTGATTATTACACTACTGGTTAATTTTCATTACACAACTGGTTAATATTACTACTGGTTGTTACAGGGGGTAAAACATGTAGGAAGGTATGCCAGGGTATGTGGATGTCAAAGAAGGCCGGATGCATTTTTTTACATCTTCTTGTAAATGTTTTACTTTCACCTTAAAATTGACTTTTAAAGACAGCATTCATCACTTTATGTGGATTAAACCATATTCTAGGCCAAAACAGGCCATTGATAGGTAGTCGCTAACTATTTTTTATCCCCTCTTATTGTTCATAGCTCCTGTTTAAATAATGGGTAAATAATCGCATTCATCACTACTGGTTGATTATTACACTACTGGTTGTTACACCCACCCCCCCCCCCCCAACACCCCTCCCCCCAACACACACACACAACTCACATGTTAATTTCACTCAAAATGTGAGACGAAGCAAATTGGTGGCTACATCAAGACGAAAGTAGCTGCAAGTATGTGTGGGTTCACCAGTTACTGTGACACAGGTTGATGAGGACTTATGAAATTAAAAAGACAAAAAAAAACAAAAAAAAAAACACATTAGCACAATTACACCTTCCAAGGGGACTCCTGCTTCCAGTTACTCGAAAGATAAACGGATGGCATTAAAGATTTTCCCATCATGCTTGTTCAGTTACTCGTATTTGATATTAATCATTATTGACATATCAGAGGTGAAGAATCGATGTCGCGAAAACATGAGCAAAAAAGGTAGGCCCTAACCCAAATGAAAGTGTCAATGACACTGTAGCTTAACTTGTCTGTGTGTTGTGTTTGATGAAAAGGAAAATGTTCAATGTTTATAAAAGGATTATGAAATAAGACAAGAATTGTGATAATTGGGAATATGTTAATTTCTGTTCTCTGTATACTAGGTTTTTAATAAAAATGATATGAGGTGTACACTGTACTAAAGACCTGAGGGGTGGGTTAATGTGAACCTCTCAGTTAATGTATGTGGCCCTCACAGTTAACGTATGTCAACGATAGTTACCAAGTTACAGTGAAATTATTCCAAAACGAATCATCGTATCAAGTTACATTGAAATCCCTTCATAAATATGGCCTGTAGACTGTGTTAAAGGTTTTCGGGCTTCAGGCCTGTGAAGCCATGAGGGTTGACCGATTGCAACTAAAAGGGGACGTCCTCGTCTCGACATTATACTGAGTCATTCTACTAAGTTACAATGAAATCCCTTCAGAAATACGACCTGTAGTCTGTACTAAAGTTTTTCGGGTTTGGGGCTTGGGAAGCCATCATGGTTGAATGATCGCGACAAAAAAGGGGGCGTTGTCATCTGAGCATCATCTGCAGTGATCCTACGAAGTTACAATGAAATCCCTCCATAAATATGACCTGTAGACTGTGCTCAAGGTTTTCGGGCTTCGAGCCCCTGAAGCCGACACAGTTGACCAATCACGATCAAAAGGGGAAGTCATCATCTAGGCATTATATGGAGTCAACCTAACAAGTTACAATGAAATCCTTCCATAAATACGACCTACAGACTATGCTAAAGGTTTTGGGGTTTTGAGCTCGGGCAGCCATCAAGGCTGAATGACCGTACCAAAAGGGGACGCTCTCATCTAGATATTATTTGGAGTCATCCTACCAAGTTACAATGAAATCCCTTCATAACTATGACCTGTAGACTGTGCTAAAGGTTTTCGGGCTATGGGCTCGGGCAGCCATCATGGTTGAATGATCGCAACCAAAAGGGGACATTCTCATCTGGGCATCATCTGGAGTGATCCTATGAAGTTACAATGAAATCCCTTCATAAATGTAGACTGCGCGCAAGGTTTTCGGGTTTCGGACCCCGTCGCAGTCGGCCAATCATGACCAAAAGGGGATGTCATCACCTAGGCATTATATGGAGTCAACCTAACAAGTTACGATGCAATCCTTCCATAAATACAACCTATAGACTATGCTAAAGGTTTAGGGGCTCGGGCAGCCATCAAGTTTGAACGATCGCGACCAAATGGGGATGTTCTCAGCTAGACATTATTTGGAGTCATCCTACCAAGTTACAAAATAAATATGACCTGTAGACTGTGCTAAAGGTTTTCGGGCTTCGGGCCCCTGTAGCCGTCACAGTTGCCCAATTACGCTCAAAAGGGGACGTTCTCATCTAGACATTATAGGAAGTCAACCTAGCAAGTTACAATGAAATCCCTCCATAAATATGACCTATAAACTGCGCTAAAGGTTTTCGGGTTTTGGGCTTGGGCAGTCGTCACGGTTGACAGATCGCGACCAAATGGGGAAGTTCTCATCTAGACATCATCCGGAGTCATCCTGCCAAGTTACAATAAAATCCCTCCATATTAAATATAGTTGTTGGGTTTCGGGATTGGGCAGCCATCACGGTTGACAGATCATGACCAAAAGGGGACGTTCTCATCTAGGCATTATACAGAGGCATCCTACCAAGTTACAATAAAATCACTTCATAAATATGACATGTAGACTGTGCTAAAGGTTTTCGGGGCTCGGGCAGCCATCATAGTTGAATGATCGTAACCAAAAGGGGACGTTCTCATCTAGAAATTATTTGGAGTCAACCTACCAAGTTACAATGAAATCCCTTCATAAATGACCTGTAGACTGTGGTAAAGGTTTTCGGGCTTTGGGCCCCTGAAGCCATCACAGTTGTCCAATCGTGTCCAAAAGGGGACGTTCTCATCTAGACATTATATGAAGTCAACCTACCAAGTTACAATGAAATCCATTCATAAATATGACCTGTAGACTGTGCTAAATGTTCTCGGGCTTCGGGCTCGGGTAGCCATCAAGGTTGAATGATCGCAACCAAAAGGGGACATTCTTATCTGGGCATCATCGGGAGTGATCCTACGAAGTTACAATGGAATCCCTTCATAAATATGGCCTGTAGACTGTGTGCAAGGTTTTCGGGCTTCGGGCCCCTGTAGCCGTCACAGTTGACTAATCACGACCAAAAGGGGATGTCATCATCTAGGTATTATAATATGGAGTCAACCTAACAAGTTACAATGAAATCCTTCCATAAATACAACCTATAGACTATGCTAAAGGTTTTGGGGCTCCGGCAGCCATCAAGGCTGAATGGTCGCGACCAAAAGGGGACATTATTTGGAGTCATCCTACCAAGTCACAATGAAATCCCTCCATAAATATGACCTGTAGACTGTGCTAAAGGTTTTCGGGCTTCGGGCCCCTGTAGCCATCACAGTTGCCCCATCACGTCCAAAAGGGGACGTTCTCACCTAGACAATATATGAAGTCAACCTACTAAGTTACAATGAAATCCCTCAACAAATATGACCTGTAGACTGTACTAAAGGTTTTCGGGTTTTGGGCTCGGGCAGTCGTCACGGTTGACAGATCGTGACCAAATGGGGAAGTTCTCATTTAGACATCATACGGAGGCATCCTACCAAGTTATGATGAAATCCCTCCATATTAAATATGGCCTGCAGACTGTGCTAAAGGGTTTTGGGTTTCGGGCTTCGGCAGCCATCACGGTTGACAGATCATGACCATAAGGGGACGTTCTCATCTAGTCATTATACAGAGGAATCCTACCAAGTTGCAATGAAATCCCTTCATAAATACGACCTGTAGACTGTGCTAATGGTTTTCAGATTTTGGGCTTGGGCAGCCATACCGGTTGACCGATCGCAACCTAAAGGGGACGTTCTCATCTAGAAATGACCCCAAACCTGCATATGAAATTTCGTGACGATCAGGCAAGAACTACGGGGTAAAGCCTGTGCTAAAGGAAAATGTGAACAGACTCACAGATTCACAGACTCACAGATTAACAGACTTCCGCACGCGTGATGGCAATTGCTTTTCTCCCCCCACTGCATGTCTGTCCAGGGTGAGATAGCAGGGAGAGACAGATGTATCCCACCCCACCCACGTGACGTTATACATTTATAACGCTATTATGACGTTATGCATATCGTATCAGTTTCTTGCTACCAACTAATTCATATTGACGTCATCGGAATGCAGTGTGATCAAAGTTCGATGCCCCAAAACTCTTCAACCCTCAAGATGCCGCCGTTCCTAATCGATTTCGTGGTATATAACTTTGCTATATATATAACTTGTGCATGCTCTTTCCGATGGTGTCATCAGTTTCTCAAAACAACGAACGCAAACTGAGTTGATTGAATCAGCACGTGACGCCCGATTTCCCCTGGCTAACATAATCGCTGCATGGTGTGGGGGGGGGGGGGGGGGAGAAAAATCACCCTCGGTGAGTCTGAAGGTGGGAATGTGGAAATCTCACCCTCGGCGCAAGATATTTGAACCAGACCCTCGGCAAGCCTCGGGTCTGGTTCAAATATCATGCCTCGGGTGCGATTTTCCCATCCCACCTCCAGACTCATCGGGGATCATAATTATCTTGACTTTGTCAAGTTAAGCTAAAAATCGAATTAGTGGCAGCACATTTAGCGCTAATTTGAGCTATAAAACGACACGGAAGGGTGTATAGTTTTTGTGTTCTTTCGGTAGTATCCATGGTTCCCCCAAACTATAAACCGTGAAATACCAATACAGTCATCATACGGAGAACGGCAGACTTTCCCGGGAACACCAAAAATACACAATTTTTGATAATCACTCGTGTACACCACATAATGGAAAATTATGTTTGGGTGGGAGGAGTGGCGGATCCAGTTTTCTGCGTTTGGGTGCGCCACATTTCAATCATGGGTCATAATGCGAAGCATCCACCGGAGCGCGTAGTGGCGAGCTGGGACGAGCAAGAGAGGGAGGTCCCTCTCTCGTTGGCAGGGTCTGGGAGGTCTCTCTGGGGAAACTTTTGAAAAAAATGAAGGTTAATGTGGCCCTCTGGCAGTTTCACCTTGAGATTGTAAAATTCTTTTCACACGGGCTTCACACTGTTTTTACAATGGAAGGGAGACGACTTGATCACAGTGCGAAACGATTTTGCTCATGTTTTCGCGACATCGATTCTTCACCTCCGATATGTCAATAATGATTAATAACTGGAGAATTGTAATTTGTTGGACAAATTACGGGCTTTCCCAACTTTTTAATGTGAAAAGGCAAACTGTATTGTACACAAAACTATCGATCAATTTTGAAAACAGAAAATTTAGTGGAAATCAAAGTTTTTGTGATGCTACTAGTTTTTATGCAGCCAAAACAGATATTTGAGATACAGCAGGACACCAACATTTAACACAAAATTTGCTCTTCAATAATTACTGAATATTTTCATAGAAAGCAAAACAAGCGATGTCCTTTCTGCTTTGGAAAAAATTAGTACATATGAATTATGGGCGTACGGGCCGGGGTTTCATGGGGGACTATGCCCCAACCCACCCCTGAGTCAGGAAGGAGCCGATTTTTCAGCCAATATGCCAGAAAATTTCGGACAATTTAGTTGCCAGAAATGGCCACAAAACATTTTGTTTTTCCACACAAAATGTTGTTTTCCTATCTCATCACTTAGAAGTAGCAAGTAAACTGACCATTATACTGTACAATTTGATTCAGTGGAACCGTATCCACGTTAATATTATTCATTTATAATCACACAAGTACATATAAAGAGTTATATTACTGCATATTACGGGAGCACGGTGGCTCAGAAGGTAGAGATGATTGATGCAATCCAAGAAGTCCTGGGTTCGAGTCCCGCCTGTGGCAACCACATTTTGTCCTTGAGCAAGACAGTTCATCCCAATTTAATTTCACACGTGGGGGGGGGGGGGGCATGATGGCGATGTGTACTTAGGGTACTTTGAGGGTGCACTTGTTTTCAACCAATGCTAACCCTGCTTTTGTGGAGTTAGTATGTTGGGGAGTCTGAGTCGCTTGCCATTGCTCGGTGGTTCTCTCCAGGTACTCAATGGGAGGGAGACCCCCTCCCTCCCATACCCACATTTGGCATTTCCTCCTGAGATTCAACTTTTTCGGGCTAAAAGGGTTCATCCCCCCCCCCTGAAAAATAGCCCTGTACGCCTATGCAATGAATACCTGGACTTGAATAAATACCTATATTATGGTCATGATATAGCTGTAGATGCTGAAAGTGACCTTAAATATCAATAATTAATTTATTCTCTATCATTTTGTCTGTTTGTGAATGTGTGGGATTTGTCAACAAACGAGGGTAAGCTTGCTACTCCATGATTTCCCAGTTTTTCCAACATATCTGTTTCAGATACAATGAAATACATGTAATATGAGTTACTGTCACACACAAATTAGTTGTTTATTTGATATGGTTTAAACCATCTAGAGAGCAAGTATACGCAGTGATGGATACAGTTCAAGTCAAAATGAGTTGATTAAAGGGATGTTGAACAGCTTGTTAATATTTCTTGCATTACATTACTAGTTTGCTATTTATTGACAGAAGGATTTCACAGAGGGTTTCCCTGACGGTATTTATTTATTGGTGTTTGCGGTCACATACGTATCCACAATGGCTAATCGTGACCGTGACAGTTTTACGGGTGGGGAAAGTCGGAGGACCCAGAGAGAACCACCGAGCATCGACGAGCAACTGTCAGCTCAACATTCTAATTATGTTCATGCTCCGCTGAAGCAGGGTACCAGCGGTTGAAGACATGTGCACCATTGACATGCAGTCCGCCTTAGTACATGGCATCATCGTGCCCCCATGTTGGCAACCGGGATAAAGTGCCTTGCCCAAGGACATTACGTGGGTCGTCCCAGACAGAGATCAAACTCGGGACCTCTATCAAAGAAGTCAAACAGTCTACCACTGAGAAAATGTGCTTTCTTTCCTGGCGGTATTCATATTTGTACGGCCAAACTGGTATTGGATAACACGGAACACCAAAACATATAACACAAAATTTGTTCCCCATTGATTTTTGAAATCAGTTATGGAAAGCTCAAAGAGCTCTTTCCTTTTTGTTTTTGGACAAGTGAGTATTCACTCAAAGTCATTTTTTGCAGACAGTGCTATTTTTAAGTGGCCAAAGCACATGTTTCATTAAGTCCTAGAACATAACTAAAGCCGGATTTATTGATTAAACATCTCTGCATATAGCAAAGCAAAGTGTCTCAAATTAACCCACTCCAAAATGATAGTAGAGAGTAACCAAAGTTGGATAATTTGGGTATTTCCAAATGGTACACTTATTCTCACACGCATTGTGCTTGGGGGTTAAATCAGAGATTGAAAGGTATACCAATCTTACTCAGGGAAGGTGAGTACAGAAAAGTACGAAATTAGTCAGAAAATGAATTTTGTCTGACGGTACTAATATTTGTACGAGCAAAACTGGTACTGGATTTATTTATTTATTTATTTATTTATTTATTTATTTATTTATTTATTTATTTATTTATTTATTTATTATTTATTTATTTATTTATTTATTTACTTATTAGGTTTTAACGACACATTAACAGCCAAGGTCATATTTTGTCGGTGACAGTTGTAAGGGTGGAGGAAGCCGGAGTACCCAGAGAGAACCACCGAGCAATGCCGAGCAGCTGCCAGCTCCCCAACATAGTGCCTCCACACTGTAGCACAGGCAGGGTTAGATTGGTTGAAGACATGCGCACCATCGACGTGCAGTATGCCTTAGTACACGGCGTCATGGTGCCCCCATGCGGACAGTCGGGGTGAAGTGATCGGGACATCATTGGAATATATCCGACAGATACAATGTCGGATATATTCCAATTATGTCCCGATCATGCAAGGCAGCAACTTGAAATTCTCAGAATGTTTCCTACTGTCCCTGCCCTGCCCAACAGTTTAGTATATTTGTCAAGTGCCGAGACCGCGTGGAAATACAGTGGATCAGGTGGAAACCGAGGGCACGATTCGTCCCTACTTTATTCTCAACTCGACGACTTTTCCATTCATTATTTACCTGTCACCGGCTGAGTTAGGTATTATATTTGTCTATTCGATGAACTTTTCAACCTTAACTATTTGCGGCTTCATGTAGCACCACTGAAAGGCCACTGCGCGGTTACCAATATATTCAGGGATTGATTTTACGAAAATAACAATTATTCCGACTATACCCACATGGGAACTCCTAAATATGCCAAGGGTTAAACTTTTGATAATGACGTATAAAACAGAAGTTGTCATGCTATGCTTGCTGCATGCAGGCATAGAAAACATTCAGCGCTCAATGAATTAGGAATGGAGTAAATTGTCACTTAAACCTACGAAATTCTGAAAAAATGAGTTTTTTTCGACGGCATCTACCATTATGCATCTGAGACAGAGATTGCGTTAAACTTTACAGCAACCTTATAACAGAAAATATTCTTGGAATTGAGCTGTGAATTCGAATTTCGAAAGCATTTTCGGATATTCTATTCCAAACTACCACTGCACGCTTATCAATATTCAGTGATTTTATGAAAATTAAAATTATTCCGACCATACCCATATGGGCAGTCTCGAATCTGCCAATGGTTAAACTTTTAATAATGACATATAAAACAAAAGTTGTCATACTATGACTGCTGCATACAGCGATAGAAAACGTTCAGCGCTCAATTAGGAATGGAGTAAATTGTCACTTAACTTACCAACTTCTGAAAACGAGAGTTTTTTGGACTGCACCTATCTTTATGCAAACAGAACGAGCATAGGGTTAAACTTTACAACCAAACTTACAACAGCAAATATGCTCGGTAGGCAATTGTAAATACGAACATGTAAATCATTCTTCGATATTCCTTTCGAAAATGGAAGAAAAGTGAGCTCCAAATTAGCCAATTTTATGAAGAATTTTAGGACACTCAAATTCAAGGCCCGAAAACTGGGTGAAGGTTAAAACTTTGAATAAAATATATAACAGCAAAACTGTTCTTGGATGAAGGCCCAATCCTCTCATGGAAAAGGTTTTGAGACAATATGGCTCCAGTGCCTGAAAGTGCATGTAAACGTTGGCGAAAATAACAATTATTCTGACAGTACCCTTATGGCAAGTCTCAAATCTGCCAAGGGTTAAACTTTTAATAATAACATATAGAACAAAATCTGTCATACTTTGGCTGCTGCAAGCAGCTGTAGAAAACATTCAGAGCTCAAGCAATTAAAAATGGAGTAAATCGTCACCTAAACTTACCAAATTCTGAAAAAAATGGAGTTTTTTGGACGGTACCTACTTTTATGCAACCAGAATGGGATAGGGTTAAACATTACAACCAAACTTACAACAGCAAATATGCTCGGTAGTCAATTGTGAATACGTACACGAAAAGTGTTTGAAATTGACCCTTTTTCAAAATGATGGAAAAGGCAACCAAAGTTGGCTAATTTTGGTATTTTCAAACGGTACTCTTATTCTCACCCTCATTGTGCTTGAGGGATAAATCTGAGATTAAAAAGTAAACAGCAACTTTCTTCCGCAATCATTGTTGCATCTATCCAATCCAAAATAATTGTTACAACAACCTTGTTATTAGAGAAATTTGCCCTTGAAGTTGGTCAATTTTGAAGAAAAATTCTATATTCATATCATTTTTAGCCAGTGGGGGTTAAAGTTGAAAGATCTGAGTTGTGATTGTGGTGTATCATATTATGCTCTAAATGTGTGGAAAATTTGAGCTAAATAACTGTAAACAATTTTGAGACATTCGAAAAATGGTGAAATTTTGAAGGTTTTGGTAGAATATTTTGAGAACACACGTTTTCACAGATATGACGATACCGCATTTCACTAGATTTTATGACATTACATAAGTGTGCCAAATTAAAAAAAAAAAAAAAAATAGAGAAGAAAAATTTTGAAAAAGAAGAATAACAATAGTCTTTCCCAAACTGGGTTTGGGAAAGCCTAATAAATACAAGTAACTGAACAAGCATGATGGGAAAGTCTTCAATGCTATCCGTTTATCTTTCGAGTAACTGAACAATCATGATGGGAAATCTTTAATGCTATCCGTTTATCTTTCTTCTTTGGAAGGTGTCATTGTGCTAATGCGTCTTTTTTCTTTTTTTTTCTTTGGTTTTTCTGTTGTTTTTTTTTTTTTTAATTTCATAAGTCCATATCAACCTGTGTCACAGTAACTGATGAACCCATACATACTTGCAGCAACTTTCGTCTTGATGTCGCCACCACTTTGCTTCGTCTCACATTTTGAGTGAAATTAACAGAGAACCTGTAAAGTGTTTGGGCTGGAGAAACCCTGAGATGAATCAGATTGAACCGTTTTTGAAACTCAAATTAATACACTTTAAAAAGCCTGTCTAGCACTGCACAAATAAAGATAACAATAACAGTACATTTTCAGAAAACTTTCTAGCTTGAAACAGCAAAATATAACCAACATTATCTGAATAAGCTAATTTGATCCATATTTATTTATTTATTTATTTATTTATTTATTTATTTATTTATTTATTTATTTATTTATTTATTTATTGCGGTTTAAGGTCACATACTTATGCATAATGGCTAATCATGACCGTGACAGTTTAAGGGTGGAGGAAGCTGGAGTACCCGGAGAGAACCACCGAGCAACGACGAGCAACTGTCAGCTCCTCAACATTCTAACTCTGTTCAAGCTCCGCTCAAGCAGGGTTACAGCGGTTGAAGACATGTGCACCATCGACGTGCAGTACGACTTAGTACACGGCGTCATTGTGCCCCCATGCAGGCAACCGGGATAAAGTTCCTTGCCCAAGGACAAAACGCGGATCGTCCCAGACGGGAATCGAATTTTTGATCCATATGTGTAGGCATTTGCCATCAGTTTGGATAAGTTAGATCCTACCACAGAGGTATATATCATTCCATCAATTTGTGATAAAGTTTATTGGATATGTTAAGATAATGAGTTCAACGCACGACCTATGGATGTTTTATGTACTCGTTGCCTGAGAATTTGGTACTTTAACCCTTTACCCAACATGAAAAGCAGACGATACTCGGCAAAAAAATTTTTGAATAACTAATTTGTTTCTTTGTCTCAAAAACATAGGTTATGATCCCTCATTGGAACAAGCTCGTTCCAATGACGTGTCATAACATATGTTTTTGAGACAAAAAATGAAAAAAATAATGAAAATTAATTGGCGATTTTTTAGAATAGCGCTGGCCGGTTTTGGCCGTTACGTTTGGTGAAGGGTTAATTTCTTCGGAAGACAAGTTTTAGAGTTCTAAGGTGGTGGGTGTCCAAAAATTGCGAGTATTTTTTTTTATTATTATTATTACTATTTCGCATAAAAGGGGGGGGGGGTGGCATACGTTCCGGTATTTTTTATGAATCTCCCACCCCACCGCACCCCTGTGTGAGTGGAACAAAATGAGTGTAAAAGTAGCAACGAGTGCATACAGATGATTTAAACATTCCACTTATGCGTTATAAGTCAAGTGGACGAGGTTTTTATTTTTTTTTTGAACTAACGTCTGGCCGGAACATACAAATGCCCTCTCCACCTCATATTCAAATATTCGAACTTAAGATTCAGCACGCATTCTTTCAAAATCATTCCGCGATTTCTGTTCTTATGAGCTTCTTGTGGTGATCGGTAGACTATATGGGCAGATTCAGAGGGGGGGGGGGCGGTGCGTGTCCCTAGCTCGTATTTTTGTATTCAGTTTTTTTTTACAAGTACTGAGACCAATACACACGATATTATATGCGAAAGAGCATGGATATCCACTGCCCTGGCCGATAATACCGTACCCCATGCATACACCTATAGGTTTGGCGGTCTCATTTGCGCGTCGATATAAACTGGCTTCTTTTCTTCAAAATTTGAATGTTGGAATGTTTGGAATATTTTGATTGGAAATCATTGCGGCCATGAGCGAAGAAGCTGGCGGAAGGTAACACTGACCTTCCATGTTCCAACATTTACCCACTAGGCGCCCCAGACCCGGCAAACAATTATTATTATAACCCCATCTCATGCTCGTCACAAACTCGCCTCTATGAACGTCGAGTGACGCCTCGCAGGACATGACGAGTTGTTTCCAAATTGTGTTGGGAATTGCTGTTGTCAGCACGCAGAAGTTGAGCAGGGCGCCATTGCCCGATAGTTGTCTGCCCTATCAGCAAACTTGTCATAATTTGAACAGTTCACTCAAAGTTTCACGCTTTTAGAGTTTTCTCTGTGAAACGGGAGATTATTATTAGAGCCCTGCGAAGCTTCTAAATTCGATTCGACTCGAAATCGTTTCTTTGATTTGATTCTGTCCATCCAAGTCGTTCTGATTTGGATTTTTGTTGTTGTCAATTTCTTAGGCCTGTTATATACGTCGCACTATCATCGAGTCGAATTCAATTAATTGGAATTAATTGAACTCGACACGACGGTAGTGCGACGTATTTTACAGGCCTCTGGCTGACACGAAGATTCCTCTGAAGTTCATCTACTCGGATTTAATGGTTATATACGTCACACGGCCGTCACGTCAAATTCGACGCGTCGATAGTGCGACGTATATAACAGGCCTAATTACATGAGACCTGATAATAGAAGAAGAGTTCAAGGATGTGCTGCTTCCTAAACTACTCTGAATTCGCCCTGGAATATTCCGTCTTTTTGATTGGCTTGCCCAGACAGGCGAATGTGTTCAGTTTTGTAATGTATAGCATATTCTTTGAACAAAATATTTTTTGAACTAAACAGACCAGTCGCCGCCGAATAAAAAAAACTTGAGTGGGAGACTGGCAATATTTGCGGTTGTAATATTTACAATTTGAAGAGCTGTGAGATTCGATCCGAGATTTGATTCGAAATCCTCTGCCTCAGTATTCGATTCAAGCCGAAATTGGAGATTCCAAGAGCCATATGTTTCACGGCCACATACGGAATTCAACTTTAGTTTAATTTAACCCTTTGCCCAGCGTAACGGCAAAAACCGCCCAGCGCTATTTACAAATAATTTAATCATTTGCCCCGCCTCTGCGTTTGATTGGTTGAAAGCATACAGCGTGAAAGTCGTCAAAATCGTATAAACCAAATCGCGAAATGATTTGGAATGTCTACACTCTGGAAGCCCCGCCCACTCAATCCAATTGTCACCGTGAGGGCGTGACGACAGACTGATAGATGGATAACAAGCTTGTAAACAAAGATCAATGATCGATTTTTCGTCGCCTCCAGTCTGCGAGAATATAATGATAATTTCTCGGGAACAATTGAATTTAATATAATATACCGAAGTGGGAGACGAATAAAAGATCATACATCCAAACATGATTTTGGGGGAACTTACAAAAAATGTTTTTAATGATATTGTTACGTGACTTGCTAAATATCTGTCGTCTGCGATCGAAAATCAAAACAACAAACAATTTGACAATGATTGACGTGACCTGTTTGTGGCACACTTTCCTGAGTTTGACTGTTGTCTTTTGCGAAAATTAAAAGTTTTTCGTTCACGTACACATAGTTTTTAAATTTTAATATTACAGCCGGATTAAATTATAAGAAATAACTGTTGTTTTCCTTCGCTTTATGCGATATAAACCAAAAATTTTCAGCACAAGCTTAATCATAACTCGCTACGCGAGTTATGAAGCTTGTGCTGAAAATTTTCGATTTATTTCGCATAAACCGAAGGAAAACAACAGTTATTTCTTAAAAATCGCCAATTAATTTTCATTATTTTTTCCTTTTTTGTCTCAAAAACATAGGTTATGACCCCTCTTTGGAACGAGATCATTTGGCAAAACCACAATTTTCATCATGGAAAATACCCTTTTGTTTCATATATCTTTTATATGAAAGTACTCATTATAAGTATTTGACAATCGAGTAGTCATGCGGGTACACGAAATGAAAAAAATCAAACGAAAGTAATGCAGTGTTGTCTCACTTATTTTGTTTACCTGGACTCTTTTAGCAGCACCGGTAGTGCTGTTGCATTGTGGGTTGTAAGAAACCATTGATAACGAATAAACTGGATGTCATTGTTATTTGCTTATACGTTGTGTATTATCAGATTATTATTACATAATCTCGAGAATCAAGACTTTACAATGGCGACATCGATGGATTTTAATATGTTTCATTATCCCAAATTTGACTGTCACGCTGATGGCGTAGCGCTTAGGTGGAACAAATGGATTCGGCGGCTGGATGAGAATGTTTTCGTGGCGTACAAAATTGAGGACCCCGTCAGAAAAAAAGCCCTAATGTTGACATTTGCTGGAAATGAGCTCAATGACATTTACGATAATCTTTTATCCGAACCCACACAAAGGTCTCAAGAAGACGTAGATGTATTCAAACAAGCCGTACAGTTACTTGACAACTACTTTAACCCTAAGCAAAATCTTGAATATAACAGATACATTTTTCGACAAGCCAGACAACATGAGGGAGAGACTTTCTCGCATTATGACAGCAGACTAATGCAGCTTGCTAGTACATGTAAATTTGCTAATTTGTATGGTGAAGTAAAATCACAAATAATCAGTGGTTCTGTGTGCGATAAGGTGACCAAACGCGGCTTAAATGAACCGGATCTTTCTTTAGATAAACTTGTTGAATATGCTCGATCACTTGAAATTACTGAAGAGCACACAAAAAGCATGAAAGACTCTGTAGATGTTGCGAGTGCTTACAATGTCAGGGATACAGATTCAAGTTATTCTACACCATTGGATGATGCGGTAGAGCTTGTGCAATCTGGAAGTTTTAAAAATCTGTTTTACAGTTGCGGTCAGAGTTGGCCACATCCTGGTGGTCGACAGAAATGTCCAGCCTATAACTCGGTTTGTATTCACTGTACGGGACGTCATTATTCTCGGTTATGTCGCAATAGGGGCGCAAAGAAACTGCAGAACAGTCAGCATCAGTCTCAGAAACAGTCTTCTGCTTCGGCTCAAAGAAAATACCTACCTGCACAAAGAAACTTTCGATTCCAAACTTATAGGCAATCACAAAAGAACAACAGACAGTCACATAGCTTAAATCATATTGTTGATACTGATACAGATTCTGATGAGAACGTTTTCTCATGTGGTGTTCAGTCTGACCCAATTATAAAACAACCTATATTTACAGTACGTGTTAATCAGTGTAAATTAGATGTCATTGCAGACTCAGGAGCTTCTTGTTGTTTAATGAGCTATACTACCTACAAAAAACTTTTGTCACCGCCTCAGTTATGTCCAACTGTGAAGAAAGTAAATGCTTATGGTGCTCATCAGCTGAACATTCAAATGTGAAGACACTATCTGTTTTAACCATGTTTCTATTCCTGCTACATTTTATGTGAGCAAAAAGGGTACATTTACACTTTTTAGTTGTGAAGTGTCTCAAAAACTTGGTCTTCTTACAATCAATACTGACACAAGCAAAAATTATGAAGCAAATATTTTCATTTCTCAGGGGGCGGGTGTTTTGTATACCGGTTCTGATGTCCCTGCACAGTGTAGTGTGCCCGTATCTCATGCATCAACAAACTTAAATAATAGAAATAATGCTAAATGTGAAACTGTCATTGGTGGTCAGTAGGTAATAAAGGTGGATTCTAGGCCATTTTGTACATGTACCGTACACGTACACGTACACGATGCGTTTACCAACGTGGGATTCAGTGTTAAATCGCACGCTTGTTCACAAAAATGTTGGATGGTCTAGAATCCGCTGTTTTTTTGCGACTCCTAGATCGCACTTTTAACGTTCAAATACCCGTGGTGAACGTTGAATGTTACACGTTTTTTAAAAAAAGTGAAAATTGTACATTTTCACTTTTTTTTTTACTTAAAAATTTTTTGTCAACGTTCCCATCGCGGATCAGACCATCGATCCATCGTTGGTGAACGTGAGCAAAAATTCTAGGCTAGCATCAAAAAAACGGTTTGTGTATTCTGGGCCAGTGGCCTAGAATCCGCTATTGTTTTTGAGGCGGTGGGTTTTTCAAAAAAAAACTTAACAGACTACTATTGGACGCTTCCCTTTCTGACGTAAGTGGGGGGAATACCCGGATTTTTTTTTCCAAAACTTAACAGACTACTATTGAGCACTTCTATTTCTGACGTGAGTGGGGGGAATACCCGAGGAAATAAAAAAAAAAGTGATTGATATATATAGGAGAGAAAAAATACATAAACATAAAAATAATTATACATTTAATTTTGAAAATAATAAAATAACTCGCATTAGCATACTTAAAGGAACATTAACAATTAAAAACGAAAAATGTTTTTACAGATGGATTCTAGGCGTCGAGATCGAATTTTAGGGGAGTATGAATGTGCTAAGAAGGGCATTCAGTCGGCTGACAGAAGCAGACGTCTTGGTGAGATGGAACTCAAATGCGAAGCCACAAAAATATTTAAACCCGTGACGGAGGGTCAAGAGCGAAGCAGGAAGGAGATAGTCAAAGAATTGAGACCCATAAAAGAGAGTTCTTTGAGAATGGGTTCATTGCCCGGTAGTTTTGGAAATCAGCATTCCGTTCAATCTACACCGGATTACGTTTCCACGGGAATTCAAACAGATTTGAGCGAGTCTGACGATACAGCTTCGACTATCACCACTGATAGCATCACGTCGTCTGAGGATGGCAGTAAGAGAGATCTGTTGAATGGATTTTATAAGGATTCGGAGGGGAGAACTTTTGTCGGTGACACAGAAGTAGAAATTGGCGATGATGAATTAATCGTTGGTTCGAACAGATACGAAATCGCTGATGGACTGCGCAGATTGCTCCTTTACGACAAGCCCAGTGATTACACGGAACAGGATTTCGACAATTACCGCGACATTCTGGTCCAGACCCACGCCATGAAGAGAAATAACGATGCCAGAGAGACGAGACCCAAAGCCAACAGAGGTTACAAGTGGACAAAAGTGGTGAAACCCATATGGGATATGAATAAGAAGTTCATCGAATCGGTGACTGGCAAAGGGGTGAAAACCACTTTTCTTCTGAGAGATTCTGACGCTCTGTCTCAGAGAATGAGTTTGTTGATGGCGAGCAGACGGGCTGGTAACACAGGATTAGATAATCAGATAGTTACTATATCTGACGAATTGTTAAGACAGAAGGTTTTGAATAAAAACCATTATAAAAGGCTGATGAACGAATTGAAGGATTGATGTGTATATAATATGTAGAGAGAAACAAAACAAACAAACAAAAATAAAACAGTAAATTTTTACACTAGAATAATAAAAGTATTTAAAACAACAAAGCGATTTACCAGTGAAAAAAAACAAAATATATTATAAAAAATAAAAATATGTTGGTGATAAAGAACAGGGGATACGTCAGAACTTACGTTCAAGGCGGTTCTGGCATCGTCGATTCTATAATGCGAGCGTTCACGAGCGATGCAGGTAGAAAACTTGCATTGACTGCATTTGAGGTCAGTAAGAAGACGGCTTTGGATGCTGGTAAGAAAGCCGCTTCCGAAGCCAGTGGTAGGATAGCTTCTGTGGCTGGCAAGAGGGCAGCCGATGTGTTGATCGACAAGTTGATCAGTCCGCCGACGAAGCGAGCTGCGTTAGAGCGAACGCCAAAAAGTTGGAAAGATTTTAAGGATGCTGTGGTACCCATACAAGATTTAGTCAAAATGACGAGCGGATCAGGATTGAAGAGAACTCGCGACGGTGTGATATAAATAAATAATAATATTAAAAACTGAGTTTGAAAAACATAAAAAATTTGTGTTTGAAAAAATCTAAAATAACAAACAAAAAAAAAAAATAAAACAAAGATGAACATTAAACATATGTCTTGGAACGACGCCATGACCAAGAGGTCGAATAACGAGTTCTTTCCTAAAAGCATAAGAGGCTTGATAGTGGGAAAATCGAATTGTGGAAAGACCAATCTGTTGATGAATCTGTTGTCCCGACCTGACTGGTTGGATTACGACAGATTGTTCGTGTTTGGCAAGATCTTGTTTCAACCCGAATACAGATTGCTTCGAGAGTGCATGGATCGTAGATTGCCCAAGGACGTCATAGCCAGAATCTTTGACAGTAGGGAGGAATTCGACAAGAGTGAAGCTCCACTTTTGACCATTTTGGACGGTGCGGTGATGGAGCTGATGAAGAGAAATGCATCTTCGAATGCTGAGTGTCGATTTTATGAGAACGCTAGCGACGTTCTGGATCCTAGAGAATTGAAATCGGAAGATAAGAATCTCATGATTTTCGACGATTTGCTTTTGGAGAGACAGAACCGATGCGAATCGTATTACGTTAGGGGTCGACACAGCAACGTGGATTGTTTCTACCTGTCGCAGAATTATTTTCGATTGCCCAGACAGACGATAAGGGAGAACGCTAATTTTCTATGTCTCTTTCGCCAAGATCTCAAGAATCTCAATCACATCTATGGCGATCACGTCGCAAACGACATGAGCGTGGTGGAATTCAGGAGATTCTGCAAGAGGGTTTGGGATGGAGGACTTTACAATTTCATCGTGATCGATTTGACAAGCGAATTTAATCGTGGAAAATATCAGTGCGGATTCGACAAGTTTTATGTTTCTGATGATAATAAGATAGAGCGTGAAAATAAAAAAAAAATTTAGAAAATAATAAATCTTCAAATAATTAGTTTTTGAAAAAAAATAAAAAAAATAAAATTAAATATAATGTTCGAACATGGAGAATTGTTAGAATGGATAGCCGAGAATATGGCTGCAAAACAATCCATTCAAATCGTGGTGAGTGGCGATTCGACTTAATTCGCTACGAAATTCGAACCTTCCATCGAATTGAATAGAGAGAAAAGATACGAGATGGCGTTGGTGAATCTGGAGACTTATTATTCCTTTCCCAACGTCACCGAAAAGAATAACTCGTTCAAGTATTCCGACGGAGTGGATTGGTTGGAGATTCGAATTCCCAAAGGGAGTTACAACATAGACGATTTGAACAATTACATTCAGACGTGAATGAAGACGGATGGAAAGGGAAGCAACAAGATCAGACTCGCTCCCAATCCTAATACCTTACAGACCATGTTGGATTTGGAAGATAATTTTCGAGTGGATTTCAACACGGACGATTCTATAGGCAAGATGTTGGGATTCGATCGAAAGATGTAGCGCGGCCGCGCGGCATCTGAAAATACGGTCGACATTCACGCAGTCAATAGCATTCTGGTGAACGTGGACGTGATTGCTGGAAGCTACGTGAATGGTAGCACTCAACCGACGATCTATTCCTTCTTTCCAAACGTGTCGCTGGGTTATAAGATCGTGGAGCGACCTCGAAATTTAGTTTATCTACCAGTGATTTTAGACACGTTGTATAGTCTCAAAACCACGTTGACGGATCAAAGTGGTGAACTGTTAGATCTTCGCGGAGAGAGGGTGATGATACGATTTCACATAAGAGAAATATAAAATCAAAAAAAAAAAAAAAATATTGTGTATATATATAGATAACAAAATAAAATAAACGCAATATTAATTTTACAAAATTATTTTAATATAAATAATTATTATTAAACAAGAAACAATTGAAGTAAATATATTTTAAAAAAAGAATTATGACAGAATACATGATTAAAAACGTGAACATATCCGCAGGACAGAGGAAGAAACTTAAGAGAGCGTTAACAACTCGAGGCGAGGTGGTGAGATTCAAATTCACTCACGATCTGATGAGAGGCGGTCAGGATTCGATTGCCTGGACCAGAAGTCAAATCAAAAGGATGGAGAAAGCGATTCGCGATGGAAGAGGGTTGACGGTGAGAATGAGTTCCGCTCAATTGAGATACAATTTGAGAATGAAAGGTGGTTTCCTACCGCTATTGGCAGGAATCGCCACAAAAGCATTACCCTTCGCCGCAAAGGCACTACCCTTTCTCGGAAAGACTCTCGGCGTGGGAGCTCTCACGGGACTCGCTAGTTCGGCAGTTGAGAAATTAATGGGTGGCAGCAGACTGTTTTTGAAGAAGGGAGGAGCCGTGTGTCGCGTCCACATAGACGACAGCGGTAAAGGATTGTATCTAGAACCCGTTAGAGGTGGCAACTCTTTGAGTGGAAATGGTCTCTATCTGAAGAGTGGACAGAACATTGAGTGACTCAGCAAGGGTTTGTTGCTCAGTGAGAATTCACCGTTTAAGAATATACCGATTTTGAATATGTTATTATAATATAAAATTATATAATTTATATAAAATATAAATCATAGAAAGTATAAAATAATATATAAAATGGATAAAAAGGTGGAGAAACAATTAGACGATAATGATGAATATCGTGAGACAGAGTGCGAAAAAAAAGATGTGGAAAAATGGTTAGACGCTAATGATGGATATCTAAGGAAAGAACTGATGAAAGAGTTAGATAAACAGCGGGATAGATGGTTCGAAATGAAAAGAATGAGACGCTTTCCACCGTCACCACTACCTTCTGAAGAGAATGGTAATGATGTGAGTGTTACCAAGAGATGCACAACATTCGTTCATAATTGTGATTCGGATAAACAAATATGTTGTTATAAAAACGTATCATATTACAAAAAAAAGAAAAAAAGAAAAGAAGAATCGACGCTGAAATTTAAGAAAAAAGGAAACGTTATTATAATATATGGTAATAGTGAAGAAGGAAAACAAAAAAAAAAAAAAAAAAAAAATGAGATCTAAAGATGATCTCATTACTTTTTTTTTTTTTTCCTTCTTCTTCGCTAAAAAATCAATCTCTCTATTGTTTATATTTCCAAGTCCGTTATTAGCATGTTAACACTCGTGTTTTCTCCTTTTTCGCAAATGTGTTGAATGTTTATCTTTACTCTTTTGAGTTTTGTTACTTCAGTCAACTCGCTCTCACCACCCAATTTCTTCACGAGTTCGAATGAGATGTTTGGAAATATGTAGCGTCCATAGAGCAACGACAAATCATCCTTGTCGAATTCTCTATCTTCGGCGATGATGATGTTCTGCAGATCGCTTTCGTACTCGTAAAACAAATCGAGCGTGGCTTAGTCCAATTTCAAAGGCATGCGATATTTGTCGTATTTGTGCTCTAAGCCCTTCGTCTTAACCTCGTTCAATTCGATGGGATTGTGTCGTTGTAATCTATAGATTTTAAAACCTAATTTCTTACACGTTTCGACTCATTTCAATTTCAATTCGCATCTTTTAGGTGTTGTTGTCCTCATGATCGATTATTTTGGGGTTTTTTTGTTTTATGAATTCTTGCAAATAATGTATATTTTAAATTTTGTATTTAAATAATAATTTGTTAAAAAAGTTTGTTTATTTTTTTTTTTGCTCTTTATATATATATAAAAAAAAAGTTGTTTTTTTTAATTTTTAATTTTCTTTAATGTAAATTTTTTAGTAAAAGTTTTTTCTCTTTATATATATAAATAAAAAGTTAAATTTTAACATTTCAATCTCTCTATTGTTTATATTTCCAAGTCTGTTATTTGCATGTTAACACTCGTGTTTTCTCCTTTTTCGAAAATGTGTTGAATGTTTATCTTTACTCTTTTAAGTTTTTTTACATCGGTGAATGCGCTCTCACCACTCGATTTGTCCATGAGTTCGCGTGAGAGTTTTGGATATATGTAACTTCCATAGAACAACGTCAAATCGTCCTTGTTGAATTCTTTATCTTTAGCGATGACGATTTTCTGCAGATCGCTTTGGTACTCATAAAACAAAATGAGCATGGCTTCATCCAGTTTCAAAGTCATCTTATATCTGTTGTATTTATGCTCTAAGTCCTTCATCTCGATCTCGTTCAATTCGATGGGATCGTGTTGTTGTAATCTATAGATTTTATGACCGAATTTCTTATACGTTTCGACTCGTTTCAATTTCAATTCGCATCTTTTAGGTGTTGCTGTCATGATCGATTATTTGGGGGGGTTTTGTTTTATGAATTCTTGCAATAATGTATATTTTAAATTTTGTATTTTAATAATTTGTTTAAAAAGTTTTTGTTGTTTTTTTTTTACTATTTATATATATACAAAAAAAAAAAGTTTTTAATTTTAATTTCTTTAATGTGAAAGTTTTTTTGTAAAAAGTAATGAGATCATCTTTAGATCTCATTACTTTTTTTTCCTTCTTCTTCACTAAAAATCAATCTCTCTATTGTTTATATTTTCAAGTCCGTTATTAGCATGTTGACATTCGTCATTTTTCTACTTATGAAAATGTTTTGAATGTTTATCTTTACTCTTTTGAGTTTTTTTACATCGGTGAATGCGCTCTCACCTCCCGATTTGTCCACGAGTTCGAGTGAGATTATTGGATATATGTAACTTCCATAGAACAACAACAAATCGTCCTTGTCGAATTCTCTGTCTTCGGCGATGATGATATTATTCAGCAGATCGCTTTGGTACTCATAAAACAAATCGAGCATGGCTTCATCCAATTTCAAACCCATCTGATATTTGTTGTAGTAGTGCTCTAAGCCCTCCATCTCAACCTCGTTCAATTCGATGGGATCGTGTTGTTGTAATGTATAGATATTAAAACCGAATTTCTTATACGCTTCGTCTCATTTCAATTTCAATTCGCATCTTTTAGGTGTTGCTGCCATGATCGATTATTTGGGTTTTTTTTGTTTTATGAATTCTTGCAATAATGTATATTTTAAATTTTGTATTAAAATAATTTGTTAAAAAAAAGTTTGTTTTTCTCTTTATATATAAATAAAAAGTTAAATTTTAACATCCTTTTTTTTCTCGTATTAATTCAATTTTTTCACGTTAAGGAACATAAAAAAATTCACATTAAAGAAAAAATATGAATTAAAAAAGAATCTTTTATATATATAAAAAGAGTAAAAAAACAAAACTTTTTAACAAATTATTTAATACAAAATTTGAAAAAAAAATATTCTTACAAATGAAGCAAACAGATAAAACAATGGAAAATTTAAATGAGAAAACCGTACCTCAGTTAAACGAGATTTGTAAACTATTAAAAATTTCACATATAAGAAATCATAGAACTAAATCAAAAAAAATTGAAGTCATACAACAATATTTGCGAAACGCTAGAAAGGTAAACGAAATGTCAATAGCAACAATGTCAAAAAATGCATCGGTTGTGAAAAATGAGAAGAAGAAGAAAAAGATAGTAAAAGGAATCGAAATGCCGACGTCGAAAAAAAAAAAACGTTTCGATTGTGAAAAATGAGAAGATGACTAAACGAAAAGCCGTTGAAGAACATCAAGTTTCAAAAGAAAAGAAAAGAAAAACTAAAACGAAAACGAGTGATGCACTTCAGATTCTAGACAAACGAGATATATTGAGTGAAATTCAATGAGCAATCGATGAAGGGAAAGGAGAAGAATATGTAGCACGACTCATCATGGAACTATTCCAATCGAAGCCCGTAGTATGGGAGAGTGTGATCAAAGGTGTTTTTAAAACTTTCGACGTGGTTCCCTCGTTCAAGAAAATTGATCCAAAATTGTTTATGGAACGGGTGAAGAAAAAAGTATTGGATTTGTTTTGCAAACACATGAACGTGGGACTAAAAATTAAGATGATACTCCATTGCGTGATGAATAAAATCGACGTGAAGTCTGGCGAGAGCATCATGATAAATGCATTTTTCAGATCTAACATCGAACACGTATTTTGAGGTTCAGATTTATCGGACGTTTTTGAAAAGATGAAAGATAAGATGTTGACATCTCTCGCAAATTATCAACATGAAGGTAGTAATTGGACGTTCAATGAAGTGTTGAAACTCGAAATTCATATAACTAAAAACGATTCGTTGAAAGGATCTTCCTACTTGGAATTACCGTATTTCTTGACTAAAAAAAAAGCTGTGATCAACGTGAGAAATAAAGATGATCAGTGTTTTAAATGGGCAGTCACCTCCGCTTTATACCCTGTCAAAATGCACTCCTATAGAGTTTCTTGTTACGAGGAGACTTCTAAAAATCTTGATTGGACCGGAGTGACTTTTCCAACAGAGTTAAAACACATTGAACATTTCGAGGCTCAAAATCCCACCGTAGCGGTGAATGTCTTGGGATACGACGATGAAAAATGAATGATCTATCCTCTCAGACAGACTTTGTATCTCGAAAGAGAAAAGACGATTATTTTATTATTGATTTTGAATGGTGACAATCGTCATTATTGTTGGGTTAAACATCCGAGCCGATTACTGTCGAGACAAAATAATAAACATAAAGGAAAGATATGTTTATGTTGCAACTGCATGAACATGTTTCAGAGCGAAAAATCGTTAGCGAAACATCAGGATTACTGCAACGAAAATCAAGGTGTCGACGTCGAAATGCCCACACCCAACACCATCGTGAAGTTTGAAAATCACAATAGAAGGTTAAAAGTACCATTCATCGTGTACGCTGATTTCGAATGCTTCACCACGAAAATGAGTTCCTGTCAACCCAACGCTCTTCAAAGTTATGTCGAAAGATATCAAAAACACATGCCTTCGGGCTATTGCATTTACGTGAAATGCGCTTTCGACTCACAACACGACATGGGTCCCTTCACCTACACGAAACTGTGCAAAGATGACGACGTAGCTCAAAGGTTCATGGAAGAGTTAGAATCAAAAATTCAAATGTTATACGACAAATTCAAAACTCCGGCGAAAATGATCGTCACGCGAGAGCAGCAGGATGAAAATAACAGAGCCACCGAATGTCACATATGCAGACAATCGTTCGACGAGAATTCAGAGAAAAATAAGAAGGTCAGAGACCATGATCATTACACGGGTCTGTATCGCGGTCTGGCTCACAGCAAGTGTAATTTAAAATATCGAGATGCCGTTTTCTATCCAGTGATATTTCACAATCTCTCGGGTTATGACAGTCATCTGTTCATGAAAAATCTCAGCACCTCCCATGAAGAATTACATTGCATCGCGAACAGCGAAGAAAGATACATTTCATTCGCGAAATGGAAGGTCATGGAGAATAAAATAGTAATCAATGGAGAGACGTTGGAACAAAAAATGAAATCCATTCGTAGAGCCATACATTTCATCGACAGTTTTAAATTCATGTCGACCACTCTGGAAAAATTAGTTGATAACATGAGCAAGGATAAATTTAAAATCACGATCATTTTGGAGAACGAGTAGACGTCATGTTGAGGAAAGGAGTCTATCCTTACGATTACATGAATGATCTAAAGAGATTCAAAGACACCACACTACCTTTGAAAGAAGATTTTTATTCGAAATTATATGAATCCGACATTTCCGACGAGAATTACGAACACGCTAAAAACGTGTGGAAATCATTCGATATGAAAACCATGAGAGATTATCACGATCTCTATCTGAAGACCGACGTTCTGCTCTTGGCAGACGTGTACGAAAATTTTCGAGACGCCTGTCGTCGAAATTACGATCTAGATCCCGCTTGGTATTTCACCGCACCTGGTCTGGCATGGGACGCTCTGTTGAAGACCACCGAAGTTCAATTGGAATTATTATCTGACGTGAACATGTTGCTCATGTTCGAAAGGGCTGCGAGAGGTGGCATCTCGATGATCTCCCACAGATATTCTAAAGCTAACAATCCCTACATGAAAGAAGGTTTCGAATCGAAATGATCAATTAATACATAGAGTATTGGGATGCTAATAATCTGTACGGTTGGACTTTGAGTCATCCTTTACCGATTGGAAATTTCGAATGGGTGACGGAACCGGAAGAGATGCAAAAATGGAGAGACTATCCTTGCATTTTAGAAGTCGATTTGAACTATCCGGAAGAATTACACGATCCACACAACGATTATCCGCTGGCTCCCGAATGAATGGAACCGAACAAAGGAGATGAGGAAAAACTCATTCCTAATTTATTTAACAAACGTAACTACGTCGTCTACAGCGAGAATTTGAAACAGTACGTCGATTACGGGATGAAATTAGTCAACATACATCGCATCATTCGATTCGACAAAGAGCCTTGGATGAAAAAATACATCGATCTCAACACGAATCTCAGAATTCAAGCCAAGAACGATTTTGAAAAAGATTTCTTCAAACTCATGAACAACTGCGTGTACGGTAAATCGATGGAAAACATCAGGAAGAGAACCGACGTTCGACTCGTCATGTCTGAGAAAAGAGCTAAAAAATTAGTGGTGAAACCCAATTACAAACACCGAACCATATTCGACGAAAATCTAGTGGACGTTCACATGCAAAAGACGCACCTGAAGTTCGACAAACCGTATTATCTCGGACCGATCATCTTAGATATCAGCAAGCGATTGATTATGAGTTTCACTACGATTACGTCAAACGAAAATTTGGTGATAAAGCCAAACTACTGTTCACCGACACGGATAGTTTAGTTTACGAGATAGAGACGAAAGACGTCTACCGAGATATATCTCCGGACGTGGCCACATGGTTCGACATGAGCAATTATCACGTCGATCACCCATCCAACATTCAATCGAACGGCAACAAGAAGGTGTTGGGTAAATTTAAGGATGAGAGCGGCGGTAAACAAATCCTCGAATTCGTGGGCTTGAGACCCATCTGTATGCTTATTGTCTAGAAGATGAAGAGATCAAGAAGTGCAAAGGGGTTAAAGCATGCGTGGTGAAGAAAAACATCTCTTTCCAGGAGTATAAAGATTGTCTGTTAGGAAGTGGTCCGGTGTATAAAACTATGAAATCGATTCGAAGCGAAAATCACGACTTCTATACCAAAATAGTCAACAAGATTTTGCTGACAGCCGACGACGATAAGAGATTCATGTTTGGACTGTGGATCTAATTAGAGACAATGTGAATGTGGATGATTGGATTCCAGATATGATTGTGGATGATAAGATTCCAGATATGATTGTAGATGGTAGGATTCCAGAAAATCAAGAGGAATTAGATGGATTCAAAATTATAGAAATCAATAGTGACATCGAAAGTGTTAGTTTAAAAAGAAAAAGAAAAAACAATTTTTTAAAAAAATAACGTCATTTTAGTGAATTATAATATAATAAATAAATAAAAAATATATACGCATTTATAAATAAGAAAATAGAGATATCCGTAGAAGGTGTCGTCTTACCTAACGAACCCCTATCCAACATCGATCTGTCGAATGCGGCGAAGGATTTGAAAATCAAAGATTTTCTAGGCGTGTTTTCCAGAGATGCCTTGCCGAAGAGAAGACCTCGACAATCGGAATGTGGAATTTTAAATCTAGACGATTCATCGGGTGAAGGCACTCACTGGGTGGCGTGGTTCAAGAACGGGAAGAAGAAAAATTATTATTTCAACAGCTATGGAATCTCACCGCCAAAAGAAATAAAGAACTATTTCAACAAATCGATGGTTCGTTACAACACGGAACAAGTGCAATCACCAGATTAAGTGTTTTGCGGTCACCTGTGTCTCTACGTTCTCAAGAGATGGTATGAAGGAGATCGGTTTCAAGACATTCTCAATGATTTACATTAGAGAGAGATTTTTTTATAGTATACATAAAGATAAAAAAATTATTTTAAAAATTTTAATCGAATAAAAACGAAAAATAAAATAACATAGTTCATTTTTAATAAACTGCGTTTTGAATATATTTTTTCTAAAAAACAAAAAAATCACACAACAACATGCCAGTCGATAAATTTGGTAGAAGTGACGACGAAAAAGTCAACCTAAGAAAGAAGAGGAAGACATTCGAAGTCGACAATGGTTACGACATTGCCAACTTGGACGAACATTACGTTCGGAGATACGAACCTCGAGAGTAACCTTTGAACATGAACGATAAGAAGCTCTACAATCTTCCCGAGCCGATAGATCTCACAGATGCTGTGACTAAAAAATACGTCGACGGGGGAACGCTGATTTCGAACGAATCATGCTAGATAATTACGTGGATAAAACCATGACCGACGATCTCGATCTGAAATCCAAACATTTTGTGAACGTCGCGAATCCCATAGATCCCACCGATGCCGCGACCAAGAAATATGCAGACGACTCTCACACGAGATTCAGCGAACACCTGAGAAATAGATACGTTCAGAAAACGATGCACTCAGAATTGAACACCAATTCTAACAAGATAACGAATGTGGCCACTCCCACGAATCCCAAGGACATGGCGACCAAACACTATGTAGATCTGGAACAGAGAAAGTCTGACAGATGAGAAATGAAATCGGATCTGAATGCGGGATTCAACAAGATATTGAATCTGTCGAAGGTCGACAACACGGATGCGGACTCAACCGCGGTCAACAAGGGCTAAGTGGATTCTGCCGTGATACGATCACAAGAATACCTAGAATTGCAAGTGGACGATCTCTACCTGAACAAACAATCTGGCGGAACCATGGAGGGTGGTATCGACATGAACGGTAAGAATTTATTCAGACTCAGTCACGATCCCGAATTCGATTCCATCGCGGTCAGCAGAAAGTATGTGGATGACAACTCGGTCTGCAGAAAGGGTGACATCATGGAAGGTAAACTAGACATGGGTGGACACGCGCTCACGAATCTACCGGATCCAGTGAACATGACAGATGCCTGCACCCTGATTTCGGTGGTGGAGAAAGTCAAATATACTAGACAATTGATCACCGTGTGGGCCGAGGAGGCCGGCACCTTTGATGAGGGAAAAGCTGAGTGGTCTTTCGGAAATGGAGGTAGCGGATCGAAACATGGTCAGGTGGGATATCCCATGCCGCTGGGAGGTGAAATCCTTCGAATGAGTCTGGCTTCTTCGGATTTGAATAACAGAGTGGTCGTCAATCTCATGGTGAATGGAGTAGAGAGCGATAAGAGATACAGCGTCGAAAAGACTGAGAATCAACACGTGAATGTTAGCATGTTCGGCACGCCTCTCAAAGTGAACGCCGGAGACAGGATTAATTTCGTTACAAAAACCAATAATCCCAAAGCCGCCACTTCCGTGGTGAGTCTACTGATCGAACTAGTTCCTTTGAACAAACAGTGAACGCATGGAAAATAATGAATTAAAAAAAAAAATAATGTGTGATTTATTAAAAACAAAAAAAAAGTAATGAGATTTCGAAAGATGTTCAATCTCTCTATATCACATTACTTTATTTATTTTTGTTTTTTAATAATTACTCATTACTTTTTTTTTTATTATTTTTTTTTTTCACACTCGTCTCTCATAGAATGATCGACGTCTTATTTCCGTCCGATTCGAATTGTAATTCTCTGCCCGACAGGACCAGGGCGAAGGCTTCGGTTTTTCTCGGAACATTCCTATCGAATTGCATCTTGATCTGAATGTCTAAGACGCTACTCTTGAGTCGTTTACTCTGTTTACTGACGTCGAATACGAACATGGGATACATCGACTTGTATTCGCGGGGAGATATGTTAGGGTTGCTCATCAATTCGTCTAGACCGTGATACTTCTTTCTAAAATCAGCGGCGTCGCCGTACAGTCTGCAGAAATCGTTCTTGTCGAACGACGCATTGTAATCGATTGCTGGATATCTCGTGGCATTCAGAAACACTTGCATGTTTCTCAAATGGCAGTGATCGAACAGCGACGCATTCTTTTCCTGAGACCCGTCCCTATCGGTCTGAAATGCAACCACGATGAAACGCGGTCTCTCAGAAGCGGATTTCACCGTCAATCTCCAATCGAAGTGATTCGTGGAGGGAGGAATGCTAGCCGTGTCGCACTGTCTCATTCTAAATCCCATGGGTAATTTACTCTTGGATTCTATGATCTTGTAGAGACGTGCTTTCTCCACGATCGAAGGCTCCACATGCAGAATGAACCACGATATCTTGTGTAGAGTTATCTTACCTGCATTGGTCACAGTGAGTCTCACTATTGTGTCGTCGTCTCCTTTTCGAATCAACGTCAGATTGTGTTTGAATCCGTACATGATCTTGTTGTAATCGTCCGCAAATCCGAAGATGTGTTTCAAAGGTATCCTGAATGAAAATGTTCCTTTAGGTCTGGATGTCTTGACGACGTAGTCGAATATCAAGGCGGCGCTGGCGCTAGCAGGGCCGACGGTGTCTTTCACCCACAACTGATTAAGTCCTCTGGATTTCGAAAAATCATCAGGATACGTCAAGAGTCCGAACATCGTGGTGGCCTGACCGGGATGAAACACAGATTCTATCTCTTGTCCGGATAGCATGTATTTTATATTACTGAATAGATGCATGATGCCATTATTGGCTAGAGTAACCATGTCGTCGTCGGCGTAGTCGCTCCCATCTTCCTTGGTGAGACGTCCCTGCACCACTATGTAACTGTCGCTAGGATGTATGAATAGATCTTGAGTTTCGACGTTGATTCTTATCTCTCCGGCATTGTTCAAACTCATTCCGGTTACCGGTTCGTATTCGTGAACCTCATATTCTTGAATACTTTCATCTTTCACTATGCTTTGTGCTATATCTAGTATATTTGTCATTTTTAAAGGATTTTTGTTTTTTTTTGTTTATTAATTAGCTTGCTTTTTTTTTATCTAAAAATAGTTTTAATTATTTTTTTTTATTATTATTTTTCTCTCTTACATATATATGTGTGTAAACAAGAAAATGTTAAAGAGAGTAAATAAAAGAAATTTGTTTTCTTTATCAAAACTTTGTCTTCTGTAATTGTTGTTCATAAAACTTTCCGATGATCTCTTCTCCATCCAAAGCTTCGATTTCGTAAGTCACCGGATCGGTGTGAAATATTTTGATTATCACGAAGATTTCTGAGGTCCATCGAGGAGTATAACCCTTTTCGAAGTGCTTCTTATAAGCGTAGATTCTCACTCGATCACCGACCGCAAATTTCGGCATTCTAGACTTCTTCCTGATCTTAGATCTCTCAGGATATAGATTTGCGTAGACCCGTTTTTCGTTTCAAGGATCACTAGCTTCTGCGGGAGTCATCTTGATCGATCTGTGTTGCGTGTTGTTGTAATCTTTGACCAGACCGTTCAGAGCGTATATGTATTTCTTGGTCAAATTCGCCGTGAAGTATCTGTGCATCTTTTCCTTCATCGTTCGATTCCAACGTTCCACCACGCTGGCTTTCTCTTCGTTTTTGATCGAGTAGAGGTCGACCAATCGATGAACGTGCTTGTTGTAGAATTCCTTTCCCTTATCCACCCACAATTTACTCGGTTTTCGAGAAGACGAGTCGAACACGCTCTTCAGAGCCTTGGCGATGCAAGGTCCCGATTTATTCTTCAAAGCTCTGATCCAACCGTATTTGGAAAACACGTCGATGACTGTCAATAGATATTTGACGCCCTCGTTCCACCTCGAAAACGATCTCATGTCGACCAAGTCAGCAGACCAAATATCATCCAAACCCTTCACGAACACCCTTCTCTTTCGAAATTTACACACTATGGGTTTGTGTAACTCCTTGGCCAATTCGCTCGTCAATAATTGTTTCTTCTTCTTTTCCGATGCGCTTTTTTTTTTGAACGCCCCATCCGAATCGACGTTTCGCACTGATCAGATTGCCGACCAGCGAACGTTCTATCTTCTCTCTTCTAGTCGGATTTGATATGCCTCTCAATTTCCCCAACATGTTTTTATCGCAGACGTCGTTGCGAGTCTTGGTGTCGGGATGTCCGGCATAGCACAGATCGTGATCATATGCGGCCGCGTCAACCCTATTCACAGGTTTGCTCCAAGATTTGGGAGTCAGATCGGCATTGAGTCTCTTGTTCAATTTCGTTCCAGGTCCCGTGAAACTGTGACCGGGCAGATGCATTTCGAAAGGTAGATTATTGATCATTTTATTCACGATGCCTTTACCTTTGCTCGCGTTCTTTTTGTTGATGAATCGAGTCTTGATAGAACCACACACGTCACAAATTCCGCGAAGCATCTGTCTGTCGTTTTTAGTTCGTACTTCTCGAGAATTACTTGTCTCGGTAACTCTCTTACACCTTACGCAATACATTTTTAGGAGTTATTTAAATTAATTTCGTTTTTTTTATTTTATATATAAATTTAATAATTAATTAATTCTGTTCTTATTATATATATATTTTTTTTTAATCGCTGCTCTTGAGTTCTATCATCTTACTGAATTCCTCCCTGGCCTCTTTCCTCCCCTTTTCCACGAGAGAATCCTTCATCTCTTCCTTGATGATCTGACGAGTCTTGATTCTCACGCCTTCTTTCGTGGCATCGTATTTCGTTTTCTCGCCCAATATCGCGAAGTATTCTCCGTCCGATATCCTACCATCTTTCAATGCCATCGAGATCATTTCGGATATCGTGTCGATCTTGGAGTCAGCCAAGATGCGAATCTTGTCATGTTTCCTCACCTTCAGATATAATTTCCTACTTCCTAATTTCCGAGCGTGCTAAACAATCCAGCGGCGAGAGCCACTCCTTCTACGGTCAACACGATCGGAATGCCGACTGCAGTCGACAACAATCTGATGCCGGCCGCGTGTAAACCCATGGAAATCGTGATGAGTGTCGTGTCAATCACGTTGACGAATTTCACGAAACGCGAATACTTCTTCTTGAGAGAATTACGAGAATCTCTCTCTCGAGTTAGATACTCTTGGATTCTACTGATTTGATCGATGCGATACCTCTCTCCTCTTTCTTTTTCTTCTGGCGATGGTGCCATTGGCAAAACGCTGATCAGCTTCTCATCCTCGTCGTCTACTAACGTTGGATACAATTTATTTCTGGTTCTTATTTTTGTGTTTTTTTTTTCTTTCTAATATTAGATAAAAAATTTATGTGTGTATTTATTTATTTTCTATTCTCCCTTATTTTATATCAATGAAAAAACTTAGACGTATGCTTCCTTCAGCAATAATTTCATGATGCATCCCTTGTCTTCTAAAGTCAGACTTCTACGCGCCAATTTCAGTTCTTCCGAAACTGTGGGCTTGTCTCGATCCTTACAGAAGACTAATCTCTTCCAAAGCGTGATCACATCGTCGAATCTAACGCGTTCGAGCGCCGGTTCGAAATACTTGACGACCATATCTTCCCTTTCCATCATCAGACATGAATGACTCTCGTGATCTAAGTCTAGCTGATCCCGACATCCAACGCATCGTTCTAACAAGATGGGACGTAGTTCTTCGTTCACCCAGATTGCATACGCTCTCATCAGCATGTTTAAAAGAAACCTCGCTCTAATAGTCTGGGAAGCGCACATGATTTACGTATTTATTTTTTTTATTATCTATTCGATTTGATATATTTATTTTTTTAAATAACTATTTATTTATATATTTTTTTTCTCTCCTATATATGTCAATCACTTTTTTTTTTATTTTCTCGGGTATTCCCCCACTCACGTCAGAAATGGAAGTGCTCAATAGTAGTCTGTTAAGTTTTGGAAAAAAAAAAATCCGGGTATTCCCCCCACTTACATCAGAAAGGGAAGCGTCCAATAGTAGTCTGTTAAGTTTTTTTTGGAAAAACCCACCGCCTCAAAAACAATAGCAGATTCTAGGCCACTGGCCCAGAATCCGCAAACCGTTTTTTTGATGCTAGCCTAGAATTTTTGCTCGCGTTCACCAACGATGGATCGATGGTCTGATCCGCAATGGGAACATTGACAAAAAAATTTTAAGTAAAAAAAAAAGTGAAAATGTACAATTTTCACTTTTTTTAAAAAACATGTAACATTCAACGTTCACCACAGGTATTTGAACGTTAAAAGTGCGATCTAGGAGTCTAAAAAAAAACAGCGGATTCTAGACCATCCAACATTTTTGTGAACAAGTGTGCGATTTAACACTGAATCCCACGTTGGTAAACGCATCGTGTACGTGTACGTGTACGGTACATGTACAACATGGCCTAGAATCCGCCTTTATTACCTACTGTGGTCCATTGAGTCACACCAAAATACCCTGCACACGTCAAAAATCGACTAATACACATACAGTTTCAATTAATCTCGCCGAACATGCTGTGTTGTCAGGTATTGCTTCTGATGAGACAATCAGCAGCAGTACATCTGACAACATCCATCATTTTTCCTCTGATAGACCTGTGCCGTCATGTACTAGTAAATCTCATCCAAGAAACAGTCCTACGTTTGTAGCTAAGACAGCAGGTTTGAAAATTTCTCAGTATGTGTCCCACCATCCCGAATTATTCAAGGGTGTTGGAAAATATAATCGAACCAAAGTTAAGCTTTGTGTTGACAATACCTCCCCAGTGGTAGGCATTTACCCTTTCACACCAGAAAAAAGGTTGAGAAGGAGTTAACGTCTCTGCTGCAAGAGGACATCATTGAAGAAGTAAATGAACCCACTGATTGGGTTTCACCCATTGTAGCGCTTCCCAAGCCACAAGATCCCGAAAATGTTCGTATTTGTGTTGACATGAGGCTTCCAAATGTTGCCATTAAACGTCAACGGTATGTTACCACCACAGTTGATGACATTGTGCACAACTTAAATGGATCCAAAGTATTCTCAAAAATTGACCTTCGAAAAGCATTTCACCAATTTGAATTAGATGAGGAATATCGAAAGGTCACAACTTTTGCCACTCACACAGGCCTTTTTCGGTATAAGCGTTTATTCTTTGGAATAAATACTGCCTCAGAAATTTGTCAGAAAATTGTTCAACAAACTTTAGAAGCTGTTCCATCAGCACTCAACATTTCAGATGATACTTTGGTACATTCAAAGTCTGAAACTGACCATGATGAAAATGTTATTGATACTTTAGAATGTTTGGGATTTCATGGGTTTACAAGCAACCTTTCAAAATGCTCTTTCAAACAATCTTCCATAGACTTTTAGGGCCTGCATTTTTCAGCTAAAGGAATGTCCATAGAGAAACGTAAAGAAGAAGCATTTAAAATTTTGGAACACCCAAACTCTCGCCAGGAAGTTTTAAGTGCATTTGGTATGTTGAATTTCTGTGCAAGATTTCTTCCTGAATTTTCTACACTCACTGCCCCTCTCAGGGAATTGACTCACAAAAATGTGAAATTTGAATGGACATCTGTGCATGAGAAGGCATTTTCTGATCTAAAACAACATGTTGTAAATTGTCCAACATTGTCATACTTTGATGTAAATATACCTACCCAACTCCATGTTGATGCTTCCCCAGTCAGTGTGGCAGGAATTCTGGTTCAGAATAACAAAATTATTTCATTTGGTAGTAGATCATTAACCCGAACTGAGCAAAGATATTGTCAGCTTGAACGGGAGGCTTTGGCTGTGCTTTTGGGGCCTTGAACATTTTCATTTGTACACAATAGGCCAACCTGTCACTGTTTATACTGACCACAAACCGTTACTTGGGTTATTTGGAAAACCCAAAGCCAAGTTGTCAATGAGACTTGAAAGATTGCCCTTACGTCTTCAAGTTTACAACTTCACTTTGAAACACTGTAAAGGGTTAGATAATCCAGCTGATTATATGTCCAGGCATCCTTTGAAATGTCATTCAAAAGTTAGTCGCACAGAAGAGTACATAAATTTAATAGTCTCAGATGCATGTCCCAAATCTATCAGTCTGGGGGATGTTCAGAGGGAAACTGAGAAGGATTCAACTTTGAAACAGGTCATTGCATTCACCCATTCTGATATATGGTATGAAGCTCCACCAGAAATTCAACCTTATTGCAAAATCAGCAACGAATTAGCTCTCTATAAAGAAAAAGTTTTACTAAAAGGCTCAAAAATAGTATTGCCAAAAATACTTCAGCAGGAAGCTATCAAACTAGCCCATGAGGGACATCAAGGCATTATTAAAACAAAGTCCCTTCTTCGCGAAAAAGTTTGGTTCCCAGGAATTGATAAGCAGGTCGAGGCTCATGTGAAATTATGCTGCCCTTGTTAGGCTGTAACAGCAAAACTGTTTGTGAACCAATTAAGATGACCAGACTTCCCTCAGAAGTGTGGTCTGAAATTAGCATTGATTTATTTGGCCCATTGCCATGTGGTCAATATCTGTTGGTCATTATTGATGATCACAGCAGATTTCCAGAGGTGGAGATTTGCAATAGCACATCTGCGCGAGAAGTCATTCCCAAACTTGATCGTGTATTTGCTACCCACGAAATACCTGATATTATTCGCAGTGATAATGGCTCTCCATTCCAAAGTGCAGAGTTTAGAAATTTTTCAGTTCATGTAGGTTTTCAGCACAGAAAAGTGACGCCTTTGTGGCCGGAAGCAAACGGCGAAGTTGAATCCTTTATGAAGCCATTAAAGAAAGTCTACCAAACAGCACAATTGGAAGGCCAACCTTGGAAACAAGCACTTTATGCTTTTCTAAGAAACTATCGCAGTACCCCTCATTGTAGTACTGGAGCACCTCCCGCAGAAATTCTTTTTGGCCGCCTAGTGAAAACTAAGCTTCCCCAGATTTCAGGCTCAAATGTTGTCAAACGTAGTATTACAGTAAAAGATGCACTCGCTAAAAGGAAAATGAAAACATATGCCGAACATCATCGCGGCATTGGGAGGGAACATGTCAAAAGTGGGGATAAGGTTTTAATGAAATAGAAAAAAGGTAATAAACTAACAAGTCAGTTTGATCCTCACCCTTTTAAGGTTATCAAGAAAAAGGGTTCAATGATCATTGCTCAGAGGGGGCGAGAGGTGAAGGCAAGAAATAGTTCACACTTTAAACCCGTGTCAATTGAAGCAGAACCTACAGATATAGCTGTGGAGGCTGATTGGGATTTTGATGGCCATTCTTCAGGTAATGGTGACAACAATATCCCTTCACCTCCAGTTGAACTACCACATTCCTTACCGGATGCCCATACTGGTCGACGATATCCACATAGACGCCATACTCTGCCACCTTACTTGAAAGACTATGTTACTAAATAGTTTACAAAGTTTTTTGTCCTTGACATTAATTTAGGTGATATTATTTTCTTCCCTAAAGAAGAGAGAGTTGTAGTGTTGTCTCACTTATTTTGTTTACCTGGACTCTTTTAGCAGCACCGATAGTGTTGTTGCATTGTGGGTTGTAAGAAACCATTGATAACGAATAAACTGGATGTCATTGTTATTTGCTTATACGTTTTTATATTATCAGATTATTATTACATAATCTTGAGAATCAAGATATTACAAGTAATACTTTAAAATAATAATAATAAACGAACGTGTACCGCCTATTACGTTCAGGACTGTTTTAATGAAGTATATTGAGTTAGGTTTTAAGTTCCTACTTACGGGCAACGTCCCGGGAACACGGCTTGCAAATAAACTTTAACTCCAGCCCCACTCCAGCCCCACCACTTGGGCCCGGGGAGTAGGAGGTGCTAAATGTTAACCACTCATTCTCCAACCTACCTAGTATGTTTAGCCCTTTACCTAACACAAAAAGCAGACGACACTTGCAAACAAAATTCTCGAATAACTAATTAATTTTTTTCATTTTTTGTCCGAGAGTAGTTAGTGAGAAGTCGTAGTGTTCGTACGTGTTTTCATTTGCTCCTGCAATGCTGACTTAACATCTGGTCAAAGAGCGCTGACCACTGAAGATAACTGATTGATAACTGATAGTATAATAGCTAAATATAACAATGGGTGGAATTAATATAGATACAGAACATATGCTGTGAAATAAAGATTGAATTGAATTGAATTGAATTGAACATACAATTACAAATACTGGAAATACTGGAAATACTGAGACTGATAATGAAATGAATAATGAAGAATTTATTAATGTGTATAATAAAAAATATGGACAGAAATTATTTTAATGAGGAACAGATGACGACTGGAAGAGATAACGAACAATCTGTTGTTTCAAATTTGGATAATGCAGACTTTCTTGGTCCCAACAAGAAAGAATCTCTTCATTCTGATGTAGACACAGCTATACTGGAAACCGAGCTTGAAAATTTAATTATAAATAAGCAAGACACAAGAGACGTGAATTTTCGAGAAGAGCGAAACTATGGTTTGAATGTGCCCAAAGTTTTAAAGAGGAAACAAAATGCCCAAGTTGAGGGCATTCACAAAATTCAAACGTAAAATCAAGGGAAATGCGTCGTTCTGACACTGGATACAAAAAAATGAAAATTATTCTAACGAATTAACACTTCGATATTGGGATAAAACAACTCAAACTGAAAGACGTGGAGTAATTTGGGAATGTGTCAAATATTTGAAGGGTGTAATAGTAGAAGACAAGTTGTGTGTCCCACGAACCAGATTAGGTAAGGCGCGAATTCATATTTTTCGGACAACCAACACAATAATGCTCCAAGATAGCAAATTCAATATTCGATGGTGGATTACTACAGAGTTACCTCCAGTATTTGAATTTGGGTTTAACAGTGAATATGAAGGAGACATCCAGGATGTTGTGACTCTTGTTGAAAAGGACGATACGACAGAAATCCTTCCAATGCCTCCCCCGAACTCTACGCCTCGTGTTCGGCTAGGAGGTGGGATAAGGTGGTTCATAAACTTAAAACATGTTTTACACCTAAAAAGAAACCCCAAAATGTCACAAAAAGACTCATGTCACTTCTTAATGTCATCTTTAATTAAAAGAGTGATCGACGAAATCCAAGTAAACATGGAAGAGATGAAATTGAAATTTAGTGAACACGAATCATCATGTCATTCCAAAATCGTGGACGCTAAAACACAGCACTTCAACTCCACCCGCGTCGACCGACAAGACATCCTGCAGAGGCTGACTGCTGTTGAGCATGAGACAGTCCTATTAAGCAGGAAAACGTTAAACTGAGAACCGATATACCGAACATCAAATCTCAGTTTAAAGTTACTAAGGAGAGGTCCTCTAATCAGATAACAAAAGAGAACAAACCCAGGTCGGAACCCGAACTCCTCAACCCACATTCGGAGCCGTTCCACCAAAAAACTCCAACCAGAAACTATAGTAGCAATGTGATAGCAGAATTTAAAACAGGGCCAAACAGTCTGAGGATATTTTAACTGTCTTGAATTGTGATTTATCTAAAGGCTTTCACGAGCCACCCACTCAAAACACCCACCTTATATTAGGTGACTCGGTAATTCGGCCCCTGAATGCCCAAAAATTTGCGCTCAGGGGCGAAGAAGTAAAAATTATCATTACACCTGGACAGAGAATCAAGGGGTTGTTGAAATGGGTTAATTGTGCAAATCAAGATCAGCAAATAAAGAAAGTGACCATTCATGTTGGAATGAACTCTTGCAGAAATAATGTGGAAACTGACAACAGCGAGATTCAACAACTAATAACTAGGATACGTGAGAAATACCCTAAGGCTGTTGTCAGGTTTTCATCAATTGTACCCACAACACATTCACCCGGAATTGATCGTTTAATAAAACAGACAAATGATCAATACAGGCTTATTTGTGGAACTATGGGATGTGATTTTATTGACAACACAAGTGGCTTTGTTTCACCAGACGGTTCAATCAGAACACACTTGTTTCGAGACCACTGGCACGTTAATGACATTGGCATAAAAATTATCGCGAAAAGGATTAAGTATCACCACAGAAATGAAAGTGTTACCGATAGTGTAGCCCTACCTCAGTATTCCCAGAACAATCCATCAATTGCCAGCAGACATATTCAAAGGTCTCAAACACGTGGCCGACAATCGTTTAATGACATGAGTAAACATAATATCACCCCAGATGCCACTTATTCGCCACAGGACTACCCTCCATAACGCAACGGAACTTCTCGAACGCTAAGAGGGAATTCTCTGGGTACTAATAATTGTATGGAGCTCGACTGCAGGCATTCCACTTCAAACGTACCCAAAGAAGTTTTATTTCTACGACAACAAATGATCAATTTAGTGGATTACATAAATTCAGAATTTGTCGAATTGCTGAGGCGAGTTGTTCGGGGCACTAGCTTTATATTTTCGTTTCATTAAGATAAGGTAAGATAACATAAGATAAATTTTATTGCACAACATCACTAATGGGTGTGGCGCATAAACATCTCATCCTAGATGATATATTCCATATTTTCGCTCCACACCTTGAATGAGTAAATAAAAAAATTAAAGAGACATGCCGACCTGCTTAACTTCCTCATTTGGCCTGTGGTTATAAAGGCACTGGCAGCAATGGCGAGGTTAACTATTCCGACTTACCCACAATACACATTGCATACCGCAAGACCCAATCCCTCACTAGTATGACTTCGAAACTTCTTTTTTCCGAATACCCCACCCCGCCCCGCACCTTAAGTGAATACGTCAATTAAACAGATATATAGGGTTTTGTTGATTGTCCTTTCTGGTCAGTAGCTATAAAAATTGGTGACTGCAATGGATTAATCAATCTAACCCCCCCCCCCCCCCCCCTCCCATCCAATTAAATAACGTGTGTCCCCGTTTTAGATGTGTCTTCCATAAACGTTGAGAGAATTTTATCGTGAAGTTTCTCACAGGGTGCGACTTAACCTTAGACGCCCTTTGTCAGAAGCCTTACTCCAAAAACCCTCTCTATCAAAGAACTTTTAAAAGTTATCTTCAGTGGTCCAAGCAATTCAGTTGATGTTTCGTTCTTATATCACTGATAGCGCAAGAATGAAAATAGGCTATACAGCTTGGAATATTCAAGGCCTTTCCAATAAACTGAACAATACCGAGTTTGAAACACTGTTTACTCCGTACAATTTCATTACCCTCACGGAGACTTGGCATTGTGATGGGACCGAATTAGATCTACCAGGTTACACGCGTGCCGATCTCTGTCGTGGCAAATCCTCGCGTTAGAAGGGTGGAATTTGTTTTAATTTCAACTCTAAATATGACGAATTCCTTTGTAATATAAAATATATTGGCGACATTGCTCTCTGGGTTGAATTTGATGGTAAAATGTTTAATTTAAATTCTACTTATTGGAAATCGAAACCTAGTCCTAATGTTTCCGCATTTTCGGATTTAGAGCAGCTGTTACTGAGCAGTAGTCTTGGGGAATATGTTGATTTTAGGAGTGGATTTCAACGCTCGAACTGGAGGACAGTCGGATTATTTTGTGGGTGACAACAACAAATACATTCCGTGACAACAACAAATACACTCCCTTGCCGGAGTCATACACTGTAGATTGCATAAAAGACAGGGAAAGTCTTGATAGAATAGCAAACACCTTCGGAAAACATTTACTGGAGCTATGCCAATTAGCAAAACTAAGAATTTTGAATGGCCGCTGCCTCGGGAATAGACTAGGCAACTTTACCTCATACCAGTGTAACCGCGCAAGTATTGTCGACTATATTATAATATCAGAAGGGTACTTTTCGGATACTGATTATTTCTGTATCAAAGCGCCGACTGTTTTCTGGGATCATTGTCAGTTGGTACTACACCTCGAATATACTGATATTCTTGATAACAGTGAGGCGAGCAAATATCAGTACACCCGAAATCCGATCCCCTCGAGGCGCATAGAACACACGTGCAAGACTGATTCTAACACGACCAGATATAATCTCAAATATCTCACACTATCGAATGAAGCCATACTCATCCAACCAGAAGGGCACAGAGAAGGCTGCTGCTGACTGGATGAGTATTCTTTATTCTTTAGTCCAATTGTCTAGCCGAAAAACACTCCCTAAAAAGAAATGGTTCGATCACAGGTGCAAAGACTTGAAACGGTTCACTCCCACTCAGCCAATATTTTGAAATTAGCAAGTTGCATCTAGCCAACATTCTTGATTTCACACCTTTGGGAAATTTGCTTATGGTCTGTTTCAGATTAACATTATTATCTTCAACTTACTCACACATAATATTTTAACTTTTTATAAAACTTTTCAAAACGGTCAACTGTTTAACACATCTTAACACATCTATCAGTATTTTTATTGAATTGTTTTCAGTGAAAAAGACTTGTGGCTTGGCTATTGGTAGTAAAAACAGAGGTGCTCTTTGAACCTAGCCACTGTTTTAACAAAGTTTTGATAGGTTTTGATAGGTCTGAGATGACTTCAATACTTAAACATAAACTGTTGTTTTCATCTTTTATGATTAGAAGATTTTGTTTTTCTATCATGCAAAATAATCATACGAAAACTAATCCTAGTAAGGGGGTGGTGGGCAAAACTAATCCGACACCTGTTTCGCCCTTTATAGATAATACCGCTGAGATGGGGAGACCTGTGCACGCCATCTCTTTGGAGGTACCACCAAATCAGGGCTCGGAACTCGTTACCACCAGTCAAGACAACTGGTTGCGTTCGCTCATAGAGCAAGAGGCAACTACTGTTCCCACCTGTGATGTGGTCAATCAGATTATGCCACGCCCGAAAAGGAAATTGGATACAGACTTCCAGGAAAATGGCGAGTCCCTGGAAATCGAAACGGTGGCTAAGAAAACCCGGAAAGCGTCGACACACACCGATAACCCGGGTGTTGTTGTCGTTGAGACCTCGGACACCATGGATGTTACAGTAGTAACAACCAGTGCGGAGATCCACAATGGTGGGATATCGGCAGACAGTAACGCAACGGAAACGATACCGGCGACGCCAACATTCACCACTGAGGGTGGTGTATCTTTTGCCGACAAGGTAAGAGCCCTTGCTAAACAACCTCAAAAGGATAATACGGCCAAACACCGGACGAATAAACAACCACATCAACCGCTGCAAAACCCTTGCGTAGTCGTCACAAGGGTTCCCACAAAGATCAATGATGGGGATATTGATGAAGCCCTGTCGGGATACTCGTGGGGGAGACTAATATCTAAGACTACAGGCAACCCTACGTGGAAAATTAAAGTAAAATGCCCCAATAGAGCCATAAAACTTAACTTCATTAAGAAAGGAGTTTGTATAAACGGACAAAAATATGAGACTGAGGAGTATCGTGTTTTGCCTCAGCCCACACAATGTCATAAATGCCAGAAATTTGGCCATATGTCGAACAGATGCAAAGGAGAGTTGCGTTGCATGAAATGCGGCGAAAAACATATAACAAAGTCGTGCAAGGTTTCAACACTGAAATGCCCAAATTGTAACGGGCAACACCCAAGCAATTATCGGGGGTGTCCCCACTACAAAAAGGTTAAAACCGACATAGAACTCAAAGCTATTAATGTCAACAGCGTAGAAAACTCAACCTCTCCACATTCGATGTGCAGCCTAATGCCTGGTTCAATTTTTAATATAATGAACAAACACTTCGACGTCAGTCTTTCCGACATATGTAAAGAAGTTGGGAAAACAGCATCCAAATTATATCGAACTCAAATTTCTTCCTCGCTAATAGAAGCCGCCATAAATAAAATATAAATCACACCCACAACACGTTAACTAGTAAAATTACGTCAGGTACTGAACACTTATGGATAAGTTGAAAATAATTCAGTGGAACGCTCGAAGCGTTAACTGCAAAAGCTCACAGATGTCCGATTACTTCACAAACGTTGATGTAATTGGTATCAGCGAAACATGGTTAAAGCCAAGTAAGACATTTTTGCTAAGTGGATTCAACATCATTAGACGAGACCGTCCCACACAACGCGGAGGCGGAGTCGCTCTCCTCATAAGGCAGGACTTAAAATATAAAACGATATCAAGCGATCATCTCAACGCAGAGGTGATTGCCGCTGAGATTGAACTAGATCATAAAAAAGTTGCCGTAATCTCATATTATAATGAACCGAAAAAAACAGTTGACAGCAAAGTCTTTGAATTCTTTGTGAAAAATCACAAACACTGTATTTTCTTAGGTGATTTCAATGCCAAACATCAGGTTTTCGGATGCAATAAAACGGAGCCCAATGGCGACGCTCTCTTCAATATCATCGAACAATTTGATCTTTTTGTATTAAATAACGACCACGACATTACTCACGTCAGTAACAACACCCTCCACCAATCCGACATCCTTGACCTAATAATAACCAGTAAATCACTAACTAATCAAATGCAAGACATATATGTGGGGGACGATGATTTAGGTAGCGACCACCTGCCTGTTCATGCTACATTACACGGTTGCAGCGGACCCGCAAGATACCCCACAATGAGGAGGAGGAATCTATCCAAAATTGACTGGGACCTCTTCAGAAAAATAATTCAGGTTAAAATAAACAAAAACGACCCAATGAATACCTGCGAGCTCGAGCAAGCATGTACCAATCTCAGTGAAGTCATTAACAACACTCTTGATGAGACAGTTAAACCGCGGGCCAACAGAATAACTGAAACCACACTCCAAATAATAAAACAAAAAAGAAAGGCCATCCGTGCATACAAATCAGAAAAACTTCCAACTAAAAACGTCGAACTTAAAGCCGTGTATAATCGCCTCCACGGCGAAGTTAAAAAAGCAATAGCAAACGACAATCGCGTGAGATGGGAAAAAGCAACGGAAAATCTAAATGGACTCAGGGAGACTAAAAAGTTTTGGGATACTTTTAAAACCCTTACTGGACAAAAACATAAAGACGCCAACAGTAAGGCTCTAAAGATCAACGATGGAACTATGGCCCTGGATGACAAGGCGAAGGCTAGCGCCTTTGCTGAGCTCCTTAAGAAATATCATCGTCCACGTGAGGGCGTTAGGTTTGATGACGAGTTCAAAGAAAAAGTAAACAAATTTGTTCAAGACAACGTTTAACGATGCCAACTTCAGCCAAACGCCCGAGGACGGGGATGGTCATGAACTCACGGAACCGATAAGAAAAGAAGAAGTGGCTAACACAATTAAAAAATGTAAGTCTTCTTCTTCCCCAGGAGGGGACGAGGTCTCATACAAAATCCTGAAACAATGTCCCAACACTTTTTTCGGTAGACTCACTAACCTCCTAAACTGCTGTCTCTCTAGTGGATACTTCCCAAAATGTTGGAAAGTAGCTACAGGAGACATGATACCCAAACCCGACAAGGATTTGAGCAACCCAGCTAATTACCGCCCAATCAGCCTATTCAGCTGTATTGGAAAAATTTTCGAACGGATTCTCACGACTAGACTCCGCAGCCATCTCGAATCAATCAGCTTTTTCAATAAGTGGCAAAGGGCATACAGGAGCCAAAGAGAGGGAATCGAGCATGTTTATAGACTGGTAGATTATATGAAAACGGCGTTCAGTCAAAATGAAATAGGAACCGCGCTATTACTCGACGTAGAAAAAGCGTTTGACTCTGTCTGGCACAATGGCATGAGATACAAACTAGCTAAAATGGGGCTACCTACCAAAATTCTAAGGATCATATCATCATTTTTATCTGATCGAAAAATCAAAGTGAGAGTCAACCGCGAAGTGTCAGCCGAGGTAAAACTCGAAGCGGGCACTCCACAGGGTTCGGTCCTCAGCCCGCTTCTATTTATAATATATGTGAATGACATTGACAAACTAGGGAAGAACCATGTTGAACTATCTCAATTCTCAGACGACAAAGGAATGTGGACGGCCAGTAAGTCTGGAAACATAATACAAAACCGCCTGCAGGATACCATCCGCGACCTGCAAGACTGGTGCGCTCTGTGGCGTATCAAGCTAAATGCCACGAAAACACAAACAATCACATTCTATAAAAAACAAAGGAAAAAGCCTGTCCCTAATATTGAGCTTGAGCTTTACGATCATAAACTTGAAGCTAGTAATGAGGCAAAGTTTCTGGGATTCAACCTGGATAGCAGTCTCAATCTAAACAATCACATAAACTCAGTCACCGTCAAAGCCACTAAAGGCATCAATTTCCTGAAAATGATTAGAGGTAAAAATTGGGGAGCCAATAAAGAAATTCTCCTCAATCTTTACAAATCATATATACGCCCAGTACTAGAGTATGGGGCCATAATAACAAGTGACCTGAATAAAACCAACATTGAAAAACTACAACGGGTCCAAAATCATGCCTTGCGCGTGGCTCTGCGCAAGCCCACGTGGACATCGACAAAACAACTTCACGAGATAGCAAAAATAGACACTATAGCAATGCGCTTAAAAGATCTTCAAAGCAAAACTCTAAATAGACTTCAAGACAGCGAATTAATAATAGAACTCAATGCGCATCGCGTCCTCAATAGGAAAACTAAATAATCTGGGGCATGTCTATCGAAAGGGTTAAAGATTACATCATTGTGATGGGGTGAGCCAGGCATTCTGTGACCTAAATTTAGAACTGGCTGCGGGTGACACGATACGCACGAAAGCTTGCCTCTGTTACCAGTGGGAGTTGCAAACAGCGAGGAAAATCTTCACCTGCTGCCGGGTCTCCCCTCCCTGAGATATAAATCTCGGGGAAAAAATGCTGGCTTCCCCATCCAAAAGGACGGAAAAGTTGTAAATTAAAAACCGAATTGCTCTAATTTCCAGCTCTCTATCTTTTCTACCTCCTCTATCTCATCAGACACACGACCAAACTGAATGACAAACTATGAGGGATTGAAACAATCCTCAAGCAAAGATGTGCAGAAAACCTAACAAGACCAAGGCAAGGATTGAAACAATCTTGCCAGCAAACAGCCCTTTTAAGGGCTTCTTTTGTGTGTGTGTGTGGGGGGGGGGGGGGGGGTGTTGGAGGTCATTTGGAATTCCCGAAGGATAACCAGATACCTCAAATCACATACGGCATCCTATCTCCCAGAAGGCTTGATGGATGACTCCCGGTTTTTTCAAACTAAACAGTTTGAGCTTTCTCCATTCCTTTTTTGTAACCGCTATGGTCATATACCGGGGCCGCTACCAAACCGGCGTTGCTGTTTGGTTTTCTTTTTTCTTTTTCCCTTAAAATTGCCATCGCACAACATTATATTCTGGCTCGCCACCATGGTGGGACTCAAACCTCTACCATCGCCAAGCTGGAACCGAATAGAGCCCACTCTCTAATAGTCTTAATGGCGTTGAGGGTTTGGTCTTTGACAATCTATCACTCCAATGTAAACTGCCGGGAATTCTAACCGCGTGCATACCCCTTCAGACCCCATTTGAGGCAATAGGAAAGCTAGGCCTGTGTGATCCAAGATCCAAGTGAAATAAAATAAGGCTAACCGGGTCGCAAGGGATTTGTAAATCCCACATCGTCCCTGCGCGCCTTCGGCGCGCTAAAACCTTTCATTCATTCAATAATCATAAATTAATCATGGCTACAGCACAGATAGATGTTAATTTTTTAGAAAATGGTAGAAGTGGTCACTTTTTTATCCATGCTGGCTATAAATTCTCTGTAAGAACAAGAAGAAATGAACGGTGTTATTGGAGATGTGTAATTCGCGATTGTAGAGCAACACTTGTTACTGTGGACAACATTCCAGTGTCAGTAGGACAAAATCACAATCATGATGGTGACAATATGGCCCTTGCAGCCAGTGTTTTTTCTAAGTAAGGTAAAAAAGAGATGTCGTGATGAGGTTTCTCCCATTCCAAGTATATACGATGAAGAACTTGGTAGCCTCAGAGAAAATGAGTTTGATGAAGTGAGTGGGGACGTCATCAAAACAATTCCAACATTTAACAGTTGTAAATCTGCATTGTATGGAAATCGTGCAAAAGTGTTGCCCAAATTACCAAAAACACAAAGAGAGATAGAGTTAAATAATGCCTGGAAAGAAACATTAGCTGGAGAAAGATTTTTAATGTGTAACACCAGCGAAAAAAGGTCATAGAATTTTATTTTTTGGCACTGATGACAATCTGAAACAACTGTGTGATTCACAAATCATGTTTGGAGATGGAACATTTTATTCGTGTCCTGGCTTATTTTATCAGCTGTATACCCTTCATGGTAGTATTGATGGATCAGTATTCCCATTAGTGTTTGGCTTATTGCCCAACAAAACTGAACATACTTACCGCCGTTTTTCTCGTTACTAAAAGACGCTGTCATTGAGCGAAATTCAACCCTATTACCAGTGACACTTCTAATGGATTTTGAGGTAGTAGCAAGAAATGCAGTGGTCCCTGTCTATCATTCAATTTCACCAAAAGGATGTTATATTCATTTTACACAATGCATATGGAGGAAAACACAGGCCGTTGGGCTGGCTGCAAGATACAGAAAAGATGAGAACATAAAACTGATAGTGCGTCGAGCAGCAGTTCTTCCCTTAGTTCCAATCCACCAAGTTGAGGATGTGTTGTTCAGTGCTCTGGAGAGCAATGAAGACAATAGTGCAGAAGTGGGTCATTTCACAGATTATGTAACCGAGACATGGGTTGAGGGTTCACCCTTAGAGAGATGGAACCATTATGACAATGACGGTGCCCGTACGACAAACGTTGAAGGACGGCACAGCAAGATAAACAAATTATGTCGGCATTCACATCCAAATATATTTTCTTTGTTGACTTTATTAAAACAAATCTAGGCAACAAATGAGGCCAACTTTATTCAGTTGCAAGCTGGGGGAATACCGCTCCCCAAGAAAAGAAAATACAGACAATTGGATTCTCGTCTTTCTTTGTTGAAAACCCGCCTTCAAATGGGAGAAATTGACATTATGACATATGCTAATAAGGCTTCGGATTTAGTGCATTTAGACTAAAATTTGTGTTATACTTCACTTTCAGGGTTGTTGATAAAGGTGTAGAATTGGGAAGTCTACAATTTATTTAAAATATACATGGTTTCCTCAGAATTTTCTATTTTTCTATGAGAGAATTCTTAGAAGACCAGGCAGGTAAAATAAATTGTAAAGTCCCCCATTCTATTTCACCTTCAGTGTTTCTGTGTATCTACTGCTGTTGATAAAGGTTTATTTATTTTAAATACAATGTATTTTAAATATATCTGGTTTCCTCAAAATTTTCTATGAGAGAATTCTTAGAAGACCAGGCAGGTATATTTAAAATAAATTGTAGAGAGAGAATTCTTAGAAAGTGTAAGTGGATAAAGGTTTATTTATTTTAAATATACCTGGTCTCTTTATATGAGAAAATTCTTAGGAGACCAGGTAAAAATGTGAAACAAAGTATAGCTTAGTTGGAGATTAGCGCCTATTGTTCTCCATAACATCAATTCCCACCCAGCCAACATTTTTAATCTTACCTGATTACCCTAAAATTCAAAATGTTGGCTACGTGGGAAGACACCCTTGAAACGTACAATGGAAAACATTATAAAAGATATGAAGCTAAATCCCAGCGACAGATCACTTATTGCTAAATTCCTCACTGCGAAGAAGGCTTATAAGACAGAAGTGAAATACAAATCAAAAATTGTTTTATAAAAAACTATGCGACCAACTGGACGACTTACAATGTAAGGAGCCACCCAGTTACTGGAAAATTATAAAACAATTTCGATCTGGTAGGAGTGACATTAATAGTCTTGATCCCGACACCGCTGTTCATTTCTTTGAAAAACTTTTTTCCTCTGCACATAGGCTGAAACGTCAAGCATGTCGACCTATTCATCTCGAACCTTGACCCAAATATTAAACTGTGACATAATATCCTCGGAGGAAATCAAGAAAGCACTCCGACAAATAAAAAATAAAAAGTCTCCAGGCCCCGACAATATATCCAACGAACTCCTAAAAACTGTAATTCCCAACATGCTAGACGAAACAGTCAAGTTGTTCAACTAAGTCCTCGAATCTGGTCATTATCCAACTGAATGGAGCAAGTCCACCCTAAGGCTACTGTGCGAAAAGGGTAACCGGCACGACCCTAACAACTACAGAGCCATTGCCGTTAGCTCTGCTGTCGGGGAAATTATTAAACAAGGTTATAAATAACCGGATAAATGATTTCCTTGAAGATAACCGGCTTATAAGCGACAACCAGTTTGGATTCCGTGAACACCGTAGCACGGTCGACAGTGCATTTGTTCTCAAAAATATTTTCAATCAGTGCAAACGAGAAAAAGGCCTCTATATGCAGCTTTAATTTGTTGACTTCAAGAAAGCCTTTGACACAGTCCGCCGACCATTGCTGTTTAACAAATTACATAAATGCGGTGTAATTGGTAAGATACTTGGAATTTTAAGTCCTTGTACTCCTCCTCAAGCTACTATCTTACTGAAACTGCCAAGGGCCTAGGTCCGCCTTTACTATCCACAATCGGAGTTAAGCAAGGCTGTGCGATCTCCCCAACCCTGTTTAAAATATTTATAAATGACATTCGTAAAATCTTTACTAGAGAATGCGACCCTATAGTTGTGAATAATAAATACATAAGTCATCTTTTGTTTGCAGACTACTTAATTATGTTTTCAAGTACGCCTAATGGGTTACAAACATGTTTAGAAAATTTAGAAATATATTCGAAGAATAACCATCTTAGGGTAAACACCGAGAAAACTAAGTGCTTAGTGTTTTCCCCCCAAAAGGTTCAAGGCTCCCCAGTTTTTACATTAGCTGACAAACCGTTGGAGATTGTACCAAGCTATTCTTATCTGGGTATAACGTTTTCCGCTAAAGGAAAATTTGGAGAGGCACAGAATGCTATAAAACTAAAAGGGGTGAAAGCACTTTACAGTCTTTTCAATTCTTTTAAGAGTAAGCACCTCCTGTCCACAGCTGTGATGTCCAAATTGTTTGATCAATTAATAAAACCCATATTCCTGTATGGTAGTGAACTGAGGGATACAGAGTATCAACTTGCAAAGTGGGATAGACTTCCCGCTGAGGCTGTGCACATCAAGTTATGTAAAATGATACTCGGTGTTAATAAAAATTCTTCCAACCATGTCGTTCGAGCTGAACTTGGCAGATTCCCACTTTCCCTCGAATGCATCGTCAAAATGTTCAAATTCATGGCCAGGCTTCACTGTACAACTCGCTCCGTGATTTGGTGGAAGAGCATAAATTAACGACGGAATACAGCGGACTGATTCCGTCAAATATTGGAAGGTTACAATATACCATCGGTTGCTATGCACGATAATAAATCCAGTAAATTACTTGAAAATTTAACAAATGAGTACACACTCTATTTTAATGAATGCCTTAAAATGACAGTAAAAAGAACAGTAAAAATAAGTTGCGTACTTATCGCGCCTTCAAAAATGACATTAAATTCGAGCCCTATTTACCTTACTCCAAAACAAGAGAAGCGCAAAGTATGTTTACGAGATGACGGATAAGTAATCATAATAATTGAAAAGGGGAGATATGCACACCCGACAATACCTTTAGATAACAGGATTTGCAATGCTTCTGATGTTTGTAAGGACAACGGCGATGTGGAATCCGAGATGCATTTTGCCATGGACTGCCCAGCCAACACAAACATCAGGAGACAGTTGTTTGCAATAATTAACAGGAACAACGCAGGCTTCTGAAATGCAAGCAAACAAGACCGGTTTGAATTTATTATGAAAAATAATACGGCCTCATTATATCACAAAATCTGCAACATAATCTGCTGTTCTTCAGAAAAAGAGAAACAATACTTTCAAAATAGTAGGTCATCAAACTGACCTAGGGTTTTGACTTTATATACTTATATATATGTATGATACATTAGCCTTATTTACTATACAAAAATAGCTGTTTCGTTTATTATTTGTTTATTATAATCATATCATATCCCTGTTAACTCTTTGTGCAATCTGCCTCTCTGTAGGTGTTATTTTGCTTGAATAAACTATTACTATTACTTTATGTAGCGATGGGCAATGGCGGTGTAAATGTGTCTCTAAGACCATGATCCACCAGTAAAAGTATACCTCCCCACTGGTCCACAAACAGCAGACGCCATTCGTCCCCAAAATTCCAGATTTGTGGGCTGGATATAAGGCCTCGTTGAGTATTTCCTCATAGCTCCTGCAGATTCATATGGAGAGAGAAATGAACATGTCACGTGTATCGTGCTTGGTCGAGAAAATAATTGTGTATGGACTGATAGTGAGCGTGTCCGGGTGATGAATGGATCTGATTGGTTGTATAATCGTAATGGGACGATCCGATTGGTCGCTTCATTCAAAGGAATAGAGATAGTAATGGCTAGTCCGAGGTACCAGACAGAATGATGAGCGAATGCTGTCGAGAAGACAGAGTATAGTTTCAATGGAGCAGAAGAGGGTCGGAAAGGCAGGAAAGAATCTTGGGTTGATTAGACACTGAGGATTTGGGCGCAGAACACAAAAGACCGGTTAACTGAAATAGTGTTAGGAGCACGCAAAGCATAAAACGCTAAGGAGTAGTGACGAAAATCTAATTCTGTTTGTTGACAAATCTTCGGCATTTTCAGAGTACACACCGAGAATAAAGAACACACTTCAGAGCTATTGTACTATTACATCACACAAGTAGGGCGCTAAATGGATATCAACCGCCATTACTATACTACTGAAGTTTCACGTCCAAATAGAAGTACCCCACACAACTCTCCATTGAGTGGGACCCCATAATGTGCACAAACAAGGAATGAACCCATACCATAGAAGAATAACACGTTAAAAGGAGCTGGGAACAGCCCCTGGTAGGTTGGCGTGAGGACTTGGTAAATTTGGATTTGACTTTTTCATATCAATTCACACGGGGACTCTTTCTCGGAGCATATCGCTAAAATCGTTATATACTATTCAAAAAAGTAGGGGATATTTGATAAAAGTGAGATATGTGAAGAAATATGTTTATATTTTCATCAAAAAGACAGTTGATGCATTGCACTGTGACATCTGGTGAATGATTCCAGTGATAGTTGGTGTCTGACACATTCCATACACTGTGCTGTAGAAGACATGGACGGTCAGTCAGAGAATTTAACACATTCAGTCCAAGACCTCAATACCATGTAAATCCTCCTCGGTTCGCGAGACTTGTCATACTCCTCACCAAACGTCCAATATCAGCTTGATTGATCTTATTCCATTCTCTCTACAGTGCAGCGGCGAGTTCCTAGACATTGGTCGGGGGCTGTTGGCGTTGTCGTAAGCGCCTGCCAAGCATATCCAGATGAGCTCGATTGGTGAAAGGTCTGGACTTAGTGCTGGCCAAGGCAGTGTAGTGATATTCTGCTACTGGAGGAACTCTGTAGCGACACGAGCCCTGTATGCTCTTGCATTGTCATCTTGGAAAATGAATCGATGGCCGTGACGTCGCGCAAATGGCACCACATGAGCTGCTAACATGTTGACACGGTAGTACTGCCCTATGAAACGCCCTTAGATGACATGTAATGCTGTTCTGCTTGTCATGGTTATCCCTCCCCACACCTTAACTGATCCACCACCAAAACGATCGTGCTTACTAACGGTTACGTCAGGGTACCGTTCGTTCCGCCGCCGCCACACTCTGTTTCGCCACCGATGGAAGTAGAGAGTGAACCTCGATTCATCGGAAAACATGACGTTGCTCCACCGACGACTGTCCAAGCGCAGTCGTGCTCCACACCAATTACGCCTTACTGTGACATTGGTCGGGAGCACAGTGTGACTTTCAGTTAAACGTGGAATTATTCGAGGTCGTCGAGCGTATAAATTCCAGCTGTGTAGGCGATTTCGGATAGTCTGACCACTGATTCCCACATCTGTCGCTCGGTGCAGCTGCTGTCCAATTTCTGTCGCACTTTGATGGCCATTACGTAATGCTGTGGTTCGGATGAAACTATCCTGGTTAGAAGTTGTCGCCCTTAGTCGACCTGACCGACGTCTGTCATCAACATTGCATGTCTGATGGTAGCGTGACCACTACCTGATAATCTCCGATTGAGTAACATTGAGAATTTGCGCCACTGCAGTCTGCCTGTTGCCAGCTTCCAACATGCCAATGGCACGTAAACGTTCATCACGTGTTAGTTTTCGCATACCTCAAAAGTTACGTTTCGTCCAGACACTATTGATGAACGAGTTTATACCAGGAAAAGAACAATGAGACCTCCGAAAAAGCCCGTCCAGTGCAAACGAAAATTTCAGAACGCACCCCAAACACATTAACACGGCGCTCGTGCGAAAAACCTGTACGAAGTTTCCATGGTCCGATGATATTCATGATCCACACTAAACTAGGTAACATACTGATGTGTCCAAACACGCGTATCCGATACCATTTTCGGAAAATATCAACATCAGTTTGGATAACCCCTTCTTTTTTGTAATAGTATATATAGACTCCAAACATGGCAGATATATCATTCTTCTCGTGTAAGCGCATTTGAAACATGGCAGATATATCATTCTTCTCGTGTAAGCACATTTGGTATTTTGTATCGAGTTTTTTTAATAGATTCTTGAAGTTGATTTTGGACTTCCAATTTTTTATACAGACTGTATACCGGGGTGTCCCATTGTAGGTGAAGACTGCATATTGGTATGCTTCTTTCTTTTAATCCTGGGTTGTGCTTTTGGTACTTTGGGTTGAAGAATTGGGAGTTTGATAACTCGTACCCTGGACGAATGGTACCTTGGACAATTTGTATTATATCATGTATGATTCGTACCCCGATGTCTGGACAATTCGTACCTTCTACCTGGACGATTCGTACCCCGATGTCTAGCCAGTTTGTACCCTCTTCTGGGCAACCTGTACCCTCCTCTGGGCAACTCGTACCTTCTGAAAATATATACATGAGGAGATTGGGCTTTGGAGAGGAATACAGTTTCAAAGAAAGAATAAAAAAGCGATACAATTTCTTTTATTTTCGAAAGACATAAAATAGCAGATACTAAAAGTAATCAACATGTACAGACACATATAAAATACATAATTTCAACACGATAAAAAGAAAAAGTAAGTATTGAGGGACACGTAAACGGCATATTGTTTTGATAGGCAGGTTAATACGTATCAAAACAATATGATATTTAAGCACATGAAATCACACACAAATCCTAAAAGCACGGACATAATGCGTGTCCAAACAATAACATTTTAGAGGGGTGCAAGTGGTTCAGTGGCCGGGGACAGCCTGGGTGTGCAGGTGGAGGAGGCCCGGGGTTGCATAGTTGATAGAGGGGTAGTGGTGGAGGAGGAAGGGGGCTGAAGGCAGTGTAATTTGAAGTACGGGGGTGGTCGGCCAATGGACAATAGTGGGGTGTGTCAGAATTACAGGGATATCTTACAGTTGTCAGATAAGTGTGTTGTGTTCGAGCGGGAAATCGCGGAGCTGAAGGGGATGCTGGGGAGGGTTAGTATAGCTGGGGCAACTCCGATGAAAGTTACTTACGACAGTGAGGTGGAGGGTAGGTGGAAGGTGGTTGTGGATTCAAAAAGGAAACGGGGAGGGGGAAACTGGAGGGGGCACTTGGTGTGGAGGATGCATTTGAGGAGGGCAGGTCCAGTAGGAAAATTCGGAAGGTAGAGCCAGGTCTGGAAAGGTTAGAGACAGGGGATCAGAACCAGCGTAAGGACTCTAAGGCTACTAAACTGTGCTTAGAAAATAGATTCAGCGTCTTAGATTCAGATTCACCAAGGGGAGGGGATGAGGGAGAGGATAATGGAGAGGGGGCAGTTTGTGGTGCTCATAGGGCAGATAGAGTAAAGAGGGCGGTCAAAAGGAAGAAGAGATCGGATGCCAATGAAACAAGGCAAGTTACAGGTGTTACAGGGGACATGAGGCCTGATGAGAGAAGCAGGGGGGGGGGGGGGAGAAAGTTAGTTGCAGCGGGAAGCAGCATTGTGAGCGGAATAGATAATATTTATGTGGTCCTGACAGCACAAATCGGACTGTTTTGTGTTTCCCTGGGGCGAAGGTTGAAGATCTAAGGAACAGGGTGAATGGTATTGTGGCGGAGTCAGGATCAGATCCGGCAGTGATGGTTCATCTGAGGAGCAACAACATCCGGGATAGGAGATCAGTAAGACTGGTGGAGATATACAGGGATTTAGTAACTAAACTGGTCAGTAAAAATGGCAGGGTAGTGGTATCGGGTGTCCGTCCCGTCCCAGTGGATGGGTATGAGCAGAATTCAAGAATTATGGCATTGAATGAGGAGTTGGAGGAGTACTGTGTTGATTGGTGTATACCCTTTATTGACCACTGGGACACGTTTGGACGTAAGGGGGGGCATGTACGGGTGAGACGGGCTACATCTTTTCAAGGTGTATCCTTTCGCCTATTCTTTTTGCATTGTACATCAAAGATTTAGGAGATGAACTCCTGCACAGCGACGAGGGGTAGCAGTTGGGGACTTGGGGAATCAGGGTTATTTTTGCCGACGACGTGGTGCTAGCATCAGAACGCGAAGAGGGGCTAGCGAAAATGCTGGTAATTGTTGGGAGATATGGGAACAAATTGAGACTCGAACCAAATGGAGCAAAAGCAAAGTTATACCCGTGGGCTGTAAAGTGGATCCTATTCGAAGGTGGAAAGTGGGGGAGTTCTGTATTCAGGAAGCTAGCAGCAAACCTCTTAGCGTAGAAGAGACAGGTGACTACGAGTATTTGGGGGTAAATATAAACATCACATGAAGAGGCATCTCCCAAAACCAAACGAATAAACTGATTATGAAGGGGAAGCGAATCCTCAGCCAAATGAAACTTACAGGGCGAAACAGTTTCAATAAGGTTTTTGTGCAGAAAACCATTTGGGAAATGGTGAGTCTACCAAGTATAACATATGGAACGGACGTGGTACCTGTAATCTAAACGTCTTTGAGGAGCTTGGAAACCCTGAAGAATGCGACAGGCCGATGGATAACGGGGTCGGGTAATGCCGTAGCATTATAGAAGCAATCAGGGGGGGGGGGGGGGGGGGCTTGGGTGGATGTGGATCAAGGACAGGATAGACCATTGAAACTTTGTTATCTTAACTATTTGGTAAATCTCCCAGACAGCCAATGGTGTAAAGTAAAGTTCCAGAATATTTGAAAATCAAATATAAAGACAGGGTGGATGGAACAAGTGAGGGAGTTAATAGAGAACTACTCACTAGAGGTCTCGGACTTAGAAGTAGGGACAACTCAAGTAGTAGGGGATAAAAGTGGATTCCCGACCACCATGGATGGGGTGGTCCAGAAATATGATGGTCCAGAAAAATTGAGGTATTTTTGACAAAATTGGGCTATTTTTAGAAAAAAAATCCAATTTTTCCGGAAAATTTTTGGTTTTTCCAAAAATAATTCAACTTTTCCAGGAAAATCCCGGATTTTTCGCGGAAAATGTTCCAATTATAGCTTTCTGGATCGAGGATTTTATAAAAATCCGGGTTTTTAATAAGTCCCTTTTTGACAGATTTAACACTGATTTTCCATAGGGGTGGATTTTTTGCCTCAGAGGAAAATCCCGATAAGGCAGTGTCGAGGCCGGAAAGAACCTCGATCCGAGACTGGGATTTTCTCGCGGGAAATACCACGACGTATCGGACTGGGTGAATTCTTGTCGACCTCTACCGGTCCAGAAGAAAAACCCCGAGACGCCAAGGTTTTTTTGTTTTGTTTTGTTTTTTTTCGTCGTTCGAGTGACTCGATGGGAAGAAGGAGAAACGACGATCCGATTGGGAAATGGACGAGGAGGATCGCGATTGGAAAAATGTGTTTGTGCATTTGTGTGTATGTATAATTACTTATGAAGACGAATGATGGATGAGATTGTTTTTGTGATTAAAGAAAATAAAAACAGTAAAAGTTGTTTTATTTTTTTTCTACATTTTTATATATATGAAGAAGAAAAAAACGGAAAAATATTTTTTTACAATTAATAATTATTATCATTTAAAAAAACACAAAATTTAGATATTTTTAGATATTTTCACAATAAAATAAAAATAATCATGAAACCGAGAGTGTCACCTGAAAAAAAAGAAGAAATCCTCGTTCGAATTCAAGAGGGTCAAAACATACCAAAAGTTTCGCAGTAAAATTTACAAGTTAGAATCTCACAATCCCATTCGATTGACGGACGTGGAATGTGATGGTTTGATGGACGAATTCGACAAATGCGTCCGCTTTTGAAGTTGAGCGAGACCGATCTGGATTTGAAGTACGAATCACAAGACGATTTATTTAACCATTTCTTGGTGGATGTGGAAGGGTTTGCTCCAGACCGCATCTCCACCATGTTCTATGGAAGGAAGATTTTCCATGCCGTTTCCGAGGCATTGGTTTTCAGATTGAATCTGATCGATGGAAAAAAACAGCGACTAACGTTTGAGACCGTGGATGTGGTGTTTTGATGGGTCTATCAAAAGGGAAACAATTTCAAAATCAATGTTTATGTCGTGGATGAAACGTTGCGTGAAAATCTGTCGTAAATTTGTTAGGGTTAATATTTAAATATAAGGTTATAATTTTATTTTTTTGATGGACGGAATCAATTTTTTTTCTCAGAAATTTTTTTTTTTTTTCAAACGCTTGAATCAATTTTTTTTTTTAGCGGTTGAGATAATATTGCAAGCACAGGTATTCAATTTATTGTTGATAATTAAAAGTACTGTATTAACATTATATTGAAGGTTGTATTTTAGTGTGTGAAAAGTGTACTGTCACGATCTCAATATATGTTTCATAAAAAACTTACTTTATTATCGAAGCAATATTTATACCTACAGTGAGGCAGATTGTGATGTGAATTTATAATGTGAATTATAATGTGAATCATAAATATTTCAATGATTGACCAGGCTATTTAAAGGAAGGTAAACAAAAATTTTATCCATTTCTATTCTACTGAATGTACCGTTATAATCTCATGAATGAAATATTTATATAAACCATTAGACAGGTGTTTTTCATTGTGAACTGTATATTGTGATAGGTATGTGTCGTCCGTTATTCTTCAGTGAACTTGAAAAGTCTAATGAATAATTTTTGCTCGCTATTATCGTCAGTGAGAATGAAATGGTGACTGAATGCATGTTTATTTGTGTTGTATAATTGTCATGTCATATTTACGTTTTAGATAAAATTAATTCCCATGTTTGAAAAAGCAAACAAAATTCGCATTCTGAGAAAAAAATTGATTCTGTCCCAAAAAAATAAAAAAAAATAAAATTATATCAATATATATTTAAACAAGAAAAAACAAATTCACAAAACTCGAAATAATAATATATATATTTTTAAAAAAAAATAAGAAATTATTTAACATTCAAAATGCCAAAAACAACAAAAACGTCCGATGTGGAAAGGTTATATTTCTCTACCGTACCCCAGTTGAAATGGTACTGTAGAAATCTGGGAATTAAAAATCACGATGGTGGTATAAAAAAGACCAAAAAAGAATTGATTAACCTTTTGCATGCCGAGACTTGTGACCAAACTCTCGTTAATTTATGAGCCAGAGTGCATCAGTCATATTCGAATTTGAAAGGTGTCAAACGCATGAAGAGAGAAGAATGCATCGATCGTTTACTCTGTGGGAAGGGGTGGACGAAAGGCCTGCGACGGAGGCGAAAACTCGAATTGTGGCGAGAAATGATGATGAGAAGACGAAACAACCTCAACACGTGGAAACTAAGAAGAAGGAGACTGTCAAACGAAAAGTTGAACCGTGGACTCCGGAAGGGACTGGAATTTAAAAAAATGAAAAGCGACGCGGTTCGAGATGGCAATTCATTGGGAAACAAAACGATCAACGAAATCTTGGGAGCGTTGGGGAAGGATGAGGGAGTTGAAGCGATAAGAGCGATCATGAGCAAGGCAGTGAAAGAATTGTTGGTTCCGATTGAACGTGTAGAAGCAATCAAAGGATATTTTAAAACTTTCGATGTAATTTACGGTTTCACGAATCTTGATCCTGAATCATTCATGGAATGGGCGAAGGGTGGAGTGTTGGATGTGTTATGAAGAGAACTAGATAGGGGTTTAAAAATAAAGATGATCTTGCATTGTTTGATGAAAAAGGTCGACGCGAAAACGGGTAAGAGCGTGCTGCAAGATGGTTATTTCCAATCTAAAATGGAAACTGTGTTTGAAGACGATGAACTATTTGATGTTTATGAAGTGATGAAAGACAAAATGTTAGAATCCATGTCCAGTTATCATAAGACGGGAAGTGGTTGGACGTTCGAGGAGATATTCTCGAGATTCACATGGACAGACACGATCCTTTGACAATGTCTTCCTATATAGAATTACCTCTTTTTCTATATAATAAAAAAGCTTTGATTAACGTGAAAAATAAAGTGGATGGCGAGTGTTTCAAATGAGCGATCACATCGGCCTTGTATCCCGTAGAAAAGCATAGCGATAGAGTTTCCAATTATGCCGAGACATGTGAAAATCTCGATTGGACGGGAGTGCTTTTCCCGACGGGATTGAAAGACATCAAGCGTTTCGAAAAGTTTAATCTCTCCGTGACTGTGAACGTCTTAGGATACGATGGAGATTATAAAAGGAATAGTCTATCCTCTCAGACTGACTTTGCATAAAGAGAGAGCTTATATTGTTAATTTGTTGTTGATTTCAAAGGGCGACAATCAACATTATTGCTGAATTAAGGATATGAGTAGATTGTTATCGAACCAGACTTCTAAACATAAGGGTGAGAGATTTTTCTGTCTCAACTGCATGAATTCGTTCCAGCGTCAAGAATCATTGATGCGTCATCAGGAATATTGCAAAGAAAAGTTGAACATTACCAAGGAAATGCCTAAAGCTAACAGTCACGTGAATTTTTACAACTACAAAAGAAGAATGATGCCTCCATTCGTCGTCGACGCCAATTTCGAATGTTTCACCACGAAAATAAATTCTTGCCAGCCAGACGAGCGTGGGAGTTATGTCGAAAAACTTCAGAAGCACGTACCTTCGGGTTATTGTTATTACTTGAAATGTTCTTTCAATGATGGAGAATCGTTAGGTCCATTCGTCTACTCTAAACGTTCAGATGACAATGACGTGGCTAAAAATTTGTGGAAGAGTTAGAATCGAAAATACAAGGATTATACGACAAATTTAAAAAATCCAAAGACATGATCATCACGCCAGAGCAACGGAAAACATATGAGGAAACCACCGAATGTCACATCTGTAGACAACCGTTCGATAATGATTGTGAAAATAATAAAAAAGTTAGGGATCACGATCACTACACTGGTCTGTTTTGCGGCGCTGCTCACAACAAATGTAATTTGGGATTTTGAGACGCTGAATTCTATCTGGTGATATTTCACAATCTCTCGGGATACGATAGTCACCTGTTCATGAAAAATATGGGTGTCAGTGAGGGAGAGTTGAGCTGCATCGCGGAAAACAACGAAAAATACATTTCATTCACTAAATGGAAGGTCATCGATAGAAAGAAGGTCGATGATGAATCGATTCCCATACGTAGAGTGATACGTTTCATCAACAGTTATAAATTCATGTCGGCCGGTCTGGAAAAATTAGTATACAGTTTGAATAGGGAGAAATTTAAAATCACGAGTAAACATTTGAATTATCAACGAGAATTGGTTGACGTCATGTTGAGGTCTACCCTTACGATTACATGAGTGATCTCGAGAAATTCGACGACGCCGCTCTACCTCCTAAAGAAGATTTTTATTTGAAATTATACCAATCTCACATTTTTGATGATGATTACGAACGCGTGCAAAAAAAATGATGTGCTTCTCTTAGCTGACGTGTTTGAAAATTTTCAATCAATGTGTCGTCGACATTATGAATCCGGCTTGGTATTTCTCTGCCTCTGGTCTCTCTTTGGATGCTCTCTTCAAAACGACCAAGGTTCGATTGAAATTATTAACTGATGTAGACATGTTGCAAGGCCGTGATGGGTGGCGTCTCTATGATTTCCACCAGATATGGCAAAGCTAATAATCATTACATGGGAAAAGATTTTGATTCGGGAGAACCGAGTAAATACATAACGTATTGGGATGCTAATAATTTGTACGGTTGGGCTATGAGTCATCCTTTACCAACTGGAAATTTCAAATGGGTCGAAACGTCAGAAGAAAAACAAAAATGGAGACACTATCCTTGTAATTTAGAGGTTGATTTGTATTTTCCGATTGAGTTACACGAATCACACAACGATTATCCGCTGGCTCCTGACCGAATGGAAGTGAACGGCATCGAAAAACTCATTCCCAATTTAAATAACAAATGCAAATATGTGGTCTATTGCAAAAATCTGAACTGTTACATCGATCGCGGAATGAGATTGATCGACGTGCATTGAATCATTCGATTCGCCGAGGAGCCTTGAATGAAAAAATACATTAATCTCAACACTAATTTAAGAATGCAGGCTGAGAGCGACTTCGAAAAAGATTTCTTCAAACTCATGAACAATTGTGTGTACGGGAAATCTCTGGACAACATTAGGAATAGAACCGACGTTCATCGCGTCTGAAGAGAGGTCTAGAAAATTAGAAAATTAATCGCGAAGCCCAGTTATCAACATAGAATCATATTTGATGAGAATCTAGTGGCTGTGCACATGCAAAAGACACATCTGAAGTTCGATAAACCTTGTTATCTTGGTGCGAACATCTTAGACATCAGCAAGCAGTTGATGTATGAGTTTCACTACGATTACATCAAAGCAAAATTCGGTTCAAAAGCCAAACTATTGTTCACCGACATGAACAGTCTGGCTTACGAGATAGAGACTAGAGATGTCTACAAGGACATATTGCCAGACGTGAAAGAATGGTTCGACACGAGTAATTATCCCAACGATCATCCATCTAAGATTCCAACTGGAGTCAATAAAAAGGTGTTGGGTAAATTTAAAGACGAGAGCGGTGGAAGACAGATCACCGAATTTGTAGGTTTGAGACCAATATTGTAAGCTTATCTCCTTGATGGGGAAGAGATCAGGAAATGTAAAGGTGTTCAAGCATTGTGATAAATAAAAGCATCACTTTCAACGAGTATAAAGAGTGTCTTTTCGATGGTTCGACGGTGTATAAAAAGATGACTGCGAAAAGCACGAGATGTACACCAAAGAAATCAATAAGATTGCATTGACTGCCAATGACGATAAGAGAATTATATGCCCAGATAAAATACACACTTTTGCACTCGGACATTATTCAGTGACATTTCAACAAAATCGAGAGACTGAAGACGTTGAAATGTTGTAAAATTAAAAAAAACACTCACAAGTTTGTAATTTAAAGAAAAAGAATAGAGAGAGAGAAAAAATAATAAATAAAAAAAAAATAAAATAAAAACAAAAACATATTATGAATAAGAAGAAAATAAAATGCATATCCGTAGAAGGTGTCATCTTACCCAACGAACCCCTATCCATCATTGATCTATCGAAAGTGGCAAAAGATTTAAAAATCAAACGTTTTCAAGGTTTGTTTTCTAGAGATGCCTTGCCAAGAAAAAAAGACTACGATTCAGAATGTGGAATTTTAAATCTGGACGATATCGGAGGTGAGGGCACGCATTGGGTCACGTGTTTTTCGAATCGGAATAAAAATTATTATTTAGATAGCTGCGGAATCTCATCACTGATAGAAATAAGGAACTATTTAACGTTAGTTATTTACAATACCGAATGAGTGCAAGCGCCGGATCGAGTGTTTTGCAGTCATATATGCCTCTACGTTCTCAAGAGATGGTCGGAAGGAGATCACTTTCAAGATATTTTCAACGATTTACATTAAAGAAAATTGTTTTTTGGGATATATATATATAGAGAGAGATATAATAAAAAAATTTTTGGTTGCATTAATTAAAAATGATAAAAAAAAATATATAATTTTAAATAACAAAAAAACAAAAACAAAACATGACAGTCGATAAATTCGGTTGCACTGACGATAATGAAGGTTACTCTAGAAGAAAAGAAGAACCTCAGTCAAAATTTTTGGTAACATTGCCACTTGGACGAATGATACGTTCAAAGATACGAACCTCGACAAGAACCTTTAAATTTAAACAATAAGAAAATCTACAATCTTCCCGAACCGATCTATCAGTCAGATGCCGCGACTAAAAAATATGTCGATAGAGGAGATGAAAATTTTCAGCAGATGATGAGAGATAATTGCTTGAATAAAGCCATGACGGACGATCTCGACTTGAAATCTAAACGAGTGGTGAACATAGCGGATCCTAGAGATTCGACCAATGTTGCCACTAAAAGATGTCCAGTCGACTCTCACACGAGATTCAGTAAACATCTGAGAGATCGCTATGTTCCTAAAGTGATGCAGTCTGAATTGAACGCGAATTCTAACAAGATAATTAACATACCCGATCCCATGAATCACAATGATGCAGCAACCAAACAATACATAGACTTGGAACTGAGAAAGAATAACGTTGACGAGCTAGAAATGAAATTGGATCTGGATGTGGGATTTAACAAGATATTGAATCTATCCCAGATCGACGATATGGACGAAGACTCGACGGCAGTAAACAAAGACCATGTGGATTCTGCCATACAGAATTCTCAATTCTATCAGGAATCTCAAGTCGACGACTTATATCTGAACAAACAATCCGGAGGAAAAATGGAGGCCAGCATCAACATGAACGGTTACAAACTATTCGGTCTCGATGATGACCCGGAATACGATTCCAGTGCAGTCAGTAGAAAGTTCTTGGAAGAAAATATGGTTTGGAGAAAAGGCGATATCACGGAAGGCAAAATAGACATGGGTTAGCACGCACTCAAAAATCTGCCGGATCCCACCTACATGACGGATGCCTGCAATCTGATCTCCGCCGTGGAAAAGATAAAATACGCCAGACAATTGATCACCATCTGGGCCGAGGAGAGTGGTGCATTAGATGAGGGAAAGCCGAATGGTCTTTTGGAAATGGGGGTAGCGGACCATTGCACAGTCTGATAGGATATCCCATGCCTGTGGAGGTAATATCATTCAAATGAGTCTGACTTCTACGGACTTGAGCGAAAAAGCAATCATCAATCTCGTGGTGAACGGTGTGGAATGTGAGAAGAGTTACAGTGTTGAAAAGATGAAGAAGCAACATTCGAACACTAGTGTCTTCAGTACGCCTCTCACGATGCAGATGGGGGATAGGATCAATTTCAAGACAAAAACCAATAATCTCCAAGCTGCCACTTCAGTGGTCTTTCTGTTAATCGAACTGGATCCTCTAAACAAACAGTGAGGACAAAAAATAAAAATAAAAATAATCACTTTTTGTGATGTAGGGGAGACAACTCAAAAAAAAATATAATTGGATTTTGAGACATTGATTTATTCTTTCTCTCAAAATCCAATTATATTTTTTTATTACTTTTTATTTTGTTTTGGTTTGACATTCCGAACTTGCATAAATTGTTATTTGTTTTGGTTTAACATTCTTAAAACACTCGTTCATGTCTAAACCAAGATTCAACATAGCAATAATAAAATCTTCAAAAGCCGTTTCTCCTCTATACGTTAACATATCTAGTAAATGTCTCACGCAGTCTTTCGTGGTTGTTCCATGTTTTGTAATTCATTCTACCATTTCCGAAGTCAATATCACGGGTGTTGTCATTTCCAACCGATCTAATATATTTAATAAATTGCTCTCATCTATGTTATCTACCAAATGCGTTCGATTTTGTCTCAAACATTCTCTATCTTGTTTATTCATTTTTTAGGGTTTTTTTATTATTTATTTTTTTTTATATTTATTGATTTTTTTTTGGGGGGGGGGTATTTTTAATTTCTATTTTTATATATATTATATCATCAAACGATATACATTTTTGGCCCATCTGATTCGAATTCTAACTCTCTATCAGATAGGACTAGAGCAAAAGCCACTGTTCTCCTTCTTATCGAATTGCATCTTGATATGAATGTCTAAGATGCTACTCTTGAGTTGCTCACTCTGTTTACTAATGTCAAATACGAACAGGGGATACATTTATATTCGGTGTTAGTGATGTTAGGATTACCCATCAATTCATCCAGTCAATGATATTTCTTTCTGAAATCTGCAGCGTCACCCGTATAGTCTGCAGAAATCATTCTTATCAAAAGAGGCATTGCAATCGATGGCCACATATCTCGTGGCATTTAGAAATACCTGCATGTTTCTCAAGTTATGATGATCAAATAGGGAAGGATTTTTCTCTTGAGATCCATCTCTATCGGTTTGAAATGCCACTACGATGAATCGCGGTCTTTCCAAAGCAGATTTCATGGTCAATCTCCAATTGAAGTGATTGCTAGATGGTGGAATACTAGCTGTGTCACACTGTCTCATTCTAAATCCCACCGGTAATTTACTTTTCGATTCTATGATCTTGTAGAGACGTACTTTCTCCATGACTGAAGGCAATATGTGTGGAACAAACCAAGATATCTTGTTCAGATGTATCTTACCCGCATCGGTCGCAGCAGGTCTCATGATGGCAACGTCAGATTGTGTTTGAATCTGTAGAGAATCTTATTGTAATCTTCCGCAAATCTGAATATGTGTTTCAGAGGTATCCTGAATGAAAACGTTCCTTTGGGTCTCGATGTCTTGATGACGTAATTGAATCTCAGGGCGGCACCAGTATTGGCTGCACACATGTCGGCAATGGTGTCTTTTACCCACAATTGATTGAGTCCTTTAAATTTCGAAAAATCGTCCGGACACATCAAGAGTCCATATATCGTGGTGGCTGGTCCGGGATGAAACACAGATTCTATCTCTTGTCCTGAGAGCATGTATTTTATATTACTGAACAGATGCATCATACCATTATTGGCTAGAGTGACCACATCATCATCAGCATAATCACTTCCGTCTTCCTTGGTGAGACGCCCCTGTATCTCTGTGTAACTTTCACTGGGATGAACGAACAGATCTTGAGTTTCGACGTTGATTCTTATTTCACCAGCATTGTTTAGACTGGTTCCAGTCACTGGTTCATACTCATGAACTTCATATTCTTGAATGCTTTTGTTTCTCAATATACCTTCGGTTATATCGAATATATTTGTCATGTTTTGTTTTTTGTTGTCTGTGTGTGTTAATTCACTTTTTATTATTATTATTAATCGTTTTTCTTTTAATTATTAATTTTATTCATTATTTTTTTTCTTCTCCTTTTAACTATATACATGCATAAAAAATAAAAGTGAAGGATTAGTTCTTCAAAATGTCATCTTCTGCAATTCTTGTTCGTAAAATGTTCCGATGATTTCTCTGCTGTCATCTTCATCATCCTCTAACGCTTCTATTTTGTAAGTTGCCGGATTCATGTAAAATATTCTAATGATCTTAAAGATTTCTTCCATCCATCGAGGAGTGTAACCTTTTGCGAAGAGCGACTTATAAGAAGTGATTCTCACTCGATCGCCGACTGCAAATTTTGGTGATTTGGACTCCTTCTTGATCTTGATCCTTTCGTGATAGAGATTAGCGAAGATGCCTTTTTCATTTCGAGGATTGCTAGCTTCCACAGGAGTCATCTCGATTGATCTGTGTCACGTATTGTTGTATTCTTCGACCAGTTTGTCTAGAATGTCAATATATTTCTTGGTCTTATTAGCCATGAAATACTTATACATTTTTCCTTTATGGTTCTATTCCAATGTTCGATCAAGTTAGCTTTCCCTTCATTTTTGATGGAGTAGAGGTCGACCAATGAATGAACGTGACTGTTGTAAAATTCCTTCCCTTTGTCCACCCACAATTTATCCAGTTTTCAAGAAGACTATGCAAATATGCTCTTCAGAGCCCCGGCCACGCAAGGTCCCGATTTATTCTCCAGAGGTCTCATCCATCTGTATTTCGAAAACATGTCAATGACCATCAGTATGTACTTAATGCCCTTGTTCTGTTTCGAATTCGATTTCATGTCAACCAGATCACCTGACCAAATCTGATCCAGACCCTTTACGAATACCCTTCTCCTTCTAAATTTACGCGTGACGGGCTTGTGTAGTTCGTTCGCCAATGCATTTATTAATAATGTTTTCTGGACATTTTTTTTATGACCCCATCCGAATCGACGTTGGGTACCGATCACTTTACCGACCAATGAACGTTCGAGTCTCTCTCTCCTAGTGGGATTTGGTATATTTTTCAACGTCATCAACATGTTTTTATCGCAGATTCGATTACGATTCACGACATCGGGATATTTAGCGTAGCACAGATTGTGAGTGTAAGTGGCCGAATCCACCCTATTGATGGGTTTGCTCCAAGATTTAGGTGTCAGATCTTGATTCAGTCTCTTATTTAATTTTGTCCCATGAATTGATGTCCTGGCAGATGCATTTCAATGGGTAGATTATTAATCAGTTTATTTGTCAAACCAGCACCACGTTTGATGAGTTGCATTTTTGTCGAACTGCACATTTCACACGTTCCGCGAAACAGGGGACTTTTATTTTTTATCAGTACTTTTTTAATGTTAACCATATTGGTAACTCTCATGCATTTGACACAATACATGTTGGGGTTTTTTTTGGTTTTGTCGTATATATATATTTTAATTATTTATTTTTTTTAATTTATATATAATTTTTCTTCTTCTTTTATATATACATTTTTTTTTTCAATCGATTGCTTCTGGAATATTTTTGGGATCCAATAATTTGCGAAACGATTGTCTCGCTTCTTCCCTACCTTTTTTCCATGATTGAATTCTTCAATTCTTCCTTGAGAATCTGATCTCGAATATTTCTATTTGAGCAAACAATGAGAATCCCTCTCTCGCGTCAGATACAATTGAATTCTATTAATTTGTTCGATTCGATACTTCTATCCCATGTCCTCACTATATTCTGGTGGTAGAAGAGGTGCTGTGGGCTCCATCTTCTCTAACAATGGATAGATGTTTTCACTTCGAAGTTCCATTTTCATTTTATTTTTATTTTATATCTATTATTATATATTTTATGTATTTTATTTTTCACTCTTTATTATTTCAACAAAAAAAATTTTTTGTTAATGTTTTCTTACATGGAATCCATACATTTGTTTCTAAAGTTTTCATCCCTTAAAACAAGGAATCCAACATTAAAAACCTCCTTTCGTGGTAGTGGTCTCCTATTTTCCAACAAATATTTCAAAATGTTTCCTTTCTCTTCATTGGTGAGACCTCGATGCACTATCTTGAACTTTTCCAATTTAGTGGGTTTGTGTTCTCTGACACTAACCACGAATTGCTTCCAACATTCCAGCAAATCGTTGCGTCGGACACATCCCAATGCGGTCATGAAATACATGGAAACGATGTCTTTCCATTCCATCATGAACCACAAATGATCAATGTGATTAAATTCTTTCTCCTCTTGCCAGTCGAGGTGCCTTTCGCGCATGATGTGAGGAAATTGTTTGTTCATGTAGACCACGTAAGCTCTGCACAGTGCCATTCGGAGAAACTGAGCTCTCGATTTCATGGAATTGTTCGTTTTACTCATAATTAATTTATACAAAAAACATTTTCTATTCTTATTATTCATTTTTTTCTATTATTATGAATATTATAGGTTTTTTTTAGTTTTTTTATTTCTTATATATAAATATATATATAAAAACAATTATTATTTAATGGAAACATTTTTAGCGGTCTCCCCTTTTCCAACAAATATTCTGAAATGCGTCCCCTGTCTTCGGTGGTGAGACTTCGATATGCTAACTTCAATTCTTCTGATTTTGTAGGCTTGGGTTCTCCAATGCAAGACACGAATTGTCTCCAACATTTGATCACATCGTCACGTATTCAAATGCAGGCATGAAATACATGGTGATGGTGTCTTCCCATTCCATCAGAAAACACGAATGCTCAATGTGATTAAATTCTTTCTCCTCCCGACAACCGAGGCATCTTTCGTTCAAGACATGAGGAAGTCGTTCATTCACGCAGACTGCTTAAGCTCTGCACAGCGCTCTTCGAAGAAACCAAGCTCTCGATTCCATGGAATCGTTCGTCATAATTTTTATATAAAACAAAAAATTTTCTATTCTTATTATTTATTTTTTTCTATTATTTTTGTTTTTTAGTATTATTAATTTTTTCTCTTTTATATCTATTACACTTTTTTTTTAATAATAACACATCTATTCTTCTCATCATCAAATGAATGAATGAATATTTCTCGTCTATTACGATCGTGCATATTATTATTGGAAAGAGATGACATTTTTTGTTTCCGAAAGTTGGAGTTTATGCCTCTCGTATTTCGATAAAACCATCATTTTTTCATCATCGTCATCAGGTTGATAGGGGAAATAATCAATAATGATTTTTAACCTTTCAGCAAATTCGATCCACAATCTATTTAATGAGAATGAATGTAATCTGTGAATAAATTTGATACATTCATGAATAGACTTCTCAATATTTTCATCACCACCACGATCGAATACGTTATCTATGTTTTTCGCACAAAAAATTATATAACGATATTTCCCGTAATTATAACGTTCTACTAATGTCACATTGTATTTTTAAAAAAATCTAGAACATCTATTATCATGTCATAATCTTGGTAAGACACATTTTCTTCACACTTCATCATTTTGATATTTTCGAAATAGCTTCAATTTGGGAATATGAATAACAATATTAAAAAAAAACAACGTTCCGCACCAGATTAAACACATATTGAGTATGATTTGTTCCAATTGAATTGTTTCTAATGCATACTCATGTAAAGATTGTGAAAAATCTAAAAGCTTTTTATAATACGTACATCTTGTGAATACATCTGTTGGAAGTCGTTTTCTCTCCTTTTGCTTCATTTGTTTTATATTTTGGTATTTTTAAACGTTATTTTTTTTTTTCTTTTATAATAACATACCCAAAATGGGTATATTCTTAAACGGTGAATTCTGACTGAACAACAAACCTTTACCAATCAGTTCCACATTCTCTCCAGTCACCTTTTCTCATGGGTCCTAGATACAATCCTTACCTTCAACATCTATGTGACACACGGCTCATCCCTTCTTCAAAAATAGTCTGTTTCCTCTCTTCTTCAGAAACAATCCTCTACCCATTAATTTGTCCACTGCCGAACTAGCGAGTCCCGAGAGAGTTCCCACACCCAGAGCTGGCAACACCGTCTTCATGAGAATGGGTAATGCTTTGGTGGCGAGTCCTGTCAATAGCAGTAAGAAACCGCCTTTCATTCTCAGATTATATCTCAATTGAGTGGGACTCAATCTCACCGTCATTCCCGTTTGATTACGAATCGCTTTCTCCATCCTTTTGATTTGAGTTTTAGTCCAGGCGATTCGATAGCTACCACCACTCGCCAGATCTTCGTAACTGAATTTAAATCTAATGGCCTTGCCTCGATGGCTCAACGGTCTGCAAAGTTTAGCTTTCTGTCCTTCGGATATGTTTATGCTTTTAATGATGTATCGACTACTACTCATATTTGTTGCTGTTTTTTTTTCACTGGATTATTAATTTTTTTTTTAATTATAAATATTACAAGTTTGGTGATTTTTTTTTAATTATTATAAAAATATTATAAGTTTTCTTTGTTTTTTTTATTTCTTATATAAATATATAAAAAAAATGAAAAAAATTCTTTTTTCTTTTTTTCAAATTATATTTATTTTATTTACTTTTTTTCATATCTCACTGATGTGAAATCGTATAGTCACTCTCTCTCCTCAAAGATCTAACAGATCCCCATTCTGATCCGTCAACGTGGTTTCAATGCTATACAACATGTCCAGGATCATGGGTAGATAGAGAAGATTTCGAGGTCATTCCACAATCTTGAAACCTGGAGAAATGTCCGGAAAAAACGAGTAGATCGTAGGCTGAGTGCTACCATCGACGTAACTTCTCGAGATCACCTTGACATTCACTAAAATGCTATTGACCGTGAGAATGTCGACCATATTTTTGGACGCTGTGTGACCTCGATACATCTTTCGATCGAATCCCAACACCTTACCGATCGAATCTTCCGCACTAAAATCCACTCTGAAATTATCTCCCAAGTCTAATATCGTCTGTAGAGTACTTGTATTGGGAGCAATTCTTATCATCTTGCTTCCATGACCATCAGTCTTCAGTCTCGTCTGGATGTGATGGTTCAGATCGTCTATGTCGTAACTTCCTTTGGGAATTCATATCTCTAACCAATCGACTCCATTGGAATACTTGAACGCGTTATTCTTTTCGATGATGTTGGGAAACGAATAGGAAGTCTTGAGATTAACCAACGCCATCTCATATCTCTTTTCCTTCTTCAATTCGATGGAAGGTTCGAATTTAGTCGTGAATCGAGTCGTGTCATGACTCACTACGATTTGAAAGGATTGTTTCGCAGCCGTATTCTTGACTAACTGTTCTAATAGATGATATTCTGACATTTTTATTATTATTATTATTTATATATTTTTTTTTATATTTTATCGATATTGTTTTTTTATTTTCTTCTCTATTATTATTAGGAATATAAACAAAAATCGTTGAATCCACTTTGATATTTTCCGTTGTTAAATTCGCTAGTCAAATCCATCATCACAAAATTGTGAAGTCCTTTGTCCCACACCTTCTTGCAAAATCTCCTGAATTCTTCCCTACTCATGTCATTGGCCACGTGATCGCCAAAGATGTGATCGAGATTCTTGAGATCCTGATGAAAGAGACACAGAAAATTAGCTTTCTCCCTTATCATCTGTCTGGGCAGTCGAAAATATTTCTGAGAGAAATAGAAACAATCCACATTGCTGTGATGTCCTCGAATGTAATACAATTCGCATCGATTCTGTCTCTCCAACAGTAGCTCGTCAAAGATCATGAGATTTTTATTCTCCGACTTCAGCTGTCTAGGATCGGGAATGTCGTTGGCATTCGTATAAAACTGACATTCCATGTTCGAACACTCCAAGTTTCTCTTGGTCAATTCTCTCGCTGTTCATTCCAATATATTCGAAGTCTCGTGTCCTTCAAATTCGTCTCTATTGTCAAAGATTCTCAACATAACAACCTTGGGTAATTTACGTATCATGCACTCTCGAAGCAATCTATATTCCGGTTGAAAGAGACTCTTGCCAAAAATGAATAATCTGTTGTAATCCAACCAACCAGGTCGCAACAATAGATTCATCAAGAGATTGGTCTTTCCACAATTCGATTTTCCCACTATTAGACCTCTTATGCTCTTGGGAAAGAACTTGTTGTTCGACCTCTTGGTCATCACGTCATTCCAAGACATGTCTTTGATATTCATTTTTTTTTTCTCTATTTTGTTTTTAACTATGTTTTGAATTATGGTTTTTTTCTAATTTTTTTTCTATTTTAATTTCTATTTTTATATATATATAAGTTTTTTTTATTATTTATAAATCACTTTCAATCCCGATCCTTTCATCGTTTTAGCCAAGTCTTGTATCGGTACGACATCATCATAGAAATCTCTCCAACTTTTTGGTTTGATTCTCGATCGTTTGGCAGGTTGTGGAGTTATCAATTTATTAATCAAAGCGTCGGTGCCTCTCTTACTGGCTTCCGAAGCTATTCTACCACTCGCTCTGGTCGTCTTCTTTCTGATTTTGAGAGTGCTCGATGCGATCTGTTTTGCGGCATCGCCGGTGAATTTATGGGTTAAAAATTGCATCATCGAATCGACGCCATAGACGTAACATCTAGCGTATCCTCTGTTATTTATCACTAACATTTTTTTTCTATTATTATTATTATTATTTTTTTAAATATATATTTTTTTATTTACTTAATTTTTTTTTTACCAGCCTCTCTGCTTGCCATCAACAATCTCAATCTCCCCAACAAGGCATCGGGATCGTGTGGAAGAAATATCGTGTCAGTCATTCCCTTCCCAGTTGTCAATTTCACGAAATACTCGTTCGCCTTCCATATGGGTTCCACCACATGCTTCCACTTGTAACCTCTCCTATCCTTCGGTCTCGTCTCTTTAGGATCGTCGTTCTTCTTCATGGCGTGAGTCTGAACCAGAATGTCTCCATAATTTTTGTAATCCTCCTCATTGTAATCGCCGGGTCTCTTGTGAGAGAGCAGAGTGTGCAATCCATCGGTCATTTCGTACCTGTTCGGACTGACGATCAAATAGTCGCCTTCAAACCATATTATCACCAACGAAATCGTCATCACCTTCCCGACGAAATCCGTAAATCTCATCTTTTTCTGTACCATCGTCAGATCTGACACTACTCGCATCGGTCTCGATCCTCTCCGGAGTGTCAAACAAACTTTTCGACGTAACACTACCGACGCTACTCGGATCGGTCTCAATTCCCGTCAGAACGAAATCGGAGAAAATTCTCCGTGCTAAAGTACCAGGGTGCAAACCCATCCTCAGAGACCCTTCTTTTATGGGTCTCAATTCCTCCACGATCTCTTTCCTAGCTCATTCCTGAACCTCGGTGACGGGTCTGAACAACTTCGTCGCCTCTCGTCTCAATCCCATCTCTCCCAATCATCTGGCCCTATCCTGCACTTGAGTATTCTCCTTACTCCGTATTAATTCGCGAACCTGCTCGTCCCTTCGCTTCGAATCTCCGATGTGTAGAAGCATTGTTTTGGGGTTTTTTATTATTTTTTTTTTTTTCTCTCTTTAATGGATGAAAAACAGTTAAATTTTGTTTATATTCTTATTTATTTTTAATGTTGTTTTATATATATTTTTTTTTTTAATTATTATCATTCATCTTTTAACTTATAATATATATACACATTTTTTCAATCACGATCCTCCTCGTCCATTTCCCAATCGGATCGTCGTTTTCTCCTTCTTTCCATCGAGTCTCTCGAACGACGGGGAAAAAAAACCCTGGCGTCTCGGGTTTTTTCTTCTGGACCGGTAGAGGTTGACAAGAATTAAGATATGTCATGGTCTTACCCGCGAGAAAATCCCAGTCCTGGATCGAGGTCCTTTCCGGCCTCGACACTGTCTTTTCGGGATTTTTCTCTGAGGCAAAAATTCCATCCCTATGGGAAATCAGTGTTAAATCTGTCCAAAAAGGGACCTATTAAAAACCGGGATTTTTATAAAATCCTCGGTCCAGAAAGCTCAAATTCGAACATTTTCCGCGAAAAATCCAGGATTTTCCTGGAAAAGTTGAATTATTTTTGGAAAAACCAAAAATTTTCCGAAAAAATTGGAATTTTTTTTCTAAAAATAGCACAATTTTGTCAAAAATACCTCAATTTTTCTGGACCATCATATTTCTGGACCACCCCATCCATGGTCGTCGGGAATCCGCTTTTATCCCCTACTAATTCAGGGTTAGAAAAAATCATCAGAGAAAGAGTTATGGGGGACGGTAACCTCAATTGGTGAGAGGGGTCAAATCAAAGAGGTCTTTGGATGGCCTGCGTCATGAAGAGAAGCCAATTTTTAAAGAGTATCTAGATGGCACTTTTGGGGGTAAACTGTTATTCAAGCTGAGGTCGCATTCCCTGGAGTTAAGGGAGAAAATTGGGAAAATCAATGAAAAGGAGAGCCAGATGTGTAATGTAGGCGTGGTGGAGACCCTGGAACACTTTCTACTAGAATAACCAAAATACCAGTCTAACAGAAAAAGATTCAGTAGGAGTATAATGGGGAAATAAGAAGGGAGAATGGAGGACATGTAGATTGTGAGTGATACAAAGGAAGGGACCCCCTGAACACTTTCTACTAGAATAACCAAAATACCAGTCTAACAGAATAAGATTCAGTAGGAGTATAATGGGAAGGGAGAATGAAAGACATGTAGATAGTGAGTGATACAAAGGAGAGGGTTGATGTGCTTATAGGAGAGACTGGGGAAAATGGGGCACGGGATGTCATCAAGCATTTCGTCTCTGAGTGCTGGGAGGAGAGGAGAAGCGTGGGATAAGGAGGCAGCTGGGAGCACGGGGGTAACCAAGGCCTTCTCACATGATAACCTCGACAAATTAGCGGCCGGCCGACTCGGAAGTGTTATTGTTATTATAGAAAATGGGAATAATGAAGCACTACCAAACTTTAATCTCAAGAACAACCAGGATTTTTAAAACCAACCAACCAACCAACCAACCAACCAATCAACCAATCAATCAATCAATCAATCACACCCCTGCAGGAATTATCCACAGTGCTGACTGGGTGTAGACAAGTCCCCACTATAGTTAATGGACGTCGTTAGCCTATTAAGGAAAATATCTATTCCCAGTTAGGTAGCAATACAACATGTCCTCTCCTCACCCATCCCCCACTTCTGAGCATCATCCTCTAGGTTATGTATTCTTGAAATTGCGTCACCAGTGTACTATACCTCAAATGGTGTACATAACTTATTGTTTATCTTTAAGCCGACCCAGAAAAAGACCACGGCAGCCATATTGTGGTATGATAATTTTTTTACTGAAAACATCGGAGTGGAGTATTACCCTCTACACTGTCAACATTTATTATTATTATTATTATTATTATTATTATTATTATTATTATTATTATTACTAGTAGTAGTAGTAGTAGTAGTATATTATTATTTTTTTTTCTTTTTGGGGGGGAGGGGGCGGGGGGGTGTCCTTTTTCTTCTTTTTTGCGACCTGTAACTTCGTGTCAAAATGTTTTTGAATTCGCTGGCGCACGTCCCGTTCTGGCGCACGTCCCGCCCTCGTTTGATTATAATACCAAACTGACCTGAAGGAGTTATGGGCTGCCTCATCGATTCTTCGTTTTCTCTACTTCCCCAACCTTCCACAGAAATTGCCCACAGTGCTGACTGGGCGGGGACAATTTTCACTAGTTTTGCTGATGTATAACCTTTTAGAAAAATATCGATTCTCAGGTAGGTAACATCATAGCATATCCCTCCTCCCCACCCCACCCCACTCCACCTTCCACTCCTGACCCTCACTCCGATGTTAGGTGTTCTTGTAATTACGGTATCAATGTACCACACCCGTATGATGTACATAACCTTTTTGTTTTGTTTTAATTTTAACCCACCTAGATAGCCGACCATACCTGCTGCCATATAAGCGTGCATGCGATATAACCGCCCCCATTGCAATTTTATTTGGAAATCTTGTGTATAGAAAGTTCCATTTACATGATAAATTTCGAATGCAGCTCCCTCCCTCCCCCTTACACAAAACGTCCACAAAAGTCTCAGTATGGATCATGGGAAATCGACTTTAAAAGATGAGCATCTCATTTATCTTGGATGCTACAGGGTCACCCGAAAATGTTTCTGTTAATTCCATTGTTAATGTTATTTGTTTTTCAAAAATTTGTTAATAATTTTTTCAGATTTTTAGGTCTTTCCACGAACTGCTCTGTACAAATAAGTAAGCTTAGAAATAGAAAAATGACTGATTCACAACATTGTAGCTGCACAAATATTCTTAACTTCTCCATAACTTACTTAAATGGCTAGCATAATAATAGGAAACATGAACTGTCGTGGCCTATCTTCGGACTCTTATAAACGACGAGACATTTTTTCTCGATGCAGGGATAAATTTGATATAACTTTCCTGTTAGACACGCATTCGACCAAGAAAGTGGAAAATTCTTGGAGGAGCGAATGGGGTTATGAGGCTGTTTTTGTTCTTAGTCAAGTTCAAGCAGAGGCGTAGCTATACTTTTCAAAAACACTTTTGGTTTCACCATACATAAAAGTATTTCAGATGAGAATGGAAATTTTATAATTCTGGACGCTACTATAAAGGACCAAAGATTAACCCTATCAGTGGTCTATGGTCCTAATGATGATAGGCCACAATTCTACGATGACTTATTCTCCAAAATAGAAAGCATGGGTAATGATTCAAAAATAATAGGAGGGGATTGGAATGTTCCACAAGATTATGAAAAAGATACTATTAAATATAAGCAAAAAAAACAATCAAAAGGCAAATAAAAAATTATTGATCTCAATGGAAACGTATGACTTATTTGATGTTTGGCGTTTCGAAAATACAGAGGAGAGGCGTTATACTTGGAGAGGGTCTGGAAACAAAATGGCAAGGTTAGACTACTTTTTATTATCATCAGACTTACAACCCTTTCTAACTAATGCTGAGATCCATACTAGATATCGCTCCGACCATAATCCAGTAAGCATAAAACTATCTTTTGATAACCAGCTTCGGGGAAGGGTATTTGGAAGTTTAATAATAGCCTTCTCAGTGATCCGGACTATGTTACTACTATTAAACAAGTCATGGCGGAAACAATAGACCAATATACAAATGATAACACAGAAAGTTACACTATTAATAATCAGCTTCGTTGGGAAACATTAAAACTTATGATAAGAGGGAAAAGTATAGCATACGCCTCCAATGTAAAACGCAAAACCGACAAAAGGCAACAAGAAATAGAAGATCAGCTAAAAATTCTGAATTCTAAACTGGATAGGGGGATGAGTCAGTGTCAGAAGAAATGAGCTCTCTTGAGAATGAACTTGAAACCATCAGGGATAAAAAAATCCAGGGAATAATAATGAGAACAAAATCAAAATGGAAAATAGAGGGGGAAAAACCAAGTACTTCTGCAACTTAGAGAAAAGACATTATACGGAAAAAACTATCCCAAAGTTAATAAAGGATGATGGATCGGAAGTTACTGATATACATGACGTTCTGATCGAGCAAAAATCCTTTTATGCAAATTTATACTCATCAAAATTACCAAAAAATCAACCTCTTGATACAGATGATATATTTTTTGACAAAAGTAACCCCTTTCTTAACTTTTTAAGCGATGACGAAAAAGAATCCCTTGAAGGGCCCTTAACACCTTCGGAAAGTTTAAATGCCCTTAAAACAATGCAAAACAATAAAAAACCCGGTTCTGACGGCTTCACTGCCGAGTTCTATAAATTTTTCTGGAAAGATATAGGCACTTTTCTAATTAATTCGCTGAATTATGGCCACGAACTGGAACAACTTTCAATTACTCGGAGACTTGGAATTATTACTTGTATACCAAAACAAAACAAATCAAAACAATACATAAAAAACTGGCGTCCCATATCCCTAATTAATGTAGACACAAAAATAGGATCAGTAACAATTGCAAACCGAGTAAAAACAGTTCTTCCCAATTTAATTTCAGACACCCAGCTCGGTTTTATGAAGGGCCGTTACATTGGGGAATGTACCAGATTAACTTTCGATTTAATTGCTAAATGTGAGAAACTAGACATTCCAGGCATCCTAGTTTTTATAGATTTTGAAAAGGCTTTCGACTCTCTGGAATGGACTTTTATCGAAAAGATGATGAAATTCTTGAATTTTGGACCCTCTATGATAAGGTGGTTTCAAACTTTTTACAGCAACATTTCTAGTTCTGTACTTAATAACGGCCATTGTTCTGAAAGATTCAATATAGAGCGAGGCGTAAGGCAAGGTGACCCTTTATCGCCGTATCTTTTTATTCTTGGTGTAGAAATTCTTGGCGCATCCCTAAAATTTAATCCAAATATAAATGGAATAAAGATAAAAAATTCAGAATACTTAATAAGTCAATACGCTGATGACTCCACCCTGTATTTAAGTGACGATGGATACTCTCTAGACAATGCCTTGAATATGGTTAAACAATTCTCACTAATCTCTGGCTTAAGGGTTAACTTTGATAAAACGGAAGTTGTATGGATAGGTTCAAAGCGGGGTTTTGGTGAAACACTGGCAACAAGCGAACAAGTCGTTTGGAATCATTCCAGATCATTCAAAATTCTGGGGATTGAATTCAATCTATTTTGTGACAATTACATATTAAATAATTATACTAACAAAATTTAGAAAATAGAAAAATTACTAAGCGACTGGTCTTTCCGTAACTTAACATTAATTGGAAAAAATACCATCATAAAAACATTGGCTTTACCAATTCTGACACATTGTCTTATGGTTCTACCAGAACCACCAAAAGAGATATTTAACAAAATTCAAACAATTTTTTATAATTTCTTGTGGTCTGGCAAAGTCGAAAAAATTAAACGTACAACTATTATTGGCCCCTTTGAAAACGGCGGAATCAAATTTCCCCATGTTGAACCTTTTAATCGTGCCCTAAAGATGATTTGGGTTAAGAAACTAGTGGATTCATCCTCGTTGGCAGCCTGGAAAACCCTCGTAATTGACGAATTAGAAGTGTTTGGAACTTACAAGCTTTGGCACTTACATAAAGAAGGTTTAAAAATGGTTGGGAAACATGTGAACACATTCTGGAAGGATGTTCTTCTGGCCTGGGCTCTTCTGGACAATAAAAGCACCATAACCCCTGCAGAAATACTGGGTGAAACTATTTTCCCAAATAATCAAATAAAAGTAAACGGACAACCCTTTTTCAATAAAACTTGGTGTAATAAAGGTATTTACTTCGTAAATGACCTAGTATCTGAAAATAACGGCCTCCTCACCTTTTCTGACTTCTCCAACAAGTATAACATCAACACCCCATTTACAGTTTTCCAGGGTATTATAAATACGTTACCCAAATCCTGGAAAACTACGATTAGATCCAATAAAAAGTTGCCAATTATTCAGGACATAAACATTGACCTTTTAAAATCGACCAATAAAGTCTCCCGAGCCTTTTATTTTAAGTTTTTACAACTGCACACAACACATCCTATTCAAACGCAGAATAAATGGAATGAGGTTTTAGATATAAAGCTGCACTCTGATGACTGGAGTTGTATATATAAAATCCCATTTGCAGTCACGGACGATACATATCTACAAAATTTGCATTTCAAGATCGTCCATAAAATTCTATATACGAATTCAAAACTTTATAAATGCAAACTCTCTGAAACGGAACTGTGCACTTTTTGTTGCAATACAATGGAAACAATACTTCACTTGTTTTTTGAATGTTCTGTTGTGAAAACAGTTCTTCTAAATTTTTTGGAATATTTGAGGAACAAGTGTGATGTTGAGTTTCCTTTAACCCCAGAATATGTTATTTTAGGCTACAAAATTAACCATGCCCCTTCTAATAACACAGCAGACTTCTATATGTTTATCTACAGAAAGTTTATTTATTCCTGCAAAGTGAAAAAGAGTCCACCTTCCTACAAAGGATTTATTGAACAATTAAAAAATTACAGAAATTTAGAACTCATATCCAAATATTCATACTCGAAAAAACATACACAAGAAATAAAACTAAGATGGAATACAATCAGTTCTTTGCTAACTGGTTAACCCATTTTATTTCTTTTGTGGATCGAGTCGCCTTGACCCTTTGTCTTGCCTAAGGTTTTGAAAATACAATGACGCCTGCTCAAAAATGTTCAATTATTTTATTTATTTTGTTATTTTTCTTATTCTTCCTCCTGGACGCATTCCTTTCCCTCAGTGGAGCGAACACGACGCACTTGTTCCACTGGGGGTGTGAAGGGGGGTGAGGAGGCGGGTAGGGGGGGGGGGGGTTGGGAGAGAGGGAAGGGAATCATGAAACTGTGGTGGTTTGCACATAGCCATTACGCTGGGGAAGGGGTTAAGGCTTCTCCTGTAATTTTTTGGTCAATTCTTTCCGATTAAACATTAAGTCGAAACGTAAATGCGTGTAATTTACTAGCTGATGTTCAGAATGGCTTGGTCGGTGCATTTCTGGTCGTGTTAACCGGTTGAGGGCTGAATTACTTTGGTGGTCTGAACTTGGTGTTTAAAATTTGTTTATGAAAAGTTATCGTAGAGTTTCCACGAGCACTCACCAGTAACTTGTAATAAAACAAATTACACAAACAAAATAGTATTTGCGTTTTGACTGACTACGAAACATAAGAAGGCAAAATGCTAGCTTTTGCTCCGGTACTCTCTTGTTTTTGTGAAAGCCCCAATAGTGGCTACTAGCACTCAACCAGTTAAATGAGGTCACCCTCCACAAAAATCGCATAACCAATTTACAGCAGTCATTACAGATATCGTTACAGGTTACAACTTAACCAACCCTTAAATTTTTGGCGAAATTGAGAGATTGCGACAATGGAGTTTAGACACAACGACAGAAATGCACAGACGTAATTTTATACTTGTACTTGTATGCTTTGGTTATATGCATGTAAGACACGGAATCGCTTTCAAAACACACACGGCAGTATCTTTCAACATCATATTACAGATACCCCATTCCCTATAGTGCAGCTACAAAGGAAACCCCATATCACCACAAAGGAGTACCTAACTTTTTAAGTTAGTTATTTTTGTATTATGTAAAATAATTTTTCTGTGAAATTTAACCATAGGAAAAATGTACTTTTGCTTGTAAATAAGCACCTTAGATCTGAATAAAAAAAAAAAAAAAAAAAAAAAAAGGATTTTTGAAACCAGCAATGTATGCGCTGGAAATTTGCTGACTTTAGCTCTCAGTTGATCCGGGCATTCAGTTGGGTTGTTTTTATTTATTTATTTATTTATTTATTTATTTATTTATTTATCTATTTATTTATTTATTTATTTTGTTTTGTTTTGTTTTGTTTTTGTTTTTTTTGAATGCGGGACGAAACGGCCCATGGACGAGACGGCTCAGATTGATTTTAGTCAGAACGGCCCAGATTTTGAGACGGAACGGCCCAGATTCAGAGACAGAACGGCCGACATTTTTGGACCTAACGACCCTTATTAAAAAAACTCATTTATTAACAAACTATTTCTTTTGCCCCCATTATATCTTTTACAAAAGTACTCACGGCGGTTGTGAAGTTATTATTATACTACTCGAAGTTTGCTAAGCACTACATATTTGACACATCATTGTGAAATTTTCTTGTGACACATTTGCGATATTTTTGGTGGATATGATTGAGGAATGTATTAAGATGGTCCCCAGTGTTTACATTAGCTCTCTTGACATGCAGACTTTTCGTGACAGTCATGGAAAGCATGTACCCCTTGACTTCCATGATGTTTCTGTATACTGTCTACATGTACATGAGATGTGTAGGGTATTCAGTCATCATTTCAGCACAAACCCTTGTAATTTAATGATTGAATATGGCGAATGCAAATGTGAGAAGACATTTGTCTGAAGCAGAAATGTGGTGCGCTGTAGGGATGGTGGAACAAGGGGCTGCTCGCCGTCAGGCTGGTGAAGCCCTTGGTGTGCACCATACGGTGATCACCAGAGTCTGGGCAAGATTTCAGCAATATGGCACACCAGTCAGACAACATGGAGGCGGCAGAGACAGAGCTACATCTGCAGCTGAAGACCGGTTTTTGATAATCCAGGACCATAGGAACCGCTTTGACACAGCAATCCAACATCGCAGTGACCTTCAGAATGCATCCGGGGTAAATGTTTCGACGCAGACTATCCGGGCAAGGTTGCACGAAGGTGGTCTCCGATCGAGAAGACAATGTATTCGCATTCAGCTGTTCCAGAACCACCACCGGGCACGATATGAATGGGCCATGGATCACGTTGGATGGACCAGAGAAGATTGACGACCTGTCCTTTTTACAGATGAGTCAAGGTACTGCCTAGACAACACAGATGGTCTAGGCAGTACCTTGACTCACAATCTTGACTACGTTTGGCTTTTAGGGATTTCACAATGTTTTTAACCTCAGTGGCACAGACTGGGTTGATATAAAAATTGTTTGTTGAACTTCTGCTCATGTACTCATAGAATGATTTTACGCCTTCAATTTTCCCGCTATGTCTGCTGGGTGACTTATTTGGTTATTATCTTTGAGAGAATAAGTCGGTAAAGAGGCTTCCCGCTTAGATTTTAGAATGGCTTCATTCAGTATTTGCCAGGTCTTTTAATGTTAAACTTATTGTTGTTGGGGATATTTTTATCCCCCCGAAAAAAAATTTTGGGGGATATAGTCGTCACGCGTTTTTTTTTTTTTTTTTTGTCCGTCCGTCCGTCCGTCCGTCCGTCCGTTTACATTTCGTTTCCGGATGATAACTTCCCTTGAAATAGTTTGATTGTAACCAAACTTGATATGTGGCTTAAACATATAAAAATACAGGTCAAGTTCGAATCCGGGTTCATCCTGATTAATATTACCAGAGTTATGCCCCTTTTTAATTTAGAAAATCTTATGATTTTGGGTTTCCGGATGGTAACTTCCCTCAAGATAGTTTGATTGTAACCAAACTTGATATGTGGTGCAAACATATCAAAATATGGGTCAAGTTCGAAAATGGGTTTGTCCTGATTAATTTTACCAGAGTTATGCCCCTTTTCAACTTAGAAAATCTTATGATGACCACACTTTTTTCGGGGGGATCAGCTGCCCCGTGGATGTGGCAGCCCTCTAGTTATAGTAGATTGCCTTGCATTGTTTTTTAACTTTATTGAATATTTTGCAGTAGTTTTTATATTTTTTAATGTTTATTTCCGTAGGGCTTTTTAACTTTTTGTGACAGAAACCGTTTTTATTATTAGAGGAAATAACCAAGCCCTTCGTCATCCAAGGATTTTGTTTAATAAACTTATTGTTACTACTGACACGTTTTATGGGAAATGTTTCTAGGTAGATACTCATAAACGAGTTATAGGCTGCCGAATTAGGACAGTTTGTGTCTAAGACTGTCGCAAAATCACACTGAGAAATGAGTGATTTGAACAATGCGTTGTTGTCAGCGCTAAATTTGCGTATCCAGACAGAAGTTTTGTTACGATTTTGCTCGGGATGAGTTTCCACGTGGTAAACACCGAAATGGTCGGAAACATCAGTTATTATTATCCTCGACTTAGACGGTGTTTGGAGATTATTTGTTAATACATGAACTATGAGAGTTGCGGAGTGGGTCGTCAATCTCGTTGGCTTTGTAATTACGGGTAAGAATCCTTGACTGAACATGGAGTTGATATAATTTTCGGTTTTCGTTTGGTGCGTGGTCTTTGAAAGGTCAATATTAAAGTCCCCCATTATTTGAGAGATCACATTTTCTTGATTTATTTTATCGGTTATTTCATTTAGCATGTTGAGGAACATATCTATATCTACTTTGGGCGCCGTCTTTGGTCTATGTACTACTCCGACAATTCCACGAATTTTGTTGATATGGATTTCAATGAAAAGTGATTCTATAACGTGAGGGATAAAGATGGATAGATCATTGCGAATATTAAAGTTAATATTTTTCTTTACATAAAATCCCACTCCACCTCTACCGTCATCGTCATCTGGTCTGTTTACTTTGATCAGTGGGTGATAGCCATCAAGAGAGTAAGTCATATTAGCTTGTGTGTTAAAGAGTTCAGTGAGGCCAATTATGTCAAAGGTATTTCCGTTCCTTGAAGGTTAAACAAGAGATCATGGACGGAATCCCAGTGTGCACTTAGGCTTTGACAATTAATGTGGAAAAGCGAGAAAGATTTGTCTTTGTTACCGAGTGAGTAACGAAATTCTTCAGGTAGATAATAGTTAAAGCTATTTACTTGGGTGTGGAATGGCGAATCTCTCTCCCCCCCCCCCCCCTTCGGGGGAAGGGTTGTTTGTACCAAACTGTGCGATTAGGTCGCAATCCAAGCTGGTCCGGACCTCGTCCAGGGTTATATTACCCGCCATCATCATCGTAACGGCTACCAGGTGCGTCGTAAATCATCAACAGCAAAGACCCCCCCCCCCCCTCCCCTTTTGGCATAGTTTCATGTATACTAGATATACATTGTGAGGGATGGGTAATCGATGGTTTCCTTCCCTTTCCCGACACAAGTAGAGCTTAAAAAGTTGGGATACATAAAGATGGAAGAAGACAGAAATAACAACAGGTAGAAGAAAATTAGTAAAACAAATACAAACGAGATTTAAACATATTTACAGTGGAGGAGCTAAATACTGGGGAAATGTCTGTATAGTGGAGGCAGATTCTCTTGTATGTCTAAGTTTCGTGGTGGACTGTATTACTACAGGATAACGTGCTGATCCTTTGGGGAACGATTTGGACCTAGAATTCCTCAAATAATAGGCGTTTTGGGTGATTGATTGATTTTATTTAGCAGTATACAAGTACAAATGCAAATAGTAGTACAGTAATGTTAATCAAAATAATTTTGGCACGAAAGAAAGATATTTGGCTTCAGTACTACCTTCATGTTCAACATAGCGTGTTAGTAGTATACCGCAGGGAGACAACATAGCCAGATTGGCTGTCTTCCTGTTGTCTCCCACAAATACTTTATGCAGCGTTTTAAACCAGAGTGTCAGATAGTATTTCGTTCAATATAGTCTAGGCTAGTATGATGGGGGGGGGGGGGGGGGGGGGGGGGGGGGGGACATGACATAACATGGAAATTGTGACACATCTCCCATCCTGACACCGACAGCCCATTTTCTCTTTAACGGAGTTATATTACTGTGGTTCCCCGGAGCCAGGTGAAGTTGACGAGGCGATCAGACCACTGCCTGGAGTACGTTGATGGTGCAATAATAATACTAATATTGATATACATATCAATATCAATACCACCATCAACATCAGTATCAGTTTAGGGGATTCCTTTCGAGGTTTCCTAGGCGGTGAATGCATTTTAGTCAGACGTGAATTAGCTGGACTGATTTTATATTTTTACGGCGTAAAGAGTACACTGTACACCAATAAATTCAGGGACCACAATCGGAACAATATGGGTTATTACAGTGAACATTGTCTGAGTATGAAGACAGTAATTTTAACTTTACCTGTTTTTTAAACATATTTCTCTCGGTTATTTTTCTGATATTCCTATCCAACTCGTTCCAGATTTTAGGGTACATATTTGTCGGTAAATAATCCAATGATTTGGTTCGGGTTTTTTTATATGAAGGAGGCCATTTCTTCTGTTCGACCTTCCAGAAGGATTATCAGTTAGCTTAAAGTAATTTTTAAATGAAACGGGCAGGTTTTCATGATACCAATCAAATACAAATAAGCAAGCGTTAAGTTTAAAAAGGTCAGTTACTTTTAGTATTTTATTTTTAAGAAAAAGGGGGTCTGTATGTGTGTTATACCTTTTGTTAGTTATAATACGCACAGAGCGTTTCTGGAATATCATTAGATTCTTTACGTTCTGGCGTTTCCCCATATGTTTATTCCATATGTTAGATGGGTATGGATTAAAGAGAAATACAGGGTTTTCATCGCATCATGTGGGAGAATGGTCTTTACTTTGTTGAGGGCAAAATTGGCACGGGCTATTTTGGTGCAAAGTTGGGATACATGATATTTGTAGGATAGGTTATCATCGATATAAATCCCTAGAAATTTGAGAGATTTTTCTGCATTTTCAGAACCCACTCTTTTTATCTCCTGTCCATTTATAAGAACATTGTGTGAAAGTGTGGCAAATTTCGTCTTATATGAGGGGTTAATTAAAATGTAATTTGTTTTCGTGGCATTTAAAACTAACTGGTTGGCACAGCACCACTCGAAGAGATTTTCGAGTTCTTTATTTAAACATGGAACTATATTGTTTGGGTTTGGGCCAGATGAATATACAGTTGTATCGTCCGCAAACGATAACAGATTTAGGGATGTTGCTTGGCAGATATCATTCACGTACAGCAGAAATAGCGTGGGTCCGAGTATGGAACCTTGGGGGACTCCATGTTTTATAGGGGCTACATCGGATTTATGGTTGTCATAAACGACATATTGTTTTCTTCCGGTTAAATAACTTGTGAACCAATCTTTCCCCAAGCCTCGTATACCGTATCTTTCTAATTTATTTATTAGAATTGAATGATCTATTGTATCGAATGCTTTAGATAGGTCAAGAAACAAGGCTAGAGTGCAGTTTTTACTTTTTTATCATTTTCCTCAGCCACCTTTTTGAGTAACTGCATGACGGGATGCGTTGTACTGTGGTTCTTCCTAAATCCATACTGATGGGGATGTAGGATTTCAAAACGGTCCAAGAAGTTTAACAATCGTGAAGACATAAGTTTTTCTAAAATTTTAGAAAAAGTTGGCAAGAGACTAATAGGCCTGTAATTACTAAAACTGCGCTTATCACCGAATTTGAATATCGGGATGACTTTAGCGATTTTCATTCTGTCTGGTACAACACCTTGTGCAAATGAGCAATTAAAGATGTGCGTTGTGGGATAAGTATAGGATCAATAGTGTCCTTGACAATTTCTGAGCTAACATTATCATAATCTTGACTACGTTTGGCTTTTAGGGATTTCACAGTGTTTGGAAATAACTGCGAGTTTGTATTCTACAGCAACACCAATGACCCCTCAGTAGATTACTAGGCTGCCTGGAAGGGCATCTCACACCGCGCTCCATCGACAAGACTAGCCATAATGACAAGACGAACCTATTCAGTCTCAATATTCCACACTCTTGTCTCGAAAAAGTATGATTTGACAAGAGATCAGGATTTGAGAGACCGCGAGGTAAAAGAAGTGTATATAAGGTTTTCAATTGTAATTCGCCCCCACCGAGCTTCTCTCCTACTAGAAATATTTCGAAAATGCGAGGAGAAAATATGAAGGCGTTACAGTTGAGGTCGATGGAATGTGATTGGAAGATCAAAAGTGTTAGGTTGAATCAGCCAATCAACGAAGGTCAGATAGCACTACATCAGCCTTTAAGAAGGGGATTGGGGTCATTCAATACAGGGATGTGAAATGAATAGAGCATGAAATTGGGGGAGGGGTACGATGACATCAAGTAACACAGTAAGAGTAGTGTTGTGTATTTAGTGTGGAGTAATACAGTTAGAATGGTAGAAACAAATATTTTATGGGCTTCATTTGACCTACCTTAGGAGCTTTAAGAGGGGTTCTAAGTCCTCAGAGTCGTCCAGATCAGATCAGCTTTCTGCATTCAAGATTGTTCATGTATATCGCTATGATGGATAAACTCCAGACAAACAATGTATGGACCTTGTTTGTCTGACAGTATTTGAGCTACAGTCACATTATTATTTGTCAAACAGTGCTAGAATGATATCACAACCTATTAGAGCGCGTCAATCAACCACGTCCAGAGTGGGTATGGGAAAAGCTAGGTTCATGGGGTACTTTGCAGTGATTCCGTGATTAAGCGGATTTGGAGGGGCTGTGTGTAGGTATAAATCAAGACTTGGCACATGATTGATATTTTATTTACCACTTTGCGGTAAACCCCGCGTAACCTCAAAGGATATGATGGAGCAACCCGATTGTATGCAGGTGCAGTGGGTGATAGATTCATTCAGATGGACGATAATGCCCATCCTCATGTTGCCCATGCTGTCCGGGAATACCGACAGAGGGAGGGGATTGAGCGTATGGACTGGCCAGCAAGATCCCCTGACCTCAATCCAATCGAACATGTCTGGAATGAGTTGCAGCTTGCAATTTCAGTCCGTTCAATGTAACCAAGAAGTGTCCAGGAGCTTGGTGCCATGCTGGTCCAAGAATGGAACAAAGGACCATCTGGAACCTGATTGGGAGCATGAGAAGGCGTTGTCAAGCTGTAATTTTTGGGTCTCATACTCCACATTGAACCCATATCAGTTCGCTCCGTCAACTTTTTGGCAAATTTGAAAAATTTCCTCTTTTACCAATAATATCCATTTTCCATGGTTATCGTATTCAAAAGCTGAAAAATAATGTCAAACACAAACAAAATCTTAATTTCTGTGCTTCAATCATTAAAGATATAATTAAATATAAAATATATACACTTTTCATAACAATATTTTCAACTACAACGTAAAACAGGTAGTTGGATATACTTGGTGATTAGCAAACTTTGAGTAGTATATATTGATGTCGATTGAAGGTCACTTATGACATTAACATTTTCTTGTGGTTATCCCACGACTTATTTCGACTGATACTGTAATCTAGTGTTTTTTGGGATAATGTCAGCTGCTCAAGAAAGAAGGGATTATAAAAATGTATTTAACTACTCTGCAATCAGGTGTACAAAACAATGGTCAACAATTATTGTTTTCCCATTTTCCGACTTGTGTTTTCAATAGAAGCATCCTGAGTCAGTTATAATTATCGAAGAAGGAAAAGAAGTAGATGAATTAATTTGTTACTGACAGAGCTTATCGTGCTTGGAGTACTTAATTGACTGATGTTGGTCCTTCACCGAACTAAAAAAAAATACAAGAATATGTATTTGTGAAACTCTATGATCTCCCAGTCGCTAAATACTCCGAAGCAAAGTTTCTTGGCATGACCTTGGATGAGAAACTAAACCTAAAAACCCACGTTCGAAAACTAGCCTCCAAAGCAAACCAACGCAGAGGGCTCCTTAATAGACTCCGGGGTACTGAACGGGGGGCAAACGAAAAAAACAAACTCCACATCTCTCGATTATTATTTATTAAACTTTCATGGCAGGGCTGTCCCCAACGAGCGACGTTGGTGGTTCCGAAAGGAGCTGTTTGTTTGCAAAACCTCTCTCTCCACGCAACAATATCAAAATAACTGGCAACGACAAAATTGGACTATGTGTAATACCTTACCTACAAGATCGTCTGCAAGCCACCAACAAGATCATATGAAAGACAACCGGGGGGGGGGGGGCGGCCGCAAACATTTCCCCAGGCGCCTGCGCCGCCTAAACCAACATACCATATCGAGGGACCACTCATCACTCTCTTGGTTTCCGAGGTGTTAAGACACAGATCAATGGAGCTCCCACTTGATATTCAAGATACTCTAGTCAGATTGAAGGCTACCCTTGCTACCAACTGAAATATCCAGATGCGCAAGGTTTTTATTCGTCTGACGGTGGATTTTGAATAATTTTACGAATAATTTGCGACTAAATCAAAGCGGGCACAACTCCCACTCCATTGCAATGATAAGTTCTAAATCCAAATAACTTTTGTAAAAAAAAATAATGGGAACACAAGAAATATTTTTTTAATAAGGGCCGTTCTGTCCAAAAATGTGGGCCGTTCCGTATTGAAATCTGGGCGTTCCGTCTCAAAATCTGGGCCGTTTTGACCAAACTCAATCTGGGCCGTTTCGTCCATGGGCCGTTTCCCCCTGCTACCATTGGGGGGGGGGGGTATTTTAGGGCTTAAGAAGGCCGAGAGATGTGTATAACTTTTCGATGACTCTTTTTCGCAAAATACTTTGCTTTCATATTGAAACGGTTAAAGGATAAAAGATCGATTTTGGGAGAAGGGACTGAAAGTTAAAACGTACCAGAAGGAAGGCCATCCGAATCTGGATTGCGCCCTGGCTGGCCATCGAAAGCTGTACGCAGACAACATACCTTATACACGATCCACTACAATTTCAAGATCAACTTCTATAAAAATGTAGCTTGGTGGAGTTTTCTTGTATACGGTATTTATCAGAAAATGATAATTCGAGACGACTCTCCAAATCTCAAATGACCTCACACCGTTCATTTTTTCTGGGGTAAATCGAACAGGAAAAATATCTTTTCAACAAATGTTCTGGTATCTCGACTTCGGCTCATTCAGTATACTTGAAGGAACAGGTACTTGTCACGTGACATCGTCTGCTCTAGGCCAACATGGCGACGAGTATTGGTCGGTCTGGTTTATATGAAGTGTATATTCGTCAACAGTTTTGCAAGGTCCATGTAACATTGAATGAAGAATCACTGACACTGTCACTCGAAGAGAACCCCGAAACTAATTCCACTCAAAATGGATTGTCAGATAATCATAAGAACTCTGGACCGTCAGCACCTGACAGTATTGCTGGTCAAAAAAGAAAGATTTCTGTTATCAAAGAGGAACAGAACGGGTTGGGGATAAGTATAAAAGGCGGAAAAGAAAATAAAATGCCCATTCTCATCAGTAAAATTTTCAAAGGAATGTCAGCTGACAAGACCGAAAAACTGTACGTAGGAGATGCTATTATGTCAGTTAACGGCGAGGATTTACAACATGCCACACACGACGAAGCTGTGAGGGCTCTCAAACGTGCCGGAAGAATTGTTGAACTTGAGGGTATGTCTCCAGAGTTCTATTTGAATTGTTACCCACACCGTACCTCATCGGTCTTAATGTAAATATTCAGAACACTGAACCTTATAATTGTATGGCATATCTGAGATTTAATGTTGTACAGGTGTTAAAAACATTTTCTGAACAGGGAATGCAGACGTTTCTGATTTTTTACAACTTGCATTTATATGTAACATTGCAACTTTCCTATAATTTCAAAACATCAGATTTTTGAATGTTAATATTTTATTTATTTAATAATTTTTCATGTAATTTATTACACTTCTCACCTCTGGTGTTACTCATCACTCTCAAAAATGATTTCCTGAGTATTTTTTTTTTTAATAGTCCTACATGTACTGTACTGTAGGGAGAATTAGCTTTTACATTAAGTGCAGTCAAGGTGCCAATAGCGGATCACTTTTTTCCTTTTTCGTGTTATTTTGCTTCTGTTATTTTTTTTTAAATTTCAAGCGTGTTCTGTGGTAAGAACAATTCTTCCTCTACATGACTGGCACCAACCTTTTTTAAAACTATAATGGATGGAAGACTTAATTGATTATCTTGTGTACCAGCGTCGGGTGCCAATAGCGGATCACTTCCGTCAATAGCGGATCACGTGATTCAGTTTGATTCTACCTGTTAGGATGGACACTTTCTCCCTATTATTTACTGGTTTTGAATCGCAAAACATATTTCAGATTGTTTTCAGACAGCCAAAAAAAATTACAGTATAGACTGGTGGCGCTAACGGATGGGGGGGGGGGGGGGGGGGGGGGACGATGGCGCAAAGTGTTGTGCGTCGTCATGTTTGATCAGATATGTATCCTGTGCAATTCAACAATTCGAGGCGTACAACTCACTAGTCGCGAGAGCCTGAAAATCCTAAATGGAGGCTGGTGGCACCAACAACGGGGGTGGGGGTGGAGGGGGGGGGTGTTCTCGCAGATTCCCTTTCGTGTCATGAGTCCCTATGTTAAAATGTTTCTGCACCACCCCTGTTCTGCGAGTATTAACCGAAAATGCCAGAACTTAATGAATGTCATATCCAAAACTTTTGATTGCAACAGGATGGCGATCTGTGACATATCATCGATCTATCGACAAATGCTGGCGATATCCATCAGAGACGTCATCTGACGTAACTGGTCATATTTTTAAACGCTGTCGGACACTTCTAAGGAGGGGCTACACCACCTCATTGGTCAGACCTGCCCAGTCGGAAATGTTAGTGTTTTCCTACGGGGTCAGAGCCTTTCAATGAGGGGGTTGTAGACCCATCCTCCCGATCACACGTGGAACATCATTTACAGCAAGCACCCAATTACTGCACACTCACTCTCTTGTCAAATCGTTTTCCTAATGGTGATGGAGGTGAGGTTCTTTGTGTTTTTAGGTCTTGGTTCTGGACCAGTTCCGACGTCTGCCAAACCATGCCGAGACTAGCAATAGGCACCCAAAAGTAAGGCATTGAAACGATCAATTCCCGCCTTTATTTATTAGTGTCAGTTTTATTACAATGTGTAAAGCAGTTAGACAGCAAGAGACAAGTCGCTAGGAAAAATTTTGTGGATGTTTCAGAGAAAAACATTTTGTAGCTAAAACGTTTTTAGTAAACAGAAAACTTTTGTAGAGAGGCCATTCTGTAGACATGTGTTAGTCATTTCGTGAACAAGATGGGTGTTGGGAGAGATAGGGGTGGATCCAATGTTTCTTACAAGAGGAGGCGCATCTTGGTTAGATCTCTGAGCTGCAAAGTGGTAAGGTGTATAGGATGAGCTCGTCGGCTCAAGACCAGTTTTCTCCGTTAATGATGGTTGGAGAACATGATATCTCTGAGGATTTTTTTTAAATGCGGGGAGCTGAAGAAAACTTCTGTGCTAGTGAGGAAAACCCATTGTCAAATACAACAGCCTAATTCGCCGGGGAAGTTACTTGTACAAGACACCACAGCCTGGACAATTTCTGAAGTTTCTCAGTGAAAGCCATGCAAACACGAAGATGATTGGAACCTAATGATCGAACATGTTCCAATGATATCTAAATTTACATACTTTTACTGAAAAGACAATATTCACAAAATGTCGAATTCCGTTTGGAAAAGTTGAGTTGGGTGAAGAGGTTCGGTGTTTTATGCTTATAATCAGTTTGTTCCAGTGTATCTCAGAAAATAGTTGAGGTCTGCGTTGGGTTATTTCATCTTTTCGTGTCTGATTGGTCTGGACTTTTTTATAATTAGATTGCATATATTCTAACCTTCAAAATGACATCAAACACCATAAACTTTAACTTTTGTTCAGCTGGTGAACTTCGTGTTCGGTTTTTGTTTCCGTTTCAGTTCTTGGAAAAACTTCCCCAAATCGGAAGGGGTTTGTACTTCCTACTTTCATTTTCATTATTAAACGGCAGACTTCACAGGCAATATTATACCTACATGACTGTGGACTCGGTTCATAAATCAAACAACCACTTTTAATTCAACGTGATCATTCATAACTATTTATTTATTTATTTAGTGGTGTTTAAGGTCACATACTTATGCACAATGGCTAATCGTGACCGTGACAGTTTTATGGGTGGAGGAAGCCGGAGTACCCGGAGAGAACCACCAAGCAACGACGAGCTAATGGGGTTGATCTGCTATTGGCACCTTTACTGTGGTACATGTAAGTGTGGAAATGTAAGTTTGGCATCAGTCGCTATAGGCAGTTTTTTTAGATTTTTTTTTGCTAATAGTTGCTGTGATCTTAGATCTTATGTTTTGTTAGAAACTGAAGAAATATTTATCCCCAGATGTACATACAGTTAAAACTAGAAGTCCTGTCATGAAAAGCGCACAAATAGCACGTTGGTATGCGCGTTAATGTGCGCGTTATGGCCCAAGTAAAGCTATCAAATTCTGTACATATGGCCTGTGCACAAGCAATGTTTCAGCCAATGGACCTCCGGGTAACCCGGAGGTCCATTGGCAGAAACATTGCATGTGTTTGCTATGAGTAACCAGGAGAACCTGTCGTGCTTTGGATGCCATTCGATATGGCAACTGCGCGCAATTCCAACGCGCAATTAAGCCTAGATAAGCGCACTATTCGTGACAGGACTTCTAGTTTTAACTGTACATGTACTCTTGTGGTCCAAATAAATGTACAGGTGAGAATAAAAGTGCAGGGTGAAACATTCATCAAAATTAAATAAAAGTATAGACCCAAATAATAGTACGAGGTTGAAATCCATTAGGAAAGGGGAGTAATGCTAGTTAATTTTATCTAAAAGCTAACTTATTTTCTAGTTCTGCAGTAGTTCATCAATCTGAACGTAGTGGCTACCCCCTATGTTCAGATTCCTCCCATTCAAATCCATTGTAAAATTGACAAGTCAGTTGACGGGGAACTCAAAACACGAAAATATGAGTATATGCCAACCTTTCACCATACTGAACGGCTGCATTCGATAGCACACATATTCCTATACATTTGTGCAGGAGCTATTGATACAAATTGTGTTTTATCCTTTACTTATCGAGATGTGAACATGGGTGAAGTAACAGCCACCGTTTCGGATCATCCACATGTTTGTGCCTTTATAAAATAATAACCCGGAGTTGTGCCAGAACAAATATTGATGCAGAAATGGAAACTCGATTGCATTTGCGCAGAGGAGGTTGATTATGATCATTGCGTGGAGGCATTTCTTTTACGAGTTTCTGTTTTTGCATCGATATTCATTGCGGACATCTCCAGGTTATTATTTTGTAAGCATACCGAAACATGGACGATATCTAAGCGGTTTTTGTCACTTCACTTGTGTTCAAATCTCAATAAGTAAAGTATAAAACACAGTTTGGATCAATAGCCCCTGCACAAATGTAAAGAAATATGTGTACTATCGAATGCAACCGGTGTACATTTGATTGTAGGGGTGGTGGATGCTCAATGAAAGTGGAGGGGGTGGGGGATGCCTCTGGCATTTGCTCTTGACCCACCAGGCAAACAAATTTGAAAAACAGATCAACTGAAATGCCTTAAATCTTCGGATTAGAAGATGGTTGAAGTAGAAGAAATAGACTGGTTGAAGATGGAATTCATTTCTAAGTAAATTTTGTTACATTTGCTTTCAGTATATTACATGAATTGTACAGGCTGCTTTTTTGAGGGGATGGGGGATCAGTTGTGCTCCCAAAATCTTGAGATCACCCGAAATCTGTAGTGAAAATTTTACACTTTACTTGAGTGATTGGTGTCATATCAGTATGCAGTGCACACTCCAGCTGAGGTGAAAATCACCCATGTGACATGTGTAGATGGGGGACTTGAGTTTTTGCCTCCACTGGAAGGTGCACAGCATACTGGCTAGGCTAAATAGTCAGATAAAAGATCCTACATGTACATGTATTTCGGTATTTTAATTTTTTTAAACCAAGCATCAAGTTTTATTTTTGATGACTTTACTAGAAGCTCTACAGACAATATAGTCTAATAATACATATCTACATATACCTAGACCATGCTTTCTAGCAAAGTTTGGGCTGCCTGTAGAGGCAGCCAAGACTTGGCTAGAAACCACTTTTAAGTAGACATGCAGACCATGGTGTAAATGGAAGTCTGGAAAATTGTCCACCCTCTTAAGGGATAAAATAGACCCAGGTGCTTACATGTATGTTACATGTATATTTGTTTTGTGAACATATACATGTAATTCAGAACCTATTAGTTTATCAAGGATTTTTTAGGTGAGAAGTCCAGACCAGATAGGCCATACATGTAGTAGTGTAAGGGGGATGACCAGGGCAATCGCCCAGTTCAAAACAACGGGCCTGGGAGGTGTAAGTGGGACAAACTTAGACCTTTTTCCACTGACATGCATATTTATGAACATGGATATGATTGTATTCAGGCTAACACAAATTGAAAATTTAGGATAACTGATCATAACTCCACAAAGGTTACACACAAAAAATGTGCATAACCCGTTTGAACCAAGATACATGTAACCTCATTCTCATTGCGTTCCCTGTTACGGGATGGAAATATTATTGATATTGGTAACAGAAAGAAATCTGAGAATCAGCAACAATAACTATGAATTTAACTATTCTGAAATTTAATTTAAAAAAATTAATATAAAAAAAAAACGATACAAAGATCTTTTACACTAATTGGTTTACAGAAAATAAAAACAGTGGTACTTATCAATTATTGAATTAGTCCAAAGTACAGTTTGACAGAATCCAGTAATCCAGTAGTGAAGAATCTTGTGAAGAAAGTTACCAGCTGGTACATGCAGTATTAAATCCAAGAATGTCTCTTCAGAAACAGTATCCCGTAGATTTGTAATAAAATTTTCACTTAGTAATTTTAGCAGTCTCCAATAAAATATAGTAAAATGCTCCGCAAAATTCACATGGAGTAAAAATCCAAGAAGTATTGGCGCCACAGGTAATTTCCAAATAATCCAGTAGAATCCTGGCTTTTCACAAAATAATATTCTGTTTCACAAAAAGTATAAAGTCTCTTTTCCAAGACGAATAGATTCTCTTCAAAATTCTCTTTTGGAATCAATCTTCCAAATTCACAAAGAAGCACTGCTTCTATAATATATACACTGTTCTGAAACAATAATAATCTCCAGTGGAAACAACTGAAGTGAGTCTTTCTGAAATGGCTTTCTAAAAAAATGAGTTTGAATTCTGTAGACAAACCTTTATATAGTAACCAGATAGAATGTTCCAGAAGATGAAAATTCTTCAAAGTTCTAACAGTTTCTAGGGGATTCTATTAAAGTTCAAGTAAACAAGGTCATTGACCTACTTAAACAATTAAACAGTCAACAGCTATATGTACAATATATTAGTGTAACAAAGATGTAAACAAAGGTCACTCAGTGCAAATGAGTCAGACCAGTCAGAAAATGCAGAAATAAAAATATCTATCTCATAGTATTATCAATTAAGGATATATATATCAATCTCAATATAATATGGGGGCTATAACATTCCCTCTTGTCAGTTTTTAGCTCATCTTGACAAAGTCAAGCTGAGCTAATCTCATCGCTTCCCGTCCGTCGTCCGTCAACACCATGTTTTGGTCTTCTCCTTCAAAGCTACTGGGCCAATTCAAGTGAAAGTTTGTGTGAGTGATGGTCCCAAAGGGGCATTTCATTTTTGTTCAACTCAGCATGCCCAGCCCCATAGGGAGGGAGTGGGGGAAAATGCACCCAAATATTTTTAAAATCTTCTTCTCAAGAACCAGTGAGTACAATGACTTGATATTTGCTATGGAGCTTCCATATGAGGTGTAGAATCAAGTTTGTTCAAACGAAGTTCGTGAAGTAATATTTGGCTTTGTAATAGGAGGGGTAAGATTTTTGGCCCCGCCCAAAATTTCTATTTTCTGAACCGATGGTCCGGTATGAACCAAATTTGGTTTGTGGTATTATTGGGTCATAAGTACATGACTCATGCAAAAAAAAAATTCCCGCATCCCCATGGGAACCCTGGGAGCTAAAAATAGAAATATTTTCAAATGCCCATATTTCCCAAACCCCACGGAACAGAGAGCTTTTATTTGGTATGAAGTATCCTTATGACCAGTAGAATTGAATGGTAAAAAAAAATTGCCATCGGTTATGTTAGGGTGTTCTGTAATGGGCATCGAAAAAATGCCGAGTCAGCATATTTGCAAAAATTTTTAAAAATCTTTTCTCCAGAACCAATCATCAGAATCTTTTGATATTTGGTATACAGCATTCATAGGGGGGTCAGATAAAAGTTTGTTGAAATAAAGCTCATTGGTTCATATTTGGGCTCTCTACAGGGGCCCGAAGTTTTAACATAGGGTAATATGGGGAATATTCTTTAAAAATCTTCTTCTTCAGAACCACCAGTCAGAATCTTTTAATATTTGATATGCATCATTGTTATGAGGGTCAGATTCTAGATTGTTCAAACCAAGTCCCTAGGTTAATATTTGGGCTTCCTACGGAAGCCCAAATTTTATCTTTGTTAAATATGGTGGGTAATTTAAAAAAATCTTCTTCTTCAGATCCATCAGTCAGAATGCTTTGATATTTGGTATGCAACATCTCTATGGGGTCAGATTCAAGTTTGTTCAAATCAGATCCCTAGGTATATATTTGGGCTCACTATGGTAGCCCAAATTTTTACTTAGTGCAATATGAGAAAATTTCTTTAAAAATCTTCTTCTTCAGATCCACCAGTCGGAATACTTTTATATTTGGTATACAACATCTCTAGGGGGGTCAGATTCCAGGTTGTTCAATTCGAGTGCCTAGGTTAATATTTGGGCTCCATATGGGAACATGAAATTTAACTTAGTACAATATGAGGGAATTTCTTCAAAAATCTTCTTCTTCAGATTCACTTGTCAGAATGCTTTCACATTTGGTATACAACATCTCAAGGGGGGTCAGATTCAAGTTTGTTCAAATCGGATCCATAGGTCAATATTTGGGCTCGCTATGGTAGCCCAAATTTGAACTTAGTGCAATTCGGAGAAATTTCTTTACAATTTCTCTTCTTCAGATCCAACAGTCAGAATGCTTTCATATTCGGTACACAACATCTCTAGGGAAGTCAGATTTAACTGTGTTCAAATCAAGAGCCTGGGTTAATATTTGGGCTCTCTATGGGAGCCGGAATTGGCCATTTTGCTGAAGAATTAAAAATTTTGTATTCAGTACCTTCTAGAGGTACTAAGATTAATCCACATAGGTTGTATCAAGGGGCTTCATAGGGGAGCTCTACATTTTACTTATGATCAACTGAAGAAAAGGCATGATGCCCAGATTATTTTTGTCACTCCTGAGGGACTCAAGGATTGACAGTGTAGCCTATGGAGATGGCTTGCTTAATGTAGACTCATTCTTGGACTCTGTTTAAATTGTGTTCTGTACAAGATGAGTGTTTCAGGCCCAGTGGGGCCTCTTGTTTTTTTAATTGGTAGAGTGGTGAATTATATTTGGTCGCCAAAATATGCCGACTTGTCGTTGACTTGTTCAGGTCTGGTCTTTTGAGGAGAGCTATAGCCTCCGCCCTCCATGGCTCCTGCAAAATCAATTTAAGGAGAGCCGTAATTGCTCTCCTTAAGAGCTGCAATAGCTCTCCTTAAACCTTCAATTCCTTTATTAATAATGGGCTCAAGTATAGAATAGCTCTCCTGGCACAGATTTAGGGGAGGCGTAGTAGCTTCCCCAGATTTTTCAAAAGTCCAGGCCTGCTTGTTAGTAGTTGTTACAGTTTACGGGAAAGTGCCTTGTGGTACTCTTCCATAAATTGTGACATGGCAAATCCACACAGACTTAATTTTACTTCAAAGGTAATATGAAGCACATCCACAGAATTTGAAACCTTTACATGTAAGTTACATGTACACCATCTGCACTTCAGAATAAAGACCATATATGGGCTTTTAGCATTGTTCAGTTGACCTTTCTTCTGTGAGTACATTGTGAATCTGACGTCTCCATCACCTACACTTTTGACCTTCATTGTAGTTTTCAACTGATTACCAAAAATGGTCACTGACCGATTACCGGTTATTTGATCTCACAATCGGCTGATTCTGAAGCCAGTTCTGATTGTAATACTGTGCACGAATCCTAGTCAAAACGTCCCCAAACCAAAACGTCCCCTATCAGGTTGGTCAAAACGTCCCCAAAAGGTTGGTCAAAACGTCCCCAACATTTGGTCAAAACGTCCACAAGAGTTGGTCAAAACGTCCCCAAGAGTTGGTCAAAACGTCCCCTTCGTTGTTTCGTGACTGGGACCATTGAAATAGCTTGTGAGGTTATTGTAAAACACATTTTTTGTGTTACAAAACCTTAATTATAAATAACCTCACTTCTGTCAGGCTGCTGCTTATGCGTGCCTCCCCTAACTTTGCGAGTGCCTTATGAATAGAAAACATTTAATACCGTAGCTGGGGAAAGGGAAATTTGCATCCAAGGTTAATTCTATTAAGGGCCTCCTTTCAAAAGTCTGACGCGAGCCATGATTGATGATGCGGAAGGGGTGCCCCCCCCCCCCTCCCGAAAAACCTGAAATCAGTTACTTCTGGTGGCTTTTGTACCAAGTTGATTTAGTAAGGTAATCACTACTTGCAGTCCAAGATTATAACTGTTGGTCAAGCGCAGAGACCCATTTACGATACCAGTGGGGAGGGGGAGGGGGGTGGCTAGTGCAAACATGTCCTGATAGCCCATATTTGTTTATTTTTTGGTCTGGTACATCCTTTGACAGGACGGACAAAGCAAAAAATTAAAATACAGTATTCAGGCCATTTTGTGTTGGGGAAGGGGATTCATGTGTAGAATCTATATATTATGTGCAAGAGGTAAGAGTATACGGTGGGTCGGGGCTTATTGAAAGAAAAACGACTCTGAATATCAACAAATTTTATTACACACCAATGAGCTTTCCATCACTAAACAAAATGACAAAATAAAACATAATGATATAATGTAATACAAAAACACTCCACATGACTTCGGAGATGAATGCGATTCAAGTTGGGAATTTTATCAAGAAATGTACCTCAATTTCCCGTATCAAAAGAGCGTAATGGTTGACAAGATTATCACTTGTGATGTCATTTTTATGATTCCATCATGTTTGTCATTCATGGTAAATTATTTACCAGGAATGACAAGCATCATCGGACATTAATCCGATGATGCCAGTTTGTGAAGTTAAATTGAATAAGTCAGTTAAACTTTGTTGTATAATTAGGATAATCATTAAAGAACATTTAGATTTTCACATTGAATTAAAATAGAGTCTCAAAGCAAACACTTAATCTGAAGAGCCATGAAGACTACCCTGAGTTCACTGTCACGAAAATGCGGAATGCTGCTGAGCGCCCCAATGAGTCCCGAAGACAAATTTAACAAAACACTAAGAATTATAAGATAGATTACCATCATTAAGGGAGATGTTGTTGCTCCGATAATCTCAAAACAACAGAGTGTCAATCAAATATAAAAAAGAGACGGATAAAATAAAAATATATCAGCACAAATTCAAATAATAGCATGAGATAATTAATTCCAGAAGCCTGCTGAAGTCCAGTTCATGCCCAGCCGAGAGTAGAGTATTTATACAACTGACGTGAAATCCTGGATTTCGACCGAATAACAGCATAAACATTGCCAAATTAAATAAGAATATTACTTCAAAGGGTGCAGACCAGAAGAATTGTCATGTCTAAATTGAAAATCCCAATCAGACTACTCTCAGGTGCCAAATAATAGTGATGGCTGAATAACAGTGATGACTTGCATATTCATCAAAAATTAATAACAGTGATGGCGTTTTTGCTCTATATCTCATTACCAAATAACAGTGATGGTTGAAATTTTCCTCCAAAATTAATAACAGTGCCGACACTCTTATTTGGCACCTCAGAGTACAGAAGGCCCCGTCTACTCTGGACATCTGTCCCATTGAAGCTAAAATAATCAGAGATCAAGGATTCCACCATCACATAAGACATACACTCACAGGCCCTTTCAAGAAGAAAAGCAAGGGAAAAGCTGATCCCGGGTGCCTGCTGAGTAACACCATCCCTTCTCCCCTTTAACCCTTTACCTAACATGAAAAGCAGACGACACTTGCAATAAAAATTCTTGAATAACTATTTTTTTTCATTTTTTGTCTCAAAAACATAGGTTATGACCCCTCGTTGGAACGAGCTCAAAGAGCTCGTTCCAACGAGGGGTCATAACCTATGTTTTTGAGACAAAAAATGAAAAAAATAATGAAAATTAATTGGCGATTTTCGTGAATAGCGCTGGCCGGTTTTGGCCGTTACGTTGGGTAAAGGGTTAACGCACCTAGACATGTTGCGGGAAATTGATTTCTACACCTAGACATGTTGCGTGAAACTCATTTCTACAGTCAAAGAGGGTTGCCTCCATACCACCCCCACGTGCCTGCTGATGAAACTACAAAAAATGGGAAAGATGAGTTGGGGACCTTTTGACCAATTGTTGGGGACGTTTTGACCAGCTCTTGGGGACGTTTTGACCAATTGTTGGGGACGTTTTGACCAACTCTTGGGGATGTTTTGACCAACTCTTGGGGACAGTTTGACCAATTGTTAGGGACGTTTTGACTAATTTTTGGGGACGTTTTGACCAAAATATTTGGGGACGTTTTGGTTTGGGGACGTTTTGACCAGCACTCCCGTGCACTACTAGACAAGTTGAGGCTTCAAAGAACTACATTAAACTGAACATTTTTCACAGTTTTAACCTTCGTTGACTAGGGTCATAGTAAAATTACCAGTCGTGCACACTTTGGCGGTAAACGTGGCTCTGAGAGCCACGTGCACCGCTCAAGTGCATGCGACTGGTAATTTTTCTGCGACCTGAGTCAATGGAGCGCAACCTTCATTTTTAGCTCAACTTTGGCGAAGCCAAATTTGAGCTTATGCCATGGCCAGTCGTCGGTCTGTCCGTCAACAATTCAATACGGCTTGGGCTAGAGGCCGTATTTATGAACCGATCTTTACGAAACTTCTTGGGTACCTTTGTTATGACCGTGGGACGAGAACGAGTGTTTTTGGGTCCGATCCGAAATTCAAGTTCGCCGCTGGCAGCCATTTTGTACAAAATTAGGTGCAATCAGATTTTTGCGCAGAACTTCCATATGAAAGCACTGATTTGAATAATTTTTTGTATGAATGTTTAGTACCATGGGATAAATCACATATAATACAGGTTTTTTTCTCGTGCGTAAATTATGCAAGACTAACTTTGATGTATTTAGTGTTACTTTCAGCACTGTAAGTGCAAATGCCAATACGGCTCGGGCTAGAGGCCGTATTTATGAACCGATCTTTATGAAACTTCTTGGGTACCTTTGGTATCACCGTGGGACGAGAACGAGTGTTTTTGAGGTCCCGTCCCAAATTCAAGATGGCCGATGGCAGCCATTTTGTACAAAATTAGGTGCAATCAGATTTTTGCACAGAACTTCCATATGAAAGCGCTGATTTGAATAATTTTGTGTGTGAATGTTTAGTATCATGGGATACATCAGTTCACATATATGTTTTTTTTTCTCGTGCAGAAATTATGCAAATTAGATGAACTTTGATTTTTTCAGTGCTACTTACACACAATAAGTACACATGTCAATACGGCTCGGGCTAGAGTCTGTATTTATGAACCGATCATCACAAAATGTCTTGGGTACCTTTGTTATCACCTTGGGACGAGAACGAGTGTTTCTGGGTGCAGTCGAAAATTCAAGATGGCTGCCAGTGGCCATTTTGTACCAAAATTAGGTCTAATCAGTTTTTTGTACACAACTTCAGGCTAGAGGCCGTATTTATGAGCCGATCTTTATGAAATTTCTTGGGTACCTTTGTTATCACCGTGGGATGAGAACGAATGTTTTTGGATGTGGTACGAAATTTAAGATGGCCACCAGCAGCCATTTTGTACCAAAATTAGTGCAATCAGTCTTTTGTACAGAACTTCTGTATGAAAGTTCTGATTTGAATATATTTTTGTATGAATGTTTAGTAACATGGAATACATCACATATAGTATGGGTTTTTTTCTTGTGCAGAAATTATGCAAATTAGATGAACTTTGATTTATTCAGTGCTGCTTATACACTGTAAGCGCACATGTCAATACGGCTCGGGCTACAGGCTGTATTTATCAATGGATTTTCACGAAACTTCTTGGGCACAATTCAAGATGGCTGCCAGTGGCCATTTTGTACCGAAATTAGGTCCAATCAGTTTTTTGTCACAAGTTCTATACAGCTCGTATTTATGAACTGATCTTCACGAAACTTCTTGGGTACCTTTGTTTTCACCTTGGGACAGGAACGAGTGTGTTTTGGGGTGACTTTGTTATCACAGTGCTATGAGAACAAATATTTTGGGGTTCAGTCAGACCCACTCTGGGACTCAAAGATTTCTTTTCTAGTTTAGCATCTGACTGTCACCCACCTTTACAATACTTTACCTATACATTTGTTACAGGCTACGGTCAGTATTTATGTACAGACCGTTACAATACTTTATATGTACCTTTGTTATCAGGTCATTACCTAGATGTTTGTCATTGCTGTGTCGCATACTATACATGTACATGTCTTAACAAGTTGAGCTACAGTGTCATTGACACTTTCATTCCGATATGAACTGACGATTGCTGCAAACTCTCAGTTGTAAGCTTCGTTTAACTTTAATATCCCTTATAGGGGCATCTTGAGAGATTAGGAATACACATTGTGGTTGTTTATCAACTTTATTGAATGGTATCATTGACATCATTTTACATTAAGAATTGAACAATTGGAGAAGATAATAAAATTTGGTTAATGAATCATCACAAAATGCTTGCCAACAATCGAACCGATGTTCCAGGAGCCGTTGCTGTTGTCATCCAGTTGCCCACAATCAGCCGATTGAGGTGTCTAATCAGTTGAACACTGATCACAGCTACATTTACTGACAAGCAACATTTATTAAACAAAAAACCCCTCTAAAACAAAAATAGACAGACAACAATCAAGTGAATCGACAGTCTGATATTTAGGTTTATGATAAATTTGTTTGAAACAATCATTTCAACTGAGTGATTTTAGAGGAGTGAGAATATTATTATCCCTGATTGGTGAGATGGGGAAATGTCACTCGAGGACAAGATATTTGAGCCAGGCACGAGGCTTGCCGAGTGTCTGGATAGTGTTCAACTGATGATCGGAATTGGCCACCCCAATCAACCGATTGTGGGCAATCGGATGACAACTGCAACGGGATATACACGTTAAATGACATGAAAAGCTTTCAATTGAACGTACTTGTGGCAATCGCCAGTTCATACCGGAAAAGTGAAGGTTACACTCCATTGACTCAGGTCGCAGCAAAAATTACCAGTTGCATGCACTTGGTGGTAAATGTGATGCTGAGGGCCATATTTACTGCTCAAGTGTGCACAACTGGTAATTTTACTGGACCTGAGTCAACAGTTTAACACTGAAATATGTTCAGTTGAATGTAGTTCTTACGAGTCTCGACTTATCTACTAAGTAGTGAATGGTATTACAATCGGAATATGCCGATAAACTAGTCTGGATCAAATGTCTTGTCCTGAGGGTGAGATTCCCCCATCTCACACCCACCCCCATCAGGGATAATTTTTCTCCCCCACCAGGGTTGGGGTATTCGTATTCGTATTCGGTATTCAGTCGTATTCAATACATTTTTAGCTCAACTTTGGCGAAGCCAAATTTGAGCTTATGCCATGGCCCGTCGTCCGTCTGGCCGTCTGTCCGTCAACAGTTGGATACTGCTCGGGCTAGAGGCCGTATTTATGAACCGATCTTTACGAAACTTCTTGGGTACCTTTGTTATGACCGTGGGACGAGAACGGGTGTTTTGGGGTGCGGTCCGAAATTCAAGATGGCTGCCAGCCACCATTTGTACCGACGATGCTGAAATCTGTTTTTTGTACAGAACTTCCATATGAAAGCTCTGATTTGAATAATTTTTTGTATGAATGTGTAGTACCATGGGATACATCACATATAATACGGGTTTTTTTCTCGTGCGTAAATTATGCAAATTAGACTAACTTTGATGTTTTTTGGTGTTACTTTCAACACCGTAAGTGCAAATGCCAATACGGCTCGGGCTAGAGGCCGTATTTATGAACCGATCTTCACGAAACTCCTTGGGTACCTTTGTTATCACCGTGGGACGAGAACGAGTGTTTTGGGGTCCGGTCCGAAATTCAAGATGGCCGATGGCAGCCATTTTGTACAAAATTTGGTGCAATCAGATTTTTGCACAGAACTTCCATATGAAAGCGCTGATTTGAATAATTTTTTGTGTGAATGTTTAGTACCATGGGATACATCACATATAATACGGGTTTTTTTCTCGTGCAGAAATTATGCAAATTAGATGAACTTTGATTTTTTCAGTGCTACTTACACACAGTAAGTACACGTCAATACGGCTCGGGCTAGAGTCTGTATTCCTGAACCGATCTTCACGAAACGTCTTGGGTACCTTTGTTATCTCCTTGGGATGAGAACGAGTGTTTCTGGATGCGGTCCAAAATTCAAAATGGCTGCCAGTGGCCATTTTGTACCGAAATTAGGTCTAATCAGTTTTTTGTACACAACTTTTGTACGGCTCAGGCTAGAGGCCGTATTTATGAACCGATCTTTACGAAACTTCTTGGGTACCTTTGTTATCACCGTGGGATGAGAACGAGTGTTTTGGGGTGTGGTCCGAAATTCAAGATGGCCACCAGCAGCCATTTTGTACCAAAATTAGTGCAATCAGTCTTTTGTACAGAACTTCTGTATGAAAGTTCTGATTTGAATAAATTTTTGTACGAATGTTTAGTAATATGGAATACATCACATATAGTACGGGTTTTTTTCTCGTGCAGAAATTATGCAAATTAGATGAACTTTTGATTTATTCAGTGCTACTTATACACTGTAAGTGCACATGTCAATACGGCTTGGGCTAGAAGCTGTATTTATGAACCAATCTTCACAAAACTTCTTGGGTACCTTTGTTATCACCTTGGGACGAGAACAAGTGTTTCTGGGTGCGGTCCAAAATTCAAGATGGCTGCCAGTGGCCATTTTGTACCGAAATTAGGCCCAATCAGTTTTTTGTCACAACTTCTACACAGCTCATATTTGTGAACTGATCTTCACGAAACTTCTTGGGTACCTTTGTTTTAACCTTGGGGCAGGAATGAGTGTATTTTGGGGTGCCTTTGTTATCACTGTGCTATGGGAACAAATATTTTGGGGTTCAGTCAGACCCACTCTGGGACTCAAAGATTTCTTTTATAGTTTAGCATCTGACTGTCACCCACCTTTACAATACTTTACCTATACATTTGTTACAGGCAACGGTCAGTATTTATGTACAGACCGTTACAATACTTTATATGTACCTTTGTTATCAGGTCATTACCTAGATGTTTGTCATTGCTGTGTCACATACTATACATGTACATGTCTTTGTCTTGACAAGTTGAGCTACAGTGTCATTGACACTTTCATTTCAAGTATTCGAATGTGTTCAGTATTCATGCAATTTTAAAGTATTCGTATTCGCATTCGAATACAGTCAAATTTGAGGCGTATTCATGAATACATTTTGAATACTTTTTGAATACTTTTCTTGTTTTTAATACACATGTATACAGTATTTGTAAACAAAAATATTGTGATTATCTAAATTAGAAAGTAGGAAAGAATTAAACTAATACTTTTGAAGTGCCTACTACACATGAAGGTAAGTTCAGTTATTTATCTGCCTTTTGATAGCAAACTCTTCATTGTTCAAATATTGTTTCACTGTAAAGTGAACATTGTAATTGTACAGATTATTCTTAGGACATAGGATACCAGTCTGGCCAAAGTATTGATTTTTAATCCCTAAACAACTCCGTTATCCAATTAATACTAATCTAATATTTTTCTACAGTAATTGAAGAAATAAGGTGTAGACTGATAGATCAGTAAAATTATTGTGCTTGAATTACAACATTTTTCCAATAGTGCAGTAATTGCTAATTGATTTTTGTGAATAGCACTGGCCAGTTTTTTTTTTATTCTCACCAGCAATGTATTTTTAAATATTAATAAAAGACATGAAGCAAAGAAGCCACAATTAGCCACAATTAACATAATACCAATATTATTTGAAAAATAATGAAGAAAAAAGTTAAGTGTACAATTGTCTTTTTGTTGAATAAATTGAAAAACATGTTTACTGTGTATGCACTAAACAACAAAACATTGGATGAGTACTGTGTACATTTTGCTAGTTGTTTTCTAAATAAATTGATATTTGAAATTTTTTTTGTTTCTTTTGTTTGTCATTAATACCAACTTATGTCTGTTGATTGGATTCTAAAGGATTAAGAGATCCACCCTCTGAAAAACTAATTCTTCACCTATAATCCCTTATACCCATAATCCCAATAAGAATGATCAAATTATCATCCATTTACAAGAAATAATTTTGAAAAGTATTCAAGTATTCATATTTGTATTCATGAATACATTGTAAAGTATTCGTATTCGTATTCAAATACATTTGAAATTTGTGTATTCGTATTCGTATTCATAAAATTTCAAGTATTCGTATTCGTATTCAATACATTTACAATGGATTCGCCCCAACCCTGCCCCCCACCGAAACCCCCTGAGGTCATCAAAATTAATTTAGGGGCCTGTGCAGCTATATTGAACAATTTTGTTGTCCATTTCTGAAAAAAAATGATCTACTTATCGGAAAGAGAACTCAAAAGTTCTGTACATACCACAATTAATTACCAACGCCGGCAAGACGGGTTAAACATTTGAAGCAAAATGAACATTGACACATTCTGATGACATCATGTGAATTCTGCAATATATTCGCATAACTTTTCGATGGAAATTTCGTGCAACTCTTTCCACTCATAATGGCATTCACACCAAAATTCTTATAAAAGAGTCAAGTGTCCTTTGGTTTTGCAGTCTGTGTTTGTATTTCTATTTTTTCCGATAAACGTTTGTCTGCTAATAAATCTGAAACGTGACACCATGTTGTTTGTTTACACAAGAACATGCAAGGATTGAATTGTCCTGCTCTCATTAAATATACTAATCAGCTGGTCATGTGAGACAGATATCTATCTCACATGAGACACACATATCTTCCATAGGAAGTTGGGGGGGGGGGGGGGGGGGGGAGAAGGGGTTATCTTGGAAAATTTTGGATATTGTTTGGAGCAACTTAATGCAGGATTATCCAATTTGTTCATCCCTGGTGTATGTGTCTGATTTTTTTTTTTTACTTCATGTTTGAATTGTGGATTTGCTTTATAATATTGGTTTAATGTACTTGTAAGGATATAGGTGGTTGGTCACCAGCTGAGTGAGCATACATGTACATGTAGTATCACCTTGTGAATGTTGTGCGAATTCCGCACTATAGATAAGATATATGTTACATTTCAGTGAAATACCTGCGAGAAGTTACTCCATATTTTAAAAAGTCAACAGCTTTGAATGATGTCGGTTGGGGCAACCAGGTCAGTCAAGACAGTTCGACAAAGGAGAATGCCAAAGCAAGCTGGTCAGAAACAAAGACAATACCCTTAAAACTGTGTTATTTGTGTAGAAATATCAGCATGAATGATCAAGAAAAACGGACTATTGAACTTCACTCTCCTGATAGTAAAAGTTCTTGCATTTTACGTTTTACCGATCCTGCAACATGTAGTGACTGGTTTAATGCTATTCATTCAAATGTGACAATGTTAACAGCACATGCTATCTCAGAAACTAATCATATGCTGACTTCTGCGCCAAACCAGAGGGAGGTTCGCCATATGGGATGGCTTTCAGAACAGGTAATAGTATTTATTATTAGTCTTCCGATTTTAAGGTGTGCTGTCGCTCCTCAGCACCATCACACCTGCAGTTTTTACTTTCTGTGAGTAGACAACAGCACACTTCATTTCCAGCAAGCAATGAACCGTTACCTAATGAATCGACAGCATCTGCTATGTAATATACAAATTGTGCAGCAGAACAATTTTGAAAATTGTTAGCTTTACTTGACAAAGTCAAGATAAGCTATTGCCATCATAGCAAAAGGTCATATTTATGGAAGGATTTCATTGTAACCTGTTAGGTTGACTCCATATAATGCCTAGATGATGATATCCCCTTTTGGTCGTGATTGGTCAACTGTGATGGCTACAGGTGCCCGAAGCCCGAAAACCTTGAGCACAGTCTACAGGTCATATTTATGAAGGGATTTCATTGTAACTTCGTAGGATCACTCCAGATGGTGCCCAGATGAGATTGTCCCCATTGGTTGCGCTCATTCAACCATGTTGGCTGTCCGAGCCCGAAAACCTTTAGCACAGCCTACAGGTCATATTTATGAAGGGATTTCATTGTAACTTGGTAGGTTGACTTCATATAATGTCTAGATGAGAATGCCCCCTTTTGGACATGATTGGGCAACTGTGATGGCTACAGGGGCCTGAAGCCTGAAAACCTTTAGAACAATCTACAGGTCATAATTATGAAGGGATTTCGCTGTAACTTGGTAGGATGACTCCAAATAATGTCTGGATGAGAACATCCCCTTTTGGTCGCGATCGTTCAGCCTTCATGGCTGCACGAGCCCAAAGACCTTTAGCATAGTCTGTAAGTCGTATTTATGGAAGGATTTCATTGTAACTTGTTAGGTTGACTCCATATAATGCCCAGATGAAGACATCCCCTTTTTGTCGTGATTGGTCAACTGTGATAGCTACAGGTGCCCGAAGCCCGAAAATCTTGAGCACAGTCTACAGGTCATATTTATGAAGGGATTTCATTGTAACTTCATAGGATCACTCCAGATGATGCCCAGATGAGAATGTCCCCTTTTGGTTGCGATCATTCAACCATTATGGCTGCCTGAGCCCCAAGCCCAAATACCTTTAGCACAGTCTACAGGTCATATTTATGAAGGGATTTCATTGTAACTTGGTAGGTTTGACTTCATATAATGTCCAGATGAGAACGTCCCCTTTTGGACATGATTGGGCAACTGTGACAGCTACAGGGGCCCGAAGCCTGAAAACCTTTAGAACAGTCTACAGGTCATAATTATGAAGGGATTTCATTGCAGCCTGGTAGGATGACTCCAAATAATGTCTAGATGAGAACGTCCCCTTTGGACACAATTGGGAAACTGATGGCTACAGGGCCTGAAACCTGAAAACCTTTAGCACAGTCTACAGGCCATATTTATGAAGGGATTTCAATGTAACTTGATAGGATGACTCGTTTTGGAATAATTTCACTGTAACTTGGTAACTTTCCTTGATATACATTAACTGTGAGGGCCACATACATTAACTGTGAGGTCATATTAACCCACCCCTCAGCTCTTTAGTACAGTGTACACCTCATATTATTTTTATCAAAAACATAGCATACAGGGAACAGAAACGAACATATTCCCAATTATCACAATTCTTGTCTTATTTCATAATCCTTTCATAAACATTGAACATATCCTTTTCATCAAACACAACACACAAGTTAAGCTACAGTGTCATTGACACTTTCATTTTTAACTCTTTCAACACGAGAGGCCGCTTTTCCAATCTAGGAACACAATACGTCATAATTTCATTAACTTGTGTGGTAGAACAATTAATATTTTCAACGTGCAGCCTGAAGGCTGCACGTTGAAAATATTAATTGCTCTACCCCCAAATAATGAATATGGACTCTTCCAATTTCTGCCATTTAACTTGCATGGAAGATACTACCAGTGTTGAAAGGGTTAACAAAACTGTATCATGTGACCCCTTATTGGAATGAGCTCACTGAGCTCGTTCCAATGAGGGATCACATGATATTGAGTTTTGTTGGAATTGTTTTAAGAACTGGGCGTGGGGGGAATTAAAATAACAAATCTTGATATCGTGTTTTCTGTAAAGCTTTAAAATCTGTTTGCGGGAAATAGGCCAAATAATACAATGTGTGCATGGAATTGTAAACAATACACCATGAATTAATGTATAAGCCATAACATTTCAAGGCTTCAAACTAATCAAACTTCACTTTCTGAGAATTGTTGTGTAAACAACATAATTCGACAAACTGCAAATGCCAGTAATGCTACTCATTGTCTTTACGCTCATGCATGACATGGAGAATCATCTGACTGACTTATGATTACTCCATTGAAATAGCATTTCATGTATTGTGCCAAACTCAAATAAATTTGATTATTACCGCAAAAAGCTTACATGAATAAGAAAAGCCGGGTAATAATTTTTGAATCCCTTCTTACTGTGCACCAGTGAAATGAATGGTGTTCAGATGTTTGTTGATATTTTTCTTGAAAACATTTTCCAAATGCCAGTACTCAACAAAAGCGTGCTTCACTTCAGATTACAGCGAGCAGTACACAGCATGCCCATTTTCAAAATTGAAAGACTTCTGTTATGGTACATTTTATACAGCTTTGAAAGTAAGATTTTTATCCTATCTTTCACATTTAGGGATAAATGGGAAAACAAAGAGGTGTATTCTGCATACCTGTTGGAAATGTATTACACATGTAGGTGCTCTCTTTTAGAAACAAAAATTGTCTGCAGATATTCAAGGCAAGTGATTTGGGAAAGTATATGTCATTTTCTTCACACAAATGTATTTTATACAGGTAATGCGAAAAATGCCAAGAAGTTGACTCATTTATTTGTAGTGTTGAAACGACTCGGGGATTCTGGAGTCGATTAGTCGACACCCAAAAATCGAATCAACGTCAACTTCTTGGCACTCCACTTTCAGCTGCCAAGATTTACATAGCAATACCTCTGCAGTTGAATATTTTTTCCCCACTTGCTCACTTTACTGCTGCCAGTTCATGGGTGACATACATGGACATGATGGGCAATATGGAGCCGACGCCACACAGTTAATTTTCTTGTCTACATGTACTTTGATCTCACGGTCTGTGTCAGTTACCTCATTATTAGTGTTCACTGTTGTTGATTTCATACTCTGAACAGATCAGCTGACAATCATTTTAATTCTTCCTTAGGAGATTATGCATTGGAATTTTGGTACGTTGTAATGTTTTATAGGAAATACTGCATGTTCCGACTAGTTGAAATGGAAATCCAAAGTCAACGTTGGGCTATACCAGTGTCAACAATGACTAGGCGACTAATCTTTTCAACACTATTTGTTAGCTTCTGTGTTAATAGCTATTGTAACACAATGTACAGTGATGGAAATAATTTGTATGTTGATTATGGTGTACGGACAAAATGCCAATGGACAAAATGCCACCTGAGGCAGGTTGCATTCTCTGCTCTTGCAAGCGTACATATATATACTACTCAAAGTTTGCTAAGCACCAAGTATGTCCAACTACCTGTTTTAGTTGAAATATTGTAATGAAAAGTGTATATTTTTTTATTTAATTATATCTTTAATGATTTAAGTACAGAAATTAAGATTTTATTTGTGTTTGACATTATTTTTTAGCTTTTGAATATGATAACCATAGAAAATGGATATTATTGGTAAAAGAGGAAATTTTTCAATTTGCCAAAAAATTGACGGAGTGAACTGGTATGGGCTCAATATCGAGTATGAGTCCCATTACTGTTAATGACAGCTTGACAACGCCTTCTCATGTTCCCAATCAGGTTCCTGGTGGTCCTTTGTGGGATGTTGTTCCATTCTTGGACCATCATGGCACCAAGCTCCTGGACACTTCTTGGCTGGACTGGACTGGACGAGCTGAACTTACAAGCTGCAACTCATTCCAAACATTGTTTGATTGGATTGAGGTCAGGGGATCTTGCTGGCCAGTCCATATGCTCAATCTCCTCCCTCTGTCGGTACTCCCCGACAGCATGGGCAACTTGAGGACGGGCAATATCGTCCACCAGAATGAATCTATCACCCACTGCACCTGCATACAATCTGACGTGGACATCCAGGATCTCATCAATATACCGCTGTGCAGTCAATGTCAATTATTGGGGCTCAAAGTTTAACTTAGTGCAATGTGAGGACATTTCTTTAAAAACCTTCTTCTTCAGATCCACCAGTCAGAATTCTTTCATATTTGGTTTATAACATCTCAAGTGGGATCAGATTCAATTTTGTTCAATTTGAGTCCCAGGCTTAATATTTGGGCTCGGTGATCGATCCGCAAGTATACAGAAGTTTCCTTGGCTACGAATCAAAATTAAGTATTTTTATTGTTTACTAATCATATATATTTCATTTTCAGGTTATTTTATTCAACTTTGTGGGGAGGTAGTTTAGTATAATAACTGGAACAAAGTTAGGAGATCTTAAATAAAACTGTGAGCGCTAAGTTGTCGAACGGTTCGTCGTGTTGCCTTTTGTCGCGTGTTTACAGTTTTCCCTGTCCGATCGCGTAATTTTGTTTTGATGATGGCGAGCAAATCTGTTCAGACGGAGGTAAGTATGGAGGTAAATACGTGTAATATCGTGGTCCAGGTCAACGGTGCCAACGGGGTAAGTATTGGTGTGCAGACAGAGGTCACTGGGGGTGTCGGTCAGAGCCGGGTTGGTGGGGCCACCGATGGCGATATTGGGCTTGAAGTTTGTAAACAGTGTTCTATGATGTATGGGGACTGTCGTTCGATGGGATATGGAGAGGTATGTGCAAACTGTCAGGAAATCCTCCGCCTACTTGAGACAATTGTTAAGTTTGAGGGGGAGATTGGTGAGCTGAAGGGAAAACTTGGTAGGGCGGGGCTGTCTGGAGTTACGCCTGTGAAAGTAGCTTTCCGAGAAGGATGGATGGTTGTCGGTGGTTCCAAGAGGAAACATGGGGGTAGAACCTTTGATGTGAATGAGGTAGGTGATGAGGTGGGGGCTGCTAGAAAAGTACGTAGGACAGATGAGGGGGGCCCAAGCCGGAGCAATGCTGTAAAGCGTTTGGCGTGGACTATCAAAAGTGGTAGGAAAGGGGGGCCAGAGAAGCAGGTAGATAGGGGTGTAAAGCCCAACGGCAGTGGGGAGTGCAGCACCAGAAACAGATTTGATGTGCTCGATTCGGAAGAGTCAGAGGAGGGGATGGAGGTAGTTGCAACAGATAGTAGCTTGGGGTCTAGGCCAGGAAAAAGGAGGAGGGATCCGGGAGAAGACCAGGGGAGTAGTCCAGGTAGTTCAGGGCCTGGAAAGAGACGGAGGGACAAGGATAGGAGTAATCCTAGGTCAAAGATACCGATACCGATAGTGATTCCGAGTGGGGCTGTTGGAGAGGAAGAGGACGCTGTAAACAATAGGAGACTGGAGGAGATAAATAGGGCGAGGGCCAAAAGTAAGTTGGTGGTTGCGGGAAGTAGCATAGTTTGGGGGATCGACAAGGTTGTCTGTGGTCCGGACAGTAAAAATAGAACAGTTCTGTGCTTTCCGGGGGCTAAAGTGGAGGACCTGAGGAATAGAGTGGACGGTATTGTAGCTGGGTCGGGTCCTGATCCGGTAGTGGTATTACATGTGGGGTCCAATAGCATCAGGGAGAGGAAATCAGTTCGTTTGGTGGACACATACAAGGACCTAATTAGTAAGCTACTTACCAGGAATGCTCGGATCATCGTTTCAGGGGTGCTCCCCGTTATGGGTGGTGGGAATGAGAGGAACTCGCGGATTATGGCACTAAACGAGGAGCTGGAAGAGCACTGCAAAGACTTGGGAATACATTTCATTGACCACTGGGATTCATTCTGGGGACAAGGAGAGTTGTATGGGCGAGACGGATTGCATTTAAGTAGGATGGGTACAGACCTGTTGGGCCAAAAAATTTTACAGGTGGCTGGGCCTTTTTTGGAGAAAAGGGGGGTAGGGGACCACAGCCGATAACCCAGAGGGGCACAAATGCTGGGAACATAGGAAGAACAACAAACATGCACAACACAGGGACATACCAGGGGTATAATAATGTGCCAGTGAGAACAAAAAAACAAAGATTCATTAAGTTTGGGTACTGCAACATCCAGGGTCTGCACAAGAAAGTAAGCGAAATATCAACAATGATGGACGAAGGAGACTTCGATATAATGGGTCTAAGTGAGACGTGGATACGACGGGATGAGCGGGTTGATCAGATGAAGGGTTGCGTGTGGATAGGAGCTGGGCGAACTGAGGGTCAGAAACGGGGTGGGGGTGTTGGCATCTACGCTAAAGAGGAATTACAGCCCTCATTGATTACAGATCTCACAGAAGCCAGGACTCAGATTCCAGTATCCAACGAAATAGTCTGGGCAAAAATCAAGTTAGGAAGCAGGAGTGTTGCCGTTGGTGTTGTATACTTAGCAGTGGAGGGAAGTAAGCCCGAGTGGAATGACTCAATATATACAACTCTTAGATCGAATATCACAGAGCTTGAAAGCAGAGGGTTCAGTATTGTCCTAATGGGGGACTTCAATGGGCACATCGGGGATAAGGAGGAGGGCATACAGAGAGGTGATAGGAAAATTAACACGAATGGGAGGAAGATGTTGGACCTATCAAAAGAGCTTGGTTTAAAGATCCTGAACAGGGATGCGAAATGTAAGGGTAAATGGACCTGGGAGAGGAACGATAAGAAAACAATAATTGATTATATACTCACTGACGTTAGCGTATGGAGGTAGGTTATAGATGTAGAAATAGATGACGAGGGAAAAAATGACTTGGGTAGTGATCACAACCTGATAACAGTTAAGATTATGGGCAAAAAGACGAATAGAGACAGAAATACCTTCAAGGAAGTTTGGGGACTAAAACAAGGAGCCGACTGGAAGCAGTTTCGGGAAAAACTAAAACCAAGTCTTGAATGTATACCTAGGGATGCAAATGTCCAGAGTATTTCAGATGGCATAGTAAATAGCCTAACAGAGGCAGGGAAGGATTGTATAGGAAGGGTGAGGGTCCCAACGAGAGAGCTCGGATACAGGGTTAACGAGGGACTGAAAAAGGCTATAAAAGAAAGGAAGGGAAAATGCGCTGCTTACAGAAGAAGTAGGAAGCTTAAAGGGGTGGATAACAATGACACGAGACTAATGAAAGGAGAATATGAACTGGCACGGAAAAAGGTGAATGAGATAAAGAATAATAATAGGAAGGAGCGCAATTGCAGTCTTGCCAGAACAATAAAGAAAACGGGGGGTTCGAGCTCAAACGTATTTTGGAACTGGGTAAATAAACGGGGGAAAAGTAGTGTGCAGAGTATCAAAGTGGATGGGGAAAGTACAGAAGATAAAGGCCGTATCGCTTCAGAGTTAGTCAAGCACTGGGAAAAGATAAACGATAGGCGATGGGGCAGTGGGTCCCCACCAAAAAGAAATACACTGGTGGAGGAGAACCTATCCAATCGTGTATGTAGCGAAATAACGGCAGAAGAAGTGCGGAACGTGGTCTCGAAATTAAAAAATGGTAAAGCGGGAGGGACTGATGAAATTCCGAACGAATTCCTCAAAAATGGAGGGGAGGCACTTATTGAAGTCCTGACAAACCTTTTCAACGTGGCTCTGCGAAAGCAAAAGGTCCCCAGAGAGTGGAGGGAAAGTAAGGTGTCGTTCATACACAAAAAGGGGGATAAGGAAGTTCTAGATAACTATAGGGGGATATCAGTTAGTAGTAACATCGGAAAAGTATTCTGTAAGGTCATATACGGTAGACTTGAGGAAGTTATTGAAGAGAAAGGTTTTTTAGGAGAAATTCAAAATGGTTTCAGGAAAGGTCGAAGAGTCACTGATCACCTATTTACACTCACCCAACTGATAGAATCAACAAAGGCTGAAAAGAAAAAGATGTTTCTGGCATTTCTAGATGTGAAAAAAGCGTACGACCGAGTGTGGAGGGAAGGTATGTGGCGAAAGCTCGAGGGCATCGGACTGGGGGGTGACTTTGTGGGAATCATGAAAGCACTGTATACAGATGTGCAAAGCCAACTCAGTCTAGGGAGTATCACTACAAAACGAGTCCCTATGGATATAGGCCTCAAGCAGGGGTGTATCTTTTCACCGATTTTGTTTGCATTGTATGTTAAAGATTTAGGGGACGAACTAATTCAGAGTGCGGATGGGGTAAATGTTGGAGACATAAAGATACCAGGCTTATTCTTTGCGGACGACATGGTGTTAATGTCTAGAACTGAACAGGGGCTAGAGAAACTGCTGGAAATTGTTGGTAGATATGGGAACACTTGGCGGCTCGAACTAAATGAAAATAAAAGCAAGGTAATACCCGTTGGACGCAAGGTAGATATGACAAAGAGATGGAGAGTGGGGGAGTTCTCAATCCCCGAAGGGGAAAGCAAACAAATCACTGTAGGAGAAACGGGAGAGTATGAGTATCTAGGGGTAAGCATAAATATAACGGGAAGAGGGGTGTACAGAAATTACTCAGCCAAACTGATTCTGAAGGGGAAAAGAATTCTGAACCAACTAAAACTTTTAGGGAAAAATAGTTTCAACAAGGTCTTTGTGGGGAAAACACTGTGGGAGAGGGTGGGTTTACCAAGTATAACGTATGGCACGGACGTGATTCCATTAAACCAAACCGTTATTAAGAAGTTGGAAAGTACTCAGAATGATGCCGGCAGATGGATAACAGGATCGAGTAATGCTGCAGCTTTGGAAGCAGTAAGGGGGGAGCTTGGGTGGATGAAAATCAAGGACAGGGTAGATTTGGGAAAACTGTGTTACTTTAACTACTTGAGAAACCTGCCTGACAACCGGTGGTGCAAACTGATGCTCGATACCATTTGGAATTCTAATATAGATACGGGGTGGTCAAAACATGTGAGGGAACTAATGGACAATTACTCTATAGAGGTCACAAACATAGAAGTAGGAATGAAAGAAGGCAAAAGGTTTGTCAAAGAGAGAGTCATGGAAGATTGCAATCGAAACTGGCGAGCAGGGGTTAGCGTGAAAAGATCACTGCAGGGGTTACAATATAAAGAAAAGCCAGCTTTTGAGAAGTACCTAGATGGCACCTTTGGAGGGTCACTGCTGTTCAAACTGAGATCAAGATCACTGGAGCTTCGGGGGAAAATTGGGAGAGATGGAGAAAAGGGATGCCAAATGTGCCACTCTGGAGTAGTGGAGACCCTGGAACATTTTCTCTTGGAATGCCCACAGTATATACCTCATAGAATAAAATTTACTGGAAGAATAATGCAGAAGTGGGGTGAAGAAACAAAGGATAGATGGCTGAAGGGGGACACGAGGGAGAGGGTAGGAATGCTTATTGAAGAAATTGAAAAAGAGGAAGTGAGGGACACTATTAAGCAGTTTATATCTGAATGCTGGGAGGAGAGGAGGGGAAGAGGGGGTGGGGTGCAGGGGGAATGATGGCCTTCTCTTATGAGGACCGCGACAAATCAGCGGCTGGCCAAAGAGTTATTATTATGGGCAGGGGTGGGGGTCGGTGTGGCAGGGAGGCGTATGTATGGCTCTGGATTATTCAAATCCATTCCTTTGTAGTGCTGATGAACCCTGTCTATGTTTGTGACCCTCAAATACTTTTTTGAACTACTTTGGCAGGTGAGTGATTAAGGCCCCATGGGACCTTGTTTTAACCCTTAACCCAACGTAACAGCTAAAACTGGCCAGCGCTATTCTCAAAAATCGTCAATTAATTTTCATTATTTTTTCATTTTTTGTCTCAAAAACATAGGTTATGACCCCTCGTTGGAACGAGCTCATCGAGCTCGTTCCAACGAGGGGTCATAACCTATGTTTTTGAGACAAAAAATGAAAAAAATTAGTTATTCAAGAATTTTTTTTGCAAGTGTCGTCTGCTTTTCACGTTAGGTAAAGGGTTAAATGTACCTGAATATTTAAAGATGTATTTCAGGCTTTTGTGATCTCAGAGCATGTGCCTAGAATGTGTCATTTTTAGGAGGTCCTGCTGACAATAGGCAAAACACCTGGGCAGTGATTTCTAGTCAGGTCTTGCTTGCTTTAACAGGCAGCCAAGACTTGACTAGAAATCACTGATAAGCAATTGGACATGTACAGGTTGTAGTCTAGTGGGAATTCAGAACAGTTGCCCAGTTCATTGAGTGTTGGCAAACTGAAAAGAAAATCAGTCACTTCCTTCATGAAACTGAACCTTTCAGCTGTTACCAAGCCTCAACAGGGACTTATAAATAACTAATGTAGGAAAATTTGAAAATTCAGACAGTATCAGTATTCAACGATTGGTTCGGTTCGGTTTATAGCTCACTTGACTGAAAGTCAGGATGAACTGCAGTGATCACTCACCATCCGTCATCCGTGAACATGGTGTTTGCACCTGCTCCTTCTAAACCGATGAATGAATTTTAATAAATTTGAGGTGGTTGCTTGCTCTGACATCGCATTTAGTTTTCTTCAAGTAAACTTGCCCAGCCCCATAGGGAGGGGGGGGGGGGGGGGGAATGCTCCCAAATTTTTTTTAAAAATCTTCTCCTGAACCAGTGGGTTTAAAGATTTTCGATTTGGTATGGAGCTTCCTTCTGAGGTGCAAGATCAAATTTGTTCAAACGAAGATTGTGGAGCAATATTTGCCTTGTAATGGGTGGGGGCAAGTTTTTGGCCCTCCCCCAAATTTTTATTTTTTGAACCGATGATCCCATTTGAACCAGATTTGGTATGTGGTATTACTGAGTCACAAGTACTTGATTCCTGCAAAAAAAACCCCTTCTCTTTCCCTCTGGGAACCCCAGAAGCTTAAAATAGAAATATTTCCAAATGCCATATTTTCCAAACCACACAGAACAGAGAACTGTTATTTGGTTTGAAGCATCCTTAGGACCAGTAGAATGGATTGGTAAAAAAAAAATTGTCAGGGTGTTCTGTAAAAAACGCTCTGTGTTTGAAAAAATGTTGTGTCAGCATATTTGCAAAAATTTTAAAAATTTCGCCAGAACCACTAATCAGAATCTTTTGATATTTGATATACAGCATCCATGGGGGTGTCAGATACAAGTTTGTTAAAATTAAGCCTTTTGGTTCATATTTGGGCTTAATACAGGGGAAACCAAATTTTAAGTTAGGGCAATATGGGGAATAATCTTTAAAAGTCTTCTTCAGAACTACAAGTCAAAATCTTTTAATGCTTGGTATACATCATTGTTATGAGGGGCAGATTCGAGATTGTTCAAATCAAGTCCCTCGGTGAAAATTTGGGCTTCTTTTGGGGGCTCAGAATTTTAACTTAGTAGTGCAATATGGGAGATAATTTTTAAAAATCTTCTTCAGATCCACCAGTCAGAAACTTTTGATATTTGGTGTACAGCATGCTTAGTAGTCGGTCTCAGAATAGCGCACATTAGGGAGAAGGTGTTCTCTTTATGTTGAAAATGATTTCTAGAGTAAGTTTCAATGAGGAATCTGATGGTACAGTTAGAAAATTGAAAAAAAGGTGCCCAAATTAGGGTCTTAGGGGCCTGAACCCCAATTTTGGGGTTTTGGTATATTATGGCTTATAATTCTCATATAAATGGCAATTCTCAAAACATTTGAGGTGGTTTATGTATTTTGGGGGTTTTCTGCATAGTTTGGTTACAATAACATCATGTTTGATCATTATTAAGGGCCTCAGGTGAACCCCAAATAGGCGTTATGGACTATATGGACCACACAATATGGATGTATCTATAGTAGTAGCTTTAAATTTACTTAGGTTGATTGCTTATTGTAATATCATGTAAATTAAATTGCTATGGGTCTTACTACATATTTTTAATCATACATGTATTTCAGTCTTGTAGGAGGCGAGGCTCCTAGGGTTATGTGTACTGGCTTGGATGTTGCACATATTACTTTTGAAAAATTCTATCTTACACTAGGTCCTTATCTGCATATTTGAATGACATATTTCAACAGAATATGATGTAAACCACTGCTATTAGGCGGAATAAATAGTTTGAATGATATTTGGAACCTATAAGTTCAGTTATCCATGTTGGGGTTCCCCAAGGGAGCACAGAATTTGAAAAAACTCAATCTCAACTGCTTTTTTGCCACAAACAAGCATGAAAGGCTTTCATTACACATAAACTTGTGTTACATTTTAGTACTGAGACCACTCATGAGAACACACTACAAAAATATGGAAACTATTCCATTAAGAGTGGGTTAGAGGCAGTAAAATGAGAGAAAACTGTCCAAAAATTTGAAGAAAAAATCAATTTTGACCAGTTTTTAGCTTAACTTGACAAAGTCAAGATAAGCTATTGCCATCACGTGTGTGGAAGTCTGTTAGTCTGTGAGTCTTTTCACATTTTCCTTTAGCACAGGCTACACCCTGTAGTTCTTGTCCAATTATCACGAAATTTCATATGCAGGTTTGAGGTCATGTCTAGATGAGAATGTCCCCTTTTGGTCACAATTGGTCAACCATGATGGCTGCCCGAGCCCAAAATCCGAAAACCTTTAACACAGTCTCCAGTCATATTTATGAAGAGATTTCATTGTAACTTGGTAGGATGACTCTGTATAATGTCTAGATGAGAACGTCCCCTTTTGGTCATGATCTGTCAACCATGATGGCTGCCCAAGCACGAAACCCAAAACTTTTTAGCACAGTCTACTGGGCATATTTACGGAGGGATTTCATTGTAACTTGATTGGATGACTCCATATGGTGATGAGACCGTCACCTTTTGATTGCGATTGGTCAACTGTGACGGCTACAGGGCCTGAAGCCCAAAAACCTTTAGCACAGTCTACAAGTTGTATTTATGAAGGAATTTCATAGTTACTTGGTAGGAAGATTCCAAATCATGTGTAGATGAGAACGCCCCCTTTTGGTAGCGATCATTCAATCGTGATGGCTGCCCAAGCCCAAAACTCAAAAACTTTTAGCATAGACTACTGGTCGTATTTATGAAGGGATTTCATTGTAACTTGGTAGGATCACTGGATCACTCCATATAATGTTTAGAGAACATCCCCTTTTGTTCGCGATTGGTCAGCTGTGATGGCTACAGGGGCCCGAAGCCCCCAAAAAACCTTTAGCATAGACTACAAGTCATATTTATGAAGGGATTTCATTGTACCTTGGTAGGATGATTCGGTATAATGTCTAGATGAGGACGTCCCCTTTTGGTTGCAATGGATCATCTGTGATGGCTAGTTTTGGCTACACAGGCCTGAAGCCTGAAAACCTTTAGCACAGTCTGCAAGCCATATTTATGAAAGGATTTCATTTTTACTTGATAGGATGACTTGTTTTGGAATAATTTCACTGTAACTTGGTAACTTTGGTGGACATACATTAACAGTGAGGGCCACATTAACCTACCCCTCAGTTCTTTAGAACAGTCTACACCTCAAATTATTTTTATTGAAAACATTGCATACAGGGAACAGAAATTAACATATTCTTAATTATCACAATTCTTGTCATATTTCATAAGGCCACACAAAGTAGATCTTCTGTTTCTCAGGCCATTATTTGTGAAATTGCTTGCGTGCGAGGGTTTTTTAATTTTATTGTTTATTTCAGTAATTACTTCTTCGCCATCAAAAGTTCATGTTCTTGGTTCAAGTTTTAGGCCTCATAATCAACAGAATAGCATGGGTGGTGGTGTATTTCATCCCCTGAGTGCAAGAAGGCTTTGCAATGCTAAAGCATTGCAAAGCCTTCTTGCACTCAAGGGACAAATGAGAAACAGATTTTTTATTTTTTTAGGCCTAATCCTTTCATAAATATTGAACATTATCCTTTTCGTCGAACATAACACATGGTCAAGTTAAGCTACAGTGTTAATGACACTTTCATATTTTTCTGCGTGACCTCTCAGTTGTGTATGTGCAATCAAACAAAATAAAAAATAAGGGAGAAGAAATGTAGTAAAATGCTGCATGTACATTGGAAGTACAATGTTGAGCCCATTACCAAATAAACCACAACCATTCACATAATTTGTAAATTAGGCAGTTGAAAAAGAAAACAAAATTTCAAGAAAACCATATCATGTGATCCCTCATTGGAACAAGCTCATCAAGCTTGTTCCAATTAGGGGTCATATAATATGTTGTTGTTTTTTAAATTTGAAAAAATTGAAAAAAAACAATTATTTAAAATAATAAATTTTGATATCCTGTGCGTTGGGTAAAGAGTTAATGTCTGTTAGTAATAGTTAAATAGAAATAGAAATAAACACATCTATACTATTAAAAAAAAGTAGGGTATATTTGATAAAAGTGAGATATATGAAGAAATACCTGTACAGTACGTGGAGAGTGTATTATAACTAAATCGCCCGTAGAGTGGAGTTTCCACCCAAGCAATAATTGCAAATTTGTTGCAAATCATAACAAGCACAAGCAAAGTTTCAGCCAATGGACCTCCGGGTTAAACCCGGAGGTCCATTGGCTGAAACGTTTCTTGTGTTTTTAGTCGATATATACAAAATTTGAAAGTTATAGTTTGGGTGATAACTCCACTCTGCGGGTGATTTAGTTACAATCCACTCTCCATGTACTGTATATTTAAATTTTCATAAAAAAGACAGTTGAGGTATTGCACTGTGACATCTGGTGAATGATTTCATCGATAGTTAGGTGTCTGACAAGCACCCATTCCACGCACTGAGCTGTGGAAGACATGAACTGTCATCAGTCAGAGAATTTACCACATTCAGTCCAAGACCTCAATACCTTGTAAATCCTCCTCGGTCTGCGAGACAAGTGCTGATCCGACGTGGCATACTCCTCACCAAACGGCTTGATTGATGTTATTCCATTCTTCCTGCAGCAGCGAGTTCCTGGACATTGCTAGGTGGCTTTTGCCATTGTCATAGGGGCCTGCCAAGCATATCCCAGACGTGCTCGATTGGTGAAAGGTGAAATGAATCGACTGCCATGGTGTTGCACAAATGGAACCACATGAGCTGCTAACAGGTTGTCTCCGCAGTACTGCCCTGTGACTAGTGTTGAAACGATTAGTCGACTAGTTGAAGTCGATTCGATTTTCGGAAAAATCGACTCTGAAATCCGCCAGTCGACTAGTCGGGAAACGCAGAGATGAAGTCGTAAAGTGCCAATAGTGGGGGTTAATGATTACAAACATCAGACGTTTCTGCTTCGTGGTGGACCTATTTTAAATTGTATTGAGAAGTGGATATCAGTGCAATCATTGTCGTTTGTTGATGCCGATAATGTTACAACTTAGATTTCAGCAGCATTACAAGCACTGATTTCACCTAACCTAATCACTGGCACGCGTTGAAGAAAAATACTTCGATGTACAACTTCAAAGATGCTGTTAATTCATGCAAGCGTTCTGTCCCTCACCCAAGTCGCCCACACGTTTTAATTGATATAAAAATAAAATACATGCCTGTCAATTACTGTACTGCTTTGGGTGCGAGCTGGCGAAGACCGGATATGAAGGTGAGGAAACTGTCCGTCACAAAATTTGACCTGGGAGTTTTTAATTAATTGCACCGGGCGAATGGCGGCACACTTCAAACATTTTACAAATTCACGAAACTTCTGTTTTAACATCATTGCGTACTTTTTCCACTGTACGGACAGAGGACTAGGAGGCACGCACTTCCCAGGTATCCTCATTTTTTTACTGAATGGTTAAAGCTATAATATGCACAACGTTTTAAAAAACTGAAAATACGAAAAAAAGAGAACAGCTACGTTCATGATTATTCCCGTCGACTAGTCAACTTTGAAAAATAGGTAATCATTTCAACACTACCTGTGACACGGCCTTGGATGACATGTAATGCTGTTCTGCTTGTCATGGTTATGCCTCCCCAAACCATAACCATTCTACAACCAAAATGATTGTGCTGCCTAACGGTTACTCTGTTTTGCCTGTGGTGGAAGTCAAGGGTGAACCTTGATTCATTTGGAAAACATGACATTGCTCCATCGACGATTGTTCCAATGCTATCATGCTCCACACCAATAACGCCTTGCTGCGATTGGACATTCAGTCAATCATGGAATTATTCAAGGTCGTTGAGCGTACAAATTCCAGTTGTGTAGGCAATTTCGGATAGTCTGACCACTGACTCGCACATCTGTTGCACGGTGCAGCTGCTGTCCAATTACTGAAGCACTTTGATAGCGGTTATGTAATGCTGTGGTTCGGATGAAACGATCCTGGTTAGTAGTTGTCGCCCTTGCACGACCTGACCAACATCTGTCATCAATATTGCCTGTCTGACCATAGCGTGACCACAACCTGCAAATCACCTGTTTAGTAACTTTGAGAATTTGAACTGCTGTACTCTGTCTATTGCCAGCTTCCAACATGCCAATGGCACGTAAACGTTCGTCACGTGTCAGTCTTCGCATACCTCAAAAGTTACGTTTCGACCAGAAACTATTGATGAACTTATTTATACCAAGAAAAGAACGATGAGGCCGCCATAAAACCCGTCCAGTACAAATGAAAATTTTAAAATGTACCCCCACAGACATTAATGCGGTGCCTGTGCGGAAAACATGCACAAAGTTTTCATGGGCTGATGACATTCATGATCCACACTAAACTTGGTAACAAAATGGTATTGTATACGTGGGTCCAATCACGCGTATCCAATACCATTTTCCGAAAATATCAACATCAGTTTGGATAGCCCCTACTTTTTAGCTCAACTTTGGCGAAGCCAAATTTGAGCTTTTGTCATGGCCCGTCGTGCATCTGTCCGGACGTCAACAATTGGATACGGCTCGGGCTAGAGGCCATATTTATGAACTGATCTTTACGAAACTTCTTGGGTACCTTTGTTATGACCATGGGACGAGAACGAGTGTTTTTGGGTGCGGTCCGAAATTCAAGATGGCTGCCAGCCGTCATTTTGTACCGCCGATGCAGAAATCTGTTTTTTGTACAGAACTTCCATATGAAAGCTCTGATTTGAATAATTTTTTTGTATGAATGTTTAGTACCATGGGATACATCACATATAATACAGGTTTTTTTCTTGTGCGTAAATTGTGCAAATTAGACTAATTTTGATGTTTTTGGTGTTACAATCAGCACTGTAAGTGCAAATGCCAGTATGGCTCGGGCTAGAGGCCGTATTTATGAACCGTCCACTCATCCTGGTCACATGGCCAGTGTTGCGGGACCAACGCCTTCTGTGCAGCCTGGACCTTCTGCCCCGCAGTGGTCCGCAGCAACTCTCCTGAGTTCCCGCTATGTTGATCCTGGGGCTGTGTCGTACCCCTACACACGTCTGCCATCAGATGTTTTGGCTGCCGCCCCGCTTCGGGTGTATTGGAGGATCGTGACCCTTCGCTGGTCAAGAGGGTCAGGTGTGAAGCCACTTTGCTGGTTCGTCCCCACGTCGAACCGGCCGACATGGGAAGTGAGCTTAGGGAGGCCCTCTCCTTACTCACTCAGGGTCTGTCCAAGAGCCTTCCCGTTGCTTCCAGCGAGTGGTTTCCAGGTACCCCCTATGGCATCGCCTCCCGGGATTGAAAACAGGCCGCTTTCTGATCCCCCTGGTGTGCCTACACCATGGGAGGCGTCGGCTGGTTTGCCCAAGATGGGCTATGTGTCTTCCGACTCCGGGGAGGAGTCGGACATCCTTGATGTCGAGAGCCAGCAGTCTTCTGACTTGGGGGCAGCTCTGACTTTGTGTTTGGGTTCCTTCTGGATCTCAAACCAGCTGACAGTGTCAGCCAGGCCGAGTTCATCGATCGCACACCTACAGCCTGTGGAGCAAACTGCTTCTGGGCGTCTTTGACCATGCCAGTCAGTACAGGTGGTTGAAGCATTTTCAGCCTTGGACTCTAAGCTGAGTTCCAAGGCTATGAAGGCTCCGTTCTTCACCAGGGTTGACACCTTTTTGCCTCCGGTGCATTATCGTTACTACGATTTCGCCAATCCGTCAGTCTGCCAGACTTTGATGGTTTTGGATCGGGCTTCAATTCCCTCGGTCTTTCCAAGCCCAAGGCTGCCGTCATTCCTATGACGACTTTGGAGTCCATGTTGGGTTTATCGACGGAAATGCTGGGTATGCTTTTTCTCTCCGATCACGTCGTCTCTGCCTTCAGATAGGTTTGACGATGTACAGGCTCCTTTGCGTGTGCTGTCCAAGGCGCTCATGCATCTTACTCACACGCATGCCTGTGACACGGCTATTTTGGAACTAGTTTGAAGGGACTCTGTGCTGGACACAGGCCGATCCCTTCCTGGGGGCAGCGTGCTGCTCTTCGATCTGCTTCTTTGGCATGTTCGCTACTGTTCCATGGATTCCGTGTCTACAGTCCGGGATGACGTCCTACGTCATTCCAAAGATTAGCTGCTGCTTCGTCCGCTTGATCAGCCTTCTAGGGGAGGCAGGGACAGTTCAAAGCCTAACAAGTACCCTTCTGCTTCCTCTGCGAAGCAAAGGGCTGATCCCTCTGCCACCACTTTTACTTCTTACTCACGGGGTAAGGGTAAGCGTCGGCAGGCTAGAGGGAAGTCTCAGGATTCTTCATTCAGTAGAGGAGGTGGTTTCTCCTCTCGCGGGCCTCGTCGGGGCTCGAACTGAAGGTTCTCACCTCAATTCGTCCAGGTTGGAGGAAGGATAGCAGAGTTCGCAGACCGTTGGGCCACCATCGCATCCGTTCCTTGGGTGTTAGATGTTGTTCGGTCCGGGCTGCGAAGATCCTTCCAAAGGCACCCTACTCTGTCCAGAGTGCCTCTTCCAACCACAGTTCCTTCCGACGTTTTACGTCATGAGCTTTTGTCCACGGAGACAGTCAATCTCCTGACCAAGGGTGCGATCAAGGTCATCAAGAACATTCAGTCAGTGGGGTTTTATTCCCGCCTGTTCTTGGTGCCGAAGAAGGATGGCCGACTCCGACCGGTTATCGATCTGAGTATCCTGAACCAGTCTATCATTGCTCCCTAGTTCAGCATGGGGACTTTAAGGTTGGTCCGCCATTCCATTCACCAGGGAGATTTCGCTTCCAGCATCGACCTGCGAGACGCTTACTTTCACGTTCCGATTCATCGGGTGTCGCGGAAGTATCTCAGGTTCACTTTTCTGGGGCGAGTTTACCAGTTGAAAGCCAGGCCTTTCGGCCTCAGCCTGTCTCCTTGGGCCTTCACCCGACTGATGTCGCATGTGATAGCCTTCCATTGCACACAGTCCAGGGTGATTCCAATGCTGCCTTACTAGAGTTGGATGTCGCCACTCTGTTGAGCTTGCTCACGTCGCTAGGATTCAGAGTCAACGAGGAGGAGTTGGATCTGGTCACTTCTCAGTCGTTTTATCATCTGGGGATGGCCTTCCGCACTCAGTTCAATACGGTGGCTGTTCCCCAGGCCAGTGCTGTGATTCTCTCAGCTTTTGCTCTAACTCTGTTTCCAGTCCACATGCACGACAGCACAGGGTATTCTCCAGCTGCACGGTCTCTGCGGTTCGGTGACGGATCTCATTCCTTTAGGTCGGCTGCATTTCAGACCTCTCCAAAACTTTCTGCTCAGTCGTTGGGGGCCGAATGTCAATTCTCTGGATCTGGTGCTTCAGTTACCAGAATCTCTTATCCTCACCTCCACTGGACGAATGTTCAGTGGATCACGCAGGGTGACCTGTTGGACTTACCCACGTCCGATTGCATTCTGACGGCAGTTGTCAGTGATCTCAGATGGGGTGCGACGTTGGATCCTCTAGATCTTTCCCTTCACGGGATGGGGGACCAGGATCGGGCATCTGTACACATCAACCAGAAGGAGTTTCTTGCTCTTCTTCTGCGTTTCAGGTAGTGGATCCATCACCTGTCGAATTGTCAGGTCCTTCTGTTGTTCGACAATTCGACAGTGGTTGCTTATATTCGGAACCAGGGCGGCACGCACTCAGTTCCAATGTATGAATTGGCTCGGGATCTTCTGCTCGCTCAGGATGTCAATGCTGGGGTGGTTGTCGTCACATTTCGGGTCGTCTGAATGTCCTAGCCGACTCCCTGTCCCGACGGGGCAGGTTCTTTTCCACTGAGGGGATGCTCCACATGGCAGTGTTCCATCGATCTCTTTGCGACTTGCTGGAACCATCAGGTGGACACTTTCGTGTCCCCGTGTCCAGATGCTCTGGTTTTCGCCGTGGACGCTCTGGCCCTCATTTGGGACGGTCTTGTCGGCTACGCCTACCAGCCTTCCTGCCGGTTCCGATTCCGCCTCAGGTTCTAGCCCAGATATGAACCTGCAGTCGTCGAATCCTTTCGATCACACCCCTGCCTCTGTTAGTGGCAGTTCTGGCATGTCTCCCTCTACGTCGCGACTTTCTTTGCCAAAGTCGCCCGGGGAGGTTTCAAGTTGACCCAACTTCATTGTGCCTTTGCACATGTCTTTTATCGGGTCCCGTCTCCTCCATAGTGGTTTTTAGAGACCAGAAGTGGAGTTGCTTTTCTTCTTCAAGGAGGCACTCACTCCTCTGGTTTAGCCTCTGTGGCTAAGTAGAAGGTTCTTCTGTCGATGGTGTGCAATCACTCTGTTGCTTGTGTCACTCCTTCGATCACACTGCTTACGGAGTTTCTGGTATATGCTTGTTTCTGGGGGTCTCCAGCACTGCTTCGGAGACCTTTTTCATATGTGGTACCGCATTGTTCCGACACTCATCCTTGCCTCTCCAAGCTTGTTCAGCTCTTTTCCTTGAAGAGGCCTAGGACTTTGCAGTTTACTCCAAGATGGACACTTTCTTGGGCGCTGCTCTGCTTGGGGTGGAGGGGGGGGGGGGGGTGTTCGTGCCTTTATCCCGGATGAATATGCATTTTCTCACTTGCCAGATCTCTCCTGCATCCTTTTCTCGATGGGTTTGTCTTGCTATTCGTGAAGCTTCCGCTCGTCTAGCTACTGGTGATTGTATTACAAATTGTTTTTTCTGCCACAAGGTGCGTACATTGTCTTCCTCTCGGGGCTTTTACTAACTCCGTCATGTTGTCGGATGTTATACTGGCAGCCTACTGGAGAAGTGCTACCTTCTCCATTTATCTGCAACAGTTGCAGGAGCCGACAGAGGACATTTGTCCTACGGGCCCTCTTTCTTCGGCTCAGGCTGTTGTCAATCCCAGCCATTCAGCTTTTTACAGGGTCAGTTCCAGCTCCGTGCTGTTACTGCCCTTTCTGTCTGTGCGTCGCACTTCACTATATGCCTCATCTTTCATTGTCTTTTACTAATGTTTGTGATGCTATGGTTTGATAGGCCCAGGGATCTGTTCCTCTGTGCACGGTTCCAGTGCAATTGAGGTATGTGTGGGTTGGTTATGTGATTCCCTCCATCCTATTGTCTATTCAGCCTGTAGTAAACAATTGTAAGGTAGGTTGATAAGAAATATAAATTTTATAGTAAATGTCCTTTCTATTTTATACATACCGCAATTGTTTACATGGAAGCCCTCCCGTCTTCTTCTTCGGGTAAGAATCCTTCCTCCCTGCTGATCAAATACCTCCTATGTTGGCGGACTCAGAAGAATGGTTTTGATTACTGCTTGCACACTGGTTAATGGAAGTCGTGGAATTGTACTAAGAGAAGAGCGTCCCTTACTGGGTGTGCACCGATGGTGCTCGATCCAGTTTTGGCTTATTTTTTCATGGTGTTTTTACACCATTTTTCTTTCCCAAATCTCTTGGGAAAGATTAAAATAGAGAGTATTTTATCCGAGTTAGGTTCTTCCACTGCAGTGCAAGCCTGTAGTAAACAATTGCGGTAGGTATAATAAGAAAGGAATTTACTATAAAATTTATATTTCTCACCCTATCTTTTACAAATTTCATGTGCAGCTTTGGTATGATGTCTAGATGGGAGCTAGCAAATTTCTCTTAATTTTGTTGAAAAACATGGCAACTGGCAGTCATCTTGGATTTGACAAAAATTATCAATAATTTCATTAGCACACCCTACAGGTCACATTTCTTACCCAATCTTTTTTCAAATTTCATATGTAGCTTTGGTGTCATAATTTATCTAGATGGAAGCTATCAGATTTTTCTTAATTTCATTGAAAAACATGGCCACCAGCAGCCATCTTGGATTTGGCATATAAATTGTCAACAGTTTCATTAGCACACCCTACAGACGACATCTCTCACCCCATTTATTCAAATTCATATGTAACAATGATGTGATGTCTACAAGGGAGTTACCAAATTTTTCTGAATTTTGTTAAAAACATGAGTGCCATCAGCCATCTTAAATTTGGCATATAAATTGTCAACAATTCCCCGCGGGAACCCCGGGAAGTGAAGCAGTGCCTGTTCACTGCGGTAAGCAGGCTCTGTTTTGCTGGTAAAACAGGACACAGTCACCAGTGCTTGGGAGGTGAAAACCCTCTCGAAAATGGGCAACATGGCTTGTTAACCCACACCCCTGGTCTTGAGTTGATACTCATGTTGTGGTCATGATTAGCCATTGTGCAAAAATATGTGACCTTAAACACCAATACCCCCGTGGGAACCCCGGGAAGTGAAGCAGTGCTTGTTTACTGTGGTAAACAAGCTCTGTTTCACTGGTAAAATAGGACCCAGTCACTAATGCTTGGGGTGCAAGTCCTCTAAAATAGGCAACATGGGGTATGAACGATTAACTGACCTTGACTTTATCTCCATGTTGTGGTCATGATTAGCCATTGTGCAGAAGTATGTGACCTTAAACAACAATAAATAAATAAACACCAATAAATAAATAAATAAATTGTCATCAATTCCATAAGTACACCCTACAGGTCGCATCTTTCACCCAGTCTTTTTTAGATTTCATATGTAACTTTGGTGTGATCTTTTTGTCTGTAAAACTTGATTGAATACTTTGTATTACTTGAGCTTTCTATTTAGTTCAGTCCCTTCTTGGACAAGTTGAGCTGCAGTATCTGACTATCATTCACATTTTCATTTATTATTTTCAGCTATAAAATGGGATATACTGGTCCTATCGCTATAAGTTTTTCAGTAGATGTATATAAGACCTCTGTACACCTCCCTACCTTTAGTTTTTCCATTCCCACCTTTTTCTATGCCAGTCTTTCAGTATGACACCATTATTAGTAGCCGCACATGGTCTGCAGACACTATTTTTAGTGATGACATGTCACTAAAAAATGTGTAGTTCCACTGCCAAGATGGAAAGAAGCTTAACTAAACTTAGAATTTTATTTTATGTTCACATTCAGTGAGTCGTTCCTGGACTACATGTAGGTGCACACTTTTCACTGATGTTGTAACAGTAAATACACGAAAGCTGCATACAGAATATTGTTTTAAAATGGGTTGCTTATGCCACATGGATTCAGTACATAGTAAAAAGGACCAGTCACGTAAATTATGCTTGAGAATTTTTATCAATTTTGCGTATTTGCTGGTTTCTTTGATATGCAACCCAATTTATTTTTTGCATATTTGGATATTTTTATTGCAAAGATTCGCAATTACACTACCTATCCGGAATGTGGATGTAAATGCAATTAACCGAGTTATTCCATTAAGAGATAATCAAGTGGGCTCCACTGTATTATAAATATAATATAAATATTCTACGGGTGTAGAAACCAGTTTTGAAAAAAAAACAGCTTTTGAAAAACTAAAAAATTTTTTTAAAAATCACCGTTTTTGAAAAAAAAAAACAGCTTTTGAAAATTAATTTACCACTTTTGAAAAACAAATTCTAACCACTTTTGAAATAAATTGTCGTTTTTTCAAAACCGGTTATCTTTTTCAAAACTGGTTATTTTTTTTTCAAAACTGGAATTTTTTTTATCAAAAGTGGTTATTTTTTTTTCAAAACTGGAGAAAATTAATGGAAAATAGTTCTTTTTTAGTTTCAAACTTTTTACCAATCTTCAGCCTTCAAAACCGGATGTCGCCTGGTGCCGACTTGAATCTGTCTGACCTGTGCCGGATGCTGGGTGTCGACTATACAGTTGACAGAAGATATCTGCATTGTTTTGTATGACATCGAAGAATCGCTACCTCTTCTAAGTTCTAATACTAACTCGTTAAAACAAGAGCAACACGAAGCGTGGCATATGCCCCCTCCCAAAATGCCAAGTGTATCAAACGCCAAATTTATAGAAGTAGCTGTAACCTAAAAAGAACTGGTCAGAATCTTTGGATATTTGGTATAAGCTTTTCTTAGGAAGAGCAGATGCAACTTGTTGAAATCAATTCTCTGGGTTGATATTTAGGCTACCATGTCAGGTGAGCGCCCTCAGGCCCCTTGGAGCCTCTTGTTTAATAAACTTGTTAACAAAAAAAGTTGCCTTGTTCATTTCATGATTTGGGTTTGGGGCTATGGATAGGTTCTTACTGGAACATATACATATACATGTAAATTATTGTGATGAATTGATGGTAACATGGTCTGAGGTTTGCAGCTTGGAGCTTATGTTCAACCGACACGCTCATAAGCGTCTCGGTTGAACATAAACTCTTAGCAGCAAACCTCAGACCATGTTGGCATCAGTTATAATGTTATGGATAGAAAAGTAGACAGAGAATTTTGTCCAGGTGGTAGGTAACCCAGTCGAATATCTTGTCGCTTTTTAAATCTGAATTCTATTCCATTAGGTACATATATAAGTACCAAATGACTTTCTGCGATAGCGTAAACTTCTAATTTTGTAAGAAATGAAATACATGTACTAGTACATGTATGTAACTTTTTTTCTTTTTTTCTATCTTTTCACCTTCCTTTGATGAGTCATTCAACAGACAGTCTTATCAATTGCCAGGCTTCAAAAGCTTTTGAGTTACACTTTATGTATTGAATTCATATACAAATAACTTTTCTATTTATCCATTTCTTCAAACTCCCTTTCTCTTTTTGGGTACTGCTCCAAGGTGAACTGTATTTTATGCATTCTGCATGAACTTGCAAATGTGTGTATAAACAGCAGATTTCAAGTGTAAAGAACTGCTACATGAACAAGTAATGATCCAGGATTTTCAGAAATGGTGGAAGTAGCACTCTATAGTTATCAAACGTTTTTTCTGCAATGCTGTTAACCCTTTGCCCAAAGTAATGGCCCAAACCGGCCAGCGCTATTCTCAAAAATCACCAATTAATTTTCAAAATATTTTCATTTTTTGTCTCAAAAACATAGGTTATGACCCCTCATTAGAACGAGCTCGTTCCAACGAGGGGTCATAACCTATGTTTTTGAGACAAAAAATGAAAAAAATTAGTTATTCAAGAATTTTTTTTGCAAGTGTCGTCTGCTTTTCATGTTTGGTAAAGGGTTAAAAGATATATATTTTTAAAAGTACTTTTTTATGCTGAGATCTGAAGATTTGAATTAGTAAATATGCCCCATGTATTTTGACCATTCAGATACTCATATGATGGTGTTTTTAACTAACCTGCCACAAAGTTGTGATCGGCTATTTTGATTGTTTGAGGCCATGTCAGGTAGCATTTACGTACATGTACCTACAGTACAGTTGCCATGGACTAGTCATAATCCCCATGTGAGCAGTGATGTCCACGCATGCATAATAAAAATTATCAGAAACATTTTAATTAATGAAGCACCAGGTTGTATCCAGCCCTTCATTAATTAAATTTTTGATGATTATTCCTCTAATTACATGTAGTGTTTGGAATCTAATATTACTGCATCCGTGAAAATATTGCCCACCTGTGGATAGTGACCAGTCCATGGCAGCCATACTGTATGGAAGGGCAAGTAATTCCATGAATGTCAAAGTCGCTGTTACATGTACTTTAAAAACCCTTTACCCAACATAACGGTCCAAACCGGCCAGCACTATTTACAAAAATCGTCAATTAATTTTCATTATTTTTTCATTTTTTGTCTCAAAAACATAGGATATGACTCCTCATTGGAACGAGCTCATCATAACCTATGTTTTTGAGACAAAAAATAAAAAAACTTACTTATTCAAGAATTTTTTTTTTGCAAGTGTCGTCTGCTTTTCATGTTAGGTAAAGGGTTAAATTGCATACTAATTTCTTTAATTTGAATACTAATTTTCTGTGCAGTGTGTAGGAGGAGATGGGGATTCTTTTTGATATTGGATAGCCTTGCTATGGAAGCCCCAGGAGCCTTTCAATTTTTGTGTCGACTCCCCAGATTTCAGATCAAGGACGTCATTGATACCATAAATAAAACTTTTTCTGCATGTTAATTATTGTTCTACACATCCTCTGTGGATGAATCTTGTGTAGTTTCCCCTGTGAAAGTAAAGGAACTGAAATAATTCTTATTTAATGTAGATCGGGTTGCAACCATGGCTGCAATTGCAGCTTAATTACAGTTACCATAGAAACCCTATGGGAAATCACATTTTCATTTTCTCTGGAACTACTGAACCGATGTGAACCAAACTTGGCAGGAATGGTCTATGGGAGGTCCTCTACAAACGATCCAAACATGGCTGCCAGAGGCATTCTTTGATTCTGATTGGTGGATTTTCAAAAATCTTCTCCTCTGATATACAAGGCCAAATATTTTGAAACTTCACACAAATGATGAGTGGGACTCCCTCTACCAACGATCCTCATTTAATGTTGATAGTGTTACAAATGTGGTCGCAATTGCAGCTTACAGTTACTACTATAGAAACCCGATTCTTATCGGGAACTACTGAGCCGACGTGAACCAAACCTGGCAGGGATACATGTAGTCAATGGGAGGTCCTCTACAAACGATCCTCATTTTGTTCCCATGGGTTTGAAAACATGGCCGCCAGGCATTCTTTGATTCTAATTGGTGGATTTTGAAAAATCTTCTCCTCTGAAACCACAGGCCAAATGTTTTAAAACTTTGCATGGTTGATGTCGGACTAGGACCTCCACTACCATCGATCCTCATTTAATGTTGATCGGGTTGCAAACATAGCTGCAACTGTGGCTTATAGTTACTAAAGAAACCCTATGTGAAATCACATTTTCATCTTCTTCTCTGGAATGTCTAAGCTGACATGAACCAAACTTGGCAGGAATGGTCTATGGAAGGTCCTCTACAAACGATCCTCATTTTGTTCCCATGGGTTGAGAAACATGGCCGCCAGAGGCATTCTTTCATTCTGATTGTTGGATTTTCAAAATTTTCCTCTGAAACTGCCAGGCCAAATGTTTTGATACTTCATATAAATGATGACTGGGACGACTCTACCAACAATCCACATTTAATGTTGATCGGATTACAAACATGGCTGCAATTGCAGCTTATAGTTACTATAGAAACCCTATGGGAAATCACATTTTCATCGAACTACTGAGTTGACGAGAACCAAACCTGGCAGGGATAGTCTATGGGAGGTCTTCTACAAATGCTCCTCATTTTTGTTACCGTGCTTCGAAAAACATTGCTGCCAGAAGCATGTTTATGTGTACCCATCCTATGTATGGTACACATAATGCTGGCATCCGGGGTGGCCATCCGTCATTCGTCCATCCATCTGTCTGTCCATCCATCCATCTGTCCATCCGGAGTCTGTATCCATTTCTTTGGCATTCGATAACTTGAAAAATATTGCTTGGATTGTCAAGTTACTTTATATTTGTGTTCAGGATACTGATGTGCTGAGCTGTATAGTTTTTGGTGTAAATCTGATAATTTGATCCTGAGATATTAACTCTTTATCCTTCAAATTGAAAATTCTTCCAATCCCTTTGGCATGAGATAACTCAAAAAAATATAAATCCAATTGTCATGTTACTTTATATATATCTTCAGGTTACTGATATTCCGAGTTGTATAGTTTTTGGTATAAATCTGTTATTTTGATCCTGAGATATTAACCCTTTATCCTTCAGATTAGTCCGTGGGCCAGAGGGGGTGAGAGGTATCAATTTAGTGGCAAATTCTAATGATGTTTTCCATGTTCCTACATGCCCATAGTATCATTTAAGCCCTGGTAACCTTACCAACTTAGTAGCTTTCTACTGGTTACCACCAAGGTTCTATGTGAACTTGCCGAACAATTTCATTTTTCATGAATTTTCAGGTTTTTTCGTTTATGACTATGTAACATTTACAAAAATGCCTTAAATGGATGGGAAATGAGTCGGAACACAATGACATGCATGAACATGTCACATGGAATTGCAAAAATTTGGCTCACAGAGGAAAATTCTCCAAAAATAGTTCAAAATTTACTTCGTTTTCATTTTTGGAATGCTACAAAATGGGCTATATCTTCTAGAGTATTACATTTAGAAACTAACATTTTGAATTAAATTATACTCCTTGGACTCCTTAAAGTAGTGTAATACAAAACTAAATAAAAAACAATGTGGTCTTAGCCAATCATAACATTGTATGACCCCTCCCCCTAAATTCTAATTATCTGACCGAAACCAGGATATTGATGTTGGCAGGGAAATATTATTCACAGGCTATCATTATGCTTGTCCAAAGTATAATAATAATAATAACAAAAACAAATACTAATTTTCATAACATTCTGGGTTATCACAAACCGTTTTTTACCAGACTATCTCTATATAAATCGATGCTTATTACATTAACTCATTGGGGTCGGGTGGATTTCAAATCTTGGTCAGTAGTTGTTGAATCAGCTTGTAAGTCAACCTTCAGCTGCTAATGATGCAGCTGGAGCCTGCCTTACAAGCTACTCCAACAACCACTGATCTGAGTATAGTTAAGTTTGTATTGATGTGAATGGAAATTTTAATAGAAATTCCAATCTGAAGTCAGGAAGTAAATTTTATTTAATGATGCCATATGGCGTCACTAGGCCTCGATGCCATACTTCCCTAAGTTTAGTGCCTATGCCATTCCACATTTGGGACTCATATTATTACTTCTACCTCAAACAACAGATTGTAAGCATGTCAAAAAAAAATTCACATGTTAAAAACAACTTCACAGCTTTAGAACCAGTGATTGATTGTAACACAGCTGCATTAAAAAATTGGTCACATAAAGTACCAGACATTGGTTAAATATCTATCAATACTGGTTCTGAATGCAGTATTGAGAGATAAGGAACCAATGTCTGGTTCTTTTTGCAAGAAATGTTTGGCCGCAAGTGAGTTGCAACCAGTTACTGGTTCCAGGCTGTGGATCTTTGCAGTGTGCAGAACAAAATATAACCAGCTAAGCCAGAGAAGCAAACTAGGAAAGCTGATGTACCATGTCTCTTAACAGGATAAATTTCACCTTTGTAACACAAACGATGGGGCTACCATAGATTTGCATGTTTAATTAATTAATCTTTAATATCGTCGTCATCACTAGCATGTGCATTGATGTTGTCTTCCAGGTCATCAGGGGCATTTTGACAATTCTGTAACCGACACATTTGTGTACACTTCAGGCCATTTGCCATACAAGCACAGGTTGTAGCACTGCATGACCTGCGGCAGTCACAACTGAGCAAATTTAGCACTGTTTCAGGGGCAGGTAAACCTGTCATCCATTTGATGATTGGATTATTGTGTGTGTCTACACTCCACCCATGGCCACTTGGTTCAGGCGTTTCCATTTTGGCTTGGCAGCTCTGTCGTCAAATAGCTGCCTGGTAGTTGGCCCGAAGTGTATGCTGACGTAAAGTGTCACGGCATGGTGGAAGTTGTGAGGAGTCTACTTCTCCCCTTTTCCCACAGAACATTAAATATCGACATTCATTTATATCAATACAATCGGTGGTCTGTGACAGGTAGAGGCGGCATGTAAATGCCTCGATCTCCTTGAACAGCTGCTCGGTCATGTCAAAGGATTTACCAAATGCCCCAAAACACTGCTGGAAGTTTGGCTGCTTCTGCAGGAGTTTTAGGGGTTTTACCTTCCCTTTCCCAGCAAATGCACTAACAGAGTCACAGCCAGTAAAGGCATGAATACCTATGAAGGAGGTGCACAAGTCAATCCCATATTGGCCTGCAACTCTGCTGATGTCTATATACTGACGACGTGCCAAATTACCTCTTCGTTGATAGATGGGGCACCCTAAAACGTGACCAACACTTAATGCTATGACAAAAATGTCTGTGTCCTCAGCAGCTATGATTACTGCTTGATATCCTTGGTCTGCAGCATGCTTAGAATGAAGCAGAACTCTGGTATCTGCCTCTTCATGATTGGATGCCAGTTCTGGTACAGCTTCAGTGTTATCCCTTGTGATGTGATAACATTCTGAGCCACTGGTGACATAGATGGCCTTGTCTTCATATCTCTCCTGGAATGATGAGGATCTCCACTCATTGACTAGGAACTCCACAACACTGGTTTTGTTTTCAGCACTGTTGAGGAACTTCCACCATTTGTGTATGGTTTGTCCCTTATGAATACTTCTGTATTTGATGCCCTCATCAGATCCTCGCCTGTGTCGTTCAGCATTTTTGACCGAACAAGACCTGTAGACATCGAATACTATGTCTAATCTTTGACTCTGTGAACTCTCCCGTAAAGCTGTGGTCATGACCTGCTCAGATAATTCAGCAAAGGTCTTGCGTTCCACCTCCTGCTCAGATAATTCAGCAAAGGTCTTGCGTTCCGCCTTTGTCTTATGGAGTAGACTCATGCCATCCACAATACAAGATGAGGGTGAGGGGATGTTGTCAGCAACTGGCAAATTTTGCACCAGGTACTGAGCAAGGGATGATTTGTTTGTTTTTCGTGGTGATCCATCTGTGGCAGCTAATGACCATGGCACTGGTCCAAGGGGATGACTCAAGACAGTTCTGATATCTGATGTCCGGCTTTGTGCTGCTAGAGTCATTTGTCCAAACAGATTTCTGTCTGCATGGAGAATGACGTCTTTCCCCCCGGCCTTCATGTTGATCTTTTTACTCATGGAAGAAAATGTTTTCAGCTTCATCTTAGGCAGCTTGTCATGGAACTTTACAGTGGGATCTTCATTTTCTAGCCTCTCCTTTTTAAATTTCTGATATGCAGTCTCACCCAAGTCATGTGCATTTGACAGGTCATGGCTTATATCTTGAAATGCCAGACGTCCAGTTGATAAACACACCATGCCAACATCTTCCATTATCATTGGATTCACCCAGTCATTTTCCAGCGTGTTGATTATGGATGTCACATCAGCATTGTCCTTCTCAATTCTGGTATGCTGAAGGTCTGCATGCAGTATTTGTGATTTGGGTTGATTCACAAAATTTCGAAGTTCTCGCAGTGCAATGCTGCAGAACTCTGCGGACAGGTAATATTTTGAAACAGCAGCTGGCTTCAGGCTGAATCCTTTGGTTCCTCCAGCAGTCTGAGTATCCCGGTTGACTGTTTCTTCAATTGCCTGGTCAGCTGGAATTCTGGCAAAAGGATTGGTTGGTCCCAGCTGAACTGAGAATCGACCCTGGCGGAATTCAGCTGAGACACCTGGATGAGTTGTATCTAGCCTGGTCATGGATGCATAATAATATGGTAAATATCTAGCATAATTCATACGGTCATATGCAAACAACCAAGGGATCATGGCACGCACTGACTGGAGATGTAGATCCCAGTTTCCTTCACAAGCTGCACAAATTTGGCCCAGCACAATGTCAACATATGACATCCAAAATGCAGCCAGTTCCCCAGCATCACCATTTCTAACCTGCTGTGTGTAAACATCAAATAGATGCAGCACTTCCTGACATACATTGTTCTGCAAGAGCTCATTGACTGATTCCTCAGTAGTTTCATTTTCAGCACTGATATGAGTTATCAGGTCCATCAAGATATACTGCTTTTCAGGGTGGGTGGTCTGAAGCCATCGTGGAAATTCCTTCCATGCTAGGTGCAAAAGGGCTTCATACACGAGCTTGTGAAACCTTAATGTTCTGTTGTACAGTCTCCCATCCATTACAGCCTGTGCTGATCCTTCAGCTATGGCATCACATTCTACAGCAAGGTCTCGAAGGCCAGCATCCTGAAACCTTTTGCCAATGGTGGCCATAAAGTTAAACACAGTGTGAAAGTCACCCATGCGTAAGACAAGACTCTTAAATAACACTGGATGTTTCCAGGTCAGCTCAATTGCTTTTGCATAGATGGCTTGATCAAACACGCAAACGATGTATGGGAGCTGGAGCTGTTTCAGTATTGTTTTTGACCTCTGGAGAATTTCAAACACTGTAGCAATGTCTGTTGCTGGTGCATTGATCGTCGGAAGATAACCGATCTCATCACTGGTGACTTCCATGGTTTGTCTCTGAATTATGTTAAATCCAGTCCAGCTTGGAACATGATTCTGTTGTTGCCTACACAGAGACCAAAGGCTGTTTTTCTGTTTTGCATCAGAGTATTCCTGGGCAAACTGTGGCTCGATTGCTACTGTTGGTGGTGGCCCCATTCTGTTGCCTGCATTGTAAGTTGGCAACTGTTCCAAGTCAGTATCAATTGAGCGCCTTTTGCTTCTCTCGATGCTTTCTTTCTCCCTTGGGAGTTGCGGTCCAATGAACTTCGGTTGTATTCTGATTCCATTTACGCGATGTGAAGTGCCACCACCACTGAGGGTTTCTTCTATGCGATCGATGTTATCCCAAACCAGAGTTGTGAACATATTGGGGTACATGTTGTGTGGCAGGGGTATCTCTAAATCACCAACAGATTCCAGCTTTTGAATACACAAAGCGGTTTCAATTTGTTGTGTCATGGAATATGATATACCATGACCAAGACGGTTTAGCAGCTGGATAAGTTCCACATTTCCTGTTAAAGATTTTACCACTAAAGGAAGCAAAATGTGCTTTGGGGGCTGCTGCTTCCCATGAGACACAACGTACATGACATCCTGACCAAGAGAACTGATATGGCGCTCTCTCTGTCCACTTTCAACCTGATCTAACTGACTCCCTGTCAGCACCATCCGTAGAAAATCTCTTAATGATTTGGGGATTATGTTGTCTAAGTTGCTTATCTGATCGAGAGAGGGGGGGCCAGCTATTATTATTTTCATGTGCTAAAATATCAGTCCTCAACAAGAGTGCTGCTTTAGCTAGTAATGTTTTCTTGTTATGTTCATTGGATTTCAAAATTGTTAACTCTCTCTCCGTCCTCATTTTATCACACACTAATTTGTCCATGGATAGATTATGTGGGTATAATATTAGTCTGCCATTGTCAGCAGGTATGATCTTAATAGAATCCCCAAACTGTGGCTCAAATCTGCGAAGGAAATTCTTCTTTGTTGATTCAGTAACAGTAATGTCTCCAAGCATATTCATATGGGTTATCAACATATTTCTCAGTTCAGTGAGCAAAATTGGACATGGATTTTGGAATAAATCACTTTGTATATAGTCAAAAACTTTATCAAAAGCAACTGCTTCGACATGAGAGTACTCCTCTTCTTCACTTGACATTGCTACAGAAGCTTTAGAAAGTTCTGGTTTAGTGTATGATCGATAACATGATCTGTGAAAGTGAACCTCGGCAGCTACTGCATCACGACTTAGAGAAGCAACAACTCGACTGTCCATCTTGGATACTGCAGCATCACGTAATGCTGTGTCTGCTTCCATAGTAACACATTTCTGTAAAACTTCCCACGTTTTTGACCCTTTGGCATATTTGCTAACTTTCTCACATAAGATGCATTTGGGTTCATAAACCCTTGAGGTTGTTGGTGGTTCACGAATTGATCTCCGTGTTGAATGTTCATCTGAAGTATCACCGGATTGTCTCTGCTGAATAGTGTCTAAAATTTTCATCATGATAAATAGTTTTCTACACTTTGCATGATATTTCACTTGCGGGAGTTCATTTGGTTTCGTATTAGCTGCAATATGCAGAAGTGGCTGGTGTTCATGAATTTCTGCTGCACGTAACAATGTAGCCCAAGAATCTAAGTCTCTCAGTTCTACAAGTGGGTCTGTTGGAGATTCTGATGAACTGTGCACTATGCACTCACACTCCTGTTGACTGCGTTTTGGTGCTGGTTCTTCCTTAGGCTCCATAGTTATTTACTGCACAATCTGAAAGAAAAAGAAAACACAAGGTTACTCAGAAATTTCAGTATTAAAAGTATCTTCTGGGACTTTATTACCACGGTGGTGTCGACGGCTCCTGTTATGACTTCTAACTAAAGTCACCAAAACATACCTTTATCATTGAAATTCCTTCAATAATGGGACAGGAAACAAAACTTGAAAAGGTTGCCCAGGTTTCATGTATGCTTCATGCATGTCAGACCACAGATAATATCATTGGAATTCGTCACCTGGTATGATACCAGTGATATATCTATGCCAACAGCAAATTCTTGCTTTTGGCCGAATATTATCAATTTAGGGGGGAGGGGGTCATACAATGCCATGTGTGGCTATGATCATATTATTCCTCATTATGTGTTATGTTACATAACTTCCGGGGGACTCCGAGGCACGTTTTAAATCATAATGTAAGCTTCTAAAGGTAACACTGTGAAAGATATGAGCCATTTATGACTTTCCAAATAGGAAAAATGAACAAAATTTGGGCCTATTTTTGTAGTGATTCCCCAGTAATCCAATATTTTACAATTCCATGTAACATTTTCTTGCATGACAATATGTACCAACTCATTTCCCATACATCCAATGCATTTTTGTAAATGTTACTTAGTCATAATAGGAAAAAATATGAAAATTCATAAAAATGGAATTTCTTGGCTTGTTCAAACAACCATGGCGGTAACCAGCAGAAAGCTACCAAGTTGGTAAGGTTACCAGGGCTTAAATGATACCATGGGCATGTAGGAACATTAAAAACATCACCAGAATTTGCCACCTGAGATGATACCAATTCGTGAAATTTGAGGCTCTGGCCCATGGCCTAAATTGAAAATTCCTCCAATCTATTTTGCATTCGATAACTTGAAAAATATTGCTTGGATTGTCAAGTTACTTTATATTTGTGTTCAGGTTACTGATGTGCCAAGCTATATAGTTTTTGGTGTAAATCTGATGATTTGATCCTGAGATATTAACCCTTTATCCTTCAAGTTGAAAATTCTCCAATCCCTTTGGCATTCGATAACTTGAAAAAATATGGCTTGGATTGTCAAGTTACTTTATATTTGTGTCCAGGTCACTGATGAGCCGAGCTGATAGTTTTTGGTGTAAATCTGTTATTTTGGTCCTGAGATATTAACCCTTTATCCTTCAAATTGAAAATTCCTCCAATCCCTTTGGCATTCAATAACTTGAAAAATATTGCTTGGATTGTCAAGTTACTTTATATTTGTGTTCAGGTTACTGATGTGCCGAGCTGTATAATTTTTGGTGTAAATCTTGTTATTTTGATCATGAGATATTAACCCTTTATCCTTGAAATTGAAAATTTCTCCAATCCCTTTGGCATTCAATAACTTGAAAAGTATTGCTTGAATTGTCAAGTTACTTTATAATTGTGTTCAGGTTACTGATGTACCGAGCTGTATAGTTTTTGGTGTAAATCTGATAATTTAATCCTGAGATATTAACCCTTTATCCTTCAAATTGAAAATTCCTCCAATCCCTTTGGCATTCGATAACTTGAAAAAAATTTCTTGGATTGTCAAGTTACTTCATAATTGTGTTCAGGTTACTGATGTACCGAGCTGTATAGTTTTTGGTGTAAATCTGTTATTTTGATCCTGAGATATTAACCCTTTATCCTTCAAATTGAAAATTCCTCCAATCCCTTTGGCATGAGATAACTCAAAAATATCAATCTGATTGTCATGTTACTTTATATATTTATTCAGGTTACTGATGTGCTGTGCTGTGTAATTTTTTATGTAAATCTGATAATTTGATCCGGAGATATTAACCCTTTATCCATCAAATTAGGCACTCCTCCAATCAATTTCTATATATACCCATACCATGTATGGTGTACATAATGTCGGCATCCAGGGTGGCCCTCCACCATACAACTTTCTACTAGTTGGGCATATGGGTACACATCTGACGATTTCATCAGCCTATTTTTAGCTTATCTTGACAAAGTCAAGGGATTTCATTGTAACTTGGTAGGATGACTCCAGATAATGCCTAGATGAGAACGTCCCCTTTTGGTCGCGATCATTCAACCATGACGGCTGCCCGAGCCCCAAAACCGAAAAACTTTAGCACAGTCTACAGGTCATATTTATGAAGGGATTTCATTGTAACTTGGTAGGATGACTCAGTATAATGTCTAGATGAGGACGTCCCCTTTTGGTTGTGATCGGTCAGCCGTGATGGCTACACAGGCCCAAAGCCCAAAAACCTTTAGCACAGTCTGCAGTATTTATGAAGGGATTTCATTGTAAATTGATAGGATGACTCGTTTTGGAATAATTTCATTGTAAATTGGTAACTTTCGTTGATGTACATTAACTGTGAGGACCACATACAGAAATTAATATATTCCCAGTTATCACAATTCTTGTCTTATTTCATAATCCTTTCATAAATATTGGAACATTATCCTTTTCATCAAACATAACACACAGACGAGTTAAGCTACAGTGTCATTGACACTTTCATTTGATTCTGATTGGTGGATTTTGAAAAATCTTCTCCTCTGAAACCACAGGGCCAAATATTTGAAACTTTGCATGGTTGATGACTGAGACACCCTCTACCAACGATCCTCATATAATGTTGATCAGGTTGCAAACATGGCTGCTATTGTGGCTTATAGTTACTATAGAAATACTATGGGAAATTAAATTTTCATCTTCTTCTCTAGAACTACTGAGCCGACATGAACCAAACATCGCAGAAAAGGTCTATAGGAGGCCCTCTACAAACGATCCTCTTTTTGTTCCCATTAGTTGGAAAATGTGGCCACCAGAGACGTTCTCTGATTCTGATTGATGGATTTTTGCAAAAATCTTCCCCGCTGAAACTACAAAGTCAAGTTTTGAAAATGCACATGATTGAGGACTGGGACACCTTCTACCAATGGTCCTCATGTAATGTTGATGTAATGTTGCAAACATGGCCACAATTGCAACTCATAGTTACCATGGAAAGCCTACGGAAAATCACATTTTTATATGTAGTTCCAGGTGAGCGATTACAGGCTCTTTAGAGCATCTAGTTGTCTCAAAACCATAGCTTATGACCCTATTTAGAATGAGTTCATTGAGCTCATTCCAATAAGGGGGTCATAAGCAATGTTTCTAATGCCAAAATTTTTAACATTGTTAGTTATTTGAGAATTTTGTTTGCTAGTGTTGTCTTCCTTTCGTGGTCGGTAAAATACTCTCTATTTTTGTCTTTCCCTTGAAGCAATTTGGGAAAGAAAAGTGGTGCAAAAGCACCAATAAAAAATAAGCCAAAACTGGGTCGAGTGCAACCGGCGCAGACCCAGTACGGGACGCTCTCTCCCAAGTACAACTCCACGACTTCCGTTGCCAGTGCGCATATACCGTCTCTAAAGACTCATTCTTTTTATAATCCGCTTCGTGTCGAGATGTTTTTGCACGCTTATCAGTGTTTCTCCAGCTCGATGTTTGATGATTCCTGGTTCATTGTGCATCAGTGTATCCTTTGTATTCTCAGGAACAGTGTTTTTTATATTCTCTTTTATATTATATATCCATAATGTATATTTAATTGTTCTCTCTCGAGTCGCGCGCGAATTTCGTGTGCCATGCGGTTCGGACTTATAATATTTCACAATTATTGTTAATGCTTTATTTGCTAAATTTTCTAATTGTGTTAGAGTTAGGTGTCAGCGGGGTACCACTCCTACAGTTTTTCTTCTTTCTTTTGAGAGTAGTCATCCTGTTGTGTGGTTCCCGGTCGACCGTCTGGGGTCTTTGTTTCTGTCACCTTTCTCTCTTCTTTGGGGGTGTTCTTCTGTTTTCTGATTTCACCTTCTCTGCTCCTCTCACCTCTATCATGCCCAGGACAATTCCTTGTGGGCAATGTCTGCTGCCAAAGCATGTGGACAATTTACATTCGTCTTGTTCCTCCTGTAATGGGTGTTCGGCCGAGCGGCCATGTGGTGTCTGTGGATCATGGTCATCCACTTTCTGGGCGTCAGTTAACCGTGTCATTCGTTCTTGTGGCCGTGCCTCCCGCTCCTGCGGGAAAGGAGAACGTGGTCGTTCGGGGGCTCCCGAGCCGACCTTGTCTGGTGAGAGTTATTCCTCCTCCGTGGGGGATGTGCAGTCTTTTCCTGTAGTGGATACTGTGGGAGCCGTTGAGTGTTCTGGTGAAGAGATGCCTGGTTCCGGGACTACGGTCCCCCTCCAGTCGACATCTGAGGCTGTCACTAGGGTTGTGACTCCTCCTTCGGAGCCGAGCAGGTGTGCTCTCTCCACTATTTCACCAGCCTCAACGACTCCCGACGTATCTACTACTACTGCTGGTCCGTCTGCTTCGTCGTCAGTTTCAGCCGGCCTCGGCTTTTCGCTGCAGGGGACTGCAGGAATGTCCGGTAATCTAGACGTGGGATATCGGCCTCAGCCTTCCCTGACTTCAACTCGGTGAAGTCGGAAGGGGCTGCCGGCCGAACCCATCTCTGTGGTCTCTTCGCCGTCGAGCACCACAGTTGTGTCTTTGGATTCGGATGTTCTTAGTGGAGACACTATGAACTCCGTGGCATTTCCATCTACTCATTCTGGCCTCACGACCAGTTTTGGGGGACCAACGCCTTTTGTGCAGCCTGGACCTTCTGCCCCGCAGAGGTCTGCGGTGACTCTCATGAGTTCTCGCCATATTGATCCTTGGGGTGCCTCGTACCCCTATTCACGTCTGCCTTCAGATGTTTCGGCTGCCGCCCGTCATCCCGCGTCAGGTGTTTTGGAGGATCGTGACCCTTCGCTGGTTAAGCGGGTCAGAGGTGAAGCCACTTTGCCAGTTCGCTCCCCTGTCGAACCAGTCGGTACGGGCAGTGAGCTTAGGGAGGCCCTCTCCTTACTCACTCAGGTTCTTTCTAAGAGCCTTCCTGTTGCTTCCAGCGAGGCAATGAGTGGTTTCCAGGCGCCTCCTATGGCGCTGCCTCCCGGGATTGGAAACAGGCCGGTTTCTGATTCCCCTGGTGTCCCGACACCATGGGAGGCGTCGGCTGGTTTGCCCACGATGGGAGTCTGACATGCTTGATGTTGAGAGCCAGCAGTCTTCGGACTTGGGGGCAGCTCTTGACTTTGTGTTTGGGTTTCTGCCTGATCTCAAACCTGCTAACCAGCCGACAGTGTCAGCCTGGCCGCGATCATCAGTCGCGCACCAACAGCCTTGGAGCAACCTGCTTCTGGGCGCCTTCGACCGTGCCAGTCGGTACAGGTGGTTGAAGCTTTTTCAGCATTGGACTCCAAGCTGAATTCCAAGGCTCAGAAGACTTCGTTCTTCACCAGGGTTGACACCTTTTTGCCTCCTGTGCGTTATCGTTCCTACGATTCCGCCAATCCATCGGTCTGCCAGACTTTGACGGTTCTGGATCAGGACTCCACTTCCCTCGGGCTTTCCAAGCCCAAGTCTGCCGTCATTCCAATGACGACTCTGGAGTCCACGTTGGGCTTATCTAGAGAGATGCTTGTCATGCTTTCTCTCTCAGATCACGTCGTCTCAGCTTTGGCTGCTTATCTGCCTCCAGATAAGTTTGACGAGGTACAGGCTCCTTTGCGTGTGCTGTCCAAGGCGCTTATGCATCTTATTCACTCACATGCCTGTAACACGGCTAATCTGGAATTAGTTCGAATGGACGCTGTGCTGGACACAGAACGATCCCTTCCCGAGGAGCAGCGTGCTGCTCTTCGATCTGCTTCTTTGGCAGGTCCGCAACTTTTCCATGGTTCCGTGTCGACGGTCCGGGATGACGTACTACGTCATTCCAAAGATCAGCTGCTGTTTCGTCGGCTTGATCAGCCTTCTAGGGGAGGCAAGGGCCGTTCCAAGCCTAACAAGTACCCTTCTGCTTCCTCTGTGAAGCCAAAGGCTGGTCCTTCTGCCGCTGCCTCTACTTCTTACTCAAGGGGTAAGGGTAAGGGTCGGCAGAATCGAGGGAAGTCTCAGGATTCTTCATTTAGTAGAGGAGGTGGTTTCTCCTCTCGCGTGCCTCGTCGGGGCTCGAAATGAAGGTCCTCACCTCGACTTGTCCCAGGTTGGAGGAAGGATAGCAGAGTTTGCAGACCATTGGGCCACCATCACATCCGATCCGTGGGTGTTAGATGTTGTCCGGTCCGGGCTGCGAATATCCTTCCGACGGCACCCCACTCTGTCAAGGGTGCCTCTTCCAACCACAGTTCCTTCAGACGTTTTACGTCGGGAACTTTTGTCCACGGAGATTGGCAATCTCCTGGCAAAGGAGGCAATCGAGGTTGTCAAGAACATTCAGTCAGTGGGTTTCTATTCCCGCCTGTTCTTGGTGCCGAAGAAGGACGGCCGACTCAGACCGGTTATCGATCTGAGTATCCTGAACCAGTCTATCATTGCTCCCAAGTTCAGCATGGAGACTTTCAGGTCGGTCCGCCAATCAATTCACCAGGGAGATTTCGCAGCCAGCATCGACCTGCGAGACGCTTACTTCCACATTCCGATGCATCGGGCGTCACGGAACTATCTCAGGTTCGCTTTTCTGGGGCGAGTTTACCAGTTCAAGGCCATGCCTTTCGGCCTCAACCTGGCTCCTTGGGCGTTCACCAGGCTGATGTCGCATGTGATAGCGTTCCATCGCACACAGTCCAGGGTGACTACTTCGGCATATCTGGACGATATCCTCCAGAGGCATTCCAATGCTGCCTCACTGGAGTCGGATGTCGCCACTCTGTTGAGCTTGCTCACCGTCACCGTCACGGTCGCTAGGATTCAGAATCAACGAGGAGAAGTCGGACCTGGTCCCTTCTCAGTCGTTTTGTCATCTGGGGATGTCTTTCCAAACCCAATTCAATTTGGTAGCGGTTCCCCAGGCCAAGGCTGTGATTCTCTCTGCTTTTGCTCTGACGTCCGCGACCGCTCAGAGTTTTCTCCGGCTGATCGGTCTCTGCGGTTCGGTGACAGATCTCATTCCTCTAGGTCGGCTGCGTGTCAGACCTCGCCAACACTTTCTGCTCAGTCGTTGGAGGCCGAATGTAGATTATCTGGATCAGGTGCTTCCGTTTCTGGAATCTCTGTATCCTCACCTTCTTCCCTGGACAGATGTTCAGTGGATTACGCAGGGTGTTCCGTTGGACTTACCCACGTCCAATCGCGTTCTGACGGCAGATGCCAGCGATCTCGGATGGGGTGCGATGTTGGATCCTCTCGGTCTTTCCCTACACGGGATGTGGGACCAGGATCAAGCAGCTCTACACATCAACCAGAAGGAGCTTCTTGCTCTTCTGAGTTTCAGGCGGTGGATCCCTCACCTGTCGAATCGCCAGGTCCTTCTGCTATCCGACAATTCGACAGTGGTTGCTTACATTCGGAACCAGGGTGGCACGCACTCGGTTCCGATGTACGAATTAGCTCGGGATCTTCTACTGCTCGCTCAGGATGTTCACGCTGGAGTGGTTGTTCGTCACATTCCCAGTCATTTGAACGTCCTAGCTGACTCCCTGTCCCGACAGGGCAAGGTTATTTCCACCGAGTGGATGCTTCACAGGGCAGTGTTCCAGTCGCTTTGCGATCTCTGGGGACGTCCCCACATTGACCTCTTTGCGACTCGTTGGAACCATCAGGTGGACACTTTCGTGTCCCCGTGTCCAGATCCTCTGGCTTTTGCTGTGGACGCTACGCCTTCCCGCCGGTTCCGATTCTTCCTCAGGTTCTCGCCAAAATTCGAACCTGCAGTTGTCGAATCATTCTGATCGCTCCCCTGTCGCCTCAGCGGGTGTGGATCAATCAGCTCCGCTCGCTGATGGCGGCGGTTCCGGCACATCTCCCGCTATGTCGCGACCTTCTTTGTCAAGGTCGCCCGAGGAGGTTTCACGTCGACCCGACTTTGTTGCGCCTTCACGCATATCTTTTGTCAGGTCCTGTCTCCTCCGTAGAGGTTTTTCGAGACGAGCTGTGGAGTGCATTTCTTCTTCAAGGAGGCACTCCACTGGTTTAGCTTATGCAGCTAAATGAAAGGTCTTCTGTCGATGGTGTGCTGATCACTGTGTTGATTATGCCAATCCTTCGATTTCACAGATTGCGGAGTTTCTGGTATACCTGTTTGATTCTCGGGGGTCCACGATGGAATCTTTCGTGGGTGCTGCTTTGCTTGGGGGGGGGGGGGGGGGGGGTTCGAACCTTTATCCCAGGTGGATATGCATTTTCTCACATATAAGACGGCTTTTCTGATGGCATTTGCTTCCGCCAGACGGGTTAGTGAGCTTCACGCCCTCTCGGTTGACCCGGCCTTTTTTAGGAGCTCTCCCAACAGTGTTACTTTTACCACTGATTGCTCCTTTTTGGCCAAGAATCAGTTACCAGATACTACTCCTCCTCCTGTCTGTATCAGGGCTCTTCCTTCTGTTGAGGGTAATCGCCCTTTGCTCTGTCCGGTCCGTGCTATTCGCATTTATCTCGATCGGACACGCTTCATACGGAAAGGCAGGAAACGTTTTTTTCTGTCTCTTATTCCGGGTCGACAGAAGATCTCTCCTCAATCCATTTCTCGATCGATTTGTCTTGCTATTCGTACGGCTTATGGTCGTTTAGCAGCTGGAGATTGTATTACCAATCGTATTTCCGCCCACGAGGTGCGGGCACTATCCACCTCTTGGGCTTATTCTAACTCCGTCAAGTTGTCGGATGTTATGCAGGCAGCCTACTGGAGAAATGCTTCTACTTTCTCCACCTTTTATCTGCTCCAGTTGCAGGAGCAGTCAGAGGACCTTTTTGCCCTGGGTCCTCTTTCTTCAGCTCAGGCTTGTTGTCTGCCATTGCCATTAGGCTTCTTGAAGGTCAGTTTTCAGCCTTGTGTTGTTACTGCCCTTTTTCTGTCTGTGTCACACAGGCCCATATGTCTCCTTTCATTGTCCTTTATCAATGATTGCGACATTATGGTTCGGGACCTCTTCCTTCTGCTTCACGGTTCCAGTGCACTGGGGTTATGTGTGGGTTGGTTATGCGATTCCCTCCAGCCTTTTGTCTATTCAGCCTGAAGTAAACAATTGTGAGTAGGTTGATAAGAAATCTAAATTTTATAGTAAATTTCCTTTCTTATTATACCTACCACAATTGTTTACATGGAGGCCCTCCCGTCTTCTTTATGGGTAAAGAATCTTTCCTCCCCGCTGATCACATAACTCTAACGTTGACGGATTCAAAAAGAATGAGTCTTTAGAGACGGTATATGCGCACTGGCAACGGAAGTCATGGAGTTGTACTTAGGAGAGAGCGTCCCGTACTGGGTCTGCGCCGGTTGCACTCGACACAGTTTGGGCTTATTTTTTATTGGTCCTCTTGCACCACTTTTCTTTCCCAAATTGCTTGGGAAAGACAAAAATAGAGAGTATTTTATCCGAGTTAGGGACTTCCACTGTAGTGCAAGCCTGAAGTAAACAATTGTGGTAGGTATAATAAGAAAGGAAATTTACTATAAAATTTAGATTTCCAACTACATGTATAGGTAAAAAAAATAAAGATCAGACAGAAGAACATCTTCGAAAATGGCTGGTAGGAGGCACCACGGTCTATGTCTTTAGCGGCTTCTAGCACTCAATCAGTTCATGTTTTTGAAAAATATATAAATACATGTCCAGAAACCAATTTAACTCTTTGCATGCTGCTGGCGGATATTCCTGACCAGCACAGGGTTTCTCTTGTCACTGATATAAGTATAATTTGGGAATACTTAAACATATTTTCCCCTGTAAATGGATTGGATTTTTTCACCAATGATTTCTTGTTATATTTAGATTAATTTTTCATCGACTCTAGTCATGGTTGCTGTAAAGCAACCATGACTAGATTTGATGAAAAAATATCTTGAAAATACTCTGCGGGTTAAGAGTTAAGCTCTTTATGTCCTAGTCTTGTTATTACAACTTATGCAAAAAAACCCCAACCTTTTAATGAAATGATCTTTGGAAGGAGATGACTAAAAATTTCTTCTTTTTTTTTGGTGGTGGGGGGTGGGGGGCGGTAGGTATGTAGAAGATAAAACACCATCCCCTTTCCTTCTGTAGCACTGATCCTAGAGTATACTTACATGTACTGGCTGGACCAGTATAAACTTTTGAGCTCAGCATGCAGCATTGTACTTCATGAACCCCCAGTAGACCACTTACTGACTCACTGATCAATAAAATAGAAATTTGTCATTCAGATTTTCAAGTTCATTCTCATATGGTACAGCAAGTAATGGGAATGTGCTGATGTCCACTCTGGTTGGCAGAGTACTAAATCACCCAACACATACTGTAGCTATATTTTAAATATCGAAACACTGTTTGCTGATTAGTCATGCTTTAAGGACTTGGAAAGGCTTTAGAGTTGCACAGCACCTCAGCTGTTCATCAACAGTTGTTTTGAAAAGCGTTTTGCTTGTCTGAATATGGCTGATTATTCATGCTCTGAGGACATGGAAAAGCTTTTGAGTTGTGATGGGCAATCAACACATTAAATGTTATTTTGTCACTGAAAATTTGAAGTGGTTTTCATTATGCTTTGAAGAATTTGTAATTACTTCAGAATTTTTTAATGATTGTGACATTAATGTGTGAAGTAGGGTAAATTGTTATATACATGGAAGATCCCCAATGAGTTGCGATTTCATATGAATGTCTGTACTGAGTTCACTAAAATTGATTTGAGCCAAGGTTTACCGAGGCTCAGCTCGATTTTAATGAATAAGGTTCAGAAATTTCATGTCAAATTGTGACGAATTTGAGGTTCTTTTTATCACATACATGTAGTGTATAATTTATCTTTCTTCCAAGCTTAAAGACTAAACTATCCAACACTATTCACAAAAATTGCCCAAGAAATGTTATTATTTTTTCAACTTTTGCTTTTTAACCATAGCTTATTGCCCCTCATTGGAACATTGAGGGGTCATAAGCTATGATTCTGAGGCAAGAAATGAATATGTTTACTTTTTCAGGAAATATTTTTTTTTGCAATTGTTGTCTGCTATTTGAATTAGGTAAACCGTTAATGAAATATAAAAGAAGATTAATTCAGTGCTACTTCCGAAAATAACTTACAACATTATAGTTCCCCCGCAGGAACCCCGGGAAGTGATGCAGTGCTTGTTTACTGTGGTGAACAAGCTCTGTTTCACTGGTAAAATAGGACCCAGTGACTAATGCTTGGGCTGAGAGCCCTCTAAAATAGCAACATAGGGTATAAACGATTGACTGACCCTGACTTTATCTCCATGTTGTGGTCATGATTAGTCATTGTGCAGAGGAGTGTGACCTTAAACACCAATAAATAAATAAATAAATATCAGGCTTGTCATGTTGAGGTGGGCGATCGGCCATGGCTGCAGTGTCTCGCCTAAACTAATATTTCTGCAGGCTATAAACGACTGCCACGTGCAAAATACCACGGGCGATAAATATTTATCAGCTCCAGTATGTTAACAGAGCTTGAGACGTTGCGGCACACAGCCCCAGTTAAAATTGAGAGGGCAGATTTTTTTCTCAGCATTATATTTCATCATGTGGCCAGGAGCAGGTGCCTGTGCATGTAATTTCACCCCTCGCCTGTCAAAAATTATGCACAGAACACGCCAACAAAATTTCGAAACATTCCAGTAAAAATTGGTATGCAAATGAGCGAAGTGACCAACGTGTCATATCTGTAAAATGTCACTCATTTTGTCAATGTGAGGATTCCTTTATGTATAAAGCCTTATCCATGAATTTGTATCAGAAGTCCGAGTGATAGACTATTTATATTAAATTAGTATGTCCAGCTAAATACAAAAAAATAGGCAGGACACTTCCTTCACCCCCACAACAGCTTTGTTTTAATTTTATTTGCCATGTGTCACGTCATTTCACCCACGTGGGAAACACCCAAACTGTCCTCTGGCCAAACTGTCCTCTGCAATTTTACCCAAACCGGCTGCTACTTTTTGACCCAAACCGGCCGATAATGGACCCAAAAAATTATTTATTTCCCTCTTTTTTTTAATATTTTAAACTGAATTTTTATTAGTTTGAGTAAATAAGTTATTTTCAAAAGTTTGAGAGTTTTTCCAAATCATTTTTCATGTTTTCAGTAATTACTTATCACTGAGTAAACATTTGAGTACATTTAATTAGTTGTGATTAATTGTAAAATGTTTGTTTTGTTATCTCTTTGTACTTGTTTGTATTGTGTATATCGTGTCAACACAGCCACTGGTCGCAGGAATTTACAATTATTCCTGCTTGTAGAACTTTAGCATAAAGAGGCCACCTACATTCCATCAGTGGGAGACTTTATGAACTGAGGCCAGCTCAGTTGCCGTGTAAGCCCCAAGACAAAGAAGTTTAATAAAGCCCTAGAAGAAATATGGAGCACGTATGAATCTAGGGAAAAGACTCCAAGACAAACTTTATCTGCTGTGGCCATTTTAATTAACAAGTGTTAAAACATAAAATCGTAAAAATATCATTTTGTTATTCAAGTATTCAAAATTAAACGTTATTTATTCATATCTTACCTCGCGACAGTTTATAAATATCATTTTATTACCAAATGTTCAAGACATTTTTCAACATCTGGTAGTAAAATAATATTTATAAATATCGCTCTGACAAGAATTTATTTAAAATTATTAATATCAAAGATCAAATATAAACATCGCCCCGCCAAGAATTTATGTATTTATTTAAAATTATTCCTATCTGACCTAGCGATAGTTCATAGTTCAACATCTGGTAGTAAAATAATATTTATAAACGTCGCTCCGACAATTATTTAATATTAAACGTTAAATTATTCATGTATTATATGTTACTATATTTTTCAGAACATTTTTGTTGACAAGATATAATATGTTTGTCAAGGAAGTGTTAAAAATAAAAGCAAATATTGCGAAAATATTGTTCCTTCTTCTTGTTTCCCATAATGACCTAATGGTCACAATTTATAGAGGATGGTTTGGGCCAAATTGCATATAGGATGGTTCGGGCACTGTAGAGGACAGTTCAGGCTAAATATAGTGGCCGGTTTGGGTCAAATTGCAGAGGACGGTTTGGGTGTAATTCCCCCATGTGTGTTGAGTACTCTCCCTTGATGTGCAGAGCTCTGATTTGAACAGCTGATTCCATGTTTCCTTTCTTGCTTTCACACTCCTGTTTTTGGAAACGTTCTGTTTTTGAAATAACAGCAATGTACAGCATATCAAAATATTTCTTTATTGAGTAACAATTCTTCCAATATATTTACCAGTATGTATTATTCTTTGCATTTTTTTCCCCCAAATTTCTTGCCGGTACTCAAGGTACACTGTTTGATATTTGTGGGACATCACTGGTCACAGGATCGTCAAAGCTCACCTAACTTTGTGTCAACTGAAGAATAGGCCCGACCCCAGTTGCCCTCCTTTGATGAATTAAGGTAAACCAAAAATGGCCCCCTGAACCCATTTTAGGAAGACTATTACGGTCCTCCTGCAATTCTGATAATGACAAGCCTGAAATATGTGTCATTCCTGTATTGGACATGTTGTGAATGATATATTCCATAATAAGAAATTTGATGATGATTACAATGTACAGTACAAGTCAAAATAAGTTGTAGGATAACCACTGTAAACGAGGTTCCTCTCTCTTCCTACACTGATAAGACCAGAATCTGACATCAGTTTCTGGAAAGCTCTCTCACTGAGAGCTTTCTAGAAAATGATATCAGATTCTGATCTTATCAGTGCAGAAGCAACAGTACACTTTGTTTATTGTGGTTATGCTACAACTTATTTTGACTTGTACTGCATATGATAAATACATGTACATTTGAAATGTTTTTACTTCACTTGACTGAAAGCCATTGAGAGCTACTATTTATTTATGTATTTATAAAATTATTTATTTATTGGGGTTTTAATGACACTTTCGACAGCCAGGGTCACCCCGTGTCAGACAGTTTTACGGATGGAGGAAGCTAGACCATTGAGAGCTACATGTACACTCATCACTATTTGTCAATCCAGCGTAAATGTTGGGTTAACTTGCCCTCCCAAACTGCTGACCGATTGGCCAAAATCTAATAATATTACATGTGAGTAATGGTTGGCAAACCATTTAAGTTTTTTTTAAATTCGTATGTTGCCACCCTCATCCTCATGAGGGGTGGGAGGGTGGGAAATGGCCCTTATTTTAAGAAAATGTTCTTATGATCCAGTGGATGGAATAAGTTGACATTTGGTATTCAGTTTCCTTTGGCATGTACATGTACACTAAAGTTAGTTCAAGGGAAATTTGTTTGAGGGACGATATTTTCCGTTCGTTTAAACTTATTTATTTATTGGAGTTTAACAACATTTTCGACAGCCAGAATCACCTTGTGTCAGACAGTTTTATGGGTGAAGGAAGCCTGAGTACCTGGAAAGAACCACTACCAAGCAATGGCAAGCAACTGTCAGACTCCCCAATGCACTAACTCCACACAAGTAGGGTTAGCATTGGTTGTAGAAGGTGCATCATTGACGTGCATTACACCTTTGTGCCACTGTTCTCCAATATGGGCAATCGGGATTAAGTACCTTGCCCAAGTACACAATTACCCCTAACGGGGATCAAACCATGGACCTCTCAGTTTGAAGTTCAATACCATAACTACTTAGCCACCGTGCTCCCTATTTGTTTATACTGTATTTATTTCCAAAGTATAAAGTACAAAGTAAGCAATAAAAATGAGCACACAACTATTAGGAAAGTGGATTCAGCATGCAGCTAAACACTTATACTAGTCTGTCTCAATATTTTCAGTTGATCTGGGAGAGACAAGATGTTTTGCCCTGCCCAAAATTTTTATTTTCTGAATTGATCGAGCAATTTGGTATGCAATATTATTGGGTTTATTATTGAGCATCTTTTGAGGATGGAATCTCCTCATTTAGGTGAGCTCCTTAGGTCTCTTGCAGACTCTTGTTTTTGTTTCTGCCCAATACGATATTGGGAGAGTTGATTACTACTGAAACACTCATGGTGTGGGTTGCCACTAAGTGGGTAAATTTAAACTTCACAAAGAGTCTTGGTATTCAGTCACAGTCTTGATGGACCAAAAACTACATCTAGGGATTTTCCGAACTATGCTAATTCTTTAGAATGGAATGTAGAGCCCCTTCAATGGGACATTTACGGTCCTTAAGTAGAAGTCAGTAATGTTGAAAATTTTTGAAAAGTTAATATTTTCAGGTATTATAATTTACCCTCCTTGATAACTATGGACCCTTTACCCTTTACCCAACCTAAGAGCCAAAACCGGTCAGCACTAGTCACAAAAATCATCATTCATTTTTAGCTTATCTCGACAAAGTCAAGATGTCTGTTCACATTTACTTTAGCACAGGCTACACCTCGTAATTCTTGTCCGATCATCACAGAATTTCACATGCAGGTTCGAGGTCATGTCTAGATGAGTACGTCCCCCTTTGGTCGTGATCGGTCAACCGTAACGGCTGCACAGGCCCAAAACCTGAAAACCTTTAGCAGTCTACAGGTCGTATTTATGAAAGGATTTTATTGTAACTTGATAGGATGACTCCGTATAATGTCCAGATGAGAACATCCTATTTTGGTCGGGTTCAGTCAGCCGAGACTGCCACGGGCACATAAAATAGATTCCTTTAGCACAGTCTACAGGTTGCATTTGTGAAAGGATTTCATTGTAGATTGATAGGATGACTCAAAATAATCTCTCTCAATGAGAACGTCCTATTTTAGTCGTAATCAGTCCCATGATGGCCGCACAGGCACGTGACCTAGATTTGTTTAGCATAGTCTACAGTTCATATTTGTGAAGTGATATCATTGTAACTTGGAAGGATAACTCTGTATGATGTCTAGATGGGACTGTCCTATTTTGGTCACGATCGGTCAGTCGTTACTGATGCCTGGTCACGTGACCTAAATTCCTTTAGCACTGTCTACAGGTTGTTAGCTCTGGAGCGCGGTGGCTCAGTGGTAGACTGTTGGACTTAAATGCTAGTTGTCCCGAGTTTGATCCCCGTCCGGGACGACCCACATTGCGTCCTTGGGCAAGGCACTTTATCCCGGTTGCCTACATGGGGGCACGATGATGCTAAGGCGTACTGCACATCAATGGTGCACATGTCTTCAACCACTAATTCTGCTTGAGTTAGAATGTTGAGGAGCTGACAGTTGCTTGTTGATGCTCGGTGGTTCTCTCCGGGTACTCCTGCTTCCTCTCCCCGTAAAACTGCCACGGTCACGATTAGCCATTGTGCATAAGTATGTGACCTTAAACACCAATAAATAAATACAGGTTGTTAGCTCAACTTGGCAACGTCAAGTATGAGCTGTTGGGATAGGCTGCGATCCATATGTCCACCTTGCAGGCCACAGCTCTCATCCGATCAAATGTTATAAGTGGCTTTGGGGCAATGTCTAGATGGGAGCTTTCAAATTTTTTCGAATTTCTTTCAAAAACAAATTTGGATTTGGATATAAATTGTCCAACAATTCTTTTAGCACACCCTACAGGCCGCAGCTCTCACCTGATCAGTCTCAAATTTTATATGTAGCTTTTGGGGCAATGTCTAGATGGAAGCGTTCAGTTTTTTCTGAATTTCGTTGAAAAACGTGGCCCCCTCAGCGGCCATGTATAGACTTGGCACATAAATTGTCAACAATTCCATTAGCACCCCCTACAGGCCGAAGCTCTCACCCGATCTTTTTCAAAATTTGTACTGGGCAATATTATCCAAAATAATATTTACATTTTTGGGGGTTGGAGTGGGGGGAGAAGATCATTATTAAGGATACAATCACTCAATATTGTTCTCTTGTGACGATTGTGTTTATTCCCAGAAATAGTGTTAATAAGGTTTTGTGTAAGAATACAATACACTTGGCTGTATTAACGAGGAATATACTGAGCACACATACTTTGTATCTTAATTGAATAATAACTTTGATGTTAATGTGTGTTGTTAAGTTGTTTGACGCATGGTTTACAGATACACCCGCGACGTATCAGAATTTATTATTTAATCATCATTTTTCAACTTGTTACCTTCCTTGATGTGTTTCTCTAGTGTTTACATGTACTTTGCATTCAACATTGGAGAGAAACATCATGGGAGGTAACTGAATTAAAAAATGGAACTTGACAAACTGAAAATGTGTTTGTGACAGACATGTGACTTACATGTTGTGGAACAATCTTCTATCATTGAAAAAAAGAGTGTTTTTTTTAGTTTTTTCTCCAATTTTAATTTCTTATTGTATTGTGATGATCAAGTAAGTACTACAGACTACCAGCAGAACACATTATATTTATACATGTACCCAATGCAACGCTGTACAGCACCATGATTGAGGGCCAGTGACTTCAATCATGGTGCTTTGATCAGCCGGGAAATGGTGGCGATCTCATACTGATTGCAGATGGTAAATTCTGTAATATCTCAGTTCTGCAAATCCCTAAATATTCTGCTGTGCGCTATACAGGTATTTAATGGGGAAACTTTATTGAAATGGCCAGATATCAAAGAGATTTTTCATAGCCAGTGTTAAGTATAGACTAACCGGGAACGGCTGGCATTTAACTGCTGTTGTCATAATCGGCTGATGCCCCATAACCGGCCATTTCTGATTGCCAATTCCGATTATCGTTTCATCGCTAATCAAATTTTTCTGAATTTCATTGAAAAACATGGCACCAGTGGCCATCTAGGATTTGGCATATAAATTGTCAAAATCCCTTTAGCACACCCTACAGGCCACATCCCTCATCCCATCTTTTTCGAAATTTCATATGTAGCTTTTTTGTGATGTCTAGATGGGAGCTACAAAAACATTTTTTAATTTTGTTGACAAAAATGTCTTACAGTGGCCATCTTGGATTTGGCATATAAATTGTCAGCAATTCCATTAGCAGACCCAATAGGCCCCATCCCTCCCCCGATCTTTTTCAGATTTCATATGTAGCTTTGGTGTGATGTCTTGTGTAGAAACTTGAGTGAATGACTTGTCATTACTGGACCTTTCTATTTATTGTAATTATTTCTTTGCCTCAAAAGTTCAAATTCTTGGTTTGTTTTATGTTTTAGGCTTCATAATCAACAGAATAGTATGGGTGGTAGTGTATTTCATCTCTTGAGCGCAAGAAGGCTTTGCAATGCTAACACACTGCAAAGTCTTGTTGCACTCAAGGGACAAATATTTCAATTTTATTAACTTGGCTAAAATATCAAACCATAAACCATTTAATTTGTAGCTCAGCTTGACAATGTTAAGTATCAGCCATTGGGATGGGTTGCTATCTAGCGTAAGTCTGTCCATCCACAATTCCTTCAGCACACTCTGCAGGCCGCAGCTCTTACCCGATCAGTCCCAAATTTCATATGTAGCTTTGGGGCAATGTCTAGATGTGAGCTATCAACTTTTTCCAAATTTTGTTGAAAAACATGTCCACCAGCGGCTATTTCAGATTTGGCATATAAATTGTCAACAATTCCATTAGCACACCCTACAGGCTGCATTTCTCACCCGATCTTTTCAGATTTCATATATGGCTTTGGTGTGATGTCCAGATGGGAGCTTATCTAGCGTAAGTCAGTCCATAGTCTGTCCTTCCACAATTCCTTTAGCACACTCTGCAGGCCGCAGCTCTTACCTGATCAGTCCCAAATTTCATATGTAGCTTTGGGGCAATGTTTAGATGGGAGCTATCAACTTTTTCCAAATTTTGTTGAAAAACACATGTCCACCAGCAGCTATTTTAGATTTTTAGATTTGGCATATAAATTGTCAACAATTCCATGAGCACACCCTACAGGCAGCATTTCTCCCCCCCCCCCCCCCCCCCCCCCCCCCCCACTATACATGAAACATATGCGTGTCCCGGGTGAGACAGCAGGGTGGGATATTTCTATCCCACCCACCCCACGTGACATACTCATTTGCATATTTTATTAGGTCGCCGGAACTATTTCATCATCCCCTCCACAATTGTAAATAAACAAAATGGCTTCACGATTTGCAAATATAAAAACTGACGAATTTGTCGCGGAGAAAAGGAATAAAGAGACGGACTGCAAAACTTTAAACTTGATTTGTTTCAACCCCATGTTTCTCTGCAGAGTTAATAATATCACTGCAGGAATTTATCGATCGATCAATAATCTCACATCGCCCTTTACATTAGAGTTTGACACGCGCAAATTTATTAACTTAACGGACAGTGTTACAAATCAATTTTTTAGTATATACCTATGGTATATACCTAACTTTTATACGATCTTTCCGATGAAGTTGTTCCTTTTCCGAAAGGACTATGACTTGATAAATTGGGTATGTCAGCATGTGACCGCCAATTATCTATAATGACATAATCCTTGTGTGTGGTGAGAAAAATCATCCTTGATGCGTCTGAAGGTGGGAATGGGGAAATCTCACCCTCGGTGCAAGATATTTGAACCAGACCCTTGGCAAGCCTCGGGTCTGGTTCAAATATCTTGCCCCTCGGGTGAGATTTCCCCATCCCACCTCCAGACTCATCGGGGATCATAATATTCTCACCTGATCTTTTTCAGATTTCATATATAGCTTTGGTGTGATGTCTAGCTGGGAGCTATCAAATTTTTCTGAATTTCGTTCAAAAGTATGGCCGCTAGCACCAAATCTTGGATTTGGCAGATGAATTGTCAACATTTCCATTAGCACGCCCTGCAGGCTGCATCTCTCACCGATTCTTTTTCAAATTTCATATATAGTTTTGGAATGGTGTCCAGATGGGAGCTGTCAAATTTTTCTGAATTTTGTTGAAAAACATGGCTGCCTGCAGCCATCTTGGATTTGGCACATAAATTGTCAACAATCCCATTAGCACACCCTACAGGTCACATCCCTCACCCCATCTTTTTCAAAATTTTCATATGTACCTTTGGTGTGATGTCAAGATGTCTGAATTTCGTTGAAAAACATGGCTGTCTGTGGCCATCTTGGATTTGGCATATCCATCTTGGATTTATCAGCAATTCCATTAGCAGACACTACAGGCCGCAACCTTCACCCAATCTTTTTTCAAATTTCATATGTAGCTTTGGTGTGATGTCTTTTTTGTAGAAACTTGAGTGAATGACTTGGCATTACTGGATCTTTCCATTTTGTTCAGTCCCTTCTTGGACAAATTGAGCTGCAGTGTCATTTTTATGAAGAGATTTCATTGTAGCTTGGTGGGATAACTCTGTATGAGATCTAGATGCAGTGATGCATGGGAAAGATGCGCGGTCGCTCTCGTGCACCATCGCTCTCGCGCACCATCGCTCACGCAACAATTGTTCAAGGTGCGCGAATAATCGCTCGCCTCTATTCTTGGGTGTGTTTTCATTCTTTTGAGTTGCGTCATCAGAAACATTCAATTAAGTTATGATGTTGGGAAATTTTTAAGAATCACTCACAATTTGAAGCATTCAAAGTACAATTCCAAACTGTTTCCTTTCCGTTGTTATGAACATGACACATGCACGACACGCTAACAGTAAGAGGGTTGTACATTGACAACTTGCCCAGAGCTTACTCCTGCTACAAAATGAACACTCATGTTCAGATAAAAAACGGTGGTCATGCTGAGATCTGAGAAACGTTTTAATACTTCCATATTTTTTTTTTATCAAATACATGCAGAATCTTGCCCCATTCTTTATTTTCATTTATAACTGTGACACCTGTTGCTCCAATTCACCAATGACATGAATTAATGTGCCCGATTTGGAATTTACTCATCCATTTTCCCCGATTTTAATAATCTGCCATTTAAATCCAGAACTAATTTTAATGGGTTATATATATTTTCACCGTCAAAATTCCATCCGTGTTCAGTTGTATTCATACATTCGTTTTGAAGGATGCTTGTCAGTGAAAACTGCAAAATAAATTAACATCAATCTCCCCACATTTTTCACTCATGCAAACTTTATTTGAGGTCGGCGATTTTCCACTCGCCTCCATTTTGCTCCCATTCGTCACTGTAGATGAGAGTGTCCTATTTTGGTCACTGATTTCTGCAAAACATAAGCAAACATCATCGAATGTCAACAGAAATTGCTGATGTGCAAACGATCGTTAGCTGTTTATATGACTGCAGTGGTCCCACATAATAGTTGTGATACATCATAACTGTGGTCACCCTGTATTGCCCGGCAAAACCAGGCCATGCTGTTTGAAAATCACAGGCGCATGACATGCCGCACACCTGAAACAAAGTTTGCGTGTTCAATTTGTTTATTTTGTGTACCATCATGTAGAGCTGACCAGTCAATTATGATATCATTTAAGATATGACAAATTATTTGAATAAAATGTTATGTTTCCTGTAACCCTTTACCTATCCAAAGCTATTCGAAAGAGAGTACTTTCTGAAAAAATTGTAATTTTCGAAATATTTGACCTTCTTTTATTGATTTTTTTTGTTGAAACAGAATTCATAAATGTGTGGATTTTCAAGAAATCTTCTCCTTTGAAAATACAAGGCCAAATGTTTTGAAACTTCACATGACTGATGACTGGAACACCCTCTACCAACGATCCTCATTTAATGTTGATCGGGTTGCAAACATGGCTGCAATTGTGGCTTATAGTTACTATAGAAACCCAATGGGAAATAACATTTTCATCTGCTTCTCTGGAACTACTGAGCCAATGTGAACCAAATGTGACAGGAATGGTCTATGGGAGGTACTCTACACAGGGTCCTCATTTTGTTCCCGTGGGATGGAAAACATGGCCACCAGAGGCATTCTTTGATTCTGATTTGTGGATTTAAAAAAATCTCAGAAAACCACGAGGCCAAATGTTTCAAAACTTCACATGCTTGATGACTGGGACACTCTCTACCAATGATCCTTATTTAATCTTTATTGGGTTGCAAATATGGCTGCAATTGCAGCTTATAGTTACTATAGAAACCGTATGGGAAATCACATTTTCATCTTCTCTGGAACTACTAAGCCAGTGTGAATATCAGACTTGGCAGGCCTGGTCTGTAAGAAGTTCTCTACAACTGTTACTCATTTTATTCCTGTTGGATGAAACACGTGGCCCCCAGAGGTATTCTTTGATTCTGATTGGTTGATTTTGAAAACTCTTCTCTGAAACTACAAGGTCAAATGTTTTGAAACTTCACATGATTGAGTACTCGAACACCTTCTACCAATGATCTTCATGTAATGTTGATGTAATGCTGCAAACATGGCCACAATTGCAGCTCATAGTTACCATGGAAACCCTATGGGAAATCACATTTTTATATGTAGTTCTGTTAGGTGAGCGATTACAGGCTCTTTAGAGCCTGTAGTTTTAAATTTATATTTTATTCAGCTATTTAGAAAGGTTATTATTGAATATATTTTAATGATTTTTTATCAAAATTTTATATATTTAAATAAAATTTTAACACAACACGTATATAAGTTGTGTAAATTAATCTTGTAAATTTCACTATAAATTGAACACTCACTGTAATCTCGGGAAAGGAGACAATATTTACACCCATAACGAAAATCTTCAACTTGTTCTCTGATTATAGTGAAATTTATGCAATTTTTTGCAAGTTGTATTTTTAAACACATGTGAAAAACATATGAAACACAGCCAACTATAATCACTGTGTTGTTACAGCTTGTGTTTACAGTGTAACAACACGTCCTGTGCATAATTGCAGAAATGCTACAACTGCACAACTTTAAACAATGCCGGCAGAAACATTTGCAGCATTTAGTTGTATTATTTCTACTCTTCTGCAAACACAAATAATTAAGCATTAATATGAAAGCTAGCGAGTTTTAACATTTTGGTACCAAGGGCCATATACTAGGCCATCTTGTTTCTCCAGTTGAACTATTCACAATATTTTCATTTGGATATTTATTGAGTGATAGGATAATAATTGGGTGTAATTGAGTGGTAATTTGCAGTGTTCACGCTGGGCCAAAAATTTCTATAGCCATATTTTTAGCCACCTGTAAACTTTTTTTTAGCCACCATCAGAGGGAGTAAATGTGAGAGATTTAGTCTGACCAGAGATCACTTTAATTGAAATAAAAAAGAACAAAACATAAAACTAGTAACAGACGACACAACTTATTTTTAAATAGATTTAAAATTTTTTTGACACTTCATAATTGACCATTTTCTGAAAGCATCATCGGTACAGCCACAGGAACTGGTCCCTCAGAATAACTGCCACACTTATTTGTCTGTTCTTTGGTTCTGTCGTCACTGGAACAGACTAATTGACTCCTTCAAGAAGTGAAAAACTCAAGTCATTTTTTTCACTTTTGTGAATTGCTCGCAATCTCTTTCGCTGAGTTTAAGTTTTCTTTTACGATTCATTTTGTTACTTGATGTAGCATGCAAATCTGTGCATATATATACTCTCGGTCACTTTATCAAATTAAAACGTGTTTGAACTCGTTAGACCTATTTTTCTGTCCAAGGCATAAGTTCGTCCCATTTTTGTCTTGTTATAAGAGGTTTATACGAAATTTTAACACTACATGTATGTTAAGTTGTGTAAATTAATCTTGTAAATTTCACTATAAATTGAACACTCATTGTAATCTCAGCAAAGGAGACAATATTTACACCCGTAACAAAAATCTTCAACTTGTTCTCCGATTATAGTGAAATTTATGCATTGATGATAAAATAATAACTTCAGTTTGCAGTCATGTGGCGATAGCATTCCAGGAAAGTTCTCGTCAGATCACCAAAGTTAAGCAACGTCGAGCCTGATTAGTCCTTGGATGGATGACCATCTGAGCGATCGATTCTGACTCCCGCCTTGTGTTCTTGGGCAAGGCACTTAACCCTGATTGTCCACCTGGGGGTATGATGATGCTGTGTACTATGGCATACTGCACATCGATGGTGCACATGTCTTCAACCAATCTAACCTTGCCTGTGCTGCAGTGCGGAGTTACGATGTTGGGTAGCTGGCAGCGGCTTGTCGTTGCTTGATACGACCTTGGCTGTTAAAGTGTTGTTAAACTTTAATAAATAAATAAATTCCAGGAAACAAGGGTTCAATGGGTTAATTGCCCGTAGCCAGTTTGATGACATAAATGTGAAGCCACTGAAAAGGCTGACATTGAGGTATGAATACAGCCCAACAGCTAATTAATCCCATATGCCATTTGAGACTCAATGTGGGAATTACGTAAGCTGCACTAACTTTGCTGAACAATGTAATTTCTACCCAAGAGACAAAAATATTTTTTAACTATTTTTTTTGCCAACCATTTTCTTCTTTTTTTTTATCGCCAGTTTTGATTTTTTTTGGGGCAATTTGCGAAAATGGCTATCGACAGAGTGAACACTGGTAATTGGGTTAAACGGCGTACCGCAGGATTGCCACTCCAATCATCAAATCAAATCATTAAGATTTTGAATTGAATCAAATTTTCTCAAGCTTAGCAAGTCCTTAAATACGAGTTGTTGCCCAATCCAGATGAAAACTCCCTTTTCATGGATATTGAAGTGATTGTCATCTCTTTACTATATGATTGTGATTTGCATCTAAATTTTTAAAATTTACTTTTATTTCTATAGTCATTAAATGAACAAGGTAATCCGTCTTGGAAGGCTGTGTTTGTTGCTGTGACAGATAAAGATATACTGCTGTATGACACCGCACCATGGAGTAAAGAAGAATGGGCCACACCTTTTCAAAGTCATCCACTAATTGCCACCAGGTTTGTTTTCTCATATTTTTCTCCCTTGATACCTTATCCGACAAGACTAAATTTACAACAGGCAAGGAGTCCATTTAAGACTTGCGATCAGCTGACTAATCGTCACCTATCTGTAATCAACAGCTTTTATTTTTAGTTGATCGCCATTAATTTTAAAAGTGGTATTTACATGTAAACTGCACTGTATATTGTGGAGAATAAACAGTTAAATTCTTATCCTTTGAAATCTAATCTATATCCACAGTTACTGGTACATGAAAAAATAGAAAGCTTTCAAGCCATCAGTCAAATTCTGTGAGGCATTTGATGCTGTTATGCATTTGATATTGTTATGGCCTGGAACCAGTCTAGTCCTCAAATAGGCCATCGCCTATGTTTTAGATTCAGTCAACTGGAGTATTTCGCATTTGATGCTGTTATGACCTGGAACCAATCTAGTCCTCAGATAGTCCATCGCCTATGTTTTAGATTCAGTCAACTGGAGTATTTCAGTTGGTCAGAAAAGCGAACCTATGTTTCGATTTTCTGACCAACTGGAATATTCCAGACGATTGAATATAAAAGTATCATAAACATTTCTTTACTTTGAATCAGTGCAAGAAATGTTCTCAATTGAGATATGATTTGACTGAATCTCTGATAACATTACAATACTGTTAGACATGTTTGTAAACTAAATACTTATTCATAACTGTAGTTTTATTATTAACCCACCTAATACTGCCAATTCTGTTAATATCTTTATTTTCAAGGTGAAATAAAGATTTAGGGGTTAGAATATCTATAACTGTGGCATGAAAGAACATTTGTATTATTTTTGTCACATTAAATCAACGGTAGTCTGCACAGTAACTCCACAAAAGTGGATTCGTAAACAGCCCATAACAGCACTTTCAGAAATTATTAAAAATAAACAGAAACATTGGTACCGTAGGGTATGCTTGAGTGCCCCCACTTATTTTACCATTTATTAACTCCATCTGACAAAGTCAGCAGAGCTTTTCTGATGCTAAGTCGTCCGTCGTCTCTGTCCGTCGTCAACATTTTGTTTGTCCAGAACATAATTTCTTAACCGCAGAATATTTTTTAATGAAACTTTATAATAATATGTAATATCAAAAGACAGTGTGTCGCAAATTATAAAATGGTATGTGATCTCCAAGGTCATGATCACAGGCCCTATGATAAGGTGACACTTAGAAAAACTTTGACATTTGTTTGTCAAGGTCATAAGTTCTTAACCACTGAATATTTTTTAATGAAGCTTTATACCAATATGTAATATCAAATGACAGTGTGTCACGAATTATAATATGGCATGTGCCTCTCAAGGTCGAGGTGACAAGCCCTTTGATAAGATGGCAAAAGTTATTCTCCACAGAAAACAGTCACTGCTCCACTTCTGTTTGGAGTTCCCATTGGGGAGAGCAACATCTTTGGGGCAGTAGTCATTGTAATGTCATTATTGTGACGTGTGCTTTACATCAATAAAGTTATTAGCTCACCTGACTGAAAGTCAGGGTGAGCTATTCTGATCACTTTTTGTCCGTCGTCGGTCGTGAAGGTGGTGTTTGGGCCTTTTTCTCCCAAACCACTGACCGCATATTAATGAAATTTCATGTGAGTAGGGGTTATATAAGGGCATTTTGATTTTTTGTCAAATTAGGTTTCAGCTCATGTTGAGCAGAGGGATGGGGCAAAAATGCTCCAATTCTTAAAAAATCTTCTTCTCAAGAACCAGCAATAGCAGAGACTTGATTTTGGTATGCAGCTTCCTTTTGAGGTGTAGACTCAAGTTTGTTCAAGAGAAGTTCGAGGGGCCATATTTGACGATGTTAAAGTAGGGGCAAAAATTTTGGCACCGCCCCAAATTTCTACTTTCCAAACCCCGAGGCCGATTTGAACCAAATTTTACGTGAGTGCTTATTGGGTCATAAGTACCTAATTTATGCAGTAATTTTTTTCCCATGTCCTCGTGGGAACCACAGAAGCTAAAAATTGAAAAAAATTAAAACGCCCATATCTCCAAAACTACACGGCACTGAGAATTCTTATTTGTTGTGAAGCTTCCTTAGGACCAACAGAATGGAATGGTCAAAAAAAATTGCCAACGGTTTTATCATGGGGTACTTTTTGGGGACTTTGAAAAAAAGTGCTGAGTCAGCATTTTTTAACACTGTGGGTAATGGGAAAAACATAAGACTACTTTTCTCCCAAACCACTGCTCCAAAAGCTTTCAGATTTCACATATAACATCTTTGGAAGATTGTTTCACATGTTTATTGAAATCAATTGCCTGAGTCGATATTTGGGCTTTCTATGGGAGCCCAAATGTTTAAATTAGTGCAGTATGAGGAGTATTTTTTAAAAATCTTCTTCAGATCTACCAATAAGAATCTTTTGATATTTGGTATGCAGCATCCTAAGGGGGGTGAGATTCAAGTATGTTGAAGCCAAGTCCCTAGGTTCATATTTAGGCTGAAAATATGGGGTCCCGTTGCGGACTTTGAAATTTTGGACCAAAATCCGAAAAAAAATTTTTTTGTTTTCTCTGCGTTTCGATCAATTTTAAGACAAAAAAATTTTATTTTTTTTTCCCCTGAAAATTTGGGGTCCGGGTGGGACTTGGAAAATTTGGGACCAAAATCTGGAAATTTTTTTTCCTGCATGAAGGTGGTGTTTGAGCCTCTTTCTCCTAAACCACTGGCCACATTTTAATTAAATTTCATGTAAGTAGTGGTTATATAGGGGCATTTTGATTTTTATCCAAAATAGGTTTCGGCTCATATTGAGCAGAGGTGTGGGGAAAAAATGGCCAAATTTTTTGAAAATCTTCTTCTAATGAACCACCAGTAGCAGAGACTTGACATGTGGTATACAGAGTCCTTTTGAGGTTTAGAATCAAGTTTGTTCAAGAGAAGTTTGTCGGGCATTATTTGCCTTCGTTATGGGAGGGGCAACAATTTTGGCCATGCCTAAAATTTCTATTTTCAGAACCGTGAGGTTGATTTGAACCAAATTTGATATGAGATGATAATGGGTCATAAGTAGTTGATTGATGCAAAAAAAATTTTTCTCATTGCCCCCAGGGAATGTCGGGAGCTAAAAATAGGAAAAACCTTAAAACTGCCATATCTCCAAAACTACACGGCACAGAGAATTCTTATTTTGTATAAAGCTTACTTTTATCCAGTAGAATAGAATGGTTAAAAAAAATCCCTATCGGTTTGATCACAAGGTACTTTTTTCAGGACTTTGAAAAAGTGCTGAGTCCGCACTTTTTAACACTGTAGGCAATGGGAAAAAGATTAAAAAATCTTCTCCAGATCCAGCAGGCAGAATCTTTTGATATTTGGTATGCAACATTGTAGGGTGGATCTGATTCAAGTTTGTTCAAATCGGCCCCTTGGGTTCATATTTGGGCTCAGTATAGGAGCCCGATTTCTAACTACGTGCATTTGAGGCAAATTTCTTAAAAAATCTTCTCCAGATCCTGCAGGCAGAATCTTTTGATATTTGGTATGCAACATTGTGGGGTGGATCTGATTCAAGTTTGTTCAAATCGGCTCCCTAGATTCATATTTGGGCTCACTATAGAAGCCTGAATTCGAACTTAGTGCATTTCAGGCAAATTTCTTAAAAAATCTTCTTTTCCAGATCGAGCAGGCAGAATCTTTTGATATTTGGCATGCAATATTGTGGGGTGGATCTGATTCAAGTTTGTTCAAATCGGCCCCCTGGGTTTATATTTGGGCTCAGTATAGAAGCTCGAATTCGAACTTAGTGCATTGCGAACTTAGTGCATTTCAGGCAAATTTCTTCAAAAATCTTCTTCTCCAGATCCAGCAGGCAGAATCTTTTATTTGGTATGCAACATTGTGGGGTGGATCTGATTCAAGTTTGTTCAAATCAGCCCCCTGGATTTATATTTGGGCTCAGTATAGAAGCTCGAATTCGAACTTCGTGCATTTCAGGCAAATTTCTTTAAAAATTCTTCTTCTCCAGATCCAGCAGGCAGAATCTTTTGATATTTGGTATGCAACATTGTGGGGCGGATCAGATTCAAGTTTGTTCAAATCGGCCCCGTGGATTCATATTTGGGCTCACTATAGAAGCCCGAAATCGAACTTAGTGCATTTCAGGCAAATTTCTTAAAAAATCTTCTTCTCCAGATCCAGCAGGCAGAATCTTTTGATATTTGGTATGCAACATTGTGGGGTGGATCTGATTCAAGTTTGTTCAAATCGGCCCCCTGGGTTTATATTTGGGCTCAGTATAGAAGCTTGAATTCGAACTTAGTGCATTTCAAGCAAATTTCTTCAAAAATCTTCTTCTCCAGATCCAGCAGGCAGAATCTTTTGATATTTGGTATGCAACATTGTGGGGTGGATCTGATTCAAGTTTGTTGAAATCGGCCCCCTGGATTCATATTTGGGCTGACTATAGAAGCCCGAATTCAAACTTAGTGCATTTCAGGCAAATTTCTTCAAAAATCTTCTTCTCCAGATCCAGCCGGCAGAATCTTTTGATATTTGGTATGCAACATTGTGGGGTGGATCTGATTCAAGTTTGTTCAAATCGGCCCCCTGGGTTTATATTTGGGCTCAGTATAGAAGCTTGAATTCAAACTTAGTTCATTTCAGGCAAATTTCTTAAAAAATCTTCTTCTCCAGATCCAGCAGGCAGAATCTTTTGATATTTGGTATGTAACATTGAGGGGTGGATCTGATTCAAGTTTGTTCAAATCGGCCCCTGGATTCATATTTGGGCTCACTATAGAAGCTCGAATTCGAACTTAGTGCATTTCAAGCAAATTTCTTCAAAAATCTTCTTCTCCAGATCCAGCAGGCAGAATCTTTTGATATTTGGTATGCAACATTGTGGGGTGGATCTGATTCAAGTTTGTTCAAATCGGTCCCCTGGATTCATATCTGGGCTCACTATAGAAGCCCGAATTCGAACTTAGAGCATTTCACGCAAATTCCTTAAAAAATCTTCTTTTCCAGATTCAGCAGACATAATTTTTTGATATTTGGCATGCAACATTGTGGGGTGGATCTGATTCAAGTTTGTTCAAATCGGCTCCCTAGATTCATATTTGGGCTCACTATAGAAGCTCGAATTCGAACTTAGTGCATTTCAGGCAAATTTCTTTGAAAATCTTCTTCTCCAGATCCAGCAGGCGGAATCTTTTGATATTGGGTATGCACCATGCTTAGGGGGGTGAGATTCAAGTTTGTTCAAGCCAAGTCCCTGGGTTCATATTTGGGCTCACTGTGGTAGCCCGAATTATAACTTAGTTCAAAATGAGGAATTTTCTTTAAAAATCTTCTTCAGATCCAGCAGTTGGAATGTTTTGATATTTGGTATGCAGCATCCTTAGGGGGTGAGATTCAAGTTTGTTCAAACCATGTCCCTAGGTGCATATTTGGACTCACTGTGGGAGCTTGAATTGTAACTTAGTTCAAAATGAGGAATTTTCTTTAAAAATCTTCTTCTTCAGATCCAGCAGTCAGAATGTTTTGATATTTGGTGTGCAGCATCCTTAGGGGGGTGAGATTCAAGTTTGTTAAAGCCAAGTCCCTGGTTTCATATATGGGCTCCCTGTGGGAGTCCGAATTATAACTTAGTTGAATGTGAGGAATATTCTTTAAAAATCTTCTCTTTTTTTTAGATCCACTGGTCAGAATCTTTGGATATTTGGTATAAGCTTTTCTTAAGAGGAGCAGATGCAACTTGTTGAAATCAATTCTCTGGGTTGATATTTAGGCTACCATGTCAGGTGAGCGCCCTCAGGCCCCTTGGGTCCTCTTGTTTATTCAGTTAACAGGAGTTTGCTGTGTAATTTGTACTGAAAGTATGGTAAATGGTTTTGTTTTTGGAAGTTATATTCAATTAACAGGGATGGGGTTATTAAGAGCTATCCAGTTAAGTGGGCTTCACTGTACATGTTAGTCCTTTTCCTACGAATCCGCTGCATCTGCCCTCATAATATGCAAATTAAGCAGTTGAAAAAATACCATTTTGCAAAACATTTCACCAAAAGCATATCACTTGACTCCTCACTGGAATAAGCTTGTCAAGTTTGTGCCAGTGAGTGGTCACATGGGGTGGTTTTTGTGAATTTGTTTGAAAAATTTGAAAAATAAACATTTAAAATTAAAAATTTTGACATCATCCTTGTTGGGTAAAGGATTAAATATGTAACATTGCTTTAAAGCCTACAAGTTCAAATTCATAATAAAAATATCTAAATTATTTCTTCCTGAGTAAAGTTTCTGTTAGTTTTCTCTGTATAAAACGCATGTTAATGGAACATTCAGTATACAGTTTCCAACACTCTGCAACCTCCAGAGTGACAGGATGAACTAGTCCCATCTAATACATGTGAAGCACTAATTTGTAGTGGTTTTAATATGAGTAATTTTTCTATAGGAATTGAGGAAGGTGTATGTTCTACATCTCACAGTGAATATTATAGAATTTTAACTGTTGCATAAACATTTTGTTTAAGTTATTTCTATCAGTCTGTCATTTACCGATGCTACAATCCTTTGAGATATTTTAATGTTTCCATTTTACCTCAACATGGAAGTTGATGCATTCATACATCATCAGTTTTAATTTTGTCAGTATGATGAAAATGGTTTGTTAATTTTAAAAGAAACAACTATTAATCGACTAATCTTCGATTTCAGGTGGTGATTAGTTGACTAGAGCTGGATGGTATTGGAATTTTGAGTTTGGTATTGGTTTCAGTATTTTTGGGGGTGTATATCAAGGTGTTGGTTCAGTATTCAGTTTTGAACATGACTGAAATTTGCATCAGGAAAATACAGAATAGGTTGACCATGTATTATTTTACCACAACACCACAAATGCCACTGCAAATGAACTCAACATTGGCATTCTTTTGCCAACACAAATCATATCTACAGTAATTTTGTGACTCATTCAAAACACATATTATTAACCAGGGACCGATCAGGACTATTTAAAATACGCTCTAGCCTTGGAGCCTATTTTTTCAATTCATGCGCCAGATTTCAATTTACGGAGTCACACTGCTGTTTGTAACACACACTGCAAGTATGTAATAGCTCTCATCATTTTCATTTAGTACACTATAGCAAACATTAATCTTCACTGTGGTTTCTGATCAAGTCTTGGCTGCCTATTTAGGCAGCCAAGACTTGATCAGAAACCACAGTGAAGATTAATGCTTGGTAATTAAGACTTGAAGTATTAACTTAAGCACTCTACAACAATGATAAATGATAATCATATATATAATACATGTAAGAGTGTCTCTCTCGATTATCCATCGAAAGAATATCAAAATATGATCTTAGAAGTTACGCGCCAACTAGGAAGCCTATTTCTGAGATTTAAGAGCCAGGTCCTGATGTTTCAGAACCAAATACGCACTGGCGCATGCCCAGGTCGGTCCCTGATTAACCATTAAGAGCCCAATTCCGACTTTGATAGCTTTTTAATGCAAAGGAACAGGTGAGATGTTCAGATCACAGTCACTTATATCCATTTTTAGCTTAATTTGACAAAGTCAAGATAAGATATTGCTATCACACATGCAGAAGTCTGTGAGTCTGTTCACATTTTCCTTTAGCGCAGGCTACACCCTGTAGTTCTTGTGTGATCGTCATGAAATTTCATATGCAGGTTTGAGGTCACGTCTAGATGAGAATGTCCCCATTTTGTAAAGATCGGTGAACCGTGACAGCTGCCCAAGCCTGAAACCCAAAAACTGTTAGCACAGTCTACAGGTTGTTTTTAATATGGAGGGATTTCATTGCAACTTGGTAGGATGACTCCGTATGATGTCCAGATGAGAACTTCCCCATCTGGTCACGATCTGTCGACCGTGACGGCTGCCCAAACCAGAAACCTTTAGCACAGTCTACAAGTTGTATTTATGGAGGGATTTCATTGTAACTTGGATGGGTGACTCCATATGTCTTAGATGAGAACGTCCCCCTTTGGTCGCGATCGGTCAATTGTGACTGCTACAGGGGCCCAAAGCCCGAAAACCTTTAGCAGAGTCTACAGATCGTATTTATGAAGGGATTTCATTGTAACTTGATAGGATGACTCAGTATAATGTCTAGATGAGGACATCCCCTTTTGGTTGTGATTGGTCCACGATGATGGCTACACAGGCCCAAAGCCCAACAACCTTTAGCACCGTCTACAGGCCATAGTTATGAAGCTATTTCATTGACTTGGTATAATGTCTAGATGGGAATGTCCCTTTTCAGGATCGGTCGACCATGATGGCGTCAGGGGTCTGAAGCCTTAAAACCTTTAGCACAGTCTTCAGGTCGTATTTTTGAAGTGATTTTATTGTAACCTGGTACAATGACTCCATATAATGTCTAGATGAGAACTTCCCCGTTTGGTCACAATCTGTCATCCGTGATGGCTGCTTGAACACGAAACCCGAAAACATTTAGCACAGTCTACAGTTCGTATTTATGAAGGGATTTCATTGTATCTTGGTAGGATGACTCAGTATAATGTCTAGATGAGAATGTCCTATTTTGGCCTTGATCGATCAACTGTGATGGCTGCACAGGCCTTTGACCTAGATTTGTTTACTACAGTCTACAGTTCATATTTATGAAGTGATTTCATTGTAACTTGGAAGGATAACTCAATATGATGTCTAGATGAGTCTTTCCTATTTTGGTCACAATCAGTCAGGCGTTACTGCCACCTGGTTAAGCAACCTTGATTCATTCAGTACTCTCTGCAGGTTCTTTTTATAAAGGAATTTAATTGTAACTTGGTAGGGTAACTAGGTATATCGGAGACTGTCCTATTTTGGTCGTGATCGGTTAACCGTGATGGCCGAGCCATCAAGTGACCGGGATTCCTTTAGCAAAGTCTACAAGTTATATTTATGAAGGAATTTGTAACTTGATGGGAATGACACATTTTGGAATAATTTCACTGTAACTTGGTAAATTTGGGTTGACATACATTAACTGTGAGGGCCACATTAACCCACTCCTCAGTTGTTTAGTACTACAATCTACACCTCAGATTATTTTTATTGAAAACACAGCATACAGGAAACAGGAATTAACAAGCACATTCTTGTCTTTATTTCATAATCCTTTCATAAACATTGAACATTATCCTTTTGATCAAACACAACACACAGACAAGTTAAGCTACAGTGTCATTGACACTTTCTTTAACCAGGTTATCTTCCCTGAACTTAGACTTATTATGGATTTTCAGATGAGATTATTGTGTGCACAACTCCTCCTACATTAATGAACCGATTTCGATGAAACTTCTCAAACATTGACTAGCAAATGAACATGCGCATATTCCAAAATTTTGTATCTGCAACAATTTTAACCAGGTTATCGCCCCTGAACTTAGATTTATTATGGATTTTCAAACGAGACTCTTGTCTGCACAACTCTTCCTACATTATTGAACCGATTTTGATGAAACGTCTCAAACATTATGACTAGCAAGTGAGCATGAGCATATTCTAAAATTTTTATCTATGACATTTTTAACCAGCTTTTCTCCCCTGAACTTAGATTTATTATGGATTTTCAAATGAGATTTTTGTGGGCGCAACTCCTACATTATTGAACCGATTTCAATGCAACTTCTCAAACATTATGACTAACAAGTGGGAATACGCATATATCAGAATTTTTGAACTGCGACAATTTTAACTAAGTTATCTCCCATGAACTTGGATTTATTATTAGTTTCTCAACCACAACATTCAGATGTGCATTCTGGTTAGCCGGAAGTGAGGGTATTAATCACCTTCAGTGATAGTTCTAGTTGATTTTATCCTGTTCAGTGTGAGCTTCGTTATCGAATTTACGAGTATGGGAGCAAAAATAGGTGACTCAAGTCATATTGCTTCCATGAGGTGCCTTGAATTGCTCAACAATTAAATAAGAATTTTTAACTTCTCTTCAAAAATCATCCGCAAGCTTTTAACTCATGAACAACTGGGTTGCCAGTAGTGGTCCAAGAACCGAAACTTTGCTAGCTTTTCACTTGTATTGTTCTTTCTTGAACCTTTTCTTTCCCGGAAATTCATTCCATTTCCTTGAAAATCACTCTCAAATCCCTGAATGAAATTTTTGGGACTAAAATGTGTTGCTATGATAACCCACCCCACAAATGTGTTATGACATAAATATCTGTGCTCATGCAAATACAGTTTGACAATTCAAGTTTCTCTTTCTTTTTCTTAAAAAGTTTTCCTTTTTGTAAATTGGGCATATGTCATGAAAGTTGCTGTTCACGTCTACTTCTAAACAAATTTAAGATTGTATAACTGGTCATACTTGAAGATGATGCAAGGCTGATTTCGTTTAGGTCTCACAATACTTAAAATTGGCTTGGTGTAATAGCCCATTGTAACATAAGTAAGCAATAAAAGACCATGAGAATCATTGCCTAAATAGTGCTTGAATTTGATCATCTGTCAGATATCTGTACGAACCACAAAACTGCTAATCAATTTGCTGGAACTTCTAATCATTTCTGACCATGGGTAGCAAACAGGCATTTAATTCCTCCCAAATAGGGACTGGAAACGCTGTGCACAAAACATGTCAATGTTCCTAAATAATGCACAGTGTTACTATTTTTTTCAGTTTTGCAGTGTTATAGCCATATATATAGTTTGGTCAAATTGCCCCAATGCATCTAATATAGTTTAGTGACTCAGCCCTCGAAATTCACTACGGCAATTGGCAGTGCTGCAATGAAATGTCGCAGTAGTTTGAATTGGCGACGGCAAATGACTGCCGTAGTAAAATGGTCTATCGATTGGTTGTGAACACCGAGCCTTGGCAGATAATGGGTGTCAGTGAAAGTAAAAGCTGGCCTAGCATTCATTCCATTGCAATGCTTTAACAAGCGATGTCAGCTGATACAAATTAAATACCAGTGATGACACAGCGTAAAATATGTATGGAATTCAAAAATGTGTGTCACGCTCCAGGCTGTAAGAATAACATTGTCGGAATTTGACCTAGGTTGCTGCTTTTAGAATATGCAAATGCCAATCAATACAATATTGGAAATATTGCAGACAATACATGCGTCAATGTGACATAACACGCTATTATTTCCGATGCATGTGACATTAAATGTTTAATATTAACATGTACATGTGAGAAATTCAAGTAAAATATTCTATGCAAACAAATATGGACATGAAAAGGAAAACCGTTCTTTTGTGGAGGCTTGAACGGTTGGCCTGGAGACAGATGAAGACGATGGTACAGTGAAGTCAGTCTGCTGTAAACTGTGTAGAGAGGTAGGGCTGCACGGTATTTGATTTTTCAATACCGAGTACGGTATAAAATAAAATACCGCTGTATGACTAAATACCGTGAGCGTCATCGGCTTTACATTTTCGGGACAGGGGAACTTCAATCACAGGCATCTGGAAACCTGATCTAAAGAGATACATCACACCTACTTCGAAATACCCTGTCTTATATAGATAATATACATGTGTATATTAAATATATAAGAGGGGGTATTTTGAAATTGGTGTGATATATCTCTTCAGATCAAGTTTCCAGATGCCTGTGCTTTGACGAAGAACGAATGTTGTTTTTACAACAAGCATTTTACAGACAATGTATTTTTTTTAACTATTTCGCTGTTACAAATTTCTTCACTCCAGCAAAAGTGTTAAAAAACGATTGTCGGTAAAATGCTCGTTACAAAAATACTTTGGTCATTTCATCAGGAAGTTATAACAGTGAAATTCTGAATTATCCATTCAGATATCCTCGAGCTTCGTGAACAATAACAGCAAGCACATGATATACACGTGAGGTGGAATATATCCCTTGATAGACAAATGAATAATAAATGAACATTTCAAAGATTTGAAATGTGAATTTACACACAGGGCAGTGGGTATTTATACAATATCAGGGTCACACCAGTAAGCTCTCATTACTCAGTAAATAAGACATAAAGAAAACATGAGCCACTTTATTTTATTTCAAGAAACAGAAATTCATTGTTGAACTTTAATCTCAATTAACTTCGCTTGCAGTTAATAAAACACCAGTATGACTTTTCCATTGTTAGTGGCAGAAATGCTAATCGAGTTTACACGGAATACATTGAGACAGGATGTACTTGAATAAAGATGCATTGAATTTATTGTTCTTTTAATTGTGCTACGGGCAATGGAACAGCATGTCCATGTATTGAATTTGCGAAGTTATCAATTACCAATTTCACACCATTTGTTGGAAGCTTATTTCAATGGATTAACAGGAGCGCATTTGTCTAAAGTATACAATATTTTTATACTGTACCAATGACCCAGACATAGCTGGTGCTAACTCTTAAAATATAGGGCCAAACACAAATTTTGCCCCCCAATCCCCAAAATTTGCATCTAAAACCAAAGAAAACATGTCCTGAAAGGCCCTCCACACTTCGCCCCCACTGCGCATGCGCAGTGTCAAGGACGTTCCGAAATTGGCGCCATTAATCATTCTAAGTTTGGCCCTTCATCAGTTAACATCTGACTGATCTTTGTGCTTATAAATCTCAGTTTAAATGATGCCAGACACATAAATATTAGTGAAATGGTGATTCTAAGGAGGATAGAGAAGGAGGAGAGGAAAAAAATGTGTGACAGAATATTATCAGGGCTGTAACTTAAATTTTTTTAATGAAATTATGTTAAGTTACCTATTTTCGAGGCAGCAGCCATTTTGTTGTCATTCTGATTATTTAGTTACACTGTTTTTTAAGTGTTTTCCTCTCTCCCTGTCCTTTAAGTCCCCCCTTGCTATTCTCCCATGCTTTTGGCATAGTTTTTGTAATTATTATTACTAAATTTTCTTGGGAGTTTTAGCTGAATAACTGAATGAATTCTGTTCTTTTCCCCATGTTTACGTCTTCACCTACGGGTGGTTAGGCGTTGTGTTCTGCATCTACCATCTGATGTTCTGCAGTTTCTTCCCTGGAAGTCTCTGTTTTGCATCAGATAGTGTATTTTTGGTAACTGATTTCGGGCCTGGGTGCCTGGAGTCTTATTTTAGTGTTTTTACACTCATTGTTTACATTTACAACAGCCCTCTGTGTGAGGGGGGGATTTCTGGAAAATAATATCTTGATGTTATTTTAATCATAACTAGATACATTATTATTGTTCGTAAGTGTTGAATAAATTGTTTAAAATATTTTTAAAATTTTTGTCCACACTTAGGCTTGGGATCCATTGGGGCTCAACGTTACTTTTCAGAAACTTGGGCTGTTTTGAAAAAATATTTTTTCAAAATATTTTGATTTCAATTATTTTTTCTATATTAATGGATCATATTATTATTATGTATTTTGATTGCCAGGGGTTAGTGCGAGTACCAGGACTTGTTTTCTTTTCACATTGAAAGGATATTGATCAATTGTATTAAGAGGAAGTCTTCCTCTGACTTTATAATCATTCTATATGTGGTCAGTGTACTCGCATTAACTCCTGTTCTGTATCGTATGATTTCGATGACAATATGGGAAGCGTATGTCACGGTATGTTATTGGGGATTTGGACACTCCGGTCCTTTCCCCGCAGGGTCACTCTACTTTATCAATTTCTATTTCAGACGATCAAGATTAGGGTGATGTATCTGTGATGTCTTCCAACAGTGTGCCTCCGTCGTCACAATTAATGAAGGGCTAGCGGAAAAGTGCTCATGTAAATACGCCAATTGCCTAAGAGGACCCTAGTAGGTTCGACGGCCTTTGACGTCCGCTAGCTCGCCCGGTGTAGCGTCCATTCACCGAATGGTTCGGCAGCTGGGTTCGTCCGTTGCGGTCTAGAAGGAATTTTGGGGTGATGCGAGCACTATAAATTAACCTAATGCACACCCAGTGACAGCGGATCGGAGGGAGAACGGAGGAAGCCTTTTAGTCCGGTTCATAGCTCGTTCCGGTCCATCCGGACGGCAAGCGAGAGAGGCCCCTCTCTCGTTCAACAACATCTGGCCCCAGATGTTGTGGTACAAAATGTGTCGCAAGCGGAGCATACATCCGTCGCTCGGGACGCTCCGTTGTATAGGCAGTCCGCGGAGACTGATAAGGCTTCCTCTTCTCGTCAGCGCACACGACCGCACCTTGGCTGCGTGACCGCCGATATATTACCAGCTTCGCCGATCAAGGATTCTTCGGCGACCAGATCACACCATCCGGTAGCCAGGGACACGAGGTCTGCAGACTCCGGACGTTCGCATAGGAAGTGTGCGGGAGTCAACGTACACGGAGCTTCCGGCGGCATTGCATCGTAAGACCGCTACTGCACAGGCCTCGGGAACGGACGTGCTTTCCTTAATAGCACAGTTTATCGCAGCATCCCAGCATCAACTGAATCTGTCGCATATATTTTATCCGACGATGCTGGGTCGGGACGCTCCGCGGAAGCGGGTACGGACGTCCGAAAGTTTCATCCGGTCCGACGGGATACCGAAAGGGATTTGGAGGATTTCGAGCTTTCCCTTTCGGAACAACATATGCTGTTGTGTATGTCATCTGACTTGGTCTTCTACAGCTTCTTTCGTCGGACCAGAATGCTGCGATGCCGGATAAGAAACTGATAGCGTCGGTGGACTTAGAAATTTTTGGTTCGGTTCAGGGACATCGTCCCTCAGTTCCGACATAGTCCAATAATGTCACACAAACTTTCGAATTATTGAACGACGCTATATATATTATTATTTTATGCTTGCTATATCCAAGCATTTCTGGTTTCTTGTTCGCAGAGTTACGGAGATGTCTTTCAAAAGTGTGCCTCTGTCGTCATAGTTAATGAAGAGCTAGCGGCAATAAGTGCTCATGGAATATGTCTATCGCCTACGGAGTGACATTCGCTAGCTCACCCGGTGTAGCGTACATTCATCGAATGGTTCGGCTGCCGGGTTCGTCCGTTGCAATCTAGGAAGGAGATTTGGGTGATGCGAGCACTTTAATTACTTTAGTACTCACCCAGTGACGGCAGATTGAGGACAGATCGGAGGAAGCCTGTTAGTCCGGTTCCTGGCTTGTCCAGGTCCGTCCGGGCTGTGAGCGAGAGAGGTCCCTCTCTCGTCCAACAACATAGGGGACCGCATGTTGTGGTTCAGATATTTTACATTCGGAGCATATGTCCGTCGGTCGGGACGCTCCGTTATATTGACAGTCCGAGAGACTGTCCTTAATGCTTCCTCATCCTCACAGCAGGGCACACGACCGCACATTGGCTACGTGACCTCGAGTATCCGATCAGTTTCGTCATTCAGTGATTCCACGGCGAATAGGTCGCGCCATCCGGTAGCCAAGGGACACGAGGCCTATACACTCCGTTCGCTCGCATATTGGTAGTATGCACGGGGTAACGATCACGGAGCTTCCAGCGGCAATGCATCGTAAGACCACTTCTCCTCAGGCCTCAGTGACGGACGTGCTATCCGAGTTAGCACAGTTGTTTCGCAGCATCCCAGCAATTGTCTGTTTCTCGGTCGAATCAGGAATTACCCGACGGCGCTGGGTCGGTGCGGTCCGCGGTTGCATCAGGTACGGACGACCGAACGCTTTATAGGGTCCGACAGGATGGCGAAAGGGATTCGAAAGATTTCGAGTTTTCCCTTTAGTAGTATCGGAAGATGCCTTTCATATCTTCTGGCATTATCTTTCAGTGATTGTTATTTCGGACTTCATTGCTGCGATCTTGGATAAGAGACTTATAGCGTCATTGGACTTGGATTTTTCGATCGGTTCAGGGACATTGTCCCTGACTTACCGACGCAGTCCAATATTGTCATTACAACATGTGTTTTATTTTTCGACGCTATATATATATATATACAAGCATGCTACCAAGCATGATAGTTTAGTTTCTTGTCCGCGTTGCTCATTTCTGCCATTTTATCATTTATACGAATAGTTTATTTTGGCAGAGCAGGGCATACCGAGAGTTCATATGCGTCTGGACGGTGTGGTTAAAGACTGCATATATTCTTTTTTGCCGTTTATGTCTTTTCCAATTTCAATGTTGGAAACGACATGATGTATAGTAGACTTAACTTAGACGCTTTATCATACGTAATCCGCCTTACTGAGGTGTTTTCATTACGTCTTCAAGAAAAGATTTACGGGATATTATTCTCAATGTAATTTCTTTTGAGGGCAGTAGTTTGTTCACGTATAACTCCGCCCTTCAGTGGCTGATTGGAGTTGGTTAGACGTGACGCAGCCCTAGCTACATCCACACGCGTGGATAGTAAGGTTAAGAACTCTCTCAGAGTCGCTTCGTTCTCGGAGGAGCTTCTCTTCGACGGCAACTTTTCGGCAATCCATGAATTGCTCGATTTACACGTTCTCTTGTCTATCTAGTGTTACAAGAGATTCAGACTGGGGCAAACATTCGGTGGTTGACTCAGAGAGTGCCACCGCAGTTGCCAGACCCGAGTGTGGCTGTTATGACGGTTGCCAGTCAAACAGATTGGGATATAATTCTGATCCCTACGGATTCGAAGTGCCAGGGTCTTTGGGTTCCGCAGTCTCTTAGCAATCAGTTTTCTTCCGCGGAATAATGTTTTTTAGGCTTGCTTTATGTCATTGCATGAACATTATTCAGAAACGCATGCCCAAATCCTGTCCTTTAATTCGACAGTAGTGGCGTATCTCCGGAACCAGGGAGGCACTCTTTCGTTTCCGTTATTCAATTTAATGGAAAGAATCCGTCTGTTGGTTATAGTACACCAAGTTCTGTTTTGGTCCATCATATTCCGGGTCGTCTGATTGTTTTACCGGACTCCCGTTCTCTTACGGGTCGCTTGTTGCTGTCAGAATGGACTCTCAACAAACAAGTATTCAATCAGATTTGCTATCTATGGGAGCGCCCAATGATGATTTATTTACGACACAGCTTGCTAATCAATTGCAGACGTATGTGTTGGCTTGTCCAGATCTCTGAGCTAATGTTGTTAACGCTCTATTGATCTATAGGATGGAATGATAGGATACGTGTATCCTCCGGCGCTGTTGTTTCAGCAGGTATTGCTAAGATAAACAACCACAATACATTTCTGTTGATAGCATCTCTATCTTCACAGAGATCATGGGTAATTTACTCTCTTGTCTACTGTGGGTCTTAACGTGAAATCTTCCTCTATGTGAGGATCTTTTTTCACTGGGTAAATCGTGTCATCTTTATCACAACCTGCAAGGTCGCAACCTTCATGTATTCCGTTGTGTGGTCCGTATTGCATTGTAAGCACTGTACTGGACGAGCTTTGGACGCGATTTCTTACTATAGGAGATCCTCTTCTTCGCTATTCTATGCGGCTAAAGTGGAGGCTCTTCCGTCGTTGGTGTAGGGATCATTATGTTCATATGGATGATCCCTCCATACTACTCATTGCAATTTTTTAGTATACTTGTTTCACAAGATCTACTGCAGCCTGTTATTATTTAGGTTATAGGTTTATGTTACCTCATACCTATGCACTCTACGATAGTTTACAATTGAGTCTTTTGTCTCTTTATCTAAGTCAGTTAGTAACTTTTTGATAAATAGACTTAGAATCTTTAGATTAAATTCCTATATGGAGTTTAACTTCGGTTCTTATTTAGCTAAGTAATCATTTGAGCCTCTGGAAACAGTAGTTTTCAAATTCTGACCTTTTAGACAGTAATTCTGTTGGTTTCTCTTTTACTGTAGAGTCAGTGAGTTTCATGCACTGTCGATGGATGATTTTCACTTTCGTAGTTTCGGAATCACTACTTCCGTTACTATTTAGGTTGGATTTTTGCATAAGAGTTAGGCTCCTATTATCCGGAACCTATTATTTTAAGGTCCTTCCGTCTTCGTATGGGCATAGGCCTTTACTCTTTTCCGGGTACAGTTTATGTATTTATAAACAGATATCTGTTTATTACTATGGGCGTAAGCTTCTTCTGTCTTTGATGCCTAGTAGAAGGACGTTACGCTCCATTTTATTGTTAATGGATTCTATTAACTATCGGTACTGCTTATGGTATATCATTGACTTAGCAGTTGTGCTTAAGATTTCGGCTCATGAAGTAAGAGTTCTTCTACTTCTTGGGCTTACATCAATAGTGTCGCTATTATAGATTTTTGAAGGCCGCTCATTGCGCTCAGCCATCCACATTCATGAATTTTATCTCAGAAATATCGAGTCCATTTCTGGAGGCCTCTATTGTTAGGTCTATTATCTGCTGCTCAGAATGTCATTCACTTAACAGTTGCTACTATAGCTAGGTAGGCTGTCTGTTTCGGCAGTGTCTCTGTTCTGCTGCCCTCTTCGCTCTGGGCTATTTGACCCAGGGCAAGAAAAGGGGGGGGGAGGGTGTTTCCTTGGGTCACCTGTTTTTCTATGAAAACAAGGGGATACCTCCTCCGGAGTTAGTAATTCTGAGCTGTTATTGGGATGGTTGTTTAGTGAGAAGTTTAGGTTTTTAAAATTCATTCAAGTCTTAGTTTTTAAAGTATAGCTTTTGAATATTGCATATGTCAACGGACATGATTATGCAGTCCTCAGACACTTTTAGGAGTATAGGAGTCTCTATTCTCTAGACTTACTTTATTTATTGGCTTACTTTAAAAATTATTAGTATAAGGATTATATTGGATATTAATAGAGTACATGGATGTATGAAGCTCTATTTTGGAAGGTGTTGTATCTTTCTAATTTATCATAAATAAGAAAGATACATGTAAGGCCTATTACTTCTTTTTCCCTACAGGGGATGACTCTATTTTATTTTATTGAGCGTATTCCATTTTTCTCTATGTCCTTGGCCCTCCAGCCTTTTTACTATTCAGCTATGTCTGGGTCATTGGTACAGTATAAAAATGTTAAAAAATTTATAGTAATTTATATATTTTTTATACTTACCAATGACCCAGACGGGGATGGCCCTCCCAGGAATTGGGAACTCTTGCCTCCCCGCTGAGTACATAGCGCTTCCCAGACACTGGTTATTAGAATGATTAATGGCGCCAATTTCGGAACGTCCTTGACACTGCGCATGCGCAGTGGGGGCGAAGTGTGGAGGGCCTTTCAGGACATGTTTTCTTTGGTTTTAGATGCAAATTTTGGGGATTGGGGGGCAAAATTTGTGTTTGGCCCTATATTTTAAGAGTTAGCACCAGCTATGTCTGGGTCATTGGTAAGTATAAAAAATATATAAATTACTATAAATTTTTTAACTTTTCAGTCTTACTTTGATCTGAGATGAAATTGGTTAGCCCCACATACATCTCATTTCGCATTTTCTTGGCACACATGGACTTTTTTAATCGATAATACCATGAAAGTCGGTATACGATTAAGTTGAAAATTGCTCGGTATTTACTCGTATTGAAAAAAATACTGAGTTTCGGTAAAATACCAAATTACCGTACAGCCCTATAAAGAGGTGTATGCCGTTAATGGAATCGTTGATCAATAACCCTCAGCACAAGGGGCATGTGTTAGAAACAAATGATAAATGGATAACAGGTTCAAACATAATAAAGAAATGTAATGCAATTTATCATATGCAATCGCGGGTTCATAATTCAGCCCTCCTTCGGAAATGTTCCTCTGGTGTCATGGTATGTAGTGACGAAAGTAGTGAAAATACTAATGTATCAAAATCAGCTGATTCCACTGCCTGTAGGCCTACTTCAAAGCCAAGTCAACTGACTTTAAAAGAATCTGTTAAAAAGCTGTCTCATTACCAACAAAGGCAGTTGGTCTCAAAATTCCAGCTAACACACAATATTGCTGACAACAACAAATCGTACAAAGATTTTGAGTGAATCGCGCATTTTGAGAAAGGTTTTCACAATGTTGATCAATGGAATGGTCATCTCACTGATAAGGCCAGCAAGGAACTGATGTCAAGCCTTGCACATGTGATCAGAAAGGAGGAGGTTAGTAATCCTCTTAACATGGGTGAGTGCAAGTTTTTTCAGTTCTGTACGATGGATCGTCATGTGCTACAACTGCAGATGAAAAAGAACTCTATGTAATAAAAGTGTGCAAAGCCGGGATCCCACGATTTTATACTGTGGCTTTGGAAGAACCGGAGAATACAAATGCTGTGTTTCGAAATTGAATTGAAGAAAAACTGGTGGGCGAGAGGAGTGACGAGGCATCTGTCAATCACTCATCGTTCAAGATGATTAGGGAGGAAACAGGATCACATTTGGTTATGGGTTGGTGTGCAAATCATCGCAGAGAGTTGGCCATGAAGGATAGCTTCAAAGATTCCACTTTGAGTAGCACTTGACAATGACCTCGAAAATTGTCATAAAATATTCAAAGGCGCAAATTTAGGTTGTAGACTCATGAAATGTCAGGGCGTATTTTCTGGAATGCACCTATACAAATTATAAAAGAGTAACTGGCACTCGATGGGTTTCTTTTCAAGTTGACAGTGCTGACAATTATTTGCGGAATCTCCCCATCTTTCTCGGGTTTTGCCATCAACAAATAAGCTGTCCACACAACAAAACAATGAAATTGGATGGATATCTAAAAAATCCCATGTGCCTGGACCATTTACTATTTCTGGCAACTCGATGAGATGTTTTAGCATATCTGGCACCATTATCACAGAGTCTGGAAAAACAAGGCCTGTTAATACCTGAAGCCATAATGGTCGTAAAATTTGCAATATCGACACTGGATGTGTTGAAGGAGTTGGTTTCGGAGAAACAATCCGCAGTCTTGTATATGCAGAAGTACTTCCCGACTATCCAAGCTGTGCTGGCCTTTCATCCAGGAGGATACTAGTACCAGGTATGCCTCCCGAATGACAAAGAGTACACGAAAATGAGAAAATTCAATCTGAGTTGACAGATAAACACATTACGTTCCATGGATATCAATGTTGGATAGTCTTGATAAAGCCATGTCAGCTGTTATACATGAAATTGAAAAAGTACTCGGGGAAATTAATTACTAACCTCAAAGGATGTTTCCTGGATTTAACAGAGGATACTCTTTACACTAACATTGCTTCGTTACAGGACACCAAATCTTACAAGCATAAATCTGTCAGTGACTTGACCCCTGCAGTGGAGGCAGTTACTAGTCATTTCAGTTCCCTTTTTGACAACAGTGGTTGTGATGTCAGTTGATTAAAGACTGAACTAATTACTGTACATGCCCACATTGTAACATATCTAAAAAACGAATTCCCTTCCAAAGTGTGGCCACAAGTTTTTCTTTGTGTTGATTCCCTGAACATCAAACACTTTATGCAGCTAGTTGAGCTGTGCATGGTAATCCCCATATTGAGCGCAGAGGCAGAAAAGGTCTTCTGCTCATTCACAAAGATTGTGAGCAAGAAGTGCCAATCCTTAATCCATAAATCCATTGAAGAGCTACTAATCGTTAGGGGTAGGGCACTTGTGACTGGGGACAATGAACTGTATAAAAATGCCACCCAACATTATTATACCCCCACGTTCTTTCAAAAAGTGGGGTATACTGGATTGTGCCTGTAAGTGCATTTGTGCGTCCATACGTCTGTCCGTCCTAACTCAGATGTTCACATTATAACTTCAACATTACTGCTCAGATTTTGATGAAATTTCATAGAGATGTTCACTACCATGAGACCCTGAAGCATTAGCCATTTTGCTGTTGAAATATTTTTTCTGTGAGTTAAGGCCCTTTGAATATACAAAAATAGGCTATTTTTGTCTGTTCATATCATACCTCAGGTTTGGGTCATTGGATCTCAATGAAATCTGGAAGGAAAATTGTTGATGGGAAAGGTTTTCAAATGAGTCTCTAATAATATTTTTTACTTTTCACTTTTTAGACCTATCCCCCCTTTTAACTTCGAAAAATCTCTGTCTCGTAAAACAGCCAATGTTTTGTCTGTTTGCCTCATATTTCAGGTTTGGGTTATCAGATTTCAATGAAATTTGGAATGAAGATTGTTTATGGGAAAGGCTTTTAAGTGAGTCAGGTCCCTGCAGTAACACAAAGAAAATACTTGCAAATTACCTCCCCACATGTGGCATTATGTCTTTGTTCTAAATCTCTTATTTGACTGGTCTGATCATCACTAGACTTCAGTAACAGGTGTTTCTGGCCTTCACAATTACCTTGCTGTAAAACAAAGACAAAAATTCTGTCTCATAACATAACCAATTTTTTTTTACTGTTCGCCTCATATCTCTGGTTTGGGGTTCACAGCTCTCAATGAAATTTGGAATGAAGATTGTTTATGGGAATAGCTTTCATGGTATCATGGATCATTTCTTCTCTTGTCATTGTTTGGTGGTATGCACCGTAGGGGTATGCCCGGGGTGTGGCCCCCCTCATTTTTGACCATAGGCTTAGATAGTAAATGCCGTGTGGGAAGTTATTCCATGAAAAGAAAGCACCACGTGTCAAAAACAAATGGTCATAACAGAAAAGAGAATTGCCTCTTCAAGGAGCATAATGAGGCAAATACTGATGCACCCGATGATATACAGACTGACTTGGACAAAAATGACTGTAATCCTGAGAGTGAGACTGAAGTCAGGGATGATTCTTCTGACTCCAACTTCAGAATTGATGACATTGATTAGAGAATTTATCTTCGGAGTCAGACATAAGCTCAGACAGTTCTGATGACAGTATGGTTACAAACTAGTAGTTTGTGAGAATAAAATTGGGTACACACAACACTGCAAAAACATGCTAGTTCTATAGAGAAAGAACTAAACTGCCACATGTATGGAACCAAGAATACTAAGTACCAAACTTCCAGTCAATCCCACATTAAAATCAACAAACAAGCATAATTATAATAACACTGAATATTTTAGTGCTCTCTCTCTCTTTCTCTCATGAGAAAGAGAAGGGGAAGGAGGGGAAGGGGGGCGAGAGAAGTGTTAGCCCATATGCTTTACTATATACTTGTTCCTTGATTTTGAGGAGGGGATGGGGGGGGGCTGTCGAGAGAAACCATACAGTGCTCTCTCTCTCTCCTCTCTCTCTCTCATGAGAGAGAAGAGGGAGCGAGTGGTGAGAGAAGTGTTAGCCTATATGCATTATTATATTGTTCATTAATTTTGACGTGGTGTTGACAAGAGAGAGAAGGTGGAGTGGGGGGGGGGGGGGGGGTGGCAAGAGACGTATTATGTGCATTGCTTCAACTTACTGTATACTAGAGATGGGCGGTTAACCGAAAATTTTACTCGGTTTCGGTTGTTGAAAAAAAAAACGAAACCGAAACCGTGCAGGTAAAAAAAAAAACGTACTTTCGGTTTCCCTATATTTCCCGTAACTCTCAGTCATGGCTGACAACACGCTCGGTATGCTCTCCGGCGATCAAACAAAAAATATTGAAAAGGACGACAAAAGTCCTGTATGGCGGTACTTTGAACGGCAGGATTGCAAAAGTAAATATGCCACCTGCAAACTCTGCTCGAAGACGATAACAGCTGAATATGGAAACACGAGTAACTTAAAACGACACATTGAATGCAAACACAAAAATGAATATGCTGACTTGAAGAAAGTCATGGATGCAAAAGCTTCTGCAAAACGTTCACTGACAGTGAATAGGGAATATCATTAGATGTCACCAAGCTGTAATGAAGTATACAGTATACACTATACTAATTACTATACTCCACTCCGCAGGATGGCTTGACTGGGCTTGAGGCCAAATTTTGTTCCCATATTTTTTAAAGAAAAATTTTCCAACTCTCAACGTCAACACTGTGGGAGCTGAAGGTTAAAAAAAATTACTTTTCCGCCGAGTCGCTCGACTGACTTCGAGTGTGATGTCATACCCATCCCATGGGTCGGAGTGAACAGTGAGATTGACTATAAATCGTCGCGTGAGTGCTACAATGTCGTTTTTAATTTACGCCGTAGTCGAAGATCAATCTGATCAGTGATCAAAATCAAATCAACTTGAATCAAATCAAACACGGTGAAAGTGAAACGCAAAATCGAGTGTATGGTGTGTGTGACTGTATGTGTGTGTGTGTTGGGGGGAGGGGGGGGGCAGGCCATAGGCATTTAAGCTGGTTGGGTCCGCAGGTGCGAGGGGTTTAACGCTGTGAAATCAGCGAACTGACAAATCGAGTGAATGTGCTGTGTATTCCCCATCCCCACCCACGGGTATTGCCCGGTGCCCACCCACCTCATGACTATGAAGTATGAATTGAATGAATTCCCGGCTACACGCCTGATTGCATGACACAGCATTCACGATGTTCATGGCATGTGAAAAGCTTCAGAACTCTCAGATTTGAACAGACTTGCATAAGGGAGACTACTCTTTTAACAGGAGAGATATTGATGTATTTCTAATTTTTCTTCCTGCTGAAAGAAACCACACTCAAATCTAATGATCGTCGGGTTCTTTACTGTAATAAAGCAAACCAACATTGAATATATAACTCATTCTCTCAACAAAATAAACATCATTTCGCGGTAAACCCTGAAAACTTATATTCTGAATAAAATCCTTTCCCCTAACGAAACAGAACACATTTGAGGATGCACCATTTTTTTCAGATGTGAACTGAACTTTCTTCATCTCTCTTTAGCCTTGTTCCAGATAGTAATCAATGGTCTGTTTGGGGTTCAGACTGAAAACGGTTCCCCGGGAGCAAGTAAAATTTATACCAAATCAAATTGACGAAGTAGATCAATTCTCTTTTATGCAGATTGCATAACATATAACAATGAACCCAGGTTGCCAACTTGCCAAGCTGTGATTTGATCATTTTATGTTCTAAACTTTATTTTTATGTTCTACTTTTGAAGTTTTTAGTTAATAAAAGTCTGATCACACCCATATTTCAGTTATGTCTACACAAGTTTATATCAATGTCCAGAGATGGTAGAGAGATGGAAATACAGGTATAGGTCAGCCTGGTCAGGAAAATTCCAAAAATGCATACTGTCATTTTTCATGAAGGGGTAACATCACAAAATTCACCCCATGTGTGACCCTATTCAGTAGGGTCACACATGGGGTGAATTTTGTGATGTTACCCCTTCACACGAGGCTATTCATCCCTGTAAAGTTGAACTTGTGAGGCTGTGACTGTGAGCCTGAATCCGAATTAGAACCCCATGGCTGAACATGGAACATTAGGTGACACTCAGAGGATGAATTATTGGGGGACCCGGGCACTCTGGGATAGCTTGGGGGAAATGAATAATTTGAATTTACACTTTTCAGGACTCATTCTGCAAATGAGAGATTGCTTATTCCATGGTTTGGAAAGAAAACCGAACCGAACCAAAGTTTTTTTTACATAAAAAACCGAAACCGAAAACCGAAAGGTAAATTTGAAAACCGCCCATCCCTACTGTATACTTGTTCATCGATTTTGATGTGGTGTTGACAGGGAGTTGGCTTCTTTGTATTCTTAGTTCCATACACACGACAGTTTAAAAAAGAACCAAATGTTATTGCAGTGTAGGCCCTACAAGTTTATTTCAATCTTTATTCAGACAAACTGGCCCAACAGGGTGCTTACCATCAAACAAATATGAACTCGATCAGAAAGTGGCCCAACATTGACTTCCGTTGATTGTATTTGCTTATTTTTGCTCAACAGAGTTATAAACCGCTGTTTAATTACTGTAATACATTATTCTGATGCTTCATTTCTTTAACCCACTTCTTTCGCTGAGGCTGTATTTAGTCTTGTTCATAAATAATATACTGTTTCAATTTCAGGCATTCTCCAGTAAAATGAAACAGTATAATGCTCATGAATTAGCAATGCACAGCAGATAGCCCAAACATATCCATATTTGTATCAATGCATCGAAACATATGCCTGACTTGCGTGTACTGGAGAATCTGTATCTATATTTGGAGAAAGGTGGAGGGCAGGAAGTATATTTCCTCCACTGATAGTACCTGTCACAGGCACCTGAAAGTCCTTGAATATCCTTGAGTTTTCGTTGAAAAGGTACATGAAAGTCCTTGAATTTGTTTGGTCGTGAGTAGGGGAGACCATTGCCGTAGGGGTGGGTGCAAGGTGAGTGCATGCAAATATTTGCACCAACCATACATAACATGAATTACATGTATGTCAATTCAACAAAATAGCATGCAAGAATTGAGGCAGATTATCTGCTTAATTCTTGCATGATGAATTTTGGTTGAATTCGCATCTCCATGCCGCAGTCTGCACCCGTGTGGAATCAAGTTAAAGAGTTGCTTGGGGACTCACTGTGCGTAATACAGTAGAACCTGTCTTGAGAGACCGCCCTTTGGGCCACAGAAAAGTGGTCTCTCAAGACAGGTGGTCTCTCATAACAGGTTTCAGGTTTTCTCAAGTCAGTGAATAACCAACCACAAAATTCAGAAATAGAGAAGGATGGATTTTTGTAATTACTTTGTAGTTCTTTTTTATGAAGTTTTTGTAACAAATTGAAATGGACTGTTATAAAAATTATAAAAAATAAATTAGTGTTGAAAATCTTCATTGAAGATTTTCAACACTAATTTATTTTTATAATTTTTATAACAGTCCATTTCAATTTGTTACAAAAAGATTTTCAACACAAATTTACTTTTATTCCTATCTGTCACATTTCAGGTATGTATGAAATTGTTTATTCAGCAATAATCCTAATCTTTTCACACGGGTCTTATAAAAACATCTCAATCTTTAATGAGTTAGCAGTTGAAACCCAATTAAGAGGTTTTAATACTTTTAATTGTGTTAGTATAACACAATGGATTTTCCAATTCCAGAAAAGGTAAGAAGTTTTTGTCATGGATTGTGTCTTCAAAGGGGCAGTCTCTCAAAACAGGTCTATTATGGCATAAAAATACAAGTTGGTACCAGGTCGCAGTGGTCTCTCAAGACAGGTGGTCTCTCAAGACAGGTGGTCTCTCATAGCATGTCCATTATAGAGTAAAACCAATCGGTGCCTGGCAGATGTGGTCTCTCAAGACAGGTGGTCTCTCAAGACAGTGGTCTCTCAAGACAGGTTTTACTGTATTACTCCACAATCCAAGCTGAGATGGATTATTAAATATTATACCCCCACAATAACATCTTAATAATCAGAATGTCAATTGACATTATATCATATAATCAACTGGTATTCTGTTGATTCAGATTTTTTATTGCTGGGCATAAACTTTAATTACTTTGGAATTTGATTTTGCAGGCACATGGTGGTATTCACACCTCAAAGTTTGTTTTCAATACTCCAGCCAATCGCATCACTAAAGTGTGAGTAATTTATGCAGTCCAACATTCCCGTGTAAACTTCTTAAATTATATTGGCTGTGTAAACTAATTATGCATGCATGCCTGGAAACGAGACCGCTGCAGATTCTCAGAAAGCACTGAACAAATCCTACTTTCAGTTTTGTTTTAACACAACATATGCTCACTTCATAATAAGGATTATATAATAATATATTGCAAATGCTTGTTATATCAGCTCAGTTATTATAGATACATTTATCAAATACTACTATCGTATCCATGGGTATTTTGACACTTGACTTCAAAGGATAATGGAATTTATCATGCTAATTACTTCAGAGAAAATAGATATTCGAAACAGAACACCGGTGGTATTGGTATTCAAAAAAATACCGCGGTATACTGGTATATCGAAAACTGTTCACATATCTGAACATATGTACCACAGTCGAGACTAGAGGAATCACAGTTGGAACGAATCAGCTTAAGTTGATAATGCAGTTCAAAAAACCTTTACACAGTGCAGACAATATCAAAATTTATTATTTTAAATATTAGTTTATCAAATTTTTCCAAAAATTTCTACAAAACTATATCATGACCCCATATTTGAATGAGGTCATTCCAATGAGGGGTCAGATGATATAGGTTTGTTGAAATTTTTGAAAATTATTTTTTCAACTGCTGAATTTGTATATTACGTGGGAACATGCTTAACACCCGAAAACTAAGAAACAGGCCTGGAAATAATGTTTACATGTGAGTTTTGTCAGTTGTAAAATACACGAACAAACTCCAGGTTATGACAAAGTAATACAACATAAGGGACGACCTGCGTTGTGTTCTTGGGTAAGGCACTTCATCCCGGTTGCCTGCATGGGGGCATGATGACGCCGTGTACTAAGGCGTACTGCACGTCGATGGTGCACGTGTCTTCAACTGCTGTAACCCTGCTTGAGCGAGCCTGAACTGAGTTAGAATGTTGAGGAGCTGACAGTTGCTTGTCGATGCTCGGGGGTTCTTTCCGGGTACTCCGGCTTCCTCTACCTGTAAAACTGTCATGGTCATGATTAGCCAATGTGCATAAGTATTTGACCTTAAACACCAATAAATAAATAAAACATAACTTTATTTAATTACTAATCTCTCATGTTTAACCAGAAACACTTTGAAATCTTTGGGAACTATCAAGCTAAAAGATTGAGTACTGCACTGCATCCACATATGAATGGAATGGCATGCTGTTTCCATCTTGAAATAATTTCCGCCAAAATAGCAACAATTAAAGTACTATCTCGCTTCCTCACAGCACTCCTTTGCCTGTGGGTTACCACCATGCAATTTAGCGTAACCTGCCAATGGGTTACGATATGAGACCTTTATTATACCCCCGCTTCGAAGAAGTGGGGGCTATATAGGAATCGCCCTGCACGTCCGTACGTCCGTCCGTACGTCTTTCCGGACATGAAATTCTTGTGTGCGCAACTCCTCCTACATTTATCAATCAATTTGGACAAAACTTTTCAGACATCATCACTACTAAGTGAACATGCGCATATTCGAAGATTTTTGATCTGCGACAATTTTAACCAGGTTATCTCCCTTTGACTTAGATTTATTATGTCTTTCCGTTCGAACAAATTCTTGTGTGCGCAATTCCTCCTACATTAATGAACCGATTTTGATGAAACCTTTCAAACATCATCTCTACTAAGTGAACATGTGCATATTCCAAACTTTTTGATCTGCGACAATTTTAACCAGGTTATCTCTCTTGAAGTTTGATTTAATATGGGTTTCTGCATGAAATTTTTGTGTGCGCAACTCCTCCTACATTTATCAATCAATTTGGACGAAAGTTTACAGACATCATCACTACTAAGTGAACATGCGCATATTCCAAAATTTTTGAGCTGTGGCAATTTTAACTAGGTTATCTCCCTTTAACTTAGATTTATTATGGGTTTCTACATGAAATTCTTGTGCGTGCAACTCCTCCTACATTTATCAATCAATTTGGACAAAACTTTTCAGACATCATCACTACTAAGTGAACATGCGCATATTCCAAGATTTTTGATCTGCAACAATTTTAACCAGGTTATCTCCCTTTGACTTAGATTTATTATGTCTTTCCGTTCGAACAAATTCTTGTGTGCGCAATTCCTCCTACATTAATGAACCGATTTTGATGAAACCTTTCAAACATCATCTCTACTAAGTGAACATGTGCATATTCCAAACTTTTTGATCTGCGACAATTTTAACCAGGTTATCTCTCTTGAACTTTGATTTAATATGGGTTTCTGCATGAAATTCTTGTGTGCGCAACTCCTCCTACATTTATCAATCAATTTGGACAAAAGTTTACAGACATCATCACTACTAAGTAAACATGCGCATATTCCAAAATTTTTGAGCTGTGGCAATTTTAACTAGGTTATCTCCCTTTAACTAAGATTTATTATGGGTTTCTACATGAAATTCTTGTGCGTGCAACTCCTCCTACATTTATCAATCAATTTTGACGAAACCTTTCAAACATTATCACAACTAAGTGAACATACGCATATTCCCAAATTTTTGATCTGCGACAATTTTAACCAGGTTATCTCCCTTTAACTTGGATTTATTATGGGTTTTCAAATGGGATTCTTGTGTGTGCAACTCCTCCTACATTAATGAACCGATTTTGAATACATGTTGCACATTGTAAATGTGTTTTTCCAAATGTAAACCATATATGTGTGGGCTCTTTAAGTATTCAGTGCTGTTCTGTGGAAGGCCACATGCAAATACAAATTTCAACAACAAAAAATGATCTTTATGTATACATTTCCTTATGGCCTTCGCCTACATGATCAGAAGTGCATTCCTCTAAAAACCCAAAGCGGGGGTATTAATCACCTTCAGTGATAGTTCTAGTTTGCAAGTCTGAGAAGCCAATGATGTAAATGTTTAGCTCAAGGAGGAGACCAAGCCTGTAAATAAGCAATCTGTCATTTCCAGAATGAGGTCCCCAGAGGGTGAATTTGCTGATGCTATTCTATACAGTGGGCCAATTTATACTCTGGGTACCTCGTGCTGTTAAGGCTTAAGACCTTGATTCAGATTGAGGTTCAAAGATCATGGTAAATTTAGTGATACTACCTTGCTGTGCAGGATAACATCACTAAATTCACCCTCTGGGGTCCTATTTCTTCAGATGACAAGTCTGCTTATTTTCAGGCTTGGAGGAGACCCCAATAACAACAGTGAATGTCTATAACAAGAGACTGTAAACTTAGGGTTTCTGTTTTTTTAGGGGAAAAGTCTGAACAGAAAATGAAATATTGCTGAGCAGGCAAAAATAGCGCCACTTTTTCACCCACCAGGAAACAACGTGGTAGATCTGCACATGCATTTTCTGCTGCAGCCAAATTAGACTAATCTAAAGGCCGGGTAGCAAAACAGCTAATCAAATTTGTCAGAACAAATTACACCCTGCACAATGTTTGCTCATCACACGAGCATGTGACTTTCACCAAAGGTCATAACTTCCAAGACCCCAGAATGTTCATCTGTTCTAACTTGGTCTGGTCCTCATAAATGATTCAGTGGCTAGATTTTGTTCATGCTTTACCCAGTACTTGCTCATGACTCAAGGTGTGTAATGACCTTGACCCAAGGTCATAAAACCAAGGTCAAGGTCATTAAGTTAAGGGTAAAAAAAATGCATCAGATTTCCATCACTGAGACTTTTTTAACGATGGTTTGGGAGCAAAACAAAGTTTTTAGTTGCTCAGAAAAAATAAGTAATTTAACTTGTCATCTGTAAGACATTTCAGTGAAGGAATAAAGGTGAGGATTCTGTTCTGTAGATTTTTAGTCATGGAAATTTCTAAAATTTTATTATGGAAAATCTTGAGCTTTGGTTTTCAGAAGACTACAAGAATCATGTATCATTCCAGTAAGGTTGAAATTGGCTGAGTTGTTGCCAACATCATGATCAAATTGAACAAGTACATACTCCAGATGTATCCTCAAAATAGTTGCCATGTTTTTTTTTGAAAAACTTAATGGATAGGAAACATTTTGAACATTGGGGCGGGTGGGTGGGGAGGAGGGAGTGCAAGGTCATAGAAGAGCACAAACTGATATATATCTATGATATCCCATGTGACTCTCACTCTCTTTCTCTTGACTCTTTCTGGAAAAAGTTGGGGTTGGGAACATGCTCCCACCTCCCCTATCTCTAATGATTTCTGATTGTAACCAGCTCATAGACTCCATTTTATGAGGAAACTGTGTTTTTAAATTAATTTTTAGCTCAACTTTGACGAAGTCAAATTTGAGCTATTGTCATGGCCCGTCGTCCGTCTGTCCGTCCGTCCGTCCGTCCGTCAGTCTGTCTGTACGTCAACAATTAGCTATGGCTCGGGCTTGAGGTCGTATTTATGAACCGATCTTTACGAAACTTCTTGTGTACCTTTGTTATGACCCTGGGACGGGAACAAGTGTTTTTAGGTTTGGTCCGAAATTCAAGATGGCTGCCAGCAGCCATTTTGTACCGATGATGCAAAAATCAGTTTTTTGTACAGAACTTCTGTATGAAAGTTTTGATTTGAATAAAGTTTTGTATAAATGTTTAGTACCATGGGATACATCACATATAATACGGGTTTTTTTCTCGTACGTAAATTATGCAAATTAGACTGACTTTGATTTATTTAGTGTTACTTTCAGAGCTGTAAGTGCCAAGCTGCTATGGCTCGGGCTAGAGGCCGTATTTATGAACCTATCTTTACGAAACTTCTTGGGTACCTTTGTTATGACCGTGGGACGAGAACGAGTGTTTTTGGGTGCGGTCCGAAATTCAAGATGGCTGCCAAACGCCATTTTGTACCGATAATGCAGAAATCTGTTTTTTGTACAGAACTTTCATATGAAAGCTCTGATTTGAATAATCTTTTGTGTGAATGTTTAGTACCATGGGATACATCACATATAATACGGGTTTTTCTCTCGTGTGTAAATTGTGCAAATTAGACTAATTTTGATGTTTTTTGGTGTTACTTTCAGCACTGTAAGTGCAAATGCCAATACGGCTCGGGCTAGAGGCAGTATTTATGAACCGATCTTTACGAAACTTCTTGGGTACCTTTGGTATCACTGTGGGACGAGAACGAGTGTTTTGGGGTCCGGTCCAAAATTCAAGATGGCCGATGGCAGCCATTTTGTACAAAATTAGGTGCAATCAGATTTTTGCACAGAACTTCCATATGATAGCGCTGATTTGAATAATTTTTTGTGTGAATGTTTAGTACCATGGTCTTCATCACATATAATACGGGGTTTTTTCTCGTGCAGAAATTATGCAAATTAGATGAACTTTGATTTTTTCAGTGCGACTTACACACAGTAAGTACACATGTCAATACGGCTCAGACTAGAGTCTGTATTTATGAACCGATCTTTACGAAACTTCTTGGGTACCTTTGTTATCACCGTGGGATGAGAGCGAGTGTTTTTGGGTGTGATCCGAAATTCAAGATGGCCACCAGCAGCCATTTTGTACCAAAATTAGTGCAGTCAGTCTTTTGTACAGAACTTCTGTATGAAAGTTCTGATTTGAATAAATTTGTGTATGAATGTTTAGTAACATGGAATACATCACATATTGTAAGGGGTTTTTTTTCGTGCTGAAATTATGCAAATTAGATGAACTTTGATTTATTCAGTGCTACTTACACAATGTGAGCACACATGTCAATACGGCTCAGGGTAGAGGCTGTATTTATGAACCGATCTTCACAAAACTTCTTGGATACCTTTGTTATCACCTTGTGACGAAAATGAGTGTTTCTGGGTACGGTCCAAAATTCAAGATGGCTGCCAGTGGCCATTTTGTACCAAAATTAGGTCCAATCAGTTTTTTGTCACAAGTTCTATACAGCTCGTATTTATGAACTGATCTTCACAAAACTTCTTGGGTACCTTTGTTTTCACCTTGGGACAGGAACGAGTGTGTTTTGGGGTGCCTTTGTTATCACTGTGCTATGAGAACAAATATTTTGGGGTTCAGTCAGACCCACTCTGGGACTCAAAGTTTTCTTTTCTAGTTTAGCATCTGACTGTCACCCACCTTTACAATACTTTACCTATACATTTGTTACAGGCAACGGTCAGTATTTATGTACAGACCGTTAAAATACTTTATATATACCTTTGTTATCAGGTCATTACCTAGATGTTTGTCATTGCTGTGTCACATACTATACATGTGCATGTGTTTGTCTTGACAAGTTGAGCTACAGTGTCATTTACACTTTCATTTTATGTATTGATATTGTTTTCAAAAACTTGTGATGAGTTGAACGCTGCCACAGTATCAAAGGAATGTTATAGAACTGTTTCTTTTTGTTGTTCTTTCAGGCTTGTTCATTCTGGAAAGCAGGTGAATCCTATTACCGGTTCTGATATTTTAACATTTGGTACACGCTCTGGAACAAAAAATGGTGTGGAAATGCACATATATCGTGTGGAAACGCAAAGAGATTTAGCTCATTGGTCACGTGCACTTGTTCAGGGATCACATGGTGCTGCTTTACTAGTCAAGGAAATAACATGTCGTAAGTTTGTTAATAGTTAAACTTCTTACAAAACATAATGGTGAGTCCAGATAACATTATTCACAAGAATCAACATTCAAGTTTGTTTTTTTTTAATTTAAGTTTTTGCATCCAGAACATAGCTTACTACCCCTCATTGGTACAAGCTCCTCAAATTTTTCAGGTGATTTCATTAAAAAATTATGCTCCATCACTTGTTGAAAAGTGTACATAATAATTTAATTTGGGCACAACTTTACAAATAGTTGATGGATCATAATGATATATTGTCTGCATATTCAACATATTTCAAATAACCACAATGCAAAATTCTGATGCCAGAGGATTTGATCCAAGAGTTAAGAATGTTGACTGAAAAAGTTATGTAATTTACCTGATTTTTCCACATACAGTAGGGCTATAATAGTGTTAATTGTACACTGTCATGTTTTAACCCTCTGCAGATTGATGTCAAAATACCAAAATTTCAAACAGCCAATATTTCCTACAATGAAACTAGGAATATAACCATTTCAGGTTTGTTTGACAGAGCCCAATTAATTCTGTGAAACAAGTTTGAAAATGGTTCTATTCCTCGTCGCATTATGGGAAAAATTTGCAGTTTGAAATTTTCATACTTTGACATTATTGTGCATAGACTTAATATCATCCTGGTGGAAACCTGCCTACAACCAGGTTATGGCCTTGCAATGAATCCCTTAAAGGTCTGGCTGATGTTTTCAGTGAATGACAGGGTTAGTCCCGTGGTTCTACAGTGGTTCCTGGTCAAGTTTTAGCTGCCTATAAAGGCAGCCAACACTTGGCTGGGATCCACTACCAGTGTTCATTGAAATTAACCAGTATGTAAACTCAAAGGCTATAGGTGGGGCAATATTTGAAGTAAAACAATGACAAAAATCAAACAGTGACTGAAGTCGACACTCAGTTCCCTAGGGTTACGCTTAAGTGACATGTTACCATCTATTGAGCCAAGTGTTCCAGGAAATGTTGAAGTCATCTTTGAAATATATTCAAAGAAATGGTGTATCAGTGAGAAAGTTGCCCCATAGGTACTCCAGGAAGATTAGCAGTGCTTTTTTACTGTGGTAGATAAGTTCTGTTTTACTAGGTTTTTAACTCATCTTGACAAAGTCAAGCTGAGCTAATTCCATCGCTCTCTGTCAGTCTGTCGTCCGTCAACACCATGTTTTGGTCTTCTCCTCCAAAACCACTGGGCCAATTCAAGTGAAAGTTCATGAGAGTGATAGTCCCAAACGGGCATTGCATTTTTGTTCAACTCAACATGCCCAGCCCCATAGGGAAGGGGTGAGGGAAAATATTCCAAAATATTTTTAAAATCTTCTCATGAACTAGTGGGTACAATGACTTGATATTTGTTATGGAGCTTCCTTTTTAGGTGTAGATTCAAGTTTGTTCAAACGAAGTTCATGAAGCAATATTTGGCTTTGTAATGGGAGGGGTAATAGTTTTGGCCCCACCCAAAATTTCTATTTTTCTGAACCGATGGTCCAATTCGAACGAAATTCAGTATGTGCTATTATTGGGTCATAAGAATTTGACTCACGCAAAAACAGTTATTCCCGCATCCCCATGGGAACCCCAGGAGCTAAAAATAGAAACATTTTCAAATGCCATATTTCCCAAACCACATAGAACAGAGAAGCATCCTCAGGACCAGTAGAATTGAGTGGTAAAAAAAATTGCCATCAGTTATGTTACGGTGTTCTGTAGAGGGCATCAAATAAATGCTGAGTCAGCATATTTGCAAAAATTTTTTAATGATATTCATTATACAGCATCCATGCGGGGGGAGGGGGGGGGGGGGCAGATACAAGTTTGTTAAAATAAAGCCCATTGGTTCATATTTGGACTCAATACAGGAGCCAAATTTTTAACTTTGGGCAATTTTGGCAATATTCTTTAAAAATCTTCTTCTTCAAAACCACCAGTCAGAATCTTTTAATGTTTGGTATACATTATTGTTATGAGGGGCAGATTCAAAATTGTTCAAACCAAGTCCCTAGGTTAATAGTTGGGCTTCCTATGGAAGCCCAAATTTTAACTTTGTTCAATATGGGGGATAATTTTTAAAACTCTTCTTCAGATCCACCAGTCAGAATGCTTTCATATTTGGTATACAACTTTTCTAGGTGGGTCAGATTTAAGTTTGTTCAAATTGGGTCCCTAGGTATATATTTGTGCTTGCTATGGTAGCCCAAATTTTAACCTAGTTCAATATGAGGCAATTTCTTTAAAAATCCTCTTCTTCAGATCCACCAGTGGGAATGCTTTCATATCTGGTATACAACATCTCTAAGGGGGTCAGATTCAAGCTTGTTCAATTCGAGTTCCTGGATTAATATTTGGGCACCATATGGGAATCTGAAATTTAACTTAGTACAATATGAGGGAATTTCTTCAAAAATCTTCTTCTTCAGATTCACCTGTCAGAATCCTTTCATATTTGGTTTACAACATCTCTAGGGGAGTCAGATTCAAGTTTGTTCAAATTGGTTCCCTGGGTTAATATTTAGGCTCCCTATGGCAGCCCGAATTTTAACTTAGTGCAATATGAGGAAATTTCTTTAAAATCTTCTTCCTCAGATCCACTAGTGATATGCTTTCATATTTGGTATACAACATCTCTTGGGGGGTCAGATTCAAGTTTGTTCACCTCATGTCCGTAGGTTAATATTTAGGCTTGCTGTGGTAGCCCAAATTTTAACTTAATGCAATATGAAGAAATTTCTTTAAAAATCATCTTCTTCAGATCCACCAGTCAGAATGCTTTCGTATTTGGTGTACAACATCTCTAGGGAGGTCAGATTCAACTTTGTTCAAATTGAGAGCCTGGATTAATATTTGGGCTCCCTATGGGAGCTGGAATTGGCCGTGTAGCTGAAGAATTAGAAATTTTGTATTCAGTACCCTCTAGAGGAGTGTAACTAAGATTAATCCACATAGGGGCTACATAGGGGAGCTCCACATTTTATATAATGATCGACTGAAGAAAAGGCATGATGCTCGGACTATTTTAGTAACTCCCGGGGGGGCTCAAGGATTAACAATGTGTCCTATGGAGATGGATTGCTTAATGTAGACTCATTCTTGGACTCGGTTTATATCGTTTTCAGTTCAAGGTGAGCTCTTCAGGCCCTGTCTGGCCTTTTGTTTAAAATAGGCAGTGCTGATTGGGAGCTTTCCCAGGGGTCTGGTGCCTCATTCCAAAAAACTATTTTCTCAGATAGCCTCAAAACTAATTTTTCAGTCATAAATGTCATCAGTTTGGTGCTAGTGACAACTTGATGATGCCATTTGCCACTACTGGGTCGTATTGGGAAGCTATCAACCTACTTGTGTCGTTGATGGAAATTCCACTTCCATTTTGGTCTGATAAACCTTGAAATGGGGCCGTGTTCAACCTAAAATTGGGCCAGTTGGAATTCAACACCGGGCAGCCTGGCCTTGTATGAGGGTGTGCAGGCCCAAGGTTCAGATTGGGGTGGCCCAATTTTGTACTTGGAGGTGAGCCCCTGAGTCAGAAATTTTCCTGGGCCCATCTGTGGGTCCAGTTGGGCACTGGCAGCCATTGCCTGGAGTGGAAGTTCTCCCAAGTCTGTAGTATAGGTCTTGGTTAAATTTGCCTTCATATTTGTGTTGCTGTCATGATTTTGGCATAGATGCAGAAAGTGACCTTGGACACCAATCTGGAGTATGGTGGCTCAGTGGTTAGAGCATTGAACTTCAAAATGATAGGTTCATAGTTCGATCATGACCAACAGTAACTGTGTTGTGCCCCTGGGCAAGGCACATAATTCTGATTACCTGCATGGGGGCTCGGTGGCGATGTGTTCCAAGGCGTACTGCATGCCATTTGTGCAGGTGCCTTTAACCAATGCTCATCCTGCTTGTGCCAAGCCAGTATGTTCTTAAGTCTCACAGTTGCTAGCCATGGCTTGATGGTTCTCTGGCTTCCTCCACCCATAAAACTGTATGACACAAGGGGACCCTGGCTGTTGAAAGTATCATTAAATCCAAATAAATAATTGGAAACCAATTCGTAAATATTGAGAAAGTTTCTTGCGTCAGTAATTATGGGTGACATTTTGTCAACAACTCAACAGATTTTTACATGTATGAAAATAATTTAAAATGTGCTTTTTGTTTCAGCTGCAACTTGGCAAGGGAAAGATGCCAAACTTGTACTGCATTTCGAGAATGGCATATCATTAACAGACAGTAAAAACGCTGAAGACCACGCAAAAGCAGGTAGCATCTGGTACTACCCATATGACAGGTTGAGGATGTCAGCAGATGATGGCCATAGGTTGTTATGGTTAGATTTTGGTGAAGAGGGAGAGCAAGTGAGTAATACTGTGGAATCCTGTTAATTGAATTGCCACTTTGTGAGAGAGAAAAATATTCAATGAACAGGAATATACAATTAACAGGAAGTGGGCCATTTTCCTATCTTCTTGTTTTAAACTTAGCATTTATTCTTCCCTGTGGGAATTCCAGGAAGTGAAGTATTGCTTGTTTACTGTGACTGATAAACAAGCTCTGTTTAACTGGTAAAATACAACCCTCTCACCAATGCTTGGGCTGAAGTCCTCTAAAATGTTCAACATGGGTATAAACAATTTGCTGGATTTTACTTTATATCCATGTTGCAGCCACGGTTAGCCATTCTACCAAAATATGTGACCATAAACATCAATAAATATAACTAGCATTCATTCTCTTATACCTTGTTTGACAGAGCTCAGAGACAGTTATCAACCACTTAACCCCTTGTTGCTATGTTGCTCAAGCTGAGGTCACGTCCACTGGAGCTTGGGGGAAAATTAGGAAAGACTGTGAACAGGAGTGCCAAGTGTGTAATTTAGGCGTAGTGGAGACCCTAGAACACTTTCTGTTAGAATGTCCAAAATACCTGTCTAACAGAATATAGATTCACTGGGAGTATAATGACGAAGTGGGATGAGAGAATGAAAAACGTTGTTAGGGCTGCACGATATTTTGATATACCAGTAATACTGGTATTGAAATCTTCACCGGTTGAATATCGGCCATTTTACAGGAATACCAGTATATCATCTCTGACGATATTCGTTTTCTGGCACGCGATATAAAACATAGTAGTCTTTGTTTTCCCCAAAAAACAGTTCAATCTAACAGCTGGTCAGAGAAACAGGCAGTTTTTTTTTCACTTCCCGGACAAACAATGAACGGTGAGATATTACCTGACTTTGGCTTCTGTTCTTTGAACTATGCCATGTATCGACAAACAGACATGGTGCTTTAAGACTCTTGGGGAATATTAGTTTGTTTTTATCAATAAACTTCATACCCAGTACATGAAATATTCTCAACATATATTATTAGGCAACATTCTCCCAAGCGCTTTCTTTACAGGCTTTCATTGTACAGAAAGTGTGAAGCCTTTACAAATCCCCATTGTCCATTAAACTGCTGTAAAAACACTGTTGGTCAGTGTGGGTAACTTAGTACTCACTGTAATAACTACTTTTTTTAATTAAGTTGCTTGTGTGTGGCTTCATGAGAAACAAGGATACAAGACAATAATACTCTTGTCTGCTATAATCTTGTCATAACAGTGTCAGGCCCACTGAAGAAATTTTAGAGTTCCACTGTACAAACAAATATGAATTAAAGAGTATATTTTGCCCAATTTTATCTGTAAATCATATTCACCCACTTCAAGGGAGGCGAGCGTTGGTCTTGCGCCCTGCCTCTGCCCCTTTTCGTAAGCGTCTGTGGAGCGCAGTTGACCCATCCAAATAGGTTCCACTGCAGGCCTGCCCCCGAACCAGGGAAGTTTGGGTCTTTCTATAGGTGGTCCCCAAAAGGTGCTGTTGTTGTCGTCTTCCAAAACACATCAAACTGAACAGCCAGAAATTGATTAAACAGCCTGAGCCAGACTCTGCTTGCCAATGATGGCCCACCATCATCGCTCCACAACCCAACTTCGAAGTGGCAGACTATACTTGCCCAAAAAACACCACAGCACCGTCAGGGAGAGGTAGCACCTTTGTGAGAGGACTCCCTATCTTTCTGGTCCTCACCTGAGGGTTCAGTCAACAACCTACACAGTCATCCCAACACTATCATCCATCCTGAGACACATGCCGAATACGATAACCCTTTTCCTCCTTTAATACACCTTGACATGCAGGTACCAAATAGTATACAGTCACTGAGAGCCGAAAGGGGCTTGCCCCACAGCGTCCCTGCATGCCATCGGCACCCGAAAACCATTCTTTCTCGTAAATCATATCAACCCCCCCCCCCCCCCCCCCACTCCATATTCCAAGGGCCATTTTTACTCACTTGCATGACAGAGTTAATTTATTTAAGTTAACTGGCACATTTACACCATTTTAGCTGTCAACAGTCAACACTGTGTGTAAATGTAACAGCTAATTTAAATAAATTAGCCGGCATGTTGACGTTCCATTTCCAATTGCATGAAATGTTTCGAATGGACTTGCCGTCCCGGAACAATAGCTACCCGTTTCCAGAAATATACAGAACAATTTCAATAAATAATAATAAGCACATAACCCTCTGTTATAATAATATAGAAAAAGACATTTTTCTATAATTTCATAACAGCGGTGATATCTGACTACCTTCTCAACTTTGAACAAATTTTTTATGATAAACCGGTATATTGCGATATATTTTTTTTATATCGTCACCGGTATTCAAATTTGAATATAGAGCAGCCCTACATGTGGTTAGTGGGTGACACAAAGGAGAGGGCAAATATCCTTATCAGAAAAATTGGGCAGAATGGGGTGTGGGATGTCATCAAGCAGTTCGTCTCTGAGTGTTGGGAGAAGAGAAAGGGATCAGGAGGGATTTGGGAGCACAGGTGTAATCGAGCCCTTCTCACCTGAGAACCATGACAAATCCGCGTCTGTGTGTCCGTCCCACTTGGTGTCCCCATGATAACTCCAGTTTGGATCATTTGATTGGAACCAATTTTGGTATGTGATCTTCTTAGCCCAAACCACAGGTCAAGTTCGAATATTGATTCGGCCAGATTATTTTTATTAGAGTTATACCCCTTTTTCGACTTAGAAATTTCAAGATTTGCGGTGTCCGGATGATAACTCCAGTTAGGATTATTTGATCGGAAAGAATTTTGGTATGTGACTTTCTGGGGTAATAATACAAGTCAAATTCGCATATGGGTTTGGACCGATCATTTTTACTAGAGTTATGCCCCTTTTTCGACGTGTTTTTTCAGGGGACATGTGGCCGAGCGGCCTTTTGTGTGGCTTAGTATCACTCACCACTTGTGGGCAGGTTGTTCAAATTCATTAGTACCTCCAGCAGAGTCACAGAAAAAATATATATTTCAATTATATTGATACAGAAAGTTGGTAGCCATTATCATAAAGTTTAAGAAAATACTATTTTTTCAGCAAATTACATTTAAAATTTGAAGTAAATGTATCTCTTAATTGCATGGTTGTAACAGATACAAAAAAGAGTCAGGGGAAGAACTTTGTTTTCAAGTTCATGGTAAGGTTAGAGAATTTATGAACTAGTGGTGGGAAAACATTACAGTGTTAACTAGTTAGATAAGAGTGCTAAATTATTTTTCAAATGTGATTTGTAACATGTATATTTTTTTCCAAGATAACGTGCCACCAACAAGGGGATCCTTAGTTTAGCAAGATTTTATTCATAAATAATTGTTTTATAACAATTTATTGAAGAGTGCCCTCTGGCACGCTCCAAGGAATTGTAGCAGGATAATTTTATATCAACATTATTGCTATTACCAAGTAAACAACAAGCTAATGCATAAGGTGCAAAGCTACTAATGTGGCTTTCAACATTTTTCAAGCGAGCCATGATGGTGGCTTCTAGCACTCAATCAGTTAAACTGTTGGAAATGTCTGGAAGTTGCTGAAAAAACTCTTTAACTAATTTAGTCTCCTTGAAACTGTCCAAAACTTGACTGGACATTGATATGTTAAACATGAAAATGCTTGTGACCAGAGGAGGATTTACCCATTTGAAAAAAAACAAAATGTTAGTGCATTTTATTTTTATCAACACTGTTCTCACACACCTTCAGGATAATACTTGGAAGATTCATTTTTTGATAGTATTTGGAAGATTCAGTTTTTCATTCAAAATGGTGAAAAATAGTAAATGCATCAAGTTTTCATTTTGGGGTCTTGAAGACATATTTTATGCCCCCTCATTGGTATGAGCTTTGTGAGCACATTCCAGTGAGGGCTAAAAGGTTTGTTTTGGAAGCAAAAAATGAAAAAAATATTAAAATTTAAATTGTGATTTTTGTGAATGGCCCCATTTTAGACAATTGGCTTGGAAGTGTATATGAAATGTGATTGGTCCTTATTTGTTGACCTTTCGAGAACCATAATCCTTTTTTAGCTTAACTTGACATAGTCAAGATAAGCTGTTGCCATCACGCGTGCGGAAGTCTGTTAGTCTGTGACATCTGTTCACATTTTCCTTTAGCACGGGCTACACCCCGCAGTACTTGTCTGATCGTCACGAAATTTCATATGCAGGTTTGGGGTCATGTCTAGATGAGAACGTCCCCTTTTGGTCGCGAGCAGGCAACCGGTATGGCTGCCCGAGCCCAAAACCCGAAAACCATTAGCACAGTCTACAGGTCGTATTTATGAAGGGATTTCATTGTAACTTGGTAGGATGCCTCTGTATAGTGCCTAGATGAGAACATCCCCTTTTGGACATGATCTATCAACCATGATGGCTGCCCAAGCCCGAAACCCCAAAACTTTTAGCACAGTCTGCAGGTCATGTTTAATGTGGAGGGATTTCATTGTAACTTGGTAGGATGACTCCTTATGATGTCTAGATGTGAATTTCCCCATTTGGACATGATCTGCCAACCGTGATGACTGCCCGAGCCCAAAACCCGAAAACCTTTAGCACAGTCTACAGGTCATATTTATTGAGGAATTTCATTGTAACTTGGTGGGTTGACTTCATACAATGTCTAGATGAGAAAGTCCCCCTTTGGACATGATTGGGCAACTGTGACGGCTACAGGAGCCCGAAGCCCGAAAACCTTTAGCACAGTCTAGAGGTCATATTTATGATACGATTTCATTGTAACTTGGCAAGATGACTCCAAATAATGTCTAGATGACAACGTCCCATTTTGATTGCGATCATGCAGCCTTGATGGGTGCCCGAGCCCTAAAACCTTTAGCATAGGCAAAAGGTCATATTTATGGAAGGATTTCATTGTAACCTGTTAGGTTGACTCCATATAATGCCTAGATGATGACATCCCCTTTCGGTCGTGATTGGTCATTTGTGATGGCTACAAGTGCCCAAAGCCCGAAAACCTTGAGCAGTCTACAGGTCATATTTATGAAGGGATTTCATTGTAACTTCTTAGGATCACTCCAGATGATGCTCAGATGAGATTGTCCCCTATGGTTGCGATCATTCACCCATGATGGCTGCCCAAGCCTGAAGCCCGAAAACCTTTAGCACAGTCTACAGGTCATATTTATGAAGGGATTTCATTGTAACTTGGTAGGTTAACTTCATATAATGTCTAGATGAGAACGTGTGATCATTCACCCATGATGGTTGCCCAAGCCCGAAGCCCGAAAACCTTTAGCACAGTCTACAGGTCATATTTATGAAGGGATTTCATTGTAACTTGGTAGGTTAACTTCATATAATGTCTAGATGAGAACGTCCCCTTTTGGACATGATTGGGCAACTGAGATGGCTAAAGGTGCCCGAAGCCCGAAAACCTTTAGCACAGTCTACAGGTCATATTTATGAGGGGATTTCATTGTAACTTGGTACGATGACTCCAAATAATGTCTAGATGAGAACGTCCCCTTTTGATCACGATCATTCAGCCTTGATGGGTGCCCGAGCCCAAAAACCTTTAGCATAGGTAAAAGGTCATATTTATGGAAGGATTTCATTGTAACCTATTAGGTTGACTCCATATAATGCCTAGATGATGACATCCCCTTTTGGTCGTGATTGGTCAACTGTGATGGCTACAGGTGCCCGAAGCCCGAAAACCTTGAACACAGTCTACAGGTCATATTTATGAAGGGATTTCATTGTAACTTCGCAGGATCACTCCAGATGATGCCCAGATGAGATTGTCCCCTTTGGTTGCGATCATTCAACCATGATGGCTGCCCGAGCCCGAAGCCCGAAAACCTTTAGCACAGTCTAAGGTCATATTTATGAAGGGATTTCATTGTAACTTGGTAGGTTGACTTCATATAATGTCTAGATGAGAACGTCCCCTTTTGGACACGAGTGGGCAACTGTGACGGCTTCAGGGGCCCAAAGCCCGAAAACCTTTAGAACAGTCTACAGGTCATAATTATGAAGGGATTTTATTGTAGCTTGGTAGGATGACTCCAAATAGTGTCCAGATGAGAACGTCCCCTTTTGGTCACGATCATTCAGCCTTGATGGCTGCCCAAGCCCAAAAAACCTTTAGCGTGTCTGTAGGTCGTATTTATGGAAGGATTTCATTGTAACTTGTTAGGTTGACTCCATATAATGCCTAGATGATGACATCCCCTTTTGGTCGTGGTTGGTCAACTGTGATGTCTGCAGGTGCCTGAAGCCCGAAAACCTTTAGCACAGTCTACAGATCGTATTTATGGAGGGATTTCATTGTAACTTGGTAGGTTGACTTCATATAATGTCTAGATGAGAACGTCCCCGAAGCCTGAAAACCTTTAGCACAGTCTACAGGCCATATTTATGAAGGGATTTTAACGTAACTTGATAGGATGACTCATTTTGGAATAATTTCATTGTAATTTGGTAACTTTTTTTGATATACGCTACGAGTCGGAAGTAGTTGTAGGAACAACCGCGGTATAATCAGGAATCGAAACGCGGTTGTAAACTTTCAATAAACGCGTTCATCGTTTTTTTCGCGGTTATTCTCCAGGAGTATCGTTTGACAGTTCGTTTCTGTTCCCGGTTGTAAACGAAGATAAACGCGTTTATCCTTTTTTGTGGTTATCCTCCAGGGATATCATGTAACAGTTCGTTTCTGTTCCCGATTGTAAACGAAGATAAACATTCAGCCGTTCGGCAAATAACAAGCATTGGCACATGTGCTTCAACTTGAATGTACAAGAGCAAACTAAAAGAAAAGACAGCAGCACAGAAATCGCATGCATGGCATGTAGCTATTTTATCTCACAAAAATTCTCTCCAAACATCTCTCCCCATTTATCACTTAACACTATCCCTCGCCCCTTACAAAAACCACCACTTTGCAATGTGCCCCCCACCGGCCCCCTCCATCCCCAGCCCCCAAAATGCCAATTGCCTACCTATTAGTTATATTCACGGACGAGGTCACCTGAACCACTTGCTGGCTAAAAAATAGCCAGCGCAATATGGAAAATTCGCCATTCAAATTCAAAACGACATGAACATAGTTATCCATCAACTGTTCCTCCCACCAACTCCCAATACCCCATTTCATTTCTCCGGCCTCTATTGCGCCATTCACCAAAACTCTGGCGATTAAATGCCCTGAAGTTTCCAATCTGATAGAAAAAAATTCTTTCTATTTCATCGCCTCAGTCTTGTCTTAAATGTCTTGATGCCGTAATACGGTTAGTTACGTCGGATTACTTCGGATGCCATTTACCACTTAATAAAGGCTTCGGTGCCCCTGTATATGACACCCCACCCCTCTCCATGCACACCCCAACCTCTCATTCTGAACTCTGAAGGAGTAAGGACAGTTCCAAACATAACACATGCATGTGCAAACCCCAGGTTTTTACATGTACCTCCCCTATGATATGGATGTCAATTTGGGGTAAATTGATATTCTGTTTGCTTTCCTTCATTGGACGATGATGTTTATGTGATAAAAAAACAACATAATGAGTTTTAGTTATTTATTCGCCATAATATTTAAAAAATGTGCCAATTTCTAAGGGTAGAGATTGCCAAAAAACAAGAACGCACATGTCGATTGAACGTGACAAGATCGTTGCTCGACACATGCACCTTGGAACAAAGACAATTCGTCCCTATTCAGTTTGACCCATATTCTGAATGGCTTTCACTTGAATTTTTCATCTGAAATAATGAAACAAACTGAGTTTCTTCATCTAGAGAACTTGTCCCCTCCTCCCACTCTCCCTGAAAATTTTGCCATTGCATATTGCGAGCGTAGTGGCACCCTTTTGTCAGATTCCACCCCAAACATGCACAGAATAAGGGTGTTTGGGTTGAGGAGTCAGTATTGTCGTTTCATCCCATTTTCTGTAACACTTGTTTGCAGAGTTTCTCATTTGGATCGGAGATTTATCAGTGAAAATAACATGGTCGACGTTTTCTGAGTTTTATACAATACTTCCATTGCACATTATACACAATGTTTCAATGTCTGAGTGCATTTAGATTTTAATGCAACATTTAAAAAAATGTCAATCATTTAAATGCAGCAGATCTCCTTTTGCCAATCAAATAGTGCAAATAGTGGGTAGTTCAGATAAAAAGAAAAAAAAAAACAACGGAAAAGGCACTCTTAGAATAGCAGTACGCGTCCCTCTTTCGTGTTTCCACAGGTGGTTAATTACAGTAGTTTGTTTTGTAATTAAACTGGTGGCAATTAGACACTCACTGAAATTGGATTAAGAGCCGGGCATACAAATCAATCAGCTTCCTTTTATTGAGCAGGCCTTCTGAAGTTATTGTTTACAAAAAACAATGCTCTGGATCTCACAATGCACCCAGAAAAGTAATTAAGTATTCATGCAATTGAATTAAATATTTTGAGAATGGCATTAATTAATCCATTCCCGACTTGTGTATTGTTTCCCGACGCTCTGCATTTCTTCAGTTCAGTGTACTTACAGTGACATTTTATTCTTTTCACATTCAATAGCAGCCATACCTTTTTTCTGAATTCATGACACATTTGAATATTGAAATTCCATTGCATCTTAATACGAACGCTTATCATTTTGTTTTGAGTCTAAGGATTTTGCGAGAGCGTGGTGAGAGAAGGGGAGCCCATCGGGAAGAATAACATGTTTGAGCCTTTTACCTGATCCAGGTATCGACGAGATGGGGGCGAGTACAAGAGGAAGCGCCCCTCACTTGGTGTGTGTGTGTGTGTGTGTGGGGGGGGGGGGGGGGGGGGGGGGGGGGGGGGGGGTGTTGCCCCTGAAACAAATGTGAAATTCAAGACAAAAAAACTCAATTTCCTCGATTGAGTCTGCTTGTGTCCATAATTTATAAGTTGTGAAGGGCATCAATAATCCACATCACCGGGATGGGGGGACGACTAAAATGGGGGGGGGGGGGGGGGTATGTACCCCCCCCCCCCCACCCCCCCCCCCCCCCCCCCCCCCCCCCCCCCCCCTGGCTACACCACTGAAATGCCCTCACGAAATATATTTTTTTATATTATTTAAAAAAAAAAAGGTTGCATCCCTCTCGACAATGAGCCTGTGGAGTAAGTTTCAGTATGCCCACTCTCACCCCGCAATCTCTTTGGTGCAATAGATAAATGTCTACATCTGTAGAGCAGCACTCTTTGCTTCCAAGGGTTCCCGACAAGGATGTGTATTTATTTAAAATCATGGTGTGTGTATGTACTCCTCTAAAGTTTTTCTTGGAATGGTGTATTTTAAATGGAACTTGGTTTCAACTGCATGCAGGTCCGAACTTAGGTGGGCAGAAGATACCTCGTGTTGTATACAGAGCACGTGTTCAGATGAAAATTAGCATTTTCGTGTTTAGCACACAAATAAACAAATTAAGGCTAGAACCATTCTTCGTTGTTTTTTTTTTTGTTCGATCATTTTATTTTTAACGTGCATTATTCCAACAAAACATATTTCATTAGATTAAATGGTCATTCGCACATTTCTTCAAATGTTTATTCACCACAAAACAACCGCCTCACATAAACATTTCATTCGAGTATATTTGGCTTTTGCACTGCTGAAAAACACAGTAGCTCACACGTTATTCATTTGAATTTCCTTGTTACCTGGCATGCCAATTAATGTATTAGTAAAATGTTTGCCCGTGTAGTGGAGATTCAGGAACCAATGCATCAGTGAACTTAACCCATGCCTGGGAAACTCTTGGTTGAATAACCGTTTAATTTTGGAGTTCTGTATTTTTCTCGGATGTGGTTCAGACAGTAGATGCGTGCGGGTTAGTATGGTAACACTGGGTGGGCAGTAAAAAATTAGGAAACATTACTTCTGCTTTATGCTAAGGTGTTGTTCATGACTCCAGTGGCGAAGATAAAGGGGGGGGGGGGCCCCCCCCCCCCCCAGAAGTTTTGTTGGAGGATTTTTTTGGGACCATTTTTAGGCGAATTTATGCCTAATAACATTAGAATGCTGGCTTTGGGGATAAAAACATGCCATTTTGGGTAAATTTTGGGTAAAAAAAAGACCAATTTTCAGTACATTTGCAGTAAACAACAGATTCTTTCTGTTTGTTTGGGTTTTTGTTGTTGTTACAACTGTCGGAAAATTTTGGTCTGTCAGAAAAATTTGGGCTTGCCCCTCCGCCAGTAAAAAGCTATCTACGCCACTGCATCACGCAGATACGCTTTGGAAAGTGAAAGTGGTGTTTTGATAGAGGATAATTTTTTACGTGTGTTGGAAAAACGTATTATTCTCTTCCATTAAACTGTGACAGATTATTGGGCATGAGAGGCAAAGAATACTGGGTAGTGGGACAGAATTTTTCATCAAGAAATAAAGTTCAACAATGTGTTGTTGAATTTGTAGTTTGTTGTGATCCAGATGCAGCGGTATTGAGATTTTGAAGGCTTTCTTTGCCTTTGGTGGGCCTACTTAAAAACTCGCGACCGACAATAACACTGAAAAAATATTTTCAATTTGACTTTTAACTTGTTCAAATATACAATGGATTATGCATTATGTTCACATCAGATGATTTTTCAAGATAATCTCGGCCACTCGTGGTCGCAGTCATCAGATCCACGCGTTATTTATTAAATATTTGACAGTCTCCAGTATGATTTGCGAAATTGGAAATTTTGTACTAAAAGGCAGACAATGGACAATATTTCGAATGGAATGACGTTCTAAATTTTTGATTGCTCGACTTGAGCTTTGCAAACGCCAACAACAGATTTTGGATTTTTGCTTTACATGTGTATAGATCGTATCATAAATGATTGTTGGTATCGTTTATTTGCGTTTGTGACTGAATGCCACAATGCAGTTTCATCAAAGCTCACGTCTCGTTTCTTCCCACAAGACTAACACTATCGTTTATTTACGTTTCGCACTCCGGTCGCAAACGATCGGCAACCGCGGTTATCGTTTTTATTAGTGGCACGGAAACGAAACTCGCGTTTTTGTGTAGTTTATAACCGCGCACAAAACCGCGAGATAATTGCGGTTTACCTACAACTACTTCTGACTTGTAGTGTATGTTAACTGTGAGGGGCACATATATTAACTGTGAGGTCATATTAACCCACCCCTCAGATCTTTAGTACAGTGTACACCTCATATTATTTTTATCATGAACATAGCATACAGGGAACAGAAATGAACATATTCCCAATTATCACAATTCTTGTCTTATTTCATAATCCTTTCATAAACATTGAACATTATCCTTTTCATCAAACACAACACACAAGTTAAGCTACAGTGTCATTGACACTTTCATTTAATGTTGATAACAGTTCACATTTCTTTGACATTTGTGATGAAATGTTAGTGTAACAGTGTTAGAAAGATTTATAGGACCCTGTCCCCCCCCCCTCCCCCCTTCTGACAGTGTTTTCATCAGCACACCATGATCTTAACAAATGAAGCACGCTAAAGCTGCAGTGTTTTATATTTCTCTTCAGTACCTTTGCTGGAGTGTGGTGGCTCAGTGGTCATGGCATTGGACTTCAATCCAAAGGTCCATGTTTCAATCCCTGCCATGGGTAACTGCATTGTGTCCTTGGACAAGGCTCTTAATCCCAATTACCTACATGGGGGCACGGTTGTGCCGTGTATGAAGGCACATCGATGGTGCACTTGTCTTCAACCAATGCTAATCCTGCTTGTCAGGAGTTAGTACATTGGGGAGTCTTGACTGTTGCTCACCATTGCTTGGTGGTTCCCTCCAGGTTTCCAGCTTCCTCCGTCCGTAAAACTGTCCAACATGAGGTGACCCTGTCTGTTGAAAGTGTCGTTGAACCCCACTAAATAAATAAATAAATAAATTCAGGACCTTTGCTCAAGTACAGGTTAACATATGAATACAGTGAAACCCCATTAATCGAAATGCTGCTCTTCTGTTAAAAAATATTTAATTAACAGGTGTATTTTCCTATATTCTGGTAATAAATTGAGTATTTATTCTTTGATATCTTATTTTCATTTAATCTTTTATATCTCTTTGATAGAACTCCATGAGCTTTGTCAAAGAGATATAAAAGATTGAATGAAAATAGTAGTAGAAGTACTGCTGCCAAAGAGGCCTGTGATTTGGGGGATGTCAGTACAGTGGTGCCTACTTAATTGTATCTCTCGTAGCTGAGTAGCCCTGTAATTGAATGTAACTTACAAAAAAAAAGGCATTTACCTTAGCCTCAGTACAAATTTGACCTATTAATTGCATGTACGTTAAAGAGTAAACTACTGTTAGAGGAGTAATAAATTATGTTATATGTCAAAAAATTACAATGACAGTTACCAAATTCCCCTTGTTTATGTCCATATTTGACCTTATTACATCCATGAGCTCTGTCAGACAAGATATAACAGAATAAAAGTACAGATTACCTCCACAGTACAGGAAAGTGACCATATCCATGTTTATTGAATACTCCTGAAAATTTAATAATTCTCACTGGTCAAGTGGCAGTGTTATATCAATGGGAAGTCTTACTCTGGGATTCAGTCTTTCCATTGTTCTGTCCAGCTAGATATTTAGAGTTTGATTATCTCCATTGATTTGTAATGCAACGCAATTTTCATTTGTGCTGGTGGGGTTACCTGTCTGAGGATGGGTTAACACGCTAGTTTTTATAATCATCAATATTTTGCATTCAGTGAAGAGAGATTTACTCTTTGAGGCCTAAAAAAAGTTAATAATCTGTTTGTCAGACCCTCCCGCATGGTCCTATTGGCTGCCACATGATCTCTTTATATAACTGATGCAAACTTAAAAATATAAAAATTAAATGGTTTATGTCTGATTTTTACCCAAGTTAATAAAATTGATAAATTTGTCCCTTGAGTGCAACAACGCTTTGCAGTGCTTTAGCATTGCAAAACCTTCTTGCTCTCAGGGGACGAAATACACTACCACCCATGCTATTCTGTAGATTATGAGGCCTAAAACATAAAACAAACCAAGAGCATGAACTTTTGATGGCAAAGAAATAATTAGAAAAATAAAAAATAAAATAAAAAACTGCCCACATGCAGTGTTACAAATAATGACCTGAGAAACAGAAGATCTATTTTGTGGGGCCTAATCTGCATGCAATTAACAGGTCAAATTTTTAGTAATGGTACAGCAAATTTGGTGGTGTTTACAAATATGTAAATAATATGGTCAGTCAATTAAACAGTATCCAGTTCAGTTGGACAAACTGTTACTTTGGGAGTGTGTACTTTAAACCAAAAGGTCAACAGTTTGATCCTGACCAGTGGTAACTACTTTGTGTACTTGGGCCTAATTGGCCTAATGGGGGCAAGGTGGTGCTGTGTGCTAAGGCATGCTGCACACCGATGGTGCTTTGCCTTCTATTGCTGCTGACTCTACTTGTGCCAGGTTAGTAAACTGGAGATTCTTGAAAGTGACTCACTTCTGCTCAGTAGTTCTCTCTGGGAGCTTTCTATGCCTAGAAAACTGCCCAACATGATGTTACCCTGGCTGTTGAAAGTGTCAATAAACAAACAAACTATATATTACTTTGACTTTTTCATGCTTAAAAATTCTGAAAAGCAGTTGTGTGACAAAAATTAATGTAACCTTTTGTCAGGTTGTCCAAACTTTATATGTTGTACAGGTCCACCAAAACACTTTTGGTTGTCAAGAAAGTGAAATGAAGGCTGAAGATTAGTGTGGCTTTGTACCTCAGTTATTTATTTATTTATTTATTTATTATGGGTGTTTAAGGTCACATACTTATGCACAATGGCTAATCATGACCATGACAGTTTTATGGGTGGAGGAAGCCAGAAGACTTGGAGAGAACCACCGAGCAACAACGAGCAGCTGTCAGCTCCCCAACATCGTGACTCCGCACCGCAGCACAGGCAGGGTTAGATTGGTTGAAGACATGCACACCATCGATGTACAGTACACCTTAGTACACTGCATCATCGTGCCCCCATGTGGACAATGGGGGTTAAGTGCCTTCCCCAAGGTCACAGCGCGGGAGTCCAAATCGACTGCTCAGACGGTCACCCATCTGAGGATTAACTGGGCTCGACGTTGCTTAACTTCAGTGATCTGACAAGAACCGGTTACCGCAACTCCACCGCACCAACTTTGTACCTCAGTAAATTAGTGCGGCTTTGTACCACAGTAAATTACATGTGAAGTAAAATAGCTTGATGGAGTTCATTATAGTTCTTAGAAATCTCCTTGATTTAAAAACTCTGTTTAAAGGCCTTGAAAGTATTGAAATTTGTGCATTAGCCTTGAAAATCCTTGTTTTTTAAGAATTCTTCATCCGATACGAGGTGACCCTGGCTGCTGAAAGTGCCATTAAACCCCAATAAATAAGAATGCTTCACAGTTTTAATTTCTATTGCAGAGCATTCAGATATGCGCAACAGAAATTAAAACTTTGAAACATTCTTAAAAGTCAAGGATTTTTCAAAATAAAATCTGTTTCAGTGTTCTTTCAGATATTTTACCTGATAGGTAAGGCCTAAAAAAATAAAAAATCTGTTTCTCAGGCCCTCCCACATGGTCATTTTGGCTGCCGCATGCTCTCTTTTTATAACCAATTTAAACTTAAAAAAAATAAAAATTAGATGGTGAAAGAAGGCTTTGCAATGCTTTGGCATTGCAAAGCCTTCTTGCACTCAAGGGATGAAATACACCACCACCCATGCTATTCTGTAGATTATGAGGCCTAAAACATGAACCAAGAACATGAACTTTTCATGACAAAGAAGTAATTACTGAAATAAAAAATAAAATAAAAAACCGCTCACACGCATGAAATTTCACAAATAATGGCCGGAGAAACAGAAGCTCTACTTTGTGTAGCCTAAATATGCTTATTTGCAGCAAACTTCTGTGTCTATTTTTTATTACATCGAAAGCAGTCCATTTCTTAACTGATTTTGATATTCCTAATCATAAGTTGACTCGAAGCGAAATGAAACTAGCAAGGAATGGTCTAAAAAATGTCGTAATGGTCCTTGCCAATGGCTTGAAAGTCCTTGAATTAATCTCATCCTTGAGAGAATGAGCCCCGAAAGCATGTTGTAACAAAAATTAATGTGAGACCTAAAAAGTTGAAAATCTGTTCCTCAGGCCCTCCTGCATGGTCTTTTTGGCTGCTGCATGCTCTCTTTTTATAAACCAATGCAAACTTGAAAAAATAAAAATTAAATGGTTTATGTCTGATATTTAATAAAATTGATAAATTTATCCCTTGAGTGCAACAAGGCTTTGCAATGCTTACGCTTAAGAAATTGTCACTGTATAAAACATTGGTTTTTCAACAGAATACTGTACAGAGTTAAATCAATAATTCCAGCCATATTCAAGGCTGTTTTGTGGATTAATAAAAGAAAAAAAAGCTTCCCTCCCTCATCATAACATTGAGGGTAAATTACCTGAGAAACAATTTTTTTAATATGCCTTAGTGTGGTTTTGTACCTCAGTAAATTACAGATAAATCACAAAAAGTTTTAAAATCTTTTAATTTATGTTTTTTCTCTTTGCAGGAGTTGGACTTGCACACTTGTCCTAAGCCGGTTGTGTTCATCATGCATACATTTCTTTCTGCTAAAGTTAGCCGACTTGGTCTAATAGCATAATACAAGCCTCAGCGAATCCTATTAAAACATAATAAGCCAAAGAAGATATAATCAAGACAATCATAATATTTGAGATGCAGACCTGTATATGGAAATAAAATCAAGAAATCCATGCATTCAGTAAAGCCTATCAGCAGAACATATCGTTTTTAATGCCCGCATTCATTGGAAAAGACAAATCCTTCCTGTGTCAGATACATGTTATTGAGACAGAGTCCTGATTGTTCTTAAATATTTTGCAGGGAAATATCAAAACTTGCCCAGATAATAACAAATTTTATCCCACACCTTCGGTCTCAGGCTAAGATGATATCAAGGCTGATCTTAAATCAAACAAGTTATAACCTCTTAGTATCAATTATCGTCATATCAGTGCCATGCTGTCTTGTGTCGAGGCCTTGTGTCGAAGCCCAGGTTAATTATGCTACAGGTGTTTAAATCGGTTAATTATGCTTCAGGTGTTTAAATCCAATTCTCAGTTATGCTACCCCACACAGGCATTCATGTTGAATGACAAATCTAGTTTGCTTTAAAATGAGTTTCAAAGGATTTCATGTCATTTTATATACCCCCCCCCCCCCCCCCTCAAAACACCCAACTGACTTGTGCTTGGATGGGGGATTTTTTTTGTGGGGAGGGAGGGGGGAGGAGGTGGAGTGAGGACTTAAAATCACTCATAACTCTTCTCAGAACACACCCCCACCCCAGAGGTCTGCCATTCAGGCAGTTATCTTGTTTATTTACAGAGTTTAGCAAATAAAAGCTAAAAAAAAAAAATCAAATCAAAAATCAAAAAGTCCAAACAATATCCAGTCCCAGTTTGGTTGTAGAATGTTGCTGTAACTCACCTGTTTACATTTCACTGCCCCTGAATTTGACATTTCATTCAACTTACAGCTTGGGGAATGGGCTTTGGCACAAACAGGGCCCCTTGATTCTTAAATCTGAAAGCGGGGAGGTTGGCTCTCACATGATTATAGGCTTTGACATGGGTCAGTACGGTATCTTGAGTAAAGGCTTCATCAGCATCCATTTTGTAGTGAGCAGGATTTTTTTGTATAGATATATTTATTGTTTTACTTGAAAGAAAAAACAAAAATATGATTCTGATATTTACCATCTCAAAAAATCTATTTGTCTGGTAGATCACTAATCAGTGTGAAACCACTTTCGCATTCTCATTTTCATTCATCATGGATGACCTCATGAGTGATTTTCCTGCATACTGTCTTCTGCCCCTTTGGATTGTAGGATTATATTTTAGCTGGTCTTCCTTGACCCGTCATGCAAACCAGGTGGTGTCATCCATTTTAATATATTTTCCATTGTTGTCTTATCAGGCCACAGGCCAAGCGACCAAAATTTCCAAATCATCTCTGGCTCATCAATGCTCTCTTGGGTATCAGGAAAATTTTCAGAATTGTCCAGGTTTTTATGAATTTAGTATGGATTAGAATTCTCATATGTTCATATAAGTTTTTTGCTTGTTTCAACTATCATCATGATTAAGTGCAATATGAAAGCATATTGAACTGCTTTCACAATTTCATCCAAAAAAGATAAGAAATCAAATGTTTAAGCTTGCATATACCATACTGACTCAAGAATAAAGTCAGGAGGTGTGTGAAGTTGAAGAGGGGAAAGTATATGAGTGGGTTTATTTTTGTGAGATCAATCCTACGGGATAAATCGAATGCACAGCTGACACAAAGTTAGGTGACTCGGTCAACCCTATAACAAAAGATGCATCAACCCTTTACCTAACAAATCAGCCACATACACCTGCATAGTTTACAAATCGAACAGTTGAAAACAAAACTTTAAAACAATTACAGTAAAATCATATCATATGACCTCTTCACTGGAATGACCTCATTCAGTGAGGGGTCACATGATGTGGTTTTGTTTAAATTTTTGAAAATAAAATGAAAATAACAAATTTGATGTCATGTGCATTGGGTAAGGGGTTCTTTTTCATTGTAACACCTTAACCAGCATGGCTGTCGTCGATATTGTTATTCCAAAGTCAAGGACTGGGCTTATTTACCGTGAGGGGACTCTTGACACTGAAATCTGAAAAGTTGGTAGCTGGCTTATTTTCGATTATGGGCTTATTCCCAGGTCAGTACGGTAATATATACTTTTCACTTCTTGTCACAGAGATTGCGACCTATTTGTATGTTGTACAATTACTGTGACACACAATTATATCTCTGTGTTAGCATATGAAGCAATTTGCACTGTTAAAGAAGGTTTTGACTGATACATTCATTTTTTTTTGTTTTTTTTATAATCCTTTACCTAACGAATCTGGCCCCATTGATCAAATATTTTACAAATTGAGCAGTTTAAAAAAAAATTTCCAAAAATTCCAACAGAACCACATGTGACCCCCTCATTGGAAGAGCTCATCAGGATCCTTAAAATGAGGTCTATTATGGTATTGATGAAATTTTGTGAAAAATTTGAAGAAAAAAAATATTACAATAGTAAATTTTGATATTCGTGCATTCGTCAAAGAAAAGAGTTGAAGTGTGTCTGTGACCATGAAGAGCAAAGAATTTGTTTCATCAAGTAAAATTGCAGTTTCAAGAAATTGTACTGCTCATTACATCTGGACACTATGGAATTAGTGCATGTCAAATGTGGAAATTGTGCCCGTCAAGGACCATCACAGGCTGCTTATTTGGAAGCTTGGAAATGATGTATTTTTGACCAATCGGTGTAGAGCAAAAAATTTGTAATGTTTTTATCCGATATGTATTATATCAGTGAGGCGATCAGTGCTCATTATAAGGTTGTTAACAAAGATTTTTTTATCACGTTATTTATATACATATTTATTTGTAATAATTGATTTCAGAATCAAAGTACATGTATTTTAAAACATTATCCTTCTCAATTTTATATTTTGATGTGTAGGGTGAGATTACAGTTGATTTTAAACTCTTCCATGGTCTGAACTGGGTTATCTAAGTATATTACCAGTTATATTTTTATGTTATGTTAATGATATTACGAGAATTTGAAATTCATAAATCAAAGAGGAAAATTATTTGTATTTTAAAATAATTTCTAATTAATAGATATTATTAATTCCAAATTGCAGAATTGGGCTTGAAGTCATCTACATTGAAGAGAGTGTTCCGTTAATAGATGATTTCAGCTAATTTATTATCAAAATGCAAAAATTTTATATTTTTATACTGTACCAATGACACAGACTTAGCTGGTGCTAACTCTTAAATTCTAGGGCCAAACACAAATTTTGCCCCCCCCCCCCCAATCCCCAAAATGTGCATCAAAATCCCAAAAATAGATGTCCTATGTGGTCCTCCATACTTTTATCCACTGCGCATGCACAGTGTCAAGGTAGTACTGAAAATGGAGCCAAATCCTCATTCTTTGTTTGGACCTTCAATCAGTAACATCTCACTGATATCTGTGCTTATAATCTCAGTTAAAATGATGCCTGACACAAAATCATGAAAAAAATGGTGGAACTAAGGATGAAATAAGAGGATGAGAGGAAGAAACAGTGGAAGGATGTGTTCAGGGCTGTAACTTATAATTTTTATGCAAAATTATTTCATGTTCTCTAATTTTGGGGCATGGGCCTGATGTTTACATTCTTGTTATGAAATTTCCACAGTTTGTTCAGTGTTTCCTCTCTCCTTTTCCTTTATACCCCCCTTGCTATTTTCCCATGCTTTTGGCATAATTTTTGTAATTTTTTTTACTGAAATTTCTTGGGAGTTTTGGCTTGGTAACAGAATGTTTATTCTGTTTTTCCCCATGGTTACGTCCTCACCCTAGGGTGGTTAGGCGTTTCGGTCATGCATCTACCATCCGATGTACTGCAGTTTCTTCTCAGGAAGCCTCTGTTTTACATCGGATAGTGTTAAAATTGGTTACTGATTTTGGGCCATATTTTCAATGCCTGGAGTCTTGTTTCCAGTTTTTATTCACTTTTGTTTACGTTGACAACGGTTACTTCTGACAGTGATTCCTTGTCTTCTATTTAGTTCTGCTCATAGCCATATACATTCATATTGTCCGTAAGTGTAACATTAATTTTTAGACATGTTTTAAAATTTTTGTCCACACTTTGGCTTTTTTTGGATCCATTTGGGCTCATCGTTCCCATTGGGAACTTGGGCTCATCTTGAAATTTTTTCTAAAAAATTTTTTTCTTTTGAATTATTTTTTCGAAATGTTTGTAATGGATTATTATTATTATGTATCTTTGTTTTCAAGGGTTGGTGCGAGTACGATGACTGTTTAATATTTTTTCAAAATGAAAGAATATTGTTCAATTGTAAATCAAGGAAGTCTCCTTCTGATTCTCATGTTCATTGTATTTGCTGTAGTCTGTGCACTCGCACTAATTCTTGCTCAGTGTGTGCCAATTTGGATGACAAATGTTGGAGACGTGTGTCACGGTATATTGTTAGTGGTGAGAGGTCCATGCCGGTCCTCTCTCCACAGGGTCACTCTAGTTTTTTCAGTCTCTTTTTCAGAGGAACAAGAACAGGGTGATGTTTCCGTGATGTCTTCAAAAGTGTGCTTCCGTCGTTGCAATAAAGAGCTAGTGGCAAAGTGCTCAACGAAATGCGGCAAGTGCCTAAGAGGTCCCTAGTAAGATCGACGGTCACTTGTCGCCCGCTAGCTCCCCCGGTGAAGCATTCTTGGAGTTGTCATTACCGGCGTCTATGTCGATTTACTCCAGTACGCTGGAGACGACAATCTCGTCTAACAGAATCAGTTTAGACGCATTATCTTATGCAGATCACCTTACCAGAGCGTTATCATTATGTCTCGAAGGAAAAGAATTCCAGGATGTTCAAAACTTCCTTGAGAGTTCTTTCGAGGGCCATAGCATATTCTATGTATAACTCCGCCCTTTCAGTGGCAATCTGGAGTTAGTCAGACATGATGCTACCCTGGCAGCATCCACAACAGTGGATAGTAAGGTGAAAAACTCTCTTCCAGTCGCTCCGGTCTCAGGAGAGCTTCTCTTCGACGGTAAGCTTTCTATAATCTATGATCAGTTTACTAAGAAAGCTTCAGATTCTCTGCTTTTTAAATCTGCTTCGAAAAAGTCGGACTCAGCAGAGAGGAGTAAGGCAGGCACTTCTGGGGCGGGTACGTCCAAGGGAAGGTCCTTTAGAGGATCTAAGAAAGCCTCTACGTCTTACTCCAGAGACCGTCAGAGTAGCGACTCAGGTAGGGGTCGTAATGCTGTCCAAGATAACTGGTCAGACGCCCCTAGGTCGACTGGGCAAGGTGCGTGTCGTGGAGGACGTGGTTTCTCCTCCCACAAGCCTCACAGGGCCAGGAGGTGATGGTCTAAACCTCTATTGCGTTCCAGTGGGCAGAAGGCTGTTGAGATTCTTAACCAATTGATTGTCAATTACGGACGACCCATGGGTGCAAGGGGTTATTTCTGAATGTCTAAAACTGTCCTTCAAGGAAAAACCTCTGTTAACTCGAAGTCCACGTTGGACTCAGCTTCCGTCAAACGTTCAGAAGAGAGATTCGCTTCTATCAGAAGTTCAATCTCTTCTGGACAAGAACGCGATAGAGGTCATAGAAAACCAGGAATCTCCAGGTTTCTACAGTCACCTGTTCCTGGTTCCAAAACCAGACGGCTCGTTTCGTCCAGTTACAGATCTGAGCTGGATAAACAAGCTGATCGTGGCTCTGAAATTTTATATGGAGACCATCCAATTGGTCAGAGCGAGTATTCAAGTGAACGATTATTCTGCGAGCATAGATCTCAAGGATGCGTACTTTCACGTCATGGTACATCTGGCGTTCAAAAAGTATCTTCTCTTCGCTGTCCTAGGAGTCGTTTATCAGTTCCAAGCAATGTGCTTCGGTCTGAATCTAACGCCCTGGGCCTTCACTCGAATAATGAACTCGGTAATGACTCATTTCCGAGCTCATTCGTCTGTGGTAACGTCGGCCTAGCTGGACGACATTCTTCAGAGATACGGCAACAAGTTAATCCTTCAGAACGATGTTCAGAGTCTGCTTCAATTGCTCTGACGTCTCGGTTTCATAGTAAACGAAAATAAGCCGGATCTAGTGCCATCCAAGTCATTCACCCACCTGGGAATGAGCTTCGAGTCGCACAACCATCTCGTTCGTCTGCCGTTAACCAGAGCAAAATTAGTCAGTTGTTGCGCTTGCTTTTGTCTTCACTCAGATGTAGTAACAGCGAGAGAATTCATGTGACTGACAGGTTTGTGCAGAGCCGCTGTGGATCTTATTCCAATGGGGCGACAACACACTCGTCCACCCCAGATATTGTTTACTCAGAATTGGACTGTGAAGATTCATTCGCTCGAAACGAACATCGTCTTGTCACATCAAGTGAAATAAGAAATTCAGACTTGGGCAGATATTCAGTGGTTAACTCAGGGAGTACCACTGCAACTGCAGGATCCGAAATTTTATGATAATGACGGATGTGAGTCAAACAGGTTGGGGCGCAACTTTGAGCCCAACAGATTCGAGGTGCCAAGGTCTTTGGGATCTGCAGTTCCTAAACAAGCACATAAACATCAAAGAGATGATGTCAATTTGGTTTGCACTACATCAGTGGATGAACATTATTCAGAATTCGCATGTTCAAATTCTGTCCGACAGTTCGACAGTAGTAGCATATATTCGGAACCAGGAAGGCACTCATTCCATTCCGTTGTTCAATTTAATGGAAAGAATCCTTCTGTTTGTCCTAGAGCATCAAGTTCTTCTGTCGGTGCGTCATATTCCGGGTTGTCTGAACGTTCTAGCGGACTCCCTTTCTCGGAAAGGTTGTATCTTGCCGTCAGAATGGACTCTCAACAAACGAGTATTCAATCAGATTTGCTACCAATGGGATCGTCCTATGATAGACTTATTTGCGACGCATCTTAACAATCTGTTGCAGACGTATGTGTTGCCATGCCCAGATCCTCGAGCGTTTGCAGTAGATGCCCTCTCGATCACTTGGGACGGAATGATAGGATACGCGTATCCTCCAGCTCCGTTTATTCAACAGATATTGCTGAAATCAATCAATCTCACTGCAAGATTCTGTTGGTAGCATCTCTGTCACCCCAGAGACCATGGATAAATCTACTCAGGTGTCTGTTGTGGGACATTCCGCAGAAGCTTCCTCCACGGAGGACCTTCTTTCGCAGGGAGAAATCGCGCACACTGCATCACAACCCGCAAGGTCTCAACCTTCACGTATTTCCATTGTACAGTCCTTGCACAGCAAGCATTTTACAGGACGAGCAGTGGACGCAATTTCTAACTGTAGGAGGACCTCCTCTTCGCTAAATTATCCTGCTAAGTGGAAGGTTTTCTCTCGATGGTGTAGGGATCATTCTGTTGATTTTTATGATCCCTCCATTCCAGACATTGCTAATTTTCTGGTCTACTTGTTTGACGAGATCAAACTGCAGCCAATAACTATTAAGGTTTATAGGTCTATGCTATCAGATACCTATGCTCATCATGATAGCTTACAAATTGGATCTAATGTCTATTTATCTAAGTTAGTGTAAAACTTTTTGATAAATAGACCTAGAACCCTTAGGTTAATTCCTAAGTGGAATTTACTTATCTTATAAGACAGCTTTTCTCTCAGCCTTCTCTTCTGCTAGAAGAGTTATTGAGGCTCTTCCGTCATCAGACGGTCATAGGCCTTTGCTTTGTCCAGTCAGAGCTATGCGTATTTGCAAACGTAGATCTGAGTTTATCAGAAAGGGATGTAAATGTTTCTTTCTGTCATTGCTGCCTAATAGAAAGGACATTACGGTCCATTATATTGCAAGGTGGATTCAATTAACTATCCGTACTGCTTATGATAAATTATCTTCATCTCAGCAGTCTGTGCTTAAAATTTTGGCGCATGAAGTAAGAGCGCTGTCTCCATCTTGGGCTTTTGCTAATAGTGTTGCTATTACTGATTTGATGAAGGCTGCATATTGGTCTCAGCCTTCCACGTTCACAAATTTTAATCTTAGAAATATTGAGTCCATTTCTGGCGACCTGCATTGTTTAGGTCCGTTATCTGTTACTCAGAATGTTGTCCACTACACAGTTGCAACTATAGTTATGCAGGCTTTTTGTTCCAGCAGTGACGCTGTCCTGCTGCCCTCTTCGTTCAGGGGTGATTGACCCAGAGCAAGGGGAAGGGGGAGGGGAGGGGGGGGGGGGGGTGGTGTTCCCTTATATCACCTGCTTTATAGTGAAAAGCAAGGGAATACCTCCTCTGGAGTCAGTATTTCCGAGTCGGTGCTGGGATGGTTTTAAAGTGTAAAGCTAATGTCTATCTCATTTATGTAATATTTTCAAGTGTAGCTCGGTGTGAAGCATTTGGATATGTCACATGTCATACGAGCATTAATATACAATCCTCAGACACTTTTAAATGAGTATAAAGAGTATCATTCTCTGGACTATCTTTATTTATTGGCTTTCCTTTAATAAATTGGTATAATGAGTTATACTGGATGTTAATAGAGATGATTGATGTTATTGTGCTCAATTACGGAATGGTATTGTGTCTTTCTTTTTTGGTATCAACAAGAAAGATACATCTAAAGCCTGTTCTCCTTTTCTCCTTGAGGGGATAATTCAGTTTACATGTAATTGAGTCTATTGGATTTTCCTTTATGTCCTAGGCCCTCCAGCCTTTTTTCTATTCAGCTAAGTCTGGGTCATTGGTACAGTATAAACATTTTTAAAAATTTATAGTAATTTATATATTTTTTATACTTACCAATGACCCAGACGGGGATGGCCCTCCCATGAGTTGGGAACTCATTCCTCCCCGCTGATTACATAACACTTACCAGGCACTGGTTGTAAGAATGAGGATTTGGCTCCATTTTTGGTACTTCCTTGACACTGCGCATGCGCAGTGGATAAAAGTATGGATGACCACATAGGACATCTATTTTTTGGATTTTGATGCAAATTTTGGGGATGTGGGGGGGGGGGGGGGCAAAATTTGTGTTTGGCCCTAGAATTTAAGAGTTAGCACCAGCTAAGTCTGGGTCATTGGTAAGTATAAAAAATATATAAATTACTATAAATTTTTTAACTTTCTATAAATCTACATGAAAATGGTCTTCAGGAAGGACTGTATTTTTATACTGTACCAATGACCCAGACTTAGCTGGTGCTAACTCTAACAAAACCAGGGCCAAACACAAATTTTGCCCCCCAATCCCCAAAATTTGCATCCAAAACAAAAAGAAATCATGTCCTAAAGGACCTCCATACTACGCCTCTACTGCGCATGCGCAGTGACGCAGTCGTCCCGAAATTGGCGCCAATTATCATTCTCTGTTTGGCCCTTCATCAGTCAACATCTCACTGATCTTTGTGCTTGTAAATCTCAGTTTAAAGGATGCCAGACACGTAATTTTTGGAGAAAATGTGATTCTAAGGAGGATAGAAGGAGGAGAGGAAAAAGAAGTGGCAAAAAATAATCAGGGCTGTACTTAAAATTTTTTGATGAAATTATGTTAAGTTGCCTATTTTCGAGGCATGGGCCTCTTGTTGTCATTCTTGCTAATTGTTGCACTGCTTATTCAGTGTTTCCTCTCCCCTAGCCTTCTAAAGTCCCCCCTTGCAATTCTCCCATGCTTTTGGCATATTTTTGAGAAATTTCATTTCTAAAATTTCCTGGGAGAGTTGCTTGGTTACAGAATGTTTTCTGTTATTTTCCCCATAGTTACGTTTTCACCCATGGGTGTATAACGTTTGTGTTCTGCATCTTCCATCTGATGTTCTACAGATTCTCCCCTGGGAGTCTCTGTTTTGCATCAGATAGAGTGTAATTGATGACTGATTCCGGGCCAGTTTTTTCAGTGCCTGGAGTCATGTTTTCTAGTGTGTTTACACTGTTTGTTTTCATTGGCAACAGCCTTTTTTGAGGGGGGCTGTTTGCCTTTGTTGTAGTTTATCTCATTATAAGATACATTTATATTATCCGAAAGTGTCTCATTAATTATTTTATATAAATTTAAAATTTTTGACCACACTTTGCCATCGGATCCATCGGGGCTCAACGTTACTTTTCAGCAACTTGGGCTTCGCTGAAAAAATATTTTTTCAAAATTATTTTGTTTTGCAATTGTTTTTTCATTTATTAATGGATCATGTTATTATGTATCTTTGTGTCAGGGGTTTTTGCGAGTAACTAGGACTTATTGTTGTTCTTTCACAATGAAGGGACGTTGTTCAAATTGTAATAGGAAGAAATCTTCCTCTGACTTTCATGATTATTGTATTAATTGTAGTCAGTGTTCTCGCATTAATCCCTGTCCTATATGTGAACATTGGGATGAGAAACATTGGAAACGTGTGTCACGATATGTTGTTTCTGGAGAAAGAGCGATGCCGGCTCTTTCTCTGCAAGGTCACTCTACTCTCTCAGTTTCTATTTCAGAGGAACCAGAACAGGGTGATGTTTCCATGTTATCTTCTTCAAGTGTGCGTCCGTCGTCACAAATGAATTCAGAGCTAGCGGCAAAAGTGCTCATGGAGATTAGACAAATGTCGTCCGCTAGCTCGCCCGGTGTAGCGTCCATTCACCGAATGGTTCGGCAGCCGGGTTCGTCCGATGCGGTCCAAGAGGAAATTTTGGGTGATGCGAGCACTATAAACATAATAGATGCACACCCAGTGACGGCGGATAGTAAGCGAGAACGGAGGAAGCCTTTTAGTCCGGTTCCTAGCTCGTCCAGGTCCAGCCGGGCCGCGAGCGAGAGAGGTCCCTCTCTCGTACAACAACATCTGGGACCAGATGTTGTGGTACAAAATGTGTCTTTAGCGGAGCATACGTCCGTCGCTCGGGACGCTCCGTTGTATAAGCAGTCCGCAGAGACTGTTAAGGCTTCCTCTTCTCGTCAGCGCACACGACCGCACCTTGGCTGCGTGACCGCCGATATATTACCAGCTTCGCCGATGAAGGATTCTTCGGCAACCAGGTCACACCATCCGGCAGCCAGGGATTCGAGACCGATGGACTCTGGACGTTCGCATAGGAAAAGTATGCGGGAGCCATCTGATGCGGAGCTGCCCTCGGCGAAGCAGCGAAAGACTGCGCCTCCGCAGGTCTCGACGACGGACATTCTTGTGCAGATAGCACAGCTTATCGCAGCATCCCAGCAGCCGACAGAAACGGTGTCGGATCGAGAATTATCCGACGGCGCTGGGTCGGTACGCTCCGCCGAAGCATCGGGGGCGGACGACCGGGAACATCATGAGGTCCGACCGGATGGTGAAAGCGATACGGATGACTTGGAGCTATCCCTTTCGGAACAACATAAAGCTGCCGTGGACTTCATCCGGCACTTTCTCCCTCAAGTTGTTCCGTCGGGCCAGACTGCTGCGCTTCCGGACAAGAGAATTATAGCGTCATTGGACTCTGAATTTTTTGAGCGGTTCAGGGACATCGCTCCCGAGTTTCCGTCGCAGTCCAATAATGTTGCTAGAACATTTGAATTATTGAACGACGCTATATTTAAACTTGCTTCCAGGACGGGGAAAGCAGGTTTCTTGTCCGCTAATACTCTCAACCTGCCTTTCATTAATACAAGGAATAAATTCGATACGGCAGGACAGGGTATACCGAGAGTTCCTCTGCGTATGGACGACGAGGCGGAAGACTTAGAGCTATCATTACCGTCGTCAGCTTCTATTCCAACCGCGGTGTTGGAAACAGCTATTGCGTCTAACAGAGCCAATTTAGATGCCTTATCTTACGCAGATCACCTTACTAAGGCGTTATCACTGCGCCTTCAAGGGGAAGAGTTTCAGGATATACAATCCTCTTTAAGACTTCTTTCAAGGGCAGTAGCTTATTCCACGTGTAACTCCGCCCTTTCAGTGGCAAATCTGGAGTTGGTTAGACGTGACGCAGCCCTAGCTACATCCACACTAGTGGATTCTAAGGTGAAGAACTCTCTTAGAGTCGCTTCGGTCTCAGGAGAACTTCTCTTTGACGGCAAGCTTTCCGCTATTTATGATAAAATTAAAAAGAAAGCTAATGATTCTATGTTGTTCAGATCGGCTCCTAAGAAGTCGGATACAGCAGACACGAATAAGACAGGCACTTCTTGGTCTAATGCGCCCAAGAGAGGTTCCTATAGAGGTTCCGGTGCGTCCTCTTGGTCTTATTCGAGAGACCGTCAGGATAGCGACTCTCGTTCGGGACGTCCTTCAGGCCGGGACAATCGGTTGGACGCCCCGAGGTCGACGAGGCGAGGTGCGGGTCGTGGAAGACGTGGTTTCTCCTACCGCAGGCCTCGCAGGTCCAGGAGGTGATGGCTTAAACCTCTATCGCGTTCCGGTTGGCGGAAGGTTGTCGAGTTTTTCACAAGAGTGGGCGTCGATTACGGACGACCCTTGGGTGAGAGGAGTGACTTCGGAAGGTCTGAAGATATCCTTCAAACGAAAGCCTCCATTAACTCGAAGTCCAAAGTGGACTCATCTTCTGTCAAATCCACAGAAAAGAGATGCTCTGTTATCAGAGGTGCAGTCTCTTTTAATGAAGAATGCGGTAGAGGTCGTAGAAAACCAGGAATCTCTGGGATTCTACAGCCATCTGTTTCTGGTTCCGAAACCAGACGGCTCGTTCCGTCCAGTCATAGATTTGAGCTGGATAAACAAGCTGATCGTCGATCCGAAGTTTTATATGGAGACGATTCGATCGGTCAGAGCGAGTATTCGGGTGAACGATTATGCAACGAGCATAGATCTCAAAGATGCGTACTTTCACGTCATGGTACATCCGACATTCCGAAAGTATCTACGCTTCGCAGTCCTTGGAGTGGTGTATCAATTCCGGGCGATGTGCTTCGGATTGTATCTAGCACCCTGGGCTTTCACTCGGGTAATGAACTCGGTAATGATCTACTTCCGAGCTCATTCGTCTGCGGTAACGTCGGCCTACCTGGATGACATTCTTCAGAGGTACGGCAACGAGTTAACGCTTCAGAACGATGTTCAGAATCTTCTTCTATTGCTCCGACGTCTCGGTTTTATAGTAAACGAGGAGAAGTCGGATCTGGTGCCGTCCAAGTCATTCACTCATCTGGGAATGAGCTTCGAGACGCACAACAATCTCGTTCGTCTGCCGTTAACCAGAGCGAAATTAGTCAGTTGTTACGCTCGCTATTGTCTGCATGCAGACAAAGTCACGGCGAGAGAATTTATGAGACTGATAGGTCTGTGCGGAGCCGCCGCGGATCTCATTCCGATGGGGCGGCTACGCACACGTCCTCTTCAAATTTTCCTGACTCAGAATTGGAGTGTGAAAATTCATTCGCTCGATGTAGACGTTCTCTTGTCAGATCAAGTGAAACAAGAGATTCAGACTTGGGCAAACATTCAGTGGTTAACTCAAGGAGTTCCGCTGCAGTTGCCGGATCCGAGTTTTACCGTTATGACGGATGCCAGTCAAACAGGTTGGGGTGCATCATTAATCCCAACGGATTCGAGATGCCAGGGTCTTTGGGATCCGCAATTCCTGTGCAAGCACATAAACATCAAGGAAATGATGTCAATTTGGCTTGCGTTACGTCACTGGATGGACATTATTCACGATGCTCATGTCCAAATCCTATCCGACAATACGACAGTAGTGGCGTATATACGGAATCAGGGAGGCACTCATTGAGTTCCGTTGTTCAATCTAACGGAAAGAATCCTTCTGTTTGCGTTAGAACATCACGTTCTTCTTTCGGTCCGTCACATACCGGGTCGTCTGAATGTGCTAGCAGACTCCCTTTCACGAAAGGGTCGTTTGTTGCCGTCGGAGTGGACTCTCAACAAACAAGTATTCAATCAGATTTGCTACCAATGGGAACGGCCAATGATAGACTTACTTGCGACACATCTCAACAATCAGTTGCAGACGTATGTGTCTCTGTGTCCGGATCCAAGAGCATTTGCAGTAGACGCTCTGTCGATCCCTTGGGACGGAATGATAGGATATGCGTATCCTCCAGCGCCGTTAATTCAACAAGTATTGCTAAAGATAAAACAATCTCAATGCAAGATTCTGTTGGTAGCATCTCTGTCGCCACAGAGACCGTGGATAAATCTACTCAGGTGTCTGTTGTGGGACCTACCGCGGAAGCTTCCTCCACGAGAGGATCTTCTTTCGCAGGGGAAATCGCGCCAACTCCATCACAACCCGCAAGGTCTCAACCTTCACGTTTTTCCGTTGTGCGGTCCTTCTTGCATGGCAAGCACTTTACAGGACGAGCAGTGGACGCGATTTCTAACTGTAGGAGGACCTCCTTTTCGCTAAACTATGCGGCTAAGTGGAAGGTTTTTCGTCGTTGGTGTAGGGATCATTCTGTAGATATATTTGATCCCTCTATACCAGACATTGCAAACTTTCTAGTATACTTGTTTGACGAAATCAAACTGCAGCCTGTTACTATAAAGGGTTATAGATCTATGTTATCTGATACCTATGCACATCATGATAGTTTACAAATTGGATCTAATGTCTCTTTATCGAAGTTGGTTAGAAACTTTTCGATAAATAGACCCAGAACTCTTAGATTAATTCCTAAGTGGAATTTAGCTTGGGTTCTCCTTAAATTGAAGGAAAAGCCATTTGAACCTCTTGGGACAGTAGATTTCAAATTCTTATCTTATAAGACAGCTTTTCTCTTAGCTTTCTCTTCTGCCAGAAGAGTCAGTGAGCTTCATGCACTATCGGTGGATGATTCTCATTATCGTAGTGTTGGGAACACTATCACCTTCACTACTAATGTGGGTTTTTTAGCTAAGAATCAGGCTCCTAATAAATATCCGGAACCTATTGTTATTAAGGCTCTTCCGTCTTCAGACGGGCGTAGGCCTTTACTCTGTCCTGTTAGAGCACTACGTATCTATAAACAGAGATCTCAGTTTATCAGAAAGGGACGGAAACGTTTCTTTCTGTCTTTGATGCCTAATAGAAAGGACATTTCAGTCCATTCTATTGCTAGATGGATTCAGTTAACTATCCGTACTGCTTATGAAGATTTATCTTCTCAGCAGTCTGTGCTTAAGATTTCTGCTCATGAAGTAAGAGCTCTTTCTACTTCCTGGGCTTATGCTAATAGTGTTGCTATTACAGATTTAATGAAGGCTGCTTATTGGTCTCAGCCATCCACATTTACGAATTTTTATCTCAGAAATATTGAGTCCATTTCTGGAGACCTGCATTGTTTAGGTCCGTTATCTGTTGCTCAGAATGTCGTCCACTAAACAGTTGCAACTATAGTTATGCAGGCTTTCTGTTCCGGCAGTGACTCCGTCCGGCTGCCCTCTTCGCTCTGGGCTATTTGACCCAGGGCAAGGGGAAGGGGGGGGGGGGGGGGGGGGGGGGCAGGTGTTCCCTTAGGTCACCTGCTTTATAGTGAAAAGCAAGGGAATGCCTCCTCCAAGTCAGTATTTCTGAGTCGCTTCCGGGATGGTTTTAAAGTGTAATATTAATGTTTAAATTCATTCATGTCTTATTTTTAAAGTGTAGCTCGGTGTGAAGCATTTGTATATGTCAAGTGTCAAACGGGCTTTAATATACAATACTCCGACACTTTTAAATGACTATAAAGAGTCTCAATTCTCTGGACTACTTTATTTATTGGCTTGCTTTAAAAATAATTAGTATAAGGGTTATACTGGATGTTAATAGAGAACATGAATGTTATTGTGCTCAATTATTAAGGGTAGTGTATCTTTCTAATTTAATATTAAATAAGAAAGATACATGTAAAGCCTAATACTCCTTTTCTCCTTAAGGGGTTACCTCTTTACTATATAGTTGAGCTTATTGGATTTTCCTCTATGTCCTAGGCCCTCCAGCCTGTTTACTATTCAGCTAAGTCTGGGTCATTGGTACAGTATAAAAATGTTAAAAAATTTATAGTAATTTATATATTTTTTATACTTACCAATGACCCAGACGGGGATGGCCCTCCCTGGAGTTGGGAACTCTTGCCTCCCCGCTGAGTACATAGCGCTGACCAGGCACTGCCAGTAAGAATGATAATTGGCGCCAATTTCGGGACGACTGCGTCACTGCGCATGCGCAGTAGAGGCGTAGTATGGAGGTCCTTTAGGACATGATTTCTTTTTGTTTTGGATGCAAATTTTGGGGATTGGGGGGCAAAATTTGTGTTTGGCCCTGGTTTTGTTAGAGTTAGCACCAGCTAAGTCTGGGTGATTGGTAAGTATAAAAAATATATAAATTACTATAAATTTTTTAACTTTCGTGTGATTTATAGAAATAAAACTTCTTCCATGTTATAAGTTAACAATATGACCCCTTATTTTCTAAAGAAACATCATTCTCACAAATTTCCAGGTTGAAGGGACAATAAGCCACTAATTTGGAAAAATATTGACTCTTATATTTTTTGTTTGTGAAAGAGCATGTTGAAAAACCACTGTGTGCAAAGTGCTGGAAGCAGCATGATGAAATAACTTAAATCTGTGATAAAAACATTGCAAAGAGATTGCGTGAAGTGATCAGAAGTAAACAAAATCACAAGTTATAATTTCTGATGCACATGGAAATAATTTAATACCTTAGCTGCATTTCTTCATTGCAAAGAACAACTACTGTGCATTATTTTAACAGTAACTGGATATTTTCAGATCAAAAACTTTGCATTATTTCAAATGAAGCACAGTTACACTTCCATTAAAGCCCACAGAATGTTTTTGGACACTTAAGCTATATATAGGAAGAAGGTATACACAAACATCACCTTTGTCTGTCTGATGGAGCTAATTTCAGTGAATGTAGCAAATGACATTGTACTTGGCCCAATCCCAGAAATCGAGTGATTGGGTAACAGGATCGAGACAAGAAAGGTAGCCAGCCTTTTTTAGCATAAAGCCAATAAATTTTCACTCTTAAGTTAATTTATCTTAAACATAAGGGTACTTTTGCATAACAAAAATTGTCATTTAGCATATTGTCAGCTTATTTTTTGGGGAATTCGTGGCTTAGTGTCCCTTTAAATTATGAGAGTTTCAGCTTATTTCAGATGATAATTCCACTCTCATGTGAGCAATATAATTAACCACCCCCAGTGTCCAGCTGTAGTTCTGAAGTACAGGTACCACAACTTGAGGATTTCATATACTGTGGATATGCTTCATATTATCTGTGAAGTGAAATTATTTAGCCTTTATAGATGTGCCTTGTTTTAATTCATGGGAGAGTGCCACATGTCACTCACCCTTGAATTCTAACAAGGCAAATCTGTACAGGCAAGAACATATGAACAAATTTTTCCGACCAAAAATATTTTATAAGTCAACCATTTATCAAACAAAAACAGAAAATAAAATTAAAATCCTCCCTCCGTCATTGATTTGAAAAGTTAATTGCTTGAGAACTAAATGTATTTTGTTTTATTCAGCCTTAAAGTGCAGTCCTTAAAGTGCAATATTACATGTAGGTATTAAACTGCCATAAAATATGTTTAAATCTAGGATGTGTCAACAGGGCTGTTTTAACTACCTCAATTTCGGAGAACTAAGTGGATCAGTGGTGCCTGACAAATTATCAGTTATGCAGTTATGACATAGGTTGCTCAAACTTGAATAGTTGTTGTCACCAAGTGGATCCTCAGTTCCAAAAACGCCTCTTCCGGATTTTCATGTATTAAGCCATGGGTTATAATATAGCCAAATGCTTTATCTTTTTTGGTTTATCTGAAATAGCATTCTGATCTGGTTGTGACACCAATCAAGAACTAAATAGTTTTAGCAACTACAGTACAATAAAACAATTTGTAAATGACGACTTGATTCTTTTCCAAAATAACTTGAAAATTTGATTTCTACCCTTAATTCAAAAATCTTGACTGGAGCACTGGGAAAGTGGAAAACCACTAACATCCACAGAGTGAAATTACCAATCTGACAAAAAAGCCTCAAACTCTCCAAAGAAATACCTATGGAGAGCAAAGTTTCAGTTAATGGACCTGTGGGGGTAAACCACAGGAAGATTCACTGGAACATTGCTACTGCTGCATCAATGTTTTTTATGATAATTTGAATTGTTTACTCCACTGCATTTTTTGTTGATGATCCACTCTCCATTTAGATTAAATTTAGTTTTGACATTGGAAGGGTTGACAACTGTACTTTTTATATCTGACATAAACATTATGGGAAACTAATATATTATATAACTTGTGCCAAAATATTCATGTCTTGATGCATGTTATTTTTATTATGGTAAATGATTTGTTATGAAAGAAAACTTTGTTTGCTTTAGGTGTTGTCATGTTTAATATATTTTACCAAGTATGTTGTACTTAGCTTGTTCATTACTGAATTCTTGTGGAAAAAAAATTATCAAAACTTCTATTTTTAATGCTTAACTCTTAACCTCACAGAGTATTTTCAGATATTTTTCATCAAATCTTCAAAGCAGCCATGACTAGATTTAAAGAAAAATTCATCCAAATTTGACTTGGTGAATCATTGGTGAAAAAATCCATTCAATTTACAGAGAGAAAATTTGATTAAATATGCACAAATTATACTTATCTCAGTGGCAAGAGCTATTTTGTCCTGGGCAGGAATGTTCAGTAGCAGCATACAAGGAGTTGACCTACAGAACTCTAATCACAAAATTCCAATCACAGAATTTCAATGAGAATGTGACTGGGTCGAGATCTAATTGAAATTTTCTGTCCACTTTTCAGCTCACATCCAGGTAGAATCTCATGTGTCAAAAAAGAAACATGAAAGCATTGCATCTCAGATGCTTTTTCCATTTGTTTAGTTTTCATTTTGAAGTATGTTATTTATTAAATCCCAATTTTTGCCGTGTAAATTTGTCCCACTCCTATCAAGAAAGAGATATATGCTTTGGCAATCATGGTACTTGACACTGTTTATAGATGACAACAAGAAGATTCTTTCTTTCTGTATAACTCGATAGGTCATTAAATTCTGCCAAATGTCAAAATTATGTGGCGTTCAGAAGTATTTGTTGAAGTTCTGAAGTGTTTCAGCCATATATAGTTTGGGTCGGTTTCCCCGATGACCGTAATATAATTTAGGGCATAAAAAATACATAGAGTTTGTCAGTGAATATCAATCAGCATTGACAGTGTCGGATATGATACTTTCAACGCAGTTTGCTTTTCTCTGGTGAACTCTGTATGAGCGTGTTCTCGAAGCTTCAGATGTAATATATTCAAATTTGTGACATTTCCTATTGAACATCATGCATAATTTACATTTGAATGGGATTTTGGCTTGAGACAGGAAATCTTAAACTATACCTGTTTGTAAGCACAGCTAACAAAATACCCCCTCAATGTGCAGGCCAACCAAAAATAAAGATTGCTATCAACTTGATTTTTAAAAATATGTTAGCACATTGTATAGGTGCTTCATTTTGATACTCAGAATATAGGTGCTACGTTTTGAGGCTCAGAAAAGAAAAGGAAAATAAAGTGTCACCATACGGTGACACAAAAAATACCCCCGCTTATTTAACAATGCAAGCCTGGCTGTAGGTGATACAGTTTTTGGGTATATACAAATACTAAGTCCATAAATGGCAATGACTCTGGCAATAAAATCTCGAACAACACCTGCTTTTCACTATGGGTATACAGCAATAGGATACACTCGCATACCAAATATCAAGTCACTCAACCAAGTACTTTACAAGTTATTCATGATTGAATTTTCGAGATGGACAAAGCAAGTCTTATATACCCCCTGTTGGGGTATAAAAACCTTCTCTAGTAAACTTTAGCTCAAGGAGGTGAAGCAATAATAACTGTGAAAACACCTAAGAAGAGGCTGTGTATTATGATTGTTACAGGGAAAAAACCTGGAGAGTACAGTGGAGCCCACTTAATTGGATATAATTTTCAAATACCAGACCATTTCCCACACCATCAGTACAAATTTGACCTGTTAATTTCATATAAGTTACAGAGTAAATTCCTGTTCATTGAATAAAAAATCTTGTAATATGTCCAGAAATTACCTTGACCATCACCAAATTCCCCTTGTTTATAGATCTGTTTGGCCTTTGTACATCCAGTAAGGCATTTAATCTATTATATCTTGTTTGATAGAGCTCATTGATCATTGCCAAACAAGATATAATAGAATAAATGCTGAGTTTATCTCTTGATAAAGGAAAGTGACCAAACCCTGTTAGTTGAATACTCGTGGCAATTGAATAATTATACCCCCACTTTTTTTTCAAAAGTGGGGTATACTGGATTGTGCCTTAGTGTCCATCCATATGTCTGTCTGTCCACACTCAGATGTCAGTTCACATTATAACTTCAACATTACTGCTCAGATTTCAATAAAATTTTATACAGATGTTCACTATCATGAGATCCATCAGGAGCATCAGACGTTTTGCTGTTGGAATGTTTTTTTCTGTGAGTTATGACCCTTTGAATATACAAAAAAAGCCTATTTTTCCTCTGTTCACTTCTAATCTCGGGTTTGTTTTATCGGATCTCAATGAAATTTGGAATGAAGATTGTTTATGGGAATAGCTTTCGCAGTATCATGGTTCACTTCTTCTCTTGTCATTGTTTGGCGATATGCACCGTGGGTGGTATGCCCTGATGCGTGTCACCCTTCCCCCCCCCCCCTCTTGTTTTCACTGACAGTGTGGCTGTTCAATTAACAGGGTTCCACTGTATATCAAACATATGCCGAGAAGACAAATACACCAAAGCTTTTCTCTCCCACTTGTCTGCAATATAGTGGTTCTATAGTTGTTGTGTGCCTAAATTACACCAATCTAAAGGGTACATTTCAGTGAGCTATTCTGGCGTACTTGGTTTTAGAGTAGCACGGTATTGGGGTAAAAATATATCGTGGTATTAAAGAAAATATACCGTGGTGTACCGAATTATTGAATAATTCAATTCAATCAAAGTGGTAGAGGAATGCAGTTCTGTTGTGGTTATTAGTGTTCAAATAATTTGATAATTTGTTCTTATTTTTAACAAATAAATAGTTGAGACTTACATATTTATTATCAATAAAACACTAAATAACTTTTGTGGAATAAAATTGCTTTTTATTGTTTGTGTAACATCCAAAACAAACAAAGAATGGTACAGTTAAATGAAATGTCAACAATATTCCATAATTTTCTTTCATGACCTTACATCATGAATATTAATTAGCTGGGGTCATAAAAAAAAAACAATCAAACTGTCAAATAGTTTTGAATATTCATTTGTGTCCTTTTTGTTGATGTAAATATTGGAGCATTTTCGCTGCTTTCCTCTGTTTTGGTTGTTGGTTAATTGTTATGCAACAACATATATCTTTTGAATGTGAGTAAATTAATGGAAAATAAAAATGAGAACTGCAATACTGTCTTGCTCAATACTACCATACCACCAATCATATTCCCCAAGTTCCAACTTCGATCTGTTATTTTTACCTTCAGGTCAAGTTCCACGGTTGTAATAAACTGGACGTTTCTCATGAGTCCTGGTCATGTTAGTAAGGCATGTGTATCTTGGAAGTTATGATGTAATACCATAATAGCATAATTACTGTTTGTCGTGTTTGATTACCTTGGTATTATGCTATATCAGGGTAATATCAGATTTTTGGTATACAAGATATTTTATTTACTCACGGTAAGGTATGGTTTTCAATACTGAAAATATTCGGTATATTGAAATACCATGCAACTCTACTTGGTTTATTGTGAGCATGTGCAGACATACAGAATAATAACCGGGTCGTTTCATTGAGCAGTTTATATTCTGATTTATCATTTATCATTCTGGAATAAACCATCTAAACCTCCTTGACATGCACAGTAGTGTGCAAATAAAACTTATAGACATCGCACAACAACAATAAAAAGATATTCTGATTTCAGATGTCAAAAAAGAAATAAACAATAAAAGTACTTAAAAAATGCAATAACTAAAGAGAGAAAAGCACTAAAAAGTTAATAAGGTTTATTTATTACACACATCCATTAAACTTTAAACCCTTGTATCTAACGAAATCACCACTATGACATAAATGTTTCTGTATTCAACTGGTGATATACAAGCCGGAACTCTTTTCCCAGCACTGTTTATAGTAGTTCCTTTCCCTTCGAGTCATTAATTACACTTCAAACGGTTTCCAAATTTCGTTATACAATTATCGATCGTCTGTCACGTGGTGTGAAAATGAAAGCAGAATAAAGTTGGGTCACAAAAAAATTAGTTAACCAAAAATGAGATATTTAAAAAAAACAATCACTTCCAACAATAATTTTAACCCATTCCCATGGCCATCTTGTCTGCGGATCCCGTTATATCTAAATTGGTCAACTTTATTTCAGTAAGTCTTCAGACATCATGCTTTGAACTTCTTTGAGAAAAGTTTCTCCCAGCTGTTTCGCATATCTACCCAAATTTGTACTCATATTTTTACTAACAGTAATAGCCATGAAATAGTTAGGCATGAATGGACACCAGTCGAAGAGAAACAGCGATACAAATTTCAACAAACACGCCCCAAAATAGAAAAGATAACAAATTTAAACTGGTTCCCAAAAGGTTGTTTTGATTTTTAGCTCATCTTGACAAAGTCAAGCTGAGCTAATCCCATTGCTCTCCATCCGTCGTCTGTCAACACCATGTTTTGGTCTTCTCCTCCAAAGCCACTAGGCCAATTCAAGTGAAAGTTTGTGTGAGTGATGGTCCCGAAGGGGCATTGCATTTCTGTTCAACTCAAAATGCTCCAAAATATTTTTAAAATCTTCTTCTCATGAACCAGTGTGTACGATGACTTGGTATTTGCTGTGGAGCTTCCTTTTGAGATGTAGAAACAAGTTTGTTCAAACGAAGTTCGTGAAGCAATATTTGGCTTTTTAATGGGAGGGGTAAGATTTTTGGCCCCGCCCAAAATTTCTATTTTCTGAACCCATGGTCTGGTTTGAAAAAAAATTGGTATGTGGTATTAATGGGTCATAAGTACTTGACTCATGCAAAAAAAAAATTCCTGCATCCCCATGGGAACCTTGGGAGCTAAAACTTGAAATATTTTCAAACGCCCATATTTTCCAAACCACACAGAACACAGAGCTGTTATTTGGTATGAAGTATCCTTAGGACCAGTAGAATTGAATGGTAAAAAGAAATTGCCATCGGTTTTGTTGGGGTGTTCTGTAATGGGCATTGAAAAAATGCTGAGTCAACATATTTGCAAAAATTAAAAAAAATCTTTTCACCAGAACCAATCATCAGAATCTTTTGATATTCAGTATAAAGCATTCATAGAGGGATCAGTTACAAGTTTATTAAAATAAAGCCCATTCGTTCATATTGGGCTCAATACAGGAACCCAAATTTTTAACATAGGGTAATATTATGGGGAATATTCTTTAAAAATCTTCTTCAGAACCACCAGTCGGAATCTTTTAATGTTTGGTATACATCATTGTTATGAGGGTCAGATTCAAGATTGTTCAAACCAAGTCCCTAGGTTAATATTTGGGCTTTGCACGGAAGCCCAAATTTTAACTTAGTTCAATATGGGGGATAATTTTTTTTTAAATCTTCTTCAGATCCACCTGTCAGAATACTTTCATATTTGGTATACAACATCGCTAGAGGGGTCAGATTCAAGTTTGTTCAAATCGGGTACCTGGGTATATATTTGGGATTCAGTACCCTCTAGAGGTGTGTAACTAAGATTAATCCATAAAGGTTGTATCAATGGGCTTACTCATTCCAATGAGGGGTCACGTGATATTTTAAAATATTAAAATTTTGATATCCTATTTGTTGGGTAATGGTTTAATATGCCACTTGCCTAAAGCATTGGTGTACTCCAGCTTTAAATAGTAACACCCATGTGGGATTTGTAGGCAGTGGTGCAGTGTTTGTTTACCATTGTAAACAAGTTCTCTTTCACTGCAACTTTAGACCATTGGCAAGGTGATAGTCCTCTAAAGTGGGCAGCATGGATATAAACGTTTGGCTAAACTTGACGTAATACTTACAGTTAAGATATAGTCATAGATGCAGAAAGTGACCTTAAAAACTGACATCCACTGAATTTCCCACATTTTTAAACATTTTTTGTATCCACTGAATTTCCCACATTTGTAGACTATTTTGGCCTTAATATATCCGATATAGGTATTTAATCTATTCTGTTTTTTTTAACAGAGCTCCATGAGTTCTGCCAAACAAGATATAATAGAATAAATGCTCAGTTTATCACAAAAATTATTTCCCAAATTACTGTAAATTGCTCTCCTGAAATATTTTTCATTGTTTTACTTCACAGACATCCTCTGAATGCCTAGTAAATGGTGTGTGTGTTATCCATGGAATGTATTCAAACCAATCAGTGTCAATAAACTGCTGTTGAACCTCTGTTCATTTTTTACACACTCCTCTACCTTGGTGTGAACCAATTGCAAGACATTCTCCCTGAATTCCAGGAAGATCAATGGCCCAAACTTTGGTAGAGGGGTTTGCAAAAATTCAAGCAATTCTTCTTTTGAGAACAGGTATGCAAAACTTAAATAGTATTATGAGAGATATGGGAACTCCGGGTACTGAGTCAGTGCGCTTGTTTACTGTGGTATAACAAACTCTGTTTTACTGGTAACATAGGACCCAGTCACCAATTTTGAGGGTGGAAGTCCTTTAAAATGGGCACCATGGGAATAAATGATTGACAAACTTTACTTGATCTCTATGTTTTGGTCACAATTTGCCATTGTGCAGAAGAAATATGAGACCTAAAACACCAGTAAATCAAAAAATAAATTCTAGATAATGTAACAAATTAATAACATGACTTGGAAGGCACTGCCATTTATTAATGATTAGTACAGTTGTTGACAGTAATGATTAACAACCCGACTCGGCCTGGACTGATCAGTCATAGTAAAATTTTTGAGGGTTCAAGATCAAGGGATGGCTTAATGCCACTTTTGTTTTACCCTTCATGAAGGGAACTGTCAGAGATGATGAAAATGACTGAAATTAGGCACACTACGAAACACTTACATTGGATTAAAATTGTGTGGGCAGCAAGCCAGAAAATAAGCAGACTGTCATCTTCAAAATGAGGTCCCCAGAGGGTGAATTTTGTAATGCTACCCTGCAAAGCAGGGTAGCATCACTAAATTTACCCTCTGTGAACCTCAGTCTGAATCAGGGTCTCAAATCTAACAGAAAGAGGTACCCAGGGGATAAATTGGCCTACTGTATGGGATAGCATCATCAAATTCACCCTCTGGGGACCTCATTCTGCAAATGTCAGACTGCTTATTTTCAGGCCTGGTGGGCAGTAGGTGCACAAAAAAATTTCCCAGTATCAGATATCCATTCCTGCCAGGTGTTGGTTGCCAGGTCGTATTTTACCAGGAAAGCATGCTTGTTTACAGTGAATAGTACAGTAGATGTACAGTGTTTTGTACTTGCACAGTTGATTTTGCTGTTGTTTCATATTATTCTGTGGTGCAGTATGATTATTTATTAATGTATTTAATTGTGTGAAGGTCATGTTTTGATGTTGATGGTTAAAATTAGAACCCTGTGAAGCTTTGAAATTTGATTCAATTTGAAATTGTCTGAATGATTTGATTTGTTTCGAGTCTTGCTGATTCAGAATTTGTAAATTGTCGGGATGTTCTCAAAATCCTGCTGAGTGTCTCCTCTTGAAATCTTCTTCCATCATCAGGTCGCCTGTTCCTGGTGACAGAAGAAGAATTCTTGAAGTCCCACTTCGGAAATTAATTTGACTGTTTTTTGATTTACTGGCCCAAACAGATGGGTCACTGAAGACTGAAATAAATCCAAATCATAATTTTGAAACATATCATCCCCTACATGTGTTGGGAGCTTTAAGTTGCCAAAAAACACAAACTGCCACTTTTTGGTTGAGTTGTGTCAACAATTTGCCCCATGTTTTGATGAAGGTCGGTAGGTACCCATATGTCCATTCATGCCGCAGTATCAGCATGATAACTGGAGCAAACATCCAATTTTTACCAGATTTGTTCTTTTAGATCTGCTCTAGAATGTCTTGGATGAGGTTGAAAACTAGGTCTGCCTGAATTTTGGGTGGAGTTGTGTCAACAATTTGATCTATGTTTTGTTGTGGGTTGGTAGTTTGAACAAACATCCGATTTATCCTAAATTTGGTCTGAGTGCTATTCGAGAATGTCTTGGATGTGTTCAAAACCCAGCCCTGCCCAAATTTCTTTCAGGAGTTATGCCCCTTAGATTGTTTTCTTGTTTGAATTTCTGACTTGTGTGTGGTTTCAGCATGACAAGTTGAACATTGTCCGATTTTTACCAAATTGGGTCTGTGAGTTCTACCTGAAAATGTCTTGGATGAGTTCAAAAGCCAGTCCTGAAGGCCTCTTGGATTGAATTTATGACTTGCAGCAGTGTCCACATGAAAACTTGTACAACAAACATTTTCCGATTGTCACCCAGTTTTTCCTGCAGATTCCTTTTTAGCCACCATAACTCAACCACAGCATCTCTGATGTGAAGCGCTCATTTTTAGCTCAACTTGACAAAGTCAAGCTGAGCTATTGCCATCACTTCTCGTCCGTAGGCGTACGTATGTCCACAATTTTCTTTGGCACACCTCACAGGTCGCATTTATGATCAGACCGCTTTGAAACTTGGTATTCTTGTTTGCAGTGACCTCCAGATGGGAGCTATCCATTTTCTTCAATTTCCATCAAAAAATGTTGCCGCGGCCAACATTCTTAGAACTTAGTTTAGTCAGACCTCAATATTTTCCTTTGGCACACCCTACAGGGCACATTTATGATCAGAATGGTTTGAAATTCAGTATGTTTGTTTGGGGTTACCTCTAGATGGGAGCTATCGATTTTCTTGCATTTCCGTCAAAAAATGTTGCCACGGCCAACGTTCTTAGAACTTAGTTTAGTCAAACCTCAATATTTCCTTTTGGCACACCCTACAGGTCACATTTATGATGGGATTGCTTTAAAACCTGGCAGAAAATGTTGCCACTGGCAATGATCTTCGATGAACTTCGTAAAAACTTAGTGCAGTTAAGCATCAATATTTCCCTTTGACACACCCTGCAGGGCACATTTATGATTGGATCGCTTGCACACTTGGTGTGATTGTGTGGGGTGACATCTATATGGGAGCTGTCAATTTTCTTCCATTTCTGTTAAAAAATGTTGCTGCTGACCTTTGAACTTAGTTTAGTCAGACCTCAATATTTTCTTTTAACACACCCTTCAGGGCACATTTGTGATCGGATCACTTTGAAACTTGGATTGTGTGTTTGGGCTGATCTCTAGATGTGTGCTTTTGCTTTTTTTCATTTCCATAAAAAGTTATTGTCTCTGCAGGGTATATTTATGAATTTCAATAAAAAAAACATTGCTACAAGCAATGACCTTCTACTTAGTGCATTTGTGCATTAACATCTTCCTTTGGCATGCCTCAGAGGGTACATTCATTATCAGGTTGTTTGGAAACTTTGTATGCTTATGCAGGGTGACAAAAATAGGAGCTATTGATTTTCTTTTCATTTTTTGACATGGCCAACAGGCCATATTTATCATAGGATTGTTTTTGAACTTGGTGTGCTCATTAGACAAGACCTTTAGATAAGAGCTATTGATTAGCATTCATTTCTGTGAAAAAAAAAATTCCATTTACAATAACCTCTGAACATACTGCATTTGTGTATCAACATTCTTCCTTTAGCCAGTCTTGCAGTGTACATTTAAAAATACATGCACACACAATGCTGTTATGTTGAAATTTCATCAAATAACATTGGTACCAATGATCTTCAATTTTGCCATTTCATTTATAACTTACCAAGTTCCAAGTTTGTCAAGTTGAGCTGCAGTGTCACTGACACTTTTATTTAGGAGTTATGCCTCTTGGATTGTTTTCTTCCTTGAATTTCCAACTTGAGGGCTATGTTAACTTGAACAACTGTTATCCAATTTTTTTTACCAAATTTGGTCTGTGGGTTCCACTCGGGGATGTCTTGGGTGAGTTCAAAAACCAGCCCTGCACAAATTTTTTAAGGTGTTATGCTCTGCAGATTGAATTTCCGACTTGCAGGCAGTATCAATATGATAATTAGTCCCCTACGGGAACCGTAAGGGGACTACAGGATTGAACTCCGTCCGTCCATCCGTTTTTTTTTTTATGTTACCACCTCTCCCCCCAACATGCTTTAAGCTACACCTTTCATATTTGGTACATGGATAAATGGTTCTGAGGGGATGATGCATGCTCAAAAATTTTTTTTCAAAGTCCAAGATGGCGGAATGGCGGCCATTTTTGTTGTGTTTTTTAAGCTTTTTTTTCTCTATTTTCATGTTACCACCCCTCCCACCAACATGGTTCAAGCTACACTTTGCGTATTTGGCACATGGATAGAGGGTTGGGAGGGGATGATGCATGTTCAATATTTTTTCTTCAAAATCCAAGATGGTGGCATGGCGGCCATTTTTGTTGTGTTTTTTAAGCTTTTTTCTCTATTTTATGTTACCACCCCTCACTCCAACATGGTTCAAGCTACACTTTTTATATCTGGCACATGGATAGAGGGTTGTAATGGGATGTTGCACGTTCGATATTTTTTTTCCAAAATTCAAGATGGCGCCGTGGCAACCATTTCTGTTGTGTTTTTTAAGCTTTTTTCTCTATTTTATGTTACCACTACTCCCTCCAACATGGTTCAAGCTGCACTTTTCATATATGGTACATGGATAAAGGGGTTGTGAGGGGATTATGCACGCTCAATATTTTTTTTTCAAAATCTAACATCTGTCTGTCTGTCTGTCTGTTTTTATGTTACAACCTCTCCCTCTAATATGCTTCAAGCTACACCTTTCATATTTGGTACATAGATAAATGGTTCTGAGGGGATGATGCACAGTCAATATTTATTTTTCAAAATCCAAGATGTCAGAATGGCGGCCATTTTTGTTGTGTTTTTTAAGCTTTTTTCTCTATTTTATGTTACCACCCGTCTCTCCAACATGGTTCAAGCTACACCTTTCATATATGGTACATGGATAAAGGGTTGTGAGGGGATTATGCACGCTTAATATTTTTTTTTCAAAATCCAAGATGCTTATATACTCTAGTGTCTTCTGTGACAAACACCTTATGTCGCAAAAGCGCCGTAGGGGACTAATACCACCTCGGTGGTTTTAACTCAAGAATGCCTTGGATGAGTTCAAAAACCTGTCCTGCCCAGGTTTTCTTTCTGGGGTTATTCCCCTTAGATTGTTTTCTTGTTTGAATATCTCTTGCATTGTTTCCTAGTATCAGTAGTTTCCTGTGCTAGCACAGATTCCTGTTTGTCTGCAACAACTCGGTCCCAGCATCTCTGATGCGAAGCTCTGTATTCTTAAGAATTTAATTGGTAGGCTACATTCATCTTAACAGCATTTTTACAGCATTTTTGGCTGCCTATACAGGAAGCCAACAGTATTTATTTATTTATTAGGGTTTAACGACACTTTAACAGCTTGGGTCATATCATGTCGGTGACAGTTTTACGGGTGGAGGAAGCCGGAGTACCTGGAAAGCCAACAGTAATATATAATAAACTGTTAAGGAATTTGCTGCTTTGTACATGGGTATATTTTGGTAAATGTAAAACTAAACTGAAGATTTAAAGGTTAAAGTGTTTTCCTCTTACACGTGCAAGATTAGATTTTGCATGTGTTGTAAAATTAAGTGCCTTTTTGCTGCGTCTGAAAATAGTACCAGACAGTGGACTGATATGTAATTTGCCTGAGGAAACAAACAAATTTTTGAATTCATAAATCAAAATTCTTGCTGCATATCCCATTTTTGTGTTAGATTTGAAGATTTGGTGAATAATTAATTATATGAGGAATGATCTCTGTTCTGTTTACTTTAAACATATTTTGGAGTACAAGTGCTTTTAACTTAGAAACACTCCTCTTCCATACATAATTATCATGAGATCAAAACAACAATACTAGAGGCCGTATTTATGAACCGATCTTTACGAAACTTCTTGGGTACCTTTGTTATCACTGTGGGATGAGAACGAGTGTTTTTGGGTGTGGTCCAAAATTCAAGATGGCCACCAGCAGCCATTTTGTACCAAAATTAGTGCAATCAGTCTTTTGTACAGAACTTCTGCATAAAAGTTCTGATTTGAATACATTTTTGTATGAATGTTTAGTAACATGGAATACATCACATATAGTACGGGTCTTTTTCTCATGCAGAAATTATGCAAATTAGATGAACTTTGATTTATTCAGTGCTACTTATACACTGTAAGTGCACATGTCAATACGGCTCAGGCTAGAGGCTGTATTTATGAACCGATCTTCACAAAACTTCTTGGGTACCTTTATCACCTTGGAACGGGAACGAGTGTTTCTGGGTGCAGTCCAAAATTCAAGATGGCTGCCAGTGGCCATTTTGTACCAAATTTAGGTCCAATCAGTTTTTTGTCACAACTTCTATACAGTTCGTATTTATGAACCGATCTTCACAAAACTTCTTGGGTCCCTTTGTTTTCACCTTGGGACAGGAACGAGTGTGTTTTGGGGTGCCTTTGTTATCACTCTGCTACGAGAACAAATATTTTGGGGTTCAGTCAGACCCACTCTGGGACTCAAAGATTTCTTTTCTAGTTTAGCAGATTTCTTTTCTAGTTTAGCATCTGACTGTCACCCACCTTTACAATACTTTACCTATACATTTGTTGCAGGCTACGGTCAGTATTTATGTACAGACCGTTACAATACTTTATATGTACCTTTGTTATCAGGTCATTACCTAGATGTTTGTCATTGCTGTGTCACATACTATACATGTACATGTCTCAACAAGTTGAGCTACAGTGTCATTGACACTTTCATTATGGAAGGATTTCATTGTAACTTGTTAGGTTGACTCCATATAATGCCCAGATGATGACATCCCCTTTTGGTCGTGATTGGTGAACTGTGATGGCTACAGGTGCCCGAAGCCCGAAAATCTTGAGCATAGTCTACAGGTCATATTTATGAAGGGATTTCATTGTAACTTCGTAGGATCATTCCAGATGATGCCCAGATGAGAATGTCCCCTTTTGGTTGCGATCATTCAACCATGATGGCTGCCCAAGCCCAAAAACCTTTAGCACAGTCTTCAGTTCATATTTGTGAAGGGATTTCATTGTAACTTGGTAGGTTGACTTCATATAATGTCTAGATGAGAACAGCCCCTTTTGGACACCATTAGGCAACTGTGACGGCTACAGGGGCCTGAAGCCCGAAAACCTTTAGCACAGTCTACAGGTGATATTTATGAAGGGATTTCATTGTACCTTGGTAGGAGGACTCCAAATAATGTCTAGACGATAATGTCCCCTTTTGGTCGCGATCATTCAGCCTTGATGGCTGCCCGAGCCCAAACCTTTAGCATAGTCTATAGGTCATATTTATGGACAGATTTCATTGTAACTTGTTAGGTTGACTCCATATAATGCCTAGATGATAACATCCCCTTTTGGTCATGATTGGTCAACTGTGACGACTTCAGGGGCCCCGAAAACCTTGAGCACAGTCGACAGGTCATATTTATGAAGGGATTTCATTGTAACTTCGTAGGATCACTCCAGATGATGCCCAGATGAGAATGTCCCCTTTTGGTTGCGATCATTCAACCATGATGGCTGCCCGAGCCCAAAGCGCAAAAACCTTTAGCACAGTCTACAGGTCATATTTATGAAGGGATTTCATTGTAACTTGGTAGGTTGACTTCATATAATGTCTAGATGAGAACGGTCCCTTTGGATGCATTTGGGAAACGGACGGCTACAGGGGCCCGAAGCCCGAAAACCTTTAGCACAGTCTACAGGTCATATTTGTGAAGGGATTTCAATGTAACTTGATAGGATGACTCGTTTTTGAATAATTTCACTGTAAATTGGTAACTTTCGTTGATATACGTTAACTGTGGGGGGCCACATACATTAACTGTGAGGTCATATTAACCCACCCCTCAGCTCTTTAGTACAGTGTACACCTCATATTTTTATCAAAAACATAGCATACAGGGAACAGAAATGAACATATTCCCAATTATCACAATTCTTGTCTTATTTCATAATCCTTTCATAAACATTGAACATTATCCTTTTCATCAAACACAACACACAAGTTAAGCTACAGTGTCATTGACACTCTCATTGGTTTTATTTCAATTAAGACAATTTATTTGTTAGTATTTTTACTGTAATCAAGAAAATGTGCTTCATCTTATTGCTTTTACCATATGACATTTTTTTTTTTACAGTGTTGTTAGTGGATTTTGTTTATTAGCACAACAATTTTAATGTTAATCAACACAAGTTTTGTTACATGTGTTGTACACTGTGTTCAAAGCAACTGGAATTCAAAATTCACATGAATTTCACTGTTCTTATAATATTATGTTTGTTATAATAAATTAACCCAGAATTATTTCAGTATTGCTTTTTTTCCCTCCAACGAACTCATGTGTTTAAGCCTGCAGCATATAAATTGGGATTAGAATTATTAGTTTTAAGCTCACCCAAGCAAAACTCAGAGTTTTACTGATTACTTTTTGTCTGTTTGTCAACTGTGAACTTAAAATTGTCGACATTTCCAAATCTACTGGACCGAATTGGACCAAATTTGAAAAGCATGTTCCTTATCATATATCAATTCAAGTTTGTTCAAAAAAGTTGCCACACCCACGGTGGCCATAACTCAGTTTGTGTGAATGTTTTTAAAAAAATTCAAAAAATCTTCTCCAGAACCACCAATCAGAATCTTTTCATGTTTGGTATACAACACCCATGGAGGGGTTGGATTCAGGTTTGTTCAAATTATGTGCATGGGGTCATCTTTGGGCTCCCAATGGGAGCATGAATTTTAACGGTGCAATATGAGGAAATTCTTGACTTACTGTGATTTGAGAAAAATTCTTTTAAAAATCTTCCTCACATCCACAAGTCAGAATCATTTGATATATGGTATACAGAATTCTCAGGGGAAACGGATTCAAGTTTCTTCAAGGAATATTCTTTTAAAAATCTGTTATTCTCATCCACAAGCCTAAATCTTCTGATATTTGGTATATAGCATTCTAAGGTGGGTCACAAATGCAGAAACAAGAACTAACAAGAGGTGAGCTATGCCCGGTGCATACCGCCAAACAATGGCAAGAGAAGAAATAAAACATGATACCCAATAGCTCAAACTTGACGTCAAGTTGAGCTAAAAAGGGGGATAAGTCTAAAACGTGAAATGTAAGGAATATCATTAGAGACTCATTTGAAAGCCTTTCCCATAAACAATCTTCAGTCCAAATTTCATTGAGATCCGATAACCCAAATCTGAGATACAAGGCAAACAGACAAAAAGATGGACATATTTTCAACACTAGGCATACACATGAGAGGGTTTACTGCCTTTGTTTTACAGCAGAGAGAAATCCAACCCAGTAGAAATTGTGAGATCCATGTACACCTGTCACCAATAGTTTGTATAAATCAGACCATCAACATGGGAGATGTGAAATTATTATGTCTCCCCTTCACCAAAGGGAGACATTGTTTTACCCTGAATTCGTCTTGTTCTTATACAACCATGTCTGGGCCAGAACATTTTTATCTTTTGACTAAGGTTTATGATATTTAGCATGTGGGTGTATCACCATGAGATGATGTGTCGCGTACCATCATGACCCACATATGACATCGACCTCAAGGTCAAATTACTGATTTTGTAAGCTTGTCCAGGCCAGAACTTATTTTCCTTTTCACCTCGCTTATGATATTAGGCATATGGGTGTATCACCATGAGACGATGTGTCGTGTACTATCATGACCCACATGACCTTGACCTTTGACCTCAAGGTCACATCATTGACTTTTTAAAAAAATCTAACCTAGGCATATGATATTTGTTATATTTTGCATGCGGGCATACCATCATGACCCACAAATGACATTGACCTTTGACCTCAAGGTCAAATTACTTATTTTTTGGCAAGTAAGCTTGTCCGGGCAAGAACTTATTTACCTTTTCACCTTGGCTTATGATATTAGACATGTGGGTGTATCACCATGAGATGATGAGTAGTGTACTATCATGGCCCACATATGACCTTGACCTCAAGGTCAAATTATCGATTTTTTTTTTTTTACCTTTTGACCTAGGCTTATGATATTTGGCATGTGGGTGTATCAACATAAGACAACATTGTATCATGTACTGTTGTGATGACCTTAATCTTTGACATCACGGTCAAATTATTGAATTGTTCAGCTTGGTTTATGATATTTGGCATATGAATGCAACAGCCAGGCTGCTGTGTCACATTCTATCTTGAACTTCTATGACCTTGACATTTGACCTTTCATTGTAAGTTGGAAGCATGACACTAATCAAAGGGGAGACGTGTTTTACAGTAAAAAATTAATTTACCACCCCACCCCCAGAAGTAAATGTAAAGACCAGAAACACCTGTTACTGAAGTCGAGTGATGATTAGACCATCCACATAAGCGATGGAGAACAAAGACATAATGCCACATGTGGGGAGGTAATTTGCATTTTCTTTGGTGTACTGCAGGGACATGACTGATTTGAAAGCCTTTCCCATAAACAATCTTCTTTCCAAATTTCATTGTAATCTGATAACCCAGACCTGAAATATGAGACGAAGAGACAAAAAATTGGCCTTTTTTACGAGGAAAACAACAAATTTTCAAAGTTATAAAGGGGGATAAGTTGAAAAAGATAAAAGTAAGAAATATTATTAGAGACCCATTTGAAAACCTTTCCCATAAACAATCTTCTTCCCAAATTTCACCGAGATTCGATAACCCAAACCTGAGATATGAGGCAAACAGACAAAAAACAGGCTATTCTGTATATTCAAAGGGCCATAACTCACAGAAAAAATATTCCAACAGCAAAACAGCTGATGCTCCTTAAAGATCTCATGATAGTGAACATCTGAATGAAATTTCACCGAAATATGAGCAGTAATGTTCAAGATAAAATGAAAACTGACATCGGAGTGCAGGCGGACAGGCACAATCCAGTATACCCCACTTTTTGAAAAAAAAGTTTGGGTATAATAAATAGAAGACCAAAGGAACATGGAGAAATAGTCAAGGAAAAGAGCTCGAGAACAATTAGTGGAAAAAAATAGAAAAGAGAACAAAAATGACATGCCATAATGTAGAGATGCTTTGATTACTCTCTACCCACATTGTTTTTATGCCCCCCGACTTAAGTCAGGTGGCATATAGTGATTGAAGTGTGCGTGTGTCCATCCGTGTGTCCCGAGCCAATAACTCGAAAACTGTTAGGGCCACAGTCATCAAACTTCACACAATTATAAAGGACCATGGGAGGATGTGTCACACACCATAGCCGGGTTCGTACCTTCAAGGTCAAGGTCACATTTCAATGTCACACTAAAAATCGGTCAATATTCGTGTCTCAGCCATAACTCAGAAACGAATCATAGTACAATTGTTAAACCTTTTACGAATGTTAAGGACAGTCTATAGGTGTGTCGCATATAATAGTTTCTGCCGCATCTGCAAGGTGAAGGTCACAAGGGGGCATGTGTTACCTTAGTAACATTCTTCTTGTTCAGAAAAGAAACTTAGCAAATATTTCCCCATGTTTGTGAACATTGTACTCTCGCCTATCAAATATTAGTGATGGTTGAATTATGGTTACGGTTTGCATCAGTTTTCAAAAATTACCCCCTAGCATTCTGGTAGATCAACAGAATTTCTCCAATCACTCTGTTTTTCTAGTTTAACTGTGAATTTAACCAATTTTATTGCATGCTAAATGACAGATTATCGAAAAAGCTGCAGAAAGAAATTTTATCACTTTTCTCTTTCACGGCAGCAATCAAAATGGCAGCTTTTAAAGCATCACTTTAAGGTGAATAGGAGTCAAATTATCACTGGAAATGATCAGTTTGTTCTCAAAACGTATAATGAAAAGAAAATCTAGTGTTCTTGAGAATCCCACCTGCGGCAACCGCGTTGTGTCCTTGGTCAAGACACTTCACCCCGATTGCCTACAGGGGAGCACGATGCCGCTGTGTACTGAGGCGTACTGCACGTCGATGGTGCGCATGTCTTCAACCAATCTAACCCTGCCTGTGCTGCGGTGCAGAGTTCAGAGTTACGATGTTGGGGAGCTGACAGCTGCTCGTCGTTGCTCGGTGGTTCTCTCCGGGTACTCCGGTTTCCTCCACCCGTAAAACTGTCACGGTCACGGTTAGCCATTGTGCATAAGTATGTGACCTTAAACACCAATAAATAAATATAAATAAATAAATAGTGTTCTTGAGTGGATACTGATCATTTCCTGCAATAATTCAACACGTATTCACCTTGAATTGAAGGATGAAACCTGCCAGCTGAATCAGATCGCAAGATGCTACCTGTTCTGAGTATCGATCAAATCATACTGAGTCAAAAAAGAAAGTATAATAAACTTTGAAGAACAATTTTTTCAATATTATCGAGTTTAATCCCAAACAAATTATTGTAAATTCATATTTCAAGTCTAGCTGTTTGAATTTGCATAATTTCATGTTCTTACTGTTGCCAGCGTCACATCAGGACGTTGCAATTCAAACATGGGGTAAAATGAAATTCACACATGCAGTCAATATTGTGTATGTCCACTGTTTGCCTCTTGGATGGCAAGACATCAACATCGCATAGAACCTGATAAGTCTCTGGATGTCACCCTGTGGTATTGCGTTCCACTCCTGCCTTAGAACATTAAGTAAATCGCCTTACGTCTGAAGATCATGAAGTCGTACCCGATGGTCCACTTGATCTCAAAGATGCTCTATTGGCGACAAATCTGGTGAAAGTTGGGGCCAGGGAAGAAGTTCAATGCTCTGCTCCTCAATCCTGCAAGTGAGACGTCCTGATGTGTCGGTCTTGTGCAGGGGTCATAACTCTTGGTCGACCTGAATGCTGTCGGTCGGCAGTAGATCCAGTGGTTCTATATCTTCCAATGAGACTGTAAATAGTGGCCACAGTGACTCCGAACTCCGCAGCGAGCTCATATGGAGGTATCCCAGCCTCATGCATACCAATACCACGCAACCTCTGATTTTCGGTTAACCTTGGCATTGTTTAACATGTCGAAAGACAAAAACTAGCGTGTTTTCTTAATAACCCACGCTCTCTTGCACAACATAACACAAAGAAAATTGTCAGTCACACATTCAATTTCACATTCTCGGGTAGCATGTGCTCTTTTGAAATCCATAGCAAAATTGTATACGGTTGGGTGGACAACATGTCATTAAACTCTTTGCACGACTTCTTGTACACAAACATGCAACATTAGAACTATTATATTTCATCCTTTATGCTATTTTTTGTCCCCCGACCCTTCGGGGGACTATTGTAATCAGCAGTGTCCATCCGTCCGTCTGTCCGTGCGTCCATCCGTCTGTCACACCCTTGTCCGTATGATAACTTTAGTTTGGATGATTTTACTGAAACTAAATTTGGTATGTGTCTTACTTGGGTGGAAATGCAGGTCAAGTTCGAAAATGGGCATGCTCCACTGATTTCTACTGGATTTATTCCCCTTTTTCAACTTAAAAAATACAGTTTTTGTGTTGTCCGGATGATAACATTAGTTAGGATCATTTGATTGAAACGAAATTTAGTATGCCGCTTATTTGGGTGGAAATGCAGGTCAAGTTCGAAAATGGGCACGCTCCACTGATTTTTACTGGATTTATTCCCCTTTTTCGACTTCGAAAATACGGTTTTTGTGTTGTCCGGATGATAACTTTACTTTGGATCATTTGATTGAAACGAAACTAAGTATGTGGTTTAATTGGTTGGAAATACAGGTCATGTTAAAAAATGGCCATGCTCTGTCTATTTTTACAGGAGTTATTCCCCTTTTTTGACTTATAAAATACACTTTTTGTGTTGTCCGGATGATAACTTTACTTTAGATCATTTGATTGAAAGGAAATTAAGTATGCGGCTTATTCGGGTGGAAATACAGATCAGGTTCGAAAATGGGCACGCTCTGTCTATTTTTACTGGAGTTACTCCCCTTTTTCGACTTATAAAATACACTTTTTGTGTTTTCCGGATGATAACTTTACTTTTGATCATTTGAACTAAGTATGTGGTTTAATTGGTTGGAAATACAGGTCAAGTTAAAAAATGGCCATGCTCTGTCTATTTTTACAGGAGTTATTCCCCTTTTTCGACTTATAAAATACACTTTTTGTGTTGTCCGGATGATAACTTTACTTTTGATCATTTGATTGAAAGGAAATTAAGTATGCGGCTTATTCGGGTGGAAATACAGATCAGGTTCGAAAATGGGCACGCTCTGTCTATTTTTACTGGAGTTATTCCCCTTTTTCGACTTATAAAATACACTTTTTGTGTTGTCCGGATGATAACTTTACTTTTGATCATTTGATTGAAAGGAAATTAAGTATGCGGCTTATTCAGGTGGAAATACAGGTTAGGTTCGAAAATGGGCATGCTCTGTCTATTTTTACTGGAGTTATTCCCCTTTTTCAACTTTGTAAAAACATTTTTTGTGTTGTCCACACCCTTGTCCGGATGATTGAGACATTTTCAAACCATATCAAATTTCAAAGCTCACTGAAGTGTAGTAACTCTGAGATTAATAAGAATGATACAAATCTGAAACAAACATGTCCTCTTGATACCTTTGAAAATTGTACTCCTAACACCCTTAACCTCTCATAAAGACCATGCTCTTGGAACAAATTGCATCCTAACAGCTCCCTTGAATTTGCCATCTTGGTCGGGGGACCGGGGGCGTTGCCCTTGTTTACATTTGTTTCTTTTATACTTTCTTTTTTGACTCAGTATATTTATAGCTCTTGTCCATGCCAGATGATTTTTTTCTAGTATTGGGATGCTACCACAGAAAAAATGCCAAGATTTTCCGTAATGCAGAACTAAAGAGTCCAAATATCAACCTAGGGACCTAACTTGAACAAACTTGAAGGATGTATGCCAGATATCAACTGATTCTGACTTGTGGTTCTGGAGATTTTGAGAATATTACCAATTTCGCACTATGTTAAAATTTGCACACACCCCCCCCCCCCCCTGCCCCCCCCCCCCCCCCCCCCACCTCCCCAAATATAAACCTGGGGACTTTATTTGAACAAATTGAATTTGAACCCTCTAAGCATGCTGTATACTAAATATGAAATGATTCTGATTGTATCTTAAGAAGCCGATTTTTAAAGATTATTCCTCATATTGGACTAAGTTAAAATTTGGGTTCCAATACGAAGCCCAAATATTAACCCAAAGACTTGATTTGAACAAACTTAGATCTGGCTTCCCTAAGGATGCTGTATACCAAATATCAAAAGATTCTAACTGGTGGATCTGAAAAAGAGTTTCAAAGATTATTCCTCATATTGCCAGCATATTGCACGAAGTTAAAATTCAGGCTCCCTTAGAGAGCCCAATTATCAACCGATGAGTTGAACAACTTGAATCCAACCCTGACTGGTGTTTCTGGACAAGGGTATTAACGATTATTCCTCATACTAGACTAAGTTAAAACTCGGGCTCCAATAGGGAGCCCAAATATTAACTCAGGTACTTGGTTTGAACAAAATGGGATCTAAACTCCCCAAGGATGATGCATACCAAATATCAAAAGTTTCTGAATGGTGATTCTGAAGATTTTTAAAAGATGACATACCAAATTTGGTTAAAATTGGACCATTGGTTCAGAAAATAGAAATTTTGGGCAGAGCCAAACTAAGGACTAAAGGAACTAAAAAAATGCATCTCTTGGACCACCACTGATTTCACTAATGGGACATTTCGCCCTTTGGGGGGTCAAGGTTTTTCTCATTGTCAGTAATCAATAATTGTGTTATTACCTGTGCGAATACCATTCGGAATTTCCGGGAATAGATGCCTCAACTATAACTCGTAACACAGAACAAAAGTCTGTGTTACTGACTATTCGAACATACATCCATTGTATATCGATTTTCAACCATAACTTTTTGGCATATCATGGAAGTGAGGTGAATTTCTGTGAACAAATTGTACCCATTTTTAGTTTAACTTGACAAAGTCAAGATAAGCTATAGCCATCATGCGTGTGAAAGTTTGTGAGTTTGTCAGTCTGCCAGTCTGTTCACATTTTCTTTGGCACGGGCTACACCCCATAGTTTTTGTCCGATCATCTCAAAATTTCATATGTTGTCGAGGTCATGTCTGGATGAGAACGTCCCCTTTTGGTCATAAACGGTCAACTGAGATGGCTGCAAAAGCCCAAATCCTGAAAGCCTTTAGCATAGTCTACAGGTCGTATTTATGAAGGGATTTCATTGTAACTTGGTAGGATGACTCTGTATAATGTCTAAATAAGAATGTCCCCTTTTGGTCGTGATTGGTCAAACATGACAGCTGGGAGACCCCAAAATCCAAAAACCTTTACCACAGTCTACAGGTCGTATTTATGAAGAGATTCCATTGTAACTTGGTGGGATGACTCTGTATAATGTCTAGATGTGAAAATCTCCTTTTGGTCGTGATCGGTCAACATGACGGCTACACAGTCCTGAAACCTGAAAACCTTTAGCAAAATCTACAGGTCATATTTATGAAGGGATTTATTGTAACTTGGTAGGATGGCTCTGTATAATGTCTAGATGAGAACGTCCAATTTTGGCCATGATTGGTCAACCATGACAGCCATAAAGGCACGTAACCTAGATTTGTTTAGCCCAGTCTACAGTTCATACATATGAAGCAATTTCATTGTAACTTGGTACGATATCTAGATGAGACTCTCCTATTTTGATCATGATCGGTCAACTGTGATGCCTAACTATCACATGACCTGGATTCCTTTAGCAAAGCCTATGATTTATAATTATGAAGGGATTTCATAGTAACTTGGTAGGATGTCTCGTTTTGGAAAGATTTTACTGTAACTTGGTAACTATGGTTGACATACGTTAACTGTTAGGGCCACATCAACCCAGGTCTTAATTCTTTAGTACAGTCCACACCTCAAATTATTTTTATTGAAAATATAGCATACAGGGAACAAAAATTAATATATTCTCAATTATCACAATTCTTGTCGTATTTCATAATCCTTTCATAAACATTGAACATTATCCTTTTCATCAATCACTACACCCAGTCAAGTTAAGCTACAGTGTCATTGACACTTTCATTTTATGTCCCCGAGAGATTCTCTCGGGAGCATTATGTTTTTACCATGTCCGTCCAGCATCTGGTATCCCTCCATTGGCTTTTGGTTTCCATCAAATAACTAAAGAACCGCTTATTTGATCAAATCATAATTTTAGGGGTAACTTGTGGATGACCAGACAATGCTTCCTTTCGATTTTGGTCCAGCAAGCCAATTCAGTATGGCCGCCATGGCAGCCAAATTGAATTTGGTTTCCATACAATATCTAGTGAAGGCGGACTCGAATCATTTCTATTTTTTAACTATGTATTGTTGGTGTCTAGAAGAAGCTTCCTTTTGATTTTGGACCAGTTAGCTGATCCGAGCTGGCCACCAGTGGCAAATTCATTATGGTGGCCATCTTGAATTTGGTTTCCGTCCAATAACAAATGAATACTGACTCAAATCAATTTCAGTTTTTGGTTATACATTATCAGTGTCTAAAGGAAGTTTCCTTTCAATTTTGGTCCAGCTAGCCAATCCAATATGGCTGCTATTTTGGCCATATTGAATTTGGTTTCCATTAAATAACTAATGAATGCTGACTCAAATCATCATTTTTATTTTTTAATTATGCGTTGTTGGTGTCTAGGGGAAGCTTCCTTTCAATTTTGGACCAGTCAGCAGAACCAAGATGACCGCCAGTAGCCAATTCATTATGGTTTCCATGGCAGCCATCTTGAATTTGGTTTCCATCCAATAACTAATGAATACTGACTCGAATCAATTTCAATTTTCGGTTATGCATTATTGGTGTCTAGAGGATGCTTCTTTTCATTTTGGATCAGCTAGCCAATTCAATTGGGCATGGTGGCCATATTGGATTTGGTTCTGTCCAATAACTAATGAATGCTGACCAAAATCATTTTTCTTTTCCTTTTTTTTGGATGCATTATTGTTGTCCAGAGGAAGCTTCCTTTTGATTTGGTTATGCCCCAAAGAAACTTACCTACCCTTTTATGACACTATCAGGGCCACACTTTGCATTGCTTTTGTTAAACTGTGTTCTTCTGCTTTGCCGAAGTGGATCACAGATCGAGTGGATAATTGAATAAATGAAAGTGTCAGTGACACTGTAGCTCAACTTAAGACATGTACATGTATAGTATGTGACACAGCAATGACAAACATCTAGGTAATGACCTGATAACAAAGGTACATATAAAGTATTGTAACGGTCTGTACATAAATACTGACCGTAGCCTGTAACAAATGTATAGGTAAAGTATTGTAAAGGTGGGTGACAGTCAGATGCTATACTAGAAAAGAAATCTTTGAGTCCCAGAGTGGATCTGACTGAACCCCAAAATATTTGTTCTCATAGCACAGTGATAATAAAGACAACCAAAAACACACTCGTTCCTATCCCAAGGTGAAAACAAAAGTACCCAAGAAGTTTCGTGAAGATCAGTTCATAAATACGGGCTGTACAGAAGTTGTGACAAAAAACTGATTGGACCTAATTTCAGTGCAAAATAGCCACTGGCAGCCATTTTGAATTTTGGACCGCACCCTGAAACACATTTCTCGTCCCAAGGTGATAACAAAGGTATCCAAGAAGTATTGTGAAGATCGGTTCATAAATACAGACTCTAGCCCGAGCCGTATTGACATGTGCACTTACAGTGTATAAGTAGCACTGAATAAATCAAAGTTCATCTAATTTACATAATTTCTGCACGAGAAAAAAACCTGTATTTTATGTGATGTATCCCATGGTACTAAACATTCACACAAAAAATTATTCAAATCAGCGCTTTCATATGGAAGTTCTGTGCAAAAATCTGATTGCACCTAATTTTGTACAAAATGGCTGCCATCAGCCATCTTGAATTTTGGACCGTACCCAAAAACACTCGTTCTCATCCCACAGTCATAACAAAGGTACCCAAGAAGTTTCATAAAGATCGGTTCATAAATACGGCCTCTAGCCTGAGCCGTATAGAAGTTGTGTACAAAAAACTGATTAGACCTAATTTCGGTACAAAATGGCCACTGGCAGCCATCTTGAATTTTAGACCGCACCCAGAAACACTCGTTCTCATCCCAAGGTGATAACCAAGGTACCCAAGAAGTTTTGTGAAGATAGATTCATAAATACAGACTTTAGCCCGAGCCGTATTGACATGTGTACTTACTGTTTGTAAGTAGCACTGAATAAATCAAAGTTCATCTAAATTTCATAATTTCTGCACGAGAAAAAAACCCCGTATTTTATGTGATGTATCCCATGGTACTAAACATTCACACAAAAAATTATTCAAATTAGCCCTTTCATATGGAAGTTCTGCGCAAAAATCTGATTGCACCTACTTTTGTACAAAATGGCTGCCAGCAGCCAACCTGAATTTTGGATCGGAGCCCAAAACAATCGTTCTTGTCCCACAGTGATAACAAAGGTACCCAAGAAGTTTCGTAAAGATCAGTTCATAAATGCAGCCTCTAGCCCGAGCCGTATTGAATTGATGACGGACAGATAGACAGATGGCCAGACTGACAACTGGCCATGGCATAAGCTCAAATTTGGCTTCAACAAAGTTGAGCTAAAAATGAGTGAATATTTGAACTAAATAGAACGAAAGTGTAAATGACACTGTAGCTCACCTTGTCAAGACATGTATTTGTATAGTATGTGACACAGCAATGACAAACATCTAGGTAATGACCTGATAACAAAGGTACATATAAAGTATTGTAACAGTCTGTACATAAATACTGACCGTAGCCTGTAACAAATGTATAGATAAAGTATTGTAAAGGTGGGTGACAGTCAGATGCTAAACTAGAAAAGAAATCTTTGAGTCCCAGAGTTGGTCTGACTGAACCCCAAAATATTTGTTCTCATAGCACAGTGATAACAAAGGCAGCCCAAAACACACTCATTCCTGTCCCAAGGTGAAAACAAAGGTACCCAGGAAGTTTCGTGAAGATCAGTTCATAAATACGAGCTGTATAGAAGTTGTGACAAAAAACTGATTGGACCTAATTTCGGTACAAAATGGCCACTGGCAGCCATCTTGAATTTTGGACCGCACTCAGAAACACTCGTACTCGTCCCAAGGTGATAACAAATGTACCCAAGAAGTTTCGTGAAGATCGGTTGATAAATACAGCCTCTAGCCTGAGCCGTATTGACATGTGCACTTACAGTGTATAATAAGCACTAAATAAATCAAAATTCATCTAATTTGCATAATTTCTGCACAAGAAAAAAAAACGTACTGTATGTGATGTATTCCATTTTACTAAACATTCATACAAAATTTATTCAAATCAGAACTTTCATACAGAAGTTCTGTACAAAAGACTGATTGCACTAATTTTGGTACAAAATGGCTGCTGGTGGCCATCTTGAATTTTGGACCACACCCAAAAACACCCGTTCTCATCCCACGGTGACAACAAAGGTACCCAAGAAGTTTCGTAAAGATGGGTTCATAAATAAGGCCTCTAGCCTGCCCGTATAGAAGTTGTGTACAAAAAACTGATTAGACATAATTTCAGTACAAAATGGCCGCTAGCAGCCATCTTGAATTTTGGACTGCACTCAGAAACACTCATTCTCATCCCAAGGTGATAACAGAGGTACCCAAGAAGTTTCGTGAAGATTGGTTGATAAAAACAGCCTCTAGCCCGTGCCATATTGACATGTGTACTTACTGTGTGTAAGTAGCACTGAAAGTTCATCAAATTTGCATAATTTCTGCACGAGAAAAAAACCTGTACTATATGTGATGTATCCCATGGTACTAAACATTCACACAAAAAAGTTTTCAAATCAGCACTTTCATATGGAAGTTCTGTGCAAAAATCTGACTGCACCTAATTTTGTACAAAATGGCTGCCAGCGGCCATCTTGAATTTTGGACCGCACCCAAAAACACTCGTTCTCGTCCCACGGTGATACCAAACGTACCCAAGAAGTTTTGTAAAGATCGGTTTATAAATACGGCCTCTAGCCCGAGCCGTATTGGTATTTGCACTTGCAGTGCTGAAAGTAACTCTAAATACATCAAAGTTAGTCTAATTTGCATAATTTACGTAAGAGAAAAAAACCCGTATTATATGTGATGTATCCCATGGTACTAAACATTCATACAAAAAATTATTCAAATCAGCACTTTCATATGGAAGTTCTGCGCAAAAATCTGATTTCACCTAAGTCTGTACAAAATGGCCACCAGCGGCCAACTTGAATTTCGGATCGGACCCAAAAACACTCGTTCTCATCCCACGTTCATAATAAAGGTACCCAAGAAGTTTTGTAAAGATCAATTCATAAATACGGCCTCTAGCCCGAGCCGTATTGAATTGTTGACGGACGACTGGCCATGGCATAAGCTCAAATTTGGCTTCGCCAAAGTTGAGCTACATTTGTTATTCTCTCATATTCTTTTTCATGCATTTTATTCATCAGGAATCATTATTTAAGTGAAGGTGGATGTCAATCGGTGATGTGTTTTAGTCACCTATTTTCACTTTGTCACTCGTAAATTGACCATGCAGCTAAAGTTCCATAAATAAAACAGAAACAAACATGTGGATATAAGTCAAATATTTATAATAAAAGACTTGTTTATTAAATGTAATTCACTTGTCTGCATATTTTTTGTTCCAATCATTATGGTTGGTGCTTGGAAGGCCTATGATTTAAGACTGAACATGTTGAAATGGAAAAAGTTTTTAATGTACTATTTTCTGGGATTTGTGTGTCCAAAATCGATTCCCTTCTGCGAGATTGGGAACGACACTGAATTTATAGGATTTTCCCGGACAATTCCGGGAGAGTTAACATGTCTGTACCCAACACAAATGATATCAAAATTTATTACCCTAAATATTACTTTTTCAAATATGTGACCCCTTAACCCTTTACCCAACGCAGTCGATATCAAAATTTATTATTTTAAATAGCATTTTTTCAAATTTTTCAAAAAATTTCAACAAAACCATATCATGTGACCCCTCGTTGGAACGAGCTCGACGAGCTCGTTCCAACGAGGTGTCACATGATATGGTTTTGTTGAAATTTTTTGAAAAATAATATTTTTTTTGGACACCTCGTTGGAACGAGCTCGTCGAGCTCCTTCCAACGAGGGGTCACATGATATGGTTTTGTTGAAATTTTTTGAAAAATAATATTTTTTCAACTGCTGAATTTGCATATTACGCGGGCGGATGCGGGCGATTCGTTGGGTAAAGGGTTAATGGAATGACCTCATTCCGATGAGGGGTCACACGATATGGTTTTGTTGACATTTTTTGAAAATTAATTTTTAATTTGCATATTACGTAGGCAGATGCAGTCAATTCATAAGGAAAAGGGTTAATGGTAGTATAGAGAAAACTGTATTTAGTCTTTGTTTTCAGAATCATTTCTGTACAATTTCCGCCTCAACGTTGGACATTTTGTGAGATAATGTCGATAACTTATGCCAAGCTTTCTTCCTGTGAAAAGGTTCAAAAGGAAACAAATCGGGCATTTGCTTTCGAATCAAACTGAAAAGCACCTTAAGATTCAAAATTGAACCCCAAAGCTTTGCAGGGCCCTATAAAAATCATACTTCAATATTTGAATATTGTGTATGAGCCAATTTGTTTACCATTTTCAGCAATGTTCCTAACTGTTTACCAGGCCCCACTTCATATGTGAAGGGAAAATTTTCTCCCTGTGGACGTGAATAAAGAATATGCATTATCTGTTCCCATTTGACAGGTTTGTAAATCTGTTGCCCAAGAGTTTTCACAAGAGAGTTCAAGTTGTGCTTTTTTCCTGTAACATTTGTGTGTACAGCCAGCAGAGGCTCTTGTATGTCAACGTCTTTAAGCGCTTTAGTGACAGGTTCCACTGCCGATCTCATCAATGAGGTGTGGAAGGCACCACTTACACTGATTCGCTTTATTCTCTTGATACCAAAATCAAATTTGGCTTTCTCTATGAAGTCCAGTGCCTGCAATAGAAATGAAAGAAATAATGAAATAAATTCTTTCAAACTTTTGTTCTTTTGGACAGGGATAAACTGTTTGGAAATATCCCACCGTAACACCCCTCCTTGGAATGGTCTCAATGAGAGCAATCAAATGAAACAAGATGCTAACTGAAAAAGGAATGTGTTTTCATTTTTGGAATTCACTTTAACCCTTTACCTAACATAACGGCCAGAAAATTAACCAGAATAAGCCTACCAGAGCCTAAAATATTTGGGAAATTTCTCAATAAAATAAACAAATATGAATATCATTGGAACCAGCTCATCGACAAAGCAGCAAATATCCATTGTACCAAAATTCCCAGAACACGAATATGAACAGCCCGTCTTTTACCCATAACCCTTTACCCAATGAATCAGCCTCACCCACCTGCCTAATATGCAAATTCAGCAGCTGAAAAAATACTATTTTTCAAAACATTTCAACAAAACCATATCATGTGACCCCCTTTTTGGAATGAGCTCACTGAGCTCGTCCAATGCTGAAAATGAAAAACAAGAGGCCCCACGGGGCCTGAAGTGCTCGCCTTGAACTGAATGCGATATAAACAGAGCCCAAGAATGAGTCTACATTAAGCAATCCATCTCCATAGAATACACTGTCAATCCTTGCACCCATCAGGAGTGACAAAAATAGTCCGAGCATCATGCCTTTTCTTCAGTTGATCATAATGTAAAATGTGGAGATCCCCTATGAAGCCCATTGATACAACCTTTGTGGATTAATTTTAGCTACACACCTCTAGAGGGTACTGAACACAAAATTTCTAATTCTTCAGCTACATGGCCAATTCCGGCTCCCATATGGAGCCCAAATATTTAACCCAGGCTCTCGATTTGAACAAAGTTGAATCTGACCCCTAGAGATGTTGTATACCAAATATGAAAGCATTCTGACTGGTGGATCTGAAGAAGAAAAATTTTAAAGAAATTTCTTCATATTGAACTAAGTTAAAATTTGGGCTGCCATAGCGAGTCCAAATATATACTTATGGACTCTATTTGAACAAACTTGAATCTGACGAATCCATCACCCCCCCCCCCCCCCCCCCCCCCCCCCTCGAGATGTTGTACACCAAATATGAAAGCATTCTGACTAGTGTATCTGAAGAAGATTTTTGAAGAAATTTCCTCATATTGCACTAAGTTAACTTGAATCTGGCACCCCTAGAGATGTTGTAAACCAAATATCAAAGAATTCTGACAGGTGAATCTGAAGAAGAAGATTTTTGAAGAAATTCCCTCATATTGCACTAAGTTGAAATTTGGGCTACCATAGTGATCCCAAATATACACCCAGGGACCCGATTTGAACAAACTTGAATCTGACCCCCCAGAGATGTTTTATGCCAAATATGAAAGCATTCTGACTGGTGGATCTGAAGAAGATTTTAAAAAATTATCCCCCATATTGAACTAAATTAAAATTTGGGCTTCCATACGAAGCCCAAATATTAACCTAGGGACTTAGTTTCAACAATCTTGATAATGATGTGTACCAAACATTAAAAGATTCTGACTGGTGGTTCTGAAGAAGATTTTTAAAGAATATTCCCTATATTGCCTTAAGTTAAAAATTTGGGTTCCTGTATTGAGCCCATATATGAACCAATGGGCTTTACTTTAACAAACTTGTATCTGACCCTGCTATGAATGCTGTATATGGAATATCAAAAGATTCTGACCATTGGTTCTGGAGAAAAGATTTTTAAAACATTTTGCAAATATGCTGACTCAGCATTTTTCAATGCCCTCTACAGAACACCCTAACATAACCGATGGCAATTTTTTTTACCATTCAATTCTACTGGTCCTAAGGATGCCTCATACCAAATAACAGCTCTCTGTTCCGTGTGGTTTAGGAAATATGGGCATTTGAAAATATTTCTATATTTGCTCCTGGGGTTCCCAAGGGGATGCAGGAATTTCTTTTTTTTTTGCACGAGTCAAGTACTTGTGACCCAATAATACCACATACCAAATTTGGTTCAAATCAGACCATCAGTTCAGAAAATAGAAATTCTGGGCAGCACCAAAAGTCTTACCCCTCCCATAACAAAGCCAAATATTGCTTCATGAACTTCGTATGAACAAACTTGATTTTACACCTCAAAAGGAAGCTCCATAACAAATATCAAGTCATTGTACCCACTGGTTCATAAGAAAAAGATTCTAAAAATATTTTGGAGCATTTTCCCCCACCCCCTCCCTATGAGCCTGGGCATGTTGAGTCGAACGAATTGCAATGCCCCTTCGGGACCATCACTCACACAAACTTTAATTTGAATTGGCCCAGTGGTTTTGGAGGAGAAGACCAAAACATGGTGTTGACGGAAGACGGATGGACAATGGACGGAGAGCGATGAGATTGTCTCAGCTTGACTTTGTCAAGGTGAGCAAAAATGAAAGTGTCAATGACACTGTAACTCAACTTGTTTAAGACATGTACATGTATAGTATGTGATACAGCAATGACAAACATATAGGTAATGACCCGATAACAAAGGTACATGTAAAGTATTGTAACAGTCTGTACATAAATGCTGACCATAGCCTGTAACAAATATATAGGTAAAGTTTTGTAAAAGTGGGGTGACAGTTAGATGCTAAACTGGAAAAGAAATCTTTTGAGTCCCAGAGTGGATCTGACTGAACCCCAAAATTTTTGTTCTCATAGCACATTGATAACAAAGGCACCCCAAAACACTCATTCCTGTCACAAGGTGATAACAAAGGTACCCCAAGATGTTTCGTGAAGATCAGTTCATAAATACAGACTCTATCCCGAGCCGCACTGACATGTGCACTTACTGTGTAAAAGTTGTACTGAACAAATCAAAGTTCATCTAATTTGCATAATTTCTGCACGAGATAAAAACCCGTATTATATGCGATGTATTCCATGTTACTAAACATTCCTACAAAAATTTATTCAAATCAGAACTTTCATACAGAAGTTCTGTGCAAAAAACTGATTGCACTAATTTTGGTACAAAATGGCCGCCGGCAGCCATCTTGAATTTCGGACTGCACCCAAAAACACTCGTTCTCGTCCCAAGGTGATAAGAAAGGTACCCCTGAAGTTTCCTAAAGATCGGTTCATAAATACGGCCTCTAGCCCAAGCCGCATTGGCATTTGCAGTTACAGTGCTGAAAGTAACACTGAAGAAATCAAAGTTAGTCTAATTTGCATAATTTACGTACGAGAAAAAAAACGTATTATATGTGATGTATCCCATGGTCCTAAACATTCATACAAAAAACTTATTCAAATTAGAGCTTTCATATGGAAGTTCTGAGCAAAAATCTGATTGCACCTAATTTTGGTACAAAATGGCTCCCAGCGGCTGTCTTAAATTTCGGACTAGACCCCAAAACACTCGTTCTCGTCTCACGGTGATAATAAAGGTACCCAAGAAGTTTTGTAAAGATTGGTTCATAAATACAGCCTCTAGCCCGAGCCGTGTGTATGGCGCGACAGACGGACAGTCAGACAGACAGACGACAGGCCATGACAATACCTCAAATTTGGCTTTGCCAAAGTTGAGCTAATAATATTTAAAATAATAAATTTTGTTATCGTCTACATTGGTTAAAGGCCTAATTCTGACTCTTGACTACTTTTTACTGCAACATGACACTTACTCTAACGGCTCTGGGACCTTTCGTCCCAAAACCAGTTCGTTCTGGGACGATTCGTTCAAAATACATTTTTTTTTATTGAATGGGGATGGTTCGTCTGCGACGATTCATCCAAAAGAACACTTTGGGAGATATATGATCATACATGTATGGTAAATGAATTATCGCGAAAATCGGCAACTTGTGAGAGTCAGTGAAGTGGAAAAATATCACTAAGTGTGAAAAAGTATTGTCGGCCGAAATATCATAATCCAATCAATCTGATACTTCTTAACCCACAAGAAATTGCTTTACAAAAGATTTTACTTCTGAACGAAGTATATATGTTAGCAAGGACTTTGGTACAGGTGTATGGTCACTGGTTATTTTGATCCAAGGACCATGGAAATGATTGTTGTTTGAACTCATTTATTGATTATTGAGCAAATTCCAATTTTTGCTGATTTTATTTAATTTTTCAATGTTTTCCCCAAAAATAACCATTTTCCCGTATTTGGATTAATGAGGGTTTTTCATACGTTATTTTGCATATAATTCCTGCTCCAAAACAATACAAACATTTGTATAGCAATTTCTTGTGAGGTGGGGAGTCCCAAAACTTGATTGACTGGACTATCCAACATTTTGTATGAATGAATAAATTAATGTTCAAGTGTAAAGGTAGCTTCAATCATGGCGAGCTAGTATTTCCTAAGAGGGGAAGGGGGCATAATTTTTGGGGGGTGCCAGGTCAGAAATGGTAGAAATACATAAAAAGATAGTCCATGTCAACTGATCGTTTGTTGATTTGGCAATGCCATCCTAGAATGAATGAAATGAGCGTATTAATTACAAATGATTGAATTAATGTTACAATTTTCGACCTACTTTGAATATGTCACCTTATTAATTTATAATAATACAATTTGTGTGTGCGCACCTTAATGCTAGGAAGAGAAGCCAGGAATGCTGGATGTTCTAGATAAAAATAATTTTTAATTTACACCGAATTGGCATGTACCCACATGCATACTCACACACATACATGCACACCCTCCCTCCCCCCCCCCCCCCCAACATACACTCACCCTCTTCATTACACACACCCACACACTCCAACACATGTGCGCATGTGAAAACGTTCTTGCATACATGTACATACATACAACGAACTGGTTTGGGGATGAAATGTCCCGTAACCACTCTAACATGCATTCTCTGGCTGCACATGAAAGTTAGGTTAAATTCTAAGTAGTTAGGTAGTTTTTGTAGGCAAGTCTAGACTGCCTATATAGGCTGCCCAGACTTGCAAAGAAACAACTATAAAGCCACAAGTTGTAGACTGTGATAGTTTAGCAAAAATAAATGTACAAAAAAAAATCTTCAGACCTTCAAGGGTTAAAATTAAGTTTATTTCAATACTGGATTACAATGCAGGTAGACTGGATACTACAAGGAAGATTCCCACTTCACAACTATTAGCAATTTTTCTGAGAATGCAACAGAAGAATTCTATATTGTTAATTGGGGTTTAACCCTTTACCCAACGAATCGCCCGCATCCGCCCGCGTAATATGCAAATTCAGCAGTTGAAAAAATATTATTTTTCCAAAAATTTCAACAAAACCATATCATGTGACCCCTCGTTGGGACGAGCTTGTTGAGCTCATTCCAACGAGGGGTCACATGATATGGTTTTGTTGAAATTGTTTGAAAAATCTGAAAAAATGATATTTAAAATAATAAATTCTGATATCGTCTGCGTTGGGTAAAGGGTTAAGATCAATTTCAGTAGGCCTATCTATGGTAAAATCACAACAACAACAACACATGAATGAAGTCAAGTTTGGAAAATTATTTGTACCAATGCTGCCCACTTTAACACAGCAGGCATTCAGGCCTGCAAATAAAGAGCTTTTGTCCCTATATCCCGATAAATTTTGTATTCTGATTGTCAGAATTCCTAGGACAAATAGCCATGGCAAAGGGCATGACCAACATCCAAGGTGTATGAGAGCGTGCAACATCCAGGGTATAAGGGCACACGAAACATCGGGGTTATATGGTTTAAAGGAAAGCTTTTCACTTTTGCTCACCTCGATGTAAAAATCAAACCAAAAAACTTGAAAATAATGTCATCAAATTTCTGACAATTCGATCATATTTTTCTGTTATAAAAATGGTCAAATAATTAAATCAAAACAACTTGAGAACAATAAAATAAGAGCAAATCTGTCAACAAAATAGCCCCCGATCTGTTCAGGCATTTCCAATAATGACCCAAGGGATATAACTATATATGTTGTCATCTGCATTTGTAAAAACAAAACAATTATTCATGAGTTTGGTCCAACTGATTGTGGAGTGTGGGAAACACGTCCACAAATTTGTTTCCACTACGTTTCTATTGTGTTTCAAACGGGGCAAAAACTTTATCTGCCAACATGTATGGTATATGGAGACTTAATACCTGAATGCCTCATTTAAACATCTCACCTACGGCTTGGTGTTTAAAAACCGACATCCAGGTATTAAATCTCCATATACTGTGCAAATAACTTAAATGGTTAACCGATTAACTGATTAACCAATGATCAACATCTTGATCAATCAAAAAAGTAATTGATCAATTAACTGTTACTTTTGAACTACTGTATTATGAGTTAACACAGGAACAAACTTGCTCCAAAACAGGCAAACATTGTCACACTAACTCACATCAATTATAGAAGACAGACTAAAGCATGCAAGTTACAAGCTGACATACTTGTTAACTTGCATGATCATTATACTGTGTCAGTAGCTGGAAATTGGTCATTCTTAACCCTTTACCCAATGTGGATGGCAAGTGATAATTGCAAAATAAATTCTTTAATTTCTAAAAATTTTAAATTTTTGTCTCAAAAACATAGCTTATGACCAGTCAGTGGAACAAGCTTGTTCCAATGAAGGGGTCATAAGCTATGTTTTTGAGAAATTGAAAACATAATAAAATTTGAATGGGGATTTTTGTATTTGGTGCTGGCCGGTTTTGTCCATTACATAGGGTAAAGGGTTAATGTTGTAAATGATAAAAGGTATGACAATAATTCAGCTACCTATTTGGGCAAGTGATTACGACAATCATTCAGCTACCTATTAGGGCAAGTGATTAATCACTTAATTAAGGTGAATCCATGTGATTAATCAGTCAAGAAAGCCCTTTAACCATTTCAGCTCTTCTTATATTGTAATCTGTTTGCAAGTTACACCACGTAACATAATTGTAACCTATAGGAAAAAAAGTGTTGGGATGTTTTGCCACCTTCTCTCTTTTACTAAGCCAACCATGCTGTTTATGTCATAGCACAATTTCTGCCCCAAGAAATAGCAACAACTAATGTGCGATCTAGCTTGGGCAGGCCTTTAACCCTTTACCCAACGCAACAGCCAAAACTGGCCAGCATTATTCTAAAAAATAGCCAATTAACTTTCATTATTTTTTTCATTTTTTGTCTCAAAAACATAGGTTATGACCCCTCGTTGAAACACGCTCATTGAGGGGTTATAACCTTCGTTTTTTGAGACAAATGAAAGTGTCAATGACACTATAGCTCAACTTGTTAAGATATGTACACGTATAGTATGTGACACAGCAATGACAAACATCTAGGTAATGACCTAATAACAAAGGTACATATAAAGTATTGTAACGGTCTGTACATAAATACTGACCGTAGCCTGTAACAAATGTATAGGTAAAATATTGTAAAGGTGGGTGACAAGTCAGATGCTAAACTAGAAAAGAAATCTTCGAGTCCCAGAGTGGGTCTGACTGAACTCCAAAATATTTGTTCTCATAGCACAGTGATAAAAAAGGCACCCCAAAACACACTCGTTCCTCTTCCAAGGTGATAACAAAGGTACCCAAGAAGTTTCGTGAAGATCAGTTCATAAATACGAGCCGTATAGAAGTTATGACAAAAAACTGATTGGACCTAATTTTGGTACAAAATGGCCACTGGCAGCCAGCTTGAATTTTGGACCGCACCCAGAAACACTCGTTCTCGTCCCAAGGTGATAATAAAGGTACCCAAGAAGTTTCGTGAAGATTGGTTCATAAATACAGCCTCTAGCCCGAGCCATATTGACATGTGCACTTATTGTGTACAAGTGGCACCGAATAAATCAAAGTTCATCTAATTTGCATAATTTCTGCATGAGAAAAAAACCCATACTATATGTGATGTATTCCATGTTACTAAACATTCAAACAAAAATTTATTTATTCAAATCAGAACTTTCACACAGAAGTTGTGTACAAAAAACTGATTAGACCTAATTTCGGTACAAAATGGCCACTGGCAGCCATCTTGAATTTTGGACCGCACCCAGAAACACTCGTTCTCGTCACAAGGTGATAACAAAGGTACCCAAGACATTTCGTGAAGATAGGTTCATAAATACAGACTCTAGCCCGAGCCGTATCGACATGTGTACTTACTGTGTGTAAGTAGCACTGAAAAATCAAAGTTAGTCTAATTTGCATAATTTCAGCACGAGAAAAAAACCTGTATTATATGTGATGTATCCCATGGTACTAAACATTCACACAAGAAATTATTCAAATCAGCGCTTTCATATGGAAGTTCTGCGCAAAAATCTGATTGCACCTAATTTTGTACAAAATAGCTGCTGGTGGCCATCTTGAATTTCAGACCAGACCAAAAAACACCCGTTCTCGTCCCACTGTGATACCAAAGGTACTCAAGAAGTTTTGTAAAGATCGGTTCATAAATACGGCCTCTAGCCCGAGCTGTATTGGCATTTGCACTTACAGTGCTGAAAGTAACACTAAATACATCAAAGTTAGTCTAATTTGCATAATTTATGCACGAGAAAAAAACCCGTATTATATGTGATGTATCCCATGGTACTAAACATTCGTACAAAAAATTATTCAAATCAGAGCTTTCATGTGGAAGTTCTGCGCAAAAATCTGATTGCACCTAATTTTGTACAAAATGGCTGCCAGTGGCCAACATGAATTTTGGATCGGATCCAAAAACACTCGTTCTCGTCTCACGGTCATAAAGGTACCCAAGAAGTTTCATAAAGATCGGTTCATAAATACGGCCTCTAGCCCGAGCCGTATTGAATTGTTGACGGACAGGCGGCCAGACAAACGACCTCTGGTATTTGAGAATTATATAACAACATAACCAGGGATATGATTTATGACTTAATGGTTCAATAAAACATGCTCATTTATCATTTCATCATGCTCTGCAACATGTGAAGTTATGACTTTCAGTGTAAAATCAATTTTTTGAATGTCGCCAAGGGAGGCAACTATTTTGTTATTCATATTCCGCTGTGTAAATTTTATCTGGTCTTCATATTATGATTTTTTTTTATTGATTTTGTGTGAAACTATATTTTGTTTTATTCGTAATAAGTGTACATATTTAAAAAACAGCTATTTTTAAACAGACTATGTTTGTTTGTTTATAAGGGGGTGGTTTGCAGTGTTGATTGACATACTTACGTTAGGCAATTTGGGCGAAAATTTCAAATGATTGCCTATGTATTAGAAATAGTTTTAAATGAAAGAGGAGATAAAACAAAACTCAAATCTTTTTACAGAATTGAAAAATTCATTACGGTTCAGAAGTTATGGTATTTTTTGTGTTCCGAAAAGGTGATATTTTTTGTAAACAGCCCTCCAGTGCTTTATCACTAAACTGGCAAGTCTAAAACGGCCCCAAAACCCCATAATTTGAAGGTATTTTTCAATAGAGCATGTCAGAAAAAATACCATATCAGGAAAAGTACTTTACTTATTTACTCGAAAATTGGCACATGTTTTTGTCTGCCAATGTCCTTTGACTGGACATACTGTTTATGACCGCAGGTCACATGACCACAAATAATTTGCATATATTTTGCATAAATTAACTTAATTTATCACAAAAATGAGCTAAAAAATGCCATTTCTTCAATATAAACTGTTTTGATGCCTTAAAAAGATGTTTCTGAATGTGTGATGTTAGTTTACATTGTCCATCACACACAAAATGCGAAGGATGCAATTGTAAGGACCATAATTGTTCATTTTTTAGAAAAAATAGGCCACGCCCCTTTTTGAAGGCTTTCTGAGTGAAAACACATTCACAAAAACCAATTTGGCACAAACAATTCTTGACTAATTGGTCAGTATCTTTGCAACTCTATTTGGGTGACAACTTTGTTCAAATGAACATACAATTAGAGGTGAGCGGTCATGTGACCACAGGGTAATTTGCATATACTTTGCATAATTTAACGTAATTTGTCATAAAATGAGCTCAAACATGCTATTTCTTGAATATAAACTGTTTTGATGCAGTAAGAAAGATGTTTCTGAATGTGGAGCACAGGTTTACATTGTCAATCACCCACAAAATGCAAAGGATGTAATTGTGGGGTCATTAATTATTCATATTTTAAGAAAAAAATGGCCACGCCCCTTTTTGAAGGTCTTTCAAGCAATGACTTTCACAAAAAATGATTTAGCACAAAAATACATGCACTCTACAAATTCACCAGATATTTTACCACACTCTTTGGGTGACCTGAATATCTCATTGCTCTTGAAGTTGAACAAATGTAATATTGTGTCTGACATAAACCGACCCTTCTAGAGACATGGATGTTAACAAATACACCCAAACTGACTGTCATGTTCCCCAGTCTTGGGATTCATAGTGTTTGGTGTGTTCATTAATTTATTCTTAAAAATTGGACTTAATTGGATTTAATTTCACACGTTCCTGGATTCAGATCACAAGGTAAGTTTTTTTCTGTTAACTTTTCAAGATTAAATATTCATATAGGAACAACAAGAAAATAATGAATAAAAATGTCAGAAAAGTTAAAAAAATTATAGTAATTTATATATTTTTTATACTTACCAATGACCCAGACATAGCTGGTGCTAACTCTTAAAATATAGGGCCAAACACAAATTTTGCCCCCCAATCCCCAAAATTTGCATCTAAAACTAAAGAAAACATGTCCTGAAAGGCCCTCCACACTTCGCCCCTACTGCGCATGCGCAGTGTCAAGGACGTTCCGAAATTGGCGCCATTTATCATTCTAATAACCAGTGCCTGGTAAGCGCTATGTACTCAGCGGGGAGGCAAGAGTTCCCAACTCCTGGGAGGGCCATCCCCGTCTGGGTCATTGGTAAGTATAAAAAATATATAAATTACTATAAATTTTTTAACATTTTTATACTGTACCAATGACCCAGACATAGCTGAATAGTAAAAAGGCTGGAGGGCCAAGGACATAGAGCAAAATGGAATACGCTCAATAAAAATAAAATAGAGTCATCCCCTGTAGGGAAAAGAAGTAATAGGCCTTACATGTATCTTTCTTATTTATGATAAATTAGAAAGATACAACACCTTCCAAAATTGAGCTTCATACATCCATGTACTCTATTAAAATCCAACATAATCCTTATACTAATAATTTTTAAAGTAAGCCAATAATAAAGTAAGTCTAGAGAATAGAGACTCTTATACTCCTAAAAGTGTCTGAGAATTGCATAATCATGTCCGTTGACATATGCAATATTCAAAAGCTATACTTTAAAAACTAAGACTTGAATGAATTTTATAAACTTAAACTTCTCACTAAACAACCATCCCAATAACAGCTCAGAATTACTAACTCCGGAGGAGGTATCCCCTTGTTTTCATAGTAAAACAGGTGACCCAAGGGAACACCCTCCCCCCACCCCCTTTTTCTTGCCCTGGGTCAAATAGCCCAGAGCGAAGAGGGCAGCCGAACGGAGACAATGCCGAAACAGACAGCCTACCTAGCTATAGTAGCAACTGTTAAGAGAATGACATTCTGAGCAGTAGATAATAAAATTCATGAATGTGGATGGCTGAGCGCAATGAGCGGCCTTCAAAAATCTATAATAGCGACACTATTAAAGTAAGCCCAAGAAGTAGAAGAACTCTTACTTCATGAGCCGAAAACTTAAGCACAACTGCTAAGTCAATGATATACCATAAGCAGTACGCTAGTTAATAGAATCCATTAACAATAAAATGGAGCGTAACGTCCTTCTACTAGACATCAAAGACAGAAGAAGCTTACGCCCTTGTAATAAACAGATATCTGTTTATAAATACATAAACTGTACCCGGAAAGAGTAAAGGCCTATGCCCATACGAAGACGGAAGGACCTTAAAATAATAGGTTCCGGATAATAGGAGCCTAACTCTTATGCAACAATCCAACCTAAATAGTAACGGAAGTATTGATTCCGAAACTATGAAAGTGAAAATCATCCATCGATAGTGCATGAAACTCACTGACTCTACAGTAAAAGAGAAACCAACAGAATTACTGTCTAAAAGGTCAGAATTTGAAAACTACTGTTTCCAGAGGCTCAAATGATTACTTAGCTAAATAAGAACCGAAGTTAAAATCCGTATAGGAATTTAATCTAAAGATTCTAAGTCTATTTATCAAAAAGTTACTAACTGACTTAGATAAAGAGACAAAAGACTCAATTGTAAACTATCATAGAGTGCATAGGTATGAGGTAACATAAACCTATAACCTAAATAATAACAGGCTGCAGTAGATCTTGTGAAACAAGTATACTAAAAAATAACAATGAGTAGTATGGAGGGATCAACAATATGAACATAATGATCCCTACACCACGACGGAAGAGCCTCCACTTTAGTCGCATAGAATAGCGAAGAAGAGGATCTCCTATAGTAAGAAATCGCGTCCAAAGCTCGTCCAGTACAGTGCTTACAATGCAATACGGACCACACAACGGAATACATGAAGGTTGCGACCTTGCTGGTTGTGATAAAGATGACACGATTTACCCAGTGAAAAAAAAGATCCTCACATAGAGGAAGATTTCACGTTAAGATCCACAGTAGACAAGAGAGTAAATTACTCATGATCTCTGTGAAGATAGAGATGCTATCAACAGAAATGTATTGTGGTTGTTTTATCTTAGCAATACCTGCTAAAACAACAGCGCCGGAGGATACGCGTATCCTATCATTCCGTCCTATAGATCAATAGAGCGTAAACACTATTAGCTCAGAGATCTGGACAAGCCAACACATACGTCTGCAATTGATTAGCAAGCTGTGTCATAAATAAAACATCATTGGGCGCTCCCATAGATAGCAAATCTGATTGAATACTTGTTTGTTGAGAGTCCATTCTGACAGCAACAAGCGACCCGTAAGAGAACGGGAGTCCGATAAAACAATCAGACGACCCAGAATATGACGGACCAAAACTGAACTTGGTGTACTACAACCAACAGACGGATTCTTTCCATTAAATTGAATAACGGAAACGAAAGAGTGCCTCCCTGGTTCCGGAGATACGCCACTACTGTCGAATTAAAGGACAGGAATTTGGGCATGCGTTTCTGAATAATGTTCATGCAATGACATAAAGCAAGCCTAAAAAACATTATTCCGCGGAAGTTAAACTGATAGCTAAAAGACTGCGGAACCCAAAGACCCTGGCACTTCGAATCCGTAGGGATCAGTATATATCCCAATCTGTTTGACTGGCAACCGTCATAACAGCCACACTCGGGTCCGGCAACTGCGGCGGCACTCTCTGAGTCAACCACCGAATGTTTGCCCCAGTCTGAATCTCTTGTAACACTAGATAGACAAGAGAATGTATAAATCGAGCAATTCATGGATTGCCGGAAAGTTGCCGTCGAAGAGAAGCTCCTCCGAGAACGAAGCGACTCTGAGAGAGTTCTTAACCTTACCATCCACGCGTGTGGATGTAGCTAGGGCTGCGTCACGTCTAACCAACTCCAATCAGCCACTGAAGGGCTGAGTTATACGTGAACAAACTACTGCCCTCAAAAGAAATTACATTGAGAATAATATCCCGTAAATCTTTTCTTGAAGACGTAATGATAACGCCTCAGTAAGGCGGATTACGTATAATAAAGCGTCTAAGTTAAGTCTACTATACATAATGTCGTTCCCAACATTGAAATTGGAAAAGACATAAACGGCGAAAGAATATATGCAGTCTTAAATCACACCGTCTAGACGCATATGAACTCTCGGTATGCCCTGCTCTGCCAAAATAAACTATTTGTAAAAATGATAAAATGGCAGAAATGAGCCACGCGGACAAGAAACTAAACTATCATGCTTAGTAGCAGGCTTGTATATATATATAAATATATAGCGTCGAAAAATAAAACACATGTTGTAATGACAATACTGGACTGCGTCGGTAAGTCAGGGACAATGTCCCTGTACCGATCGAAAAATCCGAGTCCAATGACACTATAAGTCTCTTATCCAAGATCGCAGCAATGAAGTCCGAAAAATAATCACTGGAAGAAATGCCAGAAGATATGAAAGGCATCTTCCGATACTACTAAAGGGAAAACTCGAAATCTTTCGAATCCCTTTCGCCATCCTGTCGGACCCTATAAAGCGTTCGGTCGTCCGTAGCTGATGCAACCGCGGACCGCACCGACCCAGCGCCGTCGGATAATTCCTGATTCGACCGAGAAACTGTCAATTGCTGGGATGCTGCGAAACAACTGTGCTAACTCGGATAGCACGTCCGTCACTGAGGCCTGAGGAGAAGCGGTCTTACGATGCATTGCCGCTGGAAGCTCCGTGATCGTTACCCCGTGCATACTTCCAATATGCGAGCGAACGGAGTGTATAGGCCTCGTGTCCCTTGGCTACCGGATGGCGCGACCTATTCGCCGTGGAATCACTGAATGCCGAAACTGATCAGATACTCGAGGTCACGTAGCCAATGTGCGGTCGTGTGCCCTGCTGTGAGGATGAGGAAGCATTAAAGACAGTCTCTCGGACTGTCAATATAACGGAGCGTCCCGAGCAACGGACATATGCTCCGAATGTAAAATATCTGAACCACAACATGCGGTCCCCTATGTTGTTGGCTTCCTCCGATCTGTCCTCAATCTGCCGCCACTGGGTGAGTACTAAAGTAATTAAAGTGCTCGCATCACCCAAATCTCCTTCCTAGACCGCAACGGACGAACCCGGCAGCCGAACCATTCGATGAATGTACGCTACACCGGGTGAGCTAGCGAATGTCACTCTGTAAGCGACAGACATATTCCATGAGCACTTATTGCCGCTAACTCTTCATTAACTATGACGACAGAGGCACACTTTTGAAAGACATCTCCATAACTCTTTGAACAAGAAACCAGAAATGCTTGGATAGCAAGCATAAAATAATAATATATATAGCGTCGTTCAATAATTCGAAAGTTTGTGTGACATTATTGGACTATGTCGGAACTGAGGGACGATGTCCCTGAACCGAACCAAAAATTTCTAAGTCCACCGACGCTATCAGTTTCTTATCCGGCATCGCAGCATATGTTGTTCCGAAAGGGAAAGCTTGAAATCCACCGAATCCCTTTCGGTATCCCGTCGGACCGGATGAAACTTTCGGACGTCCGTACCCGCTTCCGCGGAGCGTCCCGACCCAGCATCGTCGGATAAAATATATGCGACAGATTCAGTTGATGCTGGGATGCTGCGATAAACTGTGCTATTAAGGAAAGCACGTCCGTTCCCGAGGCCTGTGCAGTAGCGGACTTACGATGCATTGCCGCTGGAAGCTCCGTGTACGTTGACTCCCGCATACTTCCTATGCGAACGTCCGGAGTCTGCAGGCCTCGAGTCCCCGGCTACCGACCCAGCGCTGTCGGATAATTCTCGATCCGACACCGTTTCTGTCGGCTGCTGGGATGCTGCGATACGCTGTGCTATGTGCACAAGAATGTCCGGCGTCGAGACCTGCGGAGGCGCAGTCTATCGCTGCTTCGCCGAGGGCAGCTCCGCATCAGATGGCTCCCGCATACTTTTCTTATGCGAACGTCCGGAGTCCATCGGTCTCGAATCCCTGGCTGCCGGATGGTGTGACCTGGTCGCCGAAGAATCCTTGATCGGCGAAGCTGGTAATATATCGGCGGTCACGCAGCCAAGGTGCGGTCGTGTGCGCTGACGAGAAGAGGAAGCCTTAGCAGTCTCAGCGGACTGCCTATACAACGGAGCGTCCCGAGCGACGGACGTATGCTCCGCTAACGACACATTTGTACCACAACATCTGGGGCCAGATGTTGTTGAACGAGAGAGGGGCCTCTCTCGCTTGCCGTCCGGATGGACCGGAACGAGCTATGAACCGGACTAAAAGGCTTCCTCCGTTCTCCCTCCGATCCGCCGTCACTGGGTGTGCATTAAGTTAATTTTATAGTGCTCGCATCACCCCAAAATTCCTTCTAGACCGCAACGGACGAACCCGGCTGCCGAACCATTCGGTGAATGGACGCTACACCGGGCGAGCTAGCGGACGTCAAAGGCCGTCGAACCTACTAGGGTCCTCTTAGGCAATTGGCGTATTACATGAGCACTTTTCCGCTAGCCCTTCATTAATTGTGACGACGGAGGCACACTGTTGGAAGACATCACAGATACATCACCCTAATCTTGATCGTCTGAAATAGAAATTGATAAAGTAGAGTGACCCTGCGGGGAAAGGACCGGAGTGTCCAAATCCCCAACAACATACCGTGACATACGCTTCCCATATTGTCATCGAAATCATACGATACAGAACCGGAGTTAATGCGAGTACACTGACCACATATAGAATGATAATAAGGTCAGAGGAAGACTTCCTCTTAAAACAACTGATCAATATCCTTTCAATGTGAAAAGAAAACAAGTCCTGGTACTCGCACTAACCCCTGGCAATCAAAATACATAATAATAATATGATCCATTAATATAGAAAAAATAATTGAAATCAAAATATTTTGAAAAAATATTTTTTCAGAACAGCCCAAGTTTCTGAAAAGTAACGTTGAGCCCCAATGGATCCCAAGCCTAAGTGTGGACAAAAATTTTAAAAATATTTTAAACAATTTATTCAACACTTACGAACAATAATAATGTATCTAGTTATGATTGAAATAACATAAAGATATTATTATTTAGAAATCCCCCCCCACACAGAGGGCTGTTGTAAATGTAAACAATGAGTGTAAAAACACTAAAATAAGACTCCAGGCACCCAGGCCCGAAATCAGTTACCAAAAATACACCATCTGATGCAAAACAGAGACTTCCAGGGAAGAAACTGCAGAACATCAGATGGTAGATGCAGAACACAACGCCTAACCACCCGTAGGTGAAGACGTAAACATGGGGAAAGAACAGAATTCATTCTGTTATTCAGCTAAACTCCCAAGAAATTTTAGTAATAATAATTACAGAAATTATGCCAAAAGCATGGGAGAATAGCAAGGGGGAACTTAAAGGACAGGGAGAGAGGAAAAACACTTGTAAAAACAGTGTAACTAAATAATCAGAATGACAACAAAATGGCTGCTGCCTTGAAAATAGGTAACTTAACATAATTTCATTAAAAAATTTTAAGTTACAGCCCTGATAATATTCTGTCACACATTCTTTTCCTCTCCTCCTTTTCTATCCTCCTTAGAATCACCATTTCACTAATATTTATGTGTCTGGCATCATTTAAACTGAGATTTAAAAGCACAAAGATCAGTCAGATGTTAACTGATGAAGGGCCAAACTTAGAATGATAAATGGCGCCAATTTCGGAACGTCCTTGACACTGCGCATGCGCAGTAGGGGCGAAGTGTGGAGGGCCTCTCAGGACATGTTTTCTTTAGTTTTAGATGCAAATTTTGGGGATTGGGGGGCAAAATTTGTGTTTGGCCCTATATTTTAAGAGTTAGCACCAGCTATGTCTGGGTCATTGGTACAGTATAAAAATATTGAGGTGAGTTCCACTAGGGTAAATTATGTGTCATTTTCAAAAAGACGGTTTGGCTAACATTGGGTCAAATATCCAGGTGAAAATTCCAGCCAATCATCTCTGAAAGTGCATAATTTTTTTGTTTAAATAACAGAATCAGACTGACCATATACTCTCGATAATATAGTAACGTCTGTTGAACATTTTATTGAATAAAAAGCATCATTTGGTCAATATTTTAAGTGATTTGTTGATATAACATCGATAAGAAAGAAAGGGAAACAAAATAAGAGGAACACTAAATGACTTGTCAATGACGACGTTATTCAAACTCTGGGAATTTCCCCGACACGTTTTTTGCAAAAACGGCGTATGACACCTTTTTTCAATCAAAATCCCGACAGGTCAAGCCCAAGTATTTGAACAAAAAAACACAAGTTACTGAGTAGATTACATTCCCAATTTTATAAAATCGAGTGCAACTTTTTTAGTTAGGTCGATTTTGGGGGAAAAAAAAATTCATTCAAAAACTTTAATCAATAAATAAAATGGTAAAAAACAAAACACTCAAAAAGTTGCACTCGCCATTTTAAAGTTCAACTTCCGTAGAAGACATATCCAGAATTAGTTCTTAGCTGGAACCTGATTGGTCCTGTCGGAAATGCCATTGAAACCTGGAGGGGTATCCTGAATGTAAAAAAAAAATGGGGCCGGCGTTGCAAAATCTGTAAACAACGCGGCTGCCCACTTCAAACGACGATTACTTCATAAATATCGATCCTCATGCATCCAAATTTCACAAATATGTTTATAAATACCACAGGAATGGATTGGGTTATCAAAAAATATGACTTACAAAGCATTTTCGAAGTATTTTTTAAGTGAATGCAAAAATAATTGAAAACCGCGAAATGACAACAGATGATGTCACGTCATCGAACTGCCTACTTACATTCATTTCTAGCTTCGAGAATAACCTGTACAAAAAAAAAATGAAAACAAACACCGCATGGTTTTTTGTTTGTTTCATTCATTAAATTGAGGATTAAAACCCGAAATCTGAAAATGAAACGTATGTACAAGATAATTATGAGAATTTTTAAAGCAAATTCTATAAAATTGGTAGGCGGTTAAAGATACGTAACATACCCAGTGGATACTCGTCTTATATCGCCAATTTCCGACGCATCCCAACACGACTTGCAAGCACTATTACTTGACCCGAAGCCCACCCCCACCTCCCACTTTGCAATTTATCCACTGCAAGCACCCTCTGGGCTTCGATACGAGTCAGTACGGGTATTAATATGAATAAAGTAGCCCAACCCCACCTCCCACTTTGCAATCTATCCACTGCAAGCACTCACTGGGCTTCGATACGAGTCAGTACAGGTATTAATATGAATAAAGTGCAAAACACTTCGAAATAAATCAAATGTTTTGAAATTGGACATTGAAATTTTCGCGGCCGATTAAAAGGCCCCGAGAATACTGGTCACGGGGGCCGATCTCGCGGCTGGGGCCGATCGGCCGCGACTTATTGCAAGCACTGCAACTACCTGTTTTACATTTTAGTTGAAATATTGGAATGAAAAGTGTATATATATTTTATTTAATTATATCTTTAATGATTTAAGTACAGAAATTAAGATTTTATTTGTGTTTGACATTATTTTTTAGCTTTTGAATATGATAACCATGGAAAATGGATATATTTGGTAAAAGAAGAACTTTTTCAATATGCCAAAAAGTTGACGGAGCGAATTGGTATGGCTTCAGTGTCAAGTATGAGACCCATTACTGTTAATTACAGCTTGACAACGCCTTCTCATACTCCCAATCAGGTTTCTGGTGGTCCTTTGTGGGATGTTGTTCCATTCTTGGACCAGTATGGCACCAAGCTCCTGGACACTTTTTGGCTGGATTGGACGGGCTGAAATTGCAAGTTGCAACTCATTCCTGACATGTTCGATTGGATTGAGGTCAGGGTATCTTGCTGGCCAGTCCATATGATCAATCCCCTCCCTCTGTCGGTACTCTCCGACAGCATGGGCAACATGAGGACGGGCATTATCGTCCATCAGAATGACTCTATCACCCACTGCACCTGCATACAATCGACATGGATATCCAAGATCTCATCAATATACCGTTGTGCAATCAATGTACTACGTTCAAGGACACAGAGCTCTGTATGTCCTTCCCAGCTGATGCCGCACCAGACCATGATTGACCCTCCACCATAGCGGTCACGCTCAGCAATATCGGCTGCATAGAATCTCTCTCCTGGTCTTCTCCATACCCGAGAACATCTATCTGTGCGTTGTAGGCAGTACCTTGGCTCATCTGTAAAAAGGACAGGTCGCCAATCTTCTCTGGTCCACCCAACCTGGTCCATGGCCCATGGCCCATTCATATCGTGCCTGGCAGTGGTTCTGGGTCAGCGGAATGCGAATACATGGTTTTTTCGATCGGAGACCACCTTCGTTCAACCTTGCCCGGATAGTCTGCGTCGAAACATTTACCTCGGATGCATTCTGAAGGTCACTGCGAAGCTGGGTTGCTGTGGCAAAGCGGTTCCTACTGGCCTGAATGATCAAAAACCGGTCTTCAGCTGCAGATGTTGCCCTGTCTCAGCCACCACCATGCCGTCTTACTGGTGTGCCATACTGCTGAAATCTTGCCCAGGCTCTGGTGATGACCGTATGGTGCACACCAAGGGTTTCACCAACCTGACGATGGGTAGCCCCTTGCTCCACCATCCCTACAGCCCGCCACATTTCTGCTTCAGACAAATGTCTTCTTATATTTGCATTTGTCATATTCAATCATTAAATCACAAGAGTTTGTGGTGAAATGAAGATTGAATACCCTACACGTCATGTACATGTAGACAGTACACAAAAACATCATGAAAATCAAGGGGTACATGCTTTCCATGACTGTCACGAAAAGTCTGCCTGTCAAGAGAGCTAATGTAAACACTGGGGACCATCTCAATACATTCCTCAATCATATCCACCCAAAATATCGCAAATATGTTACAAGCAAATTTCACAATGATGTGTCAAATATTTGGTGCTTAGCAAACTTTGAGTAGTATATATATAAATATGACTGAAAAAAGCTTAAATTCATCTAATTTGCATAATATTGCGACATGAGAAAAAAACCTGTATGATATGTTATTTATCTTATACTGCTACATCTCTATACAAAAAATTATTGAAATCGGAAATGTTGTGAATAATTTCTATGCAGAAAACAAATTACACACAATTTCCAACAAAAATGGCCGTCAGTCGGCCATCATGATTTTTTTTTTGAAAAAAATTGAGGTGCATCAATTTTACATAATGTCTGATCAATGCTGAAAATTTGATACAAAAGAGTCAAAGCATCTCTGAGATACAGGAGATGAGAGAACAGATGAACAGACAGACTGACAGACAGAGTGCAATCCATTAGTCCCCTCACATGCAGGATTAGGTCTTGAATTTGTGTTTTATTATTTTGTCGTAATTTGTTGTTCATTCACATATTTTGCAACTGTAGCAATTCTGGCACAACTTAAATGATTGTGGGATATTTGGCCTGGGCATTGATTACTGAGCCCTATTTTACCAGCAAAATAGAATTGTTTAATGTTGTTTACTACAGTAAATAAGCACTGTTCCACATCCTAGATTTCCATTGAGGAAAGACACACATTAACAAATATTCAGATTTTTCATTAAAAAAATATGTTTCATCTACCTCATTATTACCAGCAATCACTTTACATTCTGGATAGAGATAATTTGCCACAGTACACACTGGATCAACCATTTTTAGCTTCTTCCCACAATATTCTCTAGCGGCTAAACAGGCAAAGTTGAGTTTGGTGTCCCTGGTACAAAAAACGGTCATCATACCACTAGCAGCCTGTTCTGAGGCCTGTTGCATCGCCTCTGCTCGAATTTTAATGATTTGTAGAGCTGAAAATAAAAAAATAAATTCTTGCTTCATTGAAACACCTTTCAAAGAGAATTAATATCACAAATTTGTCTCATGCTGTGTACTGACATTTTTTAATTTTTAGAGCTGTTGTCAGGAACAGGCAGATTTGCTGCAAAATTCTGAAAGCCAACTTCCATACCAAATGTTTTTAAAGAGCTGAAATGTTAAAATTCCATAATTTTTCCAACACAACAAATTTATGTGAAAGAATTAGCACATTTAACTCTAAATAGACCAGGGCAGTTTTAGGGGTTTGGCTTCTTTCTTTTTTCTCTTTTTTTTGTTTGGGGGGGGGGGGTTCTTGTTTGGTTCTGTTTTTTGTACCACAGTGTAAAACCAAACTGCAAAACCCAGCAAAAAAAAGCCTTATTGCTTTACTCTATCTGTGCATAAACTGATCAAACTATCTTACTGGGGGGAACTGGACTAGTAGTAGTAGTGGCCTAAATTACATCCTGAAGCTTAGTCTATCCGGCAAAGGGGTGAATATGTCATGTTCTCATTGTCAAATTTCCTCCCTTATTTACTTGTCCAGTGGAAAAGTAAACATGAGAGAAAACGTGGCAATGAGAACACAACACAGATTAGATGAACTTGATGCATTTGTTACCCTTATTTCAGTTTTTCTCTTCCTCAATAGGCTCTACAACTGGTCCCCTAGAACCCCTAAGAATGATCAAAGGGGAGTGAGGCTGAACCTAATGGATATACTTACAGACAGGGCTTTTTGTGGTGATAGGTGTTGTTCAAACTATCAACAAATTTCTCCAAGTTAGTGGCAAAAAAACAGCCAGGAAATTGACCAAAATAAGCCTACCACAGCCTAAAATATCTTACAAATGCCTGGATAAAACCATACAAATATGGATATCATTTGAACTGGCTTGATGAGCCTGTTCTAATGGTATTCATATTTGTATGGTTTTATTGAAAAATTGTGAGAATTTTTTTTTGAAAAATATGACATTTAATTTATTTGTTTAAAAAGCTGTGTTAGGTAAAGGGTTAAGAAGCCTGAAGTGCTATTTACTTCATGTCTATGTTCTTAACACCTAGAAATGAAAGTGTCAATGACACTGTAGCTTAACTTGTCTGTGTGTTATGTTTGATGAAAAGGATAATGTTCAATGTTTATGAAAGGATTATGAAATAAGACAAGAATTGTGATAATTGGGAATATGTTAATTTCTGTTCCCTGTATGCTATATTTTCAAAAAAAATAATCTGAGGTGCAGACTGCACTAAAGAATAATTGAGGGGTGGATTAATGTGGCCCTTGCAGTTAATGTATGTGTCCCTCACAGTTAATGTATATCAACGAAAGTTACCAATTTACAGTGAAATTATTCCAAAATGAGTCATCTAATCGAGTAAAAATGAAATCCCTTCATAAATACGGCCTGTAGACTGTGCTAAAGGTTTTTGGGTTTCAGGCCTGTGTAGCCATCACGGTTTCGAAATTTAATTTGTCCCAAGTGGTTCGTGTGGAACCACTTTTATCATTAGAAAATCAGTTTTCATCGAAAGGCTCCTAGGGTATTTAATTCGAAACATTTAAACTATGCTAATGTGTTTCAGCAGAAATGTGGGGATACACCATTGTGTGCTTTGCACACAAATAACTATCTAGTTGCTCGGGCAACAATCAAGGCTGAATGATCGCAACCAAAAGGGGACGTCCTCATCTAGACATTATACTGAGTCATCCTACCAAGTTACAATGAAATCCCTTCATAAATATGACCTGTAGTCTGTGCTAAAGCTTTTCTGGTTTTGGGCTCGGGCAGCCGTCATGGATGAATGATCATGAACAAAACGGGACGTTCTCATTTAGGCATTATCTGAAGTCATCCTACCAAGTTACAATAAAATCCCTTCATAAATATGACCTGTAGACTGTGCTAAAGGTTTTCAGGCTAAGGGCCCCTGCAGCCATCACAGTTGACCAATTGCGACCAAAAGGGGACGTCCTCATCTAGACATTATATGGAATCAACCAACCAAGTTAAAATGAAATCCCTCCATAAATACGACCTGTAGACTGTGCTAAAGGTTTTCGGGTTTTGGGCTTGGGCAGCTGTCACGGCTGAATGATCATGACCATAAGGGGACGTTCTCATCTAGACATTATCTGGAGTCATCCTACCAAGTTTCAATGAAATCCCTTCATAAATATGACCTATAGACTGTGCTAATGGTTTTTGGGCTTTGGGCCCCTGTAGTCGTTACAGTTGACCAATCGCGACCAAAAGGGGATGTTCTCATCTAGACATTATATGGAGTCAACCTACCACGTTACAATGAAATCCCTCTATAAATATGACCTGTAGACTGTGCTAAAGGTTTGGGGGTTTTAGGCTCGGCCAGTCATCACGGCTGACAGATCACGACTAAATGGCGAAGTTCTGATCTAGACATCATACGGAGTCATCCTACCAAGTTACAATGAAATCCCTACATATTAAACATGACCTGCAGACAGTGCTAAAAGTTTTGGGATTTTGGGCTTGGGCAGCCATCACGGTTGACCGGTCGCGACCAAAAGGGGACGTTCTCATCTAGAAATGACCCCAAACCTGCTTATGAAATTTTGTGACGATCGGATAAGAACTATGGGGTGCTGCCTGTGCTAAAGGAAAATGTGAACAGACTTGGACTCACAGACTAACAGACTTCCGCAAGCGTAATGGCAATAGCTTATCTTGACTTTGTCAAGTTAAGCTAAAAATGAATCAAAACCCAAATTTTTTTCTGAAACTGAAGCTGAACAATCAAAACCTTCCAGATCTAACTCTTACCCTGCTGAACATTTTCATCACCCTTTCTCAACTTCAATATCATACCATACAACACTCACAGAAAAAAATTCTGGAATAACTAAAAATGTTCAGAACGTGAACATCCAATTTAAAAACACATTTAGTTGGTGGTTCTAAACTCCAGGGTCAGTTGGACATTCTCGTCTTTCATCTGGAGAATACAGTTGATAGGACAAGAGATGTCCAGATCTGACACAGCATTCGTGAGCTGAGCTGGTATTGCCAAGTTCTCCATAACTGTGCTTTCATGCGTCTTCCCACTCTGAAGTCTATCAATATTTTCAAATGAGCTATTTTTATAATCATTTACAGCTATACCTTGAGAAGTCAATGTTTTGTGTCCGTCAGGTTTTGTTTAATTATACAAATAATTTCAGTCTCACTTTGAGTAAAAATAAGCTTACCTGGGTGATAATAATCTTTATATTTTCACAGAGATCTTGATAAAAATTTCTAAGACTTGAAGAGTATACAACTGAATAACAATGTAAGCCAGTTAATATAGTTTTCAGACAATCTACAGCGAAAGATATTTGTCATACATATGTATGATTTCAGATATTAAGGTTTCGGGGACAATTGTCCTGACAATTTCACTGTTGGTAGAAGTCCTGGTTACATATTTGATCTATTGAGTTCTGTACACACTACATTGATTTTAATAGCTTTTAATACTCTGAAATTGCAAAAAGTGGATTTGACAGTCCTCTCAAAACAGGTGAAAAACTGAGTTTTTGGCAAAGTTGTGCGGTCTCTCAGACAGGTGGTCTCTGACGACAGGTCAATTATTGAGTGAAACCAATCGGTACATGACCCTAGTGGTCTCGCAAGACAGGTGGTCTCTCACAACAGAGGTCTCTTATACAGAGTTATACAAACTGAGATTTTAGTGTATATGTATAATTATTTTGGGGGAATTTTTCTAAACTAAATCAACTTTCAGGTTTTTTCAGTAAAGGGGGATAAAAGTTTTGTTTTCTCCCTTATTGCCGAGATAGAGAAAGTTTACCCTGACTTTCTTCTAACTTGAGATGATATATTAAAAGAAAATTCAGGTTGCAGAGTAACTTTCTCGCCCTCAAAATGCACACTGGATCTCCCCTAGCCAATGGACTAATTACCTGAGAACCAAAATCCATTTTTCAGCCTAATGTCTTACTTACCATCCTCAAAAGAAAGAGTTTCAGCAAAAACCAAGGCAGCATATTCTCCTACACTGAAACCAGATGCACCAACACAACTCTCTATCGCCTGAAAACAACAATAAAGGGTCACAATAATCAAGGTTACAGACTAACTATTCATGCTATTCATGCTATTCATTAATACTGAATATATTACAGTTATTTATTACATTATTTCCCACAATACTTCATAAAATAAAGTAAAATATCAGTGAGATAGGAATCGTAACTTCACTCGTGAAAATACATGGATTAATTTGTGTTCACTGATGATTTCTATTCTTGATGTTACGACATAGTTAAATGTATCGGTTCAGTCCTGTGAGTGGTCTCTTTCTTGACTGGATAATAATCTTGTCGCAGCACACTTTCACCTGCAGGTCGATATTTCCTAAATAAAATATTTTGAAACTGAGACCAAGTCAAGAAAAAGAAAGTGACGCTGTAGCTTAACTTGACTGTGTGTTGTGTTTGATGAAAAGGATAATGTTCAATGTTTATGAAAGGACTATGAAATACGACAAGAATTGTGATAATTGAGAATATGTTAATTTCTGTTCCCTGTATGCTATGTTTTTAATAAAAATAATTTGAGGTGTAGACTGTACTAAAGAATTGAAGGGTGGGATAATGTGGCCCTCAAAGTTAATGTATGTCAACCAAAGTTACCAATTGACAGTGAAATTATTCCAAAACAAGTCATCCTATCAAGTTACAATGAAATCCCTTCATAAATATGGCCTGTATACTGTGCTCAAGGTTTTTGGGCTTCAGGGCCTGTGTAGCCATCAATGTTGACCGATCACAACCAAAAAGGGACGTCCTCATCTAGACATTATACTGAGTCATTCTACCAAGTTACAATGAAATCCCTTCATAAATACGACCTAGACATCATACGACATCATTCTACCAAGTTACAATGAAATCCCTCAATATTAAATATGACCTGTAGACTGTGCTAAAAGTTTTTGGGTGTCGGGCTTGGGCAGCCATCACGGTTGACAGATCATGACCAAAAGGAGACGTTCTCATCTTGACATTATACAGAGTCATCCTACCAAGATACAATGGAATCCCTTCATAAATGTGACCTGTAGACTGTGCTAAAGGTTTTCGGGTATTGGGCTCAGGCAGCCATCACAGTTGACTGATCGCAACCAAAAGGGGATGTCCTCATCAAGACATGACCTCAAACCTCCATATGAAATTTCGAGAAATCAGACAAGAACTACGGGGTGTATCCTGTGCAAAAGGAAAATGTTAACAAACTCACAGACTTCTGCACATGTGATGGCAATAGCTTATCTTGATTTTGTCGAGTTAAGCTAATAACTTGACTGTGTGTTGTGTTTGATGAAAAAGATAATGTTCAATGTTTATGAAAGGATTATGAAATACGACAAGAATATTGATAATTGAGAATATGTTAATTTCTGTTCCCTGTATGCAATGTGTAGGAGTCATCCTACAAAGGTACAATCAAATCCCTTCATAAATACGACCTATAGACTGTGCTAAAGGTTTTGGCTCTTCAGGCCCCTGTAGCCGTCACAGTTGACCAATCGTGACCAAAAGGGGACATTCTCATCGAGACATTATATGGAGTCAACCTACCAAGTTACAATGAAATCCCTCCATAAATACATGTACAACCTGTAGACTGTGCTAAAGGTTTTGGGCAGGCATCACAGTTGACAAATCGCGACCAAATGGGAAAGTTCTCATGTAGACATCATTAAGGAGTCATCCTACCAAGTTACAATGAAATCCCTCCATATTAAATACGACCTGTAGACTGCTAGAAGTTTGGGGGTTTTGGGCTTGGGCAAAAGGGGCCGTTCTCATCTAGACATTATACAGAGTTATCCTACCAAGTTACAATGAAATCCCTTCATTAATACGCCCTGTACACTGTGCTAAAGGGTTTCGGGTTTAGGGCTCGGGCAGCCATCACGGTTGACCGATCGTGACCAAAAGAGAACCTTCTCATCTAGACAAGACCTCAAACCTGCATAAGAAATTTTGTGATGATCAGACAAGAACTACAGGGTGTAGCCTGTGCTAAAGGAAAATGTGAACAGACGCACAGACTGACAGACTTCTGCATGCGTGATGGCAATAGCCTATCTTAACACTGTCAAGTTAAGCCAAAAATAGCATTGGACATTCGAAGTTCTCCCATTTCCTTTTCAGCAGGTGAGATGTCACAGTGTGGTATGGTAGAGAAGCTGATAGAGAACTTTGATTCTTTGTCTGGTTTTGTAATGACAATACTGCATCTCTTCCACATGCAGGTCTGCAAAGATCAATCATGATATGCTTGAATCAGGAAACATTGCGAAAGATTCAATGCATATCGTTGTTCAGTGTATCATGATACAATAAATATAAATAATGTCAGGAAAAACAACTTCTTGGATTTTGAAGGTTAGCACAGTGAAAGTTGTTATTTGCATACCAACTTTAGCAGTGTTAAATATGTGATTAACTCTTAACCTGCAAGCCTGCTGAGTATTTTTAAAATATTTTTATAAAGGACGAAGGCGCCGGAGGTGCCCGAGTTGAGATGGAGGCGAAGCCGACGTCGAAACTCGTGAATTATTTATACTAATTTCACACTTTTTTAAACGTAGGAAGTAGTTAACGGGATGAGACTTCACGAGAATGACTCTGGCTGATTAAACTTTTAGGGATTTTTCACAAAGGAACCGGGGACAAATGAGGTTACATTTTTTCAAGGATACTCGGACGCTAGAACAAGTGATGGCTCTCCACCATTGCTTTCACCCTCATTGGGTCAAGGGACCCTTAATATATTGGGTGGGGGGGAGGGGGAGATGGAGGCTAATGGGTCACTGATTATGCCACGTGACTTCCCTAGCAACCAGAGTGTCTCCTTAGCAACGGGCTAACTACTGGGCCAATTTTGACCAAATTCGGTATATGGACCCAAAATGCATTGCAAATGAAAACAGACAGATCAAAGTTTTAGTCTCGTGACTTCCCTAGCAACCAGAATGCCCCCTTAGCAACGGGCTAATTACTGGGCAGATTTTTTACCAAATTCGGTATACGGACCCAAAATGCATTGTAAATGAAAACAGACAGATTAATGTTGACATCATGTGACTTCCCTAGCAACCAGAGCGCCCCTTTAGCAATGGGCTAACTACTGGGCCGATTTCGTCCAAATGCGGTATACGAACCCAAAATGCATTTCAAATGAAAACAGACAGATCAAAGTTTACGTCTCGTGACTTCCCTAGCAACCAGAATGCCCCCTTAGCAACGGGCTAACTACTGGGCCAATTTTGACCAAATTTGGTATACGGACCCAAAATGCATTACAAATGAAAACAGACAGTCAATGTTGACGTCACGTGACTTCCCTAGCAACCAGAGCGCCCCCTTTGCAACGGGCTAACTACTGGGCCGATTTTGACCAAATTCGGTATACAGACCCAAAATGCATTGCAAATAAAAACAGACAGGTCAATGTTGACGTCACATGGCTTTCCTAGCAACCAGAGCTCCCCCTTAGCAACGGGCTAACTACAGGGACTGATATAAGCTTCATACACCGTAATCTTAAAATAGGTTTCAGTAGTGTAGATATAAGGTAAATTAAGGTAATCAGTTTCCTCTCGTAATCTAATAATAGGTCTCGAGTTTATAGAAACACGTAACCTGTAGGTTACAGCTCATGTCGGCCCCTGTAGCTACTGGGCCGATTTTGACCAAATTCGGTATACAGACCCAAAATGCATTGCAAATGAAAACAGACAGGTCAATGTTGATGTCACATGACTTCCCTAGCAACGACCATGCCCCTTAGCAACGGGCTAACTACTGGGCCGATTTTGACCAAATTCGGTATACGGACTCAAAATGCATTGCAAATAAAAACAGGCAGGTCAATGTTGACGTCACGTCTTTTTTCCTCTTCCCTGCCATGACCCAGAAGCACAGGAGTAGCTATTTCATAATTACTCGCAGAATTTTCTGTTGTGATAACTACAAACAATACCGTTACGCCGGTATTTTTTTTCAGTGAAATTAATGAAAATGGCTCACTGAAATTGGCACATAAAGCTCTAGGCCTATTTAATTCAAAAGACAAGTCTGTGCTGTCTTGTGAAGTGTGTATGTCTGTGCTGGCTTGTGTAGTTTGTGTGTCTGTTGGGTAAATCGCCCAGAAACCTGGTCCGAATCGTCCACAAATATGGTCCGAAACGTCCAATAATCTGGTCCAAATCGGCCAGAAATATGGTCCGAATCGGCCATAGATCTGAGCCAAAACGTCCTTTATAAAAATCTGGTCCGAATCGTCCAGACACCATGTAACAAGTTAATTTTCTTACGTTCGATGTGTACTCTATTTGCTTTAGCTGTGTTGCACAAAATATTAATTGATTTCCATAAGGGGAGATCATTACCATTTGGCATGTGGGAAATTTGGACATTAAACAGGAGAGAATTTTTTTAAAAATTTTGGAAGTTTGTTCACTTTGTTGTATTATTTGTTTGATACTCAGCCAAAGCCCCTCATTGAAAGAAATTATCTTTCATTGCCCATTTTTATTTAATTTTCTATAATTTCAGATGCACTCTTTGAAAAAAAAGGTTTATTCCCTTTCATTTTTGGCTTAACAATTGTCAGCAAAACTTTTTGTTTCCAGAGCACTAGAATGTTCTATGTTCCTCATGCACAAGTTTCTGAAAACTGCATATTTACTGAAGAAAGATACTAAAAAAATTTTTTAAAAAATAAATAAATAAAACCCCCATCTTCATTGTTTTTCACAATATATTGACCGAGAATCAAATATCTTTTGATTTGTTTTCAAATTGATTGTTTAAATTAATTATTCCTCAGATTTTTCCTCAACATAATGTTTTACATGAAACTACATTTGTTATATTCAGTCTTATTATTTTAAAGATGGTCTGTTCAATAAAACTGCATTGGCATATTATCATCGTCCTTTTTTTTGCACAACACTGCTGTATTTTCTTGTTCAAAGTAGCCATGACTAGATTTGATGGAAAAATAATTAAAGTTGGACTCAAGAGATCATGGGACAAAAAGTTGATACAATTTGTAGATGAAGATTTAGTTAGGTACACTTAAATTTTATTTATTTTAGTGGCAAGGAATATCTGCCTGCAGCATGTAAGGAGTTAAAAGGATTATTCTTTTAACTGAAATTTGTACATTCTCTCTATTTAGCTAAATACATGTACGTATTTGATTAATCCTTTATATCTTGTTTGCTTACAGAGCTCTGTCAAACAAGATACAAGGGTTAAATGGTTAAAACATACAGCCCTGGTAATTCACCTTCAGCAATCAGCAGTGTCGAGGAAAATGCTAAGGAAACAAAAAATATCCACAGCAAAAATACTGCTGAGGATGACTTCTTCAGAAAGCCTTGAGGTGGCAGAATTACACAACGTCCAGGTTACACAAGGAATCAAACCATGTGGGTTGCACTACGCTGTATTGCTAAACTTAAAATTTACAAAGATGCAGCATAACCTCTAGACACTGTGTGTTCTGCTTCTTCTATGTTGATAACACCAGAATCTGAAATCAGTTTCTGGAAAGCTCTTACAGAGCTTTCCAGAAACTGATGTCAGATTCTGGTGTTAACAACATTGAAGCAGTGAGATACTTAGTTTGTGGTTATGCTGCATCTTATTTTCACCCATACTCTACATACTGAGCAAGTCGCCTGCTTACTTAAGATTTTTTCTCTGCATTCATATGGTTCATGACATTGGCATTGATCTAATTGAGTGAAAGATTTTGCACATTGATTGTGATTATACACATGTATCTCAAACTACTTGCCCATGTTAAAGTTACTTGAAAGTTTTCACTTTGCCTCATACGACATATACATGGCACTTGAGATTCTGCCCAGCCCCCTGATGATTTTTCCACAATCAAACAGGCTCCACAGTAATTGCTGAAGAAGCACCAGTTTTCCACAGCAGGTTTTTTGCCGAGGAAACAAGAATGAACTACCAGGACTGAAACATATAAAGTTTATGAAGGAAAAAAGCACTGGAAAATGGGTAAAAAAAACTCACTGAGAAGTTACAGTACAGCCATCATGGACTGGTTGTAAGCCATGTGTGGGCACTCAAGTCCAAGCATGGCTTACCAAAAATCAACATCAGCAAAATTTTAATTTATTATTCCTATAATTAGTGTTTGAAATCTATTATTATCGCGTCTGTGGGAATATAGCCCACACGTGGAAAGTGACCAGTCAACAATAGCCATACTGTATGCATTGCATAAAAAGTACATGAAAAAATTTGTATTAAATAGAAGCTACTTGAAAATAAATACATATTATCCAAAGTTATTGATAGTTGTTGTTACATGCCATATGATATAATGTGTATCATGATATTTATCAACAGTACACTCGTCGTGGACTGGTCGAAAATTCAGTGATGCAGTGGGCAGTGATGTCCATGCGTGTGTTTACCAGGTAATAACTTAGATGTGAGTCTTCCATGGAAGACGTGTGTCGCCTGGCATTTCAGACAGAATTCTAAGTGGAAAAGGGGCATAACTCTGGAAAAAATACAGCGGATCAAAAAATAAAATAGGAGGTGCACAATGCCATTATGTGATAAAGAATCACTGAAATTTTCATCAAAATCCATTCATAGGTTAAAGAGGAGTGGCGGATAAGAGAAAGTGTGACACGTACGACGCGGATGACGCAAGATGACAAAAGTAATCCCTATAGGTCGCTCCCCAAAAAATAAAATAGGAGGTGCACAATGCCATTATGTGATAAAGAATCACTGAAAGTTTCATCAAAATCCATTCATAGGTTAATGAGGAGTGGCGGATAAGAGAAAGTGTGATGCGGACGACGCGGACGACGACGCAGACGACAAAATTAATCCCTATATGTCGCTCCCCACTTCGTGGGGCGGCGACACAAAAATCATCAGCAGCAATTTATAATTAATGAAGAACCGGCTTGTACCCGGTGCTTTATTGATTAAATTTTTGATGATTATTCCTATAACTAGTGTTTGGAATCTAATATTATTGCATCTGTGGACATATTGCCCACCCTTAGAAAGTGACCAGTCCATGGCAGCTGCACTGTAACGATCGACATAATTTGCACCCCAAAATTCGGAAAAAACGTTTGTATCAGCTCTGCACACAGTGAACTCTGTCAAACATGAGTGAATTGTCTCAATTCATTGTTGCATTACATGTAAAAAAAACTGTTACCAGTACTCAAAATTTTGGTATTTTGACATCAGTGCTTGAAAGGATTACTGTTTGAAAGTAATACAATACGGTAATCCCAAAAGCATTCTTTTTGTTGCCTGAATCGCAACATGACTGCGATCTGGTTGCAACACATTTATGGTGTTGGACATAAATTTTGTCAATAAAATATTGCAAAATGAAAACAAGTAGATATTATCTGAGAGTGGTGGCTGTGGAGGCAAGTGCACTTGTCTCTCATGCCAGAGTTCCAGGACTAGATCCTCAGTCTGGAAAGTTCCTGAGTTATTTGAGTTATAAATCTTGCCTCTCCCAGCAGAGAGTTTCTTTGAATAAACATAAAACGTGAACACATAAGGTAGATGCATATTAACACTTTACCTAACGAATCGGCCACATCCACCTGCGTAATTTGCAAATTGAGCAATCGAAAAAAAAAAAAATTTTCAAAACATTTCGACAAAAGCATATCATGTGATCATCGAGCTCGTTCCAATGAGGGGATCACATGATGGGGTTTTGTTGAAATTTTTTTGACCAATTTTAAAAAATAGTAATTAAAATAAAAAAAAAATGATTTTCTCTACGTTGGGTAAAGGGTTAAATTTCAAAGCATTGTAAGTACTGGTTCATGAGAAAAAGATTTTCAAAGAATTTTGGGTTTTGTGAGCACTGCCATCCACCCCCCCCCAGCCCCCCCCCCCCCACACCCCCAACCCCCAACCAACCAACTGAAAAACATGGGAAGAGCATCGCCCAAAGATAAGTTGTGAAAAGTTTACTAAAGTTTTGGCCAATGATTCGGAAGAAGACTGAAATGCAAATGTTAGCAGACAACAGATGCAGGACAATGGATGACAGACACCAAGTGGTGTCAAAAGCTCTCCCTGACTAAAAATTCATCAAAAAGAAAAAATTCATTCCATTTTATGCCTCAAAATCATACCTCAGGTTTCTCTTCCTTTAGTCTCTCTAATGCTGCTATCGATGTAACAAACACTGCAGGCTGACAATAAATGGTTAAATCAAGTTTAGATTTTGGTCCCAAAAGGCAGAGTTTTAATAAATCATACCCCAATATCTCTGAGGCTTTATTGTACATATCCTTCACTAATGGATAATGAATCAGTTGCTTACCCATTCCAACAAACTGACTGCCCTGTCCTGGAAATAACAGAATTGATGTTGTTTTTGGATCAACATTTGGCCGTGTTGCCCATTTGGTCTGATCCCGCTTCCAGGATCGATAATTTTGTAAATCTGAAGGAAACTCTGGTTCAGGGAGTGAATGTGTTATTTGTGTTGCATCTGTGACTAAATCTTGTAAATGTTTGCTGAAATTTTTGTCTTGTTCTATAAAAACATCTTTCCGACTTTCCTGCTGAATGCCTTGAAGCGATTTACCTTGCTTCTCTAATCTTCGAATTAGTCGCTTGGGCAACCGAGAAGTTTCGGAGACAGTGGCTGGAATATCCTCCGCAGAACGAGCTGAAGAACTGTAGTACAAATGGTGCAAAATACTTGTCTTGGGGCAAAACACTTTAATACATCTTGAGCAAGGAACTGGATAGAAAAATTTCACACTTTGAAGCATGATGGAATACCAGATGAATCTGCCCACGAAATGAAGATACAGCTGAGATCATCTAAATTTAAATTCAGTACTATTAAACATATATACTGAGTTTAGTCAATGAGCTGATATTTTTATTTAATTAGATAAGTATAATCCAGCCTTTTTATGCAGTGGAATAATCTTTTACATTCTTCCTTTTGGGAATCTGAGATGTGACATTAATGGGATTCAATCAAGTCTTTCTGGAATCCTAAAAATAAACATAAAAATACAGTTAAGCCTAAAAAAGTAAAAAATCTGTTTTCAGGCCCTCCCACATGGTCCTTTTGGCTGCTGCATTATCTCTTTTTATAACCAATGCAAACTTAAAAAAATAATAAATTAAATGGTTTATGTCAGATATTTTACCCAATAGTTTGGCCGCCGAGGCATTGAACCTGGTTTTGTTGCATTAAGTTTTTTTCTTGGCGGATTATTATTCTATAGGGTCTCCTTGATGAGATTTTTCTTACTGGACAGCTGACAGTGTTGAGCAATTTTTTTTATTCGACAAAATCCAAGATGGCCACCAAGGTGGCCGCTATGAAAAAATACAATATCACCATATAATTTGGATCGGAATTTTTGTAAGATAATATGGAATTTTGAAGATTTTTCTTCTTGATTCATCGTACACATATATAATTGTTACTTACTGGCCAAAATAAGATTACCAAAATCCAATATGGCAGCCAAGATGGCCACCAATGTGTCACACTTTTCTCATTTTTTTGAGATTTCACCACGTATCCTTCATATTGTTGCTAAGTTGTTGACAAATATGCATGCTTATATAATTCTATTTACCAGAGGGGCCATTTCTGAACACACTGGTACTCTAATATCCACCAGAAGTGGATTGTTGCTCACTGTATCACGTTATTTATAAACGCTGGTATAACCAAGTCAATCCAAAAAAAGTTGCGAATTATGTTATGTTCGTCGGAATTAACCGATATTATATGTATAAACAATGTAAGGTATATACACATATCAGCACATTTTCATGAACCTAGTGTTACTCTCATGTGTCATATGAAATATATTCTCTCAAAACCCAAGATGGCGTCCAAAATGGCCGCAAATATGGCAAAAAATCATCATTTCTTACAAATATAGGCGGCAATTAGGCGCTATTATTTTGAAATGTCCAACCATGATTACCGATATGAATTAGCCATAAGGGGTGATGCTCTTTTGTTATATATGATCAAAGGAATTGTTTGAGAAACCCAATATGGCGTCCAAAATACCCCCAAAATTGGAAGGTTTTTTCTCGTCTATTATCGTATCACTATATCGTATAAATATAGGGTCTCCTCGTGCGATTCCCTTTTCTGGGCAGCTGACAGGGTTGATCAATTTCCTTATAACCGCCAAAACCTAAGATGGCCCCAAATTCAAGTTTCCGCCGATACCACTGAAAATATTGAAATTGAAAGTCAAAAATCTTTACTAAATAATTCACAACCGCACGCCATTTCCAACTGATTGTGTTGGTCACAAAGCGGGTCAGCTTATCCCCAGATTTTCCAGAAAAAATCAAAATGGCTACCAAAATTAGTAACATTTTACTATTTTCAGCAGTAGTGTTAAAGACTCCAAAACAGAGGTGGGAACTGAAATGTATGAGAAATTGTAACAAGAGAGGTGTTTGTAAATATCATTGGTGAAGTACTTTATAAGGACCACACAAGATGCAGTGAATATCAAGTTGAATGACTGTAGTTCCTTAGATCGAAACATCACTAGGCATTACTGCCAGCGATGTCTGTTCATTGCAGCAGTCCTCTGAAACACTGCACGCACAGAAAATGGTACACGCCATGTTTGCTGCATTACACTTACACCTCGAATATTTTCATGGCGTTTTACTCGAACATGTGCACCTAATCATCTTCAGTATTTCATCAGGTGCTAGCTTGACGTTGGATGCAACTGTCACAGGGTTCAAAGATTTTGTATTCACGTCTTTCTCGAATCCAAATACAGTTGGGTCCATCTGCGGTGGGTTAGGTTGAAGGGCATGCTTCCATATACAAGTTTGCAAGTGGGCCCGTTTGACATTCTCAGTAAAAGCCTCTGTTGTGGGTGGTAGGCTGCACAATTTAGGAGCAGATGTTGCAGTCGGATTCCCAAATTGTGTTCTCCATATGCGCAAACGAGCATCGGACATTGATGTTGATTTAGGAAATCTATAGCATAATGCTATGAACTTGGTGGCTTGTTCTAGAACATCCGATATCTCCACGTTATTCTCACCAAGTGATTCCAGTGTCCCACCAGTTTGCAAAACCTTCAGTACACGCCCTTTGCCGATACCAAAGTATCCCCCTACAGTATCACACCCGGAAAGTGCGTGAGCAGCAAGCAGTTGAGGAACAATTTTCTTGTGTGTATCAACTGCGGCAGGTATATCTATCACCACCCGTCCATGGATTGGTGACTCCATAGTCATTGCAAAACCGTCAAGTGTTGTTCAAGGTAGTGATGCAGCAACAACAAATAGACGTGTCATCAGCAACAACCACAACGTTATTACATTCAGCTGCAGCAAACAATATTGCCTGTTGAACAATAATGTTGTCAGCTTCCTCGTGACTAGTTGCCATATCTACTCTGTCACCGATCCACAACTAATCTCAACCGGAACATCATGCTGGCCAGTAATTGCAAGTTTGTGAGTTCGTGTGTTTTGCTCAGCAAAACTTTTGTCCGTGGTGAGTTGATCACACATAATGGAGATCAGTTGCTTTTTGTTCTCCACTACGGTCAGCACATGTTTTTGTGGTGGTAGCAGGGAGGTGGGTACAAGTTGAAACACCTGGCAGCTTTCAGCCTTTCTGTGTGCTCATGTCACGTACTTGGTGCTGTAGTCAACATATCTGTCAAATACCAAATACACATCACTCGATCGCAACTTCTGTTTGATGTTGTCTTTAAACGCTGTAATGAAGTCTAGAACAGTTGCCAGTCTGGTTTTGGTAGACACGGGCCAATGAGGTATCCAGAGCAGTGCACAGCCATCGATAACAATTGCAGATTTCTTATCCACACCAGACATTCTTTTTGGTTTCTCAACAACTGTTTTATTTTTCAATACTGATTTTGATGTGCACACGCGCATATCCCTGGATTCATCAAATATGGCGGTTGGTAGTTGTGACAGTTCAAAGGAAAGGATATGTTTGATATCTAATTCACGTGAACTACATAAAAGTCTGATAACTCTGGAATAAATGAGATTAGTGTCATATTTTGACCTCTCGAACCTTCAGCGACTTTTTCAAGATTGCCATAGCTTGTACTGGTTTCGAAATTGACTCATAAAATCACTCGGGAAGGCCTCTTCAAATTCCGTCATTTTCTGAACTCCGAGGCTGACAATCTTATCGACATTGACAGACGTTGGATCTATCCTACCAGTTGCGATGTTAATTATGGTCTAAGGGTGTCCGTTTGGATCCAATGGGTCAATACACATTCCTAGAGTTTAGTTCTCAGACCCATACGGTCAACAGAATCACTTGCAATTCTAGACTTGGCCTCTTCCTTATATGCAATCTGTAATTTGTCACTATCTCGATCTTCTCGCAAATTTGATATACGGGTAGCTAACTTCACACATGCATGCAAACTCAATGCGCAGGTTTTTAGTGTTTCTGGCTTTAATGTGATCCCTATTATACGGGATTTGCTATGGCCATATCGCATGAAGGTAGTTTCGATATACATATCGCTCCATATGCCATTCCATAGACCAGGTATGTGTCTCATCACATGTTCACCCTTCAAGAAATGAGATAAAATATCCGGTGGCATATTTTGCATCTGCTGAAGATTGTAAAGCCCATATCTTGCGTAATTTGCATGACCAGAAGCAAAGAAATAAGGAAGCATGCTTTTCACAACTTCGATGTGCAAAAGCCAGTCACCTTCTCTCTCCGCTCGTACGTACAACACCATGAGGAAGCATGGTTTCAAAAAAGCATCAAGTTGCCATCAATCCACATTTTTGTCGTGTGACTTTTGCACGCGTTCTCTTCTAGCAGTGCAAATAAATCTTCTGCACATTGCAAGTCATTATTCTCGAAAGCTGTTCGCAAAAGGTCTTCTGATATCAAACGCATGGCTCTCATATTCACTGGAAACTTTTGCCCAGTCAACATCTTTTCAACCCCACCGAATACTGACTCAAGTACATCTGAAAGTCCAGTATTGGCCATGAGCATTCCAACTGAACCAATGAAACTCATGAGCAAATGCATACCACCCAATCGAGGAACAAATGCCGCGAATTTGTCTGGATAAGACCATAACACCTGAACTGCTATCTTGTATAACTGCTGATCGGCAGTAAATATAGTGAACGGCTGTCCTGCATCTGACGATAGTTGCTCTGCCTTTTCCATAGCTGTCATAATAGTGTCTGGATCAGCAGGTGTCATGTCTATTAGAGAAAGGTATGCTGCATTCGTTTTTGGGTTTGTTGCTTGACCCGAGTCTCTCGTCATGCGGGTATTATACCCATTGAACTCCGGACAGTTCTGGTCACTGACCACATCTTTCAAAAATGCAAAGTCAAGTTCTATCACTCTGTGTAATGACATTGCACTGTGACACAATGTTGAAAGAAGGGGAACAGTGTTTTGTACATGTGATGCGGGCATGTCGGGTCGTTTGGGTCCATTGAAACGCACAACATCCAATTCGTACTCTGTTGGTTTTGTCATATCTGACTTTGTCAATCTTGTGATCGTCTGAGACTCAACGGAATCATTATTGTCCTTTTGAGCCATCACGATTGCCAATGAATGGGTGCTTAAGCTTCCCATTTTGAGAAGCAATTTCAGCATCAAAGTTGTCAACATCCACTTGTATGAGGCCATTGTTGGCATCTGAAATTGGTGTATCATTTGCATTCTCTGCAGCCAGAGCGGCCGCTGATTTTTTGAATCTCAATAGCTTGTCATATGAGCATGTAACACCAAAATGATGCATGGTTTTAACCAACTCTTTAGAATCTCTTAACAGCATTGCCAACGAAATTTGAAGCGGTGTGTATTTTCCACACAACACTGATGTCACTATGTTTCCTATCATCAGAGCAGGTAATGTGTGGTCCAACTGTGGAGCTAAACGACTTAGTAATGTGAGAAGTGTACCACTTACAAACGAGGATACGCTCTTGCTGTTGACATCAGTGGCGTAGTTATCTTTGTCATGATCCATATCTTTGATTTCTTTGCCAGTTGCTTTACTGAGAATCTTTATGGAACTGTCAGCATTGTCATCATCCGAGTCTTTATCGTGCCTAAGTAAGGTGCCAGCCCTGGATTTGTCTGCCAAAACGGTGGCAATTCCCGGGGAAGATAACACCAAAATGTCATTTCCGCAGCTATCGACTAGATCAGACACAAATGATCGATGGGAATTGTAAGTCCCACCAGATTGCAGATGAAGATCAAATAATTCGACAGAACTCCACGTGGGGGATGTGTCATTCATGTAAGATTTGACAGATTGTATGGCCTGACTATGTGGTGATGAAAGATCAATTTTCTGTTTTGCAGCTGATTCTACCGATTTTGGATTCGTAAATTTTGACCTACAGTTAATATGGTACCGAGCATTGGCAGCATGTAAGTCGCTAACAGCACCACACACTCTAAGCTTTACTTCTTCGGACCATTTATCGTTCCTACGACAAGAAATACCAATTATTTCATCAGTGACATATGTGGTGTACGTGTGCCTATTTGGCGAAACAGGTAGGCGGGCCTCCACCTTAAGGATTCTTCGTATCCCGGTCAACTAGGCAGTCATCACCACAAAATAGGCAATGACGCCTGAAAGTAAATTTGTCATGTGAACGTTTGGGTCGTTTTTCGGGCAGAGCATCAGAATCTAGGGATGTGCTATGAGCAACACTTGCTTGCTTCACATTCTTCGGGTGCAAATACTTCTCAACACAAAATTTAGGCAACTCAGAGTCAAATCTGGGTCTGCATCGTACCCATGTTGCAAAGCTGTATGTAAGTCATCGTTATAATTCCTACTACACCTGAGTATATTCTCAATTCGCTTTGCATTCACGTTCATTAGAGGATCTTTGCTCCTCGATTCAGCACAACCGAACGTGGTTGAGAAAAAACAAGCATCTGACATGACGGAGTTAGTCTATGTCATTTCAAAGCAAAGGTCGCCCGAACCTGAAGCTATATCGAGCGAAGTTGAAGAAATAGAAACACTAGCGATAAAAGGCGAGACAAAATTGTAAGTTTATGAGGTGTGTAGTGAGACACAATTGCGCAGTTGCAACAATGCGTTCTCGCTCTAAGAAATCAAACAGAAAGAACAGTTATATGACATAATCTCCAAACACGTTCACATATAAAAAGCGTTGTTAGATATAAATAGCGTTGATAGATATAAATAGCGGTGTACTATCCGTTCAATATTTACCAAGTACCCAATGCAGATGTAGTTACTATATCGAAACACAATTACGTCACATTTTGTGCTTATATAGTGAGTTACGATGAAATAATCATTCGGATCTGTAATTTCCACATTAATTTTCGACCCCTTCAACAGTACCTCACTTTAAGGCCCAATTAAAAAAAATGCTCAATGCTGTCAGCTGTCCAGTAAGAAAAATTAGTAAGAGGGGTGTCTGAACTAATAAAAACCGTTGAGAAAAAAACTTAATACAACAAAACATGGTTTGGTGAAAAAATGGCGTTTGGCGGCCAGACAACAAGTTAATAAAATTGATAAATTTGTCCCTTGAGTGCAACAAGGCTTTGCAATACTTTAGTATTGCAAAGCATTGTTGCACTCAAGGGATGAAATACACCACCACCCATGCTATTTTGTAGATTATGCGGTCTAAAACATAAAACAAACCAAGAACTTGAACTTTTGATGGCAAAGAAATAATTATAAAAATAAACTAGAGGCTCTAAAAAGCCTGTAATCGCTCACCTGAAACTACATATAAAAATGTGATTTCCCATGAAGGCTTTCCATGGTAACTTTGAGCTGCAATTGTGGCCATGTTAGCAACATTACATCAACATTACATCAGGATCATTGGTAAAAGGTGCCCCAGTCCTCAATCATGTGATGTTTCAAAACATTTGACTTTGTAGTTTCAAAGGGGAAGATTTTTGCAAAATCCATCAATCAGGATCAGAGAATGTCTCTGGTGGCCATATTTTCAGCTCAGTAGTTCCAGAGAAGTTGAAAATGTGATTTCCCATAGGGTTTCTATAGTAACTATAAGCTGCAATTGCAGCCATGTTTGCAAGACGATCAACATTAAATGGGGATCATTGGTAGAGGGTGTCTCAGTCATCAACCATGCAAAGTTTCAAAACATTTGGTCTTGTGGTTTCAGAGGCGATTTTTCAAAATCCACCAATCAGAATCAAAAAATGCTTCTGGCAGGCATGCTTTTCGATGCATGGTAACAAAATGAGGAGAGTTTGTAGAGGACCTGCCATAGACTATCCCTGCCAGGTTTCATTCATGTCAGCTCAGTAGTTCCATAGAAGATGAAAATGTGATTTCCCATAGGTCTTCTATAGTAACTATAAGCCACAATTGCAGCCATGTTTGCAACCCGATCAACACTAATTGGGGATCGTTGTTAGAGGGTGTCTCAGTCATCAACCATGCAAAGTTTCAAAACATTTGGTCTTGTGGTTTCAGAGGAGATTTTTCAAAATCCACCAATCAGAATCAAAAAATGCTTTTTGCAGCCATGTTTTTCGATGCATGGTAACAATGAAAGTATCAATGACACTGTAGCTTAACTTGTGTGTTGTGTTTGATGAAAAGGATAATGTTCAATGTTTATGAAAGGATTATGAAATAAGACAAGAATTGTGATAATTGGGAATATGTTCATTTCTGTTCCCTGTATGCTATGTTCATGATAAAAATAATATGAGGTGTACACTGTACTAAAGAGCTGAGGGGTGGGTTAATATGACCTCACAGTTAATGTATGTGACCCTCACAGTTAACGTATATCAACAAAAGTTACCAAGTTACAATGAAATTATTCCAAAACGAGTCATCCTATCAAGTTACATTAAAATCCCTTCATAGATATGGCCTGTATACTGTGCTAGAGGTTTTCGGGCTTCGGGCCACTGTAGCCGTCATTTTCCCAATTGCGTCCAAAGGGGACGTTCTCATCTAGACATTATATGAAGTCAACCTACCAAGTTACAATGAATTCCCTTCATATATATGACCTGTAGACTGTGCTCAAGGTTTTTGGGCTTCAGGCCCCTGAAGCAGTCACAGTTGACCAATCATGACCAAAAGGGGATGTCATCATCTAGGCATTATATGGAGTCAACTTATGGGTTACAATGAAGTAATTCCATAAATATGACCAATAGACTATGCTAAAGGTCTTGGGGTTTGGGGTTTGGGCAGACATCAAGGCTGAATGATCGCAACCAAAAGGGGACGTTCTCATCTAGACATTATTTAGAGTCATCCTACCAAGGTACAATGAAATCCCTTCATAAATAGCACCTGTAGACTGTGCTAAAGATTTTCGGGCTTTGGGCCCCTGTAGCCAATACAGTTGCCTAATGGTGTCCAAAAGGGGCTGTTCTCATCTAGACATTACATGAAGTCAACCTACCAAGTTACAATGAAATCCCTTCATGAATATGATCTGAAGACTGTGCTTAAGGTTTTCGGGCTTTAGGCTTGGGCAGCCATCATGGTTGAATGATCGCAACCAAAAGGGGACATTCTCATCTGGACATCATCTGGAGTGATCCTATGAAGTTACAATGAAATCCCTTCATAAATATGACCTGTAGACTGTGCTCAAGATTTTCGGGCTTCGGGCCCCTGTAGCCGTCACATTTGCCCAATCACATCCAAAAGGGGACTTTCTCATCTAGACATTGTATGAAGTCATCCCACCAAGTTACAATGAAATTCCTCAATAAATATGACCTGTAGACTGTGCTAAAGGTTTTCGGGTTTTGGGCTCGGGCAGTCGTCACGGTTGGCAGATCATGCCCAAATGGGGAAATTCTCATCTAGACACCATAATGAGTCATCCTACCAAGTTACAATGAAATCCCTCCACATTAAACATGACCTGCAGACCATGCTAAAAGTTTTGGGGTTTCAGGCTTGGGCAGCCATCACGGTTGATAGATCATGCCCAAAAGGGGATGTTCTCATCTAGGCATTATACAGAGGCATCCTACCAAGTCACAATGAAATCCCTTCATAAATATGACCTGTAGACTGTGCTAATGGTTTTTTGGTTTTGGGCTCGGGCTGCCATACCGGTTGCCCAATCGCGACCAAAAGGGGACGTTCTCATCTAGACATGACCCCAAACCTGCATATGAAATTTTGTGATGATCAGACAAGAACTGCGGGGTGTAGCCCGTGCAAAAGGAAAATGTGAACAGACATCACAGACTCACAGACAAACAGACTTTCGCACGTGTGATGGCAATAGCTTATCTTGACTATGTCAAGTTAAGCTAAAAATGAGGAGCATTTGTAGATGACCTCCCATAGACTATCCCTGCCAGGTTTGGTTCACATCAGCTCAGTAGTTCCAGAGAAGAAGATGAAAATGTGATTTCCCATAGGGTTTCTATAGTAACTATAAGCCACAATTGCAGCCATGTTTACAACCCAATCAACATTAAATGAGGATCTTTGGTAGATGGGGGGTCCCAGTCATCGTTTATGTGAAGTATCAAAACATTTGGCCTGGTAGTTTCAGAGAAGATTTTTGAATATCCACCAATCAGAATCAAAGAATGCCTCTGGCGGCCATGTTTTTCAACCCACGGGAACAAAATGAGGATCGTATGTAGAGGACCTCCCATAGATCATTCCTGCCAAGATTGGTTCACGTCGGCTCAGTAGTTCCAGAGAAGATGAAAATGTGATTTCCCATAGGGTTTCTATAGTAACTATAAGCCGCAACTGAAGCCATGTTTGCAACACGATCAACATTAAATGAGGATCATTGGTAGATGGGGTCCCAATGATCAACCATGCAAAGTTTCAAAACATTTGGTCAAGTGGTTTCAGAGAAGATTTTTCAAGCTCCACCAATCAGAATCAAAGAATGCCTTTGGCGGCCATGTTTTCAAACCCATGGGAACAAAATGAGGATCATATGCAGAGGACCCCCATAGACTATCCCTGTCAGGTTTCGTTCATGTCGGCTCAGTAGTTCCAGAGAAGAAGATGAAAATGTGATTTCCCATGGAGTTTCTATAGTAACTGTAAGCTGCAATTGCAGCCATGTTTGTAACCCGATCAACATTAAATGTGGATTGTTGGTAGAGGGGGTCCCAGTCATCATTTATATGAAGTTTCATAACATTTGGCCTAGCGGTTTCAGAGAAGATTTTTGAAAATCCACTAACCAGGAAGCCATGTTTTTCATCCGACGGGAATAAAAGGGAGATCGTTTGTAGAGGATCTCCCATAGACCATTTCTGCCAAGTTTGGTTCACACCTGCTCAGCAGTTACAGGGAAGAAGATGAAAATGTGAAAAGTTTACGGACGACAGATGCCAAGTGATGGGAAAAGCTCACATGACCTTTTTGGCCAGGTGAGCTAAAAATAAAATAAAAAACTGCCTGCAAGTGCCAACATGTAATTTTATTAAAAAAATGGCCTGAGAAGCAGATCTACTTTGTGGGCCTTATAATTGTTTTGAATAAAATTTATAAAGGAGAAAGGAGTGTCCAGTTTTTCAACAGAAACATTCTATCGTATCTCACTTAACAACAAACTTGATCATATAAAAATTTAATGCTCTATATCATATATGACTTGCAGATGACCCCCCAAAAAAGAGTAAAATTTCATATTTAGCCTAATAGACATAGTTAATCAATCTCACAGAAACAAGTTTGATGAGTTTGTTCCAATGAGAGTCAGAAGATATGTTCTGGAGGCAAACACTGAAAAATAACAAAATCTGAAATGTGATTTTTGCAAATATTTTCCCATGTTTATACCTATGCTGCTCACTTCAGAGGAATTCCACCCAGCCACTGGTTACCGATTTCTATTTTACCAGTTAAACAGAAATTGTTTACCACAGTAAAAGCAAGCATAGCTTAAATTCCCAGGGTTCCCACAGGGAATCACAGGTCAGATATGGCCACTTTGTCAGGTAAAGAGTTGATGCTTACTTTCTGAATTGGCCCAATCCCCAGGCCTGAAGATAGGATCTCAAAATTTTCCCCGACAGTCTTCTCAAAATCAGGATTTTGAAACCCAACCCATGAAAATTATTTGATTATAAATCCTTTCTGCTCACTCCGAATGGTATTAGCATTTTCAATGTAAAGATCCAGCGTATTTGAGCACTTCATCTCTTTAAGGTTGAATTGTGGCCCTCTGGGTCGGCCTGTACAATTTGGATGATATAGAAGTGTACATCCTTGATAGTGTGATTGTCTTGATTAAATTGTATTGCCACAGGAGTTTCCCTTTTGTATCGGCGAGATGTTCTTTAATACGGAGGAGAAACGTCCATTTAGTCTCACCCACATGTTTTTTGCATGCATTGCAGGTGACTAAATAGACACAGTTTTTTCTGAGACAGTTTGGTCTATTAGGGCTGAACTGGCCTAATCCCCAGGCCTGAAGCTAGGATTTCAAAATTTTCCGGACAGTGTTCTTGTGACATTGATCATTGGTACAAGCTTGGAACCTAACTCGATATACTACCTGAAAACAACAAAATGAAATGGGTTTGAACCATTCATTTATTATTATTATTTTTAGAATTTCTTTCGTTTAACAAAAGTAATTCTTTAAAATAATAATAACATACAAAAAATTTGTTTGTGTCCTTGACCACTCGATTGCCATATACTTATAATAAGCTACTGATACATGTATATGAAACATAATGGTATTTTTAGATTATCAAAATAATCGTTTTGCAAAATGGAAAACTTCTTTCTCTTCATTTAAATCAAATTAGCATTTTTTTAGAGAAAATGTTCGCATTTGGTGACACTCCACTAGCTCCGGGCCTAACTTCCCACGCACTGCACAAAAAATCAACATACCCATTTGGTCACACTTTCATTCCTTCTCTTTGTCTGAATCATAACTTATCACCCTATACTGGATCAAGCTCACCGACCTCATACCAATGAGGGACAGTGAGTACGCACAGAGTGAACTGGTGGTTGACCACCCAGCAGGAAGACATCATACCATACCCTTGAACATCAAGACCTGTAGAAACTTGTAGTCCCAAGCATCAAAGTTGCAGATCATGGAGCAACCAGATCTGGCGGTCTTGGTTTATGACCTGAAACTTTCCTTGTTGGGTTCCAAATTTTCTATTGCTCAAGTAGTTAGGGCTGCAACGATTCATCACGATTTCAATGCATCGTGATACATTTGTACACGATACGCATATCATATCGTTTCATGTGTATCACGATACAAACGATACACTTCCAGAAGGTTGGCATGACGTTGTCAGAAGTTGCATTTTCAGGCCCGACAAGTCTATTTTGTGCTTTTCCAACTTATAATTCCACCACAGGAGTCTGAAATTCTATCAGTATATCTATAATTCACTTTCAACGTGATATTTACGTTCCCAACGTAATCCCCTTCAAGGGGATTACGTTGGGAACGTAAATATCACGTTGAAAGTGAATTATAGCTATACTGATAGAATTTCAGTCTCCTGTGATTCCACGTGTTCATTTGTATTTCAGTAAAATATCAACTCTAAAGTCTAAATTATAAGCATTGTTTGAGGCAACAGACCTCTCACCTCTGAGTTGAACCCAGACTCCCAGAAATCCATTGGCTGGAACTTGATTGTCTTTCTCAAGCACTAAAAAGGAAATTGGATGTTACTGATCAAATGAAAGTTGGACTCTGTGCAGATTGGGGACCTTTTATTGCTGATAATTCACTCTCAATGTATTGCATGTAATGTATCGAGAAAAAATCGTATCGTGAAAAAAAATCGCGATATATATTGTATCGTAAGTGAGACGTATCGTTGCAGCCCTACAAGCAGTTAAGTGAGGAGGCAGGTGTTGTATCAACACACACCTAGAAGCTATTAATTGAAAATAGAATATGTTCTCATTTTTTAAGTCAGTGTATGTTGTCTTATCAACTACCCTGCTAACTATGTGCAATGCACAGGGTTAGTCACACTTTTCTTTCTGGATATAAATAAGATCATATCTATTAACCCTTAAGCCCCCATATAGCCCCAAACTGCCACTTTCATATTGCATTGAAGCAGGTGCTCCCTTGTGTAATCTTTTTTATTACTCTTGTGTGTAGACAGAATTTTCCTTGGCAGTGGTTCTACATCACTGCTGGCTGCCTGTATAGGCAGCCAGCAGTGATGTAGAACCACTGCCAAGTCATCAATAACTATGTAAGCAGAAAAAGGCCATAAATACTTTAAAATTAATCTGAGGACTTAAGGGTTAATTATGTGACTAACCCTGTTCATTGCAGTGTTACATGTATATATACACTTTTTTGAAGGCAAGATGCTATCATGATGTTAGTGTTTGCAAACAGCTAATCAATTTGAAGTACAAGTGTAAAATTACTGGGAATCCCTTGGCATTCCCCCCACCCCCCCCCCACCCCCAAAATGTCCAGATTTTAAATAGCAGGAATGCCAATGGTCAAATGTCCAATGTGACTAACTACGCATGCTTAGTGTAATGCATCATGTTTTTCACCTCAACTTGTTTCAAATTCGAGGTAAACAATATTCTATTGCCTTTGTAATGATGGTGACTGCTGAGACAAACCACTTGAACAGTTGTGAAAAAAAGTAGTAAAGAAACACTCCATGGTCTGCGAGGGCAGACGGGCCAGTTAAAAAGGGAAAAGACCCAAATTTAATCCAATAATAATCTGCACCAGTGAAGTAAATTAACTTCTTGTAAACCGTGACATTACTCATTAGCAAGTTGAAATTTACAAACTTTTCAGTGTACCGATTATAATGATTTAATTTGCCGAGATCGGTGATGCTATTGAAAAAATTGTTGGGGTTGGGGTGCAAAATTAGGGTAAGTCAGGTAATCGGAACTTTACCATCACTTTTGGGGGGCCTTAGGAAAATGGGCCAAGTTCTTGGTGATGGCAAACTTTGCTCAAGTCTTGACAAACAGTATTAGCTACTCTATCAGTATTATTTTGCTGAATGCGATATTGAGCGCCGCTCGAAAAGGCAGTATCCTGTAACGAGTGTATTTTGTTTATTGAACTTATTACATAGCCACTATGGCTTTCTCAAACCCCAGGAGAACTGGGTACAAAAAAATCAAAAAGTAAATTTAAGCAGAAAATTGCAGTTACTACCACCCTGAAATTTTCATTTTTCCCTCACACTATTATTAGTATTTATTACTTCGAATTCTGTTGTTTCTGAAACAGCAGCTTTTCCCCAGGACTTAGATACATTTAAAAATGATCTGGAGCCTAATCCAGTACAAGCCTAATACGAAGTATTAGTTTCTTATGTCTTAATTTATTCTTAGTGTGGTTTTCATTAAAAAAATACATATGTAGTTTTGGATACTATCATCCTAATACAAAGTATTAGTTTCTTATGTCTTAATTATCCACACCTTTTTTTAAAAAAGCGGGGATATCGTGGTGATCTCCGTCCATCCCATCTGTCCCATCCATACGTCCAAACCTCTTATCAACAATATGTTAATATGTTCCAGCAGGGTGTCTAGATGTGCATGAAGGTTCTGAATTTTTTATTTGGCCCCGTAGCACCACTTTTGTCATTAGAGAATCGGTTTATGGTGAAAAGTTCCTTAGGGTTTTAATTTGAAACGTTGAAAGTGTGTTAATATGTTCCAGTAGGGTCTCTACATGTTCATAAAGGTTTTGTATTTTTTATTTGGCCCAGTCGGGCAACTGTAGCGCCACTTGTCATTAGAGAATCAGTTTGTGGCGAAAGACTCTGAGGGTTTTTAATTTGAAACGTTGAGAGTGTGGTCATATGTTCCAGTAGGGTCTCTAGATGAGAATAAAGGTTTCGGATTTTTGATTCGGCCCAGTGTGGCAACTGTAGCACCACTTATGTGACTGCACAAGCAGTACTATAGGCATCAGCGAAATGACGCCACACGCTGAAATAAATAGACTATAGGGAATAATGTGCATTCTTTGATTACGCAACATGAATCTTGTGATCCTTCCTGACAGGGCAACACATGTGTTCTCCGAGACAGGTTGATGTCAGAGGTTTCATAACTCTTTGAAGTTGATCTACAAAACAATATTCCATGATGTAGGACAGGAACAAAGCTAACGTTTAATGACATTGTGTCTACAGTGCATCGTTTTTCTGTGAGTACTGTCAACGAAATATACCCCCTAAGTTCAAAACGGGTTGTTCCCGACTTCAATAGTAAGCAATACCTCATATTATCGGATGCAATATCAGGAGTATGGTTATGATATCCAGTTGATGGCTTTTTTAACTGGTTGAGTTTCATTGCAACCGGATGCAAATCGGATGTCTGGCTAACAATGGCAGCTCTATATATTACACATTAACAAAAAAGCGAATATACATGTGAATGGTTATTTAAATTTGGAGGGTTATCCAAATTTTCTGGGCATAAATGTTTTGGGGTTGTCTAAATTTTCAATTTGTGAATACCTGGCTAGGAATAAATTAGTGGGTCCAGTAGGAGGGAAAAATTGCCAGATGTTATCATGGTTTGCGGCAGACAGAGAAAATTTTAGAATTGAACACTGTGGGAAGGCCATTTCCTAGCATCTGAGACAGCGAATCATGTTTTAGACTTTTAGTGGGAACAATTTTGTGTGAATAATTATGTTGAATCTTTGGGGAGACACCTAAAGCTATCGCCGTTTCTTCGCTACACTTGGCATGTGACAGTGACATCTTACCTGAAGGTGCTCCTTAAATGTGTCAACTTTGTTGGGAGAATGACCATGTCTTGACTGTAATTTTATGGCGTCATGTTGTTGGTTTTTTCGACTGGATTTTATGCTTAATCAGTAAATGATCAGCAGGGGGAATGGGTCCCATTGATGGACCCTCAGCCATATTAGCAGAAACCCTGGATATTGGCACCTATTACATCCATCACAAAGTACAGCTTCTTGGCAAGGACGTACTGGAGACTTGCACTCGATCCATGCATCAGCCATGCTTGAAATGAATGAATGAATGAATGGATGGATGGATGGATGGATGGATGGATGGATGGATGGATGGATGAAATGAATGAATGAATGAATGAATGAATGAATGAATGAATGAATGAATGAATGAATGAATGAATGAATGAATGAATGAGTGAATGAATGAATGAATGAATGAATGAAAAGTTTCAGCACGCAGAAGGCGCACAGGAACGATGTGGGATTTAAATCCCTTGCGACCCGAATAACTTTATTTGCTTTAAAACTTTATTTCCGTATGAATCCACGAGAGTTGGAAGCGAGAACCAATAATCTTATTTGGTTTGCATGTGCACACTGGCAGTTGGGTAGTGGGAGCAGATCGCCTCAAACCTTGATGATGACTAGGAATTGTGAATAACTACAAAAATTTGCTCTGTGTTTTTTTACGGACATGGCCATATTTATGATAATACTGAAACCGCGGTTTGTTGTTTGTTTTAGAAAGAAAAAGAAACTCAAACAGCCGCTGGTTTGGGAGCAGCCCCAGCATGTTGTCCATAACGGTCACAAAAAAGAAAAAATCCACCAATATGAGTTTTTGAAGCTGGGAGTTATCCATCAGCCTATAAGGAAAAGTGGATGCTGAGCCTTGGCCATCTGGTCTGCCTTCAGGGAGAACAGATGACGGGGTGATGGGAGGGGAAAAAAACAAAAATACACCCCCCCCCCCCCCCAAAAAAAAACCACACACACTCTCTCCCACTCACAGACGCACAACCAAAAGCCCTTAGAAGGGCTGTTAACCCTTCACCCAACGAATCGCCCACAACCGCCCGCATAATATGCAAATTCAGCAGCTGAAAAATATTATTTTTCGAAATATTTCAACAAAATCGTATCATGTGACACCTCTTTGGAACAAGCTCATCGAGCTCGTTCTAAAGAGGGGTCATATGATATGGTTTTGTTGAAAGTTTTTGAAAAAATTTTAAAAATGATATTTAAAATAATAAATTTTGAAATCGTCTGTGTTGGGTAAAGGGTTAAATCTTTATTCAAATGTTTATTTATTTAAAATGTACACTCGAAGGCCTGGTCTTTTGAGGAGAGCTATAGCTCCCGCCCTCCATGGCTCCTGCAAAATCAATTTAAGGTGGGCCATAATTGCTCTCCTTAACAGCTGTAATAGCTCTCCTTAAACCTTCAATTCCCTTATTGATAATGGACTTAAGTATAGAATAGCTCCCCTGGCACTGGTTTAGGGGAGCCATAGTAACTCCCCTAGATTTTTCAAAAGTCCACGCCTGCTGACTCATCCCAGCCAGGTAAGCTTGTTTCAATCCTTGCCTGGTGTTTGGTGGTTTTCTGTGTATGTTAACAGAAAGGTAGGTTGTACCAATTCCTTCTGCGCTTCGTCTACTATTTCCATGCGTCTTCTTCATAAGGGTGTTTCAAGAAAATTTGAGAAAGTTCAGTTAGAAAAGTTATAGGTAGAGAGAAAGATGGGTATCTGCTATTGTATATTGTGACTTGTGTGATTGTTGCTATGGATGGGGTGAAGGGTGGATTTCTTCGGAGCTCACTCCCCACACGCAGAGTTGCGAGGCAATCCTCACAGACTCAATCCTAAAGTTCTCAATGAGTAGCGAGGCAATTAAACTCCACACAGTTTAATTCTATTGAGTAATTTTAATTTACTGTGACTTATTTTGTTTTTCTGTTAAGGGTTTGGTGTTCGTTCAGCTCTACCATTGATTCACTATCCTGGAGTCTGTGGAGGGTTTTGTTATATAGGTCTTATTAAACGCGTTTCAATTGCGCTTCAACAGAGTTACGAGGCAATCCTCACAGACTCAATCCTGAATGATGCAGAATCCCAAAGATCTCCAAATTTATTGACAAATCCAGTCACTAAAACAACATAAGTTGTTTAAATTGTAATCACAATAACTCTAATGATTAACCGGGGAAAGGCCACAGAAAGGTTTAGTCTCGTTATGCCGATGTGCTTAAATAAACATACCGAGATCGAGATAAGTGAGAGGTGCTAATTACTTTTACTGGTCACTTTTCCCAGAATTTTAGTCGTTTTTTTTTTCTTAGTGAATACGAGATGTGAATACATGTCAGGGTGAACAGGGGTCATGGAGGCGGTTTAAAAAAGAACATCTCCATATTGTTGAATACGGGACGTTAATACCTGTCAGGGTGAACAGGGATCATGGAAAAGGTTTAAAAAGGAACATCTCCATAGTCCCTCTCATACATAGTTCTCGCAGTCATGGCAAGTGAACAAGTTTCAGTTATGTTCATTCCTAATAACAGAGGAGGTAGAAATCTAGTTTACAATGACTTTAAGTTCCGAATAAAGTCACAGAAGCCACCAAATATCCACTGGGTGTGTAGTGAATGCGGTTGCGGAGCCACAATAAACACAAGAGATGACATTATTAGTTCGCCTATGGGCACACATAATCATCTTCCGGACTTACCAAATACCAAAAAAATCTGTGCAGATGCCGTGTTAGCAGATCTGAAGAAAACAGTTTGTTTTGATTCTAAATCTGTATCATCTATCTACCAGGACTTAGTTGGATCTTTAAGAGGAGATGAAACTGACCCAGTGATCATTGCTAAAATTCCAACTTTCTACAGTGCACGATCAGCTCTTTACCGATCCTGAGCAAAAACAAGGCCAGCTATTCCAAAATCTCATTCTGATATACTTCTACCAGAAATGTTCCAAAAAACAACAGCAGGGGACAACTTTCTTCTTGCTTCTGATGGCGAAGAAAAGAAAATAATGATCTTTGCGACCACAGCAAATCTTCAACTACTCAGTGAAGCGGCAGCATTATATTGTGATGGAACATTTGAGAAGTCGCCTAAACTCTTCTTCCAGTTATATTCAGTGCATGCTTTTGTTGACAATAAAATGTTCCCACTTGTGTATGGATTTCTACCAGACAAGCAGCAGTCAACTTACATTAGATTCTTTGAACTTATCTCAAATAAATGTCAAGATGCAGGTGTGACCTTCAAGCCTTCTCAGATTTTTATGGATTTTGAAATTGCTGCTCAGAATTCTGTGCAGCTCATCTTTCCAACAACAATGGTAAAGGGATGTTACTTCCACTACAGTCAAGCGGTTTATCGATTTGCATCAGACAAGTGCAGCCTTAGAAATGAATACAAAGACGACACAGCAGTCAGAACATTAGTTCGACGAGCCGTAGCTCTTCCATTTGTGGCAGTGCCAGAAGTCAGCGATGCTTGGTTTGAAGTACTGAATGCATGGGAAGAAGAATTAAATACTAGGGATGTTGACCAGCGAGTGGTAAAGTTCACAGACTATGTAACTTCATTCTGGGTTGAAGGAGTTAATCAAAATATATAGAATCATTCTGAGACAAATGGCCCAAGAACAACAAACCACGTGGAGGGATGGCATTCTAAATTGAAGAAAATAATCAACGGAAGTAATCCAAATTTGTACTCTGTTGTGAGTTTTATTCAACAGGAACAGGCTTACACAGAAGCAACAATACTTCAACTCTGTGCCAGTGGTAAAGTTTGCCCACGACGAAAAAAGTACCGAAAAATTGAACATTTCATCCGGCATTACCAAAGAGAATACAGAGAAAGAATGAACATTTTACAATTTTTAGATGCCGTGGCCAAGGCCAGTCCTTTTTGAGAGTATTTAATTAATGCCCATGTTTCATGCAATGTTTAATGTTCGTTATTTGTAATTTTTTTGTAATTTTTTCTAATCTAAAATCCTGGGTAAAAGTGACCAGTAAAAGTAATTAGCACCTTTCACTAATCCCGATCTCGGTATGTTTATTTAAGCACATCAGCATAACGAGACGACACCCACAGAAACAGCAAGTAACTAAAACAACAAGTTGTTTAAATTATTTATACAGAGTTGCATAATTGGATGTGTTGTGCAGTAGGGATATTTTTCTCATGATTAACTAAAAAATGTCAAACAAAAATCTTTTTGAATTCTAAAATTAACAAGAGTAGCTTTGAAATCTGGGACTCATCTTTGATGTTTGTCTGAATTGTCTTCAAAACAGGTCCGAGTTGTCCTAAACACTGGTCCGAGTTATCTTCAAAACTGGTCTGAGTTGTCTTCAAAATATGTCCGACTGGTTTTGGGCCAAGTGGTCGTTGGGCCGCTTTGTCTGTAATTCTCTTCCAAGAAGCTGTGGAGTGCAGTTTCTGGAGTCATCAATTGATCTATAAACTCTTATAAAATCAACAGTTTAAACAAAAATAATATAAGATTAAAAAGAGTGAACAACCTCCTCCCCCAAACCCACCCCAAAGAAACAAAAAAAAATCTAAATTTTTAAGCTACAAACAAAATGGAACAACTTTAGTTTTGGAAAAGTGATATTTGAATTCAAAAAACTCAAATTTGCTAATGAAAAAAATAATCAATGTAAAAGGGAAACTGTAGGCCATGACTGTGATTGAGCCCAGACTGAACCCCCCAACCTTCCCCAAAACCCACTCCACCCCAAAGAAACAAACAAAAAAAATCTAAATTTTTAAGCTACAAACAAAATGAAACAACTTTAGTTTTGGAAAAGTGGTATTTGAATTAAAAAAACTGAAATTTGCTTAGAAAAAAAAAATAAATGTAATAGAGAAACTGTAGACCGTGACTGTGATCGCACACAGCAGGATTCGATTTCCAAACTATTTCATGGGTGAAACAAAAACAAACAACAAACTTTAGAAGATGAAATGTTAAGTTTATTTTAAAAAAATATAAAGTGGGGGAACTCCTCCCGAATGATGAATAATGAAGATGAAGACCACACTTTAATTTATGTGGATTCCAGAAGTCATTCCAATGTAGACGGGCAGTACGAATGATTAACAGAATAAAAACTTTGAGATGCGCAAGCGAGAGCGGCAGTATATAAAACTGACCATGGAAGGCAGTTTCACCTGTCCCAAAACACTTTATGAAATTTTTTTCCGAGACAAGAGAAATATCTTCTCCCAGGAAAGTCATAACCATAAGGCGGAAAATTATTCCCTGTGGAAAAGGTGCAAAGACCGGCAGGTCTATTCGAATTGTCAGTTTACCGACAAGACCCCCTTTCCCACGAATGAACTTGAAGAGAGATGCCCTGCTCTTATACATGAAACAGCTGAAGTAGTTCAGCGACCTGAACGTAGTGGCTACCCCTCTACGTTCAGATTCTTCCCATTCAATTGTGTAGAAAAAGTTCCCATCAAGTTTTTATGAGAACTCAAAACTCGAAAATAGGAATATATATCAAGCTTTCGCCCTTATTACCGGCTGCAACCGATTGTACATGACTGCAGAGTTTATTGATCCAAACTATGTTTTATTCTTTAATTATTGTTATCTGAATAGTCGCGAAGCATCAACGAATGTTTTGAAATCGTCCATGTTTTTTTTATAGATATAAAACAGTAAAAACAATAACCTGGTAATGGCAACGAAACGAATAGACCTTTTCATTGATGCGGAATCGGAATCTCGATTTCATTCGCACAGGGGAGGTTATAAAACTTGATCGCCCAGTCGGACGAGTACAACAGAGAAATCGTTCACCCGATCGAAGTTTCCACTTGTCAATGCGAGCGGGCGAGTGTATTTTTACACCTCTGCATGTGAGATATTTTAGCAGACACAAGCACTGCACAAAAATCTCATTGCACGTGCATGGTACAAATTTTGACGTTTGCAGCCACTGTGAAAACGAATACTCGATATTACTATTGTTTGATGTCTTTGATGTTGAAAAACTCTTTGAAATCAATTACTCTCCAGGTGCTGTGACAGAACGGTGAAATGGATATGCATATTTTTTTCAATGAAATATGTGTACAGAAATCGGCAAAAGAAGTTTAGAAATGGCAATTCTACAAGCTAGGAACTAAATGTATTTTGGGGGGATGGCAGATCAATGCAAATTTTAAAGATTCTGTTATGTCGGGAAGGTGACCTGTCGGGGGAATGCGGCCATTTGACGGCTGCTGTGCCAGTATAGCGGAAACCCTAATAAACAAGAGTGAAAAAGAATTGTTTATTGATGCATAGCGGAATTTCAACTTATGGCACAGTCACATAAATAAGATTTCTGTGAATATCAAGGGTTTTGCTGGTCGGTTTCCCCGCGGCGGCTTGTCGTAGGTCGAGCTGCCTCTATGGGGAATTTGACCGTTTCCAGTAGTTCAGCGATCCGAACGTAGTGGCTACCCCTCTACGTTCAGATTCTTCCCATTCAATCCTATAGAAAAAGTTCCCATCAAGTTTTTATGGGAACTCAAAATTTGAAATTTGGGATATATATCAAGCTTTCGTCCATATTACCGGCTGCAATCGATAGTACACATATTTCCTTACATTTGGGCAGAGTTTTTTGATCCAAACTATGTTTTATTCTTTAATTGTAGTCATTTGAGTACTCGTGAGGCGTCAACGGAGATTTAGAAATCGGCCATGTTTTTGTATAAATATAAAACAGTAAAAACAATAACCCGGTAATGGCGCCGAAACGAATAGACCTTTTTATCGATGCGGAATCGGAAATTCGATCGCAATTGCGCAGAGGGGGTTGATAAACTGCTCTGTGCGAATGCGACCGAGTTTGACGACCTTCTCTGCGCAAATGAGATCGATATTCCGATTCCGCATCGATAAAAAGGTCTATTCGTTTCGGCGCCATTACCGGGTTATTGTTTTTACTGTTTTATATGAGTACACCTCACGAGTACTCAAATGATGACAATTAAAGAATAAAACATAGTTTGGATCAATAAACTATGCCCAAATGTAAGGAAATACGTGTACTATCGATAGCAGCCGGTAATATAGGCGAAAGTTTGATATATATCCCAAATTTCGAATTTTGAGTTCCCATAAAAACTTGATGAGAACTTTTTCTATAGGATTGAATGGGAAGAATCTGAACGTAGAGGGGTAGCCACTACGTTCGGATCGCTGAACTACGTTTCCGGGTGAAGTCGTGAGCTGTCGGGTTGTTTGGGCTTTTTCGGTTATTCGATAGGTACGTCAGAGTTTCTCTAACAAACGTCATAACTATTCAGTCACACTTTGGGTATCGCCCATTTCATCCATAGTCTTAGGAAGGGATTCGAGAGTGTTCTGAATCCAAATGTCAGGGGATTCTTACGCATATGCTTTAGCTGATCATCGGGTGAATGAAAAGTCATGCGGCAAGGAAACATCCATATATCAAAAATAGAAACGGTGTAAAATTACGACAGTCAAGTTCATAAAGTGGCACGAAGGGTACGGGACGGTTCGCCATCGGGACGATTCGCCATAACCTCGATTTTATGGCGAATCGTCCCACCTAAAATGGCGAATCGTCCCGGTTTTTTTATCTAAGATCTTCATTTATTTTCAATATTTCAATATTTTTGTTTCTTTTTATTCTACTTCTTAATTTTACATAAAAAGAACATTTAAATCAACATAATTTTTTCTCAAAAGATCTTATATCAAATTAGCTAATATCTTATTAGGTACTTACTTACACCGAGTCAATTACAGGGGAAATTGTTGTCAAAACAAACAATACTGGACATGTGTACAATGAAAAATATGAAGAAAATGTTTACATAACAATTTGCATTGGAGATTGAAATTGCCAGAAAGGAGAGCCGCAGTCTTGTTTTACAAGTCTGAGTGATACATGTTTTTTTAAAAAAAAACAGCTTGTTTGTTTATACAACAATCCAGGTTAGTTGACTGATATAGAAGGTGTGTAGCTAATCGTGTTTTGTATTTATTGTAAAAATGTTATATTCCGGATTCCTCAAATAAATAAATAAATAAATATAAAAAAATAACCAAATAAATAAATCTCAAATAGCTTGTATCAGAAGCACTTTCTACTTTACACTGTATGGGCGGTACTGTAATAAATTATCACAAAGATATTAAATTTTTGCTTCATAATCTGAACTAATCAATATACTTTTTTCATTCGAGACTGGCATAGAAGAATGAATACCATTGGAACCAATATCAGCTTCTATAAACTCGTCCCCCTCTTGTACCAAGAATCCACTTGAGACAGTTGAGCTTCGGGTCATAGCAACCGACTTAGAGAGTGGCATTCGGTCAAAATATACAAAGACAGCTGCAAGAATACAGGAATGTTGGGATGATTGTATGGCAGATCCTCCACGTTTGACAACAGTAGCTTTCTTAAGAAAATGCGCATGTATTTACACAGAACAGAAAACTTCACGGAAACGAAAAGGAACTGATGACACAACCACGGCAGTTTGGTTGAACACAACCACAGCAGTTCGACTGAATCAATTAATAAATGCTACATGTAAGTTAGGTAAATGGTTGAAGAAACGGCAAAAATAGCTATTCAATTTTTTTTCAATTTTCATTTTTTGCTTCCGAAACCTAAATTATGTTTTGGAAGACCCATTTTGGGTTTTTTTTTTTAAATTGTTTTATATAAAATCATCATTAAATGTGGTGTTAGATAAATGGTTAAAGATTTTTCATGTCGCGAAAACAGCTATTCAATTGTTTTTTCATTTTTTGCTTTCAAAGCATAACTTCTAATCGCTCATTGGGATCGTAAGCTACGCTTTGGGAGCAAAAAACGAAAATTGTTAAGTAATTACGTATTTTTTTTTAATAGGCCGGTTATACAGGCACCGAAATTAATTAATAAACGCCATGTTAAATAAATGTTTAACGCAATCACGAAAAATATCTTCTATCACACATTTTAATTGCTTCTCCAGGGTCCTACTAGAAACCGGAATCGACCGGAATCGACTCATATTTTACTGATTTTTCGCAATGTTTTGTACTTTTACCAATGGCATTCTATCTAATAAGTTTCCACGTGCAAGATTTAGTAAATGTCAAAGTATCCACTTGTTGCAAGTGTGTCACTACCGGTCGTGTGTGAGAATCGAACATTGTTACATTGGATTTGGAAGCAAACAATGCATAGATTAACGAAAAGACTGAATACTCGTTCATGTTTGATTTGGATCGGTTTCTAGACAACTCGTACCCACGGCAACTCGTACCAGACAAGTCGTACCCAATATTGGACGACTCGTACCCATTTTCGGCTGGACAACTCGTACCCACAATTGGATAACTCGTACCCAAGGTTGGACAACTCGTACCCATGGCTGGTCAACTTGTACTTGGTGTTTAATTGTATGGGCGAAGGCAGTTAATGGCCTAAGAATTATAGAAGCGGGGTTTTTGCTTTTGTTTAATCGTTTAAGGTGCTATAATAGTAATGGAAATCAGTTTACTTTGAAATTCCTTCGTCAGATATTCCATGAATATGAATGAAATATACACAGATATTACGTCTAAATGACAACTGTGATACACAGAACAGGAAACATATTCAGTGACCGTACTTTGTTGATAGCAGGCACCAGTGGTTCCTGGAAGTCTGCAATCGTATTCGTACGAGAACTGGGGTGAATGATACCCCCCCCCCCCCAACTCCGACACCCGGCTTTTGCGCTTCAATATTGGGAAATAGAGTACTGGAAAAAACTAAAAGGCCTTGCATCTAGGCCTAGGCTCTGCAAATTATCAGGGTGAAAACCATAGCTTTCGTAGCATTAACTCTTGCCTTTCCTAATTAACAATGCCACTCGATCTCCACCTTTAGATTATTTTTCGTGTGGCAAAGTTACATCACTGGTGAGGCGCCACTCCGGTCAGGCGAGAAAGGATTTCATTGTAAATTGAGAGTCCAGTCGGATTTTGTACTTGAAGCGTAGCACATTTACCCGCTTAGAAGAAAAACTGCAAACAATGATCAGTGAAGACTGAATCAAGAAGATCACAAATGATGTTCATTTTAAAAAAAATCCAAGTAAAAAGCTCTAATACATCTCTCTCTGTGAGTCCACCAGCTAGCATCAACTGATTTCTGTCGGAAATTTTATGGTCAACACCGACACACCTGAAAACTCGACAGTCATTTAATTTAGACTTACCCGACAGTGACAGGTGTGAGATCATGAAGAATTATTTTCTATCATCTATTACCTTATAGTCGATTGGTGTTTAATTTTCTTCCAATTATCTGTGCATATTATTATCGCCAATTAAGTTAATCTTCCAGTTGGGAGGTGTGTTTTTCTAACAATTATCTTCCATGACAATCATGAAAGTTGAATGATAATTAGTATTTTTGTAAGGTTTGTCTCTCTCCCTCTCTCTCTTTATAGGCACTGACTTCTGATGGGCCACGATCGCGTCCGACATCGCGTTAATCCTTCAACCAATAAAGGGGTGGGGTAGGGTGGGGGAATTAGCCCCGATCGCATCTGATTTTGCGTTAACCCCTCAACACGTGAAATGCTGGGTATGACTACCAATACAACAAAATATTACGTAGAAAAGCTCTCAGAAGTTTAACGAAGAGCCAAAGATTACCCGATTTTTTTTTTTTTTTTTTTTGGGGGGGGGGGGGGGGGGGCGTCTCTCGTATCTACACCACTGTATTAATATATAATTTAAATATTTCCTGTTTCCTTCGAATTGCTCTCTTGATGAAATGTTCATACCGGCGAAATTGACTTTCGGCGAAGTCTGTTTAGACTATTCTGCTGAGATAAATGCTAAAAATGGAAAGTTTTTGCCTTTATGCACACCCATTGAAAGCAGACACTCATCTTCTCAAGTCCTTCAGCCAATGTTCGCCTTCGCCCATACAACTAAAGACCAGGTACATGTTGACCAACTGTGGGTACCAGTTGTCCAACCTTGGGTACGAGTTGTCCAACTGTGGGTACGAGTTGTCCAGCCGAAAATGGGTACGAGTCGTCCAATTTTGGGTACGACTTGACTGGTACGAGTTGCCGTGGGTACGATTGTCCTGATACCTTTGGATCGTTACGTAACACAGCATAGAAATCTAAAAAGACGTCTATTATTAGATATCTATGTAATACAGGGTTCAAGTTACTTCCCTTGGAAAATGTTTCGATCAAAAGAAAAAAAAGCTTTTAAACGAGGAAGACTCTTTGCTAACCTCTTCCTGTACCCTGAAATCCTTTGACATTTACTAAATCTTGCACGTGAAAACTTATTAGATAGAATGCCATTGGTAAAAGCACAAAACATGGCGAAAAATCAGTAAAATATGAGTCGATTCCGGTCTTTAAAGTCGATTCCGGTCGATTCCGGTTTCTAGTAGCACCGCTTCTCCATCATCAGGTTTCAAGCGTTATGTATCCTAAGTTATTTTGTTTTATTTTTATATATTGTCAGCTTTTGTTATTTATGTGTTATACTTGTTATATTGCCACAAAATATTATGTCAGCCTACTGTTATTTACTACCAACTATATTGATGAAATTTAAAAAATAAACAACATATATTTTGTCGAAGCCAAGCGTTCTGTTGTCTGTTTTCTATTTCCCACTCCCGGTAATCCTCTTCTAGTCAATACCACTGATCTAAAAATAAAGTTTATTTTTAGACCAGTAAATAACCCTGATTGGCGAATCGTCCCGCCTACGAAAAATGGCGAATCGTCCCGATGGCGAACCGTCCCGGTCGACAATGGCGAATCGTCCCGGTGGCGACCGTCCCGTTCCCGGCACGAATACAGGAGAAACCACCCCAAACGAAGTCGGCCCACGAGAGAAGTCGGCCACAAGAGAAGTCGGCCCATGGGAGAAGTCGGCCCCAAACGAAGTCGGCACATGGGAGAGGTATTATAGAATAAATTTTATTAAGGTTGTACTCACTTTTATGTTAGAAATCCAAACATTTATGAGATTAAATAACTTATCCAACATTTTCAAACTAAACTTATCCAACATTGAATTGAAGCATAAATCTTCCACGAACTTTTATTTCATCAAATGGCCGAGAGCAGGTCCCAAGACCATTGAAAGTAGTCCTGTAGTTTGTGGGGCCGACTTCTCTCGTGGGCCGACTTCTCTCAAATGGTTGGGGCCGACTTCGCCTATGGGCCGAGTTCTCCTTTAGTTTAAGGGGCCAACTTCTCTCGTGGGCCGACTTCTCCGAAATTGTTTGGGCCGACTTCTCCCGGGACCGAGTTCGCAATGGGACGACTTCTCTGCATCCCAAGTGGAACGAATCTAATTTAAAGAAGAGGAATAAGATACATTTTCATTCCTCTCACACTTTGCTGTGGATCACCCACGAAAACGAAAAGTATTTCGTTCTAAAGAGACTGCGCACTACATGGACGCATTCTCCAATCTGTATCTGTATCTGAACAATAGTCGCAGTAACCAAGTATGGCGCATGCGCGACGGAGAGCAGCTGTTGTTACTGTTGTTGTTGTTGTTGTTCTTCTTCTTCTTCTTCTTTGTTGAGGGCTGATTTGAATGCCTCAACTGAATGCGCGTGCACTGTGTTTTCCTCTAGCTGGTTCCAACCTATTACTGTTTTTACGAAGTAAGAGTTTCTGAATTGTCCAGTCTTATTCGGAGGAACATTAAAACATTTGGTGTTGTTTCTGGCACTTTTCTCAATTATATTTTTGGTCTCAAAGTCTTGTAGCTTTTGGCTGTAATTCTTCTTTTGGGCTTACTTTCTGTAAGGAATTCGGCTCGAGGTATAGCGGGTACTAACTCATCAACCACCTTGTACATATAAGTTAGCCTGTTCTTTTTCCTTCTTTCTTGGAGTGTTGGAATTTCAAGTTGTTTCAGCATGTTGGTGACGCTACCTTCCTCTGTGCTGTTATAGTTATTTGCAATAAATCTTGCTGCTTTTCTTTGCACTTTTTCTAGTTTGTTTCTGTCTTTTTGTCTGTATGGATCCCAAACAATTGAGCTGTACTCTGAGGTTGATCGTACCAGTGCTATGTAGGCCGTTTTCTTGCACTCCTTAGGACAGTGTCGAAGGTTTCGTCTGAGGAAGCCCAGTGTTGAATTAGCTTTCTTTGTGATGTTGGATACATGTTACCCCCATTTCAGGTCTTCTGCGAATTGTACACCTAAGTGTGGGTTACCCTGAACTTGTTCTAATATATGGTTATCAATGTATAGAATTTGTTGGTTTTAGGTTGGATACTTATGATGTAGCAATTTTTCGTGTTGAAACGCATTCCCCAAGTTTGTGCCCATTCTTCCAGTTTTTCAAGATCTTTCTGTAGGATGTCATGATCTTTGAATGATTTTATTGGTCGATAGAGTAGGCAGTCATCGGCGAAGAGACGTACTGTTTATTTGACTGAGTCTGATAGGTGATTAATATGGCAGAGGAAGATTAGCGGTCCAAGTACAGTTCCTTGTGGTACACCTGAGTCAACATGTACTTCTTTGGATAATGACCCTTCCACTACTACTCTCATTGTTCTGTTGGTGAGGAACGAAGACAGCCATTGATGTATGTATTGGCCCTTCAATGCCATACTGCTGTAATGTGTGTAGGAAGCGTTGATGCGGGACAGTCTCGAAGGCCTTGAAGAAGTGAAGTATCGCAACATCCACTTGAAGTCCTGCATCATAATGTTTGAGTAGGTCGTGAGTTGATGTTAATAATTGCGACTCACAGGAATATTCTTTTCTGAATCCAAGATTTAGAGTTGTTAGGATATTGCTCTGTTTTAGCATATGTTTACATATGATGTGTTCAATGAGTTTGCCGGGTACTGATTTAAGGATACCGGTCTATAGTTTTCAGCTAGATGTTTGTCTCCATTTTTGAAAATGCAGGATATATTGGCCGTTTCCAGTCTGATGGTAATGCACCGTTATCTATTGGTTTTTGGAAAAAATTTGTGAGTGTTGGTGCAATTTCTGTAGCGCATTCCTTTAGCACTCGGTTTGGCAGTTGGTCAGGCCCAGATGATTTTGCAGGGTTAATCTTTTTTAATAGTTTCCTCACTCCTTTTGCATTGATGGTGAATTTTGGAATCTTGTGCTTTTGTAGCGTGCAGGCTGTCGTCAACTCAAATACTTCGTTGTCTGACTGCCACCTGTATTTATATATTTATCAAGGGTTCGGACTCTGTTGTTGTCGAGTTCAAGAAGATCTCTGAGTTAACAAATGGTAGAGTGAATATTTGCATTGATTCATAACACAATTCAAATTAATACAGCTTGATAATACTTCTAAAAATTAACTTATTTACAGCATTCATATGCAGGATTCATCAACTTGTTATGACTTCATCACGGGACATGACAATTGGTGTTTTCCAGTTGCAAAAGTATGCAGCAACTGGCATATGCCAGTTGTAAAAAATCAGCTTTTCCTTGTGCAACTTATTCGTGGCACTATCCGAACACTTGACACATATTGACTTCTTGTCTCACCCAGTGCAACTAGCGTGGCCACTTAATTACGACTGTATAGTTACTTGCAACTGCAACCGACCAGTAACTGGCTCTTCCAATTGCAATACAATTAGTTTGCAATACTTTCTGTCCCTTGCCGTTTGACACTGCCGGTTGTATCCAACCACTGGCACCCCTGTCCCCTCTACCTTGACACTGCCAGTCGCATTTAACCACTGACACCCTTCCCGTATGAATAAGTTCCACGGTACACTGTGGTAAACCATGGTAAATTCCAAAACACCCTGGTTTTACCATGGTAATACCACGGTATTTTGGGATTACCATGGTTTACCATGATACATTTTTATAAGGGTTGCACTTGCCGTTTGACACTGCCAGTTGTGTCCAACCATTGGCACCCCTGTTACCTGTACCTTGACACTACCAGTTGCGTTCGACCACTGACACCCTTGTCAGTTGTTGTTTGACACTGCCAGTTGTGTTTGACCACTGACAAATTCAACGTCTTTACACTAATTAGCTCCCCTTAATGACCTAATCACTTGCTAAACTGTCCGTTGGCTTTGTTCAAGCCTAACACAGATTATAATGGTGATGTTCTCTTACTGGAGAAGTCAACATAGAATCCCTTTCTCATTCACTTCACTGCCTTTTATATTGTTCACACTGATTGTGTTTCCTTCTCTTAAGGAGAGTCGTGCTGACTGTGTAGCCAAGTCGTCACACTTTGCTGCTGTGGATGTTTTTGGTTCTGTGTCTTCTGTATCTTTAGTGAAGACGGATTGAAATTGCTCTACCAAGATTTCTGCTTTACCTTCTCAATCGCTCGCCAGCTTCCCTTTGTTCTTCAAGGGGGAGGGGGGGGGGGGGGGGGGGGAGACACCTACGTTGTCTTGTTTTCTCGACCTTATATATTTCCAGAATGGTTTTGAGTTGTTTTTGCCTAATCTTTCTGTGGTGGTTTTATTTATGAATGTCCATTCTTGTTTTCTCAGCTGCCGTTTGCATTCCTTTTTGTGTTTCTTAAACTGATCTCACATTCCAGTTTCTTTTTCCGAGTTATATAGCTTTTGTTTCTATTTTGGCATCCTTCTTGTCTTTTTATTTATCCATGGTGTGTTTATTTTTCTACCCAATGTCTTACTTGGTATTTTTTCTTTTATGCTGGTAAGAAGAGTATTTTTAAATTTCAGCCATACTTCTTCGATGTCCATGCCTTCTTTAGATGAGTCATTGAATGTGATTGACATTTTTTTCTGTACATAAAAAGGAGTCGGCAGTTTTTCGAGTCGGCGCCGGAGTACACTTTTTGGTGTTCAAGATGGATATAGTATTTCATTGAGAATTCTCGAGTAAACTTTTTAGTGAGATAAAAATAGAAAAATGCACCAAAAACATAAAATAACTGAATTTTTTTTTTTTTTGATTTGCATTGTATTCGGCATATATAAATATAAATATAAATATGGGTGCGATAGGCGCATTAGTTACGGAACTTAATATACCATAAGTTTTGATGCGTTTCTTAATATAATTAATTGTGATAATTCTTATAACATATTCGCTAACAATTTTGTTGCGATTATTCATTATTAAGCGTCTGTGCAATTCCTAGAGAGTAATTCCCATTCGACTAGCGGACGACATGGGAGTGGGCCTAATTCCAACAAGAGGGCATACATATAAGCTGTACAGAGATAACTCAACAATTGAGGTTAGGACAATCTCATTTAGCTAGAGAGAGTAAAAACCTGGAACAACCTATCAGAAAACGCGACCAACTCACCAAACAAACATATTGAAAATAGACTCGACAAGAGACGGGAAAATCAGGAACTGAGATACGTCTACACAGAGGAACTGAATACTGGCAGATACCCAAACAAAGCGTATAATGGAGCAGCCAAAAACGCTGTACCTATACTAGAGAACACTACAACGAGCACAATAGAGATGGACAAAGTGGCGGACATCGCCAGCGTTCATTATCAACATAAGTAAACACACAAGTATAAGTAACTTTCATTTAGCAAATTTATTTAATTTTTTAATGGAATGAAAGCTGAACATTCCGTAGTATCGTATACAGCCTAAATATATTTCATCATTGAATAATGAAATATATTGAAACTAGGTACAAAATTAAACATTACGCTTTGGTGTAACAGCTTCGTGTCATCAGCCGCCAGTTTGAGCGGCGACTGTTTTCGCTGACGTTCCAGCAACGCAGTTATACACAGATCAGAGGCTCAAATACTCCCCCAATAGCCATCGAAAAAATTGTCCAAGAGAGTTTTCCAGTATTTCGCTCATTGAAACATTTAAACACAAAAACGCATTCATGGTATACATTGTTCATCCTCCTTTTTTATATTTTATTTCTTCATTTTGTTTCATTATTTTTATTATTTGTTTGTTGTTTTTTTTTTGTTTGGGGGGTGGGGGGGGGGGGGGGTCCGCCTTTCCCAACATCTGTCGTAGGATGCGGAAAACATCACGAGGCCACAGTGACAATACTGCACCAGTATTATCACAAGTACGTATATTTGCACTCTGACTTACCACCAATATCACCATATCGTACCATTTTGCGTTCACATCGACAGCGAAACTACAGCACCGTTACAGACACTCATGCATACACCCGAAGTGGATACGCATAGACTCAAGCTATCTGCTGCATAAGTACCTGCTTCCTCGAATAGATGCCAACATCGTCGTTGCCGTGAGCCGATCATAGTCTGACCCTGCCCCAAAGCGACTCATAATCAAAATCACAATATTACACCAAATCGCTTACGTACCGGCAACGCAATCACCCAAAGTGGATACAGGAAAATGAACATTAGTTAGCCGCATAACTATCTGCATCGCGGTCCCTACGACAGATGCTAGCATTGTCATTGCCGGGCGCCGCGCTCTGTTTGACCCTACCCTGACCAACGTAACAAATTACTAAAAACTACACCTACAAAATGAGGTACCCTTAACCCACAAAGACACTGATTATTTTAACTCATTTTGGAGGAAAAGGAGTTTCAAACTCCGCATCCTGACTTCCCTGGAGGATTGGTGGATGACCCTCGGTATCCAAAATACTACAAGAGTTTTCTCTAATTCTTTTGTTTTTGTTTTTTTGTGGGGGCTGGGGGGGGGGGTAACTGTTAAGGAATTCTATGCCAGGAGCCATTTCCTAGCTGGCGTTACTCCTGAGGTTTCTTTCTTTCTTCTTCTCTAAGCTTCACTCCGACATGGCATCCCCATTTAGCTTGCCCAGTCCTGGCGGAATCAAAATCACCCTCCGCCTCTCGGCCTAAACCAACGGAGGCTCCAGGTATTCCTGGACATCGACCGGTTTAGGGAGCGTCTAACCTTTGGCACTTATGGCCATTTCGTGTGTTGGATGTGTTCTTTAGTGGCAGTGGGCCCGGCCGAGCCGGAAACAGACTATACTTCCCTAAGAAGGCTCGATCGGGAACACAACTGCAACAGGTGGCAGCATATAAACTACTTACCTGAAGAACAAGGACTACCCCTAGAATTATCACATCTTCAACTTCCGGAGACAGACTAAACTTGTCATTGAAGGAAGTGGACCTTCTCAACAAGCCATATTCATAAGTGGCAGACTTTACATGCCTGGGGAGCAGACCAAGAACCACTTACTGCAACAGGCGGGATGGGTGTACTGAGTCATGGTGGCCTTTCTGGCTCCTTTGTTTCTCCTCTTGTGTGGCTGCTGAATGTGGAAAGTACCTACTGCTAAAGGATTCGTAAGTGGTTAGATTACCCATACACCATCCCTCCGCGCTTTTGGCGCGCAAAAACTTTCAGTTTATTTGGGTTACGATATAACTTGATCTCTGTGTCTCTCTGTCTGGCAGAAAGTGAAACAGGAAATGTATGTGGTTTTTTTTGTAGAGGGGGGGGCGGGGGTGTGTGGTCAGACATTAAATACAAAATACCATGGATCATTGTAGCTTCTGCTACAAGTATTTGTAGAAGGCAATAAGTCGTAGAGCATATGCGAGAAGAACAAGACGGAAGCTGACATATTTATTAATAATTGTAGAACAGGGAACTCGAGGAACTGAGGCTAGATTGAGACGCGCACTCAGCTTAACATTGAAACATCCTCCTTTTTTTGGAGATAGAGCTTTTATGGTTTGATTAGAAAGTACTTTTACACACGGTACAAAGTTAAAATGATTTACCAAAATAATTGTATTTAATCAGTACATGTTATATTTATAAGATCCGTGGACATTGATGCCTGTTTATGGCGTTTTATCCATAGACAACAATCACTGTTTATAATCTTTAAGATAGTTTGGTGGTTTTCTGGACCTAAGAGAATGTCTCAGTTCTACTGGGTCACTAGTAGTGTCTGTGTTTGTATTTGTACTCCGAGAGTGAGTAGATGTTCTAGTGTCTTTTTGATACTCATTATCAATGGAGGTGGGTAATCATCAAGAGCGGGTGGTTCATTAGTAGTACGCAGGTGAACTCGGTTACGTCTGAAAGTTCCTGTGGGTGTTCGGACTTCATATGATCGTTCTTCATCTAGTCTTTCGGATATCAAACCCTTTTGCCATCTATGGTACCCTTTCTCAAATGGCTTCATGCGCACCACATCCCCTTTCGACAGAGTGGGTAGATCATGTGCAGTCTTGTTATAATGATCTCTGTGTTTAGCTTGAAGGTTGTGGCGAAGGTTATCAAGTTCATCACCAGAGTTCATTACAGTAGGTTTCAATAGTTGAGAGGTCATGGGTAGAGAGTTCTAGTTCTTTGATTTATAAGACGCTGAGCAGGACTGCTGCCAACTCCTTGAGTAGGTGTGTTGCGATAAGCTAGAAGTGCTAAGAATGGTTTTGTTTGGAGTCCTTTGCTTTACGAAGAAATTTTAACAGATGCCTCAGCTTTTCCGTTAGCTTTCTGATTATGTGGGCTTAAAATGAAATGTTCAAAGTCCCACAGTTTGAAAAAGTTAGTAATTGCTCAGATGTAAATTGAGGGCCAAAGTCACTAACAATTTGATGCGGAATTCCATATCTTGCTAAATGTGCTTTCAGTTTCTTGATAACCGCTGTCGTGGTTGTCTCTGACTCAAACTTATCAACTTCGAAGAAATTGCTGAAGTAATCAACAGTTATTAGATAATGTTCATTGTTGAGAGTTCAAAGAGGCTTGGGTCAACTTTCATCCATTGGTAAGGGGGAATCTCATGATTCATAAGAGTTTCTTTTGGATTGCTTCTTTCATATGTATGACAGGTTTCACACTGTGAAATGAATTGCTTGATAACAGAATTCACGTTTGGCCAATATACGCATTCACGCGCACGTCCTAACAACCATCTACACCCAAATGGGAACTATGGATGCGCTGTTTGATTTCTGTCCGTAAACTTAAAGGAATAATGAACCGTTGGCCTTTAAATAAGATACCATCATGTAGAGTCAGTTCATCACGCATGCTGTAATATGGAGCAAGTGGAGAAGGAATTTTATGTTTGTTAACAGGCCACCCTTCAAACACAACTTCTGATAAAAGCACAAGAGTTGAGTCTTTTTGAGTCGCTTCACGAATTTGCTGTAATCAATACATTGATCATTACTGCTGTATACTATTGCCGCACGAGAGAGCGTGTCAGCTATAAGCATATATTTACCTTTGAGATAAGTAAGTTCAATGTTGTAATGTTGAATTCTAAGTAACATAGATTGAAGTCTTTTAGGCGCACTTCCCAGATGCTTCTTGATAATCGAAACAAGTGGCTGATGATCAGTTTGAACTTGTATATGTCTGTCATATACAAATTGGTGAAATTTGTTTAAGGGGAAGACAATGGCAAGCATTTCTTTTTCAATTTGCGCATAGCGCGTTTCTACATCGGTCCTCGCACGACTGACGTAAGCGATAGGATGACCATCCTGTAAGAGAACACTACCTAGCCCAGTTGAGCTAGCATCACATTGAATAGTTATAGACTTAGTTGAGTCATAATAAGCAAGCACAGGAGTTTGATATACAAGGCGATTCATGTCAGTGAATGCATGTTGATGTTGCTTATTCCAAATGAATGGAACCTCTTTATAAGTTAACCGACGTATTGGTTCCATCACTTGCGACAGACGTGGTATAAATTTTGCCTTGTAGTTTACGGCTCCATTGAGCCTTTGCACACCTGGTACATCAACTGGTGGTTCCATTTTGATAATGGCTGCAACCTTCAATGGATCAGCTTTCAGTCCATCACTTGTAATGAGATGACCAAGGAAGGAAAGCTCAGTTTTGGCAATTTCAGTCTTTTGCCTGTTTAGCTTCATGCCAATCTCTCTACACCTTTGAAACAATGCACGTAATTTTTTGTCATGGTCAGCGCGAGCTTCTTGTATGTTATCACCAGAGCCGTAAATAATTACATCATCAACAACACTGATGATACCATCCAAGTTCTCAATGGCACGGTTTAGTCTTTTTTGGGAATATTTCGAAACTTACAGAAAAACCAAATAGAAGTTTTATCCAACGAAAACGTCCATATGGGGTTTGAAAGGTTGTCAAATAACTTAATTTATTGTCAAGTTTTACGTGCCAATAACCATTTGTTAAGTCAACTTTAGAAAATATTTTGGCATTTGAGAGTTTTGGCAAAATGTCATTTAATATTGGCAATTGATAAATTTCACGTTTCAACGCACTATTTAGAGGTCTTGGATCCAAACAGGCAGCGACACATGGAGACTAGGGACGGAAAGAAATATCAAGAGTACGTTAACCCTTTACCTAACATGAAAAGCAGACGACACTTGCAAAAAAAATTCTTGAATAACTAATTTTTTTCATTTTTTGTCTCAAAAACATAGGTTATGACCCCTCGTTGGAACGAGCTCGACGAGCTCGTTCCAACGAGGGGTCATAACCTATGTTTTTGAGACCAAAAATGAAAATATTTTGAAAATTAATTGGCGATTTTTGAGAATAGCGCTGGCCGGTTTTGGCCGTTACGTTAGGTAAAGGGTTAAACTTAGAAATCAAGTGAAGAGATTAGTGAGAAAAGCAAAAAGAAACAAAGAAAAATTAATTGCAGAAAATATCAAGTCGAACCCGAAACAATTCTGGCAGTATGTGAACTCAAAAAGAGAGGTCAGAACTGGAATTTCCGAACTGAAGGAAACAGACTGCTCCGGGAAGTTTACTATGTCTAAAACAGATGAGGAGAAAGCAAATGCCTGAATAGATTTTTTGTGAGTGTATTTACTGAAGAATTAGAGAACGAGACTCAAAGACCAACATTACCACGAATTCAAGATTTACCGGACATAGATGAGAACTACTACTCTGAAGAAAAAATTACAAATCTTTTGAAAGAACTGAATACAGAGAAATCGCAGGGACCAGATGGAATTCACCCGAAATGTGAAAAGAATGTAGAAATACACTGAGTAAACCTATACAGATTATCTTCAATACATCCCTACACGGCGGAGAAGTGACAGCTATGTGGAATGAGGCCAATATCAGTGCCTTATTCAAGAAGGGGGAGAAGTCTACCCAGGAAATTATAGACCTGTTAGCCTGACAAGCATAAAGTGCAAATTAATGGAAAATCTTATAAGAGAAGAAATTGCAAACCGCATGAAAACATTTAAGCTATTCAGCAAGAAACAATAAGGGTTCATATCGGGTCGATCTACAGTATTACAGTTAATGAGAGTGATGGAAGAATGGACCTCCATTCCAGATAATGGACAGACCTTAGATGTCATATACATGGGTTTTATGAAGGCTTTCGATAAGGTACCACACACAAGGCTCGTCAACAAATTGGAGAGCAATGGGATCACAGGCAAAATAAAAACACGGATAACAAACTTTCTGGCGGAAAGAAGACAGCGGGTTGTTGTAAATGGGTATTATTCAGAATGGAAGTCAGTAACGAGTGGTATACCTCAAGGGAGTGTATTAGGACCTATTTTATTTGTGATATATATAAATGATATGCCAGATTGTGTTGAGTCACCATTATACCTTTTTGCTGATGATACAAAAATCTACAGGGAAATACAAAATAAACAGGAGGAAGGGATTCTACAAAAAGATTTATCAGCATTGCAGCAATGGTCGTGTAACGAACTCACTTCCGTGGACCTAAATAAACCTTCCCGATCTGTCTCAATATAGCGGACTGTGGGTTACAATTTAGATGGGTGATCGGGACTCCCCTAGATTCTAGGTTAATTGCTAGATATGGATGGATAATTAAAATTATATATCATAATATATAAAAGGTCAGCTGGCAATCTATCAATTGCTGGATTCTGGGAACAGAATATCCACTCAATATCAACTCAACCTTTGCAAAAACTCCTAAAATCTATATTTCCACAATGGTCATTTACCAAATTAAGCAAGTAGGGGTCAATATGGATACTAACCACACACTTGTGAAGGAATAATTCGCAGACCGAGAATCACTTCAACAAGTTTACAACTGAATAAGATTTCCACAAGTCTTCTTTCAACAACAGGCCGACCTCGGGGACAACACACAAAAATTTAGAAGCGGAGTACCCGACTTCACCTGGGTCAACAGTACAGGAATTACCTTCCTAAATTGCATGGGTGACAGACACAACAAAGAAATTTATTTATTTATTGGTGTTTAAGGTCACATATTTATGCACAATAGCTAATCAAGGCCGCGACGGTTTTACGGGTGGAGGAAGCCGGAGTACCCGGAGAGAACCACCGAGCAACGGCGAGCAACTGTCAGCTCCCCAACATACGAACTCCACACAAGCAGGGTTAGCATTGGTTGAAGACAAATGCACCACCGACGTGCAATACGCCTCAGTACACAACGCCACCGTGCCCCCACGCGAGCAATGGAGATGAAGTGTCTTGCCCAAGGACACAACGCGGTTGCCGCATGTGGGAATCGAACCGAGGGCATCTCGGCTTGCATCCTGCACCTCTTCCTACTGAGCCACCGCGCTCCCACAACAAAGAAACATTTTAAGGATAATTATAAAGTATTTATTGGGAATATGTTTCCGTAGTTTCGTTATTGATATATTTACTTATTATCATTTAAAGTTTTCACAATAAGAGCATTTCTAATAATCTACACAAAACAATTCAATACCATCAGATATGTTTTCGTATAACGAAAACACGAGTTAAGAATGCAGCAAATATTCTCTGTTCACTACAAACAAAAGCTCCACGTGGATGAATCGAACGCTGAACGCGTTTCAATTCCAATAACTACTCCGTTTATTGGTAAAAAAGCAGCTACATCAATTACGAATAACTTTCACTGGCCAACCTCTGGCTTAAATAATTCAGGGCAAAAGTCGCAATTTAACTGGCCCAATTATTTATCCGTAAAGCACAAACCAAAATCCGTTGTCGGAAATGACCTGGTCAGCCGCGGACATATGATTCCAAGAAAATCATATATCCAGGGATGACCAAATTAATTCTATATTATCTGTGTCCTACTCGATCGAACGCCGCTCGCGTTCCAATCACAATTATCAAGTGTGTTTTCGTGTAACGAAAACACGAGTTAAGAATGCAGCAAATATTCTCTGTTCACTACAAACAAAAGCTGCACGTGGACGAATCGAACGACGAACGCATCTCAACTACAATAACTATTCCGTTTATTGGTAAAAAAGGCAGCTACATCAATTACGAACAACTTTCACTGGCCAACCACTGGCTTAAATAATTCAGGGCAAAAACCGCAATCCAACTGGGCCAACGATTTATCCGTAAAGCACAAACCAAAATCAGTTGTCAGAAATGACCTGGTCAGCCGCGAACATATGATTCCAAGAAAATCACATATCCAGGGATGACCACATCAATTCTATAATATCTGTGTCCAACTCGATCGAACGCCGCTCGCGTTCCAATCACAATTATCAAATGTGTTTTCGTGTAACGAAAACACGAGTTAAGAATGCAGCAAATTTTCTCTGTTCACCACAAACAAAAGCTGCACGTGGACCAATCGAACACCGAACGCATCTCACTTCCAATAACTATTCCGTTTATTGGTAACAAACGCAGCTACATCAATTACGAACAACTTTCACTAGCCAACCACAGGCTTAAATAATTCAGAGCAAAAGTCGCAATCCAACTGGGCCAACTATTTATCCGCAAAGCACAAACCAAAATCAGTTTTCAGAAATGACCTGGTCAGCCGCGGACATATGATTCCAAGAAAATCATATATCCAGGGATGACCACATCAATTCTATAATATCTGTATCCAACTCGATCGAACGCCGCTCGCGTTCCAATCACAATTATCAAGTGTGTTTTCGTGTAACGAAAACACGAGTTAAGAATTCAGCCCCATATTCCCTGATTAACTACAACTGGACAATTTAGAACTAATATTTCAGGTCGTAAAAATCTATCCTGTCCATGAACATCCAGCTCACGAATTAAAAATTCACCAGCTGAATATTCATTCAAGAAAATCTCTTAAAATCACTTACTTGAAATAGTCTCCTGTGTATCAGACAGACTCCAATGAGTTACGGATCTCCATGCCATGAAAACGGCGAAACCCTTGTTGCTTCCCCCTTTCTCATGCACGTCATCTCATAACTTTCCCAAGGAAATCCATCTTAATTCGCTCGGACAATTTAAAATCCGACCAACAGGCTCAGGGGTCCATCACATCAACAATAAATCCAAGTTGGTCCTACCTGTACGAATCCAGAAACCCGACTCTCTCAAACAAGCCACAAACCCTCTGCACAACACTTCTGCACACAAAGAACTCAGTCCGTGCAAATCGACTTACACAATTCAACGTGATTATTCATGCAGCATTCAGGCATGACATCCAAAAGAGACACAAGATTTCTCGGCTACGCATTCTATCAACACACTTTCGGATCAAAATAAAATTATTTCCAGTTAACCCCCTAGGTTGATGTTTATTTATGAAATGGGATTTAAGGTCACATACTTATGCACAATGGCCAATCGTGACCACAACATGAATAGAAAGTCAAGTCTAACCAATCGTTTATACCCATGTTGCCCATTTTAGCGGACCTCCACCCCATGCATTGGCCACTGGGCCTATCTTACCAGTAAACCAGAGTTTGTTTACCACAGCAAACAAGCACTGCCTCACTTTCCGGGGTCCCCACCGGGGGCCTAGGTTAATGTTAAGCATTGACAATGACTACCTTGTCACAGTTGGATACGTGGTTGCTAAAATTCCATCCAAACAAATGCAAAATAATGACAGTATCAACCAAACAAAAGAAGCTGCACGATTGTGAGAAAGAATATTTCTTAAACAATAATGATGGTGTTAAGAGAATATTAGGAAAATCCACAAAAGAAAAGGACATTGGAGTGGTTGTCGACAACAACATAAGCTTTGAAGAACATATTATGGCACAGACATTGAAGGCTAACCAGATCATGGGGATTATCAGAAGAGCATATACCTACCTAGATGAAAAAAGCTTCAAATCTCTATATCAAGCACTCGTTAGACCGAACTTAGAATATGCAGCCTGCATTTGGAACCCATATAAACAGAAAGACATAACAAACATCGAAAAAGTTCTAAAGAGAGTAACAAAACATGTACCATCATTAAAAGACTTACCATATTCAGAAAGACTAAAAAAACTAGACATGCCCACCTTGAAATATTGAAAATTACCTGGGGATATGATCGAATTATTTAAAATAAGCCATTGTATATATGACGAATAAGTAACCTCAACAATGTTAAAATACAGTACAAATAAGACCTCAAGAGGACATAACTACAAACTGATGAAGAAACACAGTAACTCGGAAATCAAGAAGAATGCCTTCTGGAACAGATCAGCAGAAATATGGAATGGCCTACCAAAAGCACTGAAGAACTGCAAAACAGTAATGAGCTTTGAAGTTAAACTTGATCGCTTTTGGTCGGAGATAGATATGAAATACAATTTTAAGGCAGATTATGTAAAACCGGATAAGACAATTAGCAGGAACACAGATGCGGATATTGAGGCAGAAGGGACACACTAAAATGTGTACCCCGGCCCCAGCTCCGGCTCCGGAAAAGGTTTCCTGGGAAATATAAAGTTGCATTTCTTTCTTATTCGTATGTATAATGTGATCATTTTTGGAGTGTAGCATCCTTTTGGGGTACTTTAAAGGTTTATGGAGAAATAATTAGAATTATTTTATTTTTGTGAGTTTTATAGAAGTTTTCCCTTCAGAAACACACTAAAAAGTGTACCCCGGCCGGGTCGTTAATTAATTAGCTCGCACTTTAATCCGATGACAATGGAGGTGTTGTACAAGTTGAGTGTATAAAAACTTGATTGAATTGCCCTACCAGTTCGCTAAGTGGATTATAATTCTCATTCATCTTATTCAGTTATTATGACATTCTTGGTTGGAGTAAAATGAGGATGGTTTCGGTACAGACAAATAAAAGCGACACTCCATTCGGCGTTAGGAAGGACGACATTCGCACCTCTGAACTCAGAGTGCGAGCATCCTAATTATAATCTTAATTATGGAAACACTGGAACTACCAGCGCGATTGAAGAGAACGATAGCAGATCTGGGCGTCTCTTGCCCTATCTTCTGGACCATCCAGGAGATAGGCAAGAGTGTTCATCTGAACCTTGAATTCAAGGTTGAAGAAGAGAAAGAAATACCACCCTAGTCGGGGAGAGGTAGTACCTTTGATGAGAGGATCCCCTCTCACACTGGTCCTCACCAGAGTAGGTCTGGAGGACCTGAAAAGAGAAAGAGAAAAAAGAAGAGCCCGTCCACCAAGCGGGGGGATTCCCGACGCTTGGAGGCATTCCTGGAGATGAAGAAAGAGAACGGCGAGGAAAAGAAAGAGCCAGAGGCGGCCACCACTTCCCCTGCCCTCCCACAGACAGCCCCATCCAAATGCCAGCTTCCAAGCCGGTATTGTCGGATGTGGAAGAGTCTGTGGAGACTGAGGTGGAAATGGAAGCTGCCCTCTCGCCTCTTCCTGATCCCCACTCGCCTCTTCCTTCTAAACCAGAATGCCAGGATGCGGACAACAGGCTGGAGAACATCTTACGGGAAAACAAAATACAAGGGGACCTTCACAGGCAAGAGATGGACAGGAAGTACCAACTATTCCTCTAACAAGTCGAAGAAACCAAAAAACTAATAGACGCCAGAAACCAACAACAACAAAAGACTCAGCAATCATCCACAACCACTCCAGACTCGGCTCGGACCAGACCCTACAAAACTCACCAACCACCATCAGGCAGCCCACCAACAACACCAACTACCACTGTCTCTCCTTCCAAACCTCCACCTCTGAAAAGGAAGCAGAAAAGGCACAAGCGCCGCTAACAACTCACAACTTCTCCTCCTTTACCACGGTCTGACACTTCAAAATTCTACAGCTAATGAGGGTCGAAAGGGGTTTGCTCCCCAAATCGTCCCTGCGCGCCTTCGGCGCGCGAAACCATTTGATTCGTTAGGACGATTCACCTGGATAACAGTGGCACGTTACAAACGGTTTTTAAGTACCAAATAATATTTATTAGAAAAATCATAACTGGGACATCAAATCATGGTATAATAATAACACGTGTTATTATAATATGATGGTGTTTGTGTGTGTGGAGGGGGGGTGGGGAGGGCGGGGGTGTTCAGTTATGATTTTTATTTGGAAGGTTACTCAAAAATCATTGATAACGTGCCCAGGTCGGGTACGGGACAAGTCGCCGTCGGGTTGTCCCGATTTTTACGGCGAGTTGTCCCGTTTTTCTGTTTTTCAAAAAATGTAATTTATTCTTAATTTATTCTATTGAAATACTGTTAATTTTATCATTTACTTACCTGTAGAGTATTTTTACAAATAAATCCAACTTCCGTGAATTGAAAAAAAAAAACAGAATTAAATCCAGTTAAATCCATGTTTTATGAAAGTACCAAAGTTGAACTAAACTGTTCATTCAACATTTTCATAAGAATGAGATTGTTGAAAATAAAATCGTCAGCTTTCACATTGTTTTTTTTTTTTTACAAAGAGTTGGGATTGCAGTTTGCTCAATAAATTTCTATTCCAGTACAATCCCTGGTAAGTATCACAACACTGTAGGTTTTAGATTTTGAAACAGGCAAATAATTGTTTTGATAAATAAATAAATAAATAAATAAATAAATAAATAAATAAATAAATAAATAAATAAATAACTATTTTATGGTAATTTATGAACCTTTGTTTGCAGACAGAAGCTGAGAATGTGTAATTCGGGGTGCAAGTATCAGATTTGAAACTGACGTCCGATCAAATTATACGAAGATGGCCCAAAAGATACAGAAATATTGGGATGCCTATATGTCAGATCCACCTTCATTGTCTACTGCAGCCTTTTAAAAGAAATGTCCAGCTGTCTATATAAAGTAGTTCTCCCACAATGGATATCAAACATAGGAGCCTACATTTGTACTTCAATCTTTATATATTTTTGTACAAATTATATCTTTTGTGAATTATAGTAATTCTCAAATAATATAGAATTCTATAAATTTATTTTATATCTGAATTCACATGAAAATGGTCTTTTCGGACCATTTTCATGTGAATTCACAGATATAAAATAATTTCCAAAGAACAGGTGCATGCTGTACCCCTTTGTCTAAGCACGATCTGTAAAAGAGTAAATTTGCTTGAAAATGTATTAATTAATTATTGTCATTGATTTCAACGAAGTCTGTCACTCTGATTAATCTTGTTATGTTAGTTATATTATTATATGTTATTTTGAACCTGTCTTGTTATATAAGTCATGAGTATTAACAAAGATAATTTAATCCTCTGCCGCGTGTTACTTATCATTTACTACTCCACGGCAACTTATCCCGACGGCGACTTGTCCCGACGGCGACTCGTCCCACCTCGGGTACGGCGAGTTGTCCCGATGGCGAGTTGTCCCGTTCCCGCCCAGGTCTAGGGCGTTTCAACAAGAGATGGTGAAAGACAAAGAATATGAATATTTGTAATATTTTTTATTTTAACCATTTTCAGTCAAAGTAATCAGACAGTGAAGTGAATATTCAATGTACTACTTGTACAATATCTTACATGATCAAATGAAAAAAAACCGTTTTCTTTAAGTTCAATAGTTCATTACATTGCACACACAATATGATTAGGGAAAAATAAAACGAGGAAGAAAAGGACCCCCCCCCCGTCCCCCCATAATTAAGTTCGTTTCAATGAGGGAGCATGAGCTATGTTTTGAGGCAATACACTGAGAATATAATAGTCCAAAAATTACCCTTTAACAAACAATTTAGCCTTTAACGCGCACATATAAAAATATTACCGAATTTAATCGAATTGTGTTTTGTTTTTCCGCTAAACATTTCTCATGATTCATCATTGCAACGACATCAATTGAGTTCGTTTCAATGAGGGAGCATGGGCTATGTTTAAGACGAATATAATAGTTAAAAAATTACCCTTTAACAAACAATTTAGCCTTTGCCGCGCACATATAAAAATATTACCGAATTTAATCGAATTGTGGTTTCTGTGGAAGACATTGTGATATTTTATCTATATCTGGATTGGAAAATATTGAAATTATTTCCTTGACATCTGATCAAGCCATGTTTCTCTGATAGTGTACACGATCGCCTGGTGGAGAGAATTCAAACCTCTAGTCCATACAAATAGAAGATCCTAAGGTATCCTAAGGTATAATAGATAAAAAGTTGAACAATTGAAAAATTCATTGGAATAAAAAATATACCTAGTGGACGAAATGGGTCAAATTGTAGAGGACGAATGGGTGAAATTGCAGCGGACGAAACGGGTTGCGGACGAAATGGGTGTAATTCCGGACGAAACGGGCATTTCCCTGTCCCAAATCTCCAAATTGCTTCCATTGGGGGATGGGAGGGTTCTAATACCGACTCTGTCTGTGGGACTCATGCGGTCTTATTTTCTACTATGGGGAGGATGAGAATAAAGGTTAAATATAATTTATCTCGGAAGTCTGTCCCTGCATTTAAGTAGCACAAATTTCATATCATTTTTTTGCAATATTAACTTCAGTCGAATGGATGAGAACCATCCTAGATTCGCTACAGATTTCTGTTCTATGTCTTGTTCCCGAAAATAGACAGCATCAATATTTAGAAAGAAAAACCGCAAACATGTCTGCTCCATTAAAAACTAAAAAAGTATCGAAGTCAAAGAATAGCAGTCCCGTGAACAATGTATCACCTCCAAAGAAAAAAAGACCGACGACTGTAATTAGTTACTGAATACAGCAGTTAGCTCTGCATCCTGATGTTGCAATCGAATTGACAAAGCTCGCCCATTTTCGGTGGTTACCGGGACGTTTCGACTTTCGATCTCAAACCAGTTTGTTCCGTGACGATTCGTCCGGTACGCTTCGACCAAAATGACAACCGGGACGATTCGTTCCAAATATCGGGACGATTCGACCCACAATGTGATTCGCTGCAGTTCAATTTTTTTTTTTTGGGGGGGGGGGGGTGAGGGCGGAGGGGATATCACTATCGGGACGATTCAGCCCAACATTTATTTTCATGGTATCAGTAGAGTGTTCAACTGCGTAGGCATTGTGAAAATTTCCAATTTTTCAACTTCAATTGCTTGTAAAAAGTGAAATAAAAATTGTTGATGGCCTTAAAGTAACACGTTTGTCAATAAAATAACCTTGAACAAGTGTGTCTACAAGAAATTTTATAATTTTACGTATTTTCCTTTTGCAAGATGTTTACAAGCGTTTATAATTTTTCGCCTTCTCATTTCTGACCCATGTTTTTTGTAAACAATGGATTTACCCCTCGGGGGATGCGGGTGGCGTTGCATGCGGCAACCTGTTCTCGTCAGATCACCGAAGTTAAGCAACGGCGAGCCTGGTTAGTCCTTGGATGGTGACCATCTGAGCGATCCATTCTGACTCCCGCATCGTGTCCTTGGGCGGGCACTTAACCCTGATTGTCCACATGGGGGCACGATGACGCAGTGTACTAAGGCGTACTGCACGTCAATGGTGCACATGTCTTCAATCAATCTAACCCTGTCTGTGCTGCAGTGATGTTGGGGAGCTGGAAGCTTCTCGTCGTTGCTCGGTGGTTCTCTCCGGGTACTCTGGCTTCCTCCACCTGTAAAACTGTCACGGTCATGATTAGCCATTGTGCATAAGTATGTGACCTTAAACACCAATAAATAAATAAATATTTACCCATCTCGTGCTTATGACAATTTCCGCTGAAAGATATATCATATACAATTAAAAGAGCCACACAATTTGAGACTTTGCTATTTTAGGTGGCTGACTTATGCCATCCTCAATACTTTTTTTTATCTCAAGATAATATCTCGACATCTTGAGATATGCATCTCGAGAAACTATCTCAGGATCTCGAGATAATATCTCAAGATCTTGAGATAATATCTCGAGATATACCTTGAGATCTCGAGATAATATCTCAGGATTATATCTCAAGATCTCAAGATAATATCTCATGATCTCGAGATAAAATCTCGAGATAAGCATATATAATCGGTGTCACCCTTTGATCATTAGCGTGAATTCACTCCTGTCACTCAAACTGTTTATTTACTTGTCTCATCTTTTCTGACTCCAACATATTTGTGCCCCCCATGACAATTACAGGAATCCACTCCTGTCACTCAGAAAAGTGAATAACTTATCAACCAATCACCATGTTGCGTATTAGTTATGAGATCCCACCAAATCTCAGTCCAGCACTAATATAAACCGAACCCTGTCATCCGAGCTAGCACTTGCTGGTGTCTTGTTCCCACTCCAATCCCAAAGTGTCAACCCAGTACCTACTGCAGTGCCTTTTACCCTAAAGCATAACATTTTCTCACTACTTTATAAGATGAAAAGTTTGTGTCTGTCTTACACTCCAAATCCAAAGGCAAAGTGCTGATCCAGTACCGGTACTTTCTAGTGCAGACTGCAGTGTTTTTTACCCTAAAACTCAACGTCTTCTCCCTTCCTTTCCTCCCAGCTTCACGCTGATTGTAGTGATTTTTACTAAAACACAAAGTTTACTTACAACTTTACAAGACACACACCCATAAATACCAAATATTTCCTTCCAGCTCCACATTGAATGGAGTGATTTTTACCACAACTCACAAAGTTTACTCACTACTTTACAAGACACAGACCTGTAAATACCAAATAGCACCCCCAGCTCCACGCTGAAAGGTTTCATCCCGACAGTGAAATGAATCACACACTCCCTTGGTGGATTTTTCACCTACTTTCCACTTTGCTGACTGAGACACATTGTCTATGACATGTTGTTATTCCATGGACCCGCCATACAGCATAACTTTAACCCCATTTCCGCGTCGATTTTGACAGAGCAAATCGACATTGCTACCTGATGTATAATAACCCTACACCAGCGAGAGCTATACACCTACCCTAGGATTCCCTTTCCCCTCATTGGTTTTAAAAGTTTGGATTAGGCGTAACTAGTTACCCCCTGTGAATCCCAAATGTCGCAGGATGGGCATGACTAACACATTGTTTCCACACAAAACCATTTAGTAATGACCTGTCACCTGACAAGTCTTAACGGTCCATACACTTTTCACACTCCTCCAGGGCGATACCCAAAAGTGACAACTCCAATGGTGAAGTATCCAGTCCCACACATATAAAGAAGGACAACTTGAAACAATTCTCAGTATTTCTGAACAAGATGAAGCCCCCCTCAACATCGTTTATTGCCACCCTTAACCAGCTACAATATGGCATCCCAATTAACAATACAATCCTCCATGATCCCATACTCTCACCCGGTCACGAGAGAGCCCCCCCCCCCCCCAGTACTTGTGACCCTCAACATCAACTCATGAACTGACAGTAATACATGACATCTCGTCCCATGAGATTGATTGGTCCCCTATGTTTTCACCGGCTGAAACCCATTCCAACCTGGGAAACCTTAATTTTGCCATCCATGAGAGCATATTTCCCCCGTGGCCACACGCCACACACCACTCCCTTTTCACTCACAAGGTGACACTGACACACACTCAATTTATTAGAGCAACATCTTACTCACCCAAACCCCAATAGCGCATCACACCATTGATTTGTCCTCCGACAATACCCAACTATGAATACACTTTTCATACTCCTCCAGTGGGACTCTCGGCACTGCCCCTCAAAACGACACCACTGCGAACCACCCTACAATGATAGTCGAAACTGAAACCTGTGAACACACCGCCCAGTTTGACCTATCGGTGCCACAGTGCCCAAAAAATGTTTGACCAACTTGGCGGCCCTCTCAAATAAGTGAAAGTGTCCCTCCTGCCAAACAGTGAACCCTGCAATGTTGTGTTGCAAAGATTTCTGCCTAGCTTGGAGTGTATCACCACCTCCTTTTCTAATCTGAGTCTAAACGCTGAAAATTCTGGAAAACTCTCATCCAAATGCTGCATGTGGTAGGTAGGTATCTGTTAGATGCAGGCCTGTGTGCCCAGAAATGTTTGCAATTTTCAAAATAAGATTCTTCCCCATATTCACTGTCATATTTGAATTAATGATTGGGGTTTAACATAATTCTCCCTGCCAGCTCATATAGCGACTGTATCAGTCCTATTGGTGGAAAAAACGCATAAATGCGTTCAGAACTAATGCCAACTATTGTTGGGAAGGTGAGTTGGCCATGTCAGAAGCCTTAAACCGAGTGCGCTTCGAATATTTTCCTTGAGTCTGAACAAACGACTTATCAAGGACGAAAAGGTGAGAAGTATATATATAACATTTAAAGGGCCATGCAGGTTCGTGTTTCAAAAATGTTTTTTTATAAAACGAACTGCATGACATTCCCTGTGTCAAAAAATCTTTGTAAATTCTCGGGGTCACATACGAAATGCCCAGAAGTGCTAGAAAACGGTCCTTGACAACACTGTGTTTACCATATAAATAAGCTAAAATAGTTTTTTTCTTGGGACCAAAAGACAATTTGAGAATCATTTTTGATTGTAAAAATTGCATTGTCGAGGACCATTTTCTAGTTCTTTAAGCATTTTGTGTATGACCTCAAGATTTTACAGAGGCATTTTGACACAGGGAATGGCATGTGATTGACACATGAACTTGCATAGGCCCTTTAAGCCCATCATTGGTGACAATTGATTTGTCCTCCGACAATACCCAACCATCAATACACTTTTCACACTCCTCCAGTGGGACTCCCAACAATACCCCCTTAAAACGACACTAATGTCAATCACCTTACAATGATAGTCGAAACTCAAACCTGTGAACATATTGGCCAATTTGATCTATTGCTGCTACAAAAATGTTTGACTCAACAGCGAATATGCAAAACCACACCTCCCTTTTTGCTACTCCCTGTCCCACAAAGTGACCCTTTCCCAACAAGATATTATATTGAGATCATGAGATATTATCTTGAGATCTTGAGATAAACATTTCAGGATCTTGAGATATTATCTTGAGATATTATATCGAGATCTTGAAATAACATCTCAAGATCTTGAGATCTTGAAATAACACCTCGAGATCTTGAGATATTATCTCGCGATCTTGAGATATTATCTGAAGATCTTTAGATAAAAAAAATATTGACCATCGCCTAAATCAGATCTTGAGATAAAAAAAATATTGCCCATGGCCTAAATCAGCCACCATACTATTTATTATAGGGTACCGCACTTTTCAGATCATAAATTTGATCCCATTTTTCGGATGTAATAAAGTTTTTTGAACGATTTTCCACTTCAAAAATATGGTACCTGGTAATGATATATTGTATACGTTCTTTCCATTTTTGAAGGTTTCAAAGTGATACATCCAAGCACCTCCAGTGGAAACTCTGCTAAAAATTTGAGTTGTTTACAGATTGACCCACTCCACTTTTGCGTCATGCGTAGGTTCTTGTGTACTAATTTTGACTGGGAAAGACCATTTGACATCTTTGGGTTGTGCTTGCATTGCAAGAGAAATTATCCATGTGCATGCAGTTTTGATAGATTTTGTCTTTGAATATAAAATCATTCAGTAAATAGTTCATGACTGATTCCTTTTAAAGACATACAGTAGAACCTGTCTTGAGAGACCGTCCTTTGGGCCACACAAAAGTGGTCTCTCAAAACAGGTGGTCTCTCATAACAGGTTTCAGGTTTTCTCAAGTCAGTGAATAACCAACCACAAAATTCAGACATAGAGAAGGATGGATTTTTGTAATTACTTTGTAGTTCTTTTTTATGAAGTTTTTATAACAAATTGAAATGGACTGTTATAAAAATTATAAAAATAAATTAGTGTTGAAAATCTTCATTACAAAAAAATTTTCAACACAAATTTATTTTTATTCCTATCTGTCACATTTCAGGTATGTATGAAATTGTTTATTCAGCAATAATCCTAATCTTTTCACAGGGGTCTTATAAAAACATCTCAATCTTTAATGAGTTAGCAATTGAAACCCAATTAAGAGGTTTTAATACTTTTAATTGTGTTAGTATAACACAATGGATTTTCCAATTCCAGAAAAGGTAAGAAGTTTTTGTCATGGTTTCAGTCTTCAAAGGGGCGGTCTCTCAAGACAGGTCAATTATGGCATAAAAATACAAGTTGGTACCAGGTTACATTATTCGCACCTTTGAACTCAGAGTGCGAGCATCCTAATTATCACCCTAATTATGGAACACTGGAACTACCAGCGCGACTGAAGAAAACGATAGCAGCTCTGGGCATCTCTTGCCCTGTCGCCTGGACTATCCAGGAGACAGGCAAGAGTGTCCATCTGTCTCTTGAGTTCAAGATCGAGGAAGATAAGAAATCACCACCCTACTCGGGGAGAGGTAGTACCTTTGATGAGAGGATCTCCTCTCACACTGGTCCTCACCCGAGTTGGTCAGGAGGCCCTGAAAAGAGAAAGAGAAGAAAGAAGAGCCCGTCCACCAAGCAGAGGGATTCCCGACGCTTGGAGGCATTCTTGGAGATGAAGAAAGAGAAAGGTGAGGAAAAGAAAGAGTCAGAGGCAGCCACCACTTCCCCTCCCACTCCCACAGACAGCCCCATCCAAATGCCGGCTTCCCAGTCGGTATTGTCGGATGTGGAAGAGTCTGTGGAGACTGAGGTGGAAATGGAAGCTGCCCTCTCGCCTCTTCCTGATCCCCACTCGCCTCTTCCTTCTATACCAGGACGCGGATGACAGGATAGAGAACATCTTACGGGAACACGAAATACAAGGGGACCTTCACAGACAAGAGATGGACAGGAAATACCAAGCATGCCTCCAACAAATCGAAGAAGCCAAAAAACTAATTGATGCCAGAAACCTACAACAACAAAAGACTCAGCAATCACCCACAACCACTCCAGACTCGGCTAGGACCAGACCCTACAAAACTCAGCAACCACCATCAGGCAGCCCACCAACAACACCAACTACCACTGTCTCTCCTTCCAAACCTCCACCTCTGAAAAAGAAGCTGAAAAGGCACAAGCGCCGCTAACAACCCGCAACTTCTTCTCCTTTACCACGGTCTGACACTTTCAAATTCTACAGCTAATGGGGGTCGAAAGGGGCTTGCTCCCCATATCGTCCCTGCGCGCCTTTGGCGCGCAAAACCATTGATTTGGTTACAGTGGTCTCTCAAGACAGGTGGTCTCTCAAGACAGGTGGTCTTCCATAGCAGGTCCATTATAGAGTAAAACCAATCGGTGCCTGGCAGATGTGGTCTCTCAAGACAGGTGGTCTCTCAAGACAGTGGTCTCTCAAGACAGGTTTTACTGTATAAATAAACTTGAAAGACCAGAATGTGAAACTGGAGTCGTTTTTGATCAGTCACTGAGTCAGACCAAACAACACACTCAGCCAGTCTCCAGCTTCCAAGTGTTTTCTCAATTTCAGGAGACCAGCTAAATATGACTACAAATTAAAACGTCGCAACAAAAGTAATTAATTGCAAAAATTTGTTACCAGACAATTTTACATCCACTGTTACTGAATTCATTTTTAATCTGGTTCCACTTTTTACATGAAGTTAAACAACCAGTCAGTATCAAGAAAACTTGTAATGGAATCCCAGTGTACTGGTCAAAATTGTGGAAAAGACTACATAAAATTAGGCTAAATAACATTCTAAATTTTAACCTACTTGCAAGTTGCAAAAACAACCATAGAGTTGGTTTTAGTGGGGGTGTTTGATACCCTCCCAAGACCCTTTCCAACCAACTTTGAACCAGAGGTGTAGAGGTTGAGTGGGTGTATTAGATGCCACTCCCCCCCCCCCCCCACCCCTTTCAGGAAAATGTTAACCTACTTAAACTACATGTACTCACAAGTACAACCAGGATATGGAGGTGGTATGTGGGTATTTAATGCCCCCACCCAAATCCTATCACAGATTCCTGAGTTTGGAAGTTCTGAAACTAGCAAGTGGTAAAAAAATGGGAAAATAATCTTTTCTGGCTGATAAGAATTCACCATAAAATTGGAAATTTTTAAACACAAAAAGAAAAGATGCAGTCAGAAATTCATACTTCCAGGACCATGAAAAAATATTTGAAAGTGGTTATAGCTTGCCCATAGCTTTTCATCCAGTTATTGTTGCATATACTGAGGGAACTGTTAGAAAACCTCTGGGTGGATGGTATGGGGGAGGGGGGGTGTTATAAAGAGTAAATTGGAATTTCAGATGACCATAAAGAAAAAGGGGTAGTGGCAGGTAACTAGATTTTTGGTGAATACCGTAGTAATTACAGTGAACACTAGTTAGAAATAAATGGCTATGGTGGGCTGGGGTGGGGGATGGAAACTGGAATTTTCTAGAACCATAACAAATATATTTGAAAAGAATGTCATGATGGGCAACAGGACTTGCGTCAAATTGTAATTATTGTTGTCTCAAGTTGAAAATCCCTGGGCTGTGGTGAGGCTGGATTTTTTTAATGGCTTCAATCTAAATCCTCCTAACTAGCTACAGTTAAAACTAGAAGTCCTGTCAGGAACTGTGCGCTTATCTAGGCTTAATTGCACGTAGGAATTGCGCGCAATTGCCATATCGAATGGCATTCAAAACACGGCAGGTTTTCCTGGTTACTCATAGCAAACACAGGCAATGTTTCTGCCAATGGACCTCTGGGTTACCCAGAGGTCCATTGGCTGAAATATTGCTTGTGTGCAGGCCATATGTACAGAATTTGATAGCCTTACTATGCTCATAATGCGTAGATTAACGCGCAGATCAACATGCTATTTGTGTGCATTTCATGACAGAACTTCTAGTTTTAACTGTACTTGGGTGAGATCACAAGACAGCAGTCTGAATGTAATCATTTTTTGCAGGATACTATTCTTCAAGAAAGCATAAGAACTTGTAAATGTTTAGCTCATAGGTCACTTGCATCCTAAGGGGCTTTGCACTGTAACTTTTCTTGTTTTCTGAGTTCTGTTATCAAAAAGTGTGCATAATTGTTGTAAACGTTTTGTGATTTAATGGTAATCCACTCTCTCCAGATTGTATCTCTTCTCAAACTCCATGCTTCTCCAATTCCCTGCTGGTTAAAGTCTCAAAACTTGAACACGGCTTCAGCTCGTCCTAATTTTTCGGTCTGATTTGGTGGGTTTTTTTTTCACCATAAAAGTGTTTAGGACTTCTATTTGCATGACAATGTTCATGTTGTTCTTTTTTCACAGCATGGGTTGGTCACAGCGAAATGGGTGGTGTTAGGAGGGGGAGGGTTAGGGTGCTGATAAAGGTGGTGACTGGTGAGAGTGATCTTCATCCCTATTCTAATTCTATATGTATTTTTATTCATTGACTAATGTCCTCCTGCTTCTCATGTCAACTTTACTGGGAATGTGAAAGGGGGGTATACTCTTGTCATCCAAATAATAGTATGATGAGGTCTAATAGTACAGGGTGAAAAATTGGTGAAATGACTAAGGGTTGGAATAATAGTACAGGGTGGAATTTTATTGCCTAACACTGAAGTTTCAAACTAACTTTATAATATTTAAAAGTGCCACATGTTGGATAAATAACCCCAAAATTCTAAAACAACCTCAACTATCTACAGCTATGGAAAAATATCAAGAATTTAGTCCAAAATAGTGCATCGTGATGATTAGATTGCAGTCCAACCTTGTGAAAATGAATAAAAATAGGGGCTCAAATCAGAATAATATGGATTGGAAATTTTTTTTAAAAAACTGTTAATATTATTTGGAACACAGGAGTAGGAATCAAGTACTTTTATCCCAACTGATGCTACATTTCATTCTTCTGTTGTCTTTCTCATTCAAAGTTTTATTGTCAAGCCCAGTCAGTAGCATCTTTTGGATTTTGTACTGCTGATCAAAGTTATAAAACCTTCTCATACCATGAGTATTACACATTTCGAGCAGCACTCTAGTCTTGTACACATGGACACTCCAGATAGCCCGAAAGAAATGTGGCCAGCTTTGAGAGTGGCTCTTTGGTAGTCTTAGTCACAAGCATTTAGCATTCCTTTCCCCACCTGCATCCTGTGTTACACATGAAAATAGAAGAAAAGAAAAAGCTGTAGGTTTAAGCAATGAATAATAGTAAAAAATGAAACTGAAATGAATAAACATGCATATTTATTAAATAATTAATTTAATTTAATTATATTTTGTCACCTCATAAAATAGGAGATCCTTTAGTTAAATACAAGAGGGTTTAGATTTTATTTTCATCGTGCTAACTGACTTTGACCAGGAAGTAAGACAAAATGATGGATTGAAATAAGAATGAATTTTTTAAAATACATAACATCACTGAATAAATTTGCATATTTAATTAGTTTTAAATTTTATCAGATTCAGAACTGGCCTTCTATGACCTTTGTCTATAGGATAATATTGGAATCACTTGGTTAGATACATGTGTTCATGGCAAGCTTTAGTTTGGTTGTATAATTTATGCAGACAATTACATTTTCTTATTTTTCCAAAGAAGTGGGCATGGCCTAAATATTTTTATTTTGCTGATATTTATAGTTATATCAAGCTGGTGGCATTCTAACATGTTTCAGGGGTTCTGAATGTTGTAGATTCATTACTTATACTATGTTGTGATCAGTTTTGCTTGTTAACGCCGAACGAAATGGTTTGACGCGCCGAAGGCGCACAGGGACGATATGGGGGACAAGCCCCTTTCGACCCTCGGTGACTGTAGATGGTTGGTTTCATATGTCTAGGTGTGTCAAAGGAGGAGAAGGTTCAAGTACTCGGCAGGTGTCTGTGATGGTTTTATCGTCGTCTATGCCGTTTTTTCTTCTTTTTAGGTGGAGGTGGCTGGGAAGGAGAGACTGTGGTAGTTGTTGGTGTAGTTGGGCTGTTGATAATGGAGGACTGACTAGGGTGGAATGGTCGAGTCCTTGCTGCTTCAGGAGTGTTGGTGCTGTGGATGTTGCTTTGTTCTGTGAGTGCCGTCGTGGTCTTGTTGTGGTCTCTACTTTCTTCAATTGTTGCCCTAATGTCTTCTCTTAGGCTGCGAATTTGCTCAGAGAGTATCCGTGCCTGTTCCTGAACCAGAGAGGGGGATGAAATTGGAGAAGGAGACATCAGAGAACCAGTTTCCAATTCCGTCTCCGACTCGCTGGTGACATCGTCATCCTCCAGGTTGCCCCTCAAAGGAGAGGTAGCTGGGGAGTGGATGGGAGTCACAGGAGTTGGAGGGGAGGAAATGGTAGTGGTCTCCTCCGTCTTCTCTTCCACTTTCTCTTCCTTCTTCTTTTTCAGGAACGTCTCCAGCCGCCGGGCATCCCGGCACCTGGTGGATGGGCTCTTTTTCTTCTTGCTCTTCTTCTTTTCCTTTTCAGGGCCAGATCCAGGCTTCTTCGGGTGAGGACCAGTATGAGAGGGGTTCCTCTCACAAAAGGTGCTACCTCTCCCCGAAGAAGGTGTGGTGGTGTTGTGCCCTTCAACGATGAACTCCAAATTCAGATGGACACTCTTGCCTGTCTCCTGGACAGTCCAGGTGACAGGGCAAGAGATGCCCAGAGCTGCTATTGTTCTCTTCAGTCGCGCTGGTAGTTCCAGTGTTTCCATAATTAAGGTGATAATTAGGATGTTCGCACTCTGAGATCAGAGGTGCGAGTGGACTATTCATTCCTTAATAATGGAAATTTAAAAAGTGGGCGGGGCTTAAATATGCAAATCAGGAAATGTCAGCTGCTGTTAAAGTCAGATATGGTTACAAAACAAACTGTCAATGTTGTGCAAGTTGTCACAATATTCCTGTCAGTCCTGTAATTTCAGGTCCAGTAGCAAAAATGTGGGGATATATTGTAAATAATGCGAAAATTTGAAATTTTTATGCACATTATATGCAAATTAACTGAAAGATGGTTGGGTTAGGTTGAAAAATTTCAATGAGAAATTCTGGGGTGGAGTGTGACCCATGACTCTGTGAAATTTCAAGATTTTGTGATTATTACTTTCATTTTTATGCCCCGGCCTCTTGGAGGAGGGGGCATTACATTATGTTATCACCATGTCCGTCGCCGTCCATCCGTTAACTTTTTGCATTCCATCAATTAACTAAAGTTCTTCCAACCGGATCTTTACCAAACTTCATATGTGGGTTAGGTATGATGAGTGGAAGAAGCCTATTTATTTTGACCCTGATGTGCCTAAGGTCAAGGTCACAGTGACCTCCAATGTCAAATACACTTGAAATTGGTTTCTGCTCTATAACTAAAGTTCTGCAAGACTGATCTTGATATAACTCAGTATGGAGGCTAGGTATGGTGTGAGGTAGAACCCTATTTATTTTGATGTTGATATGCCACAGGACAAGGTCTCTGTGACCTTCAACATTAAATGTACTTGAAGCAGGTTTCCACTGCATTCCGTCAATTAACTTCATATGTGGATTAGGTATGATGATTGGAAGAAGCCTATTTATTTTTACCATGATGTTTCGAAGGTCAAGGTCACAGTGACCTCCAATGTTAAATACATTTGAAATTGGTTTCTGCTCTATAACTAAAGTTCTGCAAGACTGATCTTATTTTTTCTTTGCTCAGAAATGCAATGGTCTAAAATGCAATTTTGAATAGATGTATCAACTTGAAAGATTTAATTCACCAATAAAAATGTTCTATTTATTAACTCACTTTATTGTTATTGTAATATTTTATTATATTAAATAATTTCTATAATACAAGAAATTAGTTATGGACATGTAAGAATTAACTTGTCGCAAATGAACATGTACAAGGTATTTTGTGTAACATTTTCAGTATGTATTACAGCACAGTCACCATGGACTGGTCACTTCCCATGGGTGGGCAGTATTTCTCCTGAGGCAATAATATTTGATTCCAAACACTAATTATAGTGAAATTCACTGTGGGATAGAATTGTCGAATTTGACCAAAGCGTACCGAGACCAATCAGATTCGGTGGGTTTCGGCAGGTATTGGTCGGTCTCTGTCACTTTGGCGGATAACCGAATGCAGCCGAGATCATTAGCCACTTTAAAAATGGTGGATGCCGGGGACAGTCCGATTTGTTTACATAGGAAATTACTATGATTTACACATTATTAACTGCCAAAATATCAGACATTCAGTATGACCGGATTATTGGGAGTTTCTTAATTGTCAAGATATGTTGGATCTGAATTATTTCTTCACACTTCGTGATATTTTTCCACTTGAATGACCTTACCAAATTGTCAATTGTCGCGATAATTCAGATATATTTAAAGAAGGCGAATTCTGCCTGGAAAGTGAGGAATGTGTCACTATAGTGACAAAGTTCTTCCCTGCCAATACCTGGATAGAAATCATTTTTAGCTCATCTGGCCCAAAGCGCCATGTGAGGTATTGCCAACACTTCGCGTCCGTAACCTTTTTACATTTTCATCTTCTCTGGAACTGCTGAGCTGATGGGAACCAAACTTGGCAGGAATTGTCTATGGGAGGTCCTCTACAAACGATCCTCATTTTGTTCTCGTCGGTTGAAAAAGATGGCCACCAGAGGCATTCTTTGATTCTGGTTGGTGGATTTTCAAAAATCTTCTCTGAAACCGTAAGGCCAAATGTTTTGAAACTTCACATGATTGATGCATGGGACACTCTCTATCAATGGTCTTCATTTAATGTTGATAGGGTTGTAAATATGGGCGCAATTGCAGCTTATAGTTACTATAGAAACCCTATAGGAAATCACATTTTCATCTTCTTCTCTGGAACTACTTTGCCAATGTGAACCAAACTTGGCTGGAATGGTCTATGGGAGGTCCTCTACAAATGATCCTCATTTTGTTCCCGTCTGTTGAAAAACATGGCCGCCAAAGGCATTCTTTGATTCTGGTTGGTGGATTTTGAAAAATCTTCTCCTCTGAAACTACAAGGCAAAATGTTTTGAAACTTCACATGGTTGATAACTGAGACACCCTCTACCTATGATCCTCATTTAATTTTAATCAGGTTACAAACATGACCACAATTGCAGCTTATAGTTACTATAGAAACCCTATGGGAAATCACATTTTCATCTTCTTCTCTGGAACTTTTGAGCCGGTGGAACCAAATTTGGCAGGAATGGTCTATGTGAGGTCCTCTACAAACGGTCCTTATTTTCTTCCCGTGGGGTGGAAAACATGGCCATCAGAGGCATTCTTTGATTCTGATTGGAGGATTTTGAAAAATCTTCTCTGAATCTACAAGGCCAAATGTTTTGAAACTTCACATGATTGATGACTGGGCACCCTCTACAAAATTCATGATCCTCATGTAATACTGATCATGTTGCAAACGTGGCCGCAATTGCAGCTCATAGTTACCATGGAAACCCTTTGGGAAATCACATTTTTATATGTAGTTCTGCTAGATGAGCAATTACAGGCTCTTTAGAGCCTCTGGTTAAAATAATCATACATATATGATCATTTATGCCCCCAAATTACTTTTTGGGATGAATCGTCCCGGTCTGATAATGTATTTTGGACAAAGTGTCCCAGGATGAACTGGTTTTAGGACGAAACGTCCCAGAGCCTTTTCAAAACACTGAAAATTGGTAAATACTGAATACAATTGCCATAAAAAATGACAAAATTATCAATCCAAAAATAAATTAATAGATAATCCTTTACTCTTTGTTATTTTCTTTGAAGGTCTAAAGTATACAATGATGAAGTTCTATTGTAACTTTTGAAGGCAGAGTGTGTACAGACCTTTCTATCCCAACAACTTGTGTCCTGACCAGGCACTACCCATTCGTATTGGGACGAAACATCTGTCAGTCGAAATGTTCACTGGCAATTTAGGACAAAATGTCCGCCAGAAAGCCCAAAATGTCTGCCGGCAATTTTGCCAAAAATGTCCACAAGAAATTCACACTGTACAGGTATGAAGGCCGCCTTTTTGTGCAGCAGGTCCACCAGAAGAAAAAACTGCAGATTTGCACAACCAGATGCAGAATTTATTCAGCAGTGCCAGCCCTCACAGTCATTGTTTGTAAGAACTGTCAAACCATAAACCGACCATGTATACATACATGGGCCATATACTGGAGGAAACCCACAGGTTGTCTGCATAGGTGAAGAGTTGTGATAATTGTGGATCCTGCACTTGGTCCTTCAGAGGCACACATTCCTATTAGATGTGGCTATGATGTAAAAATGGCAAAGCCATCAGTTTTTTCAAGAATCGATAGACGTCTGTATGTTTGCAGTATTCTTTCTCCCATCTGATTGCCTTTTTGTATACAGCCTGTTGCCAGTGGAATGCGCAACCCACCGAGTTTCAATTCAGGCAAAAGCTCTCTCTGTGCCAACCAAACACCACGCTCGAAATCAGCCATGCACCCTCAAACCTAATGTTCACCCACCTTCTCAATCAGTGTGCTGAAGATGGCCTTGTTGTCGTGATCTCTCCTTCTTGACATAAAAATGAATGTCGTGGGCACTTGTTTCAGTTCACCACTTTTTGCTTTTAAAAAGATATGTACTGAATTCAGCTGCATAAATGGTGCCTGCACCACTTTAAACATCCCATTCATGTACCACATTTTGGCCTGACACATAACATCCAGTTGCTTCTCAGTGGCAAAAGTTAGGTGCCCAGCTTCACCCACACAGATATCATCTAATAAAAAATCTGATGGAAAAAGCTCTGGCTGAAAATCATAATCCAAATCTCTAGGTTTGGGCGGCCGCATGGCTTTCCTGGCACAGTTGGAACATTTACACATAGACATTGCGGTGGGAGCGCTACTGAACTTTGGAGCCTGATATTTTTATAGTATCACTTATTTGAACAGGTTACAATGCATTTAATCTGCAAAAAAACAGCACTGGTAATTCACCCTCAGCAATCGGCTGTGCTGAGGAAAATGCAGAGGAAACATATCCAAAATCCACAGCACAAGTACTGCCGAGGATGGCTTTTTCAGAAAGCCTTGTGGTGGCAGAAACTGTACAATTTCCAGGTTACACAAGGAATCAAATCATGTGGGTTGCACTATGCTGTATTGCTAAACTTACAATTTACAGTACAAGTTGCAGCATAACCACTAGAAACTATGTGTTCTGCTTCTTCTATGTTGATAGCACCAGAATCTGACATCAGTTTCTGGAAAGCTCTTACAGAGCTTTCCAGAAACTGATGTCAGATTCTGGTGTTATCAACATAGAAGCAGTGAGATACTTAGTTTGTGGTTATGCTGCATCTTATTTTCACTCATACTATGCATATTGAGCAAGTCGCCTGCTTACTTCCAAGATTTTTTCTCAGCATTCACATGGTTCATGATATTGGCATGATCTAATTGAGTGAAAGATTCTGCTCATTGATTGTGATTATATACTCATGTATCTCGAACTACTTTCACATGTTGAAGTTACTTGAAAGTTCACTCACTGCATACTACATATACATGGCAATTCAGACTTATTATGCCCTGCCCCCTGATGATTTTTACACAATCAAACAGACTTCACAGTAATTGCCGTAGAAGCACCTGTGTTCCACAGCAATTTTTTTGACGAGAAAACAAGGATGAATTACCAGGACTGAAGATAGCAACGCCAGTCTCGTAAAACTTCAAGTGCACGGTTCATTCTCTGATAAAAAACCTGTGAGATTCCAGTTTAACATGTCCAATGCTGCCATCTTTCACTCTGTTGTCTTTCTCTACATGTTTTGCTCCAAAAGACACAGATGTTGCTAATTTCCATGATTTTGATTATAAGCTTGCAATGATTCATGAATTAATGTGATGAGTACATGATTCCTCTTATATTTATTATAGAGATGAGACCGGTGCATGTTTTTGACGTTGTTTTCCTTTTGAAGAAAAATTAAGTACTATTGCCTTTTCATTATATGACAAAAGTGTGTTCTAAGAAAATCCATTATATATGATTACAACAGTTATCTCTGATCCCAAGCCTGACCCTTCAGGGTTACAAAAACAAAGCAGGAGTACAAGATGTCATACAATTAATTAATTTATCTAGTATTGAAAAAATATGGAAGGGAAAACAAGTCAACTAAATTCCCGTTAGTCCCTTTTACTTATTTTTATTTTACCTTCACAAAACATTTAAAGAGGAATAAATCAAGTAAAACCACATAAAAATATTAAACAGGCATTTCGGTAGCTAATTGGTGGACATTTCGTCCAAAATTGTAGCAGACATTTTGGTTGGCGGACATTTTGTCCTGTATTCTACCCATTTGCAAAATGGGTTTTGATACAGACCATTTGCCTCTCCAGAAATCCCCACAAAAAAGTAGAATGACTACAAAAACCAGAGGCTCAAGTGAGCCTAAAATGCTTACGTGACTCAAGTTGTCAAAAGAGATGAGTGTATCAGTAAGTGATCAGCAGCAAAAGCAGTTTTTTGATTTGCTATGTCACAACCAAAGGCAACTTTTTGGCCATTCATTTCTGCTGATCCTAGAAAAGCTTCCTAGCAAGCTCTGTTTTGTGAAGTATTAAAAAACAACAACCGAACAAAATTTTTGTTTTGTTTTCAGCTACTGTGGTTCTCTCTACCCCTCCCATGCCCCCCCCCCCCCCCACCTACCCCCAAGAAAAGAAAAAAAAATCTGGCATAAATGAAATACTTTTCACTCAGTTGCATACTACATGACAAATTTGGTTCACATCTGCCCATTGGCTCTAAAAATAGAAATTTCGAGTGTAGCCTAAATTTGGAAGCCCAAATTTTGACTTACTGAAATTCTTTGAAAAAAAGTGACTCTGCATCACTAAAGTAAGTTCCAAACAAGAAATCTAAACATTATTGCAAGTGGCTTATAAAAAGAGGATTTAAAAAGCATTTTAGGCTTATGGAGCATTAACCCCACCCCAAGGGATATAGTAATTTTGAGGGAAAAAATCAGAAAAGTAAATTCCACCAGCCTGAAGATGGCAGCAGCTTCATTTGAACAAAGGAGAAAAGGTTTACTCCAAAGATGGTCTGTGCCATAAATGAATGAATTTGGACTAGTGGTTTTAAAGAATAAGAAAAATTTCAAACAAGACAAACAGAATTTTACTGCCACCAGTAAATTCAAGTCTGTGTGAAAATGGTTTAAAGCATCAAAAATAAAAAAAACAGAAAGAGAATTTATGGAGGCTTATTTTGGGTGGTAAAATATTTTTAAAGAAATCAGAAATAGGTTTTCGTCAACAGTATTACATGAAATAATATCTTTGGAACACACATTGAAGTCTTGAGAGGGGAAAATTAAAGATATTCATACAGAAATCAGAGAAATTTTTTCCAAGAAACCAAAAAAAATGTGCACGGCATAAAAAAGGTTTTAATCATTGAAACGCACAAAAAGGTTTTAATCATTGAAACGCACAGTTAGTCTTGAGAGGGTTAAATTAAAGACATTCATACAGGAATCAGATAAATGTTTCTAAGAAACCAGAGTAAAAAACATGTGCACAGCATTGAAAGGGGTTCAACATGAAATAAAATCTTTGGAAACCACACTGAAGTCATGAGAGAGTTAAATTAAAGACATTCATACAGGAATCAGATAAATGTTTCCAAGAAACAAAAAACCCCATATATATGCACAGCATTGAAATGGTTCAACATGAAATAAAATCTTTGGAAAACACACTGAAGTTTTAAGAGGGTTAAATTAAAAGACATTCATACAGGAATCAGATAAATGTTTCCAAAAAACCAGAAAAAACATGTGCACAGCATTGAGTGGATTCAACATGAAATAAAATCTTTGAAAAACACACTGAAATCATGAGACAGTTAAGTAAAATATATTCATTCAGGAATCAGATAACTTTTTTCCAAGAAACCAGAAAAAAACATGTGCACGGCATTGAAAGGGTTCAACAAAAAATAAAATATTTGGAAAACACTTTTAAGTCTTGAGAGGGTTAAATTAAAGATATTCATACAGGAATCAGATCAATTTTCCTCTGTCACTTATGGAAGAGGGTTAAAAGGATTTCATTCTCTGTAGGTTAACAAAACAATAACGTGTGTTTGACAGGTAGATGTTGACATTAAATTTTGATGGAAGAGATCAAATTGAAAACTCTTAATTTGTATAGGGAAATCTTACGGCAAAAATAGTGACTCATCATTTTTTTCAATACCCTTTACCGGGCACCCTGATAGAAATGTTGGCAATTTTTTTTCAACCAATCCATTCTACTGGTCCTAAGCATGCTTCATACCAAATAACAGTTCTCTGTTCCATGTGGTTTCGGAAATATGGGCTTTTGAATTTGTTTTCTGTTGTTAGCCCCTGGGGTTGTCACGGGGCTGAAAAAAAAATTTCAGGCATCAATCTATTACTTAGGACCCACTTATACTACATGCCAAATTTGGTTGAAATTGGCCCACTGGTTCTTGAAATAGAAATTTTGGGCAGAGCCCAAAATGAATATGCCCTCACAGAGAGCCTAAATATTGACCTACCAACTTCCTTTGAACAAACGTTTAATCTTCAACACCAAAGAATGTTCCATACCAAATATCAAGGCATTCCCTCAGGTGGTTCGTGAGAAGAAGATTTTTAAGCTTTTGGGGCATGAGCCTGAATATGGCAGCCGCTTCATTTGAACAAAATAGAAAGGATATGCTCCATAGATGGCCTATACAATATATGTTTGAATTTGGCCTAGTGGTTGTGAAGAAGAAGTGAAGTTTGCCAAAATTTAATGGATGCCGGATGCCAAGTGATGGCAATAGCTCCCGCTGACTTGCAGTCAGGTGAGCTAAAAACTGTCAAACCACAGGTATTTTTCCACTATACCAATGGCCCAGACTAGCTGGTGCAACCCAATTTATTACCAGGGTCAAACACAAATTTTGAATCCCCAAAACCCCACAATTTGCCAAAAAACTCCAAAAAAGAGAAGACCAGTATGGTCCTCCATACTTTTTGCGCAATGCGCAACTTGTTGTCAAGGACAACAATAGGCTACCTCCATCTTGTCATTCTGTTGTTTGGCCCATGTCAGATCAACACGTATCCTGACTTCTCTGCTATAAAATCCTAAAGTATAATGAAGCCAGACATGATTATGGAGTGGAATGGTGGAATATTAGCAGCAGAAACTAGCTGAATATGGACATTGAGTTTCTGAACGTTCAGGGCTATAACTTTATTGAAATTAAATGATATTTCTTGTTCTTCCCGCTTTTGGGATGTGCACCTGATTCGTTCATTCTTTGTTACTCATTATGTGTTTGTTCAATGTTCACCCTTTTCCTCTTGAATCCCTTCATTAGATTTTTAAGAACAATTTGCTGTTTGCGAATTGGTTATTAAATTAAAATTCTTCTTAAAAATCTTAGATAATTTACGGAATGTGGATTATTCGTACCTCCTTTGTTGCGTACCGGTTATTCTCGACATAGTCGGGCGTGTTTGTTTGCCATTACCCTTCTCTGGGGAGAATCTTCTGTGGAAGTTTCTCTATTGTTAAGGGTATTCTTGGATACCGGTTGTCTCACCTGGGCCTTCGTTGTGCCTGTATTGGACTTTGGTTACCGGCTCCTATTCAGTTTAAATTTTTACCTCGGGCGTGTGTATACTATGAAGTCCTCATGTTCGAAATGTAAGAGGAAGAAGTTCTCTCTTGATTCTCATTCATCATGTTTGGCTTGCACTTGTTGCTCAAAAGATGTTACCTGTGCAACTTGCTCTTCTTGGGATTCCAAGCGATGGAATTGATATTCCCTCTCAACTTATGTATGTGTCAGCGAAGCACCGATTTCGGTGCTTTCGCCTAAGGTAATTAATCAGAATTCTGTTTCCATTTCAGAGGAACAAGAACATGGTATTGGTTATGGTATAACATCAAGTTCTGTGCTGCCGTCGTCTTCAGATACAGAGTATGTTGACTTACGAGGTATCGCAGAATACTCGGTACCTCGGGCAAGCAGACGGTCAACTAGCTCGACCGGTGTAACAGAGCCTTTCATTAGTGCTTCCGTACCGGAAAAATCCGTAGCGGTCCAGGATAAGGAGGATGGAAGACAGTCCTCTGTTCAGACGACGGCACGTAAGGGGAAGAGGCCAGTCAAGCTGAAAGGTGCATCAGTAGCGAAGCATTCTTCTGTTTTGGGGTCAAAACAGAACAATTCGACTTTTATTGCCAGTTCCACTGGTAGTCCGGTAGATAATGCTTCAGAGCCAGTTGTTTCTGACGTACCTTTCTCTGCCAGTATGGCTGGCAGTAGTCTTGATGTAAGAGCCTCTTCTTCGTCCACTTCCAGGACTCAGCACAGTAGACCACATGCTAGCCGGCAAGATCCAGAGGTAGAGAGTCAGAGCCAGGATCTGGCTCTCTCTAAGGCTAGCATTTCGAGGCAAACGTCTTTTTCTAAAAGACGGACACAGGGCTCTGTGTCAGATCACCTTCCAGAGCCAAAAAGTTGTAGAACGGGGGTGAACATAGCCTCGAATATGGAATTGCTCGAGCAAATTGCCCAGCTAATTGCAGACTCCCAGCAGCATAAAGTGCGGACGTCATCGATCTCTGCTTCGGATGATTCGGACGGTACTGGATCGGCAGAAAGAAGGGTTTCCTCAAATTATCAGTATGCCAATAATAGACCAGACCAGGAACCTCTAGCTGGTAGTGTTAGGGAGCTTGATGAAGACGAGACTGACACTACATCGTTGGCTGAGCAACATATGGAAACTATGAGGTTCCTGCAGGATTTTTTACCTGAATTAATTCCTTCTGGTCAGAGTTCTGCGCCTTCTAGAGCCAGGCATCTGTCTTCTTTAGACAGGGAGGTCATTAAGTCGAAGGAAAGTATCCTTCTGTATCCTTCTCAATCAGTCCAAGCGTTAGATGCATTTGATTGTGTTGACGAAGCTATTGCAGACCTGGCTCAGGCTAGAAAAAGTTCTTTCCTTTCGGAAAGGAAGCTTGACCTACCGTTTAGAGGCAATACCTTCTTATATACGGTAGGTGAGAATAAGATTCCAAGAGATCCTCTGCAAATTGGATGACGGTGCAAGGGACTTAGGTATGTCTCTTCTGTCATCATGTAGCATCAATTCTTTTGTTATAGATACTTTCATTGAATCTAGCAGAAGTATTTTGGACACTATGTCATATGCAGATCACATTTGCAGGGTGTTGGCCGGCAATTTGGAATCTGAGAGCCTACAGGAGTTGTTATCTCCTTTGAAAGTGCTCTCTCACGCCGTCATGTATACAACATCCCACTCTGCTCTTTCTGTAGCAAATTTAGAGTTGGTCAGGCGTGATGCTGCCCTTAAATCTACGTCATTTATTGATGACAGAGCTCTCTAAGGGCCGCTCCAGTTTCGGGCTCTTCATTATTCAATGATCAATTAAAAGCTGTATTTGAAGATGCTTCTAAGAAAGCCACAAGTCAGCCTTGTTGCACTCAGCTTCGCAACCTCAGCCTTCCACAAGTGATACTCCTCGGAGAGGTAAATTTTTCTCCAAGAGAGGCTCATCCCGTGCTGCTTCTAGAGCTAATCGTGGGCGTGGTGGCTCGAAACAGGGGAGCGATTTCCAAAAGGGGACGATGCAAATAATGAAACGCGTAACCCCACACCGACATCACAGAGAGGTGCGAGAGCTTCATGCGGTTTCTCCTTGTATAAGCCTCGTAAGTCCTACAAATGAAGAGTTCGCCCTCCACTGTTCTCCGGTTGGCGGAAGGCTTTCAAAATTCACAAGCAACTGGAACAAAATAACACAGGATCTTTGGGTTCGAGACATTGTAAAAAATGGTCTACGTCTTTCGTTCCGGAGAAAACCTCCATTAACGCGGATTCTGCATTTTGTGAGCCTTCCACAAAATGTAACAAAGAGAGAGGCTTTGATTTCAGCGGTAGACTCTCTTCTACAAAAGGAGGCAGTAGAGGTCATAGAGAATCCCAATTCAGAGGGATTCTACAGTCATCTTTTTACCTGCGTCGCCAGCGGCAGAGCAGGTCTAGTAACCGCTCGACTCCGTCCGTCAGTCCGTCATTCCGTGTCCGTCAGTCCGTCTGAAACACTTTTTCCGTCAAAGTTTTCTTGGCTTCTATGAAAGGGAATGATTTTATATTTGGTCTGCTGCTTCATAATGATGAGTTGTATCGAGTAATCAATTTTCAGATCTGCTGTGCAGCCACTTCCTGTTTGCCGATACTTTGAAATTTTACTGTACCCACTGAACATTGAAATTTTCCGTCAAGGTTTTCTCGGCTTCTATGAAAGGGAATGATTTTATATTTGGTCTGCTGCTTCATAATGATGAGTTGTATCGTGTAAGCAGTTTTCAGATCTGCTGTGCAGCCACTTCCTGTTTGCCGATACTTTGAAAGTTTACTGTACCCACTGAACATTGAAATTTTCCGTCAAGGTTTTCTCGGCTTCTATGAAAGGGAATGATTTTATATTTGGTCTGCTGCTTCATAATGATGAGTTGTATCGTGTAAGCAGTTTTCAGATCTGCTGTGCAGCCACTTCCTGTTTGCCGATACTTTGAAAGTTTACTGTACCCACTGAACATTGAAATTTTCCATCAAGGTTTTCTCGGCTTCTGTGCAAGGGATTGATTTTATATTTGGACTGCTGCTTCATAATGATGAGTTGTATTGTGTAAGTAATTTTCAGATCTGCCGTGCAGCCACTTCCTGTTTGCCGATACTTTGAAATTTTACTGTACCCACTGAACATGGAAATTTTCCGTCAAGGTTTTTTGGGGTTCTATGCAAGGGATGGATTTTATATTTGGTCTGCTGCTTCATAATGATGAGTTGTATCGTGTAAGCAATTTTCAGATCTGCCGTGCAGCCACTTCTTGTTTGCCGATACTTTGAAATTTTACTGTACCCACTGAACATTGAAATTTTCCGTCAAGGTTTTCTCGGCTTCTATGCAAGGGATTGATTTTATATTTGGTCTGCTGCTTCATAATGATGAGTTGTATCGTGTAAGCAATTTTCAGATCTGCCGTGCAGCCCCTTCCTGTTTGCCGATACTTTGAAATTTTACTGTACCCACTGAACATTGAAATTTTTTGGCAAACTTTTCTCGGCTTCTATGTAAGGGATTGATTTTATTTTTCATCTGGGGCCTGATAATGATCAGTTGTATCGTGTATGCAATTTTCAGATCTGCCCTGCAGCCACTTCCTGTTTGCCGATTCAATTGCATGCAGCGACACAGGTCCAGACCCGGTAGCTAATAATTGCTCCAAAATTTTATATGGAGACAATTCGGTCAGTGAGAAGCAGCATCCGAGTGAACAATTACGCCACAAGCATAGACTTGAAGGATTCATCTGGCTTTTCGGAAATACTTCCGTTTCGCGGTTCATGATAAAGTATACCAGTTCAGAGCAATGTGTTTTGGCTTGAACCTTGCTCCGTGGGCGTTCACTCAGGTGATGAATGCAGTGATGAGCCACTTCAGGACACACTCGGCTTCAATGACGTCGGCATATCTGGACGACATTTTTCAAAGATACAGAAATTTTCATGCTCTTCAAAGCGACATTCAGAGTCTGCTATCGCTGCTACGATGCCTAGGTTTTATAATCAATGTCGACAAGTCAGATTTAATGCCGACGACGTCGTTTGTTCAACTGGGAATGAGTTTCGATACTCTCAACAATTGGGTCTGTTTGCCGGTAGCAAGAGCAAAATTAGTTTCTCTTTACGCAATATACTGCATAAACGTGCAAGTCATTACTGCGAAAGAGTTTATGCAGCTGTTACGACTTTGCGGCGCCGCCGCGGAATTAATTCCACTGGGTCATTTGCGCACTCGTCCAATTCAAATTTTTCTAATTCAAAATTGGATCGTAAAGGGTCAGTCGTTGGACAGTCCGATTGCTTTAACACAGTCAGTAAAGCATCATCTTCAAATTTGGGCGGATATCCAGTGGTTATCCCAGGGAATACCACTTCAGATTCAGGAGCCGTCGTTCATAGTCATGACGGACGCCAGTCAGGAGGTTTGGGGTGCTTCTCTGATTCCGGGCGATCAAGTGTGTCATGGTTTATGGGAGAGTCAGTTTCTTGTGTCCCATATAAACTACAAAGAAATGAGGGCAATTTGGTTAGCTCCAAATCATTGGCTCAATCGAGTAATAAACTCACATGTTCAAATTCTATCGTACAATTCAACGGTAGTAGCCTATATTCGGAATCAGGGAGGTACTCATTCCATCCAGCTGTTGAATCTCACTGAAAAGATTCTTTTTTTCTCTCAGGAGAATTAGATTCTGATATCGATTCGTCATATTCCAGGCCATGGACTCTCTATCGAGAAAGGGTCAACTGCTACCTTCAGAATGGATGTTGAAAAAATCTGTCTTCAGTCAGATTTGCTTCCAGTGGGAACGTCCAATATCGATCTTTTTGCCATGAGTCTCAACAATCAATTACAGACTTTTGTGTCTCCATGCCCAGACCCTCAGGCTTATGCAGTAGACGCTCTGTCAATTTCATGGAACGGGATAATAGGGTATGCTTACCCCCCAGCTCCCCTCATTCAACAGATCTTGCTAAAGATAAAACTGTCTTCTTGCAAGACCCTACTGGTAGCATGTCTGTCGGCTCACAGACCATGGATAAATCTTCTCCGGGAGCTTCTTTGGGACGTTCCACGGAAGTTACCGCCTCTCTGGGATCTTCTGACGCAGGGGAAACTCCGTCGGCATCATCACAATCCGGAAAGCCTCAACCGTTTTTCCGTTGTGTTGTCCTTCCTGCACAGAAAATGCACAGGAAACAGTTTTCCAGACGAGCAATGGACGCAATTTCTAACTGTAGGAGGACCTCCTCTTCATTAACTTATGAAGCGAAGTGGAAGGTTTTTGTTCGTTGGTGTGAATCACAATTGATTGATTTTTTTAACCCAACTATTCCTCAGTTAGCTAACTTTTTTATTTATCTTTTTGATGAAGTTAAGCTACAACCAGTCACTATTAAGGGCTATAGGTCTATGCTTGCTGACACCTATGCACATCAAGGGAAATTAAACATTGGGTCAGATGTATCTTTAAGTAAATTAATGAGGAATTTCTCTGTGAACAGACCTCGTACCTTGAGATTAGTCCTTAAGTGGAATTTAGCTTGGGTTCTTCTGAAACTTCAGGAAGCACCTTTTGAGCCGTTAAATACTGTTGAGTTTAAATTTCTTACTTATAAAACGGCTTTCCTTTTAGCATTTGCGTCAACTAGAAGAGTTAGTGAGCTTCATGCTTTATCTATTGAAGACTCTCATTATCGTAGTGTAGGTAATTCTATTACTCTCACTACGAAAGTGGGATTCTTCGCTAAGAATCAGGTTCCGGACAAACGGCCTAACCCAATTCTTATTAAAGCATTACCATCTTCAGATTGTCAAAGACCTTTGTTGTGTCCAGTAAGAGTGCTTAGGATTTATAAGCAGCGTTCTAGTTTTATTAGAAGAGGTAGGAAGAGGTTATTTCTTTCTCTTCTTCCTAACAGAAATGATATTTCTGTTCATTCCATATCTAGATGGATTCAGTTAGCTATTCGGACAGCTTATAATGCTATGTCTTTGAATCAGAGAATAGCTTATAAGATTTCAGCTCACGAAGTTAGAGCTTTAGCTTCTTCTTGGACTTATGCTAGTAGTACTTCTTTGAAGGATTTGATGCAATCAGCTTACTGGACTCAACAGAGGACTTTTACCAAATTTTATCTTCGAGACTTAGAATCAATTTTGGATGATCTCAGATCTTTAGGACCGTTATCGGTAGCTCAGAATGTTGTCCATTCTAATTAGGAATTTCATTCAACCTTCTGTTTGGTCTGCTCTACCACTGTCAACAGTCTGCTACCCTCTTCGTTTTGATGTGTAGTTACTTTCAAAACAAGGGGAAGGGGTGGGGATGGTATTTCCAAATGGTCATCTGGCTTTATAGTGAAAAGCATGGACATACCTCCTTCAGTGATAGTATCCTGGGGTCGGTGCTATGGTAGTTTTAATGTGTAGCTTGATATGAAGCAATTTTCAGTTTTCAATTATATGCTTTTAATGTGTAGCTCGATGTGAAGCATTATTGTATATGTCATGTGTCAAGACGAGCTTTTCTATCCAATACTTGGACATTTTTAATGATTTATAAAGAGTCTCATTTCTCTGGACTTCTTTATATTTTGTCTTCCTCTATCAAATTAGCATAATGGGTTATGCTAGGCCTTAAATAGAGTTACACCTATATTTTCATTGTTTTTCTGAAATAGGAGCAATGAATATCAAGTACTAGGCCCGCCTGCTTGTTTACTATTCTCAGCTAGTCTGGACCATTGGTATAGTGGAAAAATATGAAAAATTTATACCAATTTTAATATTTTTAATACTTACCAATGGCCCAGACAGGGATGGCCCTCCCTGGAGTGGACACTCCTTCCTCCCTGCTGAGTTATACTATACTTATTAACTTTTAACAGGCACAACAATAAAGAATGACAAGATGGCGGTAGCCTATTGTTGTCCTTGACAACAAGTTACGCATTGCGCAAAAAGTATGGAGGACCATACTGGTCTTCTCTTTTTGGAGTTTTTTGGCAAATTTTGGGAGTTTGGGGATTCCAAATTTGTGTTTGGCCCTGGTAGTAAATTGGGTTGCACCAGCTAGTCTGGGCCATTGGTAAGTATTAAAAATATTAAAATTGGTATAAATTTTTCATTTTTATCTTTGATTGTGGGTAATTTCTGTTGAAGATTCTCGTAATAACCGTTTGGTCATTACAATGAATAAGGCAGCCAAGACTTGACAAGAAACCACTGTAAAGCAAAAGAACATGTGCATGTACAGGTTGTTTTGTAGTCTAGTGGGAATTCAGGCCAATTTCCCAGACACTAAAGGGTTAACTAAACTGAAAAGAAAATCAGTAACATCTTTCATGAAAGTGAACCCTTCAAATGCTATCAAGCCTCAACAAGACCTTACAAGTAGCGAATGTTGGAAAATATGAAAATTCAGAAAGTTTTGGTATTCAATGATGGGTTTGGTTCATTTTTCGGTATCCCTATGATATCCTCATTGGTTCGGTTTTTTCCTTATATTGCCCATCTCTAGTTGGGACTAACAGTAATAATTTAATTTGTGCAACTCAGCCCACTTCTCCCAAAAAATGCAATGCAGACTTGTTTGTATACTCAAGAATGTTATATGTGGTGAGTACACTCAGAAAGATGGGGGTTCAAATGCTGAAAACAAGACTTAATGCAATATTTTGAGAAAATAGAGATATGTATGATGAAAACTGGTCTTGAAAACAGGCTGGAATCAGTGGGATGATGAAAATTTTCAACTATTATTCCAGGAGTTTATTATTAAAACTGCATGCTCATTTTGGCCTTCCCAGGACTCAAAATGTTCACAAATTTCTGTGTGTCATAGGAGAGAGGTAGTTTTTATTTCTACCTGTCTCCACCTGAACCTGATGAAGTGCAAACACAATTTGCCATAGGCACAACCCAAAGGCCGAAGACATGAGTTGGGGATGAGTAAATGGAAGGGTGTACATGTATCTCCATTTCCATCAATGGAGGTTTGGGGCACTTCTGAAGAAAATTATGATAATTCCATGCTTTAAAATTCTGGTGCCTATTGGTAGGCAAATTGGAGGTTCAGTAATGCCATGTTTTATGGAACAAATTGGCTGGTACATATCCTATGTGTCACAAGTGACAGGTGAAAAGAATTCTAGTCTGTCTCAGAGAAATTCTGCCTGTTTGAGACAGGTGTACGTTTTGAGCCCTGGGCCTACCTTGCTTTACATGAACAGTGAGCCAAATCCAAACCCATTTCTGGTGGGGATTTTTTTATGTACTTTGGAAAGGCCTGACCTTTCCTTTAACAAAATTAAAATCTTTGTTGACTGAGACTCATTACAAACTTTGTACTCTTCCATACTGTAAACATTGGGTTTGCTTAAGTTTGGGTTTCTTGGCCTTCAAACATGCAAATGTTGTTAACCCTTCACCCAACATAACAGTAAAAAATGGCCAGCGCTATTCTCAAAAATTGCCAATTAATTTTCATCATTTTTTTCATTTTTGGTCTCAAAAACATAGGTTATGACCCCTCATTGGAACAAGCTCGTCTAGCTTGTTCCAACAAGGGGTCATAACCTATGTTTTTGAGACAAAAAATAAAAAAATTAGTTATTCAAGAATTGTTTTTGCAAGTGTTGTCTGCTTTTCATGTTAGGTAAAGGGTTAAAATCTCCAGGAGAATTTATTAAATAATTATTTGTCTCCATAGTCCATGCCAGGAAATAAAGTTCATTTGGTCGTAAACCCATAGAAAAAGGTGTTGTGTTTTACTATGCCAACCATGACATTCACATCTTTACAGAACTTTTGCAAAATGAATAGCAACAACTAACAAGTGATCTCGCATTCCAAGATCACATGTTAGTTTCTGCTATTTATTTGGTCAGAAATTCTGTTAAGATGCAAATGGCATGCCACTCTGTTCACATGTGGATGCAGTGCACAACCTTTCATGAGTTGAGTTAGTGCTGAAAGATTATCAAGTTTGACTGGCAAACATCCAGAATTGGGAATTTAAATTATATTGTATTATTTTGCCATAAGGCCCCACAAAGTAGATCTTCTGTTTCTCATGCCATTTTTGTAAAATTGCAAGTGGACGGGCAGTTTTTATTTTAGTTTTTATTTTTGTAATTATTTCTTTGCCATCAAAAGTTCATATTCTAGGTTTGTTTTATGTTTTAGACCTCATAATCTACAGGATAGCATGGGTGACAGTGTATTTCATCCCTTGAGTGCAAGAAGACTTCACAATGCTAAAGCATTGTAAAGCCTTGTTGCACTCAAGGGACAAATTTATCAATTTTATTAACTTGGGTAAAATATCAGGCATAAACCGTTTCATTTTTTTAGCTCCACCTGACAAAGTCAGAGAAGCTTTTCTGATGCTAAGTCATCCATCCGTCTGTCTGTCCATCCACCTGTCATCAACATTTTGTTTATCCAGGCCATAATGTCTTAACCACTAAATATTTTTTGACAAAATTTTTTCACAATATGTATTATCAAAAGACAGTGTGTTGCAAATTATAATACGGTATGTGCCCCTCAAGGTCAAGATCACCGGCCCTTTGTTACTGTGACAGTTACAAAAACTTTGACATTTCACTGTCCAGTCTATATTACTTTGGTATGATTGACAGATCTTATTTATACTTGGTACAATTATTGCTCATGACTCAAAAGTGTGTCGCGACTTTGATCCAAGGTCATATCATCAAGGTCAAGGTCACAGGCAGCTAAATTTTTATATTGTTGTAAAGTACTTTTCCGGTCCATATAACTTTGTATGTTTGACTGATCTTATTTATACTTTGTACAATTATTGCTCATGACAGAAAATGTGTGCCATGACTTTGATCCAAGGTTATATCATAGAGGTCATGGTCACAGACAGCAAAACTTTGATATTGCTATACAGCCCTTATCCAGTCCATATAACTTGGTATGACTGACAGATCTTATTTATACTTGTTGCAATTATGGCTCATGACTCAAAGGTGTGTTGCGATTTTCATCCAAGGTCATGTCCTCATGGTCTCAGAGAGCAAAACTTGGATATTGTTATACAGCCCTTGTCTGGTCCATATAACTTGGTATGATTGACAGATCTTATCCATACTTGTTACAATTATTGCCCATGACAAGGTGTGTCATGACTTTGATCCAAGGTCATATCATCAAGGTCAAGGTCACGGGCAGCAAAACATTTATATTGTTATACAGCCCTTGCCTGGTCCATATAACTTGGTATGATTGACAGATCTTATTTATCCTTGGTACAATTACCTTGTCTGGCCCTTGTCTGGTCTGTATAATTTAATCTCGGTGACAGATCTTGTTCATACTTTAAACAATTGTTACCCATAACCTAACGTTGTGTCATGACCTTGATCCATTGTCATATCTTGAAGGTTAAGGTCACAAGCAGTAATACTTGGATTCTTGTCTTGGATTTAGCTTCCCCTATAAGCAGTGACCCTGGACAGAGCTATCTTGGCTGAGAGGCCTCTTGTTATTAAAGCTTGCATTGGTTATAAAAAGAGAGTATGTCAGTGAAAAGGACCATGCAGGAGGGCCAGAGAAACAAATTTTTAACTTTTTTATACCCCCTGCAACAAGTTGGGGGTGGGTCTTCCCCCACCTCATTTTTCTGACTTGAATTTAGGGTATGTTTATGGAGGGGTGGGGGGATTGGGTGTGTGTGTAGGGGGGGGGGGGGGGTGTTTGGAATTTATTTTACGCAAATTTTTTCCAACCTAATTTTTATCAATCAGATAAAACTGTGCATATGTTCCCGCAACATTGCCAATATTTTATTTATTTTTTTAGCAAGATTTCTAAAAGTAATGGATGAGTTGGGGGAGAGGAGAATTACAGTTTTTGTCTTTTTTGGAAAAACAAGCTTCGCCTCATAAAAATCTCACTATTTTGAGTTTTTAAAAATTAACATGTCTGGTGGTGAGAGTATACTGGAATCACCTTGTCCGTCTATCCATCCATAGACATAACTTTGTCCAGAGGTTTTCTCAGATATTTATGGACCAATCTGCTCAAAATTTGGTATGGATGTTCACCACCATGCGAACCTGTGCAGCTGCGATTATAGTTTCGATCGGAATTATTTTGCCAGAGTTATGCCCTTTTCGTCTTAGAATATCTGAAATTTGTCTGGAGATTTTCTCAGATGTTATAGGTCGATTCCTTTCAAACTTGGTATGAATGTTTACTATCATGGGATCCTGTGCACCTGCGATTATAGTTTTGATTGGACATTTCTGGACAGAGTTATGTCCTTTTTAGTCTTAGAATGTCTGAATTGACTAGAATTTTGTCCAGAGCGTTTGTCAGGTGATTATGGGTCGATTTCGTAGAAACTTGATAAGTAGGTTCACTACCATGGGAAACTGTGCACCTGCGATTATAGTTTGATTGGACTTTTTTCCCCAGAGTTATGTCCCTTTTCATCTTTGAATGCCTGAATTTTGTCTGGAGACTTTCTCAAATGTTTATGGGTTGATTTCTTTGAAACTTGTTATTGATGTTCACTACCATGGGAACCTGTGCACCTGTGATTATAGTTTCAATCTGATTTTTCTTGCCAGTGTTATGCCCCTTTTCTTCTTAGAATGCCTGAATTTTGTCTGGAGATTTTCTCAGATGTTTATGGGTCAATTCATTTGAAACTTGGTAAGGCTGTTCACTACCATGGGAACCTGTGCACCTGGGATTATAGTTTCGGTCATATTTTTTTTTACCAAAATGGTGCCACTTTTCATCTTAGAATAATCATGGGGGGGGGGGGGGGGGGGGGGGGGGAGGGAGGGAAGTATGGACAGGCCCATCTGGGACAGTCACAACTCTATATTGGTTGCATATTCCATAAATGATGTAACCACCCCCTCCCCTCACTAAACCTAAATGTTCATTTGCGAGTTATTTCCAGGCCTAATAATCAATGTTAGGCATAAGCCTGAGGTTAGTTTTCAATAGTTAGATCCCTGTGATCAACTGTTAAGTTTTCTGCATATCTATTTTTCCTTGTATTGGTACAGTTTTTAGCTCACCTTCACAAAGTCAAGCTGTGCTGATCTAATCACTCTCCGTCCATCGTCCGTCAACACCATGTTTTTGGCTTCTCCTCCAAAACCACTGGGCCAATTCAAGTGAAAGTTTGTGTGAGTGATAATGCTGAGAGGGCATTGCATTTATGTTCAACTCAACATGCCCAGCCCCATACGGAGGAGTGGGGGGAAAATACTCCAAAATTAAAAAAAAAATCTTCTTCTCATGAACCAGTGAGTACAATGACTTGATATGTGGTATGGAACTTCCTTTTCAGGTGTAGAGTCAAGTTTGTTCAAATGAGGTTCGTGCACCAATATTTGCCCTTGTAATGGGTGGGGCAAGATTTTTTGCCCCCGCCCAAAATTTCTTTTTCTGATTTGAACCTATTTGGTTTGTGATTTTGGATCATAAGTACCTGATTCATGCAAAAAAAAAAATTCCTGTGTCCCTGTACCCCAGGAGCTAAAAATAGAAATATTTTCAAACTCCAAATATTTGCCATTGGTTGTGTCAGGGTATTCTGTAGGGGGGGTAGGGGGATGGGTGGGGGATATCAGTTTGTTAAAATGAAGCCTCTTGGTTCATATTTGGGCTCAATACAGGAGCCCAAATTTTTTTTAACTTAGGGCAATATGGGGAATAATCTTTAAAAATCTTCTTCAGACCCATCAGTGAGAATGCTTTCACATTTGGTATATAACACCTCTAGGGGGTCATATTCAAGTTCGTTTAAATCAGGTCCCTGGGTTCATATTTGGGCTCTCTATTGTAGCCCAAAATTTCAAGTTAGTGCAATATGATGAAATTTCTTTAAAAATCTTCTACTTCACGTCCACCAGTTAGAATCTTTTCATATTTGGTATACAACATCTCTAGGGAGGTCAGATCTAAGTTTGTTCAAATCGGGTCCCTGGATTGATATTTGGGCTCCCTATGGCAGCCCAAATTTTAATTTAGTTCAATATGAGGAAATTTCTTTAAAAATCTTCTTCAGATCCACAGGTCATAATCCTTTCATATTTGGTATACAACATCTCTCTTTCATATTTGGTATACAACAACTCTAGGTGGTTGAGAATCCAGTTTGTTCAATTTGAGTGCCTGGTTTGATATTTTAACTTAATGCAATATGAGGAAATGTCTTTAAAAATCTTCTTTTTCAGATCCACCAGTCAGAATCCTTTCATATATGGCATACAACATCTCTAGGAGGGGGTCAAATTCAAGTTTGTTCAAATCAGGCCCCTGTGCTTATATTTGAGCTCCCTATGGTAGCCCGAATTTTAACTTAGTGCAATATGAGAGGAATTTCTTTAAAAATCTTCTTCTCCAGATTCACCAATTCGAATGGTTTCATATTTGGTATCCTGATGTGTCTAGGAGATCAGATTCAACTTTGTTCAAATCAAGAGACAGGTTTAATATTTTAGCTCCCTATGGGAGTCCGAATATTAACTTAGTGCAATGTGAGGGGATTTCTTTTAAAATTATCTTCTTCAGATTCACCAGTCAGAATCCTTTCAATACGACATCTCTAGGGGTCAGATTCACATTTCTTCAACTCGAGTGTGTGGGTTAAGATTTGGGCTCCCCACGGGAGATCCACAAGTCAGAATTCTTTCATATTTGGTATGCAACATCTCTAGTTCACTACTCAGAACTCTTAGTCAGATTTTTAAAAAAAATTGATATGCATCATAAGTGAAGAACAGATATTTGTTTTATATGAACAAAATTAACCCTAGCTATCACGGGAATCAATGTGTGCTAAAAATAGAAACATAATTCCAAGTTACTTTTATAAGGAGCCATATAGCTGGAGAATTTAGAAACTTTTTTTATTAAGCACCCTCTAGAGGTGTGTGACTAAGATTAATCCACGTAGGTTGTATATCAAGGGGCTCCATAGGGGAGCTCCACTTTTTACACTATGATTAACTGAAGAAAAGTCCCTCACCAAATATATTCCATACCATGGCTGCTATAATTTTTAACCTTTACCAAACATAATGGCCATGACTGTTCATTACTATTCACAAAAATTGTTAAAATTTTACATTTTTAAAATTATTTTTTTTTGACTTGAAGACATAGTTTATGACCCCTTATTGGAAAGAGGTAGTTGCGAATGTTCCAGTGGGCATGAAACACTAATTATTTGAAATGCAACATTAACATTTTTACTTATATTATTTCCTTAAGTGACATTTGCTATTGTTGTAAAAATAGATTATAAACCTGCCTCACCCCACTCCCACAAGAGAGAACCTGATCCCATTACCCTCCCTAAAACAAAAATATTGCCCTGCTACCACAAAAAAAAAGACAAACAGCATTTCCAAGGATTTTTCTGCCCTCTTTGGGAAAGCATCTGGGGCCCATGCCATTAGGAAAATGTGCGTCATGGGGGTTCCAATTGAGAATTGGCTTTGAGAGGGAAGAAACATACAAAGACTAAGACATTTTTACATTAAAACTGAACAGAGTTCATTAAGATTGATACCTGAGCAACCGCATGTATACTACAAGTATGTTTTACAACAAATAGTCACATGGAACCATGTTCACCCCAGTCTATGTAGTCTTTCTTAACTGTTCTGATACTTTTAAAGAAGAACTTGCCTTTGAATTCGGACACTTTCTGAGCTTTAGGTAAACAATTTAAATTTAATGCACAACTCGTGTCCTGAACTGGGTGGTCATAAGGCCTCAGAAAACAAATGGTTTTCTGAGGCTTTATGACTACTCATTTCAGAACAACAATTGTGCATTACATTTTTATTTGAATGGGGATTCAGATTGGGAAATTTGATGTTGAGAATCGAGAAAAACTATGTCCAAATGCCATTGAGAAAAGGCCCCATAATTGTAGGCCTCTGAAGACACCGAAAATAATCCCTGATTTCACAGGTTCTTTATGGTAACCAGTTTTATGTACTCCAGTGTCTCAGCGGTTATGGCATTGAACTTGAAACTAAGAGGTCCACAGTTCGCTCCCCACCAGGGGCAACTGCTTTGTGTCCTTTGGCAAGGCACTTAATCCCAATTGCTCATGTGGGGCACAGTGGCGCTGTGTATTAACCCTTTACCTAACATGAAAAACAGACGACACTTGCAAAAATAATTCTTGAATAACTAATTTTTTTCATTTTTTGTCTCAAAAACATAGGTTATGACCCCTCATTGGAACGAGCTCGATGAGCTCGTTCCAACGAGGGGTCATCACCTATGTTTTGGAGACAAAAAATGAAAAAAATAATGAAAATTAATTGGCGATTTTTGAGAATAGCGCTGGCCGGTTTTGGCCACTACGTTGGGTAAAGGGTTAAGACATAATGCACATCGATGGTGCACCTGTCTTCAACCAATGCTAACCTTGCTTGTATAGAGTTAGTACATTGGGGAGTCTGACAAGTTGCTCGCCATTGCTAGGTGGTTCTCTCCGGGGACTCCCTTTGGCTTCCTCCACCCGTAAAACTGTCTGACATCAGGTGACCCTGGCTGTCGAAAGTGTTGTTAAACTCCAATAAATAAATAAATATAAATTTTTGCACACCAACCCCTCAGCTTTAAAAAAAAACAAACTTGAAGCAAGAAAGTGTTAAATTATTTAGTTCTTCCACATCAGTCTGTAACAGCAGGTATAAATTGATGTTGTGGATTTTATGTGACCTTCAGGTAGGCTAAATAAGATTTATTGTTTTCAACACTGTTTTTGAATGTGAGTAGAATGCGATTGCAATTCCTTGCATATTCGTCAGGCATTCTTCGAGTGGAAGAGAACATAAAATATTGTAGACAATGATATAAAGCATTGATTATTTGAAAACAACATCATACATATATACCAGGCCTGAAAATAAGCAGTCTGACATTTGCAGAATGAGGTTCCCAGTGGGTGAATTTGATGATGCTATTCCATACAGTGGGTCAATTTATCCTCTGGGTTCCTCTTTCTGTTTAGTTTTGAGACACTGATTCATATTGAGGTTCAAAGAGGGTAAATGTAGTGGTGCTCACTAAATTCACCCTCTGGGACCTCATTTTGCAGATGACAGTCTGCTTATTTTCTGGCTTGATATATACAAACAAAAAGTATTTGTGGTGCTTTTATTTTCTATTTATTGTTATTACAAAATGATTAGTATTAAAATCTTCAACAGAAATTACCTGCAATTAAAGTTAAAAGCCAATGGTTTAGCAGTTATGTTATTTGTAAATATTGCATCACATGAATTTCCAGAGGGAAAATAGCAGATACAAAAACCCACAATGCAAGTGGAATGGTGGAATAGGAAATGTCTAATGTGATACATGTAGGTCAATACGATAATCGATATGTACTGACAATACCAAACACATTAAGCTATCTTATAAATCGGTATACCGACATTTGCCCAATGCCGAATAATTACTTAATCAGATTCCCCATAGGAACCCTGGGAAGTGAATCAGTGCATGTTTACTGTGGTAAACAAGCTGTGTTTTACTGGTAAAATTGGACATAGTCACCAGTGCTTGGGGTGGAAGTCCTCTAAAATGAGCAATATGGGTATAAGCGATTGGCTGGACTTGACTTTATATTCAGGGTGCAGTAGCGATTAGCCATTGTGGAGATATATGTGAATGCAGAATATGGTAAGGTCTGTTTAGTGACTATTGAAAGATATATTATCTATGTTGCTGTTGAGTAATTGCAGTTACCCTACCCAAATAACCAATTTAAAATAATCATTAGACTTGTAATTCCCCACAATAGTGTTTTTTATTTTGCAGTATACAGCGGAACCCTGTTAATTGAATAGCCACTTTGCCAATGAAAATTATTCAATTAACAGGGATTGTGTCACTTTCTAGAGATAATCTTAGCATTTATTCTATTATATCTTGTTTGAAAGAGCTCCATGCACTCTGTCAAACAAGATATAATAGACTAAATGCCTGTATTGGATGTACTGATGTCAAATAGATCTATAAACAAAGAAAAACTGGAGAGAATCAGGGTAATTTCTTATCAACCTACTCACAATTGTTTACTACAGGCTTGCACTACAGTGGAAGTCCCTAACTCGGATAAAATACTCTCTATTTTTGTCTTTCCCAAGCAAGTTGGGAAAGAAAAGTGGTGCAAAAGCACCAATAAAAATAAGCCAAAACTGGGTCGAGTGCAACCGGCGCAGACCCAGTACGGGACGCTCTCTCCCAAGTACAACTCCATGACTTCCGTTGCCAGTGCGCGTATACCGTCTCTAAAGACTCATTCTTTTTGAAATCCGCTTCGTGTCGAGATGTTTTTGCACGCTTATCAGTGTTCCACCAGCTCGATGTTTGATGATTCCTGATTCATTATACCACAGTGTATCCTTTGTATTCTCAGGAACAGTGTTTTATATATTCTCTTTTCTATTATATGTCCATAATGTATTTTTATTTGCTCTCTCTCGAGTCGCTCGCGAATTTCGCGTGCCACGCAGTTCGGACTTAGATTTTTTCACTATTATTGTTAATGCTTTTTTTGCAAAATTTTTAAATTGTGTTAGACTTAGGTGTCAGCGGGGTACCACTCCTGCAGTGTTTCTTCTTTCTTTTGAGAGTAGTCTTCCTGTTGGGTGGTTCCCGGTCGACCTTCTGGGGTCTTTGTTTCTGTCACCTTTCTCTCTTCTTTGGGGGTGTTCTGTTTTCTCATCTCCACTTCTCTGCTCCTCTCACCTCTATCATGCCCAGGACAATTCCCTGTGGGCAATGTCTGCTGCCAAAGCATGTGGATGATGTACATTTGTCTTGTTCCTCCTGTAATGGGTGTTCGGCCGAGCAGCCGTGTGGTGTCTGTGGAACATGGTCTTCCACCTTCTGGGCGTCAGTAAACCGTGTCGTTCGTTCTCGTGGCTGTGCCCCCCGCTCCCGCGGGAAAGGAGAACGTGGTCGTTCGGGGCCTCCCGAGTCGACTTTGTCTGGTGAGAGTTATTCCTCCTCCGTGGGGGATGTGCAGTCTTTTCCAGTGGTGGATACTGCGGGAGCCGTTGAGTGTTCTGGTGTAGAGATGCCTGGTTCCGGGACTACGGTCCCCCTCCAGTCGACATCTGAGGCTGTCACTAGGGTTGTGACTCCTCCTTCGGAGCCGAGCCGGTGTGCTCTCTCCACTATTTCACCAGCCTCAACGACTCTCGACGTATCTACTACTGCTGCTGGCCCGTCTGCTTCGTTATCTGTTTCAGCCGGCCTCGGCTTTTCGCTGCAGGGGACTGCAGGACTGTCCGATACTGTAGACGTGGGATATCGGCCTCAGCCTTCCCTGACTTCAACTCGGCGAAGTCGGAAGGGGCTGCCGGCCGAGCCCATCGCTGTGGTCTCTTCGCCGTCGAGCACCACAGTTGTGTCTTTGGATTCGGATGTTCGTAGTGGAAACACTATGAACTCCGTGGCGTTTCCGTCTACTCACTCTGGTCACACGACCAGTTTTGGGGGACCAACGCCTTTTGTGCAGCCTGGACCTTCTGCCCCGCAGAGGTCCACGGTGACTCTCATGAGTTCTCGCAATATTGATCCTCGGGGTGCATCGTACCCCTATACACGTCTGCCTTCAGATGTTTCGGCTGCCGCCCGTCGTCCCGCGTCGGGTTTTTTGGAGGATCGTGACCCTTCGCTGGTTAAGAGGGTCAGAGGTGAAGCCACTTTGCCGGTTCGCTCCCCTGTCGAACCGGTCGGTACAGGCAGTGAGCTTAGGGAGGCCCTCTCCTTACTCACTCAGGTTCTTTCTAAGAGCCTTCCTGTTGCTTCCAGCAAGGCTATGGGTGGTTTCCAGGCGCCTCCTTTGGCGCCGCCTCCCGGGATTGGAAACAGGCCGGTTTCCGATTCCTCTGGTGTCCCGACACCATGGGAGGCGTCGGCTGGTTTGCCCACGATGGGCTATGTGTCTTCCGACTCTGGGGAGGAGTCCGTCATGCTTGAGGTCGAGGGCCAGCAGTCTTCGGACTTGGGGGCGGCTCTTGACTTTGTGTTTGGGTTTCTGCCTGAGCTCAAACCTGCTAACCAGCCGACAGTGTCAGCCTGGCCGCGATCATCAGTCGCGCGCCAACAGCCTATGGAGCAACCTGCTTCTGGGTGCCTTCGACCGTGCCAGTCGGTACAGGTGGTTGAGGCTTTTTCAGCATTGGATGCCAAGCTGAATTCCAAGGCTTTGAAGACTTCGTTCTTTACCAGGGTTGACACCTTTTTGCCTCCTGTGCGTTATCGTTCCTACGATTCTGCCAATCCGTCAGTCTGCCAGACTTTGACGGTTCTGGATCAGGACTCCACTTCCCTCGGGCTTTCCAAGCCCAAGTCTGCCGTCATTCCAATGACGACTCAGGAGTCCACGTTGGGCTTATCTAGAGAGATGCTTGGCATGCTTTCTCTCTCAGATCACGTCGTCTCAGCTTTGGCTGCTTATCTGCCTCCAGATAAGTTTGACGAGGTACAGGCTCCTTTGCGTGTGCTGTCCAAGGCGCAATTTGGAATTAGTTCGAAGGGACGCTGTGCTGGACACAGGACGATCCCTTCCCGAGGAGCAGCGTGCTACTCTTCGATCTGCTTCTTTGGCAGGTCCGCAACTTTTCCATGGTTCCGTGTCGACGGTCCGGGATGACGTCCTACGTCATTCCAAAGATCAGCTGCTGTTTCGTCAGCTTGATCAGCCTTCTCGGGGAGGCAAGGGCCGTTCCAAGCCTAACAAGTACCCTTTTGCTTCCTCTGTGAAGCAAAAGGCTGGTCCTTCTGCCACCGCCTCTACTTCTTACTCACGGGGTAAAGGTAGGGGTTGGCAGAATCGAGGGAAGTCTCAGGATTCTTCATTTAGCAGAGGAGGTGGTTTCTCCTCTCGCGGGCCTTGTCGGGGCTCGAAATGAAGGTCCTCACCTCGACTCGTCCCAGGTTGGAGGAAGGATAGCAGAGTTCGCAGACCATTGGATCACCATCACATCCGATCCATGGGTGTTAGATGTTGTTCGGTCCGGGCTGCGCATATCCTTCCGACGGCACCCCACTCTGTCAAGGGTGCCTCTTCCAACCACAGTTCCTTCAGACGTTTTACGTCCGGAACTTTTGTCCACGGAGATTGCCAATCTCCTGGCAAAGGGGGCGATCGAGGTCGTCAAGAACGTTCAGTCAGTGGGTTTCTATTCCCGCCTGTTCTTGGTGCCGAAGAAGGACGGCCGACTCCGACCGGTTATCGATCTGAGTATCCTGAACCAGTCTATCATTGCTCCCAAGTTCAGCATGGAGACTTTCAGGTCGGTCCGCCAATCCATTCACCAGGGAGATTTCGCAGCCAGCATCGACCTGCGAGACGCTTACTTCCACGTTCCGATGCATCGGGCGTCACGGAAGTATCTCAGGTTCGCTTTTCTGGGGCGAGTTTACCAGTTCAAGGCCATGCCTTTCGGCCTCAACCTGGCTCCTTGGGCGTTCACCAGACTGATGTCGCATGTGATAGCATTCCATCGCACACAGTCCAGGGTGACTACTTCGGCATATCTGGACGATATCCTCCAGAGGCATTCCAATGCTGCCTTACTGGAATCGGATGTCGCCACTCTGTTGAGCTTGCTCACGTCGCTAGGATTCAGAGTCAACGAGGAGAAGTCGGACCTGGTCCCTTCTCAGTCGTTTTGTCATCTGGGGATGTCTTCCCAAACCAAATTCAATTTGGTGGCTGTTCCCCAGGCCAAGGCTGTGATTCTCTCAGCTTTTGATCTGACTCTGTCCCAGTCCAGGTCCGCGACCGCTCGGAGTTTTCTCCGGCTGATTGGTCTCTGCGGTTCGGTGACGGATCTCATTCCTCTAGGTCGGCTGCGTGTCAGACCTCTCCAACACTTTCTGCTCAGTCGTTGGAGACCGAATGTAGATTCTCTGGATCAGGTGCTTCCGTTTCCGGACTCTCTGTATCCTCACCTTCTTCCCTGGACAGATGTTCAGTGGATTACGCAGGGTGTTCCGCTGGACTTACCCACGTCCGATCGCGTTCTGACGGCAGATGCCAGTGATCTCGGATGGGGTGCGACGTTGGATCCTCTCGGTCTTTCCCTACACGGGATGTGGGACCAGGATCAAGCAGCTCTACACATCAACCAGAAGGAGCTTCTTGCTCTTCTTCTGAGTTTCAGGCAGTGGATCCCTCACCTGTCGAATCGCTAGGTCCTTCTCCTATCCGACAATTCGACAGTGGTTGCTTACATTCGGAACCAGGGCGGCACGCACTCGCTTCCGATGTACGAGTTAGCTCGGGATCTTTTACTGCTCGCTCAGGATGTTCACGCCGGAGTGGTTGTTCGTCACATTCCCGGTCGTCTGAACGTCCTAGCCGACTCCCTGTCCCGACAGGGCAGGGTTATTTCCACCGAGTGGATGCTTCACAGGGCAGTGTTCCAGTCGCTTTGCGATCTCTGGGGACGTCCCCACATCGACCTCTTTGCGACTCGTTGGAACCATCAGGTGGACACTTTCGTGTCCCCGTGTCCAGACCCTCTGGCTTTTGCCGTGGACGCTCTGTCACTCGATTGGAACGGTCTAGTCGGCTACGCCTTCCCGCCGGTTCCGATTCTTCCTCAGGTTCTCGCCAAAATTCGAACCTGCAGTTGTCGAATCATTCTGATCGCTCCCCTGTCGCCTCAGCGGGTGTGGATCAATCAGCTCCGCTCGCTGATGGCGGCGGTTCCGGCACGTTTCCCGCTACGTCGCAACCTTCTTTGTCAAGGGCGCCCGAGGAGGTTTCACGTCGACCCGACTTCATTGTGCCTTCACGCATATCTTTTGTCAGGTCCTGTCTCCTCCGTAGAGGTTTTTCGAGACGAGCAGTGGAGTGCATTTCTTCTTCAAGGAGGCACTCCACTGGTTTAGCTTATGCAGCTAAATGGAAGGTCTTCTGTCGATGGTGTGCTGATCACTCTGTTGATTATGCCAATCCTTCGATTTCACAGATTGCGGAGTTTCTGGTATATCTGTTTGATTCTCGGGGTCTCCAGCCTGTTACCATCAAGGGTTACAGGTCTATGCTTTCAGAGACTTTTTCTTATGTGGGGAAGCGTCGTATCGGCACTAATCTTTACCTCTCCAAGCTTGTTCGGCACTTTTCTTTGAAAAGGCCTCGGACTTTGCAGCTTACTCCACGATGGAATCTTTCGTGGGTGCTGCTTTGCTTGGGGGGGGGGGGGGGGGAGGGGGGGCGCCGTTCGAACCTTTATCCCAGGTGGATATGCATTTTCTCAAATATAAGACGGCTTTTCTGATGGCATTTGCTTCGGCCAGACGGGTTAGTGAGCTTCACGCCCTCTCGGTTGACCCGGCCTTTTTTAGGAGCTCTCCAAACAGTGTTACTTTTACCACTGATTGCTCCTTTTTGGCTAAGAATCAGTTACCAGATACTACTCCTCCTCCTATCTGTATCAGGGCTCTTCCCTCTGTTGAAGGTACTCGCCCTTTGCTCTGTCCGGTCCGTGCTATTCGCATTTATCTTGATCGGACACGCTTCATACGGAAAGGCAGAAAACGTTTTTTTTCTGTCTCTCATTCCGGGTCGACAAGATCTCTCCTCAATCCATTTCTCGATGGATTTGTCTTGCTATTCGTACGGCTTATAGTCGTTTAGCAGCTGGCGATTGTATTACCAATCATATTTCTGCCCACGAGGTGCGGGCACTGTCTACCTCTTGGGCTTATTCTAACTCCGTCAAGTTGTCGGATGTTATGCAGGCAGCCTACTGGAGAAATGCTTCTACTTTCTCCACCTTTTATTTACGCCAGTTGCAGGAGCAGTCGGAGGACCTTTTTGCCCTGGGTCCTCTTTCTTCTGCTCAGGCTGTTGTCTGCCATAGCCATTAGGCTTCTTGAAGGTCAGTTTCAGCCTTGTGCTGTTACTGCCCTTTTTCTGTCTGTGTGTCACACAGGCTCATATGTCTCTTTTCATTGTCCTTTACCAATGATTGCGACATTATGGTTGATAAGCCTCGGGACCTCTTCCATCTACTTCACGGTTCCAGTGCACTAGGGTTATGTGGGGGTTGGTTATGCGATTCCCTCCAGCCTTTTGTCTATTCAGCCTGTAGTAAACAATTGTGAGTAGGTTGATAAGAAATCTAAATTTTATAGTAAATTTCCTTTCTTATTATACCTACCACAATTGTTTACATGGAGGCCGTCCCGTCTTCTTTACGGGTAAAGAATCTTTCCTCCCCGCTGATCACATAACTCTAACGTTTATGGATTCAAAAAAGAATGAGTCTTTAGAGACGGTATATGCGCACTGGCAACGGAAGTCGTGGAGTTGTACTTGGGAGAGAGCGTCCCGTACTGGGTCTGCGCCGGTTGCACTCGACCCAGTTTTGGGTTATTTTTATTGGTGCTTTTGCACCACTTTTCTTTCCCAACTTGCTTGGGAAAGACAAAAATAGAGAGTATTTTATCCGAGTTAGGGACTTCCACTGTAGTGCAAGCCTGTAGTAAACAATTGTGGTAGGTATAATAAGAAAGGAAATTTACTATAAAATTTAGATTTCTTGACAAGTTACAAGATTTTTTATTCAATTAACAGGAGTTTACTCTATAACTTGTATTCAATTAACAGGTCAAATTTGTACTGGAGATACGGTGAATGGTTTTGTGTTGGAAAATTATATTCAATTAACAGGGATATACAATTAAGAGATATCCAATTAAGTGGGCTCCACTGTACTATAAATGTGCCACCTAGTGATAACAAGGGGAATTTGGTAATTGTCAGGGAAATAGTTCACATTACAAGATTTTTTATTCAGTTAACAGGAGCTTACTCGAACACTTACGTGCAGGTCAAATTTGTACTGAAGGGATGGTAAATAGTAGGTTATTTGTAAGTTATATACAATAAAAAGAGATTCAGTTAAGTGGATTCCACTGTATACATTGGATTATATGAATGTCATGTCTGTTGGCATTATATCCATTGGCCAATTTTTTGGTTGGTAAAACGTCTGTGATATACATAGTTTCATTTTGTGATTATGTTTTTCAGCCTGTGGGATTGACTATAATTGAGAGTGAGACTGCTGAAGTGGAAGAGTCACCTATTCTGACGATCATTCCTGATACACCTGAAATTAAAATAAATGTACCCATCTTCAAGGATAAAAACTTTGTAGTAAGTACTAGTTTTCAACATGCAACAAAAATGTAACTGTGAAACATTATCTTTACAACAATTATTTAAAACTGGGTGGTATTGAAATTTCAAGCTTGGTATCGGTATTTTTAGAATGATTTACCTCGGTATTGGTACGGTGTTTGGTGTTTAACTACATACACATATATCTCACACATACACCTGTATTGAATGGTATTTTTGATTTACTGCTAAGTTGCAGATCCCAATTTTACAGAAGACAAAGTTGCCAAAGTTGCTGAATGTTTGTCCATCCACTATTCCTTTAGCACACCCTACAGGCCAGAGCTCTCACATGATCAGTTCCAAATTTCAGATGGGGGACTATCAGATTTTTTCCGAATTCTTGCAGCCATCTTAGATTTGGCATATAAATTGTCAACAATTCTATTGGCACACCCTACAGGCCGCATTTCTCAACCGATCTTTTTAAAATTTCATCTGTAGCTTTGGTGTGATGTCTAGATGGGAGCTATCAAATTTTTCAGAATTTTGTTGAAAAACATGGCCACCAGCAGCCATCTCGGATTTGGCAAATAAATTGTCAACAATTCCATTAGCACATCGTACAGGCCACATTTCTCACCCAGTCTTTTTCAGATTTAATGTGTAGCTTTGGTGTCACATCTAGATGGGAGGTATTGAATTTTTCTGAATTCCGTTGAAAAACATGGCCGTCAGCAGGCATCTTGGCTTTGGAATATAAATTGCCAACAATTCCATGAGAACACCCTACAGGCTACATCACTTGTCCGATTTTGTTCAGATTTCATATGTAGCTTTGGTGTGATGTCTACATGGGAGCTATCAAAGTTTTCTGAATTTTGTTAAAAAACATGACTGCCATCGGCCATCTTGGATTTAGTGTAGAAATTGTCAGCAATTCCATTAGTACACCCTACAGGTCACATGCCTCACCCGATCTTTTTCAGATTTCATATGTAGTTTTGGTGTTATGTCTTTTCTGTAGAAACTTGATTAAATGACATGAACTTACTGGAGCTTTCTATTTAGTTCGGGAGACTGTAGCTCAATGGTAGACTGTTGGATTTCTATGCTAGAGGTCCTGAGTTTGATCCCCGTCTTGGGATGACCCACTTTGTGTCCTTGGGCAAGGCACTTTATCCTGGTTGCCTGGTTGCCTACATGGGGGCAAGATGACTCCATGTACTAAGGCATACTGCACATTGATGGTGCACATGTCTTCAACTGCTGTAACCCTGCTTGAGCGGAGCTTGAACAGAGTTAGAATGTTGAAGAGCTGACAGTTGCTCATAGATGCTTGGTGGTTCTCTATGGGTTCTTTGGCTTCCGCCACCCGTAAAATTGTCACGATTAGCCATTGTACATAAGTATGTGACCTGAAACACCAATAAATAGATTCTATTTAGTTCAGTCCCTTCAGGGACATGTTGAGCTGCAGTGTCATTGTTATTGATTTAGACTGGTTGGTGGTACACCAACTAACACCTTCTATTCAATAGTGCTGGGTTGTATCCAAGCCTGTGCAAATTGGGCGAATGGTATTGGTCATCTCATTTAGTTAAAAAAGGGATGGATAGTTTTTCTTTCCCCAATATGACTACACTTCTGAGCAATAGCAAGAAAACGTACTCAAATTGCCTTTCTTGTTAATATGCTATCTCCTTCAGAGCTGATCTGTTTAAAAGAGATGATGGAAAATAGTGCTCTTTTGCCTTTGCAGTGAAATGCAGTAATGTAACACACTGTTGGAAAGGGCCCACTGAGACCCTTTCCTACAGTGTATCACAGGACAGCATTGTATCAATTTAACTCTTAATCTGCTGAGTAGGGAGTGCGGTTTCTCAGTGGTTTTGTCATTGGACTTCAATCCAAAGGTTTGATCCCTGCCAAGGGTAACTGTATTGTGTTCTTGGGCAAGGCACTTAATCCCGATTGCATATGTGGGGGCATGGTGGCACTATATACCCTGCACGTTGATGGTGCACTTGTCTTCAACATGAGCCAACCCTGCTTGTGCAAAATTCATACATTGGGGAGTCTGACCGTGGCTCACTATTAATTGGTGGTTCTCTCTGGGTACTCTGGCATCCTCCACCTGTAAAACTGTACAACATGAGGTGAAAGTGTCGTTAAAAATCCAATGAATAAATAAATAAATAAATAAATAAATAAATAAATAAACCCCTGGCCTGGAGTATTTTCAAATATATTTCATTAAATCTAGTCATAGCTACTGTGAAGCAGCCATGACTAGATTTGATGCAACATTCATGAGCAGTTGACTCCAGGCATCACTGGTCAAAAAGTTGGTACAGTATGCATGGGAAAATTTGGTTGAATGTGCTCAGATTTTATTTATTTTAGTGACAAGAGATTTCCTGTCCCAGGCAGAAATACTTGCCAGTAGCCTGTATGGAGTTAAGAAATGAAACTTGTAAGTTATAAAAAGTAAGAGACGTGTCTTGGGTTTGTTCATTCATCAGTGACACAAGTATTGGTGAAAATATCGTACTTTGCCTTTCTCTTCCTTCATAAATTGAAACTGGGTTGTTTAAAAAAGATTATTTGAAAAATTTTAAGGTAACCGGTTTGCAGGTTGCCCTAATTTCTAATTTGTAAAATCTAGGCAAAAAATAAAGAAAAATAATGTGAGTATGAAATTGCTGTTCACATTTTTGTTGAGGTTTGAAGTAATGAATCTGGGATGGGGAGGATGCGGTAAATGCAAATGGAGTAAATGTGCAAAAAAATGGAGACACACTCCATGCAGTCTAAATATACTGTGTTCAAGTGCGCAGGGCCATGAACATCATTTAAGGTGTTTAAATAAAGTGAGATTCTGGCATGGTGGCTCAGTGGTTATGGCATTGGACTTCTAACCGAAAGGTCCACGGTTCGATTCCCACCAGGGATAACTTGTGTTCTTCGGCAAGGCACTTAGTCCTAATTGCCCATTAGCATGATGATTGTACACTTGTCTTCAACCAATGCTTACCATGCTTGTGTGGAGTCAGACAGTTACTTGCCACTGCTTGGTGGTTCTCTCTGGGTACGCTGGCCTCCTCCACCCATAAAACTGTCCGATCCTAGCTGCCAATGAAAAAATGAGATTCGAGGCATTTGAAAGTGCTTGAAATTCAGACTCTCAGGAAACGAAAAACCCTGAAAAATAGACTGAGATCAATGCTTGATTCATTTTGGTAAAAAACAAAGTAACCTGTTTTAATCATTCCCGGGGAGCACGGTGGCTCATGGTAGACTGTTGGACTTCTATGCTAGAGGTCCTGAGTTCGATCCCCGACCAGGACGAACCATGTTGTGTCCTTGGGCAAGGCTCTTTATCCCGGTTGCCTACATGGGGGCACGATGACTCTGTGTACTAAGGCATACTGCACGTCGATGGTGCACATGTCTTCAACCACTGTAACCCTGCTTGAGCGGAGCTTGAACAGAGTTAGAATGTTGAGGAGCTGTCAGTTGCTCATTGATGCTCGGTGGTTCTCTCCGGGTACTCTGGCTTCCTCTACCCGTAAAACTATCGCGGTCACGATTAGCCATTGTGCATAAGTATGTGACCTTAAACACCAATAAATAAATAAATAAATAATCATTCCCAAGGTATTATACATATAAATTATGATTTTTGTCTTCTCCAAAGGCACACATGATATGTGAATTGATGTGTTGTTAACACTCTGCACATTGAAATCAAAATATCAAGCTGCAGATTTTGCCCACAATGTAAATACAGTACGTATAGAGTGTATTATCACTAAAACACCCATGGAGTGGAGATTCCACCCAAGCAATAATTGCAAATTTTTTGCAAAGCATAACAAGCACAAGCAAAGTTTCAGTCTATCTACCTCTGGGTTAAATCGGGAGGCCCATTGGCTGAGACATTGCTTGTGTTTTTTGCCCTTATGTACAGAATTTGAAAGTGATACTTTGGGTGATAACACCACTCTGTGGGTGATATTGTCACAGTCCACTCTCCATGCACTGCAGGAATTTAACCTATTCAATCTTGTTTGACACACCTCAATGAGTCCATCAACGATTGAATTGGTTTAATTCCCTGTTGCATTATGGGAAAAAATTGCTACTTGAAATTTCAGCATTTTGGTGTGCAAACACTGCAGAGGGTTAACCCTTTACCTAATGCACAGAATATTAAAATTTATTATTTAATTATTGTTTTTTTAAATTGAAAAAAACAATTTCAACAAAACCATTCCATGTGTCCTCTCACTGGAATGAGTTTGTCATGCTCGTTCCACTTAGGGATCACATGATGTGGGCTTATTGAAATGTTTTGAAAAATAGATTTTTTTTCAACTGCTTAATAGGCCATTATGCAGGGCAGATGCATTCAGCTAATCAGCTAAAGGGTTATAGTTTCAGTACACTTCATTTTATGACTTACAGATGTTTGGATTCATTTGATTAATTTCTTCACAGTTAGTAAAAATAGCCTCCAGTAAGCTTGCTACTCTCATGGGAAGTTTGTCATAACATCTGCTCTGTTGGCCTAGGTAGAGTACCAAACATCTAAAAATCCCAGAGAATCCCTTTTTTATCTCAATGATGGGTGAACCTTTGATTAGTCCTAAACTTTTCCCCGTTCGATTTATCTGATGCTTTCTTCATTACCATATCCATTTTTCTGGTTGTGTTTGTGTACAGGGCAGTATTATTGAAATATAAATATATACCAATTGTATTAATTAAGCTGATAAAACTTCAGACAGTGCTTTTCTTCTTGTATGTCAGTGGTGCATAGGTTTTATTCTGAAAGGGTTCATTATACACCCACTCAGAATAAATTGAGGGATATACATGTACTGGATTACATGCACCTGTATGTGTTTTCATATTTCTTTTTGTCCATCCAAAACAGTAAACTTCCAATATTAACTTTACCATTAGTTGACAGATTGTAATGGGATTTAGTATGTATCTTCCTCATTGCATGTCAAATACTCACAAAGCAAAATTATAATGCTCAGGAATTTCATCCAAGAGTTTGTTTGTTGAAAAATGTACATGCTGGACTAAGCATGGTTTGTTTTTGTCTAATTTCAGTGTATAATTTATAGACAGCCAGTAACCTTAACCTCAAAAGAGGTGTACACAAATATTTCTCATGCCATTGTATTTTCTGTTTTTTATATTTTTATAGATACAGCATAGCACAAAGGGAGCTTCCAGTAATAAAAAAAATAAAATATGGAAAAACCTGAAACAGATTGTAGCATCAGAAAGACAGTTGCCTTGGAATGAAGGATCCGTAACCTGTAAGTTTTCACTTGTGATTCTAGATAATCAAGTTTCAGTCCTTCCAGTAAGAAAAATATGTTCCGTGTTCTGCACGTGCAGCATCAGCAGCTGGAAAGGCAAATTGCCCTGTTAAAATGTAAAGTCCACCTTTGGAGAACAACAATTGGGGTTCTGTATCAGAAAAAAGGTTGGTTCCCTGAACAAAATATTTTTTTTCTCAGTTTTAGACAACAGGAACAGAAGAGATGTTATGGAATTTCTGATTTTTTCTAACATTGTTGTTCTAATATGGAATGATATATGTTGTTTGTTTGGCTCAACAGTTATCAAATTATTTCCTCTGGTATTTAGCATTAAAAAATACTGAACCTCCTTTTGTTAGTTCTCCAGGTGAAAAGCTAGTGGGCATGGAGCAGACTATCAGCATTCACAATTTAACAAGAATGTTTGTTCCGTTCTCCTGAACAATATTTGAAACCAAATTCATACAAATGGTCAATTGGTTGAGGAAAATTTTCTGAATTTGAATTTCCAGATAGCAAATAGCCCCAAGTGTATTTGCACTAAACAGTCTTGAACATTATGTAATTTCAGCTCTGGCCATCCCATCTGAGTGGCATCTCAACAGGATTGACCCAGGATCTTGGGGCCTTTCCAAAGAGCGTGTTACATAATAGCTTTTTCCAAACTATGCTAAAGTTACTCAGCAACATGATTGGGACATTGAAGTAACTTGGCTAGTGTCAATCATGTATGTTGTTGGGTTAGGTTGAGCAGGCCCAAAGCTGATGGAGTGTAGGGGGTGGTGTTGTCCATCGGTAAAATTCTGGGTTGTTTGAATACCATCTTTTATCTGAAAGTAAATAATTTGAAAAAAAAGATGACCATTTTAATCCTTTACCCAATGTACACAATATCAATATTTGTTCAAAAATATATATCATGTGACCCCTCATTGTAACATGCTCGATGAGCTCATTACAATGAAGGTTTACATATGGTTTTGTTGATTTTTTTTTTCAACTGCTTAATTTGTAAATTACATGGGAGAATGTGGCTGATTTGTTAGGAAAACGGTTGAAGAAGTATATTTAGTTAGTCTGTGCGGATTTACCTTGTTACAATTTATGGGAGAGTGCCCTCTCCCATGAATTGTAACAAGGCGAAGGCAAGTGAACAAATTCTGATGACCAAAAATAACCTGGCACTCTATCAGTTAAAGGTCTGTAGCTTTCCTCCTCCCAGCACTGTAGAGTCCTATCTGACTACCCCACCCCTGCCTTTGTGCCCCCCCCCCCTAAAAAAATGTGAGCTCATTGAATATCAATCCTTTTCATTTTTAGCTCAACTTTGGCGAAGCCAAATTTGAGCTTTTGGCATGGCCCGTTGTCCGTCTGTCCGTACGTCAACAATTGGATACGGCTCAGGCTAGAGGCCGTATTTATGAACCGATCTTTACGAAACTTCTTGGGTACCTTTGTTATGACCGTGGGACGAGAACGAGTGTTTTTGGGTCCGGTCCAAAATTAAAGATGGCTGCCAGACACCATTTTGTATCAACGATGCAGAAATCTGTTTTTTGCACAGAACTTCCATATGAAAGCACTGATTTGAATAATTTTTTGAATGAATGTTTAGTACCATGGGATACATCACATATAATACAAGTTTTTTTCTCATATGTAAATTATGCAAATTAGACTAACTTTGATGTATTTAGTGTTACTTTCAGCACTGTCAGTGCAAATGCCAATACGGCTCGGGCTAGAGGCCACATTTATGAACCGATCTTTACGAAACTTCTTGGGTACCTTTGGTATCACCGTGGTACAAGAACGAGTGTTTTTGGGTGCGGTCCAAAATTTAAGATGGCCACTGGTAGCCATTTTGTTCAAAATTAGGAGCAATCAGATTTTTGCGCAGGACTTCCACATGAAAGCTCTGATATGAATAATTTTTTGTATGAATGTTTAGTACCATGGGATACATCACATATAATATGGGTTTTTTTCTCGTGCAGAAATTATGCAGATTAGATGAACTTTGATTTTTTCAGTGCTTCTTACACACAGTAAGTACACATGTCAATACGGCTCGGGCTAGAGGCTGTATTTATCAACCGATCTTCACGAAACTTCTTGGGTACCTCTGCTATCACCTTGGGACGAGAACGAGTGTTTCTGAGTGCGGTCCGAAATTCAAGATGGCTGCCAGTGGCCATTTTGTTCTGAAATTAGGTCTAATCACTTTTTTGTACACAACTTCTATACGGCTCAGACTAGAGGCCGTATTTATGAACTGATCTTTACGAAACTTCTTGGGTACCTTTGTTATCACCGTGGGATGAGAATGGGTGTTTTTGGGTGTGGTCCGAAATTCAAGATGGCCACCAGCAGCCATTTTGTACCAAAATTAGTGCAATCAGTCTTTTGTACAGAACTTCTGTATGAAAGTTCTGATTTGAATAAATTTTTTTAGGAATGTTTAGTAAAATGGAATACATCACATACAGTACGGATTTTTTTCTCGTGCAGAAATTATGCAAATTAGATGAATTTTGATTTATTTAGTGCTACTTATACACTGTAAGTGCACGTCAATACGGCTCGGGCTAGAGGGTGTATTTATCAACCGATCTTCACGAAACTTCGTGGGTACTTTTTTATCACATTGGGTCGAGAACGAGTGTTTCTGAGTGTGGTCCAAAATTCAAGATGGCTGCCAGTGGCCATTTTGTATCGAAATTAGGTCCAATCAGTTTTTTGTCACAACTTCTATACAGCTTGTATTTATGAACTGATCTTCACGAAACTTCTTGGGTACCTTTGTTTTCACCTTGGGGCAGGAATGAGTGTGTTTTGGGGTGCCTTTGTTATCACTGTGCTATGAGAACAAATATTTTGTGGTTCAGTCAGACCCACTCTGGGACTCAAAGATTTCTTTTCTAGTTTAGCATCTGACAGTCACCCACCTTTACAATACTTTACCTATACATTTGTTACAGGCTACGGTCAGTATTTATGTACAGGCCGTTACAATACTTTATATGTACCTTTGTTATCAGGTCATTACCTAGATGTTTGTCATTGCTGTGTCACATACTATACATGTACATGTCTTGACAAGTTGAGCTACAGTGTCATTGACACTTTCATTTATAATATAACATTTTATTTTTCAAATCTCGACCCACTGGGGTCGAGTAAGTGTGACTTGACCAGATCATAATTTGATTGAGAAAGAAACCACTTTTACAATCACAGTACTACTATTGGCACTGAAATGAATATTCAAATTTATGTTAGTGGAAGGCAATCTTCAAGTACCAAATTGACATTTGAATATTCACTTACCGACAGTTAATGACCCAGGAACACTGTCAGAAAATTTTAACTCACTCCCCACAATGTCAGAACATTTTGAGATCCTTGCTTTGAAGGTTAAGAAAAAAACTGAAACATTTTCTTGTCATTTCATGATCTCTTTGTGGAGGACTTCACAAAAAAATCATTTACAGTAAAAGCAGAATCTGAAGACAGTTACAGGCCTGAAGTCATTTTCAGTTAAAGCAGCATCTGAAGACAGTTACAGGCCTGAAATCAAAAACATGTTGGACAGTGGAGCTTACTTAATTGAATAACCCTGTTAATTGTATATAATTTGAAACACCAAACCATTTACCATACCTACAGCATAAATTTTATCTGATAATTGCATATAGGTTATGCAGTAAACTCCTGTTACTTGAATAAAGCATTTTGTAATCTATCAAAGGATTTCTTCAGCATCCAGCAACATCCATTGAATTTCCCACATTCAAAGACATTTTTTTGCCTTAATACATCCAATACAGGCATTTAATCTATTATATCCTGCTTGACAGAGACTGTCAAACAAGATAGATATAAATGCTCAGTTTGTCCCAATTCCAGTTAATTGTAAACTCCTGTTAATTGAATATTTTTTGCTGGCAAAGTGAAAGTGACTATTCAATTAACAGAGTTCCACTGTATGTGCACCATGAATATTTTTAACCTATCACTCAACCTAAAAAGAAGAAGACAATACTTCCACCAACAATTCTTGAATAACTACACATATATTTTTTTTTTTTTTCGCCCCAGAAGCTAAGCTCTGGCCCCTCATTGGAATGAGGTCAACGAAGTGCTTTTTAGGCAAACTGAAAAAAAAATAATAAAATTTGAATTGTCATTTTTAGCTTAACTTGACAAAGTCAAGATAAGCTATTGCCATCATGTGTGCGGAAGTCTGTTAGTCTGTGAGTCTGTTCACATTTTCCTTTAGCACAGGCTACACCCTTGTCTGATCATCTCGAAATTTCATATGCAGGTTTGGGGTCATGTCTAGATGAGAACGTCCCCTTTTGGTCGCAATCGGTCAACTGGCATGGCTGCCCAAGCCCAAAACCCGAAAACCATTAGCAAAGTCTACAGGTCATATTTATGAAGGGATTTCATTGTAATTTGGTAGGATGCCTCTGTTTAATGTATAGATGAGAACGTCCCCTTTTGTCATGATCTGTCAACTGTGATGGCTGCCCAAGCCCGAAACCCAAAAACTTTTAGCACAGTCTGCAGGTCATATTTAATATGGAGGGATTTCATTGTAACTTGGTAGGATGACTCTGTATGATGTCTAGATGAGAACTTCCCCATTTGGTCGCGATCTGTCAACCATGATGACTGCCCGAGCCCGAAAACCTTTAGCACAGTCTACAGGTCATATTTATGGAGGGATTTCAAGGGCGCCGGAGCTGCCCCAACCAATGTTGGGGCAAAAATTTTGCCGATCATGATATTTTTGTGATCGACCGCCAGTATTAAGGAATAGTATAATTATGTGTTATTTTCTAATTTGTTTAATTGTTGACATGGCTGATTTCCCATGAAAAGTCATTAAAACTGGTGGATATCCGAAAATAGTGCGCACATAGATCGTCTTGTTTCTTTAATATTGTGCTCACAATGGTGGCTATTAAAGTAACATGAAGAGATTTGGGGGCAACTTCTTTAATATTCCAACCGCTTCAGAAGCGGTTGGAATAGTAAAGAAGTAGCCCCAAAATGCCTCTGAGAGAGATAATTTTTCAAACATTTTCTGGGGGCAGGGCCGGATTTACGAATGGGAAGACTGGGTGGACCCCAAGTTCGTCTTTTGAGGAACATAATATGACAAAATTCCCTGCCAAATTACCAAATCATTTGGCAATTTGGCAGGGAATTTTGTCATTATATTCCTCGAAAAACGAACTGCATGCACTGTCATTTTTTTTCTCTCCCCCACATAATCAATGGCAACAATTCGAAAAAAAAACCCCAGTGGAATTGAGGTCAGTAGCTCCAGTTTTTTTAATTAACCAAATTTTACCAACAAAAAATACTCATTTTCCTGTTGAAATGTTCCAGCATTTTGGAGCTCAGAGTGCCTTCAGAGGCCACCTGAGAGCCTCCGGAAATAAAATTTTACCTGTGAGGAGAACCACCACCTCCACCACTCCTCCTCCCCCCCCCCTCCCCTTTGGGATCTGGTTATTATGGTCGGGCCAATGTTTGGACCGTTCAGGAGCCCCTGTATTTCATTGTAACATGGTAGGATGACTCCAAATGATGTCTAGATGAGGACATCCCCTTTTGGTCGTGATTATTCAGCTGTGATGGCTGCCCGAGCCCAAAACCCGAAAACCTTTAGCATAGTCTATAGGTCGTATTTATGGAAGGATTTCATTGTAACTTGTTAGATCGACTCCATATAATGCCTAGATGATGACATCCCCTTTTGGTCATGATTGATCAACTGTGACTGCTACAGGGGCCTGAAGCCCGAAAACCTTTAGCACAGTCTACAGGTCATATTTATGAAGGGATTTCATTTTAACTTTGTAGGATCACTCCAGATAATGCCCAGATGAGAATGTCCCCTTTTGGTCGCGATTATTCAACCATGATGGCTGCCCGAGCCCAAAACCAGAAAAACTTTAGTGCAGACTTCAGGTTGTATTTGTGAAGGGATTTCATTGTAACTTGGTAGAATGATGAGATGAGGACATCCCCTTTTAGTTGCAATCAGTCAACCGTGATGGCTACACAGGTCTGAATCCCGAAAACCTTTAGCACATTCTACAGGCCATATTTATGAAGGGATTTCATTGTAACTTGATAGGATAGGATGACTCGTTTTGGAATAATTTCACTGTAACTTGGAAACTTTCGTTGACATAAGTTAACTGTGAGGGCCACATACATTTCAGTATTCGAAATGATATTCGATTTGATCACAATATTCAATTGGACAATCTGTGCCAAACATCTATCAAATATCTTAACAATCAACAACCAACGACTACTTTCTGATTTCCAGTACCTGTTAACCCATTGCCTAATGAATCGCCCACATCTGTCTGCATAATTTGCATGATAGCGTTTTGTTAACATTTTTTTTTTTAATTTTAAAAAATAGTCATTAAAATAATTTTTTTTGATATTCTCTAAGTTGGGTAAAGGGTTAACCATTAATGCTTGCTACACAGCCGACAACCTTACCGAGCTATTTCTTGTCTAGTATTCATGACTACTCAAAAAAAATGGGTTCATATCAACATGCACTGTGGGTCATCATTCAGTTCCCATTATTGAATTGATTACCGATGAATGCTATGTGTAATATGTTGGCAGTTCATCAGCATGAATACATTTATGTGGCATTTCTCAGCAACAGCCAACTTGAGCAAAGATAATAAATTTCTGAGTTTCAGACTTACTGAGACGCACAGGAATTTTGGCTATTTGTGTAGTAAATATGGCACCAACTGCAGAAAGTTTGTGTGAATTTGCCCACCGGAGAACTTGCATTATCAAATGCTAATCTGTCTACACAGCAAAGGAAATTAATGATAATCATTTGCAAAAGGTTAACTTTACTGTATACTTTGGATTTAAATTTGATTTTTTTTCAACTGAAGTGCTTCCAATAACGATTTTTATGTATTCGATTTGATATTCGATTTGATTCATGAATAGTGTGCAGTATTCGAGTTGGCTGTATTTGAATATTTGCAAGGGTCTAAAATAATGAGCTTACATCGTAACCCATGTGCAGGTTATGCTATATAGCATGGTGGTAATCTATAGAAAGAAAGTCTTGCAATACTTTTCCGTCTTCTCTGTTTTTACTATGACAACAATGTGGTTTACGTCTAAGCTGAATTTCTATCAAAATAAATAGTAATATCACGTGTTAGTTATTGCTTTTATATTTTGCCAGAATTTCTGCTTAGATGTCAACAGCTTACAACTCTATTCCCACATGAATGCATTGTGCTACCTTTGAGTCGAGTTAGTCCCAAAAGATTATCAAGCCTGACTGCAGAACAGGAATTTAATTATGTAATTTATGTGCTATTATTTTGTCATAATCTGTAGTTCTTTAGAGCAAATTTGACAATTATAGTATCCCCCCCCCCCCTCCTCTAAATATAAATGGTCATTTGGAGGTTATTTCCAGGCCTGGTGATACATTATGTCATGTCTTTTAGTTCAAACAGAACACCCAGTAATATGATTGGGCAGAAGGTCTCAAATGAACGAACAGTTAGCCAGGTTGATTTCATGTTACCTCTCTTTCAGTTAAGGTCATCTACTCTGTGCCCTGGACTATCAGTTTTCAACAGACCACACTGTTCGTTTTATTCCTCTCATTAATGATAGATGCAGATTTTACACTCAATAAATCAAAATTAAAGGCTCTTCCGGGTGAACACCAGACCTGTTAACATCTGAATGTGACTGTCACTGAGATTGTGGTGAGTTGTCAGGGATATTTCCATGCTTGTCAGGAGGTTTGCAAGTGTAGCCAGCACATCAATAAGTCACATTTCATGCTTTCACCCCACCCTTACCCTATCCAAATACATTATATTCCATTTTATTTGCACTATTTAAATGGTATTTGTCAGTAAAAGCAAACAATCATATGTGGGTACCACTACATCAATTTCTCTGAGCTTGTCCTGATAACATCCATATTTAAATGTTTTTCTTGACAAATTTCCAAAATATTCAAGGTTTTGTGAGATCTGTAATACCTGGTGTATCAATTTTGGTCAGCGTGTTTGAATTAGGGTTCCAGCTGGGTAAGTTGTTTCTGGTAATTCGACATCCCATTACCCAAACCAATTAACTACTCATGGATGATTAAGTATGGGTAGAGGGATATGTATGAAGGGAAATTGGAATGTGGATGATTTCATTTGTTAAAGAAACATGAAAATTGTATCACAAGACAAAACATTGCAGGCCAGTCAGAGTCCAAACGTCCAAGTAGCACAAATGGCACAGTTTATTTATTTAAATGCCAACTTTCAAAGATTTATTTCACAGAAAATACAATTTTGTTTACAACCTACCTCATAAGATTTTAAAATCAAACTTTTTTTTTGACCAATTTATTCCAAATTACCAGAACTCATTTGCACCTGTATTTCATCTGTAAATAGGCCTATATATTTTCTTAAATGCAAAAACTGACTTAAATGTTTGTGTTTTTATTGCACACTCCGACTGCACATAATTAATAATCTGTACATTATCATCAAATACTACTGTTACTTTTATATGAAGTAAAGGTAATTTTTCTTCATATATTATTACTTCCAACAACTATCCTGTGACCTAAATTTATTTTTTTTTATCCCCTTGGAAGCTTGTTTCAGTATAAAAATACAAAAAGGTAGAGACATTTACAGAAAGTTGAATTTTGGTAGAAATCAGCATGATACAGTGATGACGTTTTGCACAAACTTCTGTAATCTCTCATACACATGATTTCAAAATTTTGTAAACAGGAAAATGTGATGCTACTGAATAACTATTTTGAAAAGTGTCAAAGTGGGAGTAAACAGGATATTACCGTTAGGGTAGGAGATTGGGCATCAACCTGGAAGTATCTCAATGAAACTGAGAGAGTTGACAGGTCTGGTGCACTCATCTCCCAAGAATGACTGAAGTTTGAACTGAGATTCTTATGAAAACATTCTTAAATTGACTCTTTCAATGCTGTAATCTTTTTGAGAATGATAATACAGAGCTCAAGATCCAGAAAGATCGATTCAAATCGGGTCTATTATTCAAAATCAAATCGAACCTCAAATCTCATTAGGGGCATCCTCAAGATGATGGATTGGGGCAGGGGGTTCTGTAAACCTGATTTTTTAGATCACCTGAAAGTCAGGATGAGCTATGGTGATCACTCACCTTCTGTCGTCTGTGAACATTGTGTGCACCTGCCCCTCCTAAACCGCTGAACCAATTTTAGTTATATTTGAGGTGATTGCTTGTTCTGACATCGCATTTTGTTTTTAAATCAACTTGCCCAGCCCCATAGGGAGGGAGTGGTGGAAAATCCACCAAAATTTTAAAAAAAATCTTCTCATAAACCAGTGGGTACAATAACTTGATATTTGGTGTTTAGCTTCGTTTGAGGAGTAGAATCAAGTTTGTTCAAACGAAGTTCGTGGAGCAATATTTGTCTTTGTAATGGGAGGGGCAAGATTTTTGACCCAGCCCAAAATTTCTATTTTCTGAACAGATGATCCGATTTGAACCAAATTTGACATGTGGTATTATTGAGCCATAAATACTTGACTCCTGCAAAAAATTTTTACCTGTGTCCCCGTGAGAACTCCAGGAGCTAAAAATAGAAATATTTTCAAATGCCCATATTTCTCAAACCACATCGAACAAAGAACTATTATTTTGTGTGAAGAATCCTTAGGACCAGTAGAATGGAATGGTAAAAAAAATTGCCATCAGTTGTGTCAGGGTATTCTGTAGGTGGGGGGTGGGGGTGGGGCGGGGGTGGGGGGAGGGGGGATCGGAAAACTGCTCAGTCAGCATATTTGCAAAGATTAAAAAAAAAATTTCTCCAGAACCATTGACCATAATGTTTTGATATTTGGTATGTAGCATCCATCAGATACATGTTTGTTAAAATGAAGCATATTTGGGCTCAATACAGGAGCCTGATTTTTTAAATTAGGGCAATATGGGGAATAATCTTTAAAAATCTTCTTCAGATCCATCGGTAAGAGTGCTTTCATATTTAGTATGCAACATCTTTAGTGGGGTCAGATTCAAGGTTGTTTAATTCGGGTCCCTGGGTTAATATTTGCGCTTCTTTTTGTAGCCCAAATTTTAATTTAGTGCTTACTTAGAGCAATGTGAGGGAATTTCTTTAAAAATCTTCTTCAGATCCACCAATCAGAATGCTATCATGTTTGGTATACAACTTCCCCAGGGGGGGGGGGGGGAGATTTAGGTTTGTACAAATCGAGTGCCTGGGTTAATATTTGGCTCCATATGGTAGCCCGAATTGTAACTTAGTGCAATATGAGGAAATTTCTTTAAAAACCTTTGTCTTCAGATCCGCTTTCATTTTTGGTATAGAACATCTCTAGGTGGGTCAGATTCAAGTTTGTTAAAATCGGGTCCCAGGGTTAATATTTGGGCTCCTGTATAGGGAGACGAATTTTAACTTAGTGCAATCTGAGGGAATTTCTTTAAAAGTCTTCTTCTCCATAGCCATCTCTTAGAATGTTTTGTTATTTGGTATACAACATCTTTGGGGGTCAGATTAAAGTTTGTTCAAATTGAGTCCTTGAGTTATTATCTGGGCTTTTTTTGGGAGCCTGAATTTTAACTTGGGTGCAGTGTGAGAGAATTTCTTTAAAAATCATCTTCTCCATATCCACCATTCAGAATGCTTTTGTGTTTGTTATACATCTCTAGGGGGGAGTGAGATTCAAGTTTGTTCAAATCGGGTCCCTGGTTTAATATTTGGTTCCCCTATGGTAACCCAAATTTCATCTTGGTGCAATTTGAGGACATTTCTTTAAAAATCTTCAGATCCACCTTTCAGAATGCTTTCACATTTGGTATACATCATCCTGGTGGTGGAAGGGAAAGACTCAGACTCAAGTTTGTTCAAGTAAAGTTTCTAGGTTGATATTTGGACTACCTAGTTTTGCATTATTGGAAATGTGGGCATTATTTCTGTGCTAGCACCCCTGTACTAGAAAAAAAAATCTTCTGGCATGGATGATGGAGTTATAAATAATTAAATAACTTCATTCTTCTGTAGTTTTTTTAACCAGCTATAAATGCTAATTAAATCCTTCTTTAAACAGCTATTGTCAGATGAGTGCCTCAGCCCCCATGGGGCCTCTTGTTTTGAATGTGATGGCTCTGTCGACTGATAAAATATTCCAACTACATCATCAAGGCATGACTTTCTTGAAGGCATGCCTTGATGAGGTAGTTAGAATATTATCCAATAAGGATTACTGTTCAAAGACAGAAATGAGTGTGAGAATTACCAGTACAAGGTACTGCACAGGACTAGCTACTGCCAACAGCTCATCGTCCAGATTGCTTGGAAAATTTAAATTTGCTTTAAACAGTGGTAGTAACTAGTGAGACTGGAATTACCATGGGTGGTATCACAGATGTAAATGCTATTTATGTTAATATAGCAGAAATTGCGCTTGCAATTGTTTCCTATACGTTTTGTGAGACGACGAAGATGACAGATACCAAGCTACATTCCAGCAGAATGATTCGAAGAGAAACGAATCGGTAATCTGATTTCGAATCTAACTGAATATCAACTTGAGATTCAAAATTGAATCAAATCTTGAAGCTCTGCAGGGCCCTACAAATGGTGAATCCATATTTGTCATTATGCCCAAATTGGACTAATCTAAAGGCCCAGTGGTTTCTTGAAATACTCTTGCATAACTTACATTTCTCTAGATAGTGGTTTGAAACTTGGTGTACATAATTTACATCTGTGCAGATGTATGTGACACAGTTTTCCTGTAGATCAGAGTTTTTTTTTTACTTCAGAGAGCAGTGGCAGATTATTTTTTCAATTTTTGCTCCTAAAGCATAGTGTATGACCCCCTTATTGGAACAAGCTCATTAGTTGAAGGGTTAAAATAAATGACAAAACCTGTCCTCCCTGATGGAGAACATGTCCTGTCCTAGCCCCCACCCACCCCTCAAACAAATATCTGGCACCTCCATTGGAAATCAAATGCATGCAAATAGAGCTAGTTTTCTTCATGGGCCCCAAAAAGGGGTGGAGGGTTGCGATCTGCCATTGTCAGAGTTATTGCCTTTGTGGGGATATTGATCTCCTTTAGTTATAGTTCTACATGTAGTTTGCATTAACTATGTTTTATTGAGAAAACCATTCAATATATACACTAGCGGAAAAAATAAACTCAAGTTTTTTTCTGTGGTAAACATTTCAAACGTGTTATGGATTATTTCATTGTTTGGAGTTTGATGTTATTTCTTCATTACTGATTAAATTTTGATGAGTTTTGTTGTCTTAACATAGATGGCATTTGCATGGATAGTGTTCAAACTTAGGTACCCTATGCGATTTCCTGATTAAAATCAACAGCGGTTGTGCCCACCTCAGGCTTCAGTCGCTGCTCTAAGTCTCCTTACCATTGATCCCATCAAGTTGTTTCTGGTCATTTGTTATTGCACTCTTGAAGAAGGGCCTGCATGAGCTGAGCGACGTTGTTTGGGACGTTGACACACTTCCTGACCATCCTATCCAGCTTGTCCCACGAATGCTTAATCGGAGACAAATCTGGACTGCAGGGTGGCCAATCGGGAATTGGGCCATTGTTTTGGTTGAGGAAGTCACAAACCCTAGCAATGTGCGGCCTCACATTATCCTGCTGCTACGAAAGGTTATGTGCATGGAGAAGTGGAAAGGCGTGAGGCATTGTAAGATTACCCTGGATGACCACAAGAGGTGTTTTCATGCCATGAGAAATCCCCCCCCCCCCCCCATAACAGACCCTCCCCCAAATCTGTTGTTTTTCTTAACACATGCATCAGAATATCGCTCACCTTGATGTTGATAGCAACATTGTTGTCCATCTGGCCTATACAGCATGAACCGAGACTCGTCAGTGAATAACACCCATCTCCAGTGGGTCAAGTGAAACCGATTTGGCGCAGTGCCTACAACCATTGCAGTCGACGTTGACATCACCTGGGTGTAAGTTGCGGACTAATGTAGGTATGTTGTGGCCTTAAATTGAACTCCCGCAACCGATTCCTAATTGTTCTTGGACACACTTGGTGACCATGAGTGCCTACAACTTGACTCGCCTTTTCCCCTGTACATTCTATAGACTTGTTAACCAATGATTTCTTCTTCAAATTTTCATGAATTTTTTTTCTCAAATCTAGTCATGGCTGCTTTATAGAGTTAATCAAATGTGTCACAGATAAGGGAATTTCAGTGGACAAGCATCATTGTGTGTTGTCCATTGCAAGACTTTATTATATATTCAGACTGTTGCATTACTTGTAATCTTGAGACATGGTTATTCACAGACATGCTATTCTTCTTTACAGATGGTTCTATAGATGCACCACCATCTTTTAAGCCATCCAAAAAGTATTCTGATCTTTCAGGTCTTCCGGTGAGTATTTAATATCACATAGTTGTCTGTTACTTGACCTTTTGTATAAAATTACTTTATTCATATGTCAGCTTAACCGTTTAGTCTCCATACGGTCACGAACTGACCCTATTATATTGCTCTGAAAAAAGTTTGTCCAAAGGATATTCTTCCTTGAGAACTTTACTTATAGGATGCATTTATCTTGACAGGGTTTTTACATCGTTGTTGGTTTTATGTCCAACAATGACGTAGAAACACTGTTAACCCTTTACCCAATGTAGTATCAAAACCGGTCAACACTACTCACAAAAATCACCATTCAGTTTTCATTATTTTTTCATTTCTTTGTCAAAACATAGTTTATGAGTCCTGACTGGATTGAGCTTGTTGAGCTCATTCCAGTGAGGGGTCATAAAGTATCATCTCTTGTCTAACTTGTAGTGGTGGAAGTGGTCAAAAAAAAAAGAAGTCAAGAAATGTCTTGTATTATTATCAAGAAATTTCTCTCAGTGGTACATATATGTCCATCAGCAAGGAGCGCAGTGGCTCAGTGGTAGATCCTGTCCAGGACGACACGCATTGTGTCCTGGGGCAAGGCACTTTATCCTGGTTGAATACATGGGGGCACAATGATGCTGTGTACTAGGGCATACTGCATGTCGATGGGGCACATGTCTTCAACCACTGTAACCCTGCTTGAGTGGAGCTTGAACAGAGTAAGAATGTTGAGGAGCAGACAGTTGCTCGTCGATTCTCACCGGCTTCCTCCACCCTCAAAACTGTCATGGTCATGATTAGCCATTGTGCATAAGTTTGTGACCTTAAACACCAATAAATAAATAAATGCGTCCATCAGCAAAATTTGGTGCTCCAGCTGTGCCCTTGTAGGAAAGATTCAGAGTCAAATTGGTTCAAATCAAGTCCATGAGTTCAAATTTGTGCGCCTCATCAGAGCCCAAATTTTAATTTAATGTTTCAAAATCTTCTTCAAATCCACCAAACATCTTTTGATATTTATTGTGCAGCATGCTTGGGGGAGGCAGATTAAAATTTGTTCAAATCAAGCCCCTGTGTCCCCATAATAGCCCTAATTTTAATTTCGTGAAATATGAGGAAAATTCTTTTTAATTCTTCTTCAGATCTACCAGTCATAAACTTTTGATGTTTGGCATATGACATCCTTATGGCAGGAAGATTTGTTCAAATTAAGTTCCTGGGTTCATATTTGAGCTCTTTATTGGAGCCGACATTTTGCCTTAGTGCAATATGAGGAAAATTCTTTAATTAATCATTATATTCAGATCCACCAGTTGGAATCTTTTAAATTTTGGTATATAGCATTCTCAGTCAGGTAACATACAAATTTATTCAGATTAGGTTCCTACTTAGTACTAGATAGGCTGTCAGCCATTTTTATATGGCCGCTCATATGAGCAGGCTGTATTATGGTATGGTAATGTTTGTCCGTCCCATTAACTTTTGTTTGTCCACGCGATAACTTGAAAACCATACATCCAACAGATACTGCTTTTTATGGTTGATTAAGCATGACTAGAGGGTGGTTCCTTTTGATATCCAGCATTCTGGCATATCCAATATGGCCGTCATGGCAGCCATCTTGGATTTTCAGGGGACTTTTGATTGTCCATGTGATAATCCAACAGATACTGTTTTTTTATTGTTGATTCGTCATGACTAGTGGATGGTTCCTTTCGATAACCAGCATCAATGTCCATCCATCCATCCGTCTGTCTGTCCATCTGTTAACTTTTGTTTGTCCACACGATTTATACGGCCGCTCAAATGAGCGAGTCGTATTATGGTATGGCAATGTCCGTCCATCCATTAACTATTGTTTGTCCACGCGATAACTTGAAAACTATAGATCCAACAGATACAGCTTTTTTAATGGTTGATTAAGCATGACTAGAGGATGGTTCCTTTTGATTACCAGCATTCTGGCATATCCAATATGGCCACCATGGCAGCCATCTTGGATTTTCAATTGTTCATGTGATAATCCAACAGATACTGTTTTTTTATGGTTGATTGGTCATGACTAGAGGATGGTTCCTTTTAATAACCAGCATCAATGTCCATCCGTTAACTTTTGTTTGTCCATGCAATAACTTGGAAACAATACATCCAACAGATACTGTTTTTTTATGGTTGATTAGTCATGACTAGAGGATGGTTCCTTTCGATAACCAGCATTCTGGCATGTCCATTATGGCTGCCATGGCAACCATCTGGGAGTTTTGGTGACTTTTGATTCTCCGTGCAATAACTTGAATACAATATATTCAACTTTAATGGGTCGTAAGCCAGGAATGTACAATTATTTTTGAAGGAATTATTGACCTTTTGTTCAACTAAAAATTTCTTCACAAGCACAATTTCTTCATAATTAGGCAGCCGTATATCAATCCACCGCCTGGCGGTGCACTTGTAACCCATCCATTTCTCTGTATTGTGAGGAAATTGCTAGTTTCCTGTTCATATGAAGTATTTGTAATAATGCAATGCAATTTTCTTTTGGCAGATCTGAGACATTTGGCAGTGTTTGTACTCTAAAACTACTTCCCCAAATCAGTGAGCACACTGAATAAAATGTTGACTTTTAAATATGGGCCCAAAGAAAAACTTACAAAATATGGTTCATACATGCACTTTAAAGTTCTTAGTTTTAAAACTGAATTTCAGTGTTCTTGAAACTCAGACTTTCTTGGAAAAAATCCTGAAAAGTCATAGATAAATATGTATTTACAGAGTAAGTGATTTGCTAATTTAGATTAGGCCCCACAAAGTAGATCTTCTGTTTCACAGGCCATTTTTTTGTAAAATTGCAAGTGGGCGGGCAATTTTTTAATTTATTTTAAATTTTTATAATTCTTTCTTCTGCCATCAAAAGGTCACGTTCTTGATTTGTTTTATGCTTTAGGCCTCATAATCTACAAGTTGGACTTCTATGCTAGAGGTCCCGAGTTCGATCCCCGTCTGGGACGACCCGCGTTGTGTCTTTGGGCAAGGCACTTTATCCCAGTTGCCTACATGGGGGCACGATGATGCCATGTACCAAAGCGTACTGCACGTCGATAGTGCACATGTCTCTTCAACCGCTGTAACCCTGCTTGAGCTGAGCTTGAACAGAGTTAGAATGTTGAGGAGCTGACAGTTGCTCGTCGATGCTCGATAGTTCTCTCCAGGTACTCCGGCTTCCTCCACCCGTAAAACTGTCAAGGTCACGATTAGCCATTGTGCATAAGCATGTGACCTTAAACACCAATAAATAAACAAGCCCGAAACCCAAAAACTTTTAGCACAGTCTACAGGTCATATTTAATATGGAGGGATTTCATTGTAACTTGGTAGGATGACTCCGTATGATGTGTAGATGAGAACTTCCCCATTTGATCGCAATCTGTCAACCGTGATGACTGCCCGTGCCCAAAACCCCAAAACCTTTAGCACAGTCTACAGGTCGTATTTATGGAGGGATTTTATTGTAACTTGGAAGGTTGACTCCATATAATGCCTAGATGAGAACATCACCTTTTGGTCGCGATTGGTCAACTGTGACGGCTGCAGGGGCCCAAAGCCCAAAAACCTTTAGCACAGTCTACAGTTCATATTTATGAAGGGATTTCATTGTAGCTTGTTAGGATGACTCCGGATAATGTCTAGATGAGAACGTTCCCATTTGGTCACGATCATTCAGCCATGACGGCTGCCCAAGCCCCAAAACGTTTAGCACAGTCTACAGGTCGTATTTATGGAGGAATTTCATTGTAACTTGGTAGGTTGACTCCATATAATGCCTAGATGTTAACGTCCCCTTTTGGTCGTGATTGGTCAACTGTGACGGCTATAGGGGCCTGAAGCCCGAAAACCTTTAGCACAGTCTGCAGGTCATATTAATGAAGGGATTTCATTGTAACTTCGTAGGATCACTCCAGATAATGCCTAGATGAGAATGTCCCCATTTGGTCGTGATCATTCAACCATGATGGCTGCCCAAGCCCAAAACCAGAAAAACTTTAGCCCAGACTACAGATCATATTTATGAAGGGATTTCATTGTAACTTGGTAGGATGACTCAGTATAATGTCTAGATGAGGACGTCCCCTTTTGGTTGCAATCGGTAAACCGTGATGGCTACACAGGCCTGAAGCCCCAAAACCTTTAGCACGGTTTACAGGCCGTATTTATGAAGGGATTTCATTGTAACTTGAAAGGAGGGCTCGTTTTGGAATAATTTCACTGTAACTTGGTAACTTTGGTTGACATACATAAACCGCGAGGGCCACCTACATTAACTGTGAGGGCCACATACATTAACTGTGAGGGCCACATTACCCCACCCCCTAATTCTTTAGTACAGTCTACACCTCATATTATTTATTTATTATTTATTATTGGTGTTTTAAGGTCACATACTTATGCACAATGGCTAATCGTGACCGTGACAGTTTTACGGGTGGAGGAAGCCGGAGTACCCGGAGAGAACCACCGAGCAACGACGAGCAGCTGTCAGCTCTCCAACATCGTAACTCTGAACTCTGCGCCGCAGCACAGGCAGGGTTAGATTGGTTGAAGACATGCGCACCATCGACGTGCAGTATGCCTCAGTACACAGCGTCATCGTGCCCCCATTTAGGCAATCGGGGTGAAGTGTCTTGCCCAAGGACACAACGCGGTTGCCGCAGGTGGGATTCGAACCGAGGACCTCTCGGCTTGCAGCCTGCACCTCTACCAACTGAGCCACCGCGCCCCACCTCATATTATTTTTATTGAAAACATAGCATATAGTGAACAGAAATTAATGTTTTCCCAATTATCACAATTCTTGTCTTATTTCATAATTCTTTCATAAACATTGAACATTATCCTTTTCATCAACCACAACACACAGACAAATTAAGCTAGTGTCATTGACACTTTCATTTAAGTTTGCGATGGTTATAAAAAGAGAGCATGCAGCACCGAAAAGGACCATGTGGGAGGGCCTGAGAAATAGATTTTTTACTTTTTTTAGGCCTTAAAATGTATGTTTGTAGTCTATCTTTCTTTCCGTTTTATAAATTGCATTTTATCCACTGAAGTAATACCTGTACATTCGTTAGACGATATTTTGATATCTCAGTTGTTTTATTTCTCTTTTCATTTAGTCTAATTTCTCCAGTCCATATTTTCTTATATGTTTTGTAGTGAAGTGACAATGGATCAACCATTATATTATAAGCATTTATGACAGCACAGGATTTAAGCCTCTAGTTGTGAAATTGGCATGGGGGGGGGGGGGAGGGGGCGAAGGGGGGCAAATGCCCTCCCAACTTTAGTTACCCTCCCCCCAGATGATGTGGCTTAATTATTGATGCCTTCCACAACTTATAAATTATGGACACAAGTGGACTCAGAGTCAAGAAAATTGTGTTTTTTTCTGTCTCAAATTTCAAAATTTTCCCCAGGGGAGGCCTCCCATGCCCCTCCCCCTCCAGTGAGATGGGGTGTCCCTATCTTGTGCTCGCTATGGTGTGGCTTGGATGATGCTGCACCTGTATTCCCCCTAGTAGTTCAGCGATCTGAACGTAGCGGCTACCCTCTTTGTAAGGGGAAGCCGCCATGTTCAGCTCACTGAACTAGCCCCTCTAGATATTATTTCTCTTGCCCCCCCCCCCCCCCCTAACTTTGATATCCTGGCTGAATTGTCAAAAGGATAGTGAAATAGGTGTATCAATGCTGATATGTGGATATTCAGAGAACTTATTCTTTTTCGACAAATTTACCATTCTCAAGGATTTTTTTCATTGATCATATATGTTAAAAAGTTCTTCCTGATTTAATTGACACAGGTACCCCTCTCTTACTAATAGCTTTGTTATCCTCATTGCTTCCACTTTATTCAAAGAGAGGTGCTCCCTTACACCTGAGCAATATATGAGGAGAGCTTCTGTTTCTCACCCTCACATTTGCTATAGAAAGGTATCCATGCATACACCCAAATTACTCCTGAGGTCATAAATTGATGAAAAATTATTGTGTTTATTTTAATTTCAGGCACTGTATGTCGACCCTCAGACGAAGATATGCTACGCAAACTCTCAAGAATTTTCTCGAATCAGAATGCTTCCCAGTGACTTAGTAACAGGGTACTTAGCACTGAGAAAAGCAAATACACCAGTACCCTAAACATGATTTCCTTGAAAACAATCTATTAACTGAAAATAGAATATGATTTCATTTTTGGAATTCACTAAAAAAAAAAAACCTTCTACAAACCATTCTAATTTGGGTCCATCAGCTGAGTTTAAATGCTTCTTAAGAATATCACTGGCTGCTTTTGACCATTATATACATTGGGTCAAGAGTTGCGGTAGATTTGATTTTCACGAAGGCTGAACAGTGCACACACAGGGTTAGTTACTCAGTTGATAATGAGATTTTTATGCACAGGGCTAGTCATACTTTCTGCTTATAAAAAACATTGGTAGCTGCTATATCGCACACCACATGAAAATGTACACTCACTGAGGTTGGGGATGTATAATGAGATGATCTTTTTTTTCATAACCGGATAATCAAAAAGAAGAGTGACTAACCCTTTGCATTGCACAGAGTAAGTTGGTAAGCTAACATACTCTGGCTGACCATAAGCATTGGATGGGATTAGTGGATAGGCTGCCATATCACACACTACATGAAAATTTACGCTGACTGGGGCTATACAAATGCCCAGGGTTAGTTGGTTACATGTTACATAAGGCATACTAGGTGCAGGATTCAAGGAACTAATGCAAATACTGATACCAGATTTAGAATTTTCTTAATGTGAATTACAAAAATGAAAACATATTTCATTTTTAATTAATAGCTTGTTGAATATGGTATATGTATGTGGATCACAAGATGTCTTAGTTTCTGAGACAATACTGTCTGAACTTCCAAGTCGATAAGTCATGTTGATGCAAGCAAGTCAGTGGAAATGACAGAACCATGAATTTTGTATTGTGAAGGTTGTTGCATACTGCATGTAATGCAAGCATTGTATGTGATGTGATGAAGTGATAATAAATGCTTTGTCTTGTTTGAAATTTTGACACAATGTGATACCTCAGATTTGTGCCATGATGTAAAACAGATACGAATACAGACTATGCTGAGAAAATAAAATCACTGCTTATAATTTTGATGCAACCTATCACATCAAAATTATATTCAGTTCTTTTTATTCAGTGGAATCAGTAACATTATCAAATGTCTTTGTTTGACCACAAGGATCAAATCAGTTGTATCACCATTGAGATTCCAAACTGAGAAGGAAAAATGTGATTTATTAAATAGCACTGCCTCCCCGTGGGAACCCCGGGAAGTAAGCAGCACTTGTTTACTGTGGTAAACCAGTTCCGCTTTACTAGTAAAATAGGACCCAGTCACCAATGCTTGGGGTGAAAGTCCTCTAAAATGGGCAACATGTAGATCAACGATTAACTAAACTTGACTTCATCTCCATGTTGTGTCACGATTAGCCATGGTGCATAAATATGTGATGTTAACCACCAACAAACAAACAAACAAATAGCACTGCATGTATTGTTTGTGTCATATCCAATGTATACAGAGCTGAGTAAATGTTTATGCATTTGGCTTCCTCTAGACAATCATGAGGTTGAGTAGTTTTCTCTATTTATTTGACTTTTAACTGTTCTGTTGCTATGATTTTTTTGGACTTATTAGAACCTGTTGCTGAAATGCATTTGTTTCAAACTGTTTGAATGGGCTTTCTGACATTCACTTATCATCATATCATGTTTGCTTGTTTTCATGGAGGGGCGAGGGGGGGTTGGGGGTCAGGGGTCAGGTTTATTCAGTGGTTTATAACTATGTGGTCCATTTTAGAGTAGTACTCCCACCCAGGCAATGGTTACCAGGTCGTATTGTCCCAGTAAAGTAGAACTTTTCTACCTCAGAAAACAAGCATTGACTTCTACAGGGAGCTACATTATGTACTTAACCCTTCACCTAATGAATCTGCCAAATCCGCCTGTGCTGGGTAAAGGGTTAATCTGTTACAACCAGTGCAAACAAATTTTGGCATGAAGGAAGTTTGATGGTCAGTCAACAAACAACATCATGGACAAGAAATGTTTATGAGGAAAAGTAATAATTTAATCCTACAGATTCCCAATCTGTCTGTAGCCTGTGGGACTGATGTATTACTAAACCATCCAACAAAATGGATTCACTCAATTTCTGAAGCCATATTGTAACCAACGATGTAATTCAGGAACTTGGGGTTGAAAGGTTTTGCAGATCGAGCTCGAGGAATCAGCTGCATATATCGGAGGCATTCAGGTCAGTCTTGTTAATGCAATGATTGAAATTGGTTGTGGAAGTCAACATCCAGGAGCCACTCCTTATAAAACATTTTTTAATTGTATTTCCTCCCTGTAAATTTGTCAAAACTGCCATCATGCTTGGGAGTTGACTCCCTTCAGAGCAGCTTTCATTTTTGACTACTCTCAATTCCATTGGAGTGCTTTACCAAAATATGCCACATCACCGGGACATTAGCATTACGCGCCATGCCAATAATTCATAAGGCCAAAGCCTAATTGTGTTTTTCATGGCAATCCACTCTTGATCAACACGATTCCCCCACGATCGTGATCTTATTTTTTATAAAAAAAAATTCCAACTATCATCTTCCTTGGGTGGCAACAAGTGAAAATAGATATACCCTTCCCATTAGGGTTCAACCCTTAAGGTCCAACCCGGACCCCAAATTTTCAGGGGAAAATTTTTTTTTTTTTTTTTTTGTCTTAAAATTGACCGAAACGCAGAAAAAACAAAAAATAAAAAATTTCGGATTTTGGTCCAAAATTTTCTAAGTCCCACCCGCACCCCAAATTTTCAGGGGAAAAAAATTTTTTTTTTTTTTTTGTCTTAAAATTGACTGAAACGCAGAAAAAACAAAAAAAAAATTTCAGGAGTCCCACCCGGACCCCAAATTTTCAGGGTAAAAAAAAAAAATTTTTTTTCTCTTAAAATTGACAGAAACGCATAAGTCCAACCCAGACCCCAAATTTTCAGGGGAAATTTTTTTTTTTTTTTGTCTTAAAATTGACCAAAACGCATAAAAAACAAAAACAAAATTTTCAGGATTTTGGTCCAAAATTTTCAAAGTCCCACATGGACCCCAAATTTTCAGGGGAAAAAATAATTTTTTTTTCTCTCTTAAAATTGACCAAAACGCATAAAAAACCCAAAAAAATTTTTTTCGGATTTTGGTCCAAAATTTTTCAAGTCCCACCCGGACCCCAAATTTTCAGGGGAAAAAAAAAAATTTTTTTTTGTCTTAAAATCGAGAGAAATGCATAAAAAACAAAAAAAAAATTTCAGGATTTTGGTCCCAAATTTTCCAAGGCCCACCCGGACCCAAAATTTTCAGGGGAAAAAAATTTTTTTTTTTTTTTTTTTTTTTGTCTTAAAATTGACCTAAATGCAGAAAAAACAAAAAATGTTGGAATTTGGTCCCAAATTTTCTAAGTCCCACCCCAACCCCAAATTTTCAGGGGGAAAATTTTTTTTTTTTTGTCTTAAAATTGACCGAAACGCAGAAAAAACAAAAAAAATTTTTTTCGAATTTTGGTCCAAAATTTTCTAAGTCCCACCCACACCCCAAATTTTGAGGGGAAAAAAATTTTTTTTTTTTTTGTCTTAAAATTGACCGAAACGCAGAAAAAAACCCAAAAATTTTTTTCGGATTTTGGTCCAAAATTTCGAAGTCCGCAATGGGACCCCAAATTTTCAGCCTAAATATGAACCCAGGGATTTGGCTCCAACAAACTTGAATCTCACCCCCCCTAAGGATGCTGCATACCAAATATCAAAACATTCTTATTGGTAGATCTGAAGAAGATTTTTCAAAAATACTCCTCATACTGCACTAATTTAAACATTTGGGCTCCCATAGAGAGCCCAAATATCAACCCAGGCAATTGATTTCAATAAACGTGTGAAACAATCTTCCAAAGATGTTATATGTGAAATTTGAAAGCTTTTGGAGCAGTGGTTTCAGAGAAAAGTAGTCTTATGTTTTTCCCATTACCCACAGTGTTAAAAAATGCTGACTCAGCACTTTTTCAAAGTCCCCAAAAAGTACCCCATGATAAAACCGATGGCAATTTTTTTTTACCATTCCATTCTGTTGGTCCTAAGGAAGCTTCACAACAAATAAGAATTCTCAGTGCCGTGTAGTTTTGGAGATATGTGCGTTTTCATTTTTTTCTATTTTTAGCTCCTGTGGTTCCCACAGGGCTGCAGGGAAAAAAATTTCTGCATAAATTAGGTACTTATGACCCAATAAGCACTCACGCAAAATTTGGTTCATATCGGCCCCGCGGTTTGGAAAATAGAAATTTGGGGCGGGGCCAAAATTTTTGCCCCTCCTTTAACATCGTCAAATATAGCCCCTCCAACTTCTCTTGACCAAACTTGAGTCTACACCTCAAAAGGAAGCTGCATACCAAATATCAAGTCTCTGCTATTGCTGGTTCTTGAGAAGATTTTTTAAGAATTGGAGCATTTTTGCCCAATCCCTCTGCTCAATGTGAGCCGAAACCTAATTTGACGAAAAATCAAAATGCCCTTATATAACCCCTACTCACATGAAATTTAATTAATATGCGGCCAGTGGTTTGGGAGAAAAAGGCCCAAACTCCACCTTCACGACGGACAAAAAGTGATCATAATAGCTCACCCTGACTTTCAGTCAGGTGAGCTAATAATGAAAATTAATTGGCGATTTTTGAGAATAGCGCTGGCCGGTTTTGGCCATTACGTTAGGTAAAGGGTTCAAGTCATCTATGCAGGTATAAATGGTCATCAGAATTTGATTATTACATTGTCAGGTCACTGTTAGTTTGGGTAGATATAAGAATTGATAGGACACACTCCAGAATTTGGAAGCCTATCTGAAACTGAAGGTAGTTCCTAAAACTGCATAGCACCAAAAACAGGGTTCACCCATACAGGAAACTTGAAAATACTGAAAAATGGGTGATTCAATTTTCAGTTATGGAAAAATAGTGGAGAAACTATCTTCAATATGTAAATACTGGAAATATACTTGAATTTGAATTTTCTCTGCCCCTACTTCCTATTGTTTCCCAAATTCCCCCAAACAACTACTACTGCATGATAAATTGGGGTTGTCTGGCATACAGCCCTTACCCAGCTGGTGTCAGGTTAGGTAATGCAGTGAATTTTAAAGTATGGTTGTCCTGGTCATTATGAGCAACAGTTACCGTTAGCGAGACCGCTTTCTTTTATAAATCAAAAAATTGAAAGCATTTTTACATTTATTGAAACTTTCTACACATCAATGTGAAAATGCGAGGAGTGTGTTATTTCAATGAATCATGGTTGCAGAAAGGTGAGTATCAAGCATGGTTGGCTCAAGTTATCAATGACGAGAAACAAGTGAAGTGCAACATGTATTTAAAAACCTTTGATGTTGGAAATATGGGTGAATATACAATCAAAAGCCACACCAAAGGAATAAAGCATTTTGATGCCATGAAAAGGAAAGGTCAAGGAATTATATTTTATAAATATTCTTTCCGAGCTTTTGAGATGTGTTTAGCGGAATCTGACTGTGAAAGAGCATTCATATATATTGTATCAGTTTCATATACTCTCCCAAAAAAGAAAGTGTGCATGCTAAAAAATAACACTAAAAAAAGATATCATTTTCATTTATGGAAATTTTATTCAATCACAGATGAATCAATTTGTGATCAACGCGAGAAATTTCATTACGCTACGACGAATACTCTTGGTGCCATGGAGAGTCAAAGACACTAAGGGTCAAACACAAAAGTCACACACTCAATATCTGGTATGCCCTCCATCTGCATCGACTACTGCTGTGCATCTACGCCTCATGGAAGCGATTAAGTTAGCATGGAAGTGTTGTGGGATGTTGTTCCATATTCTGATAAGCTGTCTTTGGAGTTCCACAAGCATTGATAGTGCATGGGGAAGCCGGCGTAGCTTGACGTTTCATTTCGTCCCATACATGCTCAATGGGTGAGATATCGGGCGAATTTGCGGGCCAGGGAAGAACATCCACTTGTTGTTGCTGCAGATGCTGTTGAACAACACGAGCTGCGTGGGGTCGGGCATTGTCCTGCTGGAGAATGACGCCGGGGCCGTGACGTAACATCAAAATCGGATGAATTGCAGGTCTTCGAGGACGTAAGCCGTATTCTCTCAGCCGGTTGATTACTGTTTGAGGATGTATCGGTCTCAGGTTAGGGATGTTCCTGGCTGTCGTCGATGCCGTTTGTTGCCGGTTCCGGAGATGGACGACACGGATATACCGATCTTGTGCAGGGGTGGTAACTCGGGGTCTCCCGGAGCGGGGTCGGTCTCGAACATCATCATGTTGTGCATGTCGATGGACTAGCCTGTCTACAGTGTTACGGTGGCAGTTCAAATGCTGGGCAACCTCTCTGTGTGTTCTGCCAGCTCTAATCATACCCAGGGCAAGGAGACGTTGATTCATTGTCAATCTTGGCATGCTAATGTGGAGTCGTTTTAACAGCAGCGCAAGTTTGAATGTGAACGATAGGAAGGCCTTACTTTAGTGTTTAAATACCCAAGGATTCACACTGCTGCATGAATTTTCAGACTCTCCACGTGCAAAACATGCCTTTTCACAAATGTGCAGCACATCATTTAACGTTAATGCAATTTTAACGGGGAAAGCTGTTTTTGTGTTCAATATAACTTATTCAAGAACAGGTTAACACTCTTTACACCTACGAAATTAATTTTTTGGAGTTTGATCAATTTCTGCAATGCACACTTTCTTTTTTGGGCGAGTATATATCAGGTAGTTGTATAGTCTAGTATTTGGAATACTGAAAATTTCTCAATGGTACTGGAAATATACTGGAAATTTAACCACTCAGTCCTCAACATTCTTACTCTGTTCAAGCTCCGCTCAAGTAGGGTGAGAGCGGTTGAGGACATGTGCACCATTGATGTGCAGTACGCCTTAGTACACAGTGTCATCATGCCCCCAGGTAAGCAACCGGGATAAAGTGCCTTTCCCAAGGACACAATGCGGGTCGTCCCAGACGGGGCTTGAACTCGGGACCTCTAGCATAGAAGTCCAACAGTCTACCACTGAGCCACCACACTCCCAACTAAATTATGAAACAGTAAAGGTGAAGAATGGACTGTCCTTCTCCCACAGGTGGGGACATTAGTGGGAATACTTTCATTTTGAGGTCATTTCGACACCTCTTGAATCAACATTTCCTCCTAAAAAACCTAAAAATCAACAGGTTTCAGTGGAAAACTACTGTTTTCAGATGCTTCACCTGGTACAGTATACTTCTACATTTCCTCTGAAATAATTATGATGGGGTTTCAGTGTTTAGTGAACATAAGAAACCTTTAAGTTGTGGTGCCTCCACTTCAGCATGGAGCTCTAATATTGGCTTCCAGCAACCCAACAGTTAAACAAATACAAGAGCACTGCTGGCCATTGTATAATACACTTGAGGTGAACTGTTAAAATTGGACCATTTTTTATATTTTTGTAGTGTATTTAGATTAAGAGAAACACCTTTGCTTAAATTTTATGAAATCAACAAACAGCAATAACTCCACATTACGCTATGAATTTTGTGTTCATAAGGCCAATACCAACAAGTGGTAATCGTGTTTTTAAAATAAAATAAGAATTTCTGAATCAGAAAGTAGAACAACCACATCAGCAGTATCTGAATTTCAGTCTGTTGTTTTCTTCAAACCCTTCAACATCTCAACTGGTCTTCATGTTCTTGAGAAATATTAAGAGTGAGTGGAGGAATGGATGGATGGACAGATGGACAATGCCATAAGATAGAATGTTGTTTTTCAAATGGGCGTAGTTGCATTGAGTATAAAGACAGTTATCATCCAGAAACTTGGAATATATGATTAGGGTTGTTGAATATTAAGGAATTTTTGAAAACATGAAATATTAGTCAATAAAGAGCAATAATTCTGCAACAGAATATCAAAAAACCCCATCAAAATCGAATGAGTTCAGTATTTTCTGTTTGTAAGACCATATACCAAAAATAAATTGGATATCACATATATAGCCAAAGTTATCGTCTGGATCATCCAAGAAACTTGAAATATAAGAAATTTGAAGTTATGCAAGAAACTGTAAATCAATAAAGGGCAATAACTCTGCAACAGAATATCAAATAAACGTCAAAATTGAACTTGACCTGTGCAAAATACCAAGCTCCTATTAGCTTGATTGAGCGTTACAGAAGTTATCTGGAAATTTGAAATATGTGAAATTTGAAGTCACGAAAGGGCGGTAACTCCACATAAGAATATCTAATAAATGTCATAATCAAACTTGATCTGTATTGTTTGTTGATTAGAACATATCCCAAAAATGAATTGGATACCACAAGTTTCGCCAAAGTTATCATCTGGAAACCAAAAGTGAACAGACAGAAATATACTACTCAAAGTTTGCTAAGCACCAAGTATTTCTTATCAACCTACCTCAATTGTTTACTACAGGCTTGCACTACAGTGGAAGAACCTTACTCGGATAAAATACTCTCTATTTTAATCTTTCCCAAGATTTGGGAAAGAAAAGTGGTGTAAAAACACCGCGAAAAAATAAGCCAAAACTGGGTCGAGCACCATCGGCACACACAGAGTATGGGACGCTCTTCCATAGTACAAATCCACGACTTCCGTAAAACAGTGTGCAATGCGTCAATTCGTCTTTCTTTTGATTATCCGCACACGTGGTGGATGTGTGTGTGCCATCTTTGCTAAAGTAACAGTGATATTTTAACTCATCGATAATGGTTTTCCTGTGACTGGATTTATGGATCTGAAGATCGTATAATTGTTATTGGAGTTAGGTGTCGGCCATCTGGGTTCTGCCACCTTCTCTCGTAGTTGAGGGTGTTCTTCTACTTTCTGTTGAGTTCACCTTTTTCTTCTACTGCTCTCACCTCTGTTCTTTCCAGTTCGGTTCCTTTAGGGCAATTCCTTTTGCCCTCGCCATTGGTGCGTTCTCGTGTCCGTTTCGTCCGCACTCGCGGGTGGTGTGGAACGCTGTCGTTTCGGGAGCCTCCCGACTTGACCACGTCTGATGTGAGTTTACCCCCTCCGTGGGGGATGTGCAGCTCCTCCCACCCCCGCGCTATCGTTTCGGGGTTGCCCGATTCGACCACGTCTGGTGAGAATTGCTCCCCCTCCGTGGGGGATGTGCAGCTCCTCCCACACCAGTGGGGGGTGGGGACCACTGTCGTTTCGGGGCTTCCCGATTCGACCATGTCTGGTGAGAGTTATTCCCCTTCCGTGGGGAATGTGCAGTGTTTTACCGTGGTGGATACTGCGGGAGCTGTTGGATTTCTGGTGTAGAGATGCCTGGTTCTGGGACTATGCGCCCTCTCCAGTCGACATCTGAGGCTATCACTAGGGTTGTGATTCCTCCTTTGGAGGCCGAGCTTGGTGGCTCTCTCCGCTTTTCTGCCAGTTCCAACAGCTCCCGTCGTATCTGCTGCTACTGCTGTTCCGTCTACAACGTCATTGGGCACCATTTTTAGCCGGCCTCAGCTTCTCCCTGCCAGGGTTTGCAGGGATGTCTGTTGTGTGGTTGTGGGGTTTCGGCCTCAGCCTTCCCAGACTTCCACTCGGCGAAGTCAGATGGGGCTGCCGACTGAACCCCCTACTGTGTCCTCTCAGCCATTGAGCACAGTAGTTTTATACCTGCAGTGGTCTGCTGCGCTGTCTGGTTGTGTAGACGTAGGGGGTATCGGCCTCAGCCTTCCCTGACTTCAACTCGGCGAAGTTGGAAGTGGCTGCCGGCTGGACCCTCTCCTGTGGTCTCTGCGCCGTCGAGCACCACAGTTGTCATTGGATTCGGTTGTTCTTAGTGGGACACTATGAACTCCGTAGCGTTTCCGTCCACTCATTCTGGCAACACAACCAGTTTTGGGGGACCAACGTCTTTTGTGCAGCCTGGACCTTCTGCCCTGCAGAGGTCCGCGGTGACTCTCATGAGTTCCCGCTATGTTGATCCTCGGGGTGTGTCACACCCCTATACATGTCTGCCTTCAAATGTTTCGGCTGCCGCCCGTCGTCCCACGTCGGGTGTTTTGGAGGATCGTGACCCTTCGCTGGTTAAGAGGGTCAGAGGTGAAGCCACTTTGCCGGTTCGTTCCCCTGTCGAACCGGCCAGTACAGGCAGTGAGCTTAGGGAGGCCCTCTCCTTACTCACTCAGGTTCTGTCAAAAAGCCTTCCCGTTACTTCCAGCGAGGCAGCGAGTGGTTTCCAGGCACCCCCTATGGTGCCGCCTCCCGGGATTGGAAACAGGCCGCTTTCTGATCCCCCTGGTGTTCCGACACCATGGGAGGCATCAGCTGGTTTGCCCACGATGGGCTATGTGTCTTCCGACTCAGGGGAAGAGTCTGACATGCCTTATGTCGAGAGCCAGCAGTCTTCGGACTTGGGGGCAGCTCTTGATTTTGTGTTTGGGTTCCTACCGGATCTCAAACCATCTAACCAGTCGACAGTGTCAGCCAGGCCGCGATCATCGGTCGCGCGCCAATAGCCTATGGAGCAACCCGCTTCTGGGCGTCTTTGACCGTGCCCGTCGGTACAGTTGGTTGAAGCATTTTCAGCCTTGGACTCTAAGCTAAGTTCCAAGGCTATGAAGGCTCCGTTCTTCACCAGGGTTGACACCTTTTTGCCTCCGGCGCATTATCATTCCTACGATTCCGCCAATCCTTCGGTCTACCAGACTTTGACGGTTTTGGATCAGGACTCCAATTCACTTGGGCTTTCCAAGTCCAAGTCTGCCGTCATTCCGATGACGACTCTGGAGTCCACATTGGGCTTATCAAGAGAGATGCCTGGTATGCTTTCTCTCTCCGATCCCGTCGTCTCAGCTTTAGCTGCTTATATGCCTCCTGATAAGTTTGACGAGGTAAGGCTCCTTTGCGTGTGCTGTCCAAGGCGCTCATGCATCTTACTCACACGCATGCCTGTAACACGGCTAATCTAGAATTAGTTCGAAGGGACTCTGTGCTGGACACAGGCCGATCCCTTCTTGAGGAGCAGTGCGCTACTCTTCGATCTGCTTTTTTGGCAGGTCCGCAACTTTTCCATGGTTCTGTGTTGATGGTCCGGGATGACGTCCTACATCATTCCAACGATCAGCTGCTGTTTCTTTAGCTTGATCAGCCTTCTAGGGTAGGCACGGGCCGTTCCAAGCCTAACAAGTACCCTCTGCTTCCTCTGCGAAGCAAAGGGGCTGATCCTTCTGCCACCGCTTCTACTTCTTACTCAAGGGGTAAGGGTAGAGGAGGTGTTTTCTCCTCTCGCGAGCATCGTCGGGGTTCGAAATGAAGGTCCTCACCTCGACTTGTCCCAGGTTGGAGGGAGGATAGCAGAGTTCGCAGACCGTTGGGCCACCATCACATCCGATTCTTGGATGTTAGATGTTGTTTGGTCCGGGCTGCGAATATCCTTCCGACGGCACCCCACTCTGTCCAGGGTGCCTCTTCCAACCACAGTTCCTTCAGACATTTTACGTCGGGAACTTTTGTCCACGCAGATAGACAATCTCCTGACAAAGGGGGCGATTGAGGTCATCAAGAACATTAGGTCAGTGGGTTTCTATTCCCATCTGTTCTTGGTGCCGAAGAAGGACGGCCGACTCCGACCGGTTATCGATCTGAGTTTCCTAAACCAGTCTATCATTGCTCCCCAGTTCAGCACGGAGACTTTCAGGTCGGTCCTCCGTTCAATTCACCAGGGAGATTTCGCTTCCAGCTTTGACCTGCTATACGCTTACTTTCACGTTCCGATTCATTGGGCGTTACAGAAGTATCTCAGGTTCGTTTTTCTGGGGCGAGTTTACCTGTTCAAGGCCATGCCTTTCGGCCTCAACCTGGTTCCTTGGGCCTTCACCAGACTGATGTCGCATGTGATAGCTTTCCATCGCACACAGTCCAGGGTGACTACTTCGGCATATCTGGACGATATCCTCCAGGGGCATTCCAATGCTGCCTTACTGGAGTCGGATGTCGCCACTCTGTTGAGCTTGCTCACGTCGCTAGGTTTCAGAGTCAACGAGGAGAAGTCGGACCTGGTCCCTTCTCAGTCGTTTTATCATCTGGGGATGGCTTTCCGCACACAATTCAATTTGGTGGCGGTTCCCCAGGCCAAGGCTGTGATTCTCTCAGCTTTTGCTCCGACTCTGTCCCAGTCCACATCTGCGACGGCTCGGAGTATTCTCCGGCTAATCGGTCTTTGCTGTTCGGTGACGGATCTCATTCCTCTAGGTCGGCTGCGTGTCAGACCTCTCCAACACTTTCTGCTCAGTCGTTGGAGGCCGAATGTAGATTTTCTGGATCTGGTGCTTCAGTTTCCAGAATATCTTTACCCTCACCTTTCTCCTCTGGGCGGATGTCCAGTGGCTTTCGCAGGGTGTTCCGTTGGACTTACCCACGTCCTATCTCGTTCTGACGGCAGATGGCAGCGATCTCGGATGGGGTGCGACGTTGGATCCTCTAGGTCTTTCTATTCACGGGATGTGGGACCAGGATCATGCAGCTCTACACATCAATCAGAAGGAGCTTCTTGCTTTTCTTCTGCGTTTCAGGCAGTGGATCCCTCACCTGTCGAATCGCCAGGTCCTTCTGTTGTCCGACCATTCGACGGTGGTTGCTTACATTCGGAACCAGGGCGGCACGCACTCTGTTCCAATGTACGAATTGGCTTGGGATCTTATACTGCTCGCTCAGGATGTCCACGCCGGGGTGGCTGTTCGTCACATTCCCGGTCGTCTGAACGTCCTAGCCGACTCCCTGTCCCGTCGGGGCAGGGTCATTTCCACCAGGTGGATGCTCCACATGGCGGGTTCCATCGATCTCTTGTGACTCGTTGGAACCATCCGGTGGACACTTTCATGTCCCCGTGTCCAGATGCTCTGGCTTTCGCCGTGGATGCTCTGGCCCTCCTTTGGGATGGTCTTGTCGGCTACGTCTTCCTACCGGTTCCGATTCCGCCTCAGGTTCTCACCCAGATATGAACCTGCAGTCGTCAAATCCTTTAGATCACACCCGTCGCCTCGGTGGGTGTGGATCAATCTGCTCCGCTCTCTGTTAGCGGTGGTTCCGGCATGTCTCCCTCTACCTCGCGACTTTCTTTGCCAAAGTCGCCCGAGGAGGTTTTTAAGTTGACCCGACTTCATTGTGCCTTCGCATGTCTTTTATCGGGTCCTGTCTCCTCCGTAGTGGTTTTTCGAGACATGCAGTGGAGTTGCTTTTCTTCTTCAAGGAGGCACTCACTCCACTGGATTAGCCTCTGTGGCTAAGTGGAAGGTTCTTCTGTCGATGGTGTGCGATCACTCTGTTGCTTCTGTCACTCCTTCGATCACACCGCTTGCGGAGTTTCTGGTATATGTTTGTTTCTGGGGGTCTCCAGCAATGGGTACATGTCCATGCTTCGGAGACATTTTTTCCTATGTGATACCGCATTGTTTCGACACTCATCCTTGCCTCTCCAAGCTTGTTCAGCTCTTTTCCTTGAAAAGGCCTAGGACTTTGCAGTTTACTCCAAGATGGTCACTTTCTTGGGAGCTGCTCTGCTTGGGGGTGGAGGGGCGTTCATGCCTTTATCCTGGATGAATATGCGTTTTCCCACATGCCAGATCTCTCCTGCATCCATTTCTTGATGGACTTGTCTTGCTATTCGTGCAGCTTTCGCTCGTCTAGCTACTGGTGATTGTATTACCAATTGTTTTTTCTGCCACGAGGTGCATGCATTGTCTTCCTCTTTTAATAACTCTGTCATGTTGTCGGATGACTGATGTTATACTGGCAGCCTTCTGGAGAAATGCTACATTCTCCTTTTATCTACGACAGTTGCAGGAGCCGACAGAGAACCTTGGGGCCCTCTTTCTTCGGCTCAGGCTGTTGTCTATCCCAGCCTTTCAGCTTTTTTCAGGGTCAGTTCCAGCTTTGTTCTGTTACTGCCCTTTCTGTCTGTGCGTCGCACTTCACCATACGCCTCATCTTTCATTGTCTTTTCTAATGTTTGTGATGCTATGGTTTGATAGGCCTTGGGATCTCTTCCTCTGTCCACGGTCCCAGTGCTATTGAGTTATGTGTGGCTTGGTTATGTGATTCCCTCCAGCCTTTTGTCTATTCAGCCTGTAGTAAACAATTGAGGTAGGTTGATGAGAAGTATAAATTTTATAGTAAATTTCCTTTCTTATTATACCTACCGAAATTGTTTACATGGAGGCGTCTTCTTATTCGGGTAAGAATCCTTCCTCCCCGCTGATCACATAACTCCTGTGTTGTTTGGAATCAAAAGAATGACGAATTGACGCACTGCGCACTGTTTTACGGAAGTCGTGGATTTGTACTATGGAAGAGCGTCCCATACTGGGTGTGCGCCGATGGCGCTCGACCCAGTTTTGGCTTATTTTTTCGTGGTGTTTTTACACCACTTTTCTTTCCCAAATCTTGGGAAAGATTAAAATAGAGAGTATTTTATCCGAGTTAGGTTCTTCCACTGTAGTGCAAGCCTGTAGTAAACAATTTCGGTAGGTATAATAAGAAAGGAAATTTACTATAAAATTTATACATCCAACTACCTGTTTTACGTTTTAGTTGAAATATTGTAATGAAAAGTGTATATATATTTTATTTAATTATACCTTTAATGATTAAGTACAGAAATTAAGATTTTATTTGCGTTTGACATTATTTTTTAGCTTTTGAATACGATAACCATGGAAAGTGGATATTATTGGTAAAAGAGGAAATTTTTCAATTTGCCAAAAAGTTGACGGAGCGAACTGGTATGGGTTCAATATCGAGTATGAGACCCATTACCATTAATTACAGCCTGACAATGCCTTCTCATGCTCCCAATCAGGTTCCTGGTGGTCCTTTGTGGGATGATGTTCCATTCTTGGACCTGCATGGCACCAAGCTCCTGGACTCTTCTTGGCTGGACTGGACGGGCTGAAATTGCAAGCTGCAACTCATTCCAGACATGTTCAATTGGATTGAGGTCAGGGGATCTTGCTGGCCAGTCCATACGCTCAATCCCCTCCCTCTGTCGGTACTCCTTGACAACATGAAGATGGGCATTATCGTCCATCAGAATGAATCTATCACCCACTGCACCTGCATACAATCTGACGTGGGCATCCCGGATCTCATCAATATGCCGCTGTGCAGTCAATGTACCACGTTCAAGGACACAGAGCTCTGTATGTCCATCCCTGCTGATGCCGCCCCAGACCATGATTGACCCTCCAACATAGCGGTCATGCTCAGCAATGTTGGCTGCATGGAATCGCTCTCCTGGTCTTCTTCATACCCTAGAACGCCAATCTGTGTGGTCTAGGCAGTACCTTGACTTATCTGTAAAAAGGACAGGTCGTCAATCTTCTCTGGTCCATCCAACATGGTCCATGGCCCATTCATATCGTGCCTGGCGGTGGTTCTGGGACAGTGGAATGCAAATACATGGTCTTCTTGATCGGAGACCACCTTCGTGCAACCTTGCCCAGATAGTCTGCGTCGAAACATTTACCCCGGATGCATTCTGAAGGTCACTGCAAAGCTGGGTTGTTGTGGCAAAGTGGTTCCTATGGTCCTGAATGATCAAAAACCGGTCTTCCGCTGCAGATGTTGCCCTGTCTCTGCCACCACCATGCCGTCTTACTGGTGTGCCAAACTGCTGAAATCTTGCCCAGGCTCTGATGATCATCGTATGGTGCACACCAAGGGCTTCACCAACCCGACGATGGGTAGCCCCTTGCTCCAACATCCCCACAGCCTGCCACATTTCTGCTTCAGACAAATGTATTCATACATTTGCATTTGCCATATTCAATCATTAAATCACAAGGGTTTGTGTCGAAATGAAGATTGAATACCCTAAACATGTCCTGTACATTTAGACAGTCCATGAAAACATCATGAAAATCAAGGGGTACATGCTTTCCATGACTGTCACGAAAAGTCTGCCTGTCAAGAGAGCTAATGTAAACACTGGGGACCATCGCATTACATTCCTCAATCATATCCACCAAAAATATCGCAAATATGTCACAAGCAAATTTCACAATGATGTGTCAAATATTTGGTGCTTAGCAAACTTTGAGTAGTGTATATGAAATTCTATGTCAATAAAGGGCAATAACTCCACAAGAATTTTTAAGACCATCTGCCAAAAATGAATTGAATATCACATATACAGCCAAAGTTATCATCTGGATCATCTAGAAACTTGAAATATAAGAAATTCTAAGTCTATAAAGGGAAAAAACTCTGCAACAGAATATCAAATAAACATCCAATTTGAACTTGACCTGTATATTCTGTTCATAAGGCTAAATACCAAACTCCTATTAGCTGGAGTGAACATCAATCAACTTATCCAGAAACATGAAATATATGAAATTCTAAGTCAAAAAAGGGCAATAACTCCACATAAGAATATTGAAAAAATGTCTAGATGGACAGACAGATATCGCTATACAATAATAGTATATTGTTTTTGAAATGGACATATTAAAAATTAAAATGAACCCCTCCCTCACTGATTTGAAAAATTAATTGCTTGAGAATCAAATGTAATTTTTTATTTGGCCTTTGAGGATGAACAACAACCAGTTTTAGTTTGAACATTTCATTTCAAAAGAAAAAAGGAAACTTCACACTCACTGATCCTGTAATTTTTTCACTCATCTGGCCTGACAAGTGAATGTAATTTTTCACTTGTCCCCCCACCAGTGCCTCCTTACCATGGCTCTCAGATGAGTGGAATTTTCCAGCCCTGTCATTTTTGGATTTTTATCATTTTCACATGGTACATGAATTGGAAAATAACATATAGGGAATCAGACAGTATGAAAAACTCCTGTGGAACCAGCTCACAAAATGTCCAAATTCCAAAAAGGGAAATGATGTCATGTCATGTATTGGAACATCAGGAACTTCAGCTCAAGTCCATCAGGTATTTTGTGGTAGGAATGTTATTGTGGCCATCAGAGGTATATGGTCTGAAGCTGCTTGTGCCCTGTCAATGAAAAAGCAAGTGAATAAGAGATAAAAACAAAATAAAAAAATACTTGTCTGGTGCTGAACATATATATACGCTGAATTGGACAACTTGTTTTACTTCCATCACAGGGTTCTCACAGGACCCTGGATTCAAGGAACAGCCTTAATGTGACTAAAGGTCATTCAAGGCCTTGAAATTCTGGAAAATGTGCCAGGAGGCCTTGAAAAGCCTTGAATGTTTTTGAAATAAATATGCAAACAAAGCATGTAATTTTGACTATATAGTTTTATATGCCAAAGTTTGTGAAGGCATAGTCCTAACTAGGACCCTCCCATCATTACCCCCTCTTCCCTTGAAGGGAAGTAGGAAGAGGGGGTGATGACTGGAGGGTCCTTGTTAGGCCTTGTGAAGGCAGGCCAGGAAAATCCTTGAATGTGGCTATTGTAGGGCCTTCAAAAATGCTGAAATATGTCAAGAAATGCCCTTGAAAAGCCTTGAATTTTATCAGTACCCGGTATCAAGTTACATAGAATACACAGTGTAAGTGAAGAACACATTGACATTGTGACAGTGTACCAAAATTGAAGAATATTATAGGATGCCTAAATGCCAAAAAGTTCTTTTCAGTACTAAAAACAAGTATTCTTAGATGATCAACAAAAAACAAGCAAAGCTTCCACTATTCTGCATAAAACGAATGAGAGGATTACATTTACATAACTAGAGGCTCATGAGAGCCTAAAACGCTCACCTGGCCCAAGTTATCCTAAACTGTAAGGGTTATGGGTATGGAGAAAATGTAATCTGAATGAACCATGACAGTCAGCAATTTTTTTGTCCAATTGTTTCAACTGCTCAGAAGAAAGCTTCATACCAAATACAAAATCTCTAGTCCGTGCAGTTTGAGAAATATTGGACATTTCATTTTTTTTCTGTTTTTAGCGCCAGGTGCTCCCACAGGGAACTGCGAACAAATTTTGGGGCATGAATGAAGTACTTAGGGTCAACTAATGCCACATATAAAATTTGGTTCAAATCGCTCCATTGGTTCTTGAAATAGAAATTTTCAGGGAAGTTCAAAAGTGAGCCCATCCCCTCGAGAGCCCAAATATGGACCTATCAACTTTCTTTGCAGCAACTTTTAATCTTGAACACTAGAGGAAGTTTCATACCAAATATCAAAGCATTCCCACTTGTGGTTCATGAGAAGATGATTTTTAATGAATTTCACGATATTTTGGCATATGCCCAAGCCCAAAAAGGGCAGAGACCCCATTTGAATGAACCTAAAACAGAATACCCCCAAGATGATGTGGCCCATATATGTTTCAATTTGGGCCATTGGTTTGTGAGGAGAAGATATTTTTAAAAAGGTAAACATGTAATCTTTTTCCCATTCACTTCAGTGTTAAAAAATGCTGAGTCATCATATTTTCATAACACCAAAAACAGACCATATGACAGATTCGCCAGCAATTTCTTTTGTCCAATTGTTTCAACTGCTCAGAAGAAAGCTTCAAATCAAATACAAAATCTCTAATCCGTGCAATTTGGGAAATATTGGACTTTTCATTTTTGTTCTATTTTTAGCTCCAGGGGTTCCCATAGGGAACTACAAAAATTTTGGTAGCATGAATCAAGTACTTAGGGTCATCAACTAATGCCACATATAAAATTTGGTTCAAATCACTCCATTGGTTCTTGAAATAGAAATTTTCAGGGGAGCTCAAAAGTGAGCCCATCCCCTGGAGAGCCTATCAACTTTCTTTGAACAACTTTTAATCTTGAAGCATTCCCACTTGTGGTTCATGAGAAGAAGATTTTTAAAGAATTTCATCATATTTGGGCATAAGACCATGTCCAAAAAGGGCGGAGACCCCATTTGAACAAAACTAAAACACAATACCCCCAAGATGATGTGGCCCATATATGTTTCAGTTTGGGCCATTGGTTTGTGAGGAGAAGATTGTTTTGTAAAAGCTAATGTTTGATGGACGACGGATGCCAAGTGATGGCAAAAGCTCACATTGACTATCAGTCAGGTGAGCTAATAAACAAAATGAATAATCAAAACGTTTACAGCAAAGAAATGTCCTGGAGTTTCACTGGGGCAAAAAGGCATTGTACAAAAACAGTCTGGTCAGCCATAGCTTGATCTTATTGGATGTCCTGATAAAAAACAGGAGCCTAGACAAAAAGTAAGGTGCCCAATAAAGGGTTTTCCTCATATTGATAGGAGGGGGTAGTCATGGTTCTATTTGAGAGACAGTTCCAAAATATAAAGGCCAAAGATGGTAAGAGCTCAATAGTGATGTCCCAGCTCACTTTAGAAAATATTAAGCCCTAGAATGTGATCCGATAGTCTCATAGAATAGATATATGGAATATTTTCAACCTGAGCTTATTGTTCCACATGTCACTGAGAGTTAGGCTAAAATGCAAAACACATTATGAAACATTGACAACATTTTCCAGTATGCAACATCTTTCTACTATTTCACACAATTTTGACACTGTGCAGCAGTTAGTTCTTAATGCTAAGTAATTCCTACACACTGATGTTAAAATATCAAAATCAAAATGTTCAACCTGTAAATTTTCTCATAATGCGACTATGAATTTAAACAATCTAGTCTTGTTTGACAGAGCTCTTTGTGGCCTGTCAACAATGAGCTGTGTCTCAAACAAAACAGAACTGGTTTAATTCCTAGTTTCATTATGGGCAAACAAGAGGCCCCAGGGGGCCTGAAGCACTCACCTTGAACAGAACCCGATATGAGTCCCAGAATGAATCTACATTAAGCAAAATTCTCCACAGAATCCATTGTCAATCCTTGAGCCCCTCAGGAGTGATTAAAAGAGTCAAAGCATCATGCCTTTTCTTTAGTTATCAAAATGTAAAAGGTGGAGCTCCTCTATGGAGCCCCTTGATACAACCTTGGTGAATTAATCTTAGTTACACACCTCCAGAGGGTACTTAATAAAAATTTCTAATTTTTCAGCAACATTGCCAATTACAGCTCCCACAGGGAGCCCAAATATTAACCCAGGCACTAGATTTGAACAGACTTCAATCTCACCCCACTAGACATGTTATATAGCCCAAGAACATTAGGTTTCACTAGGGAAAAAAATCGGAGAAAGCTGATTTTTTCAGGGAATGTCGAGTACATGTCACTGAACGATTAGACAAAAGTCCCCTAAAATCCCAGTTGAGCTTTTTTATCTACAGCCTTTTTTCGAAAACGCGTTTGAAAAAAATAAAAAAAAATCGCACGAACTTTGTAACCTCGAATTGATCCAACTGTATTTTTTGTTTACGCGTATTTCGAGCTACATAATGTCTAATATACATTTACCTAGAGGAAAATGTGCATTCTGTGACAATTTCTGCGAAAAATTATTGAAAATTCACAAAAAAGTATCGGATTTACGCAAAAAATGACGATTTTCCTAACGGATTTGCCCAAAGGGTCGTAGTACAGAACGAGATGTTAGTTGGACAGACGATAAAAAATCCACCACCATTTGAAGACTTTTATCATTGCTTACAAAATAGACATTATGGAAGACCCCCTCTGCTTCTGGCCGAGTTCCCCTTTTGGCATAAAATTCGTCAGCATGAGAACTCAACTATTTTCGGGCTTGGGACTGAACAGACACGTCTATGTCTGGCAGCATTAGATCAATAAATAATATTTACAGAATGTACAAAAATCAATAAATAATATTTACAGAATGTACAAATCAATCAACATGGATTAAGTTACATTGACTATTATCAACGCTATATACAGAAATGACATGACCTATGTACATATTATTCATCGAACTCAGAAATTTCCGACAGGACAGTGTTTCTGTGGTTGTTACAAGAATCCGAACTGCAATTACACAAACCTGAGCAAGAGAGTCCTGCCTTTTTACACCCACATCTTTTTGTACAAGCACTCTTGCAACCACAACTGATCAGATTCAGTAGGTTATCGGGGGCACATGGCTTTGTGGCTGCAGTCGGTACAAGAAGTCCATTGTCTAGCGACCACCCCCAATCCGTCGGAGGAAGCGAAGTGCCCAGCCATTGTTGGACCTGGAGATAACATCTGTAGACATGTTGTTGTGCAGCATCGCTGCTTGGTGGGATTGAGGCTACGTCGATGGGTTTATTCAGTTTAGATTTTGCTACATAACACTTGTAAGTGACATATCTATATTGGTCGAGAGAGGAAACAGTTTTACTCCCGTATAAGATCAGGAGAAGTTGTTCCCCGGCAGCGGCTACTGCACTTGGTGTACTGTCATCCGCCAAAATTGTGTTGACATACTGTTGTGAGTCGCTAGTAACATCGGAGACAATTGTACTGAATACTTTCTTCTTACCAACTCGAAAGAGTGCAGAAGTAGTGTCACAACCATTTATAGAATGTGCTACAAGGAGGTTGCTTCTATGGTCACCCATTTTGGTTGCTATTTCACTAACTGAAACTAGTAAGTTTGGGGTAATGGAATACATCATGTGAATATTACATCCCGGTTGAACTCGAGAGGTAAGAATGACTAACAAGTTTGTGTCTGTTCCCACAACGACAACATTGTTGTCATCTTGAGCGATGTCAAGGGCAGTTTCGGCTATCAGTACATCAGCATCAGCCTCGGCCTGCTTGGACTGAATATTGATAGCAGATAGCTCCTGCATTAGAAGATCGATCAGTTGGGTTTTGTTCTTGGCATTTGCAAGGAAATCGGATTGGGGTGTGGTGGCTGGTAACTCGGGTGAGATATTGATATCAATGGAATACCTGTCTTTAGATCTACGGGCTTGTTCCATGCCCTTTGTCGACATTGTACAAGCATAACCATCAAAAACAACCACGACGTTCGCCCCAAAATGTCTCACTAGATAATTGGAATATGATGTACATATGTCCTTATATGACGACTGTTTAGGCCATACAACTGCCCTCAATAAAAATCCACCATCTACAACAAACAGAGAATGTTCTGGGATTTTAGTTTGCTCGGAACCGTATGTTTTGAGGATCTTACCGAGCGTGCTTTTCTGTGTCTTCCTCATTCCAGCAGAATCAAACAATGCTGGTGGTTTCGGGGCGAGTTCATATTTGAGATACTCTTCCATCTCTGCTTGTGACTGAATAACACATGTGATGCGGTTGAACAGAATTGTGGGGTCAATGACTACCTTACTTCCACGGACTTTGATGCTATTTGCCATCGATGCGAAAGACTTCACAGTGTCAACACGTCGTAGTTTGATGCTGTTGAACGTTTTGCTTACAACATTCGATACGCAACATTCACCAATTTTGCGAACTTGGTCACAGTTCACAGTTTCGTCGGCCACAAGCCCGGTCGCTATAGAGACTAATTGTAGTGGATCTCTATTCTGAAAGGGGGAATGCACTCTGAGCCAGTTCAATAATTTGGTGATATCATTGGCATCAGTCAATTGTGAACTTTGACGGAGATCCCGATGTTGTTCGCCATGACCAGTGTGAACATGAACAAAATTTTCGAGAGCATTACATATCGGAAGGCAAAGAGGTAGTCCATGTACCCATTTCGCAACAGTGCTATCGGTTATTCCCCTGCCATGTTTGAGACCACCAGGGAGCTTGAACATTCTCATTAAACACTGCTCTATGGTCTGATCAGAATATATCCCGTCCCAGAATTTATCTGAGTGCCTTATGGTAAAGTAACCTTTCTCAGTGAACAACTTCAAATCATCCTGTTGCATTATTTCTGTTAGCTCATTCATCTGCTGCAAATAGAGATGAGAACTTTTTGCGTATGCAAAATGACCACCTGCATGAAATACTGGAATCATATTGCGAACACAATATGTGTGGAGTTCCCAGTCGCCTGTGCACACATTACATGCCAATGCATCTTGAGTGTAGGCGAACACCACATTATGTGATTTAATCGAACATGGAAATTGAAACAATGATGCTATAATACGGTATTTGAATGAGAAAAGTCGATGCCGTTTGAATTTGAGTTTAGGGGGTATGGTTAATATTTCACACGTTTCACCAGTTCATTATGGAATAAATGACTATTGTTATATATCATTATAAAGCCACTGCTTTTCTGCAATTTTTGATATATAATTTAACTCCCAAAGTAGTCGTAGATTTGATTTAATGGACGTTGTGTACCATTGTGTGTATGAAAACAATAAATTTTTTTTCGTAATTTTGTACATTTTCGTGAATATTTCACCATTGAGTGTGAGGATTGGTACAAAGTTGGCATTTTCTGTTGGGGATATGTATTCTCAATATAATTCAGCACGATATTTATGATTCTCACCCTACTAAGGCGAATAAGAATGAGAAATATGGAGCTGGGTCGAATTTTAAAAAAAAATTTTTTTTTCATCAAAAAAACGCTATAACTAAAAAAGCTCAACTCGGATTCGCGGGGACTTTTCACACTTTATCCGCAATGTGTGTCCCGGAAACATATAAAAAAAATCAGCTTTCTCCGATTTTTTTCCTTACTTTCTCATTTTTATGTCTAATGTGCCTGGACTAATATACTAAATATGAAAGCATTCTGACTGGTGGATCTGAAGAAGAAGATTTTTTTTTAAAAAAGTTCCTCATATTGTACTAAGTTAAAATTTGGGCTACCATAGGGAGCCCAAATATTAATCCAGGAACCCAATTTGAACAAACTTGAATCAAGACTCCCCCAGAGATGTTGGAAACCAAATATGAAAGGATTCTGACTAGTGAATCCAAAGAAGATTTTTGAAGAAATTCTCTCATACTGCACAAAGTTAAAATTTGGTTTCCCATAGGGAGCCCATGTATTAACCCAGGCACTCGATTTGAACAAACTTGATGAATCTCCCCACCCCCACCAATATTTGTATACCAAAAATGAAAGCAATCCGACTGAAGAAGAAGATTTTTAATTTTCTCCTCTTGCACTAAGTTATTGCACTAAGTTAAAATTTGGGCACCAATAGGAAGCCCAAATATTAACCCAGGCACTCGATTTGAACAAAGTTGAATCTGACCCCTGTAGAGATGTTGTACACCAAATATGGAAGCATTCTGACTGGTGGATCTGAAGAAGATTTTTAAAGAAATTGACTCAAATATGAAAGCACTCTGCACTAAGTTAAAATTTGGGCTACTATAGCTAGCCCAAATATTAACCTAGGGGCCCGATTTGAACAAACTGGAATCTGATCGACCCCCCCCCCCTCCTCCCCCTAGAGGTGTTGTATACCAAATATGAAAGCTAGTCGATCTGAAGAAGATTTTTAAAAATTATCCCCCATATTCCATGAAGTTAAAATTTGGGCTTCTATAGGAAGACCAAATATTAACCTGGGTCCTTGGTTTGAACAATCTTTAATTCGACCCTCATAACAATGATGTATGCCAAACATTAAAAGATTCTGACTGGTGGTTCTGAAGAAGAAGATTTTTAAAGATTATTCCCCATATTGCCCTAAGTTAAAAATATGGGCCCCTGTATTGAGCCCAAATATGAATCAAGGAGCTTCATTTTAACAAACTGGTATCTGACCCCCACCCCAGTCCTCCCCCCCACCCCACCCCACCCCATCCCTATCGATGCTGTATACCAAACACTAATATTGTGACCATTGGTTGTTGAGAAAAATTTTTTAAAAAATGCTGACTTGGCATAATACCACATACCAAATTTGGTTCAAATTGGACCATCGGTACAGAAAACAGAAATTTCGGGCAGGGGCAAATATCTTGCGATGGCAAATATTGCCCCAAGAACTTCATTTGAACTTGATTCTATACTTCAAAAGGTAGCTCCATACAAAATATCAAGTCACTCTACCCACTGGTTCATGAGAAGAAGATTTTAAAAATATTTTGGAGCATTTTCCCCCTCCCTATGGGGCTGGGAATGTTGAGTTGAACAAAAAAACAATGCTCTTTCGGGACCATCACTCATACAAACTTTCACTTGAATTGGCCCAGTGGTTTTGGAGGAGGAGTCCAAAATATAGTGTTGACGGAGGACGGACGGTAAGCAATTAGATAAGCTCAGTTCGACTTCAGGAAGCTGAGCTAAAAACTGCTGCTAGAATATTATTCATTTATTGGTGTTTAAGGTCACATATTTCCGCACAATGACTACTGGTCACCACAATATGAATATAAAGTCTAGTCCAGCCAATCGTTTATACCCAGGTTGCCCTTTTTAGGTTTTCCACTCCAGGCATTGGTGACCGGGTCCTATTTTACCAGTAAAACAGGTTGTTTACCATAGTAAACAAGCATGGCTTCACTTCCCGTGGTTCTCTTGGGAACTGCTACTTGAAATTTGGGGATTTTGACGTCTGTATGTATAGGGTTAGAGAAGAGTTTCTTATACACAGGTCATACATTTTGTCTACGCCATTGAATACAGCATCTAGTAGGAGGGGTTTCTCATCATTAAGAGGATATATGTTATATATAAACAGAAATCTGGCCAGTATTGTTCATATTGTGGGGTCCCTCAGCATTGGAGGTCAAAAGCAAAATACTACCCCTGGTGTACAGCCACTGGCAGAAAAGATCACTGCAGAAGACGATGACCGATAACTATAATTAGGGCTCTGCCAACTGGTTTTAGCCCTATGGTATTTGTTAACTTGACAATGATTTGGCTTGGGAACATGAAACTTCACAAATACATTGCCTAGAGGAAAGGGGTGAACCATGTTAATTTGTGGGGCAAAAGGCCAAGACCACAGGGTTCTCCAACCCAAAAGTAATTTTTAAGCCAACAGTGTATTGGACTAGGATCATGAAACTTCACAGGTACATTGCTTAGGGAATAGAAATGAAGCCTACCAATTGGAGGGGCAGGGGGCCAAAAAGTCAAAGTCACATGATATTCCAGCCTTAAAACAGATTCCAGACTCTAAAGTTGAGATCACTGGATTTGATCATTTGCAGAGTCCCAATGATGGTCCCCATCACAAAGGTATCGAGTTTTGTGTCTTACTGGCAAGATTATGTCCTCATTCATATTATCCAGTTGTCTTTAACTTTCTAAGCCAGGCAAAACAATTGTAAAGATTAGTTATTGTTTTAAATACTGTTGAAAAGAAGCATTGTGATTGATGGACATGTTTAAACATCAGAGTCCAACAATATGAAATGCCTGGGGTAGCATATTCATGTTTTGACTTTCATAAAAATTCAATTTCATCAACTGGTTGAGGGCGAGATTATTTTTGGCGGTCTAGATTTGTTATTCAAAATTTGTTTTATTACAAATTATTGGAGAGTGCCCACAGGCACTCTCCAATAATTTGTAATAGAACAAACTTATATAAACAAAATATTGTTTGCATTTGACTGAATGGGAACCATGAGCAAGGAAAATGTTGGCTCTGGTACCCTCACTTTTATTTTTTTAAAGCCCTGATAAGGGCGCGCAGTGGCTCAGTGGTTGACTGTTGGACTTCTATGCTAGAGGACCTGAGTTTGATCCCTGTCCGGGAGGACCCACTTCGTGTCTTGGGCAAGGCACTTTCTCCCTGTTGTCCACATGGGGGTACGATGATGCCGTGTACTAAGGCGTACTGCACATCAGTGGTACACATGTCTTCACCTGCTGTAACCCTGCTTGAGTGGTGCTTGAACAGAGTTAGAATGTTGAGGAGCTGACAGTTGTTCATTGATGCTCAGTGGTTCTCTCCGGGTACTCAGGCTTCCTTCACCCGTAAAACTGTCACTGTCACGATTAGCCACTGTACATAAGTATGTGACCTTAAACATCAATAAATAAATAAAACCCTGATAGTGGCTTCAAGCACTCAACCAGTTAAAAGTTTTAAAGCACAAAACGCCCCAAGGAGCCTTGATCGCTCTCCCGAGAAAATTGTTAAAAGAATGATTCAAGGTTGCATTTAGCATCTAGGGCTAGTTGACACAACAGAAGAATGAAGTCCTGTGATGATTTATAACTTTGTTATCCATGTCAAATGATGTTAATGATTGGGAGGGGAGCATTCGGTGATTTTTCATTTGTTCTGAATTTAGAAGAGTTTAAGTGATTTTGTGCAAAAACTTTTTGTTTGCATTAAAGCACTTGAAAACTTGTTTTCAGGGGGGGGGGGGGGGGGGAGGGGGGGGGGGTTGTCACCCAATGGAACCCCCAAGGTCTCTTGCAGCCTGGTGGTAGGCATCATTTCGACAAATGTTACTCTTATCCACCCACATATGCATCTGACATCTATGTCAAAAAGGGGCTACAACCCAAAATTGATCCGACTGATCCTCAGATTTGAACTTAATCTGTATATTCCTTTGAGAAAACAAAAAACCAAAACTGAAGCCTGATGAATTGAAACACAACTTAGCATATTCTAAAGTAAAAATAGATCGAGTGAGAGGTGCGGCCTGTAGGGTTTGCTAATGGAATTGATGACAATTTATATGCCAAATTCAAGATGCCCTTTGCCAGTCATGTTATTCAACAAAATTTTGGAAACTATCTTTCAGGCAAAAAAATGTGTAAAACATGATATCAGTTATAATACATTTTCAACATGCCAGGAACAATATGGATCATTGGTTCACAAGATTTCACATGTCACTTCCTTCATTTTCACCTCACTCACTTTATTCTGAAGATAAAAATTGTTCCTTACTGGTGGGGAAATAACAAGTATAACCTTGGGAAATAACAGGTATAACTGCAACAGGTCTTTTTTAGATTAGATTAGATTCTTTATTTTGCAGTATACATTATACAGTTTATATATGCATATTAGATTACAATCGTGTGAAAGTATACTACAGGGAGATGGCATAGCCAGATTGGCTGTCTTCCTGTCATCTCCCATATAATTATCATTATATATACAATATAACATTGTCTTTAGACTGTGCCAGTTTATCGAACAGTTACTAGGAATGACTTGATTGAGATGTTCCCTGATTAGGATGTGGTGTGCAATCAACGAGTTGCTGGACTATGACTTTAATTTCATCGGCCTCCATACTGTACAAAATATTTCTAACCAAGTTCTTACCAAAGATAGTTCTTGGCATCTTAAATCTAAGCAGTGTTGAAAGGTAAAAATTACTTAGTTGTCTGGACATTGTCCTCAGCTGGAGGCGATGGAGAGACAAGAAAGCCAGGCATCTATATAGTTTGAGCAGAAGTATTCTATATTTCTAAATGAATCGTTGGATCTGAAGTATATTGATATGTCCCTGCCTGTACCAAAAACTGACATGCTAAGGTGAGAATGCCAAATTGGATCACATGTCAGTGAAAAACAGAGAGAATGGACAATTTTAAAACTATGAGTTACAATCTGGGCAATATGGATTAATGCAGGTGACATTTTCGGCATATGACTCTAGTAGTTTCGTAGTTAACTGTTTTTTAAAGCTAGATCTGACAGTTATGGCACGTATGTTCGGGGCAAGTTCGTTCCACATTCTGGCATACCGATACACTGGAAGATTGTCCAGGTGTCTCGTTCGCGTTCGATCTGTTCGCAGAAGATCACTTTGTCTGGTTCTTATGCCATAATTGTTATCTTTCCAGTAAAAGAAGTTATTGAAGGACATCGGAAGGTTATTGTTCTTCCAGTCAAACACAAAGACACAGGCATATAATTTAAATAGGTCATTTACTTTCAAAATATTATCCCCTAAAAACAGAGGATCTGAGTGGGCTAGATAATGTTTAAAATTGATTATTCGCAATGAACGTTTTTGCATTGCCAGAATTTTATTAATAGCCTTTGAATTTCCCCAGATGTGGATTCCATATATTAATTGGCTATGTATCAGAGCATAATAGAGCGATTTCATAGCCTCGTGTGGTAGTATATTTTTTACCTTATTAAGGGCATAATTTGCACGCGCTATCTTGGAACACACGTAAGAAATATGGGATTTATATGAAAGACTCTCATCTATATTTATTCCTAAAAATTTAAACGCCTTTTCTGTTTCTTTAGACCCAACTCTTTGAATTTCCTTTCCGTTAATTATTATTTTGTTATAAAGGGGCATTGATTTATTTGGATTGAAAAGAATAAATTTTGTTTCATTTGCATTCAAAAAATAGTTTATTAGGTGAACACCATTCCAAAAGTTTATTTAATTCAATATTTGCGCTTGTTACTAAGGTATTTACATCGGGGCCAGAGGAATTAGCTGAAGTATCGTCAGCAAACGATAAAATCTTCAAAGAAGTAGCACGGTTCATGTCATTGACATAAAGCAAAAATAAAAGCGGCCCAAGAATCGAGCCCTGAGGAATGCCACATGTGATATCCTTCTGGTCAGACGTATGTTCATTGTAAGAGAAAACTCGAAAGATAGCTTTCGAACCAATTATTACTTATTCCCCGTATACCATACATTTCTAATTTCCGTAATAAGATGTCATGGTCAATTGTGTCAAATGCTTTTGAGAGATCAAGGAATATCACGAGGGTACTACTTTTATTGTTACTGTTATTTTCTTCCGCTATAGTTTTTAACAGTTGCATGACTGGATGAAATGTACTATGCTTTTTCCTAAATCCATACTGGTGATGGTATAAAATGTCAAAGTGGTCAAGGTAATTAAGTAGTTGAGTTGACATGACTTTTTCTAAAACTTTGGAAAACGTGGGTAGAATGCTTATTGGTCTGTAATTAGAAAAATTATATTTGTCTCCGGACTTGAATTTTGGGATTACCTTAGCTATTTTCATTTTGTCAGGAACTATTCCTTGGACAAATGAACAGTTAATTATATGTGTCAGCGGTACAGCAATTAAATCGATTGAACACTTCAGGGTAATTGGTGTGATATTGTTATTGTCTTTACTTTTTTTGGCTTTCATCGCGGAAGCCACATTTATAATTTCCAACATTGTTGCGGGATTAAGAAACAAATTACTCAAAGTATTTCCATCCATATAATCATAGAATGTTTTAGCTTTTTGTGTATTTGGTCGCTCGTAGTTTTGCCAATAGAAGAAAAGAAATTATTGAATTCTTGTGATATTTCCTGAGGGTCATTTATTTGTTTGTTATCATAGTTAAAAAAGGAAGAAAGTTTTGTGTCGTGTTTTGCTTTTTTAATAGTTTCATTCAGAATCTGCCATGTTTTAAGCATATCAGATCTATTTTCCATTAATATATTCCTATAATAAATAGCCTTGCTCTGCTTTTTAACTCTATTAAATATTTTGCAATAATTTTTGTACATTTGAGTATTGGTTTGGGTTGGGAATCTCAGCTTCTTTAACACAGAATTTATGTTTGATATTTGAAGAGGTTATTAGTCCCCTCGTCATCCAGGGATGTTGCTTTACAAACCTTTTGTTTACATTGACACGTTTTTTGGGGAAAGCTAGTTCAAATGCATTTAGGTAAATGTTCAAGAATGTATTGTAAGATGTGTTCGGGCAATCTGATTCTGTGACTGAGGTAAAATCGCTATGTTGCAAAATTGATCTGAAGTTATCAATACTCTCTCTGTTTATTATTCTTCTTAAGACAGTTGGTTGTGTCCTCGTTTTTCTCTCCATTGTTTCTACATAGAACATACCAAAATGATCTGACATATCGGTAATAATTACACCGGATAATGTCATGTTATTTGAAAATATATGGTCAATAATTGTAGCAGAGTGCATAGTTAATCTAGTTGGCTTGGTGATCAAAGGCAAAAACCCTTGACTAAACATTGTGTCAATGTAGTTTGCAGTTTTTAAGTGTGATTCAGATTTTAAAAGGTCAATATTCATATCACCCATTATGTAACACGGTAATTTTTCATCGTTTATTATATTTGTTATGTCATTTGAAGTAGACTGAAAAAGATCTAAGTCTGCCCTTGGTACAGTATTCGGTCTGTATATAACCCCTATTATTCTTCTTGTTTTATTAATATTAATTTCTATGAACAATGATTCAATAACGTGTGGAATAAAAACACTCAAATCTTCACGCTTTTTGAAGTCAATAGTTTCTTTTATAAACAACCCAACGCCCCCTCGACCATCATCGTCACTAGGGCGATTAATTTTGAGAAGTGGGTGGTAACCTTCTAAAGCGTATGACAAATTGTCTGGAATTTGAAAAATCTCTGTAAGTCCAATAATATCGAAGAAGTTGTCAGACTCTTGTAAATTATGTATCAAATCCTGTAGTGGATCCCAGTGGGCAGTGAGACTCTGACAGTTGATCTGAAAGAGGGAGAACGAATTGTTCATTTTATTGAATGTGGTTCGAAAGTTATCTGGGAGGTAATAGTTACAATCGCCACTGAATTCTTTAAATGGGGAATCATTTTCACCATTTATTTTGTTATATAAATTTACAAAATCGTATTCCATAGATGTCTGTATCTCGTCCAATGTCAAGCTACCCACCATTAATTACCAGGTACCCACCAATATCTTGCGTTGCACACCAAGGTTGATTATGATAATATTCATTGAGGTCATTGGCGGTTGTTAAAACTGAGGTACATGGCACAGTCTGACACAGTGTTGACGACAAAAGTACGATAGTAGGGGTTATCATTAGAGACAGTGTTCAGTTGAGGAGGAAAAATAATAGTATCATTGCTGTAACGCGCGATTGATGACTGAAATACAATAGCAGTTATACTACCGGCGAAACACGGATTTTGTTTTCCGAACTTTGAATATCTTAGCAATAAATTACCAAGGGTGCAGAGCTCAGCCATATAAAGCTTATTGTGTTGTAAACTGAATGGTTAATTTCCACCACGGATTCCTGAAGTTACATTCAGATAAATCTTTTCCCAAATCCAGCCACTGCTACTTCATATAATTTCGTTATAATTTCCTTTCAATTCAGAGTGCAACCATTTATGAGGGTGAAGGAGGGATTTCACCAAAGATTCTTGAAGTTAAATTACCTGAGTCATGAGTTAGATGAATGGTTAATTTCCACCAAGGATTCCTGAAGTTACATTCAGATAAATCTTTTCCCAAATCCAGCCACTGCTGCTTCATATAATTTCGTTATAATTTCCTTTCAATTCAGAGTGCAACCATTTATGAGGGTGAAGGAGGGATTTCACCAAAGATTCTTGAAGTTAAATTACCTGAGTCATGAGTTAGATGAATGGTTAATTTCCACCAAGGATTCCTGAAGTTACATTCAGATAAATCTTTTCCCAAATCCAGCCACTGCTGCTTCATATAATTTCGTTATAATTTCCTTTCAATTCAGAGTGCAACCATTTATGAGGCTGAAGGAGGGATTTCACCAAAGATTCTTGAAGTTAAATTAGATGAGTCATTCATCAAATCCACCCACGGCTGCTTCATAGCAGCCATGAATGGCGTTGATGAAAAATATCAAACAATAATTTGTATCTTAAAGATACTCAGTTCTTTTAGCGAGTTAGGAATTAGCTGCGTGTATAATACTGTTTCAATTCAGTGTGCAGCCATTTCTGAGATTGAAGGAGGGATTCAGTTTTTCAAGTTTTCAATTATCAAGTAATTATCCAATTAAGAAGTTGTTTAGGTACTTCCGATCGGATCTTATCCTTGTTAACTGACTGGAATTTTTTCATCAAGGATTCCTAAAGTTACAATTAGATGAATTCATTCATCAAATCGAACCACAACTGCCTCATAGCAATGAAAATTATCAAACAATATTTTTTTTTCTAAGTAATACTCGGGATCAGGTGTTCTGGGCATGAGTGGCATATCAGGGTCAGAGTATATAAATGTGAATCAGATTTTCAGGGCATGAGTGGTCTATCAGGGTTAGAGTACGCAAATCAGAGTTAGGTATTCTGGGCATGACGGGTATATCAGGGTTAGTACGAAAATCAGGGGCAGGCATTATGGGATTGATAGGTATATCAGTGTTTAAGTACATAGAACAGGGCAGGCATTATGGGATTGGTAGGTATATCAGTGTTTAAGTACATAAAACAGGCATTCTGGGCATGAGTGGTATATCAAGGTTAGGGCACATAGATCAGGGTTAGGTGTTCTAGGTATGAGTGGTATATCAAGGTTAGGGCACATAGATCAGGGTTAGTTATTCTAGGTATAAGTGGTGTATCGAGGTTAGAGTACATAAATCAGGGTTGGATATTCTGGGCATGAGTGGTCTAACAGGGTTTGATTACATAAATAAGGATCAGGTATTTTGGACATGGGTGGTAAATCAGGATTTGAATACATAAATCAGGGTTAGATATTCTGGGCATGAATGGTATATCAGGGTTAGAGTAAGTAAATCAGGGTCAGGTATTTTGGGCATGACTGGTATATCGGGGTTAGAGTACATAAATCAGGGCCAGGTATTCTGAGCATCTGAGTTCATAAATCAGGTATTCTGAACATGAGTGGTATATCAGTATTAGCGTGCATAAATTAAGATCAACCTGATTTTCCTTTGTAAACTGACTAGATATTTTTACCAAAGGTTTCTGAAGTTAAATTTAGATTACTCTTTTATCAAATCCAGCCACGGCTGCTTCATAGCAGCCTTGACTAGCATTGATGAAAAATATCAAATAATAATCTTTTTCTTAAAAATACTCGGCTTATTTAGCGTGAATAATTTTATCTCTATTCAGTGTGCAACCACTTATCACATTCAAGGATGGGTTCAGTTTTTGTAAGTAAAAAGTAAACTGGGCACTATCAACCTGATTTTTCCTTTATAAACTTAATGGATGTTTTCACCAAGGATTCCTAAGGTTAAATGTGGATGAATTGTACATCAAATCCAGTCATGGCTGCATCATAACACAGAGATAAATATATATCATTTGGGTACTTTCAACATGATTTTACCCTTGGAGACCTAATGGTAATCCAGTCACGGGTCCTTTATGGCAATTATTTTGGGCACTTTCCACCTGAATTATCCCTTGTAAAACCAGTGGATTTTTTCACCAAAGATTCGTAAGGTTGACTTTTGATGAAGCTTTGATAAAGAATATCAAACAATGATGTTTTATCTTACAAATACTTGTTTTTAGCGGGTTACGAGTTAGCTGTATGAGTAATACTGTTTCACTTCAGTGTCATCATGTATCAAATCCAGCCACGGCTGCTGCATAGCAGTCTTGACTAGATTTCATGAAAAATGATAAACAATAAATTATTTATCTTAAAAATACTCGGTTTTTAGCGTGAATAATTCTGTTTCATTTCAGTGCGCAGCCATTTGTGAGATTCATGGAGAGATTTATTATTTTATAAGTTTAAGCAACAAGTAATTTGGGCTGATTTTTCCCTTGTGAACTCAATGAATTTGTTTCACCAAAGATTCCTAAATGCTTTTTTCACCAAAGGTTCCTAATGTTCAGTTTAGGTGCATTTATCATCAATTCTAGCCATGGCTGCTTCATGGCAGCCATGACCAGCTGATGAAATACATCAAAAAATAAGTTTAGTCATAAATGTACTGCTGCCGGTGGATATTCCTACCAAGGACAGCTTTTCTCTTACCGCTGAAGTAAGTAGAATTGGGGTACTTTCAACCTATTTTTTCCCTTGTGAACGCAATAGATGTTTTCACCAAAGATGTCTAAGGTTAAATTTAGATGAATCTTTTATCACATCCACCCACGGCTGCTGCATAGCAACCTCTACTAAATTTGACGAAAAATGCCAAACAATAAATTATTAAATTTAGATGAATCTTTCATCAAATCCAGCCATGGCTGCTGCATAGCAGCCCTGACGAGATTTGATGAAAAATACCAAACAATAAAGTATTCATCTCAAAAATACTCGGTTTCTATAGCGGGTCACGAATTTACTGCATGAATAATTCAGTTTCATTTCAGTGTGCAGCCACGGCTGCTGGATAGCAACCCTGACTAGATCTGATGAAAAATACAAAACAATAAGTTATTAAATTTAGATGAATCTTTCATCAAATTCAGCCATGGCTGCTGCACAGCAGCCTTCATGAGATGTGATGATGGAAAATACCAAACAATAAAGTATTCATCTTAAAAAATACTCGGTTTCTTTAGCGGGTCACGAGTTTGCTGCGTGAATAATTCGGTTTCATTTCAGTGTGCTGCCACGGCTGCTGCATAGCAACCCTGACTAGATCTGATGAAAGATACAAAATAATAAATTATTAAATTTAAATGAATCGTTTATCAAATCGAGCCATGGCTGCTGCATAGCAGCCCTGACTAGATTTGATGAAAAATACCAAACAATAAATTATTCATCTTAAAATTACTCGGTTTTTTTAGCGGGTCACGAGTTTGCTGCGTGAATAATTTGGTTTCATTTCGGTGTGCAGCCATTTGTGAGTTTCACAGGGAGATTTATTATTTCATAAGTTTTCAAGCAACAAGTAATTTGAGCACATTCGACCTGATTTATTCCCTTTTTAACTCAACAAATTTTTTTTCAGCTAAGATTCCTTAATGAAAATTTGTCACCAAGGGTTCCTTGCATTGAGTTCAGATGTATTTATCATCAGATCCAACCATTGCTGCTTCAAGGCAGCCATGACCAGCACTGATGAAAATACGTCACAAAAAATTTTTTTGTCATAAAGGAATAATTCTGTTTCACTTCAGTGTGTAGCCATTTATAAGATTCAATGAGAGGTTCCTTTTTTTAATAAGTTTCCAAGCAACAAGTAATTTGGGCACATTCAACCTGATTTTTCCCTTGTAAACTCAGTGAATTTGTTTCACCAAAGATTCCTAAATGATTTTTTTCACCAAAGGTTCTTAATGTTCAGTTTAGGTGCATTTATCATCAATCTAGCCATGGCTGCTTCATGACAGCCATGACCAGCGTTGATGAAATACATCAAAAAATAAGTTTAGTCATAAAGGTACTGACGGATATTTCTACCAAGGACAGCTATTTTCTTATCGTTGAATGAAGTGGAATTGGGGTACTTTCAATCTGATTTTTCCCTTGTAAACACAATAGATGTTTTCACCAAAGATGTCTAAGGTTAAATTTAGATGAATCTTTCATCAAATCCAGCAGCCTTACTCTGCATGGAAAATTATGTTTCCGTTTAGTGTGCAACCATTAATGGGACTCAAGGAGGGATTCATTTTTTATAAGTTTTCAGGAAGCACGTCAATTGGGCTCTTTCAGTCTGAATTCAGTTCATTCATGTAAACTCAATGAACTTTTCCACAAAAAATTCCTGAACTTAAATTCAGATGTATTTTCCAGCAAAATTAGTCAAGGCTGCCTCATGGCAGCCATGACCAGCCCTGCTGAAAAATATCAAACACAGTAAGATTTAAACATAAAAATACTCAGTATTAACATTAAAATAATCAGTAATTTTAGCAGGTCAATAGGTAGATGCTTATATAATACTGGTTCTATTGGAGAAATTGGGACCTCTCAGTAGAAAGTTCCATCAGGAAAAATACCTTTTACTGCAGTTTCACTGTCATTTAATGTTCGTCGATTTAAAATGTCATCCAGTTCTTCTTCGGTTCTAAATTTATGGATTTTCCCATCGCTACTTTTTAACAAAAGTCTTCCATTTGAGGACCACGAATTTTTAACACCTGGCGACCTGTATGCTTTGTTTAGCAAATATGAATTAAGTTTTGTTAAGTCCTCAGAAATTGAATTGCCAGAGCCCTTGAGCATTTTTCTCTTATGGATAATATCTGTTTTAATCCTACGAGAAGTGAGCTTCACTATTATCGGTTGTTTGTCCGTTTGTCATGCAGATCCATTCAGGCGATGTGCGATAGAGATATCTATTTGATCTATTGGAATGTTCAATTTCTTGTTGACTAGAAATTTCATTTTTTCTGCACACTGATCAGCTGATTCACCTTTTTCTTCACTTAAACCGTACATTTGCACACTATCTATTCTGCTATACTGTTCGATGTCATTGAAGCTATATTTGTCAGCAACTTGTTTGGTGGATAACTGATTGTACTTCTCTGTTAAGCACTTGTTCTCATTAACTTGTAAATTCAGATTTGTCTCCAGTGTTATTATTCTCGTCTCAAGATTATCAATTGTGATCATTAGAGCATCAATAATATCAGTTTTTATTTTGTTCACCTTTTTTTCAAACTCTGCTTTACTAAGCTGTACTTTGATAGCTTGTTCAAATTCTGAATTTGTCACCATATTATTCAATCTTTGCATAATTGTGTCCAATTTAGAATTTAAAGAATTTATATTTTGACTTTTGATGGATCCACTACCAGCTTCACTACCAACATCACTAAGCACATCACTAAGTGACTCACTGTCACTGAGGCTGTCATCTCTTTCTTCCATGATACCATGAAGTTTGTCAACAATGTTTTTCTCATTAGATCCTCCCTTGGCCTTATCTTCTGTTTTCTTAAATTGATGAAGTGTAGTCTGCCGCTTTGCAATTTGTGTCGATGTTTCTTCACTGCTGGCAGATGATTTGCTATCGCGACTTCTCTTCTCACCTTTATGGTCTCCCTTATTTTTGCTCCTTCCCATTTCTTCTTTGAAAAGGTACATGCAACCAATTGAAAATTTGAGTGTACATGATGATAAAAAGCAGATAGGCGGTGAATGAATGGACTGAAATACTAAATGCAGTGTAACTCCCACAATTGGATATCTCTTAAATGAATAACCCTGTTAACTGAATATTACTTCCACACACAAAACCATTTCCCACACTTTCGGTACAAATTTGACCTGTTAATTGTATGTAGGTTATCGAGTAAACTCCTGCTAATTGGATAAAAGATCTTGTGATATGTTGAGAAAAAACCCTGACAATCACCAAATTCTCCTTGTTTATGGACCTGTTTGACCTCACTGCATCTCATTGAGGCCTTTAATTTATTATCCCTCCTATGACAGAGCTCCACAGGCTCTATCAAACAAGATAAAATAGAATAAATTCTCAAGTTATTTCTAAAATAGAGGAATGTGTGACCGAATCCATGTTAATTAACCCTTAAAGGCATGAAGATTTTTATACATTTTGGTAACACTTTCGACAGTCTACATTCTGCGGCTTTTCAGTTGTTTCTAGGCAAGTCTTGGCTGCTTGTACAGGCAGCCAAGACTTGCCTAGAAGCAACTGTCAAGGTACTTAGACTGTATCTTGCAAGTTTATTCAGAGGAGGGCATGTTGGGGCACCTGTTCTGTTACAGTAAATGCGATGAAGTCTGAAAGAGGCCTTTAAGGGTTAAATACTCTTGTAATTGAATTACTTTTCACTGTCAAAGTGGCTATTCAATTAACAGTGTAATGGAACTATAGTTACTCCAGCTCATAATGAATGTAATGACTCTTAACCAACTAAGTATGTAAAAAAAATATTTGTCATCAAACGCCAGTCATGACTGCTATAAAGCAGTCATGAATTTACTTAATGAAAAATTCATAGAAATATCTGAAAGCAGCATGTAAGGAGCTTAGTGAGCAAAAATGAAGTTCAATTACCCTCGGTATTTGTCATCCATTACAGTGATATCCATAGCTTCATATTCAGGATGCTTTCTCATAAATATATAATCTATCTGAAACACAGAAAAACATATTGTTTTTAGTTGTTTTTTTTTTTTTTAACCCTTTTACTAAACTAACAAGCGAATCCAGCCAATGCTTTACACAAAAATGGGCAAACTATTTTTTTTTTCAATTTTTGCCTCCAAAATACAGCTTATGACCCTTCACTGGAATGCATTCATTGAGCTTGTTCCAATGAGGTGGCATAAGCTAGGTTTTTTAAACTAAAATGAAACTTTCCAGTTACACAGAAAGAAAATGAAAGTGTCAATGACACTGTAGCTCAACTTGACCAAGAAGAGACTGAACTAAATATAAAGTTCCACTAATGCCAAGTCATTCACTCAAGTTTCTACAGAAAACAACTATCCCAGTAGCTCAGACCTGACATTATCAAGTTGAGCAAGAAGTAAAAATAAAATCAGCCCATCCTCACCAATTTAAAAAAGGCAATCGCCTGAGAATCACATAATAAACTCTCAATGGCCTTACAGTATTTTTTGCATCAATAACATTGAATTCTCAGCAAACTATTTTTAAACAAGAGCCCTCCGGGGGCCTGAAGGCGCTCACCTGACATGGTAGCCTAAATATCAACCCAGAGAATTGATTTCAACAAGTTGCATCTGCTCCTCCTAAGAAAAGCTTATACCAAATATCCAAAGATTCTGACCAGTGGATCTAAAAAAAAATAATTTTAAAGAATATTCCTCATATTGAACTAAGTTATAATTTGGGCTCCCACGGTGAGTCCAAATATGGACCTAGGGACATGGCTTGAATAAACTTGAATCTCACCCCATAAGGATGCTGCATTCCAAATATCAAAACATTCCAACTGCTGGATCTGAAGAAGAAGATTTTTAAAGAAAATTCCTCATTTTGAACTAAGTTATCATTCGGGCTCCCACAGTGAGCCCAAAGATGGACCTAGGGACATGGCTTGAACAAACTTGAATCTCACCCCCCTAAGGATGCTGCATACCAAATATCAAAACATTCTGACCGCTGGATCTGAAGAAGATTTTTAAAGAAAATTACTCATTTTGAACTAAGTTATAATTAGGGCTAATATGAACCCAGGGACTTGGCTTGAACAAACTTGAATCTCACCCCCCTACCTAAGCATGGTGCATACCCAATATCAAAAGATTCTGCCTGCTGGATCTTGCGAAGAAGATTTTCAAAAAAATTTGCCTGAAATGCACTAAGTTCAAATTTGGGCTCCTATACTGAGCCCAAATATAAACCCAGGGGGCCGATTTGAACAAACTTGAATCAGATCCACCCCCACAATGTTGCATACCAAATATCAAAAGATTCTGCCTGCTTGGATCTGGAGAAGAATATTTTTTAAGAAATTTGCCTGAAATGCACTAAGTTCGAAATCGGGCTCCTATACTGAGCCTAAATATGAACCCAGGGGGCCGATTTGAACAAACTTGAATCAGATCCACCCTACAATGTTGCATACCAAATATCAAAAGATTCTGCCTGCTGGATCTGGAGAAGAAGATTTTTTAATCTTTTTCCCATTGCCTACAGTGTTAAAAAGTGCTGACTCAGCACTTTTTCAAAGTCCTGAAAAAAGTACCTTGTGATCAAACCGATAGGGATTTTTTAACCATTCTATTCTACTGGATAAAAGGAAGCTTTATACAAAATAAGAATTCTCTGTGCCGTGTAGTTTTGGAGATATGGCAGTTTTAAGGTTTTTCCTATTTTTAGCTCCCGAGGTTCCCATGGGCAATGAGAAAAATAATTTTTGCATCAATCAACTACTCATGACCCATTATCATCTCATATCAAATTTTGTTCAAACCGATCTCACGGTTCTGAAAATAGAAATTTTAGGCGTGGCCAAAATTTTTGCCCCTCCCATAACGAAGGCAAATAATGCCCGACAAATTTCTCTTGAACAAACTTGATTTTAAACCTCAAAAGGACTCTGCATACCAAATATCAAGTCTCTGCTACTGCTGGTTCATGAGAAGAAGATTTTTTAATATTTTGGGCATTTTGGCCCTACCCCCGTCCTCAATATGAGCCGCAACTTAATTTGAAGAAAAAATCAAAATGCCCCTATATAACTAACTGTCACATGAAATTTCATTAAAAGGTGGACAGTGGTTTGGGAGAAAAAAACCCAAACACCACCTTCACGACGGACGACGGACAAAAAGTGATCAGAATAGCTCACCCTGACTTTCAGTCAGGTGAGCTAATAATGCTTAGTTCATGAAAAAGTTGTGTATCACTGTATAACATTGACAAAACATTCTATGCAATTATGCAGCAACATTGGAGAGTTATGTAGAAAACTCAGTCATCACTTACGGTAGCACATGTGTGTGTATGTGAGTGGCATCTGCAGAATGAGGTTCCCAGAGGGTGAATTTGATGATGCTACCCCACACAGCAGGGTAGGATCACTATATTTACCCTCTGTGAACCTCAAATCTGAATCAAGGTCTTAAGCTTAAACAGAAAGAGGTATCTAAAGGATAAATTGGTGGCCAACTGTATGGAATAGCATCATCAAATTCACCCTCTCAGACCTCATTCTGCAAATGACAAATTGCTTATTTTCAGGCTTGTGTGAAAGTGTGTGTGTGAAAGTGTGTGAGCGTGAAGCTTCATATGAAATGTGAAAATATTTTGATATGAGAAGTGACCTGTCCATATTTTTCAATAAAATTTGAAACTTTTTGTTGAGACCATCAGAATCACATGAAATTTGAAAAAGTTTGGATGAGAGATGTGACCAGGATGTGTTACAGTAATTGTAGTAGAAAATTTAACAGCAAAATCTGAAATGGTCATTTGTGGCCATGTTTTTTAACGAAATTAGAAAAAATATGATAGTTCCCATCTAGACATCTCACCAAAGCTACATATGAAATTGTGAAAAGATTGGGTGAAGGGAACAGCCTGTAGGGTATGCTAATGGAATTGTTGACAATTTATATGACAAATCCAAGAATGCCACTGCAGCCATGTTTTTCTATGAAATTCAGAAACATTTGATAGCTTCTATCTAGACATCACATCAAAGCCACCTATGAATTTGAAAAAGATCGGGTGAGAGGTACGGCCAGTAGGGTGTGCTAATGGAACTGTTGACAATTTATATGCCAAATCCAAGATGCCACTGACAGTCATGTTTTTCAACAGAATTCAGAAAAATTTGCTAGCTCCCATCTAGACATCACATCAAAGCTACATCGGAAATTTGAAAAAGATCGGGTGAGAGATGTGCCCTGTAGGGTGTGCTAATGGAATTGTTGAAAATTGATATGCCAAATCCAAGATGGCCACTGCAGCCATGATTTTCAACGAAATTCTGAAAAATATTATTTATTTATTGGTGTTTAAGGTCACATACTTATACACAATGGCTAATCGTGACTGTGACAGTTTTACGGGTGGAGGACCCGGAGAGAACCACCGAGCAACGACGAGCAGCTGTCAGCTCTCCAACATCGTAACTCTGAACTCTGCACCGCAGCACAGGCAGGGTTAGATTGGTTGAAGACATGCGCACCATCGACGTGCAGTACGCCTCAGTATACAGCGTCATCGTGCCCCCATATAGGCAATCGGGGTGAAGTGTCTTGCCCAAGGACACAACGCGGTTGCCGCAGGTGGGATTCGAACCGAGGACCTCTCGGCTTGCAGCCTGCACCTCTACCAACTGAGCCACCGCACCGCCCCCTCTGAAAAATGATAGTTCCCATCTAGACATCACATCAAAGCTAGGGATAAAATCTGAAACAGACCAGGTGAGAGGTGCGGCCTCTAGAGTGTGCTAATGGAATTAATGACAATTATATATGCCAAATGCAAGATGGCCACTGCAGGACATGTTTTTCGACAAAATTTGGAAAATTTTGATAGCTCCCATCTAGACATCACACCAAAGCTACATATAAAATTTAAAAAAAGATCGGGCAAGAGATGAGGATGGTGGGATGTGCTAATGGAATTGTTGACAATTTAAATGCCAAATAGAAGATCGCCACCGGCAGCCATGTTATTGAATGAAATTCTGAAATATTTGATTGCTCCCATCTAGACATTATCCCAAAGCCACGATGAAATTTGAAACTGATTGAGTGTGAGATGTGGTCTGTATGGTGTGCTAAATGAATTGTGGACAGACAGACATATGGACATATCTAAGTACGGACAGATTGCAACCAATCCCAATAGCTCATACTTGTCATGCTGAGCTAAAAATGCCATATCACAACCTAAGCTGTGACAGGTGGTGAAAATGAAACAAATTCAAGTTAATAAAGGACAAACACTTTGACAGAAATACTCCAAATAACACCTGCATTGAACATGGGACTAAACATCAATAAGATACACAAGCATAGCAAATATGATGTCATTCCACCAATTATTTTATAAGATGAGTTTAAAAACTTGTTAGTCACAGAGCAACAGAGAGAACAACCAACTGGCATTGCCAGTTTATAGAGCTGCTTGTCACAGCTAAAAAAAAATGCAATTGTATTCATGTTAAGTAAAGTGTTAATTTGGTTCATATTAATGTAAGGTAAGTAACGGAAAATGAAAATAAATATAATGAGTGAATTCAGCACCATCAAATCATTTCATATTCTGGAACACTACAAAAAAAGATACAAAGAATTATTCATCCACTCATCAAAAGGGAAAAGATGCCAATTAGTTTGTGTAAATGAAACGCCAAAGAAATTTTGTTGGCGTTCATCAGCAACATGGAGAAAATCCACTCGTAACATGAAGAAAGTGCCAAATAGCTTTTCTTACTCAGTATCTTAGTTTCATTCTATCACTTTCAATGCCAAAATGAAAAAGATAATTTTAAAAATGCTGAATAGTTTTGGTAAAGTTCCAAAACACTCCTGTGTTGGGTTACCTATTGTTTGGATTTACCTGTAAACAAGCATGCAAAAAAATTTTTTTGGTGTCTGTTATTCTCAGAGGTACCAACAGTTTTGTGCCTGTGCTCTCAAACCCGGTACATATCACAGGGTTTAGGACCCAAAGCAGAGAAGGAAATCTGCAACAGGCAATTTTTTTGCATGCCTACCACTTGCACAATTTTAATTCCGTGCAAGCATTTTTGGGGGTGCCCAGTTTCCGTCATTTTTGACATCGCTGGGATGTCAGACAGACTGGGAGTTTTTTATTGTGTCTAATCAGTCTGTGGCATGTCAGGCTGTTAATCATTCCTGTTGGGTCATCAATAAACTGCAGTGCCCTCCAGAATCATTTTATTTATGGCTATAATTATTATCTATAATAATGTTATTTCAGTTTTGGATACAGCAGTTTCTGTTATCATGGGGAGAATTGTTTGAAGTTTTTCAATGCCCTCTATCCCAGTATTGGCTAATTAAGCAAGAAGTTCTGTCTAGAATCCAAGCAGAACTTCTTGATCAATAGACCCACACTGGGGTAGAGGGGTTTGTAAACAATGAACACAGGTTCAACAGCAGTTTATTGGCATTGACCAGCTTAAATGCATTCCATAGAGAACATACACCATTTACTAGGTATTTTGAGGATATTTATGAAGCAAAACAATGAAAAATTGTTCAGGAAAGTAATTTTCTCACCTACACAGCTCCCAGGAGAGCGATTTTTTGCCACCTTAGATTTTCCAAAAAGCAAGCCTGATCAAGTGGAGTACAGTCACTTTTTATGACAAATGTTATAAATTTTTGTGTATATGTATAAATTAAAATTACTCAATTAGGCTGTGCCCTCTAAAGAAGGTACATGTAGATTCTGATTTGCTGAATCAAGAAATATTTTTAACCCTTTACCCAACACATGATATCAAAATTTATTTAAAAAATTATTTTTTTCAATTATTAAAAAAATTCCCAGAAAACCATATCATGTCACCCCCTCATTGGAATGAGCTCATTCATAACTCAATGAGCAGTCAAGTGATATGTTTTAGTTGAAATGTTTTGACGTGGGCCAATGTGGCCGATTTGTTGGGTAAAGAAAAGGGTTATGGTCTATATGTCACCATCAGAGGTGATGGATAGTTATGTACTTCAATTCAACTTTTCACTTTCTCTTTCCAAATTTTACGGGTGAATTCTTTAGCACGTTAATTTTATAATTTGTATATGTATGTTAATTTTTAAAATAGATTTGAGAATATTTCTGTATTCTTGTAATTTAATGGAAAGCTTTTTGTAAGAAAGCTTTCTAATAAATAAAAATAAGTCAGGAATGCCAATATTTTCTCTGAAAGCTGCTAATTTGAAACAAAATTGACCATTTGACAAAATCATAATTTTCATCACGCAAAAGTACCCTTATGTTTCATAAAATTAAACCTTTTTTTGTTCATGCATTTTCAGGCAAAATGATTAGCTAAAGTATTTCTTTCTTTTTTTTCATAACACAATAAACCGAAAAAAAATGCATTTAGGCCTGCCTTAAACCATGCCCCCAATGTCAGTCTTAAAGATTATGTTGCACAGTGTAAATGCAAAAGAACCCCTGCATGCTCATATTGTTTCAAAATGAAAAGTAATTAATAATTATCTCATCATATTAAAAAGACTTTCAAAATAAAATTTAATAAACAATTAAATCCTTATCATGCTTTTTAATCCATGTTCAGTTTTTTATCATATGCAATAGGTGATCGTCTGCATTCATCGTTTTACCCAAATCAAATGTAAACAATTGCCGGTCATAATAATTATCATGGCATTCACAAACAAAACTCACGCGAACAAAACTTTCCAATTTGCAAATAGCCTGAATAAACTCTTTCTGAGACAAAGTTCAACCAACTTCATATCATCTGGGTTTATATTGAACTCCACATTTACAAACTGTGTTTTCAATTTCTCAGGAAATGATCAAAATCCGAATAAAATTTAACTCAGCGTTGCTTTGAATGACAGCACCCTCCCATCAAGTGAAAAAGGAGATTGAAGTTTTGTGCGGGCATGGCCTATGACGTTCCTTTTAACTTATGCAATTCATTGGTCAAAAATATTTTTAATGACACATGAACATCTTTCAGTGAGATGTATCGTTATTTCAAACAGAATTTTATAAAACTATGCCTTTTTTATTCAGTTATCAGGAATCATAATGTGACCTGGTTTCTAATTTAACTCCGTAAAGTAGAGAGTGTTTAAATTTATTGTCCCTCAAGTTTAATTATAAGGAATGCTTCTTTGTTTCTGTTTATTTCTTGAGTTATGAACCCCCCCCCCCCCCCAAAAAAAAAAGGCCAAACATAGCATAAATATGTTAAGCCAATTTAAACAGTTTGGTCTTTGTTTATTGGGGTTCATAACTCAAGAAATAAACACACCAACTGCTTATTTGCAGGCTTGCCTATACCTTGATTAATGTAAAACTTTCCCATCAACATTGACCAACACAATGTTTGTTCCTTTGTTGACCCATATAATACAATAGTTCAAAAGTAACGTTTAATTGAACAAATGGGGAGCGTGGTGGCTAAGTTGGTAGAGGTGCAGGCTGCAAGCCGAGAGGTCCTCGGTTCGAATCCCACCGGCGGCAACCGCGTTGTGTCCTTGGGAATACAAAATAAACATTTGTATTGGTCACTCATGAGATAATTTTTGGTATCCACTCAAAAACACTAGATATCCTCTGTTGACTGAAATATCTATAAGTGGAGCACAAAAGAAAATCTTTATCCATTTGTGAGTAAGGGAAGTCACATTATATCAATGGCAGGCTGCACATAAACTCAACAAAAAATGGGTAAGCAAACACCTCATAAACAGCTCTGGATTCCTTACAGAATTTCACTGGAGGCCTCAGAGCTTGACATGGATCCTAATTTATTATCGAGAGTCACCTCTATTTCTTTTGGTATTGCAGATTGAAAATATTTTTGAATAGAGTAGTCAGGTTTGAAAATAGGCAAAAATTAAAAAAGGTTAGGTATTCAAGAAGAAAAATTACAAGCAGTATTTGCTGGCCATGTATGAAAGAGGATTAATGTAGGGAACAGTAAGATGTAAATTGCAAATACTTCTGTGAATTCTATTGAACTTTTACTCACCCGTTTAGTCAGTTTGTTTGTTAAAGAAGAAAATGTGGCCCCAGTTTGTTCTGATCCATTCAGTTTTAGCCATAGATCCTCAAGACCATAAGCTCTCTGCCCATCCAATGGCGTCGTTCCATGAAGAAATCTAAAACAGAGTAAATAATGAAAGTGAAACAAAAAAGGTATCCTTTTCCAATTAACTGGCATTACATCTATGGAAAGGCATTTGTATGCAGCAGACATATTAACCAGTTAAGGCCCCACAAAGTAGATCTTCTGTTTCTCAGGCCATTTTTTGTAAAATTGCATGTGGGCATTTATTTATTTTTGTCATTATTTCTTTGCCATTGAAAGTTCATGTTCTTGGTTTGTTTTATGTTTTAGGCCTCATAACTATAGAATAGCATGGGTGGTGGTGTATTTCATCCCTTGGGTGCAAGAAGCCTGGTTGCACTCAAGGGACAAATTTATCAATTTTATTGCCGGTAACTTGGGTAAAATATCAGACATAAACCATTCAATTATTTTTTTAAGTTTGTATTGGTTATAAAAAGAGAGCGTGCAGCAGCCAAAAGGACCATGTGAGACAGCCTGAGAAACAGACTTAACTTGTTTAGGCCTGACATCACATTTTAAGTTGAAAGGTACTTTTCTGAAAGCAAACTTTTCACTCCACGATATCATCAGTTGTTAAACCATTACTTACAATTAGAACATAAGAAAACCTGCATTGTGGTTAAAACAGTGTCCTCTTTAACTACTTACAAACTACAGGCAGATATTCCTGTCCAGGACAGGAAATCTCTTGTTCCTAAAATAAGGAAAATTTGAGCACATTCAACCCTTTATCCAACATAATGTCCAAATCTGGCCCGTGCTATTTTCAAAAATCGCCATATAATTTTCGTTATTTTTTCATTTTTTGTCTCAAAAACATAAGTGATGACCCACCCCTCTTTGGAACGAGCTCATCGAGCTCGTTCCAATGAGGGGTCATAACCTATGTTTTTGAGACAAAAAATGAAAAAAATTAGTTATTCAAGAATTTTGTTTGCATGTGTCATCTGCTTTTCATGTTAGGTAAAGGGCTAACAAAATTTTATGTTGGAATCTGAATTGACTTTCTGAACAGTCAATTCTTCAATCAAATTTCATGAATTGATATTTTGATGAAAACTACTTTTAGGCCCCACAAAGTAGATCTGTTTCTCAGGCCATTTTTTTGTAAAATCGCATGTGGGCGGGTGTTTTTTTATTTTATTTTTTGTAATTATTTCATTGCCATCAAAAGTTCATGTTCTTGGTTTGTTGTATGTTTTAAGCCTAACAGTTTGCAGATTGGCATGGGTGGTGGTGTATTTCATCCCTTGAGTGCAACAAGGCTTTACAATGCTAAAGCTAGGCAATTTTGGTGAAAATTGCAAATGATTGCCTGTGTCTAGTTTTAAATGAAAGAGGTGATAAAACAAAACTCAAATCTTTTTACAGAATTTTAAAATTCATTACGGTTCAGAAGTTATGGCAATTTTTGTGTTCCGAAAAGGTGATATTTTTTGTAAACAGCCCTTCAGTGCTTTATCACTAAACTGGCAAGTCTAAAACGGCCCCAAAACCCCATAATTTGAAGGTATTTTTCAATAGAGCATGTCAGAAAAAATACCATATCAGGAAAAGTACTTTACTTATTCACTCAAAAATTGACACATGTTTTTGTCTGCCAATGTCCTTTCACTGGACATACTGTTTATGACCGCAGGACATGTGACCACAAAATAATCTGCATATATTTTGCATAAATTAACTTAATTTATCACAAAAATGAGCTAAAAAATGCCATTTCTTCAATATAAACTGTTTTGATGCCTTAAAAAGATGTTTCTAAATGTGTGATGTTAGTTTACATTGTCCATCACACACAAAATGCGAAGGATGTAATTGTAAGGACCATAATTGTTCATTTTTTAGAAAAAATAGGCCACGCCCCTTTTTGAAGGCTTTTTGAGTGAAAACTCTTTCACAAAAACCAATTTGGCACAAACAATACTTGACTAATTGGTCAGTAACTTTGCAACTCTATTTGGGTGACAATTTTGTTCAAATGAACATACAATTAGAATAGTGGGCGGTCAAGTGACCACAGGGTAATTTGCATATACTTTGCATAATTTAACGTAATTTGTCATAAAAATGAGCCCAAAAGCGCTATTTCTTGAATTTAAACTGTTTTGATGCATTAAGAAAGATGTTTCTGAATGTGGAGCACAGGTTTACATTGTCAATCACCCAAAATGCAAAGGATGTAATTGTGGGGGTCATTAATTATTCATATTTTAAGAAGAAAATGGCCACGCGCCTTTTTGAAGGTCTTTCAAGCGAAGACTTTCACGAAAAATAATTTAGCACAAAAATACATGCACTCTACAAATTCACCAGATATTTTACCACACTCTTTGGGAGACAATTCTCTTGAAATGGATATACAATTTGAGATTGGAGGTCAAGTGACTGCAAAGTAATTTGCATATAATTAGCATAAATTAGCATAATTATTTATGAAGAAATATCTTACTGTCTTGTTATAAAATATTCAACTGTTGTAAGGCCCCAAAAATATTTTTCCTAATGTGGGACAATTGTTCAACTTCAAAGTTCAAACATCTTCTATATGCCAAAACAGCCATGAATGAATTACAAGTTAGCTAATTAGTTATTCCTTTTGAATTTCAGTGGAAAAATTGGCCACACCCATTTTTGAAGGTTTTTCACATATGGATATTATCACATAAAATTAACTGAAAAAATTAGAAACTTTCATATGAATTTTATATATTTTATAATTTATTTATTTATTTATTGGTGTTTAAGGTCACATATTTATGCACAATGGCTAATCATGACCGTGACAGTTTTATGGGTGGAGGAAGCCGGAGTACCTGGAGAGAACCACTGAGCAATGGCGAACAACCGTCAGCTCCCCAACATACTACATGTAACTCCACTCAAGTAGGGTTAGCATTGGTTGAAGACAAGTGCACCATCGTCGTGCAGTACGCCTTAGTACACAACGCCACCGTGCCCCCACGTGGGCAATGGAGATGAAGTGTCTTGCTCAAGGACACAACGCGGCAACCGCAGGTGGGATTCGAACCGAGGATCTATTTTGTAAGACATTGATTTGGTTCATGTTGTTTAATATTAAAGGATATGTGAGTGTGGCTGAGTTTTCATTTAATTTGCATACATTGAATAAACATGCCATTGAAAATGTTCAAAAAAATGTTATTTTCTCTGTTGGAATTATCCCCACAGTGTGAGAAAAGCAATCAATTGAGAGGTTAATATCAGTGAGTATTGGTACTATTGACAGAGATTGAGAGAGATTCTTGAGATATGGCTGTACAATGTTTTTCATTTATAAACCTTTCATACTCTAACCATAACAGTGAATATACTCTAACCATAGCAGTGAATAATATGACATGACAAAGAAACTCACAGAAACAAGGGGTCTAACAGTTACTGGAAGTGAGACTGACAGCAACCCACAAAGAGGGTGCACTTTTTTTTCAGTTGAACAACCTGGACAATGGTAAGTCAAATATGAGGAATCAACAATACAGTCTAGAGATGAGCTCTGAAATGCAGGTTTAGCTCTTGCTATTTCGCATCAGCCGATACAGCATCTCATTTAAAGACGGGTGGAAAAAAAAACCCACTTCTCATTTGTTCTCTTTTGAAAATTTGAACAATACTTTACTCCTCATTCAATTAACTTCAACAAATAAATTTCCCTTTGTTCAGAAATAAGATCTGTTCAGGATTCATAGTGAAACAGTGATGTGGATACCTGACTGGATATGTCATTGTGTGTGTGTGTGTGTGGGGAGGGGGGAGGGGGGGGGGGACAGGCCTGGCCTTTTGAAAAATCCAGGGGAGCCACTATGGCCCTCCTAAATCTGTTTCAGGGGAGCTATTCTACACTAATATCAGTTATTTAAGTTTATTAATATGAAATTGAGGAGAGCCATTACAGTTTAAGGAGAGCAATTATGGCTCTCCTCAATTTGCCTTTAGGAGAGCCGTAGCAATAGCTCCCCTCAAATGGCCAGGCCTGGGGGGGGGGGGTGGTGGGGTGGGAGGGGTCATCATAAGTCCACTGAAATTACAAATCTTTTTCACATATGACTGGGTATGGGTGTCTGGGTGTATATGTGCCCACAGGTCATATTCACCTCAGACACCCCCCCCCCCCCCCCCACCCTCCTTAAACCCCACACAAACCTACAAAAATGTGAGTGAAATTCTTGTGGTGGGTAGGGATAACTGATCAAACTTCCACTGATTCATCAAAAATGTCACAAATTTATTTTTTATTTCTGACCAACCTTTTTTATAACCTTTCATTGTCCTTCATCCTAAATAGCAGCAAATGTTGTAAAAAAAAGTGCAGCTTGTTGGAAAACATTTGAAAGCAAGATTGTGATACATTTGGGTTTTTTTCTTTATATTCGTTTTGAATAGACAACACACTTTGGCCAAATATGAGATCCCATCATGAATTAAAATGCAAACACAGTGGGGGTTATATGAACTGCTCAGGACTTGTGTTGTTTTTGTGGGGCAATGGTGGAGGTGGGGCAATGGTGGAAACATTTCATAGGTCTGTGGATAAGAATATGGAAGATTGACAAACTTATAGCTGCATCTCTCAACCTCCATCTCATCTCCAAACACACTTTGAAAGAAAAACATTTGACTTGCTAGAAAAAAAAATTCTGGAATTGGGGGGGGGCGGCTGAATATCTCATTGCTCTTGAAGTTGAACAAATGTCATATTGTGTTTGACATAAACCGACCCTTCTAGAGACATGGATGTTAACAAATACACGCAAACTGACTGTCCTGTTCCCCAGACATGGGATTGATAGTGTTTGGTGTGTTCATTAATTTATTCTTAAAAATTGGACTTAATTGGATTTAATTTCACACGTTCTTGGATTCAGATCACAAGGTAAGTTTTTTTCTGTTAACTTTTCAAGATTAAATATTCATATTGGAACAACAGGAAATGATGAATAAAAATGGCAGAAAAATTAACAAAATTAAAAAAAAAGTCAGTACAGCATTGAACTTCAGTTCTCATAGTTCGATCCCCTGTCATCAGGGGTTTGTGCGTTGTGTCCATGGGCAGGGCACTTAATGCCATTTGCTCAAGTGAGGGCACTGTGTACTAAGGCATACTGCATGTCGATGGTGCATCTGTCTTCAACTAATGCTAACATTGCTTGTGTGCAGTTAGTATGTTGACAGTTCCTTGTCGTTGCTCGGTGGTCCTCCAGCCAACTTCACTCGTAAAACTGACACTAGGTGAACCAGGCTGTCAAAAACGTTCAACTCCAATAAATAAATAAATTAAATAGAACAAAATTGAGGGGAGTTCCACTAGGCTAACTTTGGGTCAAATATCCAGGTGAAAATTCCGGTCAATCATCTCTGAAAGTGCATAATTTTTTTGTTTAAACAACAGAACCAGACTGACCATAGACTCTTGATAATATAGTAACATCTCTTTAACCTTTTATTGAATAAAAAGCATTATTTGGTCAATATTTTAAGTGATTTGTTGATATAACATCGATAAGAAAGAAAGGGAAACGAAATAAGAGGAACACTAAATGACTTGTCAATGACGACGTTATTCAAACTCTGGGAATTTCCCGCCGCGTTTTTTTGCAAAAATGGTGTATGACACCTTTTTTCAATCAAAATCCCGACAGGTCAAGCCCAAATATTCGAACAAAAAACACATGTTACTGTGTAGATTACATCCCCAATTTTATAAAATCGAGTGCAACTTTTTTAGTTAGGTCGATTTTGGGGGAAAAAAAATTCATTCAAAAACTTTAATCAATAAATAAAATGGTAAAAAACAAAAACTCCAAAAGTTGCACTCGCCATTTTAAAGTTCAACTTCCATAGAAGACATATCCGGCATTAGTTCTTAGCTGGAACCTGATTGGTCCTGTCGGAAATTCCATTGAAACCTGGAGGGGGTATCCTGAAATTTAAAAAAAAAATGGGGCCGACGTTACGAAATTTGTAAACAACGCGGTTGCCCACTTCAAACGATGATTGCGTCGTAAATATCGATCCTCATGCATCCAAATTTCACAAATATGTTTATAAATACCACAGGAATGGATTGGGTTATCAAAAAAAATATGATTTACAAAGCATTTTTGAAGTATTTTTTAAGTGAATGCAAAAATAATTGAAAACCGCGAAATGACAACAGATGACGTCACGTCATCGAACTGCCTACTAAAGCATTGCAAAGCCTTGCTGCACTCAAGGGATAATTTTACAATTTTTATTAACTTGAGTAAAATATCAGACATAAACCATTTAATTTTTATTTTTTTAAGTTTGCATTATTTATAAAAAGAAAACATGTGGCAGCCAAACGGACCATGTGGGAGGGCCTGAGAAACAGATTTTTAACTTTTTTTAGGCCTTAATATACTTTGTGGGTTAAGAGTTAATAGTACACTTTGAAACACAGTGTAAGTTTTCTTATATTTTTTTCACTTGTTGATGCACAGCCATATAAACCACAAAATGAAAGTGTCAATGACACTGCAGCTTAACCTGACTGTGTATGGTGTTTGATGAAAGGATAATGTTCAATGTCTATGAAAGGATTATGAAATAAAACAAGAATTGTGATAATTGAGAATATGTTAGGTTTGAACCCTACATGCTGTTTTCAGCAAGAATAATTTGAGGTGTAGACTGTCCTAAAGAATTGAGGCCTGATGTGGCCCTCACAGTTAACGTATGTCAACCAAATTTACCAAGTTACAGTAAAATCATTCCAAAACGAATCATCCTACCAAGTTACATTGAAATCCCTTCATAAAGATTTTGGTAAGGAATCTAGGTCACATGCCAGTCTGGCGGTCATGGTTGACTGATCACAACCAAAATAGGACAGTCCCATCTAGATATCATACTGAGTTATCCTACCAAGTTACAATGAAATCCCTCCATAAAAAAAACCAGTAGACAGTGCTAAAAGAATCTAGGTCACATGCCCAAGCGGCGGTAACGACAGACCGATCATGACCAAAATAAGACATCATACCAAGTTATCCTACCAAGTTACCAGGAAATTGCTTCATAAATTTTAATGGTAGATTGTGCCTGTGCCTGTGTGGCCATCACAGATGGCCGAAAACGGCCCTCCTACCAATTTACAATGAAATCCCTTCAAAAATGCAACCTGTAGACTGTGCTAAAGGAATCTAGGTAATGTGACCCTGTGGCCATCATGGTTGACTGAACCCAACCAAAATAGGATGTTCTCATCCAGACATTATACGGAGTCATCCAACCAAGTTACAATGAAATGCCTTCATAAATATGACTTGTAGACTGTGCTTTTGGGTTTCAGGCCCTCGCAGCCATCGCTGTTGACCAATCACAACCAAAATGGGACTTTCTCATCTAGACATGACCTCGAAACTGCAAATGAAATTTTGTGGTGATTGGTCAAGAACTACGGGGTGAAGCCTGTGCTAATGAAAATGTGAACAGACTCACACACTTCCACCCACGTGATGGCAAAAACTTATCTTGACTTTGTTAAGTTAAGCTAAAAATAAAGTTGTTTGCCAATAGATATGATGCTTTCATCATAAAACTCTGTCGGGTAAATGAATAAAATGATCACCTTTTCTAAATGGGATAAGACAGTCATAAGGTATGCTTCGCACAGTCAAGTAATACTTTAGAATAATTGTTGTACACAAACCATAAATGATCAAAGAAATAGTATAAGGACTAAAAACAAACAAATCATTGAACCCATGTCATATTCTTCAACTCTTAACCCTTTACCCAGCGCAGACGATATCAAAATTTGTTATTTTAAATAACATTTTTTAAATTTTTTCCAAAAATTTCAACAAAACCATATCATGTGACCCCTCTCTGGAACGAGCTCAACGAGCTCGTTCCAAAGAGGGGTCACATGCTATGGTTTTGTTGAAATTTTTCAAAAAAATAATATTTTTTCAGCTGCTGAATTTGCATATTATGCGGACGGATGCGGGCAATTCATTGGGTAAAGGGTTAAATCATTTACCCAATGCAGATGACATCAAAATTTGTTATTTTAAAGAGATTTTTTCCAATTTTTTTTTTTAAATTTCAACAAAACTATAACATGTGATTCCTCATTGGAATGTGCTCGATGAACTTTTTTTTGCATAACAGCGAATACTGTGTGTGAAAAAAAACATTAATACACCACAGGATACACACAGTATACATCATGTAAATGGCAGTACCAAACGTTTAATAATGTTAACTATATAGAATTTCTTATATCTTCTTTCAAATCATGGCTTGTGACTGCTGTCAAAAGTGTCATTAATCACCCCAATAAATAAATAAACTAGAGTGATGTCACGTATGCAGCCCGACTGTCCCAGGAATGGCGATGCTTAGACGCAAAATACTCGGAGCCATTTTTTGTTAACAGTTTACCTAATGAATCTGCCATATCTGCACTCGTAATATACAAAATTTGCTATTCATATTTTATTTTTTCATTTCTCTACTTCAAAACATACCTCATGACCTATTAATGGAACAAACATGATGAGCTTATTCCAATAAGGAGTAATAAGCCATGGTTAGAAGTAAATAAAAAATGAAAAAATCTGAGGTTTCAGAAAAATAATTTGTACTGTTGGCTTCAACTTGTGTAAGGTAAAGGATTAAAGATGCAGTACATAAAGCAATGTTGGGCTATATGAGTCAATTTTCTTTTTTGCATGTAATAACTCCCAATCCTTCCAAATGCATTTTGGGAATAATTGCTTAAGTGACAATTTGTGTGTGTATGGGTGTGTGTGTGTGTGTGTGTGGGGGGGGGGGGGGGGGGGGGGGCAGTTGTGGAACCTATATTGAAACCTGGCCTGTATTACTAGCTGGAAAATACACATATCAACTTTGGTTGAAATCAAATAATCCAAACTGGAGTTATCAGTCGGAAACCAATTGTTTACAGACAGATGGATGGACCGAAAGATGGACGGATGAAAGTCATGACTATAGCCCTAACTATAAACAGTCAGGCTAAAAACGCATTTTGTACCAAAGAAAAAATGGCCCTGGGTGAGGAGGAGGTGCGGTGGGGGATGAGGGTGGGGGAGAGTGGGGGTGTGTTAGGGGAGTCCATTTTTTTCCACATCTGGTCAGTCTAAATCCTTCAGAATGCATTTTGAGCAGAGAAAAAAAAATACCTAACTGGCACCATGGGGGTGGGTGGTGGTGTTTGTCTGGGTTTTTAACCACAAACATTAACGAAAACTGTAAAAAAGCATTTTTGACGAAAGAAAAAAAAAGTGCCTAATTTGCCCCCCAGGGGGCGGGGATACGTGAGTTTAAAAAAAGGTTCTGCATGTAGTGACTGTAAATAGTTCAAAATGCATACTCGAGGAAAGAAAAAGAAAAAAAAATACCTAATTGGGGGGGGGGGGGAGATAATTTCTGTCTGGTTTTTAACCACAAACTTTAACCAAAACTGTAAATAAGCATTTTTGACAAAAGGAAAAAAAGGGTTCTGCATGTAGTGCCTGTAAATAGTTCAAAACGTATATTGGAGGAAATAAAAACAAAAAATGCCTAATGGGGGGTGGGGGGTTAGTGGGGGCAGTGTTGTTTGGGTTTTTAACCAAAACTGTAAACAAGCATTTTTGACGGAAGAAAAAAAAAGTGCCTAATTGGCCCCCGGCAAGGGGCAGGGGGGGGGGGGGGGGGTATGTAAGTTTAAAAAAGGTTCCGCATGTAGTGACTGTAAACTGTAAATAGTTCAAAATGCATATTGGAAACAAGAAGAAAACAAAAAGCCTAATGGGGGTGGGAGGGGGGGCATAGGGGTGGTGGTGTTTGTCTGGGTTTTTAACCACAAACTTGGAGTCATCCTACCAAGCTACAATGAAATCCCTTCATAATTATGGCCTGTGGAATATTCTAAAGGTTTTCAGGCTTCGAGCCTCTGTTGCCATCACAGTTGCCCAAAAGGGGACGTTCTCATCAAGACATTATATGAAGTCAACCTACCAAGTTACAATGAAATCCCTCCATAAGTATGACCTGTAGACTGTGCTAAAGGTTTTTGGGCTTCGGGCCCCTGTTGCCGTCACAGTTGCCCAAAAGAGGACGTTCTCATCTAGACATTATATGAAGTCAACCTATCAAGTTACAATGAAATCCCTCCATAAATATGATGTGTAGACTGTGCTAAAGGTTTTTGGGCTTTGGGCTCGGGCAGCCATCATGGTTGAATGATTGCAACAAAAAGGGGACACTCTCATCTGGGCATCATGTGGATTGATCCTACTATGAAGTTACAATGAAATCTCTTCATAAATATGAACTGTAGACTGTGCTGAAGGTTTTCGGGCTTTGGGCACCTGTAGCCATGACATTTGCCCAATCACGTCCAAAAGGGGACTTTCTCATGTGTAGAAATTATATGAAGTCAACCTATGAAGTTACAATGAAATTGCTCCATAAATATGACCTGTAGACTGTGCTAAAGGTTTTCGGGTTTTGCGCTCGGGCAGTCGTGACGGTTGATAGATCACGCCCAAATGGGGAAATTCTCATGTAGACATCATACGGAGTCATCGTATCAAGTTACAATGAAATCCGTCCATATTAAACATGACCTGCAGACTGTGCTAAAAGTTTTTGGGTTTCGGGCTTGAGCAGCCATCACGGTTGACAGATCATGCCCAAACGGGGACGTTCTCATCTAGGCATTATACAGAGGCATTCTATGAAGTTGCAATGAAATCCCTTCATAAATACGACCTGTAGACTGTGCTAATGGTTTTCAGGTTTTGGGCTCGGGCAGCCATACCGGTTGACCGATCACGACCAAATGGGGACATTCTCATGTAGACATGACCTAAAACCTGCATATGAAATTTCGTGACGATCAGACAAGAAATACCGGGTATAGTCTGTACTTGAAGATTGAATAAAAAACTTTAACCACAAACTTTAACCAAAACTCCAAATGTCAACTAAACAGGAATAAGAAAAAAAAACAAAAAAAAACAAAAAACACTTGAACCTTCAGTAAAAAACTTTAACCACAAACTTTAACCAAAACTAAATGATAACAGAAAAAGACAGATGGACAGATAGACAGACAAAAGACATTACTATAGCCCTCACTGTAAACAGTCAGGCTAATAAATAAATTATACTGGAAGTCCTCACTGTAAACAGTCAGGCTAATAAATAAATGGCTTGTGACCACTCAGAAATTATACTGGAAGTAGTTATTCAATAGCAAAGATAATAAGCTAGGCAATTTTTGTATATAACACAGGAGAAATTTAGTAAATTTGTTAGGTAAAGAGCCAAATAGACTAATATTCAGGGACCATGGAGCAACTTTGACTGTGGGAGACATGAAATATAAGCATGCTTCCCGGACCACCTCCCAAAAAATCCTGTAAAAAATTTATGACCTAAGAAGCGACCAGGGCTACGTAAGGGCATTATTGCACTGCCAGCACTGACCTGGTGCAGTTAGTCCCCTAATTCCCTTGAAGTGCAAAATAATCCTATATTATGTAATCTGACAGGCTACTGGAGTAGTCACTAGACACTACTCTGCTGCTGACACCGACTGAGATAATCACAGTCTCAAAAAGTAAGTTAATTGGTATTAAGGACAGCAAATAGAATAACTAGCAATTAGATATACAAACACATCACCTTATAGTATGAGCATTTTGGAAACTCATTCGTTCACTTCTATCAAATAATTTGAACACTTGAGGGTCAAAAAGTGTTGGGGCTGGTGCCCCCATATCCCCACCCCAAACTCTGTGGTCCCAATATCAATAGAAAAAACTAATATATACACTGCAAAAAAGACTATATATTCTACAAACATCTTCTTGCAGTAGTTACCTTTCTACCTTAACTGTTTGTTAGTATGTGTATTCATAGTACATTAATTTCCAGGCCATATTTCTGATACTGTTTGACCTGCAGCCATTAACTGATTGGTGTACGTTCAACTCCTTGCATGCTGCTGGTGGATATTCCTGCCTAGGGCAGAATTTCTCTTGCCACTGAAATAAGTATAATTTGGGCACATTTGATCAAATTCCCCCTTTAACTGTATTAATTTCGTTACCATTGATTTTCTTGAGTTAAATTTAGATTAATTTTTCATCAAATCTAGTTATGGCTGTTTTACAGCAGCCTTGACCAGATTTGATGAAAAATATCTTGAAATTACTCAGCGGGTAAAGAGTTAACACTGGGTCACTCTGCCTTAATTTTTCATGGTTCACCAAACTTAGTTCAAAATACCTTTCGGAGTCATATTTAAGCTAGGGCCATGATAGATTCCTGTAAATATTTGATATTCGAAAAACAGTGCTATTTGAAATACTTATTCAAGTCAAAATCAGAGATCCGAATCTGGAATTTTCGAATATGATAAGGCAATGCAGGACATCTTGGGGTTTTGTACTGCAAACCTGATTGAATAATATTCCAACTATATCATCAGAGTATGCCTTCAATGAAGGCCTGCCTTGATGATGTAGCTGGAATATTTTATCAGTCAGAACTGGAGCAATAACAGCTGGCATAAATCAGATTTACACCCGAACCTCATCTTCACAATGCCCCTTGCCTCAATTTTTGGGAGCATATTCGATTCAATATTAATTTTGAATGGAATCACTATATTCTCCTAACCCTAGGCCATGATGCTTCCACAGTGCATACAACATTGTCCAAATCTGTGTCATTATTCAAAACCTGATTATTGTGACCCATGTTTAATGCTTGACTTCACATAGTGCAGAATTTCTTTCTGTACCATATCTGGATTATATTTGAAACTGAATTGGTGCATGCACCACTGCCTATATGGAATGTCTTGAAATAAGAGTGGTCACTGTGACCTTCTTTTCACATAGTGCAAAATAGCCTTCTGGGTTATATTTCAAATAATAATGTGTCAGATATACAGACCTTTTTAATAATTATAAAATCTGTCGTGAGACAATTGAAATTGTGCCCTGCTTATTTCAAACTGCTGTTTCTGACTGGGTGAAACCAGGACTTGGCATTTTAAAAAGCTGAAAGTCGTGGGAAAGCTTTAGGTATGGACCTCTGCCGCTGGTGGAGGTGGAATCGCCTAAATATGAAGTCGAATTACTGACCAGGTTCCATTAATATAAAAAAAGATTTGTTCCAGTTAGTTTGTTTTTCACCGGTCTTTCCTGCACTGTGGTGGTCATGATTATCTTTGGAGAAAAATAGGACCATACATACAGAAATACAGGTAATAAGTTACTCAAACTGTAAGGAAAAAACTGAAAAGATATTGTCAAGAAAATGCAGGAGAATTTAAATGAAAGTGTCAATGACACTGTAGCTCAACTTGACAAATTTGAACTTGGTAAGTTATAAGTGAAATGGCAAAATTGACGCTCATTGGTACCAATGTTACTTGGTGAAATTTAAACATAACAGCATTGTGTGTGCACAACGTCAGAGTAATCCGTGCATTTTTAAATGTAAACTGAAAGGCTGGCTAAAGGAAGAATGTTGATACACAAATGCAGTAAGTTCAGAGGTTATTGTAAACGGCAACTTTTTTCACAGAAATGAATGCTAATCAATAGCTCTTATCTAGAGGTCCTGCCTAATGAGCACACCAAGTTCAAAAACAATCCTATGATAAATGTGCCCTGTAGGCCATGTCAAAGATGAATGCTGATGCACAAATGCAATAAATTCAAAGATTGTTGCGAACAGCAACAGTTTTTGATGGAAATGAAAAGAAAATCAATAGCTCCTATCTTTGTCTCCTTGCATAAGCATACAAAGCTTCAAAACAACCTGATAATGAATGTGCCTTCTGAGGCATGCCAAAGGAAGATGTCAATGTACAAATGCACTAAGTTTGAAGGTCATTGCTTTTCGCAAAGTCCGTGGCAAAATTCTTTCGACAGAAATGGAAGAAAATCGATAGCTCCCATATAGATGTCACCCCACACAATCACACCAAATTTCCAAGCGATTCAATCATAAATGTGCCCTGCAGGGTGTGTCAAAGAGAAATTTTGATGCTTAACTGCACTAAGTTCATCAGAGGTCGTTGCCAACAGCAACATTTTTTGACGAAAATGGAAGAAAATTTATAGCTCCCATCTAGATGTCACCCCAAACAACCACACCAAGTTTCCAAGCGATTCAATCATAAATGTGCCCTGCAGGGTGTGTCAAAGGGAAATATTGATGCTCAACTGCACTAAATTCATCAAAAGTCGTTGCCAATGGCAACATTTTTTGACAAACAAGGAAGAAAATAAATAGCTCCTATCTAGAGGTCACCTCAAACAAGCATAAGAGGTTTCAATGCAATCCTATCATAAATATTCCCTGTAGGGTGTGCCAAAGGGAAATATTGAGGTTTGACTAAACTAAGTTCAAAGGTCATTGCCAGCTGCAATATTTTTTGACGGGAATAGAAGAAAATCAATAGCTCCCATCTAGAGGTCACCCCAAACAAGCACACCAAGTTTCAAAGTGATCAGGTCAAATATGTGCACTGCAGGGTGTGCCAAAGGGAAATATTGATGCATAACTGCACTAAGTTCATCAAAGGTCATTGCCAGTGGCAACATTTTTTGGCAGAAATTGAAGAACATCGATATTTAAATTTTATAGTAAATTTCCTTTCTTATTATACCTACCGCAATTGTTTACTGCAGGCTTGCACTACAGTGGAAGTCCCTAACTCGGAATATATACTCTCTTTTTTGGTCTTTCCCAAGCAATTTGGGAAAGAAAAGTGGTGCAAAAGCACCAAGAGAAAATAAGCCAAAACTGGGTTGAGTGCAACTGGCGCAGACCCAGTAGGATGCTCTCTTCCAAGTACAACTCCACGACTTCCGTTGCCAGTGCGCATATATACATCGCTAATGACTCATTCTTTTTGAATCCGCCAACGTTAGAGTTATGTGATCAGCGGGGAGGAAGGATTCTTACCTGTATAAGAAGACGGGAGGGCCTCCATGTAAACAATTGTGGTAGGTATAATAAGAAAGGAAATTTACTGTAAAATTTAAATTTCTTATCAACCTACCTACAATTGTTTACTACAGGCTGAATAGACAATAAGCTGGAGGGAATCACATAACCAACCCACACATAACCCAATTTCACTGGAATCGTGAACAGAGGAAGAGGTCTCGAGGCTTATCAAACCATAGCATCACAATCATTAGTAAAAGACAATGAGAGATGAGGCTTATGGGTCTGTGTGACACACAGACAGAAAAGGGCAGTAACAGCACAGAGCTGGAACTGACCTTCAAGAAGCCTAATGGCTAGGGCAGACAACAGCCTGAGCAGAAGAAAGAAAGCCCAATGCGAAAAGGTCCTCTGACTGCGCCTGCAACTGACGCAGATAGAAGGTGGAGAAAGTAGAGGCATTTCTCCAGTAGGCTGCCTGCATAACATTCGAAAATTTGACGGAGTTAGAATAAGCCCAAGAGGTAGACAATGCATGCACCTCATGGGCAGAAATACGATTGGTAATACAATCGCCAGTTGCTAAACGAGCGTAAACCTCACGAATAGCAAGACAAATCCATCGAGAAATTGATTGAGGAGAGATCTTCTGTCGACCAGGAATAAGCGACAGAAAAATACGTTTCCTGCCTTCCCGTATGAATTTTGTCCGATTGAGATAAATGCGAATAGCACGAACCGGACAGAGCAAAGGGTGATTACCCTCAACAGAAGGAAGAGCCCTGACACAGATAGGAGGTGGAGTAGTCTCTGGTATCTGATTCTTGGCCAGAAAGGAACAATCAGTGGTAAAAGTAACACTGTTGGGAGAGCTCCTGAAAAAGGCCGGGTCAACCGAGAGGGCGTGAAGCTCACTAACCCGTCTGGCAGAAGCAAAAGCCATGAGAAAAGCTGTCTTATATGTGAGAAAATGCATATCCACCTGAGATAAAGGTTTGAACGGCGCCCCCTCCCACCCCCCCCCCCCCCACCTCCCAAGCAAAGCAACACCCACGAAAGATTCCATCTTGGGGTAAGCTGCAAAGTCTGAGGCCTTTTCAAAGAAAAGTGCTGAACAAGCTTGGAGAGGTAAGGATTAGTGCCAATACGATGCTTCCCCACATAAGAAAAGGTCTTGGGCTCTGAAAGCATGGACCTGTAACCCTTGATGGTAACAGGTTGGAGACCCCGAGAATCAAACAGATATACCAGAAACTCCGCAATCTGTGAAATCGAAGGATTGGCATAATCAACAAAGTGATCGGCACACCATCGACAGAAGACCTTCCACTTAGCTGCATAAGCTAAACCAGTGGAGTGCCTCCTTGAAGAAGAAATGCACTCCACTGCTCATCTCGAAAAACCTATACGGAGGAGACAGGACCTGACAAAAGATATGTGTGAAGGCACAATGAAGTCGGGTCGACATGAAACCTCCTCGGGTGACCTTGGCAAAGAAGGTCGTGATGTAGAGGGAGAACCGTCGCCATCAGAGAGTGGAGCTGATTGATCCACACCCGCTGAGGCGACAGGGGAGCGATCAGAATGATTCGACAACTGCAGGTTCCAATTTTGGCTAGAACCTGAGGCAGAATAGGAACCTGTGGGAAGTCGTAACCGACTAGACCATTCCAATCGAGTGACAGAGCGTCCACGGCAAACGCCAGAGGATCTGGACACAGGGACACGAAATGTCCACCTGATGGTTCCAATGAGTCGCAAAGAGATTGATGTGGGGACAACCCCAGAGATTGCAAAGAGACTGGAACACTGCTCTGTGGAGCATCCACTCGGTGGAAATGACCCTGCTTTGTTGAGACAGGGAATCGGCTAGGACGTAGATGACCGGGAGTGTGACAAACAACCACCCCGGCATTGACATCCTGAGCGAGCAGTAGAAGATCCCGAGCCAATTCGTACATTGGAACTGAGTGTGTGCCGCCCTGGTTCCGAATGTAAGCAACCACTGTCGAATTGTCAGACAACAGAAGGACCTGGCGATTCGACAGGTGAGGGATCCACTGCCTGAAACTCAGAAGAAGAGCAAGAAGCTCCTTCTGGTTGATGTGTAGAGCTACCTGATCCTGGTCCCACATTCCGTGAAGGGAAAGACCTAGAGGATCCAATGTCGCACCCCATCCGAGATCGTTGGCATCTGCTGTCAGAATGCGATCGGACGTGGGTAAGTCCAACGGGACACCCTGCGTAATCCACTGAACATCCGTCCAGGGGAGAAGGTGAGGATGAAGAGATTCTGGTAACTGAAGCACCAGATCCAGAGAATCGACATTCAGCCTCCAACAACTGAGCAGAAAGTGTTGGAGAGGTCTGACATGCAGCCGACCTAGAGGAATGAGATCCGTCACCGAACCACAGAGTCCAAGCAGCCGGAGAATACTCCGTGCTGTTGCGGATGTGGACTGGGACAGAGTCAGATCAAAAGCTGAGAGAATCACAGCCCTGGCCTGGGGAACCACCACCATATTGAATTGAGTGCGGAAGGCCATCCCCAGATGACAAAATGACTGAGAAGGGACCAGATCCGACTTCTCCTCGTTGACTCTGAATCCTAGCGATGTGAGCAAGCTCAACAGAGTGGCGACATCCAACTCCAGTAAGGCAGCATTGGAATGCCTCTGGAGGATATCGTCTAGATATGCCAAAGTAGTCACCCTGTACTGTGTGTGATGGAAAGCTATCACATGCCACATCAGTCGGGTGAAGGCCCAAGGAGCCAGGTTGAGGCCGAAAGGCATGGCCTTGAACTGGTAAACTCGCCCCAGAAAAGTGAACCTGAGACACTTCCGTGACACCCGATGAATCGGAACGTGAAAGTAAGCATCTCGCAGGTCGATGCAGGAAGTGAAATCTCCCTGGTGAATGGAACGGCGGACCGACCTGAAAGTCTCCATGCTGAACTTGGGAGCAATGATAGACAGGTTCAAGATACTCAGATCGATAACCGGTCGGAGTCGGCCGTCCTTCTTCGGCACCAAGAACAGGCGGGAATAAAACCTCACTGACTGAATGTTCTTGACGGCCTCGATCGCCCCCTTTGCCAGGAGATTGTCTATCTCCATGGACAAAAGTTCCTGATGTAAAACGTCTGAAGGAACTGTGGTTGGAAGAGGCACTCTGGACAGAGTCAGGTGCTTCCGGAAGGATATTCGCACTCCGGACCGAACAACATCTAACACCCTAGGATCGGATGTGATGGAGGCCCAATGGTCTGCGAACTCTGCTATCCTTCCTCCAACCTGGGATGAATCAAGGTGAGGACCTTCATTTCGAGCCCCGATGAGGCCCGCGAGAGGAGAAACCACCTCCTCTACTGTATGAAGAATCCGGAGACTTTCCTCTAGCCTGCCGACGCTTACCCTTACCCCGTGAGTAAGAAGTAGAAGCGATGGCAGAAGGATCAGCCCTTTTGCTTCGCAGAGGAAGCAGAAGAGTACTTGTTAGGCTTTGAAGGGCCCCTGCCTCCCCTAGAAGGCTGATCAAGCTGACGAAACAGCAGCTGATCTTTGGAATGACGTAGGACATCATCCCGGACCGTCGACATGGAACCATGGAACAGTTGCGGACTTGCCAAAGAAGCTGTTCGAAGAGCAGCGTGCTGCTCCTCAGGAAGGGATTGGCCTGTGTCCAACACAGAGTCCCTTTGAACTAGTTCCAAATTAGCCGTGTTACAGGCATGCGTGTGAGTAAGATGCATGAGCGCCTTGGACAGCACACGCAAAGAAGCCTGTAAATCGTCAAACTTATCTGGAGGCAGATAAGCAGCTAAGGCAGAGACGACATGATCTGAGAGAGAAAGCATACCCAGCATCTCTCTCGATAAGCCCAACATGGACTCCAGAGTCGTCATAGGAATGATGGCAGACTTGGGCTTGGAAAGCCCGAGGGAATTGGAGTCCTGATCCCAAACCATCAAAGTCTGGCAGACTGATGGATTGGCGGAATCATAGGAACGATAACGCACCGGAGGCAAAAATGTGTCAACCCTGGTGAAGAACGGAGCCTTCATAGCCTTGGAACTCAGCTTAGAGTTCAAAACTGAAAATGCTTCAACCACCTGTACAGACTGGCACGGTCGAAGACGCCCAGAAGCAGGTTGCTCCACAGGCTGTAGGCGCGTGACCGATGATTGTGGCCTGGCTGACACTGTCGGTTGGTTTGATGGTTTGAGATCCGGAAGGAACCTAAACACAAAGTCAAGAGCTGCCCCCAAGTCAGAAGACTGCTGGCTCTCGACATCAAGTATGTCTGACTCCTCCCCTGAGTCGGGCAAACCAGCCGACACCTCCCATGGTGTAGGCACACCAGGGGGATCAGAAAGCAGCCTGTTTCCAATCCCGGGAGGCGGCGCCATAGGGGGCACCTGGAAACCACTCGCTGCCTCGCTGGAAGGAACAGGAAGGCTCTTGGACAGAACCTGAGTGAGTAAGGAGAGGGCCTCCCTAAGCTCACTGCCCGTACCGGCCGGTTCGACATGGGGACGAACCGGCAAAGTGGCTTCACACCTGACCCTCTTAACCAGTGAAGCGTCACGATCCTCAAATACACCCGAAGTGGGTCGATGGACAGCAGCTGAAACATCTGAGGGCAGACATGTATAGGGGTATGACACACCCCGAGGATCAACATAGCGGAAACTCAGGAGAGTCGCCGTGACCTCTGCGGGACAGAAGGTCCAGGCTGCACAGAAGGAGTTGGTCCCTCAAAACTGGCCGTGTGACCAGAATGAGTGGACGGAAACACCACGGAGTTCATAGTGGCCCCACCATGAACATCCGAATCCAATGATAAAACTGTGGTGCTCGACAGTGCAGAGACCACAGTAGAGGGTTCGGCCGGCAGCCCCTTCCAACTTCGCCGAGTTGAAGCCAGGGAAGGCTGAGGCCGATATCCCACATTCACACTGCCAGACATCCCTGCAGACCCCTGCAGGGATAAGCCGAGGCCGGCTGAAACCAAAGATGTAGCAGACGGAACAGCAGAAATAGTAGATAGGTTGGGAGTCATTGAGGTTGGTGGAATTGCGGAGAGAGCACCCCTGCTCGGCTCCGAAGGAGGAGTCACAACCCTAGTGACATCCTCAGATGTCGACTGGAGGGGGACCGCAGTCCCGGAACCAGGCACCTCTTCACCAGACAACTCAACGGCTCCCGCAGTATCCACTACAGGAATAGACTGCACATCCTCCAAGGAGGAGGAATAACTCTCACCAGACGTGGTCGGTTCGGAAGGCCCCAAACGACCACGTTCCCCTTTCCCGTGGGAGCGGGAGGCACGGCCACGAGAATGCACAACACAGTACACGGACATCCAGAAAGTGGATGACCATGATCCACAGAGACCACAGGGTCGATCGGCCTAACACCCATTGCAAGAGGAGCATGAAGCATTCGAATCGTCCGCATGCTTAGGAAGCAAACATTGCCCACAAGGAATAGTCCTGGGCATGATAGAAGTGAGAGAAGCAGAGAAGGTGAATTCAGAAGAAAACAGAAGAACACCCCCAAAAAAGAGAGAAAGGTGACAGAACAACAGACCCCAGATGGTCAACCGGAAACCAAACAACAGAAGGGCCACTCTCAAAGGAGAGAAGAGAATCTGTAATAAAGGTATCCCGCTGACACCTAACTCTAACACAATTAACAAAATGAAAAACTTTAACATTTAATATAATTGTGACAATTTAAAGTCCGAAACCGCATGGCTCACAAAAATCGCACGCGACTCGGAAAAGAAAATATAATACATTATGGATAAACAAGTGTTTGACCACCGAGGTGGTATTAGTCCCCTACGGCACTTTTGTGACATAAGGTGTTTTTGTCACAGAAGACACTAGAGTATATAAGCATCTTGGATTTTGAAAAAAAAATATTGAGCGTGCATAATCCCCTCACAACCCTTTATCCATGTACCATATTTGAAAGGCGTAGCTTGAACCATGTTGAAGAGAGTGGTGGTAACATAAAATAGAGAAAAAAGCTTAAAAACACAACAAAAATGGCCGCCATTCTGCCATCTTGGATTTTGAAAAATAAATATTGACTGTGCATCATCCCCTCAGAACCATTTATCCATGTACCAAATATGAAAGGTGTAGCTTGAAACATATTAGAGGGAGAGGTGGTAACATAAAAACAGACAGACAGGCAGACGGACAGACAGACAGACAGATGTTGGATTTTGAAAGAAAAATATTGAGCGTGCATAATCCCCTCACAACCCTCTTTATCCATGTACCATATATGAAATGTGCAGCTTGAACCGTGTTGGAGGGAGCAGTGGTAACATAAAATAGAGAAATAAGCTTAAAAAACACAACAGAAATGGTTGCCATGGCGCCATCTTGAATTTTGGAAAAAAAATATTGAACGTGCAACATCCCATTACAACCCTCTATCTATGTGCCAGATATAAAAAGTGTAGCTTGAACCATGTTGGAGTGAGAGATGGTAACATAAAATAGAGAAAAAAGCTTAAAAAACACAACAAAAATGGCCGCCATGCCGCCATCTTGGATTTTGAAGAAAAAATATTGAACGTGCATCATCCCCTCCCAACCCTCTATCCATGTGCCAAATATGCAAAGAGTAGCTTGAACCATGTTGGTGGGAGGGGTGGTAACATGAAAATATAGAAAAAAATCTTAAAAACACAACAAAAATGGCCGCCATTCCGCCATCTTGGATTTTGAAAAAAAAATTTTGAGCGTGCATCATCCCCTCAGTACCATTTATCCATGTACCAAATATGAAAGGTGTAGCTTAAAGCATGTTGGAGGGAGAGGTGGTAACATAAAAAACAGAGAGACGGACGAACAGATGGACGGATGGACAGACAGATGGACGGAGGGACAGACAGATGGATGGAGTGCAATCCTATAGTCCCCTTATGGTTCCTGTAGGGGACTAATAATTGCATAGAGATTACAATCAAAATACAGTTCCTGATGAGAAAAGGATACTTTGATCCAACTTGATGCAGGATGATCATTGATACTAGTGCTGAAAAGAACGTCTCGTCAACATGACGGACGAAAAAAAGAATGAGTCATTAGCGACGTATATGCATTTGGGTTGCGCACTGGCAACGGAAGTCGTGGAGTTGTACTTGGAAGAGAGCGTCCCATACTGGGTCTGCGCCAGTTGCACTCGACACAGTTTTGGCTTATTTCTGCTTGGTGCTTTTGCACCACTTTTCTTTCCCAAACTGCTTGGGAAAGACCAAAATAGAGAGTATATTTTCCGAGTTAGGGACTTCCACTGTAGTGCAAGCCTGTAGTAAACAATTGTAGGTAGGTTGATAAGAAAGCTCCAATCTAGTGGTTACCCCCAAACAAGCATACCAAGTTTCAAACTGATCTGATCTAAATGTGCCCTGTAGGGAATGCCAAAGGAATATATTGATGCCTGACTAAACTTAGTTCAAAGGTCGTTGACAGTGGTGAGAGTTTTTGATGGAAATGAAAGAAAGAAAATCATTAGCTTCCATCTAGAGGTCACCCCAAGCAACCATCCAAGTTTCAAAGCAATCCGATCATAAATGTACCTTGTGGGGTGTGCCAAAGTGAAATATTGAGGTCTGACTTAACTAAGTTCCAAGAACGTTGCCAGCAGCAACATGTTTTGAGGGAAATGGAAGAAAAATCGATATCTCCCATCTAAAGGTCACCCCAAACAAGCATACCAAGTTTCAAAGTGATCCGGTCAAAAATGTGGACTGCAGGGTGTGCCAAAGGGAAATATTGATGGATAGCTGCACTAAGTTTCTCGTAGGTCATTGCCAGCGCCAACATTTTTTAACTGAAATCGAAGAAAAGCGATAGCTCCCATCTAGAGGTAACCTCAAACAAGCATACCAGGTTTCAAACTGATCTGATCATAAATGTGCCCTGTAGGGCATACCAAAGGTATATATTGATGCCTGACTAAACTAAGTTCAAAGGTTGTTGCCAGTGGCAACATTTTTTGACAGAAATGGAAGAAAATCAAAAGCACCCATCTAGAGGTCACCCCAAACAAGCATACCAGGCTTCAAAGCATCTGATGATAAATGTGCCCTGTAGGGTGTGGCAAAGGGAAATATTGAGGTCTGACTAAACTAAGTTCAAAGAAAGTTGCCAGTGCCAACATTTTTTGAAGGAAATAGTAGAAAATCGACTGCTCCCATCCAGAGGTCACACCAAACAAGCATACCAAGTTTCAAAGTGATCTGATCACAAATGCGACCTGTGCGGTGTGCCAAAGGAAATTGTGTACGTACATGCATATGTACGTACATACATATGGACAGACGGATGGATGGACAGATGGACATATGTACGTATGTACGTACGTCGACGGACGAGAAGTGATGGCAATAGCTCAGCTTGACTTTGTCAAGTTGAGCTAAAAATTTGGGGGGTGGGGGGGGGTGGGGAAGGCCCCCCCCCCCCCCCAACTATTCACTTATCGTATCGCACCTTCAGCGTTTGCACGGCCCAAAACACCTGTTCTACACATTGTCACAGGGCTCGTTCTCACTCTTGGAAACTTCATATAAAAACGGATTTCAATATTTCCATCCATAGCGGTCCATAGCTGAAACAGTGTGAAAAACCTGTTTTAACAGTCAAATTCCTAAGTTCAAGGGCAATAACTCTGTAATAAACCAACTATGCAGAATGGAATTGAAACTTGATACATAAGTACCAGCCAGAAAGCTACATACAAAAAATCCTTTAAATATTTCTATCAATAGCTGAAAAAAGTGTGGAAAACCTGTTTTAACTGTTGATTTTCCTAAATTCACTCGCAAGAACAGAATGGAATTGACACTTGATCTGTAAGTACCTACCAGGAAGCTATGTACAAAAAATCATTTCAATATTTCTATCGATAGCTGAAAAAAAGTGTTCAAAAGTTGTTTTAACTGTTGAATTCCTAAGTTCAAGGGCAATAACCCTGTAATAAACAAACTGAGTGGAGTGGAATTGATACCTGATCTGTAAGTATCCACCAGGAAGCTACATACAAAAAATCATTTCAATATTTCTATCGACAGCTGAAAAAAGTATGGAAAATTTGTTTTAACTGTTGAATTCCTAAGTTCAAGGGCAATAACTTTGTAATAAACAAACTGAGTGGAATGGAATTGACACTTGATCTGTAAGTACCCACTAGGAAGCTCCATACACAAAATTATTTCAATATTTCTATCGATAGCTGAAAAAGTGCAGAAAACCTGTTTTGACAGTCAAATTTGTATGTTTCAGGGCAATAACTCTGCAATAAACCAAATGAGTGGAATGGAATTGAAACTTGATCTGTAAGCACCCACCAGGAAGCTACATATACTGAGTCAAAAAAGAAAGTATAATAGAAACAAATGTCAAAAAATAGCATAAAGGATGAAATATAATAGTTCTAATGTTGCATGTTTGTGGACAAGAAGTCGTGCAAAGAGTTTAATGACATGTTGTTGTTGTCTACCCAACCGTATACAATTTTGCTACAGATTTCAAAATAGCACATGCTACCTGAGAATGTCAAACTGAATGGGTGGCTGACGATTTTCTTTGTGTTATGTTGTGCTAGAGAGCCTGTGTTATTGAGGAAACATGCTAGTTTTTGTCTTCCGTCATTTTAAAAAATGCCAAGGTTAACCGAAAATCAGAGGTTGCATGCCATTGGTATGCATGAGGCTGGGATACCTCCAGATGAGCTCGCTGCTGAGTTCGGAGTCACTGTGGCCACTATTTACCGTCTCACTGGAAGGGAGAGAACCACTGGATCTACTGCCGACTGGCGGCGTTCAGGTCGACCAAGAGTCATGACACCTACACAAGACCGACACATCAAGACGTTTCACTTGCGGGAGCAAATACTCCTGGTAGAACTAACAATAGAATCAGTGCACAAACTGTCCACAACAGACTCGCTGAACACAGCATCCATAGTAGGCATCCATACCATGGACCAATCCTTACACAATGTCATTGTACCATCAGAATAGAATGGGTATGTCAGCATGTTCGCAGGACATGGCAGCGTTGGAGCACAGTTCTTTTTAGTGATGAATCACAATTTTGTCTACGGCATGCTGATGGTAGGGCAAGAGTGTATCGCTGATGAGGAGAACGGTTTTCTGATGCTTGCATGCGGGAATACGACCATTTCGGTGGGAGTAGTGTAATAGTTTGGGCAGGAATTTCCTTGCACCATCGAACGCAGTTGATCTTCATCAATGGTAATCTGAATTGACAGTGATATATGGACGGAACTCTTAATGCTGTTGTTGTCCCATTGTTCAATGCTAATGTCAGATTGCAGTTATTCCAGCAAGACAATGCCCAATATCACAAAATTCATACAGCTAGACTCAAAATATGAATTTAGAATAATTTTTTGGGATTAAAGTCGATAATACTTAAAAAATTAATCCTCAAAGTTTATTATACTTTCTTTTTTGACTAAGTATACAAAAATCATTTAAATATTTCTATCGTTAAATGAAAAAAGAGTGGAAAACATGGGATGGATGAATGGACGAATGGACAAATGAATGGAGAAATGGATGGACAGACTGATCACTAAAGAACGCCCAACAAATCCTTCTTTAACCCTTTAGCTCATGAACTGGCTTCATCAGCCCAGGTAAAAAACAGATTCAGCAGTTGAAAAAAAAAAATTTCAAACTATTTCAACAAAACCATATTTGACACCTCATTGGAATAAGCTTGTCAGGCTTGTTCCAGTGAGGGGCCGCATGATATGGTTTTCTTGAAATTTTTTGAAAAATTTTAGAAAATAATATTTAAAACAATAAATTTGGGTATCAATAGGTAAAGAGTTAACAAATGGCTTTGTAAAAAAAATAAGCTATTTTACTTCACTACAAGTCATCCATCTCCTCTTTTGTGAGAAATTTGGGTATCAATAGGTAAAGAGTTAACGAATGGCTTTGTAAAAAAAATAAGCTATTTTACTTCACTACAAGTCATCCATCTCCTCTTTTGTGAGAAATGTTTGTACTGGAGTTGTGAAAACAGATTTTGAAAAAAATAAACAACAGAGAACAATCAATTAGATCACAAACTGTCTGTCAATGTACTTTGAAACCTTGAAGGATAATGATAGTTGAACTTCCGACATAATTCAAAAAATTTATATTATTAGATAGCTGAAAAAAAATATAAAGTTACGATGCAAGCTATACTTTAATTTTCATAAAACAATGCTCCTATTGTGAATGAAGATCACATCATGCTGTCAATAATTCACTGGTCTATCAATTTAGCAGTTAAATTGTTATATACAAATTTCTCCTTGGAGCACAATAGTTTGTCCCCACTTCACCAAGCCTGAAAATAAGCAATCTGTCATTTGCAGAATGAGGTCCCCAGAGGGTGAATTTGCTGATGTTGTCCCACACAGTGAGCAAAAATCCCCCAACTTATCCTGTGGGTACCTCTTTCTGATTAGGCCTGAGATCTTGATTTGGTTTGAGGTTTATAGACGGTAAATTTAGTAATGCTACCCTGCACAGCAGGGTAGCATCACCAAATTCACCCTCTGGGGACCTCGTTCTGCTGACCACACTCTGCTTATCTTTAGGCTTGCACTTCACCACTTAAAACCATCAGCTTGGTCAACATGAAACAAGCTATTAATTGAAATAAGAAAATATTTTCATTTTTTCCACATCCCATTCCAATGAATAATCATAAGCTGAATACATTTTGAGAACAGTACTGGCTGGTTTGGGCCATTACGTAGGTAAAGAGTTGATATAGATAAGATTTACACTATGGCTGTGCAGTGCACAGGGTTAGTTACTCAGGTAACCCTTTACAAATAAAATGCCAATAAAATTCTTGACCCCTCACTTAGCTCATTCCAATGAGAGGTCATAAGCTATGATTTTGGGACAAAAATAATAAAAACTGAATGGTGATTTTTGTGAATAGCACTGGCCAGTGTGGGCTATTATGTTTATAATGAAGAAGATGCAATGTTTACAATTTGTAGAGCCACAACGTTCAATTCGAGATTCAGCTTGAAAATTCACAGGGCCCTGTATCAGGACCTATATTAGTGACTAGCAGCCCAACAATCATCACTATAGGGCTGCTAATCACTGGTGCCAATCTGATAAGGAAGTACTAAAATCAGGTTATTGTTATATTCTCCCATAACCCTTTACCTAACACTAAAAGCAGACGACATTTGCAAACAAAATTCTTGAAAAACTATTTTTTGCGTCAAAAACATACCTTTTTTCTGATGAGGGGTCATACGCGATGTTTTTGTGACAAAAAATGAAAAACTAATGAAAACTGAATGGTGAATTTTGTGAATAGTGCTGGCCTGTTTTGGCCATTACGTTAAGTAAAGGGTTAATTCAGTCCAAAGACAGATGAACCTCAAAGTACTTTCATTAAATACCACATCATTTTACTGCTTATAAAAAAACATGAAAATCAAGAAAACATGACCCTGTGAATATTCAGTATTCGAAAATGTAGTTGATTTGACTGCCATATTCGATTTGACAATTCATGGAAATATCTCTCGAATGTTTCCGTTCATGTTTTATTGCATCTCTGCATGGATAAATGCTAGAAACTGAGAAGTAATTACTGGTAGTACTTGTCACCATGGTGCAATTACAAGATAAATAAAAACCCAAAACACAACCGTTATGTTACAGAAATCTCCCACAACTGCATCACTACCAGTATGTGATTACAAAAACAAACCTTGTAAGTGTCTGTTTCCGATTTTGGATAAGATTCTCAAAATAAATGGAATTCCCTTTGATGTAATTCTAGGTCACCCAGTCATAAGATTGTTGCCTTTAGGTTAGCAATTTCTACCAATGTGGTGATAGGAATACTATCAGGGAAAGGTGTTCAAATATTCAATTTGATAATCGATTTGACTCACAAATAACAGCTGCTATTCAATTTGATATTCAATTCGATAGTGTACAAATAAGATGTAGCAAAAACCAACCCAATAGCTTTTTCAGTTGGCTCTGCATTGAAATCTCCCAAGAGAACTACTCCACCTTCAAGAGTCTGTACATAATTCCAGATCTGTATAACAGACTGTTCTCTAGCTTCATGGCTCAAAGATAGATGAGTGGTTAATATGTGTATCTGTAGAAAAAGTAAAAGGTTATAGTTATGTTTTATACCATGTTACCTATTCTACTATATATGAAAAGCCTATGATATAAATTTTAGCTTTATACACCAACCGTGGTGAACACGCCAGCATTGGGATTTCAGTAGTTAAAATTTACACCTCGAGTGGAACTACATCCAAGTTGACCTTTGGTGACGTCGACCTGAATGTGAACTTGTCTAAATTTATTGCATGTCACCTCGTGAAGAGTGAAATGAAAGTAGCAATTATTTATTATTCTTTTAAATGATTTTACCCCATAAAACACCAAAAATTAACAAACATGCATTGTCTCATGTTAATAAAGCATCCATAACTCGAAACAGTATGTTATTATGTTAATAAAATGAAAAAGACCCGGTTTTCTTTTTCTATTTTGTTTCGGTGATAAAATTGACAGTGGAAGTACCGCCCATCGATGCTCATGTAAACAAAAACAAATTTGCACATATGTATGACTGCTGCTCAGTAGAATCAAGAAAAAATAATAGCAACTCTTAATAATAATCTGACGATCATGGTATAAATAGAATATACCCAAAGTAGCCTGGTGTACCAAATGTTCACCACTCGTGGTGAAGTGGTACTAACTGTGTGCCAAAGGCTCGCGGTTAATACCACTTTACCACTCGTGGTGAACATTTGGTACACCAAGCTACTATGGGTATATTCTATATGTAACTATATTTTTAACCATAATTATATAGTTAGACACACCAGAATGTCATTAGTAAATATACTTCATTAGTCAATAAATACCTTAACCCTCTGAACACTGATGTCAAAATGTCTACTTTTCAAGCAGTGAATTTTTCCCATGATGCAACATCAAATTTACCCAATTCAATCTTATTCGAAAGATCTCAAAGACCTATGGTCAAACAAGATTGAATTACTGTGTGCAAAGTGTAAGACATCAGAATCAATGTGAAATAACTTAAATCTGTAATTAAAAAACTTTAATTCAGATGAATTTTCATGAGATACAACATTGTGAAGATGAAGTTTGGCTTTTTGAAAATTCAGGGTAACAAAAAATAACTCTCCTTGGAACTACTTAGGTGAGCAAATTGTTCTGAAAACTTTTTCACTGTTTTACTTCACAAACATCCTCTAAATGCCAAAATTAAATGAATGTGTTCTCTATGGAATATGTTCAAGTGAATTACATAGTGGCTGACAAACATGTCCTAGTACAATGTATACATGAGATGCGTGTGTAGCCACTATGGTCAGTCATCCAGGAAGAACTTCTTACTCAATCGGCTCCAACTGGGATAGAGGGCTTTGTAAATATCCTTTTAACTGGTAGAGTGCTGAATTATTTTTGACCATCAAAATTTGTTCAATTGTCTTTGGCTTGTTACAATTCATGGGAGAGTGCCTGTGGCACTCTCCCATAAATTGTAACAAGGCAAATCCTAACAGACTAAATAATATCACTTCAAAGATAATACAAAGCATAGCCACTGAATTTGAAGCCGTCAAGTTGCAGCAGCTGCACTCAAGAATAGAGCCCAAATGTGGGCTTCCAGCACTCTACCAGTATAGATATTACTGTATGCAAGACTGAAATAATATTATTATAGATAATACAACAATTAATAACTTGATTCTGGATGGTACTGCAGTTTATTAACTGGCAGAGTGCTGGAAGCCCATATTTGGGCTTTATTCTGAAGTGCAAGTATCACAATTTATAGGCCTCATATTCTGTGGATGTGCTTCATATTATCTTTGAAGTGATATTATTTTATCTGTTAGGATTTGCCTTGTTACAATTTGCCTGTAGGCACTCTCCCATAAATTGTAACAAGGCAAAGGTGCACAAAGACATTTCAAGGACCCAAAATAATTTAGTACTCTACCAGTTAATGGGCCAACAGGAATGATAAACAGCCAGACTCTCCCTGGGCTGATTAGACACAGAAGATTTACTTTTTTGATGTCCAAGATCAAAGGCAGGCTTAATGCCACTTCTGTTTTATCCTTTGCAAAGGGAGCTGTCAGTGTGCCCAAGATACTGGTAATGTCAAAAAAGGCTGAATCTTGGTGAGCAAAAAAATGCTGACGTGGGATTAAAACTGTGCAAGTGGTAGGTGTGCCAATAAATTGCCTGGGTCAGATTTTCATCACCGGAAAATATAAAAAGGGTTTCCTGAAAGTGACCGGAAGTAAACACAACATAGTGACATAATGTCTGAATACTGACTTTACCTTCACAGCTGTCCAAATGAATGACCACGATGAACAACAACTGGGCATTATTAGATCAACAACTGTGTATTATTTAAATAATGCACAGTTATGCTTCCAATAAAACCCAAAGCACATGTACCGCCAATAACAATCCAGATCAAACTGCATGGACGCATATACTATAAACAGAACTCATTTATTTATTTATTGGTAAGGTTACATATTTCTGCCCAATGGCTAATCATGACCACGACAGTTTTACGGGTGAAGGAAGCCGGAGTACCTGGGGAGAACCACCGAGCAACGGCGCACAACTTTCAGCTCCCCAACATACTAACTCCACCCAAGCAGGGTTAGCATTGGTTGAAGACAAGTGCACCATCAACATGCAGTACGCCTTAGTGCACAACGCCACCGTGCCCCCACATGGGAAATGGTGGTGAATTGTCTTGTCCAAGGACACAACGCAGTTGCCGCAGGTGGGATTCGAACGAGGACCCCTTGGCTTGCAGTCTGCACCGCTACCTACTGAGCCACCACACCCCCAAACATAATCTTCAGTTACATCTTTTGAGAAAGCAAATAAAGCTGCATATGGAAAATCACGCAGCACTTTGTGCAGTCCCAAAATTTTCATTGAGTAACTGGCTAACCAGTTTGGGATGAGAAAATGCCTTTTTTGCAAAGTCCAGTAAATTCTCACCTTCAAGTAACTTCATTTAATAGATACGAAAGCTTTCACACAGATGATATATGAAGGATAAGGGTACATTCACATAATGAAAACTGTGATTTTGTCAAGTGGTCAACTTATTTTTTTGCAAATTTGCAGCTTATTGTCCCTTTAACATGGTAATTTATTTATTTATTTATTGGTGTGTATGGTCACATATTTCTGCACAATGGCTAATCGTTGCTCAGTGGTTCTCTCCGGGTACTCCAGCTTCCTCCACCCGTAAAACTGTCACGGTCATGATTAGTCATTGTGCACAAGTATATGACCTTAAACAGCACTAAATAAAATAATAAATAAAAGCCATGGTTAGTCAATCGTTTATACCATGTTGCCCATTTTAGAGGACTTCCACCCCAAGCATTGGTGACTGGGTCCTATCTTACAAGTAAAACAGAGCTTGTTTACCACAGTAAACAAGCACTGCTTCACTTCTTGGGGTTCCCACTGGATTTAACATGGTAAGTATTTTTCTAGAATTTTTCAACAAATTAAGTCTGCAGTATGGCAGGCATGATGTAATGGAAACTTAAAAAAAGTCAGGCATCATGATCATGAAATCATTGATGAGAGGACCAGTTTCTGAAAGAACATTTTGTTAAAAAGAGTGAATATAATACCTATGCTAGGTAGCAGAGTATTCTGTATTGGGTAAGAAAATCCACCTGCTAAGTTAATTGGATCTGATCTTAGTTGTTTGTGATATTTAAGAATATAAGATGGTTAAAGAACATTTAAGTGGGTTGTTACAAAAATATCTGCGTAGTGGATTTGTCCCACAGGTATAAAGTCTCAAATTCAATGAAAAAGCATGAAAGGCAGCCACTGGATTCTAAGGTTCAATGGCTGTAATTTTCACAGAGATTTTCTGTGCTTTATCAGAATCTAAATTATTGTCTAGGTGGAGTTATCGCCACATAAATTAGGGGCCTACAAAACTTCAAAATTCTATTTGATTCCGAGTCATCCTACTGATTCGATTCGGTTTCAGTCACACCAATTCAGAAATTTATGAATCATCGAGATCTTCTCAAAACCTACAGTGTCTCCTTTTCAACTCTTCTTCTATCATCAGGTCTCCTGTACAGAGACCTGATGTTAGTAGAAGAGTTCAAGGTTCCCCTCCTCAAACTACTTTGATTCCATTATGGAATATTCCACATTTTTTATTGATTTGCCAAAACCGATTAGTCGCCATTGCATGCAGTGAGTGACAATATTTACGGTTGTAAGAAAGTGCAATATCTACAACTTGAAAAGATTTCAGCTTCGATTCGATTTGAAATCTTTGCCCTGAATTGTTTCGGTAATGGATTTGATCAAAAATTCGTGATTTGCATGCTCTAACATCAAGTCTAATGTATGCGAATAGTATTTATGGTCATTTTTCAGTTATCCATAATTATCAACTTTGGTGATTAACCCCTGAGAGCCTGGAGATGTTTTTTACATTTTTGCTTTACTTTGACAATCCACATCCTCCGACTTTGCAGTTGTTTCTTGGCAAGTCTTGGCTGCCTATGTAGGCAACCAAGACTTGCTTAGAATAAACTTCCATTGCACTTCGAATGTAACTTTTAAGATTACCCCAAAACTGCATGTTGGGGCCGATGTTTTGTTGTAGAAAAATGTGATTAAAGTCGGAATTAGGCCCTTAAGGCTTAATACCCAAGCATATATATCATCTACTATTCTTGTGCGGCAATGTTTAGCTTGTCAAATGGTTCACAACTGGTTACCAGCCTAACCAATAGGATAATCTGTCAATGATTATCAGCAACATTGATAACAATGGGCATACCATTGGTAAAAATCACTGCACCCACAACATTTTATCCATCAATCCAGTGCACAAACCTGCACAAAAATTCTGCTGAATTATGAAGTGTACTCAATGATGTATGAAATTTACAAGCTAAATTCGTAGTTATCTGCGGCATGGTCCAATAGGCAACTTTGCATCAAAGAATTCTGATTTCCTCTACTTCTTTTAAGGTCCCTTGCAGTGTACATGAGTTCTGAGTATTTGCAGAAACTATTCCATGTTTAGTATATAAAAAAATGTGGCATACAAAGTGACAATGTTCATTTGTACATGCACTGTGGAATAGTTTCTGTTAAAACTGTCCATAAATCCTTAATTTTGTTCATTATAGCCAATGTAGGATGGCCTTGAATAGACAGTTACAATCTAGTTGTAGCCACTGTTCTCTTTACAACCAGGTTGCTGGGATGACTACTTTTCACATAGAGAAGTGTTCCACCTGGCACCATCTTAGGTGAAGGGGGGAGCAGAAGGGGGCAATTGTTATTATAAACTAGAGGTACTATGAGCAAGCTCACAAAGTGATACTCCCCGCGCCTGAAATGTATAAGTTAGATTATCTCCCCTTGGAAATGTCAGAACGGAATTGTATTGCTTCATGCACATCTTCATATGAAGTTCTTCCATTGTGTAAAGTTTCATGAAAATTCTTCAAACAGTTTAGGAGGAGTTGAGCTTATAAGGATGGACAGACGACAGACGGACGGACAGGGTGATTCCTATATACCCTCCCCCCCCCCCCCCCCCAAAAACTTTGTTTGCGGGGGGTATAATAAATTTGGCTCAACAACAATTCTCGGTTTTCAATTTTATGATGACTTGCAATATCTGATCACTTTTTAAAAAATATACTTTGTTGTCTGTGAAAAATAAATATGTTAACCCTTTACCCAACATAACGACCAAAACCGGCCAGTGCTATTCTCAAAAATTGCCAATTAATTGTTCATTATTTTTTCATCTCAAAAACATATGTTATGACCCCTCATTGGAATGAGATCGTTCCAATGAGGGGTCATAACCTATATTTTTGAGACAAAAAATGAAAAAAATTAGCTATTCAAGAATTTTTTTTGCAAGTGTCATCTGCTTTTCATGTTAGGTAAAGGGTTAATAATGTACACATTTTTCATAGCAATACAAGTAAACTATTTACAACACAACATATTTTAGTTATTATTGCAAAAAGTCAACTGCCGGGATTGAAAAGTTGATACCGTGTTACCAGTTTTTGTACTAGGCATTCATCTGATGAGTGATGATGTGAAAGCAAAAACAGCTTTCATGTCATTAAATGTGATCGATGTGCAGAGTTAACACGTGGGGTAGACTTAACACCATTTTGGTAGGGAGGCACACTGAGTTGCAATATTTTTTGCTGATGTTCCAACAATGCAGTTGTATAGAGATCAGTGGTTGTAGCCCACAATTTGCCACTTATGAAAAAAACTGTTTAACTATTTCTCCACTTATATATTCTAGTGTACTAGAATGGACTTGTCTGTTCATCATCACATTATTTAGGCAGTTTCACTCAAAACAAACAAAACTTTGTTGCACCCCAAAAAATTGCATCAAAATGGTATTTGTAAGTCAAATTGGAGAACAAATAATTAGCCTGAACACGTGCAATAATTGTTGGAATGACAAAAATTTGAAGATAGTACAAACATATCTTTTTTGTGGCAACCATGATTGTGAAGTTTCATTGAAAATGGAACTTAACTTGGAAGGAGTCTAACAAAGAAGAGTTTTCCAACAATAATTGTTTTTAAATTCTAATTCCCATTAGAGATATAAGCTGCTCAAAAATTGCCAGAACCTGAACATTTGGGAGTATGCAAACGGCTACCTATTGGTAATCACATTTGTTAAGTTTTAGTGAAAGTGATGAAAAAATGGACATAGAATCACAAACAAATGAATTTCATCAAAATACCGGTAATGTTTTTTATATCAATTCTATACTTTAGTGAAAATACAGTAGAGCTCACTTAATTGGATATCCCCTAACTGAATAACCCTGTTAACTCCCAAATACAAAAACAAATGACTGATAAAATTCAAGGCCATTTCTAAACACTTTTCAGCATGTTTAAGTGCCCTCCAATAGCGAAATTCAAGGATTTTGAAGGCCCTGTCTTCACTAGTCCTAACTGGGACCCTCTGGCCATTACCCCCTCCTCTCACTTCCCTTCAAGTGGACCAGTGGGACCTAGTTAGTATTATGCCTTCATGGACTCTGGCATATAAATCATATAGTCGTGATTACATGCTTCAAGAGCATTTTTATTCTGTGAGGCTTTTCAAGGCCTCCTGAACCATTTTCCAGGTTTTTAAGGCCTTAAATTGCCCTTAGTCATATCCAATGCAGCATGGAAACCCTGATACTTTCAGTACAAATTGAACCTGTTAATTGCATATGGATTATAGAGTAAACTCCAGTTGATTTAATAAATAGAGGATATATAGTGTTTTTGAGTGGATACCGAAAAGTATCTCATGAGTGACCAAGACAAATGTTTATTTTTCATGAGCGCCTGAGTGAGAAAAAATGACCATTTGTCTCGGTCACAAGTGAGATAATTTTCGGTATCCACTCAAAAACACTAGATTTTCTTTTTATAAGAATCTCATAATTCCACTCATTTTTGATAAGAATCTCATAATTCAACTCGTTTCAACCTTGAATTGATGCATGAAAGTAAACAGCACATTGAATCATTGAAACGTGGAAGTGATTTGATCGATACTCGGAACAGATATCGTTCTGCAATCTGATCCAGCTGACAGGTTTCTAGTCCAAACATGGCCTGAAAGTCTGTAATATAAGTTTTTGGTTTGGTACGTCCTTTAGTTTAAACAATATTTATTTCCAGTTCTCAAGTATATACAATTATATCAGTTATAGTAAGTGTGGATCCAACAGTAAGCTGTAAGCTTATACAAGGTTGTTTCCACAATTGAGGTTGTTTCCTTTGAAAGGACGTACCAAACCAAAAACTTATATTACAGACTTTCAGGCCATGTTTGGACAAGCAGGTTTCATGCATCAATTCAAGGTGAATATGTGTTGAATTATTGCTGAAAATGATCGGTATCCATGCAAAAACAGTAAATTTACTTTTCATTATACGTATTTAGAACAAAATGATCATTTCCAGTGATAATTTGACTTGTATTCACTTTGAAATGATGCTTTGAAAGCTGCCATTTTGATTGATACCGTGAAAGTGAAAATTTCTATATCTTCACAGTTTGGGATACAATTTCTATCTTTCTGCAATTTCTTCGATAATCTATCGTCTAGCATATAATAAAATATTTTGTTAATATGTTGAGAAATTACCCTGATAATCACCACATTCCCCACATTAAAAGACCTATTTGGCCTTATTACATCCAATACATGAAGTTAATCTACTATATCTTTTTTGACAGAGCTCAATTTATTTCTAGAATAGAGGAAAACGACCACATCCCTGTTAATTGAATATACTCCTATTAAGTAAATAATTTTCAATGTACTGGTAAAATGCCTATACAATTAACAGGATTCCACTGCAATACAAATAAAAATTGCCAAAATATAAACAGTTGTATGTGTGCAAGTGTGTACTTTAAAAGCTTTATGTTTGTGAAGTTTTACTGAAATATATACATAAGCCTAGATGGAGGTGCAAACAATAATTTTTCATATGAAATTTTGTCCAGCGGAATATTGCCTTGGCCAAATCAAAAAATAAATTTGGTTCTCAAGCAATTAATCGTACAAATCAATGAGAGAGGGATGCTTTTAGTTTCATTTATTTTTTGATTGGTTGTTAACTGTTTGAGTGCTGGAAGCCAATATTTGGGCTCCACTCATAAGTGCAGGTACCACAACCTGAAGCTTTCATGTTCTGTGGATGTGGTTCGCATTATGTTTGAAGTGAATTTACTTTATCTGTATGGATTTGCCTTGTTACAATTTATGGGAGAGTGCCTCTCCCATACATCAACATGGTAAAGACATGTGAAAAAATTTTGGCAACCAAGAAAAAAAAATTAGCACTCAACCGGTTAACTGGTAGAGTGCTAGAAGCCACTATATTTAATATGAAGAGAGGTACCCCAGCCTAAAGGTGTCATATTCTGTGGATGTGCTTCATATTATCTTAGAAGTGAAATTACTTAGTCTATATGGGTTTGCCTTGTCACAATTTATGGGAGAGTGCCTCTTGGCACTCTCCCATAAATTGTAACAAGGCAAAGATGCAGGAACAAATTTTTATGACCAAAAATAACTTAGCACTCTACCGGTTAATAAAGAAATATCAAACACATTTGTGTTCCATCATATTTATTTATAAACCATTTTTGGAAAAATAATTACCATCCACATAATATTTGAGTTATTTGTAGAGCACAGCAAACTGGATATTTACACAACAATTATAACAAACAGACACTGTATTTTAATCATTCTTTGTTGCAAACATGTACAAACAACAGGCCTGCATCGCAAAGTGCTGCTTATGCCCCCAATTGCAAAAAATTTCTAAGTTGAAAGAGTGAAAAAGGGCCATAACTCTGGAAACAATGTGTCAAAGAAACTCACGCTATACAGGGATCGTTCCCCCATGATGCTTTATCACAACACCATTCAAATCGGAGTAGCAGTGGCTGAGATACAAGGAATGAAAGTGTCAATGACACTGTAGCTCAACTTGTCAAGACAAAGACATGTACATGTATAGTATTTGACACAGCAATGACAAACATCTAGGTAATGACCTGATAACAAAGGTACATATAAAGTATTGTAACGGGCTGTACATAAATACTGACCGGTGCCTGTAACAAATGTATAGGTAAAGTATTGTAAAGGTGGATGACAGTCAGATGCTAAACTAGAAAAAAATCTTTGAGTCCCAGAGTGGGTCTGACTGAACCCCAAAATATTTGTTCTCATAGCACAGTGATAACAAAGGCACCCCAAAACACACTCATTCCTGTCCCAAGGTGAAAACAAAGGTACCCAAGAAGTTTCGTGAAGATCAGTTCACAAATATGAGCTGTGTATAAGTTCTGTGCAAAAATCTGATTGCACCAAATTTTGTACAAAATGGCTGCCATCGGCCATCTTGAATTTCGGACCGGACCCAAAAACACTTGTTCTCGTCCCACGGTGATAACAAAGGTACCCAAGGAGTTTTGTAAAGATCGGTTCATAAATACAGCCTCTAGCCCGAGCCGTATTGGCATTTGCACTTACAGTGCTGAAAGTAACACCAAAAAACATCAAAGTTAGTCTAATTTGCATAATTTACGCACGAGAAAAAAAACCGTATTACATGTGATGTATCCCATGGTACTAAACATTCATACAAAAAATTATTCAAATCAGAGCTTTCATATGGAAGTTCTGTACAAAAAACAGATTTCTGCATCGTCGGTACAAAATGGCGGCTAGCAGCCACCTTAAATTTCGGACCGCACCCAAAAACACTCGTTCTCGTCCCATGGTCATAACAAAGGTACCCAAGTAGTTTCGTAAAGATCGGTTCATAAATATGGTCTCTAGCCTGAGCCGTATCCAATTGTTGACGGACAGATGGCCAGACGGACAGACGGACGACGGGCCATGGCATAAGCTCAAATTTGGCTTTGCCAAAGTTGAGCTAAAAATGTTGATTTGGACGGAGGGACGGATGGACAAACGGATGGACAAATAGATGAACGGATGGATGGAGGTCTCCACTAGATACCCCTTTTACATTACAAGTCAGGGGCATAATAAATATACATCAATCAGACAAGGTGAAATTTGAAAGCCTCACAGTTTCATACAAATTTTGGAAGACACTGCAATTCGATAAAAACATTCTACAAAGGGGGGATAATTTCAATAAGGGATTGACTGAGATCCAAAAATGTTTTTTGGCTATACTGAAAACAAACTTTGTCATAGATAAATATGTGATTATTACAGAAATATTGTGTCATTAAATTAATTCAGTTGAGAACAAGGGAGTGCTTTGGCTTTGTGGTTATGGCATTGAACTTCAAACTGAAAAATTCACGGTTCGATCACCGCCAGAAATAACTGCATAGTGTCCTTGGGCAAGGCACTTAATCCTGATTTCCCACGAGGGGCACGGTGGTGCTGTGAACTGAGGGGTAATGTACGTCGATGGTGCACCTGTCTTCAACAATGCTAAACCTGCTTGTGTGGAGTTAGTACGTTGAGGAGTCTGACAGTTGCTCGCAATTGCTTGGTGGTTCTCTCTGGGTACCCGGCTTCCTCCACTCATAAAACTGGCCAACATGAGGTGTCCCTGGCTGTCAAAAGTGTTGCTAAACTCCAATAAATAAATGTTGAGAACAGGTCTGTGTTGAACAATAACTGACCCATCAGATTTAAGAATGTTGGGAAGTCAAACATAATGGTTAAAAGACTTGTATAATTTATTATATTTTTTATTGCAGGGCTTATAACTTAAATTTTTCTTTTGATGAAGGAGATATCATCTATGTTGTAACTCCACTCAATACATTTTTTTGTGGTAGTTCACTGCATATGAAGTTTGTTAGCTACCAGACAAAGAGAGGCAGTGTCCTTTTTGTGGTAAAACTACTTTAACCAAACAGTAATAGACATATATTCCCACAAGTATGATGTGCAACCACCATACTAAGTTTGGAAGTTGTAACCAACTCTTTAGATTTTGAATACTAAGGTTTTTCTGTCTTATATGTAGGGATGTAGATCTTATATAGATTTATCATATGACTCGTCCGTTTTGTTCACTTTAAAACATTTGATATTTTTTTTTCATATTAATCAGGGATAAATGAAGCCTTCTCTCAATTTCATTGGTTAATTTCAAAACTAGACAATTTGATTGGCTGAACAAAATACAACTGGGCCACATTTTCATAATTTGCATAATTAGAGGTGGGAGTTTTCATTGGTCAATTTCAAAACTGGACAATTTGATTGGCTAAACAAAATACAACTGGATCATATTTGCATAATTTCAGTAGGGAGAATTTACGTTATCTGTCCTATTTAGGGTGGGTTATATTGTATTAATTTTTTACCTACGAGAAAAACGCCATTCATTTTTTTTATATTTTCACTTCTTGCTTCCAAAACATAGGTTATGACCCCTCAATGGAACGAGCTCAACGAGCTTGTTCCAATGAGGGGTCATAACCTATGTTTTGGAAGCAAAAAATGAAAATTTTTAGTTATACGAGGATACTTTTTTCCAAGTGCCGTCTGCAACTCAAGTTAGGTGATGGGTTAAAAAGTCATACTAAGTGGATAATTTGTGCGTGTGTGGGTCATATGATAAATAGAATATGAAATGAGTGTTTTTCTCATATAATATTTATAAAACTTGTTCGAATTTTCCGTTTGGGCTCGCCAGAGGCTCGCCAAAACGGAAAATTCTTAGACTCGTTTCATAAATATTATATGAGAAAAACACTCATTGCATATCCTCTATGTATTGTATAACAAGCTATTGATTGAAAACAGAATATGTTTTCATTTTTGGAATTCACTGAAAAAAGCCCTACACATTCCATTCTAATGAGGGGTCATAGCTCAGTTTAAATGCAGTTTGAGAATAATATGGCTGGTTTTGGCATTTACTTTGGTTAAAGAGTTGATATAGATGATATTTACACAAGTGTTGAAACGATTACCTATTTTTCAAAGTCGACTAGTTGACGGGAGTAATCGATTCAAAATCGACTAGTCAGCTTTTCTGTTGAAAACATAATTGTCTCAGTAAATTAGGTGATAAGAGACTGTTACATGTAAGATGATGACCATTTCGTTTAATGACTCATTTGACAGGTGCTTGATGAAGTTTCCCTGTCAAAGTCATGAACGTAGCTGTTCTCTTTTTTCGTATTTTGAGTTTTTTAAAATGTCGTGCATATTATAGCTTTAACCATTCAGTAAAAAAATGAGGATACCTGGGAAGTACGTGCCTCCTAGTCCTCTGTCCGTACAGTGGAAAAAGTACCCAATGATGATAAAACAAAAGTTTCATGAATTTGTAAAATGTTTGAAGTGTGCAACCATTTGCCCGGTGCAATTAATTAAAAACTCCCGGGTCAAATTTTGTGATGGACAGTTTCCTCACCTTCATATCCGGTCTTCGCCAGCTCGCACCCAAACCAGTACAGTAATATCATAGAATATGCGGCTATGGCATTGATTTACCTTTGAGGAAGCCATGGCAATTGGCTCAAAGAAGATTCACTTATATACAAGAGTCAGTTTAAGCACAGGAACTCTGCAGAAACTGCAGAGTTACGGCGCTTCAACTGACTCTTGTGTGGAGTGCAGAGTACAGTGGACGAATGAGAGGAGAAAGGACTTAGCATGCCCTAACCCTTTACCTAACATAACAGCCAAAACCGGCAATCAATTAAAAAGTGTGGGCGACTTGGGTGAGGGAAAGAATGCTTGCATGAATTAACGGCATTTTTGAAGTTGTACATCAAAGTATTTTTCGTCAATGCGTGCCAGTGATTAGGTTAGGTGAAATCAGTGCTTGTAATGCTGCTGAAATCTAAGTTGTAACATTATCGGCATCAACAAACGATAATGATTGCATTGATATCCACTTTTCAATATAATTTGAAATAGGTCCACCACGAAGCAAAAACGTTTGATGTTTGTAAACATTAACCCCCACTATTGGCATTTTACAACTTCATCTTTGAATTTCCCGACTAGTCGACTGGCAGATTTCAGAGTCGATTTTTCTGAAAATCGAATCGAATTCGACTTATCGTTTCAACACTAATTTACACACAGGGTTACTCAATCACTTAAAAATGAAAAATTTTTATAACAAGAAAGTGTGACTAACCCAGTGCAATGCACTGGATTAGTCACACTTTCTGTTATAAAAAATCGGTAACTGCCCTATCACACACTATATAAAAATGTACACTGATTGAGGCTGCAATAATGCACTTGGTTAGTTGGTTACATGTTACATAGGGTACAGGATTCAAGGAACTTATGGAAATACTTATACTGGATCATGGAAATTATTTAAAGTGAATTCCAAAAATGAAAACATATTCTATTTTCAATTAATGGCTTGTTATATGTGACGTTTGTGTATATTACTGTGTATTTATTATTATATTCAATAATAGCCCCTCACACAAAATGTCTACAGGTCATAATAGTAACCTTCATATTTGGTCTTTGACCTACTAATTCCCAGGGGGAGTGTGGTGGCTCAGTAGGTAGAGGTGAAGGCTGCAAGCCGAGAGGTCCTCGGTTCGATTCCCACCTGTGGCAACCGCGTTGAGTCCTTGGGCAAGACACTTCATCTCCATTGCCCGCGTGGGGGCACGTTAGCGTTGTGTACTAAGTCGTACTGCACATTGATGGTGCACTTGTCTTCAACCAATGCTAACCCTGCTTGTGTGAAGTTAGTATGTTGGGGAGCTGACAGTTGCTCGCCGTTGCTCGGTGGTTCTCCCCGGGTACTCCGGCTTCCTCCACCTGTAAAACTGTCAGGGTCATTATTAGCCATTGTGCATAAATATGTGACCTTAAACACCAATAAATAAATAAATAATACTAATTCCCGGGGTTTGCATTTTGAAAAATGGTCAGGGCCTGAAATAAGTCCACGGGATTTGAGGGTCGTGGCCTACTCAAGGCTGGTTTTTAAATATGCCTCAATAGTTTAGTTAAAATGCAAACCCTGAATTCTCAAATCATTAGTGTTATTTTTAATGCATAAAAATGCCAAAATTGTTGAACAGACATGTTTTCATGAAAGGAAAGCAAACTTTCTGGAGAAAAGAAACAAGTTATAAAAACCATATTTCTATCAAGTTTGTCAACATGCATAAACCAAGCTTCAAAATGGGTCACACAGATAGATGTTTCACAGCCATGTGATGCATACCATGTCATACAAATACATCATGCCTCGACAATATCTTTGATGACATCCATTTTTACCTTAAAACTGTCAGTAAGTGTCACTTCAACATGGAGACAAATTCTCTGGTGGGTATCAGCACTGTTACTCATGTTCCTGTAAAACAAATATACCAAAATGTAATGATTTTCAAAACTTTCAAATAAAGTTTGGGAAATATTATTATTCTAGACTGATGTGGGGGGTAGGATGGGGTAATTTCTCTTGAAGGGGAAGATATTTGAGCCACACACAAGGTTTGCTGTGTGAGAGTGGTGGCCAAGTTGATAAGTGTGCCATTCTCTCATGCTAGAAGTCACAGGATCAATCCTTGGTCGGGGGAAAGTTCTCTAGGTGTCCGAACACTCTCTGTCAGCATCAATGGAGGGGTTGATGCTGTCACAGTGTACCCTCCTATCAGGTGGGGACCTAAAATGGCTGTCCTCTGTGCAGGCTAAGGATCCCTTTGTAGTATTCAAGAAGAGTGAGGTCACAAAGTTGCTGCTACGAAGGTCATCCCACACACCTGCACCATTGGGCCAAGGAGAGACGTTAATCTTTACCCAACGTAACAACCAAAACTGGCCAGCGCTATTCACAAAAATCGCCAATTAATTTTCATTATTTTTTTCATTTTTTGTCTCAAAAACATAGCTTTTGACCCCTGTTTGGAACGAGCTCAACAACATCGTTCCAAGGAGGGGTCATTACCTATGGTTTTTGAGACAAAAAATGAAAATAAATTAGTTACTCAAGAATTTTGTTTGCACGTGTCGTCTGCTTTTCATTTTAGGTAAAGGGTTAATCCCACCACATGAGCTATAACCTTATTTCTTATTCCAGTAGTAACATGAAGATCCATCAACCCAATTTGCAATTCATATACCACAATGTAATCTTCAGCAGCAAATTTATGACCACCTGGTGGATAAGGAATGCATATTTGATTGCTGAATCATTGAGTTTCCACTAGACTAACAATTAAAAGAATGTTTATAAGTTCACCAAATAGATGTCTTAGTACTGAATCATCTCTGAGTACTGTAAGTCCTCTAAATAAGAAGCCAGATGTGCTAACCAATGAACTCACGTAGCTCTATTGAATACTTGGAAAAACTTCACAAGTATCCAGTTTAAACCAAACTGGGGCACAAAGTGGGACAATGGGGAAACTGTAACATTGCTAAAATTGTGTACAATATAAACAAGTGTAACACAAAGTGCATGCATATGACTCCCACATTCAAAATTATACTGTAAGTCGAAAAAGGGCTCTGTTACTAGAGACGGGCAAGATATACCTTAAATACCATTCAGTACTGGTATCGAGCCAACTCTAATTTGCCATATCAAGGGAATCTCACTATAAAAAAATTTTTGTACTGAAAACCTTTCCCAATAGTGGTATTTTCTCTTCAGCTTTCCTGTTACATCAAATGACCGGTGGTGAGAGCCAGTGTTACTTCCAACATTTTTATATTTTTTTGTCCCATGTAAATGATGACCTCCAGCTGGGCTGTATACCCAATATACCATCCGATACTGGTATCGGTGTGTGTACATGTACTAGTTTGTTATTAACACCAAATAATATTTTAACAAGAGGCCCCACGGGGCCTGAAGCGCTCACCCTGAACAGAACCTGATATAAAAAGAGGCCACGAATGAATCTACATTAAGCAATCAATCTCCATAGGATCCACTGTCAATCCTTGATCCCCTCAGTAGTGACTAAAATAATGACCCCCTCCCCCCCCCTCCCCCCCACAAGATGTTGTATACCAAATATGAAAGGATTCTGCCTGGTGAATCTAAAGAAGATAATTTTTAAAGAAATTCCCTCATATTGCACCATGTTAAAATTCGGGCTCCCATAGGGAACCCAAATATTAACCCTGGCTTTCGTTTTGAACAAACCTGAATATGATCCCCCTAGAGATGGATACCAAATATGAAACCATTTGGATTTCTGGATCTAGAAAAGATGATTTTTAAAGACATTTCCTCATATTGCACTAAGTTAAAATTCGAACTACCATACGGAGCCCAAAAATGAGCCCAGGACCCCAAGTTGAACAAACTTGAATTTGCCCCTCTCCCCCCCTAGATGTAGATGTTATATACCAAATATGAAAGTATTCTGCCTGGCGAATCTGAAGAAGATAATTTTTAAAGAAATTCCCTCATATTACACCAAGTTAAAATTCGTTTAACAGGACCTGAAGCGCTCACCTTGAACAGAACCTGATATAAACAGAGGCTATGAATGAATCTACGTTAAGCAATCAATCTCCATAGGATCCACTGTCAATCCTTGATCCCCTCAGTAGTGACAAAAGTAATCCCCCCTCCCCCTCTGAGATGTTGTATGCCAAATATGAAAGGATTCTGACTGGTGGATCTGAAGAAAATTTTTAAAGAAATTTTCTCATCTAGAACTAAGTTGAAATTTTGGGCTACAATAGAGAGCCCAAATATGAACCCACAGACCCGATTTGAACAAATTTGAATCTGACCCCACTAGAGATGTAAAATTCCAAATATCAAAGCATTCTGACTGTTGGGTCTGAAGAAGAAGATTTTTAAAGATTATTCCACATATTGCCCTAAGTTAAAAATGCGGGCTCCTGTATTGAGCCCAAATATGAACTGAGGGGCTTTATTTTAACAAATTTACATCTTATCCCCCCCCCCCCCCCCTATGGATGTTGTCTACCAAATATCAAAAGGTTCTGATCATTGGTTTCTGGAGATTTATTTATTAGGGTTTAACGACACATTAACAGCCAGGGTCATATCATGTCAGTGACAGTTTTACGGGTGGAGGAAGCCAGAGTACCCGGAGAGAACCACCGAGCAACGACGAGCAGCTGTCAGCTCTCCAGCATCACAACTCTGTGAACTCTGCATGTGGCACAGGCAGGGTTAGATTGGTTGAAGACATGCACACCTTCGATGTGCAGTATGCCTTAGTACACAGCGTCATCGTGCCCCCATCTAGGCAATCAGGGTTAAGTGCCTTGCCCAAGGACACAATGCGGGAGTGTGAATCAGTTGCTGAAATGGTCGGCCATCCAACTACTAACCGCGAACGACATTGCTTAACTTCGGTGATCTAATTTTTGCAAATATGCTGACTCAGCATTTTTTCGACACCCTCTACAGAACACCCTGTTACAACCGACGGCAATTTTTTTTGCCATTCAGTTCTATGAGTCCAAAGGATGCTTCATACGAAATAACAGTTCCCTGTTCCATAGAGTTTGGGAAATATTAGAGTTTGAAAATATTTCTATTTTTAGCAGTTGGGGTTCAAGAAAATATTTTTTTGCATGAATCAAGTACTTATGACCCAATAATGTCACAAACCAAATTTGGTTCAAATCAGACCATCGGTTCAGAAAATAGAAATTTGGGGTGGGGTCAAAAATCTTTTCCCTCCAATTACAAAGGCAAATATTGCTTCACAAACCTCCCTTGAACAAACTTGAATCTACACCTCAAAAGGAAGCTCCATACCAAATATCAAGTGATTGTACCTGCTGGTTAATGAGAAGGTTTTTTGAAAATGTCAGAGCATTTTTCCCCAATCCCTCCCTATGATGCTGGGCATGTCGAGGTGAACAAAATTGCAATGACCCCTCAGCAGCATCACTCAACTTTCACCTGAATTGGCCCAGTGGTTTTTTAGGAGAGGCCCAAAACATGGGGTTGATGGACGACAGATGGACGGCAGTTGGATGGATGACAGACGGCGAGTGATTAGATAAGCTCAGCTTGCCTTCGTCAAGGTGAGCTAAAAATGCTGCTACCAAATATGAAATTTCAATGCTGCTCTATCTATAACTCTGGAAAGGATGCACAGATGAATCCCACCTTGTGTCAATAGCCTTGCCCCACCCTGGTCTGTAACCATTACAAAGGATTCAAATTTGACTATCGATGTTGTGCCAAAAAATGTGTGTATGGATGTACACACAGATGTACAGATATCTGTTCTCATGAATGGTGGTATATGTATCTAACTGTTTGTATAAAATCCACTATTATGAGTCCAACAAAAACTATATAGCTAGCCATATAAGCATGAAAAAAATTATAATTAAACCAATTAGATCTTGCTTGGGTTGTCTAAGAGGCATCTTAAAATAAATCTCTCCTAATACTTGTTTATTTAACATACATATGCACATTCAGTAGAAGACAAATGAAAGTGTCAATGACACTACAGTTTACCTTGACTCTGTGTAGTGTTTGATGAAAAGGATAATGTTCAATGTTTATAAAAGGATTATGAAATAAGACAAGAATTGTGATAATTGACAGTATGTTAAGTTCATTACCCTACATGCTATGTTTTCAACAAAAATAATTTGAGGTGTAGACTGTACTAAAGAATTGAGACCTGGATTGATGTGGCCCTCACAGTTAACATATGTCAACCAAGTTACAGTAAATGATTCCAAAATGAGTCATCATACCAAGTTACAATAAAATCCATGACTCATAGACTTTGGCTAAAGTAATCTAGGTCACATGCCAGTCCTGCAGTCATGGTTGACCGGTCACGACCAAAATAGGACAGTCTCATCTAAAATTCATACCAAGTTATCGTACCAAGTTACAATGAAATCCTTTCATAAAAACAACTTGTTGAGTGTGCTAAAGCAATCTAGGTCACATGCTCAAGCTGGGGTAATGGCTGACCGATCGTGGCCAAAACAGGATAGTCTCATCTAGACATCATACCGAGTTATCCTACCAAGTTACAATGAAATCGCTTCATAAATATGAACTGTGGACTGTGCTAAAAAAAAAATCAAGATCACGTGCCTGTGCAGCCATCAAGTCGATCACAACCAAAATAGGAATAGGATGTTCTCATCTAGACATTATACCAAGTCATTCTACCAATTTACAATGAAATCCATTCATAAATGCAACCTGTAGACTGTGCTAAAGGAATCTAGGAACTGTGCCCCTGTGGCCATCATGGTTGACTGAACCCGACCAAAATATAAAGTTCTCATCTAGACATTATACAGAGTCATCTTACCAAGTTACAATGAAATCCCTTCATAAATACCACCTGTAGACTGTGCTAAATGTTTTCGGGTTTTGGGCCTGCGCAGCCATCACGATTGACCAATCGCAACCAAAATGGGACGTTCTCATCTAGACAAGATCTCGAATCGGCATTTGAAATGTCGTGATGATCAGACAAGAACTACGGGGTGTATCCTGTACAAAAGACAATGTGAGCAGATTCAAAGACACCTGCACACGAGATGGCAATAGCTTATCTTGACTTTGTCAAGCTAATCTAAAAAGAAGCCACACATGGAGTGTCGTTCAACAGTTGCACTAGTGATATAGCTTAGCAGTCATGCAGTATACAATATATTCAGACATATGGACATGCAGATGGATGGAGTTCTCAACTATATCCCTTGAGACTTACTAATCAGAGGTCAGGGCATAACAACAGATAAATGACTAAAAGACACAATTGTAACCATTACCATAATCTATGAAGAAAACACAGTTAGAGCCATCAGTCTCCTCTGTAAAGAACAGAGTCAAAACTTCTAAATTTAAATAATATACATAGTGTTTTCCACCTCACTGAATAGCAGTTAAGAAAAGATGATGGTTAAATATAGAATAAATAGGTACTAGGGCTGGTAATCAGATTAAACCACAAGCAGGATAATGGTTTTCACCACGAAGCTCTGCCGAGTGGTTAAAACCCTTTTTCTACAAGTGGTTTAAATCTGATTACCAGCCCTAGTACCTATTTGTTTTATTTTGCTCTTAATAAATAATCAATTTTTGTCACTTAAAATGGAGAAAAAACGATACTTTCTATTGCAAACACATGGGTTTGTTTTGTTTACATTTGCACCAAAGGGCAGTACTACCAGCTGCACCTGAATGATTGACTGACAGTTAGTTGATTGAATTTACCTTGCTTTTTAAGTCTAATTATTATTAACAATTCTTAAATTTTATTTTAAATATTTAATTGTAGGTATTTAAACTTAATAAGTCATTGCACATAGCAGATAGTACCGCAAAATGTTGTACGTTTGAATGAAACATTGCAAAATGTGAATGTACTGAAGTCGGCAAATTGGATCATGTCAAAAGTCAAGTTAGGTGTAGTTCCTAAAACAGGTGTAAATTTTCGTAATGGAATTCTCATTGAAAATGTTTTAACCACAGTAGAAGGTTTTCAGTGGGGTTAAAACTAAAATTTAACATACAGGCTTTTCACGGGAAGTAACATAGGTGAGCATGGTATAAATGTATATTTTTTGGTATCAATTTATTCCCTATGCAACCAAGAAATCTAACCTGTTAACTGGTTGAGTGCTACAATATTTTGGTTGCCATATTTTCTTTTTTGTTACAAATAACTGGAGTGTCTATATTGTAAATAAGCAAATCCAAATGAAGAAATCATTTTGCTTCTAACGAAAAATGATGCACATCAACAGAATACAATGTCTTTCACCTGCGGTACAGGCACTTTTTAGTACAGCCCATGTTGGGATCAGCAGCACTCAATCACTTTGGGATATTTTTTAGAAGAAATCTTTTTTATTTGAATATATTTCATGTATTGCAAGATTTTAGGAAAGATATCAAATTTTTTGAGCTTCAATAATGCAACATGGCCTCAAATTTAAGGATAACGCATTCAATTCATTATACACAGCACCTTACCCGACAGAGCCCTAGAGAGCTCTGTCAAACAAAGTACAATGGATTAATTATTAATTTAGCTTTATAAAGAAGGTAACTTACAAAATTTGAGATGACTGAATGCTGATTATGTCATTCACATCAATTCTTGATAGAAGTATAACTTTAACTCCTTTCCAAATGTATCGGTCAAAACCGGCCAGAGCTATTCACAAAATCACCATCCATTTTTCATTATTCTTTTCATTTTTTGTCTCATCACACAGCTTGTGGCCCCTCACTGGAGTGAGCTCAATGACCTTGTTCCAATGAGGGGTTATAAGGTATGTTTTTGATACACAAAAATGAAAAAAACTGAAGTTATTCAAGAATTTTGTTTGCAAGTGCCATCTGCTGATCATGTTAGGTAAAGGGTTAATCACTTTCTTATCAAATAAATCAAGCCAGCATCACACACAAAAATAAACACTACAAACTAGTTTTGTATTTAAATTTTTTGCTCTTAACGCCTTACCTAACATGAAAAGCAGACGACACTTGCAAACAAAATTCTTGAATAACTACTTTTTTTCATTTTTTGTCTCAAAAACATTGGGGTCATAACCTATGTTTTTGAGACAAAAAATGAAAAAATAATCAAAATAAACTGGCGATTTTGTGAATAGCACAGGCTGGTTTTGGGTGTTACATTGGGTAAAGGGTTAAGACATGGCCCATGATCCCTTTTCGACTGTTATGGTTCAAGTCCTAACTAACAGGTATTGTACTCCATATTGGTCATGCCAGGCCCCCAACTGTCCAAATCGGGTATAATGGCTGCCCATTTATTTGGCTGAGTGTGTGTGTGACATAAGTCCAAGTACCAAGCCTCATAACAAAGTACATGACCTGCAGCAAGAGCGAATCGATATCTAAGACTCCAATCCCAATGAATATGACCTGACTGAAAATTTATTGCTAAGTGGTACCTCCCCCCCCCCACACCCCCCCAAAAAAAATCCCCCCACCCCCCCAAAACCTCCTTATCTGCTCCTGATCCCTTTTTGGAACAAATTCAATCAGCTGATTCCAAATATGGATCATATGCTTTGTGTTGAAACAAAGAAAGGAAGTTTTAGTTAAAATGTTGTGACATGTTGGGTTCTGTGAAAAGTTTAGTCACTACATCTTAATTATATTATGAACCAATATTATTCCGAGTTCTATAAAATCAAAAATGTTGTGAGACTATGAATTTGAATTTATTTAGTGGTCAAGAAGTAAATCAATGCCAATGTCAAAAATATTTCACTTCTTTCTTGGCTCAGTAAATAAGTATTCAAATCCCCAAAGTATAATATAATATTAGAACGTTCCTTTTCATGTTCTATCGGTCGATAGTACCTGAGTTTGTGTGATTTCTGAAATAAAACCTGAAGCAGCAAAGCTGCTGAAGGTTTTATTTCAGAAATCACACAAACTCAGGTACTATCGACCGATAGAACATGAAAAGAAACGTTCTAATTATTTTATTATGCCGAACAAAATATGACTTTCATTGTTAAGCGATAACTGCAAGAAGCCATCGATCTTGTAACAACAATGTAGTCAAATCCAAAAACATGACGTCATTTCGAACGAATGACGTCTCTTCGAAAATGACTTGTCACAAGTGCCGTCGCTTTGGGAGTTTCTTTATCAACAAATGCCAATGTTAACAACTGCATCATGCTGTTCGTGTTATAGTTCATTGTTAATGCTTGTGTGAAAAGTGATTTAAATTAATGGAATATAAATTCATGTTTCTCGGACAACAGTTGATAGAATTAAGCGGAGTGAAACACAAGTCATAACTGAGACTCATATTCAGGATTCACTGAAGTGGTGAACAACACGTGAGTGAGTTTTTTTAATATTTCTGATTTGTTTGAATGCATTGTTTGAAGTTAAAATTGAAAACACACCCACTGAAGGTGATATATTTGTTGGTAAGTTTGTGTCTACCAGTGTTGAAAAAGCTAAACGGACACGGAGACAGCGTTTGGTGTTGAGAAATTCAACGCTGATCAATGGAAGTGGCGCTTACATTTTCTTCGTTCTCTTGTCTCCAGGGAAAAACGTTCCGATAGTACCCGTGTTTTGCCCCAAAACTCCAGTACTATGACTTTTAGAAGGTGTGATATTAACCAATCATGGCTGATGTCACAAACGTGGGGCATAATAAATCTTATTACATGTACTAGAAGTCAGGCAGGGCATGCGTTTCCATAACTATGCAAGCAATGGGAATGTGAATAAGAAACCATTTATATTTTGGGCTGAATTACCTGAAGAGTAGCAGGAAATCATGATTTGCTATAGGATATTTAGAGAAAATTGCAACTCCTTCCTCTGTCCTTCCATCCATCAAACTGTTACTTTGTAACTGAGCTGGTTGATAAATATACTGAAAACATAATTAAGTATGGCAAATAATGACTTGAAAAAACACTATTCTCCCAATGAAATGCCGAGTGTAAGTGTGTGGACTGGTTTGTCAGATTGACCAAAGTAAAAAAACAAAAAAGTTTGATTAGCTTGTTGTGTAAAACTTTTCTGTTAACCCTTTACCCAATGTAACGGCCAAAACCGGCCAGCGCTATTCTCAAAAATCGCCAATTAATTTTCAATATTTTTTTCATTTTTTGTCTCAAAAACATAGGTTATGACCCCTTGTTGGAACGAGCTCGTTCCAACGAGGGTTCATAACCTATGTTTTTGAGACAAAAAATGAAAAAAATTAGTTATTCAAGAATGTTTTTTGCAAGTGTCGTCTGCTTTTCACGTTAGGTAAAGGGTTAAAACTTTTATCTTGCTATTTTCATAGTTGTTTTCACTGATCTATCTGGTTGAGTGCTAGAAGCCACCATATCAGGACTTTAAAAAAAAATGATGGTACCACAGCAAAACCCTGCATTTTCCTTGCTCAAGCTCATATTCAGCCAAACACAAACAATATTTTCTTTATATAGATTTGTTTTATCACAAATTCATGAAGAGTGCCTCTGGGCACTCTTCAATAACTTGTAATAAAACAAATTTTGATGAACAAATTCACACCATAAAAATAATATAGCACTCAACAATTTAAAGAGTTAAGTGTTTGGGTTAGTTTTAACATGGGGGAGGGTGGGGGTAAGTTTTGTCAGTCAGTTGGTTGAATTGTCGGTCAATCATTTGAACAATCGATCGATTGATCTGTGCATGTAAAAATATAATTTATCAAGACAAAAAAAATGCATTTTTTGGTACTTTTTTGGTTATTCAGCATCTTCAAAATGGAAGAAACAGATTATCAAGACCTAGTATATTGTAATTCTTCCACTGTACACTTCACTTATAAAAAGCTATTAATCGAATATAGAAAATGTTTTCCATTTTGGAAATCAGTAAAAAAACAACTTTTCACATTCCATTCCAATGAGAGGTCACAAGCTGAGTTTGAATGCTTTTTGAAAATATAACTGGCAGTTTTTAGCCTATAACCAGAAAATGTGACTAACCCTGTATAGAAAATTGGTAACTGCCATATCACACATGACATAAAATTGTACACTCACTAAGGCTATGCAATGCACAGGATTTAGTCACATAACAGAGATGATCATATTTATTACTGGTGTGCCATGATATCCCCCCTGACATCTTACCCCGGGGGAAGATGTCCTAGGATATATTTCCCCCTGGGGGGAAAAGGTATCATAGGTTATCTCCCCCCCCCCCAACCTTGGATATCTTCCACCCACCAAAAAAAATAAAATTAAACTACTTTTAATAACATTTATTTACTGAATTTTCATCACATTAACACTGAAAAAGTTGTTTAAACTCTTGAAACACACATTTATACATTTCCTTTCAAGTTCATGTCAAAATATGATAATCTTCCCCTTCACCCATTCCCATAGCAACCATTTGAAAAAAAACATAAATAGGTTTAATTTACACTCTCACCCAAACATAACAAAGTTCAAACAATGTTTGTAAAGGTCATATGAATGTCTACAGGACTTTAACAAGATGGCAGGGGGGGGGGATATCCAGGCCTGGTTACCCCCCACCACCACGATTCTTCCAATCGTACACTGTTAAATAACAAGAGCAGTGAATCGGAAATAGACAATCTTAGAACCTTGCAGCAATTTTTTGGACAAAAATGGAAGAGGGTGGAGGGGAAGATGTCCAGGCCTGATTATCTTCCCCCTCACACTTTCAATGAATGTGTCAATGACACTGTAGCTTAACTTGTGCGTTGTGTTTGATGAAAAGGATAATGTTCAATGTTTATGAAAGCATTATGAAATAAGACAAGAATTGTGATAATTGGGAATATGTTCATTTCTGTTCCCTGTATGCTATGTTTATGATAAAAATAATATGAGGTTTACACTGCACTAAAGAGCTGAGGGGTGGGTTAATATGACCTCACAGTTAATGTATGTGGCCCTCACAGTTAACGTATATCAACAAAAGTTACCAAGTTACAGTGAAATTATTCCAAAACGAGTCATCCTATCAAGTTACATTAAAATCCCTTCATAAATATGGCCTGTAGACTGTGCTAAAGGTTTTTGGGCTTTGGGCCCCTGTAGCCATCAGTTTCCCAATTGCGTCCAAAGGGGACGTTCTCATCTAGACATTATATGAAATCAACCTACCAAGTTACAATGAAATCCCTTAATAAATATGACCTGTAGACTGTGCTAAAGGTTTTTGGGCTTTGGGCTCTGGCAGCCATCATGGTTGAATGATCGCAACCAAAAGGGGACATTCTCATCTGGGCATCATCTGGAGTGATCCTACAAAGTTACAATGAAATCCCTTCATAAATATGACCTGTAGACTGTGCTCAAGGTTTTTGGGCTTCGGGCCCCTGAAGCCGTCACAGCTGACCAATCACGACCAAAAGGGGATGTCATCATCAAGACATTATATGGAGTCAAACTTACGGGTTAGAATGAAGTCCTTCCATAAATATGACCAATAGACTATGTTAAAGGTTTTAGGGTTTTGGGTTCAGGCAGCCATCAAGGCTGACTGATTGCGACCCAAAGGGGACGTTCTCATCTAGACATTATTTAGAGTCATCCTACCAAGGTACAATGAAATCCCTTCATAAATATCACCTGTAGACTGTGCTAAAGATTTTCGGGCTTTGGGCCCCTGTAGCCAACACAGTTGCCTAATGGTGTCCAAAAGGGGCTGTTCTCATCTAGACATTACATGAAGTCAACCTACCAAGTTACAATGAAATCCCTTCATAAATATGATCTGAAGACTGTGCTAAAGGTTTTCAGGCTTTAGGCTTGGTCAGCCATCTTGGTTGAATGATCGCAACCAAAAGGGGACATTCTCATCTGGAGTGATCCTTTGAAGTTACAATGAAATCCCTTCATAAATATGACCTGTAGACTGTGCTCAAGATTTTCGGGCTTCAGGCACCTGTAGCCATCACAGTTGACCAACCACGACCAAAAGGGGATGTCATCATCTAGGCATTACATGGAGTCAACCTAACAAGTTAAAATGATATCCTTCCACAAATACGACCTACAGACATGCTAAAGGTTTTTGGGCTCGGGCAGCCATCAAGGCTGAATGATCGTGACCAAAAGGGGACGTTCTCATCTGGACACTATTTGGAGTCATCCTACCAAGCTACAATGAAATCCCTTCATAATTATGACCTGTAGACTGTTCTAAAGGTTTTCGGGCTTTGGGCCCCTGAAGCCATCACAGTTGCCCAATCATGTCCAAAAGGGGACGTTCTCATCTAGACATTATATGAAGTCAACCTACCAAGTTACAATGAAATCCCTTCATAAATATGACCTGTACACTGTGCTAAAGGTTTTCGGGCTTTGGGCTCGGGCAGCCATCACGGTTGAATGATCGCAACCAAAGGGGACAATCTCACCTGGGCATCATCTGGAGTGATCCTGCGAAGTTACAATGAAATCCCTTCATAAATATGACCTGTAGACTGTGCTCAAGGTTTTCGGCCTTCGGGCATCTTTAGCCGTCACAGTTGCCCAATCATGTCCAAAAGGGGACGTTCTCATCTAGACATTATATGAAGTTAACCTACCAAGTTACAATGAAATCCCTTCATAAATATGACCTGTAGACTGTGCTAAAGGTTTTTCGGCTTCAGGCTTGGGCAGCCATCATGGCTGAATGATCGAAACCATAGGGGACAATCTCATCTGGGCATCATCTGGAGTGATCCTAAGAAGTTACAATGAAATCCCTTCATAAATATGACCTGTAGACTGTGCTCAAGGTTTTCGGGCTTCGGGCACTTGTAGCCATCACAACTGACCAATCACGACCAAAAGGGGATGTCATCATCTAGGCATTATATGGAGTCAAACTAACAGGTTACAATGAAATCCTTCGATAAATATGACCTTTTGCCTATGCTAAAGGTTTTTGGGCTCGGGCACCCATCAAGGCTGCATGATCGCGATCAAAATGGGACGTTCTCATCTAGACATTATTTGGAGTCATCCTACCAAGTTACAATGAAATCCCTTCATAAATATGACCTCTAGACTGTGCTAAAGGTTTTTGGGCTTTGGGCCCCTGTAGCCGTCACAGTTCACAATCACGTCCAAAAGGGGACTTTCTCATCTAGACATTGCATGAAGTCAACTCACCAAGTTACAATGAAATTCCTCAATAAATATGACCTGTAGACTGTGCTAAAAGTTTTCGGGTTTTGGGCTCGGGCAGTAGTCACGGTTGGCAGATCATGCCCAAATGGGGAAATTCTCATCTAGACATCATAAGGAGTCATCCTACCAAGTTATAATGAAATCCCTCCACATTAAACATGACCTGCAGACTGTGCTAAAAGTTTTGGGGTTTCGGGCTTGGGCAGCCATCACGGTTGATAGAACATGCCCAAAAGGGGACATTCTCGTCTAGGCATTATACAGAGGCATCCTACCAAGTTACAATGAAATCCCTTCATAAATACGACCTCTAGACTGTGCTAATGGTTTTTGGGTTTTGGGCTTGGGCAGCCATACCAGTTGCCCGATCGCGACCAAAAGGGGACGTTATCATCTAGACATGACCCCAAACCTGCATATGAAATTTCGAGACGATCAGACAAGAACTGCGGGGTGTAGCCCGTGCTAAAGAAAAATGTGAACAGACGTCACAGACTCACAGACTTCCGCACGCGTTAAGCTAAAAACCATAGCATTTTATTTGAAAGAAAATAAATTGGTTTATTTACACTCTCACCCAACCATAACAAAGTCCAAACAATGTCTACAGGACTTTTACAAGGTGACTGGGGGGATGGGGGGAGAGATATCCTGGCCTGGTTATCCCCCCCCCACCCCCCCCCCCCCACCCCACAATGTCAAAAAATATAATATACAAAACCTGGAAGAAAAAAAGTTCACACAGTCTAATATTGTTAAATAAAAAGTAGCAGTGAATTAGAAACAGACAAATCTCAGAACCTTTGCAGCAATGTTTTGAACAAAAAATGGAAGAGGAGGGTGGAGAGGAAGTTGTCCAGGCCTGACTATCTTCCCCGTCAATTGTTTTGTTCTATGCAAAGTAACTTTTTCTTGGCAAAATAGAAACATCTGATGCCTCAGGAAATGGCAAGAAGTAATCTTTTTAAAACAATTAATGTGAAGACCTTCTTCATGATGCCTACTTTATCAATATCACCACTAACTTTCTAATTAATAAAGCAAATAAGTGGTAAGAAGTAAACATCATCACTGTAGAGTGTCACCCACAAAGATAAAAGAAGTAAAAAGTCATTTTATTACTTGGAAATTTAAAAAAATGAAATTTTGGAATCTGTACTAATATTTGTGGACTAATGAATTAGAAACAGCCAATCTTAGAACCTTTCTCAATTTTTTTTAGATTTTGACAATGTGAGGGGGAAGATGTCCAGGACTGGTTATCCTATCTCCCCCCCCCCCCACCCCCTCCACATTGTCAAAATATATCACAGTCCTACAAAACACTGTACAGAGACAGCTTATTTCCCAAGCAGGTCTGGTTTAGCTGTTACAGACTGTTGTGTGCCCTTGACCTCCAACTAAATTGTACTTGACTGTTCACGGTCCAAATCAAGACATAAGCAGATTATTTTGGTTACATCACCAGTAATAGCCATTATTTACTAAATGGACACCCTCACAAAATAAACTTATGGTCCAATATAGTCATTTGGACGAGAGTATACCATCACCCCAGATGTGACCTTTTACTGGCAAACGAGACCTCAACATGGAACAGTTACCCAAACAAGACACAACAATTGCCACATGCGCGTCCGAGAAGTCGCTGATCAAATAGATGGCTCACTCTCTCTCTCACAGTAGCTGTAAACACAGCCCATTCCTTCGTTTCGTTCATTTATGTACTCAGAACAGTATCAAGCCACTCCATTTGATAATTCCATTGCCAAAGTGAATTCCCGACGAGAAAGTAACCCATTTGTCTGCTCGTGACCATTTATTCTAATGAAAAACATTCACAGTATTTCCCCGTGTTAACTTCAGGAAGTGAAGCAATGCTTGTTTGCTATGGTGAAGAAGTTCTGCTTTACTGGCAAAATTGGACCCAGTCACCAATGCTAGAGGTGGAAGTCTACTAAACTGGACAACATGGGTGTAAACGATAGATGAAACTTGATTTTATCTCCATGTTGTTGTCACAATTAGCTATAAATAGTATTAAATACCAATAAATAATTTGGATTTTCCTAAAGGGAAAATCTATTGTTATTGCATTGATTATTTTTTTTTTTTTTTTGGATTTTCCTAAAGGGAAAATCTATTTGTTATTGCAATGATTTTTTTTTTTGATTTTGATTTTTTTTTTTTATTATTATTCTTCCACACTTTTATTTTCACTATTTCTCGAAAACTCTCCGAACAATGTTTTTTAAAGTTTCTGCACTCATAAAGGGTCATAAGTTCTAACTAAACGTCATATTCCCATTTTTCTGAAAATGTTTTAGTTAACTCTTTAACAAAAATAGTCGGCAGCTCATATCTTTGGACTGGAAAGGGCGATTGACTTGAATTTTTCGCAGACATGTCAGCAATACACCCCTCTATCAGCATATGGTACAAAAATGTTTGTACTTAACACCTTTCTGCCAAAACGTTTTTTGAAACGAAAAAAAATTCAAAATTTGACCATTTTTGGACTCAATCTCGGGACAGGGACATGCTGAACCATTTAAAATGGCTTAGAAATGAAGACTGTATCACCGAATTGTAAAAACCATAAAAAAAATTCCGATTTGAATTTCAGACAATTCAAAATGGCGGCCGAAAAATCGAATTTATATTTTTGGCTATTTATACGTTTCAGGCCATTTGGAGATGAAAAAAATTTTTTTTGCACCAGAAAAATTTTCAGTTTGGAATTTTCGACCAAAAGTCGGAAATTTTTGTTACGACCGGGCTACTTTGTCGTCACAGTACTCAACAATGGGGATGATTTGAAAGCTTCTAAGGTTAGAAATGTTGAATTCACAGTGTACATGAACAGTTATCGTCTTTTGGAATTGGAGCTGTTTTTCATTTGGCTTCTGCTAGCAGTCAAACATGGCTTCGGGACACTGTGACCAAAAATTGAAAAAAATTTTCTTGTGTTTTTTTTTACTTTATTATGTCTAGATTCATTAGTTCTCATCAATAAAACTATCTGTATATTGTGGAAAATGTTTTTTCCAGCCAAAACCGCCCAAATATGCGGGAGCCGATACCTTTGGTCTGGAAGGGGCGATTGACTTGAACTTTTCACAGGAATGACTGTAATACACTTCTCTATTAATCAAGGTCACAAAATGGTAGTTGGTTAACACCTTTCTGCCAAAACTTTTCACAAAACCGAAACAAAATTCAAATTTTTATTTGGTATCGAGCTCCCTTAGGACTTGCTGAGTAGAACAGTGAGTAAAACCACTAAGGAAAATCCTGTGTATTGTTCCGAAGGTACAATCACTTCCTCTAGTTATTTATGTATTTTTTGTTGTTTAAGGTCACATACATATGCACAATTGCTAATCATGACCGTGACAGTTTTACGGGTGGAGGAAGCCGGAGTACCCGGAGAGAACCACCGATCAACAATGAGCAGCTGCCAGCACCCCAACATCGTAACTCCGCATTGCAGCACAGGCATGGTTAGACTGGTTGAAGACATGCGCACCATCGACGTGCTGTACGCCTTAGTACACGGTGTCATGGTGCTCCCATGTGGACAATCGGGGTTAAGTGCCTTGCCCAAGGACACAACACGGGAGTCCGAATCGATTGCTCAGACAGTCACCCATCCGAGGATTAACCGGGCTCGACATTGCTTAACTTCAGTGATCTGACGAGAACTGGTTACCACAATGTCACCGCACCTCCATCCTTTTATTATATGCTTTCACTAAAAATATAAAGAAATAGTGAAAATGTTGTATTTTTTCATCTTGTCTGAAACAAGACATATGATTAAATTATTTAACCCTTGGGGCCTGGACAAGAAATGTTTTGAATACCCACCACTAGACCATCACCTGCACAATGCCAGTACCTAAGCAGTGACTTCTAGTCAAGTCTTGGCTGCTCATTTAGGTGGCCAAGACTTGACTAGAAACCACTGCCAAGGTAAAATGTCTATTTTCAGCAGGATCTCCTCATGATTGTGTGTTAAGGTTACCTGTTCTGAGGACTTAAAAAGTCGGAAGTGGGCCTTTACAGATTAAAACATGTTTTTTTCACTGTAGGTACAACTATGGAATCATTGAAAATAGTATCAATGAGCATGAAATAAATCCACTAAAATGTAATGAAAGTGAGAGATGTTTACTATTTCATGGTGAAAAGTTTTATTTATTATTTTTATTTATGGTAATAAATTAATACCCATTAACATATCTGTGAAAACCTGAGCAGGCCTGGCCTTTTGAAAAATCCAGGGGAGCCACTACGGCTCTCCTAAATCTGTTTCAGGGGAGCTATTTCACACTTATATTAATTATACACGTTTTTAATAAGGGAATTGAAAGTTTGAGGAGAGCCATTACAGTTTAAGGAGGGCAATTATGGCCCTCCCAAGTATGACTTGAGGGGAGCCAAGGAGAGCCGGAGCAATAGCTCTCCTCAAACGGCCAGGCCTGCCTGAGGGAACTACTTTGCTGAAAGCTGTTCGTTGGTTATCCCTAAAGGCCTGTAAACCAAATGTTTGTAGTTTTCGTAGAAATTACTGTGCATTAATTTGCGATTAAAATGTAAAAATTTTTTCAGAATACGCAACACATATTATATTGAGTGGTTACCATAATTACTTCATGAGTGACTAGTAGGAGAATATGAATTTTCAATAAACAACCTACTTTATGAAATAATTCTGCTATCCGCTTATAAACGATAGGTATCCTCTTTAGAATAAAAGCAATGCTGTTAGAACCACTGATCCAATGTTGAGTTGTGACAGCACAAAAGTGGGTTTAATCATTATCAACTTATCATCCAGAAACAATTTACTATGTGAAGGGTCACTGTGACCATGACCTTTGACCTAGTGAATCCAAAATAAATAGGGCTCTTTCTTGCACCAATCCCAACCTACCTATGAAGTTTCATGAACATGGGTGGAACCATTATCAAGTTATCATCCGGAAACCAATTGTTTACGATTTATTATGTTCAAGGTCTCTGTGACCGTGACCTTTGACCTAGCGGTCAAAATAAATAGTGGTCTTCGACTCACCTAGGCCAACCTACCTATGAAGTTTCATGAATGTGGGTCAAACATTATCAAGTTATCATCCAGAAATCAATTGTTAATGATTTACTATGTTGAAGGGCACTGTGACCTTGACCTTTCACCTAGCGAATCCAAAATAAACAGGGTTCATCCTCTCAAGAAGGCCACCCTACATATGAAGTTTCATAAATGTGGGTTGAACAATAGTCAAGTTATCATCCGGAAACAATTATTTATGATTTACTATGTTCAAGGTCACTGTGACCTTGACCTTTGACCTAGTGAGTCCAAAATAAATATGGGCCTTCCTCTCACTGATACCAACCTACATATGAAGTTTCATGAACATGGGTCAAATCATTATCAAGTTATAAGGTCAAAGTGACCTTGACCTTTTCACCTAGCGAGTCCAAAATAAATAGGGTTCTTCCTCTCAAGAAGGCCACCCTACACATGAAGTTTCATAAATGTGGGTTGAACCATAGTCAAGTTATCATCCGGAAACAATTGTTTATGATTTACTATGTTCAAGGTCACTGTGACCTTGACCTTCAACCTAGCGAGTCCCATAAATAGGGTTCTTCCTCTCACTGATGCCAACCTACATATGAAGTTTCATGAACGTGGGTCAAACCATTATCAAGTGATCGTCCGGAAACCAATTGTTTACAGATTTACTATGTTGAAGGCCACTGTGACCTTGACCTTTCACCTAGCAAGTCCAAAAAAATGCCGATAGGATCACTGATCCAATGTCAAGTTGTGACAGCACAAAAGTGGGTTTAATCATTATCAACTTATCGTCCAGAACCCAGTTGTTTACAATTTACTATGTGAAAGGTCACTGTGACCTTGACCTTTGACCTGGTGATTCCAAAATAAATAGGGCTCTTTCTTGCACCAATGCCAACCTACATATGAAGTTTCATGAACGTGGGTGGAACCATTATCAAGTTATCATCCAGAAACCAATTGTTTATGATTTATTATGTTCAAGGTCACTGTGACCTTGACCTTTGACCTAGCGAGTCCAAAATAAATAGGGGTTTTCCACTCACCTAGGCCAACCTACCTATGAAGTTTCATGAATGTGGATCAAACCATTATCAAGTTATCATCCGGAAACCAATTGTTTACAGATTTACTATGTTGAAAGCCACTGTGATCTTGACCTTTCACCTAGCAAGTCAAAAAAAATGCCGATAGGATCACTGATCCAATGTCAAGTTGTGACAGCACAAAAGTGGGTTTAATCATTATCAACTTATCGTCTGGAACCAATGTTGAAGGTCACTGCGACCTTGACCTTTCACCTAGCGAGTCTAAAATAAATAGGGTTCTTCCACTCAAGAAGGCCACTCTACATATGAAGTTTCATAAATGTGGGTTGAACCATAGTCAAGTTATCATCTGGAAGCAATTGTTTATGATTTACTATGTTCAAGGTCACTGTGACCTTGACCTTTGACCTAGCGAGTCCAAAATAAATAGGGTTTTCACTCTCAGTGATTCCAACCAACATATGAAGTTTCATGAATGTGGGTCAAACCATTATCAAGTTATCGTCCGGAAACCAATTGTTTACAGATTTACTATGTTGAAGGCCACTGTGACCTTGACTTTTCACCTAGCAAGTCCAAAATAAATAGGGTTCTTCCTCTCACTGATGCCAACCTATCTATGAAGTTTCATGGACATGGGTCAAACCATTATCAAGTTATCATCCGGAAACCAAGTGTTTTGATTTACTATGTTCAGAGTCACTATGACCTTGACCTAGCAAGTCCAAAATAAATAGGGTTCTTCCTCTCACAAAGGCCAACCTACATATGAAGTTTCATGAATGTGGGTTCAACCATAGTCAAGTTATCATCCAGAAACCAATTGTTTATGATTTAGTATGTTCAAGGTCACTGTGACCTACACCATTGACTTAGTGAGTCCAAAATAAATAGGATTCTTCCTCTCACTGAGGCCAACCTACCTATGAAGTTTCATGAATGTGGGTCGAACCATTATCAAGTTATCATCCGGAAACCAATTGTTTATGCCCGCGTGCCATTCATCAAACTATAAGTCGAGTTTGACTTCGTCACAGCTGGACTAAACAAGAGGCCCCAAGGAGCCTTAATCACTCACCGGCCAAAGTGATTCAAAAAAGTATTTGGGGGTCACATTCAGTTAGACATGGTTCATCAACACCACAAAGGAATGAAGTCATGTGAGACAAATTTTATGGAACTTGGGCCATGGCTTGAACAAACTTGAATCTTACCCCCCTAAGGATATTGCATACCAAATATCAAAAGCATTCATCTGCTGGATCTGAAGAAGAAGATTTTTAAAGAAAATTCCTCATTTTGAACTAAGTTTTCATTCAGGCTCCCACAGTGAGCCCAAATATGAACCCAAGGACTTGGCTTGAACAAACTTGAATCTCACCCCCTAAGGATGCTGAATGCCAAATATCAAAACATTCCGACTGCTGAATCTGAAGAAGAAGATTTTTAAAGAAAAATTCCTCATATTGACTAAGTTATAATTCGGGCTCCCACAGGAGCCCAAATATGGACCCAGGGACTTAGCTTTAACAAACTTGAATTCCCCCCCACCCCCCTAAGGATGCTACACACCACATATCAAAACATTCCGACTGCTGGATCTGAAGAAGAAGATTTTTTAAGAAAATTCCTCATTTTGAACTAAGTTATCATTCGGGCTTCCACAGTGAGCCCAAATATCGACCTAGGGACATGGCTTGAACAAACTTGAATCTCACCCCCTAAGGATGCTGAATGCCAAATATCAAAACATTCCGACTGCTGAATCTGAAGAAGAAGATTTTTAAAGAAAAATTCCTCATATTGACTAAGTTATAATTCGGGCTCCCACAGGAGCCCAAATATGGACCCAGGGACTTAGCTTTAACAAACTTGAATTTCCCCCCCTAAGGATGCTACACACCACATATCAAAACATTCCGACTGCTGGATCTGAAGAAGAAGATTTTTTAAGAAAATTCCTCATTTTGAACTAAGTTATCATTTGGGCTTCCACAGTGAGCCCAAATATCGACCTAGGGACATGGCCTGAACAAACTTGAATCTCATCCCCTAAGGATGCTGCATACCAAATATCAAAACATTCCGACTGCTGGATCTGAAGAAGAAGATTTTTAGAGAAAATTCCTCTTTTTGATCTAAGTTATAATTCGGGCTAACACAGTGAGCCCAAATATGAACCCAGGGACTTGGCTTGAACAAACTTGAATCCCACACCCCTAAGATTTTTAAAGAAACTTGCCTGAAATGCATTAAGATCAAATTGGGATCCTATACTGAGCACAAATATGAACCCAGGGGCTGATTTGAACAAACTTGAATCAGATACACCCCACAATGTTGCATACCAAATATCAAAGGATTCTGCCTGCTGGATCTGGAGAAGAAGATTTTTAAAGAAATTTGCCTGAAATGCAACAAGTTCGAATTCGGGCTTCTATACTGAGCCCAAATGTGAATCTAGGGGGGCGATTTGAACAAACTTGAATCAGATCCACCCCACAATGTTGCATACCAAATATCAAAAAAGACATTTGCCTGAAATGCACTAAGTTCGAATTCGGGCTTCTATACTGAGCCCCAATATGAATCCAGGGGGCCGATTTGAACAAACTTGAATCAAATCCACCCCACACTGTCGCATACCAAATATCAAAAGATTCTGCCTGCAGGATCTGGAAAAGAAGATTTTTTAAGAAATTTGCCTGAAATGCACTAAGTTCGAATTTGGGCTTCTATAGTGAGCCCAAATATGAATCCAGGGGGCCAATTTGAACAAACTTGAATCAGACCCATACCAAGATGCTGCATACCAAGTATCAAAAGATTCTGTCCACTGGTTCTGGAGAAGAAGATTTTTTAATAATTTTTCTATAATTCACATGGTGCTATCAGAGTTATGCCCCATACAGAGCCCCCAAGGGACGTGGCCATTTCATTTGAACAAACATGAATATGAATTGCCATATAGTAATGACCATCCACATGAAGTTTCATGAAAATCGGACCAGTGGTTTCAGAGGAGAAATCGTTTGAAAAATGTACACGATGACGGACGATGACAGACGACAAGTGATAAGTTGAGCTCCCTTCGGTGAGCAAAAAAACAGATAGGTTTGGGTTCACAAGCAATTGTTTTTTCAAATCAGTGAGGGAGGGACGGGTTTTATTTTTGTTTTTATTTTTTATTAATTTCTGTGTTGAATAAAAGAATGGAATATAGTATATATCTGTATACTTTTTCAAAAGAGACACGTATATTGGAACAGATTATTTTTGGGGGACAATCTAGCCACCTAAATGATTCTTTCATTTAACCCCAGACTGAATCCAAAATGGTTGGAATGAATACATGTAGGATTTGTATCTTCATTTCACTTTTTGGGGGGGAAATCAACTCATATTACATTTTACAAGATGACCGATTGGTAAGCATTTAACTCTTAACCCATGGGGTATTTTCAAGAAATTTTTCATCAAATCTAGTCATGGCTGCTGTGATTCAACCCAAGGACCTCTCGACTTGCGGCCTGCACCTCTACCTACTGAGCCACCGTGCGCCAATGTAAGGAGTTAAAAGTGACAAATGATCCATCAATGTATTTCTGCTAGTTTTTCACCCAGCCTTTCAACAAACATGTGACCTTATCGTACATTAATCTACTTTTAATGCTGTTAATTTTGTTGTTTTGTTTGTGTGTCTCCTCAGTCGAGGTAAAAAAATCTATTTTTAATGCTGGTAGTTGTGTTCTGTGTGCGTGTGTGCTCACTGGAGGTGAACATATACCTGTATACTTGTACCCCATCTAATTGGATTATATGGCCATATATCAAGGGCATCACAACAAACCTTTTGTGAGTTTTCTTTGAATCTCGCAAGAAACTTGAAACCATGCCTTCAGAAGCAAATGTGATTGGTCAGTATGCTACATGTACATTACTTTTCATACCTGCCACCAAACAATGCTCACCATCCTTTGATTATTTAAATAAAGATTTTAATTAGATATGAAGATTTTGCAAGGAGCTTTATTATATCTGCCTTCCTAGATATATAAACTATTCTTGGCTGATATACCCACAAACTTCACTGACACAGGTTTCAACTCAGCTGATACAAATTACCCAGGCAATTAGCAGGAGTGATTCTTCTATTACCAGGCATTGCTACCAATGCATGAATGTTCTCCTTGCCAACTGAACTGTTTACACTTCATGATCAGTCTGTGTGTTTCTGTGAAAATATTTTAAAGCAGTAAATGTAACTCATACCTTGTATTAAAATAATATTCATATAAATATTACGTGCAATAGCAAATTCTTTCCTCTAATCAAATGCAGATGCATCAATAATTGAGAGTGAATTGAATGCCAAATACTGTGAATCAACAAACAAAAATAAAAAAAATTCAAGGCTATTCTAATGCTGTTTCTCGACATTTTGCAGCATTTTTCAAGGCTCTACAATAGCCAAATTCAAGGCTTTTCAAGACCCTGCGTTCAATAATTCTAACAAGACTCCTCCAGTCATTACCCCCTCCTCCCTCTTCCCTGAAAGGGAAGAGTGAAGAGGGGGCAATGACCGGACTTTCCTAATTAGTACTACTCCTTACCAAATAAAACTATATATTTACGATAATTTGCATCATCAGTATTTTTATTTCAGGAATATTCAAGGGTTTTCAAAGCCTCCTGGTCCATTTTCCAGGCTTTCATGGCCTTGAATGGCTTTCAGTCAAATTCAAGGCTGTTCCTTGAATCCAAGACAGCAGGAACCCTGAAAACTGCTCAACCAAGAGGTATTTCTATTTCTCCATGATTGCATCGAACTGTGACAAACAAACTTACAGTCAGAATTAGTTGCAATTAGTTGCCACATATACAATCAATAACATTGTCCTATGTACATATTTTACCAATTAGTGAGGTCCCTGTGAACTAAACCCTTTTTTCAAACACCTGATATTGTGAAATGACATCAGGTAAATCTAAAAATACTTTCCTAGTATCCTTGCAACACACCTGCTAGATACTTCACTTGGTTAGGACCAAGATGTCCACCTTTACCAAGTTTGGAAATAAGCAATCTGTCATTTGCAGATGGAGGTCCCTGGGGGTGGAGAGGGGGGGGGGGGTGGGGGGGGAATTTGCTGATGCTGTCCCATACAGTGGGCTAGAATCCCCCAATATATCCTCTGGGTTCCTCTTTCTGTTTTGGCCTGAGACTTCAGTTTAAGGTTCACAAAGGGAAAATTTAGTGATGCTACTCTGCTGTGCAGGGTAGCACCACCAAATTTCCCATCTGGGAACCTTATTCTGCAGATGACTGTCTGCTTATTTCCAGGCTTGAAATGACATCAGGTAAACCTAAATATACTTACCTGGTATCCTTGCAACACTCCTGCTAGATACTTCACTTGGTTAGGACCAAGATGTCCACCTTTACTATACTCATATCTGACTTCCTGCAAAGCAATAACATCAGCTCCACTACTCATACATGCCTGAATACAAGAAAAAAACATTTGGACATATGCAAAAGGCCTGAATCTTCTATCTGATGAAAACGGTTGGAAACCAATATTTGGGCTCTAACATACGCATTGTATACACAGGTACATTTGTGTCAAAAAATGTATTTTGTCAATTTATTGGTGAGAGATGGCTAGCATATAATGACAAAGAGGATATACATTAGTCCCTAATTTATATGGAGTTAATGAAAGAAGTTCAGTAAATTTGATTTCAGCCAAGGTTTAACTCTGCTCAAATTGAATTTAGTGCACACAGTTAACCCTTTACCTAATGAATCGGCCACATCCGCCCATGTAATTTTCAAATTAAGCAGTTGAAAAAATCTATATTTTTAAAAAAATTGTCAACAAAATCATATCATGTGACCCTTCATTGGAATGAGCTCATCAAGTCATCAAGCTCGTTCCAATTAGGGGTCACATGATATGGCTGTTTTGACATTTTTTTGAAAAATTGTAATTGTCCATCCTGAATTAGTAAGCAAAGGGAGGTTACTGGTTTTGCACTGCATGTGTGCTTAGTTTATTTTTTCAGGATGGTGGATCTTGAGTGATGAGAATGAATGGTTTTAGTTAAGGTTAACCCTTTACCTAATGGATCTGCCACATCTGCCTGGGTTATTTTAAAATTTAGCAGTTGAAAAAAATATATTTCCCAAAAAATATTTTTGAAAACTTTAAAAAAAAACCCAGTATTTATTTATTTATTGGTGTTTAAGGTCACATATTTCTGCTCAACGGCTAATCATGACCACGACAGTTTTACAGGTGGAGGAAGCTGGAGTACCCGTAGAGAACAACCGAGCAACGGCGAGCAACTGTCAGCTCCCCAACATACTAACTCTCCACACAAGCAGGGTTAGCATTGGTTGAAGACATGTGCACCATCGATGTGCAGTACGACTTAGTACACAGTGTCACCGTGCCCCCATGTAGGCAATGGGGGTGAAGTGTCTTGCCCAAGGACACAATGTGGTTGCCGCAGGTGGGATAATAAACAGCTGCGCCATGAGCGCATGATACGCCCATTATTAATTACAAGAGGGAACCACACAATATGCATATACATGTGTACTTGTCAGGTTACATATACTTGCCACCAAAAAAACATGAAAATTGCTCAAAGTCCAACATGTGGAAAATTGCCTATATTTTGATGAATAAAGTCCCATAACTCTGGAATAACAAATAGGACAGCGACACAAATCGAAAGGGAGATTCCTTCTATCAACATATACTTGTGACCAAAAAATCATGAAAATTGCTCCAAGCATTTTCAAGTTATTGTTCGACATGTGAAAAATAAAGTCCCATAACTCTGGAATGACTAATCGAATGGCGACAACAACCGAAAGGGAGCTTCCTTCCATCAACATAAACCACCTACCAAAAAATCATGAAAATCTCTCGAAGCATTCTCGAGTTATCGTACGACATGTTAAAAATCAACAATTTTCTAAGTAATAAAGTCCCATAACTCTGGAATGACTAATCAAACGGCGACACTAAATGAAAGGGAGCTTCCCTCCATCGATATACACCACCTACCCAAAAATCACGAAAATCTCTCAAGGCGTTCTCGAGTTATCGTACGACGTGTAAAAAATCAACAATTTTCTAAGTAATAAAGTCCCATAACTCTGGAATGACTAATCGAACGGCGATACTAAACGAAAGGGAGCTTCCCTCCATCGATATACACCACCTACCAAAAAATCACGAAAATCTCTCGAAGCGTTCTTGAGTTATCGTACGACATGTGACCGGACAGACGGACAGCAGTATACCATAATACAACCCGCTTTTTCAAAACGGGCGTATAAAAAAAAAAAAAAAAAACAAAAACCAGTAATTACCATAATAATTTTTTATAAGTGTTGGGTAAAAGTTTAATAAACAGAGTACAAAATATAATTATGATATCCTTTTTATAACATGGTCATGTATAAGTGTAAACATGCACATGCACTGGATTGAATTTAATTTATTGCAACGTTCTCATGTCTGCATCATTTTTGCAAGGTCTTTGATCAACCCACTTAATCTCACTTCCATTCAATCTTTCATATTGAGCCCACACTTTTCTTAAAACAGCCATTCAAATTTTATTATTATTTCAATTTCTGCCCCCAAAATTCACCTTATGGTCCCTACTTTGAATGAGCTCTCTGAGCTCTTCCAATTAAGGGTCATCAACTATGTTTTAATTGGAAAAAATTTATCTTTTAGTTACTTGAGGTTTTTCTTGTGCAGGTGTCATCTGCTATTCAGAGTAGGCGAAGGGTTATTGAAACTTGGGGCCAAATTGAGTCTGTTTGTATATGAGATGTCTGATAGCTGCTTACCACTGCCAGGTAGTTCTCTCTTTGAGTACCATAACTTTCATCACCTGCTAAGTTATCACTCCAAACAACAAAAAACCCTCATCAAGTGTCAAGTGATCATTTGGCTGTTTTAGTAACATGGCATATCTAAAAAGCTCAGAATACAATGGCTCATTTTGAAAGAAGAAGGAAGTGAAATAGTTTCTTGAAACTGTGTCTCACACTTTCAAAACAACAGCAGCACCGTGTCATAATGCCATGGCAGCCATATTGAATTGACAAGCTGGGCCAAAATCGAAAGGAAACATTGTATAGTCATCCACAAGGAACTCCTAAAATTATGATTTGATCAAATAAGCGGTTTTCAAATCCAACATACAGTGAATGCAATACAGAGGTCGCAAAAAATTTTCTAAGTCAAAAGAGTGAAAAAGGGCATTAACTCTGGGAAAAATTGTTGGACGGAACCCATTCCTTGTGCATATCCGTTCCCCCATGCGGGACTATCAGCATACCAAAGGAGATCTAAATCAGACAGATAGCTTTGAAATTACAATCCAAAATTATTTGTATGGATGGACGGATGGACGGACATTCTTACACATTCTTAATTGTGGGGTTTTTCCCCCATGTTAAACCCTAACCCCACAAGGTAAAAAAAATTAACCCCACAGTGCAAAAAATAACCCCACAAGTGGTCACTGTACTAACCCAACCCCACAACTACCACTGACCCTAAATTGTAAACCTCACAATGTACCTCTGCAAAGCCCGGATGGACAGATGGATGGACGGACAGACAGACAGACAGACAGATGGACAGACAGATGGATGGAGGTCTCCACTAGATATCCTAAATCCTCCTTCAGAGGTCACGGGCATTATAATGGAAAAAATACCATGGTTGCTCTATGATAAGATCTAGCATGGGCCTGTAAGTATAATATGGCACAATCGATATAAGTCTGTAGCAGGGCTCAGCAAAAAACTTTTCAGTCCACTTTTCCAGTAGAATAGTGGATGAAAAAGACTACTTACCGATATTCATATGTAAAAAAACGCAGCATGCTAGGCTTGCATGTCTGGCTTTTTAGCTCATTTTAATTTTTTGTCTTGACAGTTTCAGCTCACCAAAGTCTGTTCTTTGGAAAACTCTTAGCAGAGCAAATTTTTCTAAAGATCATTTAACCCTTTGCCTAATGAATGGACTGCATTATCCACTTAATTTACAAATTCAGCAATTGAAAGAACATTATTTTTTAAAGTATTTCAACCAAGCCATATCATGTGACCCCCAACAGTGGAATGGAGTCACTGAACTCATTGCCAAAGAGGGGTCACTTGCTATGGTTTTGTTGAAAATTTTGAAAAAATGTGAAAAAAATAGTTAACCCTTTACGTAACCCGAAAGGCAGACAACACTTGCAAATAAAATTCTTGAATAACTGAACTTTTTTATTTTTCACATCAAAAATATACCTGATGACCCCTCATTGAAACAAGCTTAATCAGCTTGTTCCAATGGTGGGTCATAAGTTATGCTTTTGAGACATAAAATGAAACTAGACTGAAGAATACCCCTGCGCAGCACATGGCTAGGAGGTTGAAGAGCAAACTGTGATTTGTTACTCATACATAAGCTGTGTCTGTAAGACACATATGATTACCTCACAAAGTCTACCACACTCAAACCATGTACCATACAGGTACAATTCTGCAAAAAAATTGACCAAGTTCAACAACCTGTAATTTTGTGAAATATTGATGCAAATCAAAATCCTGACAAAATACACACCTCTGGTATATGTACAAACATCCTGTGAAATAAAAAGGTCCCAGTTGAAAACTGTGAGAGGGGTTAGCAGGACAAACCATGTACCATACAGGTGAAATTCTACAAAACAATGACTAAGATCGAAAACCTGTAATTTTGTAAAATACCCCTGGTATATGTAGAAATATCCTGTGAAATAAAAAGGTCCAGACTTGAAAACTGTAAGAGGAGTTAGCCAGACAAACAATGTACCCTAGATGCGGACAGATGGATGACAGACAGATGGATGGATGGCAGGACAGACAGTGGATGGATGGATGGATGGATGGATGGATGGATGGATGGATGGATGGATGGATGGGTGGATGGATGGATGGATGGATGGATGGATGGATGGATGGATGGATGGATGGATGGATGGAGATGGATGGATGGATGGATGGATGGATGGATGGATAGATGGATGGATGGATGGATGGATGGATGGATGGATGGATGGATGGATGGATGGATGGATGGATGGATGGACAGGGGTAAAACAATATGCCCTTGCCTATTCATCGCGGGGCATAAAAATAATGAAAACTGAATGTTGATTTCTGTGAATAGTGCTGGCCGATTTTGGCCATTACATTGGGTAAAGGGTTAAAATAACCTATTTTCATATCGTGTGTATTGGGTAAAGGGTAGAGACAATAAATAAAACAAATATGTATTAGTATGATTGGTTGTAAGGAAATATTTACACTGTTGTCTTTGATTCCAGTGAATTAGCTTTCTGCATATATGTAGTTTAGTATTTGAGTCATATGGTGCTCCATGAGAAAGAGATGAAAACATTTTGACCAGTTTGATTCTTATACTCTCTTGGACACCCCATATCAACTCCAGGCCAAACACCTGCAATTTGTATTGTGCAGTTCAGGTAAAAGATGTCTGAATTGGTTTTTGTTTACTATTTTCAAATTTCTTGTTGTACCACAAATTTAGAGCCACTTTATTAACCAAACTGTCTCAAAAGTCACAAAATTACACTGCATTCCAAACTGTGTGTTCAAATCTGCCCACAGAGATGATAGCCTTTGATAGGATGGGAGGATGGTTGACTTTTGCCTTTCTTCTCTTGCAGAATCCAATCAGCTCTTAATATGAACAAACTTGAACCTTCACCTCTTAAAGAAGCAACAATCTGAATGTTAAGCACCAAAGAATATTCTGAAGAAAGTTTAAGCATGGAACAGTAAGACAAATGCACTCTAAACAGGCTATTAATTGAAAATAGAATAGTTTTCATTTTTGGAATTCCTGTTAAAAAAATTTCCACAATCCTGTATTAGTATTTCCATTAGCTCCTTCAATCCTGTACCCTATGGAACATGAAACCAACTAACCTTGTGTAATTTTTTAGCCATGTAGTGTGTGATATGGCCGTTACCAATATCTTGTAACCAGAAAGTATGACTAACCATGTGCAATGCAGTGTTAATCATAGTTTCTAGTTATAAATGTTTTCATTTTTAACTGAGTAACTAACCCTGTGCACTGTACAGACTTAGTGTAAATCTCATCTAAGTCAACTCTTTGGGAACGCGGTGGCTCAGTAGGTAGAGGTGCAGGCTGCAAGCCGAGAGGTCCTCGGTTCGAATCCCACCTGGGGCATCTGCGTTGTGTCCTTGGGCAAGACACTTCATCTCCATTGCCCGCGTGGGGGCACGATGACGCCGTGTACTAAGGCGTACTGCACGTCGATGGTACGCATGTCTTCAACCAATCTAACCCTGCCTGTGCTGCAGTGCGGAGTTACGATGTTGGGGAGCTGGCAGCTGCTCGTCGTTGCTCGGTGGTTCTCTCCGGGTACTCCGGCTTCCTCCACCCGTAAAACTGTCATGGTCATGATTAGCCATTGTGCATAAATATATGACCTTAAACATCAATAAATAAATAAATAGTCAACTCTTTGCACAACGTAATGACCAAAACCAGCCAGTACTATTCAAACTCAGCTTAAGACCCCTCAGTGTTTTTTTCAGTGAATTCCAAAAATGAAACTACGTTCTATTTTCAATTAATAACTTGTTTCTAATACTATATGGATTTTTCTTCAAGATCATCATCGTATCTTTAATTTTCCTGTCATTAAATAAGCTATGAATGCAGCATGAAAATGGAAAAATAAGTAAAATTATAATTTGTTAGGTACATTGCATTTCATACAAACTAGCTCAGACTGTGTATAACTAGTGTGGTTCAAATTTCACTCTGGTGATATGGCCACAAATGTTGGCTGTGCTACAGACTTAGAGCCAGAAATTTCATTATGCACAACTGTCTTAGTTTACATATTTATTGAAATTGCTGGCATATAATATGAGTGGTCACACATTTAGTTCTTGGAATAAAATTTATTGGTATATTTATCTGAAACATATTTTGATTCCTGATTTCCTTTGACCGAGTCTGTGATCCCCAAGAGAGCAAAATTATCCACATCTTTTAAAGACTTTTGGGGGGGGGGGGGGGGGGGGGGGATGGGCTTTTGCCAAATTTAATTTTATAATCTCTGAAATTTATATACATACCAGTTAACACCCCTTCCTGGGGGCGCGGTGGCTCAGTTGGTAGAGGTGCAGGCTGCAAGCCGAGAGGTCCTCGGTTCGAATCCCACCTGCGGCAACCGCGTTGTGTCCTTGGGCAAGACACTTCACCACGATTGCCTACATGGGGGCACGATGATACTGTGTACTGAGGCGTACTGCACGTCGATGGTGCGCATGTCTTCAACCAATCTAACCCTGCCTGTGCTGTGGTGCAGAGTTCAGAGTTACGATGTTGGAGAGCTGACAGCTGCTCGTCATTGCTCGGTGGTTCTCACCGGGTACTCCAGCTTCCTCCACCCGTAAAACTGTCACGGTCACGATTAGCCATTGTGCATAAGTATGTGACCTTAAACACCAATAAATAAATAAATAATAAATAACACCCCTTCCTTAACTCTTTTCCAGTCTGACAATGCTTGCAAAAAAGTTTTTTGAAGAACTAAAATTTCCATTTTCTGTCTCAAAAAACATAGCTTATAACCCTATGAGCTCATTCCAATAAGGGGTCATGAGCTATGTTTTTGAGACAAAAAAAATGAAATAACAAAAGAATAGTACAATGTGAAGCATTGTTTCTGCCTCCTCCTGCAATGTCAAAATGGGTAATACAAATAATTATTCAATTTTCTACTGCCATTCAACAAATGCAAAAAAATTATTCTCAAACAACAATGAAGTTTTTTTTTAAGTCTAAAGAAGGGCATAACTGTGGTAACTATGCATGGACGTAACCCACTATATGCAGATATCTCTTTCCCAGAATGGTCTATCACCACACCAAAGAACATCAAAATCAAACAACCAATGCAGTGTTATGATGCAAAATGTTTGCATGGAATTTTTTATAAGTGTAACAAGGGCCATAACTCTAGTCTGTATATATGGATAAAACCCACAATATGTGGACATCCTTTCCCCATGCTGGGGTCTCACCATACCAACGGACATCAAAATCCACACAAGTGACTGAGTTATAATGCAAAATGTTCGTACCGAGTTTTCTAAGTGTAACAAGGGCCATAACTAAGGTAGGATTGTAAGGACAAAACCCAAGATGCATGGATATCATATCCCACATGCTGGTCTATCAGCATTTCATAGGACATCAAAATCCGACAACTGATGCCAGGGTTATAATCCAAAATGTTCATTTTACTATTTTTCAAAATCCTACAAGGGCCCTAAACCTGGTATGAATGTGTGGACAAAACCCATGATTTGTGGATATCATTTCCTACATGCTGGTCTATTGTCACACCACAGGACATCAAAATCTGATGACACGATGCCAGAGTTATAATGCAAATGTTTATACAGATGGATGTACAGATATATGTACAGACAGATGAATGTATGGATGGAGGTCTCGACTATAAACCCACCTATCCACCGAACCTCCTAAGGAGGTCGGGGCATAATAAAATTTTGATGGCGGTTTTTGACAGTACTGGCCATTTTTTTCTCATTACATTGGGAGAAGGGTTAAGACATGTGTTACAAAGGAAAAAACCTTGCACCTGACACTGATCCTTGGGAAGATCTCTAAGGACCTGTGTCAGGAGCAGCTATTATTGCAGTGGATCAAAAATACAATTCATGCAACAAAAACAAACAAATACAAAAGTTTATAAGTCCAAATTTGAACCGAAAAAAGCAAATCAATTACAGTGGAGCCCACTTAATTGTATATCTCATAATTGCATAACCCTGTTAATTGAATATAATTTCCCAGCACAATACCATTTACCATACCTCCAGTACAAATTTGACCTGTCAATTGAATACAGGTTATAGAGTAAACTCCTGTTAATTGAATAAAAAATCTTGCAACATGAGAAATTACCGACGCTCACCAGTTTTCCTTTGCTTATAGACCTATTTGGCCTCAGTACATCCAATAAGGCATTTAATCTATTATATCTTGTTTGACAGAGCTCATGGAGCTCTGTCAAACAAGATACAATAGAATAAATGCTAAGCATGAAACAATAGAATAAATGCTAAGGTTATCTTCAGAATACAGGAAAGTGACACAATCCCTGTTAATTGAATACACCATGAATTGAATAATTTTCGTTAGGCAAAGTGGCTATACAATTAACAGGGTTCAACTGTACCAAGAACGTACAATTTGTAGGCATACTTTATGCTTGATTCATAGGTTTGTGCTCAATTCAAGATTTGATAAGTAACAAAATATATGCATCACAGGGCCACATAAAAGTCTTACCTGACCAACTTTTGACATCCTTGTAACATAGTCAGAATCACTGCCAGAAAAGGAGTTCATGTTCCAAATATTGAAAGTTAGAACTTTAAATTTGATAATTGGTTTTTCAGTCTGTTGATAAACCGAAATATGATCTCTCAGTACTATTGGTTCAATATCCTTGACATCAGCTGGACAGTAAGAAGGCAAATTTTCAATAAATGGAATGCCAGTATATTTATCACAGGTTATTTGATGAACAGTAGCTGATGGTGGAGATCTAACAGATTTATAAATCACAGATTCAGCTTTCCTTTGGGTTTGTTTTGTATCATTTGAAGGTATTGGGTTTTGAAGGTAAGTATGTGAATAAATGTTCCAGTGTTTTCTGGGATACTCTGTAATTATGAAGTTGTGAATGATGAATTTATTCAACTTCCTTATCTTCCACTTTAACTGTATAGCTGATGTGGTTCCAAATAGAATATGATGTGAGGTTTGCTGTGAATATTCTTCCTTGGCATCTTTGGTGGTTACTATAGCAGGCTCATAATCATCCGGAGTAAAAATGAGGTCCTGCAAAATTTTATAAAATAATATAATTACATATTAACCCTTTGAGCACTGATGGTATATTGCATGCTAGTTAAGACCTTTTGCCCAACGCAGACGATATCAAAATTTATTATTTTAAATATCATTTTTTTTAAATTTTTCAAAAAATTTCAACAAAACCATATCATGTGACCTCTCGTTGGAATGAGCTCGTTGAAATTTTTTGAAAAATAATATTTTTTCAACTGCTGAATTTGCAAATTACGCGGGTGGATGCGGGCGATTCGTTGGGTAAACGGTTAAGGCCTGCACATTGAAAATCTTGATTGGTCTACCACACAAATTCACTGAGCAAGTTTGTGCCTTATGAATTCAGGTTGCCTTTCGATCACAGACTGAAAAAGCAGTATTTCAGGTTCAAAGGGTTAAGATCTTAAATGTGTGCATCATAGTTTTTTATTGCACACCTATGCTTTTATTTTCATAAAATACACGCGTTTTCGGCAAAAACTGAAGTGAACAATAAATTTTTTAATACTGTCCTTGAACAATACAGATCACATGCGAAGACTGTTTAACTATTTCTTTTTTTACGTTTTGGTTATTTTTGGCAATAATTTGTGATTTTAATATTTTTTTACTAAACTGTAGACATGCAATAAATACAGAACAGCATACACATTCAAACTGTCATTTTTTTACCACATAGGATCGATTTCGGCATAGAGATAATACTGAACAAGAAGCCGAAGGCTTCAAGTTCAATATTATCCCTCCACCAAAATCCATTGATATTTTTTTAGTAAACTGTAGGCATGCAATAAATACAGAACAGCATACGCATTTGAACTGTCATTTTTTACCACACTCGATCGATTTTGATGGAGGGATAATATTGAACTCAAAACCTTTGGCTTCTCGTTCAATATTATACCTTTGCCCAAAATTGGTCTTGTGCAGTAAAAAATGACAGTTCAAACACGAATGCCATTCTGTCTATTTAGATATTTGTTTCAGGTATTACAAGAATTCACAATAGTTACTTCATGTTAGATTTCATTTCTGTTACAATGAAAGTATCAATGACACTGCAGCTTAACTTGACTGTGTACACTGTTTGATGAAAAGGATAATATTCAATGTTTATGAAAGGATTAAGAAACTAGAGCTATCACTGAAGGTGATTAATATCCCCGCTTTGGATTTTTAGAGGAATGCACTTCTGATCATGTAGGCGAAGGCCATAAGGAAATGTATACATAAAGATCATTTTTTGTTGTTGAAATTTGTATTTGCATGTGGCCTTCCACAGAACAGCACTGAATACTTAAAGAGCCCACACATATATGGTTTACATTTGGAAAAACACATTTACAATGTGCATCATGTATTCAAAATCGGTTCATTAATGTAGGAGGAGTTACACACACAAGAATCCCATTTGAAAACCCATAATAAATCCAAGTTAAAGGGAGATAACCTGGTTAAAATTGTCGCAGATTAAAAATTTGGGAATATGCATATGTTCACTTAGTTCTGATAATGTTTGAAAGGTTTCGTCAAAATTGATTGATAAATGTAGGAGGAGTTGCACGCATAAGAATTTCATGTAGAAACCCATAATAAATCTAAGTTAAAGGGAGATAACCTAGTTAAAATTGCCACAGCTCAAAAATTTTGGAATATGCGCATGTTCACTTAGTAGTGATGATGTCTGTAAACTTTCGTCCAAATTGATTGATAAATGTAGGAGGAGTTGCGCACACAAGAATTTCATGCAGAAACCCATATTAAATCAAAGTTCAAGAGAGATAACCTGGTTAAAATTGTCGCAGATCAAAAAGTTTGGAATATGCACATGTTCACTTAGTAGAGATGATGTTTGAAAGGTTTCATCAAAATCGGTTCATTAATGTAGGAGGAGTTGCGCAAACAAGAATTTGTTCGAACGGAAAGACATAATAAATCTAAGTCAAAGGGAGATAACCTGGTTAAAATTGTCGCGGATCAAAAATCTTGGAATATGCGCATGTTCACTTAGTAGTGATGATGCCTGAAAAGTTTTGTCCAAATTGATTGATAAATGTAGGAGGAGTTGCGCACACAAGAATTTCATATAGAAACCCATATTAAATCAAAGTTCAAGAGAGATAACCTGGTTAAAATTGTCGCAGATCAAAAAGTTTGGAATATGCACATGTTCACTTAGTAGAGATGAAGGTTTCATCAAAATCGGTTCATTAATGTAGGAGGAGTTGCGCACACAAGAATTTGTCCGGATGGAAAGACTACGGACGTACGGACGGACGGACGGACGGACGGACGGACGTACAGGGCGATTCCTATATAGCCCCCACTTCTTCGAAGCGGGGGTATAATAAGACAAGAGTTGTGATAATTGAGAGTTCTGTACCCTACATGCTATGTTTTCAACAAGAATAATTTGAGGTGCAGACTATACTAAAGAATTGAGGCCTGGGTTGATGTGACCCTCCCAGTTAACGTATGTCATCCAAAGTTACCAAGTTACTGTAAAATCATTCCAAAATGAGTCATCCTACCAAGTTACAATGAAATCCCTTCATAAAAATGACTCGTAGACTTTGCTAAAGGAATCTATGTCATGTGACAGTTAGGCGGTCACAGTTGACTGATCGTGACCAAACTAGGGAAGACAAAAATAAACATGAAGCACTAAACACAATTTTTGTGGACTTATCAATTTATTTATTTATTTATTTATTGGTGTTTAAGGTCACATATTTCTGCACAATAGCTAATCATGACCACAACATGGAGATAAAGTCATGTTTAGTCAATCGTTTATACCATGTTGCACATTTTAGAGGATTTCCACCCCAAACATTGGTGACTGCATCCTATTGTACCAGTAAAACAGAGCTTGTTTACAACAGCAAACAAGCACTGCTTCACTTCCTAGACTTCCCACAGGCATATGTACTTCCCAAGTGAGGAAAGTGAGGAAAGGGGAAGAGTATAATGAACAGTTATACAACTTTAAAAAAGACAGATTTTTGAAAAAAATACAAAGAGAGATCCTCATCTCTAATGTTACGCAAATATTATAAAAACAGTTAAAAGAAAGTACAATTGTCATTCCAAGCACAACTGTACTATGAGTATTATCCAAAACTAATAAAACATGAACCTCTATGTTTTTTAAACTTCTAAAGATAAAGACGCACTTGCAATAAAAATTACTAGTTGAAATATGTCCTCACTCGTGTAAGAAATGATGAGATGTACACAAGACGCCACAATTTTTTTTATAGCCATACAACTTAATTTCACCGCAGGTGAGTAGAAGTAATTACTGCATGACTTCGATGAAAGGAAGTTCTATGCAAAGATTTGGTAAAACAACAGTGGCGTGAGGGCTTCACAGTTCCAATACAGCTTCGCGCCATATAACAACTGAAGTAACAAAAGAACTTTCTGCAAACTGCAGCTATATAAAACACAACTCATTTCTGTCCTTCTACTAAGTACGATGATGCCAATTGATATCAGGATTTCTATGACAACCAGACTATTCATACGACAGATTATCGTGGAAATCATGATAGTCTACCGGAATCACAAATTTTAAGTCTTGAAGATCTCGATATTTAGAGGCCTTGATTGGAATACGACTTGTGTGAAGGGCAGGAAGTTCATTCCCGACAATAAAAACATCAGAGCCCCTCGTTTTTTTCTTAGGAATGTCTTCAAATTTGTCATCAAAACTCAGTTTGTAGGATATGGTACCATTTGGTGAGTATTTCAGTACATGGACATCAACTACACATGGGTCACCAGCTTTTGAACCAGGCCGAATAGAATTGTAATATTTTAATCTCCTGAAGTTCTTGAAAAAGTTGTGTGTTAAATATTTAACATCATATGGCCTGCAATTTTTCATGTTCTGTACATAGTTATGTGGGGTATATATTGGCTTGTTTTTCAGACGAGTTTCAATTGTTGAGTGGACACTGTCACACTCCATTTGTGTGTGACCTTTCTCAAGATATTTCTGGCATATAACAATTTGTTTCTCCATTGCTAACTTCAGTAGGGCATTGGGGAGAACAACATTCCTGTTTTGGTTGTTACAACCATCAGAAAAGATGACAATCTCAGAAACATTATCTGGTTGTTGTGTTATGTTGTCAGATATGCACGAACAATATGTGTCAGCGGTCACCTTCTCCTTCGTGTCAAACGTAGCAGGTAACAGCTTTGCTAACCAAGTCATATATAGTGTAATTATGGCAACACAATTTGGTTTTGTAGTAAAGTGTGCTTGCTTGGAGAGAGGGTGATAAGAGAACAGACTGCTTGTCAATTGTCACCACACGAAGAGTGTCATCATTATTTGCTCTGTCTTTGTCACGACTCTTTTCTTCGTGGGCCTTCTCTTTTCTCGCCAGATGAGCAGCAAATTGTTCTTCGTCTAGATTACCAACCTGGTGAGAGCAGCACAAATCACATTGGTCCTTCTTAGGGAAAAAAAATGAAAGGTTCTTATCGGTGAAGACTTTACTAAATGTCGTACGACTTCCGACCCCCTGATTTTTATCCAATGTGTCCTCTTTATACACACTGTACAGATCAGCATGGCTAGCGAAATGCGGCTCTAGATAAAGCTTCTTTGATAAAGCTTCTTTGAAGAAGCCCTAAAATAGTGGGATTCCATTTTGGCCAAAGACTCCAGGAACATTTTTATGTTGCTCTCTATTCTCTGCTTGCCTCTTTTGTCTGGGGGAGTTAAAATTGGCACGCCATTTTCAAACTTTTCCATCCAGGAATAAACAGTTCTTTCTCCAAGTGCAAGTGTGCCAAGAAACATTGCCTTACATACTCTATAACACACCTCATTTTTTTTCAAATAATATTCGAAAGAAAATTGTTTCTTACTACATCTGCTTTCAGTTTTGTTTTTGATTTGTGTTTTAATTACAGTATTAGCAACGAATGTCCTTTTTTTGCTCCAAGACATACTTTTCCAAAATGAATTGAAAATGTGTCCTCGTTCTGCTAGTGAAAATTCTCTGCAGCTTCTTGATTTCTGACAAAACGGAGTACAGCGAACATCCAAAATCATATGTTTTCTGTCGTGGCCCTGGCCCTTTTGCCATCTGCTACCATGGACAGAGATGAATAAGACTCTCCCTTCATACACTTAATTTTATTGATATTTTTTGTCCATAGGTGTGGAGAGGGGCGCTTGTGTCGGCATAGCTGGTTTGTCTCCGTGTGTGAGGTTGAAACTGTACACCCATGATTGCCAATTGCAATTTGTTGCGAAGTTAGAGTTCGAGTATTGGTGTCAACAGAGTCTTCAAATTCAGCCAACTGGTCCTCACTCACAGAACTATCTGTAGTGGGGGTAATGCATGTAGGGGGTCTCCAGTCGGGATCTTTGCTTGTGTCATCATGATCAACCTCGAGTGACTCGTCACATTCTTCAGAAAGGAGAGCGGGTTCCCCGTGATGGAGACTTATGCTCGCACATGTAGCAACTTCAGAAAATACAGCATCATTAGTTAGAATTGACGGTGACTGAACAATTAACTCCTCGTTTATAACAGTTTTCTCGGCCTCGCGTGATTCCAATGAGGAGTCAAAGAATGTATCATCAAGAAATAGTGTGTCTTCAATTTCATGGAAGACGGGTTGTGAGAGAAAGAGCTCCGTCACGAAACCCTTGGGGGAGGAGTTATCAGAATGATTCACTTTAGAAGAAATCTTGCAGTCGCGTTTCAATGCCGCGCTAACTTTTTCAACTTCACCATCTTTTGTACGGTATGTGCATGTTTCACATGCTGCAGTATCAGTTGTTTGTTCTAAACAGGCAATTTTCTCCCGTGGGCCATCTGAAACAACACTCACCTGACTGGGAGAATTGACGATATTATCATTAGATGTCGACGTTTGCTTTGTAGAACTTTGAGTGATTAAACCTCCTTTTTTCGCGAGAGCCAAACGAACTAACTCCTTACCCCTTGAATAAATTTCAGCAACTGTTTCTACAGTTTGGGTGAAATTTGAACTCAATGGTCCCTCTTTTTTGTGATACAAGATACCTAGGTGTTGTTATAGGAAATAAGCAATAGTACATGTGTTCCAAAAATTGAAATTGTCTTGAGCTGAAGTCACCACACTCACGGGCATCTAGAGTCTTTAACACACCTTTTGATTTACTTATACGAAGATCAGTGCTACTTCGAAGCCATATTGAAGACACCATGTGATTATATGATTGAGAAATTTCTACCCCTGGAAAGAAATTAATTAAAAACAAGAGCGCTCGTATCGCTGAAGCAATACAATGTCCCCTACCAGACTAATGAGCATTAATAATTATACAAATGTTATAACCAGGATGTGATCAGCATGAATTCCGTTGAAGCATTTCCAAAAAAAGTCCAGAAAACTGATATTTTGGCGCTTTTCCATATTTCCAAGGGCCATAACTCACACAAGAATAATGCAATCAGCATGAAACTCGAACTTAATCTGTAAGTCATCGTTCTATAGAAGGTTACCAAGAATGAAATCATTCGGTTGAAGCATTTCCAAAAAAAGTCCAGAAAACTAAAGTATGACTGACAGACTGACTGACAGACTGACGGATGGACAGTGTACAAATGAAACTTGATCTGTAAGTCATCGTTCTATAGTAGGTTACCAAAAATGAAATCATTCCGTTGAAGCGTTTCCAAAAAAAGTCCGGAAAACTAAAGTATAACTGACTGACAGACTGACGGATGGATGGACAGAGTGTAAATGAAACTTGATCTGTAAGTCATCGTTCTATAGTAGGTTACCAAAAATGAAATCATTCCATTGAAGCGTTTCCAAAAAAAGTCTGGAAAACTAAAGTACCACTGACAGACTGACTGACAGACTGACGGATGGATGGACAGAGTGTAAATGAAACGTGATCTGTAAGTCATGGTTCTATAGTACGTTACCAAAAATGAAATTATTCCATTGAAGAGTTTCCAGAAAAAGTCCGGAAAAGTTAAAAAATTTATAGTAATTTATATATTTTTTATACTTACCAATGACCCAGACATAGCTGGTGGTAATTCTCAAAAAGCTAGGGCCAAACACAAATTTTGCCCCCCAATCCCCAAAATTTGCATCCAAAACCGAAAATAACATGTCCTAAATGGTCCTCCATACTTTTCCTCCACTGCGCATGCGCAGTGTCAAGCAGGTCTCGAAATTGGTGCCAATTATCATTCTTACAAGCAGTGCCTGGTCAGCGCTATGTACTCAGCGGGGAGCTACGAGTTCCCAACTCCTGGGAGGGCCATCCCCGTCTGGGTCATTGGTAAGTATAAAAAATATATAAATTACTATAAATTTTTTAACATTTTTATACTGTACCAATGACCCAGACATAGCTGAATAGAAAAAAGGCTGCAAGGCCTAGGACATAGAGGAAAATCCAATAAGCTGAACTATATATAATAGAGTCATCCCCTTGAGGAGTAAAGGAGGATTAGGCTTTACATGTATCTTTCTTATTTATGACAAATTAGAAAGACACAACACCTTTCATAATTGAGCATAATAACATCCATGTTCTCTATTAACATCCAGTATAACCCTTTATACTAATTATTTTTAAAGTAAGCCAATAAATAAAGTAAGTCCAGAGAATTGAGACTCTTTATACTCATTAAAAGTGTCCGAGGATTGTATATTAACGCCCGTTTGACACGTGACATATACAAATGTTTCACACCGAGCTACACTTTAAAAATATGAAATGAATGAATTTAAACATTAGCTTTACACTTTAAAACCATCCCGGTACCGACTCAGAATTACTGACTCCGGAGGAGGTATCCCCTTGCTTTTCACTATAAAGCAGGTGACCTAAGGGAACACCCCCCCCCCCCCCCCCACTTCCCCTTGCCCTGGGTCAAATAGCCCAGAGCAAAGAGGGCAGCAGGACAGAGTCACTGCCGGAACAGAAAGCCTGCATAACTATAGTTGCAACTGTTTAGTGGACGACATTCTGAGCAACAGATAACGGACCTAAACAATGCAGGTCTCCAGAAATGGACTCAATATTTCTGAGATAAAAATTTGTGAATGTGGATGGCTGAGACCAATATGCAGCCTTCATTAAATCTGTAATAGCAACACTATTTGCGTAAGTTCAAGATGTAGAAAGAGCTCTTACTTCATGAGCCGAAATCTTAAGCACAGACTGCTGAGGTGAAGATAGATTATCATAAGCAGTACGGATAGTTAATTGAATCCATCTAGCAATAGAATGGACCATAATGTCCTATCTATTAGGCATCAGAGACAGAAAGAAGCATTTTCGTCCCTTTCTGATAAACTGAGATCTTCGTTTATAAATACGTAAAGCTCTAACCGGACAGAGTAAAGGCCTATGCCCGTCTGAAGACGGAAAAGCCTTAATAACTAGAGGGCTGCCACATCCACGGGGCAGCTGATCCCCCCGAAAAAAGTGTGGTCATCATAAGATTTTCTAAGTTGAAAAGGGGCATAACTCTGGTAAAATTAATCAGGACAAACCCATTTTTGAACTTGACCCGTATTTTGATATGTTTGCACCACATATCAAGTTTGGTTACAATCAAACTATCTTGAGGAAAGTTACCATCCGGAAACCAAAAATCATAAGATTTTCTAAATTAAAAAGGGGCATAACTCTGGTAATATTAATCAGGATGAACCCGGATTCGAACTTGACCTGTATTTTTATATGTTTAAGCCACATATCAAGTTTGGTTACAATCAAACTATTTCAAGGGAAGTTATCATCTGGAAACGAAATGTAAACAGACGGACGGACATACGGATGGATGGACAGACGGACGGACGGACAAAAAAAAAACGCGTGACGACTATATCCCCCGAAATTTTTTTTCGGGGGGATAACAAAAGGTTCTGGATATTTATTAGGAGCCTGATTCTTAGCCAAAAATCCAACATTAGTAGTAAAGGTAATAGTGTTCCCGACACTATGATAGTGAGAATCGTCCACAGATAGTGCATGAAGCTCAATGACTCTTCTAGCAGAAGAGAAAGCTAAGAGAAATGCTGTCTTATAAGATAAGAATTTGAAGTCCACTGTCTCAAGAGGCTCAAATGGTTTTTCTTTTAGTTTAAGAAGAACCCAAGCTAAATTCCATTTAGGAATTAATCTAAGGGTTCTAGGTCTATTTATCGAAAAGTTTCTAACTAATTTAGATAAAGAGACATTAGATCCAATTTGTAAACTATCATGGTGTGCATAGGTATCAGATAACATAGACCTATAACCTTTAATAGTAACAGGCTGCAGTTTGATCTCATCAAACAAGTATACTAGAAAGTTTGCAATGTCTGGAATGGAGGGATCAAAAATATCAACAGAATGATCCCTACACCAACGACAAAAGACCTTCCACTTAGCCGCATAGTTTAGTGAGGTCCTCTTACAGTTAGAAATTGCGTCCACTGCTCGTGTAAAATGCTTGCCGTGCAAGAAGGAGCGCACAACGGAAATACGTGAAGGTTGAGACCTTGCGGGTTGTGATGTAGTTGACGCGATTTCCCCTGCGAAAGAAGATCCTCTCCGCGGTATGTCCCACAGCAGACACCTGAGTAGATTTATCCACGGTCTCTGTGGAGACAGAGATGCTACCAACAGAATTTTGTATTGAGATTGTTTTATCTTTAGCAATATCTGCTGAATCAACGGTGCTGGAGGATGCGCATATCCTATCATTCCGCCCCACGAGATCGATAGAGCGTCTACTGCATATGCTCGAGGATCCGGACATGGAGACACATATGTCTGCAACTGATTGTTGAGCTGTGTTGCAAATAAGTCTATCATTGGCCACTCCCATTGGTAGCAAATCTGATTGAATACCTGTTTGTTGAGAGTCCATTCTGACGGCAACAAGCGACCCTTCCGTGAAAGGGAGTCTGCTAATACATTCAGACGACCCGGAATATGACGAACCGAAAGTAGAACTTGGTGTTCTAGTACAAACAGAAGGATTCTTTCCGTTAAATTGAATAACGGAATGGAATGAGTGCCTCCCTGGTTCCGAATATACGCTACTACTGTCGTATTGTCGGACAGGATTTGGACACGTGCTTTCTGAATAATGTTCATCCAATGACATAGTGCAAGCCAAATTGACATCATTTCTTTGATGTTTATGTGCTTGCCTAGAAACTGCGGATCCCAAAGACCCTGGCACTTCGAATCCGTTGGGATCAATGTTGCACCCCAACCTGTTTGACTGGCATCCGTCATAATAGTAAAACTCGGATCCGGCAACTGCAGTGAAACTCCCTGAGTCAACCACTGAATGTTTGCCCAAGTCTGAATCTCTTGTTTCACTTGATTTGACAAAGGAACGTCTATATCGAGCAAATGAATCTTTACTCTCCAATTCTGAGTCAAGAAAATTTGGAGAGGACGAGTGCGTAACCACCCCATCGGAATGAGATCCGCAGCGGCTCCGCACAGACCTATGAGTCTCATGAATTCTCTTGCTGTGACTTTGAGTGAAGACAATAGCGAGCATAACAACTGATTAATTTCGCTCTGGTTAACGGCAGACGAACGAGATTGTTGTGCGTCTCGAAGCTCATTCCCAAGTGGGTAAATGACTTGGACGGCACCAGATCCGATTCTCCTCATTTATTATAAAACCGAGACGTCGGAGTAATAAAAGCAGATTCTGCACATCGTTCTGAAGCGCTAACTTGTTGCCGTACCTCTGAAGAATGTCGTCCAGGTAGGCCGACGTTACCGCAGATGAATGAGCTTGGAAATGCATCATTACCGAGTTCATTATTCAAGTGAAAGCCCAGGGCACTAGGTTCAAACCGAAGCACATCGCTCGGAACTGATATACAACTCCTAGGACTGCGAAGCGTAGATACTTTCTGAATGTCGGATGTACCATGACGTGAAAGTACACATCCTTGAGATCTATGCTTGTAGCATAGTCGTTCACCCGAATACTCGCTCTGACTGATGGAATTGTCTCCATATAGAACTTCGGAGTGACGATCAGCTTGTTTATCCAGCTCAGATCTATGACTGGACGGAACGAGCCGTCTGGTTTCGGAACCAGAAACAGATGGTTATAGAAACCCGGTGAATCCTGGTCTTCTACAACCTCTACCGCGTTCTTCTCCAGAAGAAACTGTACTTCTGATAGAAGAGCGTCTCTTTTCTACGGATTTGACGTCCATTTTGGACTTCGAATTAATGGAGGCTTTCGTTTGAAGCATATTCTTAGTCCTTCCGAAATTACCCCTCGAACCCAGGGGTCGTCCGTAATTGACGCCCATTTGTTTATAAAACTCGACAATCTTCCGCCTACCGGAACACGATAGAGTTTCATACCATCACCTACTGGACCTGCGAGGTTTGCAGAAGGAGAAACTACGTCCTCCATGACCCGCACCTCACCCCGTCGACCTAGGGACGTCTGACCGGTTATCTCGGCCAGTATAAAGTCCCCTACGTGAGTCGCTGCCTTGACGGTCTCTAGAATAAGACCTAGAGGACGCATAGGAACCTCTATAGGAAGTTCCCTTGGGCGTACTTGTCCCAGAAGTGCCTGTCTTACTCTTTTCTGCTGTATCTGACTTTTTAGAAGTGGATTTGAATAGCAGAGAATCCGAAGCTTTCTTAGTTATCTGATCATAGATTGCTGAAAGCTTGCCGTCGAAGAGAAGCTCTCCGGAGACCGAAGCGACTCTGAGAGAGTTTTTCACCTTACTATCCACGCGCGTGGATGTAGCTAGGGCCGCGTCACTTCTAACCAACTCCAGGTTTGCCACGGAAAGGGCGGAGTTATACGTGGAATAAGCTATGACCCTCGAAAGAACTCTTAAGGAGGATTGTATATCCTGGAATTCTTTCCCTTGAAGACGGAATGATAACGCTTTAGTAAGGTGATCTGCGTATGATAAAGCGTCTAAGTTAACTCTATTAGACATTATTGCCGTTTCCAACGTCATGGTTGGAATTGACATAGACAACGGTATAGACAATTCTAAGTCTTCAGCCTGGTCGTCTAGACACAGAGGAACTCTGGGTATGCCCTGTCCTGCCGTTTCAAATGTATTCCTTGAATTGATGAAAGGCAGATGTAGAGCATTTGCGGACAAGAAACCATACTTGCTCGTTTTGGTAGCAAGCTTATATATAGCGTCATTCAATAGTTCAAATGTTCTTGTGACATTATTGGACTGTGTCGGAAACTCAGGGACGATGTCCCTAAACTGATCAAAAAATTTTGTGTCCAGTGACGCTATCAGTCTCTTATCCGGCATCGCAGCATTCTGGTCCGACGGAACAACCTCTGGAAGATAATGCCGGATAAAATCTACGGCAGCTTTATGTTGTTCCGAAAGGGAAAACTCCAGCTCCTCTGAATCCCTTTCGCCATCCTGTCGGACCATTTGAAGTTCTCGGTTGTCCATACCTGATGCTTCAGTGGGGCGTACCGACCCAGCGTCGTCAGATAATTTCTGATCCAACAGAGATTCTGTCATCTGCTGGGATGCTGCGATAAGTTGTGCTATTTGTGATAGCACGTCCGTCACTGAGGCCTGTGGAGCAGCGATCTTACGTTGCTTTGCCGCTGGAAGCTCCCTGGCCGTTGACTCCTGCATATTTCTTTTATGCGAACGTCCGGAGTCTACAGGCCTCGTGTCCCTGGCTACCGGATGGCGTGACCTGGTCACCGTGGAATCCCTGATCGGCGAAGCTGGCTGGATATCCGTGGTCACATAGCCAAGTTGCGGTCGTGTGCGCTGCCGTGAGGATGAGGAAGCCATATTGACAGTCTCTCCGGACTGTTTATATAACGGAGCGTCTCGAGTGGTGGACGTATGCTCCGAATGCGAAACGTTATGTGCCACAACATCTGGTCCCAGATGTTGTTGTACGAGAGAGGGACCTCTCTCACTCGCAGCCCGGATGGACCTGGATGAGCTAGGAACCGGACCAATAGGCTTCCTCCGTACGAACCTCTGATCCGTCATCACTGGGTGTGCACTTTGTCTTATAATAGTGCTTGCATCACCCAAATCTCCTTCCTGGACCGCAACGGACGAACCCAGCTGCCGAGCCATTCGATGAATGGTCGCTACACCAGGCGAGCTAGCGGACGCCAATGCCGTCGAACCTACTAGGGACCTCTTAGGCAATTGACGTATTTCCATGAGCACTTTTCCACAAGCTCTTCATTTAACTGTGACGACGGAGGCACACTTTTGGAAGACATCACGGAAACATCACCCTGTTCTTGTTCCTCTGAAAAAGAGATTGAAAAACTAGAGTGACCCTGCGGAGAAAGGACCGGCATGGCCTTATCCCCACTAACAACATACCGTGATACACATTTCCAATGTTTGTCATCCCAATTGACACACACTGAGCAGGAGTTAGTGCGAGTACACTGACTACAATTAATACAATGATAATGAAAGTCAGAGGAAGATTTCCTCTTATTACAATTTTAACAATATCCTTTCATTGTGAAAAGAACACAAACAGTCCTAATACTCGCACCAACCCCTGAAAACAAAAATACATAATAACATGATCCATT